>OZ025302.1:87541359-89032193 GCA_964019185.1 Maratus speculifer
AACCATCGTTCTATGGAATTCCTTTACCTGCGGTCTATTCTGTTGAGCTGTCTAAATGACAGACCAGATGTTATGACCTATAAGGTTATCGGGCGAAGAATGCTCACCGGTTGTCATCCCCAGTTAGCTTAAACGGTACAGAATTGGCCTTGTAAACCAAGTATCTGGGTTCGTTTCCAGGCCTGGGCAATTTTTCGCTCAGTTGGAAATATTTAATTCCTCCCTAGTAGCAAACCAATATTGACCCGACGTTGCGCCAATATTTCATTTATTGGAAATATTGCAAATAAAACGCCAATATTGCCCCAATATTGGGATGTTTACATTTTGCCCTTATTTAGCCAATATTTGCAGCCAATATTATGCCAATATTGGGGTTTCATTGGAAATATTGCCAATAAAACGCCAATATTGTACAAATGTTGGCATTACATCGGAAATATTTCCAATAAAATTCCAATATTTAACCAGTATTGGCGTTTTATTGGCAATATTTCCAATGAAACCCCAATGTTGGCATAATATTGGCTGCAAATATTGGCTGAAGAAAGGGCAAAATGTAAACAACCCAATATTGGAGCAATATTTCATGCCAGTATTGCGCCAATATGCCAATGTTGCTCCAAGATATAGCCAATATTGTTCCAATATTGTTTGGCTACTGGGGCTGTAATTAACTTTATCAATCTTTGAACACAAACTTAATCTTACACTATTTTAAAAAAGTCCATAAGTATTGTTTGGCGAACTGAGGCGTTTCATTTTTTTCGGCATATTGTTTCAAACTAGCAAGATGGAATAGATGAACACAATCTGAATCTCCTTGCTTCTCCATTCACGAAATTACCTTCATTAAATGTGAAATAACTTTACTAACACGTGGAACGTCGTCTTTCATTGCCACATCATTTTCAATTTCTTCTTCATCATCTCGCTCACTACAATTTCCATGCGTTTCTGCATCAGTGATATCCTGAATTTTCATGAGTTCTGAAATTGGTTAATTTCTATCCAGTCATTTAAGCCACCAACAGAGGTATCGAGATGCATAGCACCTACCGCAAACTGCAAGTCCTATTACGTTATCCTTTATGCAAACGGTAACTCTATTCGCTAGCAGCGTATCTGGAACAGCAGCGATTAAATAAGGCTAAAATAGATTTAAGAAATCATAACATTAAAATAATTCTGGAGTCTGCAAACGAAAACATATCCAGCCGTTTAAAAAAAAATCAAAACACATTTATTCCACAGAAACAAGAACCCAAAAAAAATTAACTAAAATTGCCAAAATACAAAAACAAAACTTTTGCTTAATATTTACATTAAGTTACAGTTACAGCGCGCAGGTGTAGATGCCATGAAATAACAAAATCTCTGAAGACATGACAAGTCCCTCATTGTGTTTCACTGAAATTTTAAACGCAAAAATTACTCTAAAATTTATCATATTTTTTCGGGAGGACATACTTTTCCCCTCGTTAAATCCAATTTTGCGGTTTATCGGACCGCGTTATTTCGGGCTTCTACTGAATATGAAGTTTACATACGATTTTTAATTCGTTAAGTGAAGTTTTGTTTTTTACTATTTCGTCACCTCTTCTAGTAACATTTACATAATGCCGGTTTTCGAGTTATTGAACCTTTCTTTGAGTAAAGATTTCTTTGCGATAGCAAGTTTTCTTTTGATCTTGCTGTACACTGCTGATAAACTATTGATGCAGTATTTATTAATACATGCATTTTTAAAATTATCCAAACTACTAGTTATAAGTAAGTCAGTACTATAAGTCAGAAAGTTTCTCATTATTGAGAAGATGAAATATGTTTTATTATTATTATTTTCAGAACCCACTTTAATACACTTAATTTCAAAATTGATATAAATACCCAATAATTTTGTGATATCATGACTAAAATCCTTAAATAAGTATCATAAAATGCTATTCTGGAAACAATAACAATAATCTTACATAATATATAGGTATATATACTATTATTTTAACACAATCTAACTGATTGGTAAAGTTATCATACGAATTGAATATTTCCAACTGAGTGAAAAATTGCCCAGGCCGGGAATCGAACCCGGATACTTGGCTTACAAGGCCAATGCTTTACCTGTTAAACTAACCGGGCGATAACCGACTGGGATTTTTCGCTCAGATAACCTTATTGGCTATAACATCTGGTCTGTCATTTAGACAGCTCAGCAGAATAAGCCGCAGGTAATGGAACTCCATAGAACGATGGATACGTAGATTTTTTCGCTCAGTTGGAAATATTCAATTCGTATGATAACTTTACCAATCAGTTAGATTGTGTTAAAATAATAGTATATATACGTATCCATCGTTCTATGGAGTTCCATTACCTGCGGCTTATTCTGCCGAGCTGTCTAAATGAGAGACCAGATGTTATGGCCAATAAGGTCATTTGAGCGAAAAATCCCAGTCGGTTATCGCCCGGTTAGTTTAACAGGTAAAGCATTGGTCTTGTAAGCCAAGTATCCGGGTTCGATTCCTTGCCTGGGCAATTTTTCGCTCAGTTGGAAATATTCAATTCGTGTATAAGTATATAGATATCTAAAAAAATATTTTGAACACTGATCGAAATTATCATTAAATGGGACCCCATGAAATTACCACTAAATTATACAGGTGTACCGAATGGCATTTCAAGAAGAAACAGAAATGGGCAAATTAGTTTAGCATATAACGATACTTCGCAGACATGGAAGTTTTATAAATGTGCAGCCACAAAATAAGTCTAAAAGGGAAAAAATGTGAAAGCGCTTTAAGTGAGTGTAAGAAAAGAAAAATTATGGCTTTTAAGGATGAGGGATTTTCAGCAAGATTTATCACAAAAAATTTAAAAGACCTCCGGTGATAATATTAAATTTTATTTCTTAGAAGATAATTATGGTACGAAATTTAATTATTACGGATAACTGAGGCCCATCACTCCTTTTTTACTTTTTCGATTTTGCCTGCAGATATTTCGTGTAAAGTTGCTTTTACTTTCAAAACCGGTTCTGAAAATGAAAATGTCATTCTAAAAAATATTTGTAACCAAAATCGAAAAAGTTAAAAAGGGCGATTTAGAGATTTATTTTAGCTATCAATCGATTTATTTTAGCTGCAAAAAAGTGTCTTAAAAATAACGAAATGTATATGAGACATTAGCAAATAACCTCTCCACAGGTTTATCATTGGCTCGCGAGTGTTTTCCTTTGATGAGACAGGGGCCCCCTTATATCATAAACTATCTGATAAAAAAAATACATACATGCAATAGATTTCATATCTTTAAACTGTTTTAAAATAATATAATTAATTCTCTTTTTCATTTTCACACTTACATGAAGCAAATAAAATCCTAATTTCACAATATTTTTACTATTTTTGGTTAACTACTCTTTGCTGTTATTATTCCAGTAAAGCTGTTAATTGCTTCTCAAACGATATAACTAATTTCTTACTTACAACTGGAGAAATAAAACTACATCTATAAGCATTTTTAAGTAGTTCAATTATTTATCCCTTTTTACCCTGCTGTGCAATATTTTACAAAGTTTGAACATGATGTAAAAAACATGTTAAATAGAATCTTTGTATCGGATAATAAATCAATTTTGAGACAACTGAAACTGATTCCAGCATAACATAAAACTAATCGTCGGGAGCCATCGTAATACTTACCCATCATGGATATGAATACTATAATATATGAAAATAAAACATGCGTAAACTATTTATAAAATGCATCGCAAATACAAAACAAAATTTGAACGCATATTTAAATATTTTTATATACATAGTAATATTCTATTAATGAATTGCTGATGAAACAATTTCGACAAATTATACAGAACGCCAAACTACTCAAGTAGTATCGAATTGCGTAAAAGAAACATCCTTATATCTCCAAAAATAATAAACCTGTTAACTAACAGTTTGCTGCGTCGGATTAAGCGTCTCATTTCCAATTAAAATAGATCTTTGAATTGAAATTTTAATGAAATACAGGGTCATGAAAAATCGAAGAATGTGGAAAACAGAATTACAAATATCTCGGCAACTAATAATCCGATCGACTTCGTTCTTTATGCAAAATTTGTGTTTTTTTATTGCCTTTTACGTTTATTCCTTAAAATGAAAAAAAAATCGAAAATTTATATGTACCTTTTATCAGAACGAATTTTTCGAGAGTCCGAAAAAAATAGTTCCGAATCATCGAGATTACTGATATTAAATAGGATTCGTCCCATTCTTAAATACTAAGTGCATAGAAAATTTCAAGTCTCTATCTAAATTTGTTCGGGAGATAGAGCGTTTACAGACACACAGACAGACAGATAGAAAGACAGACACACTGACGGACGGACAGACGGAAAAAAATTCTAAAAATATGTTTTTCGGAATCTCTTGTATCTGAAACGTGTAAACCCGTCAAAAAATAAAAATTCGATTTTCAAAACGATTGCAAGATTTACCCTCTACTACGTATGATGGGTAAGTAACACAATCTCTTTCTCAAAACCATCGTATTAACGTAACTATGTTTAAAAATGGCAGACATCCATTTAATTTAGAAAAGTGCCAAGCTCTTAATATAAAAATACATTTATTATAATTCAAGTTGCCTCAAAGTTACCATGGAAACTATCTTCCCGTTTTAATGTGTTCAAGTATTTCCGGAAAAAACTTCCGTTCCATTACCTGAGTAAACAATTTTTATCTATATAATAGCGTCCACATGTACCGTTCTAAATCTGTAAAGATGTTTATAAAGATCAAACAGCACTTTTTTTTTTACATTTTTATCTGATAAAACATTATCGAGATTTTATCGAATTTTTTTAAACAGAATCTAATCGAACATAAGACATTTTTCTGAAATGGGATTTTTTTTATATACTAACGAAAACTTACAAAGAATTTTTTATCATTAAGGAGATTTTTTTTCCTATATATTTTCATATAATTTTTGAGAAGATAAAGATTTTAATTCTCTGTTTCGTTAAAAAAAAAAAAAAAAAAGAGGAAAAGAAAGAAAAGAGGAATGGTTTACAAGCGGTAAGTTACCCCCCCCCCCCCTCCCCGCCTCAAAAAAAAAGTTATACGCTAAACATTTTATTTCTTGTTAGGCATAAAGGAAACTTATTCAATTTTTATTTTCTTTTACCTTTACAAGAAGAAAGTATGTGAAAATTTTCGATTTCCCATTTTCGTCTAATTTACACGTTTTAGGGATAAAAGAATCTGGAAAATATGTTTTTACAATTTATCTGTCTGACAGTCTGTGACTATGTCTGTCTGTCTGTATAGTATATATGTAAAACAAATTTTGTGAGCTATCTGTCTCAAGAAATATTGCCGGACTTTTAAAATTTATATTTTGTTAGTCTCCGATATAAAGTGTTGCTGATTAGTTTTTGGTGTAAATCGCCCAACAGGTGATAACTGCTATGCTGCATTTTTCATGATTTCTTCAACAGCTCTATATCAAAAACTACTACACGGATTTTCATGTAACTTCAGATTGAGTTAGGCGATGCAATTTGTTTCTGACAAGGTTTCAGTGTTAATCATCCAATAAGTCGTGAGTCCATGTTGGATTTTTCACGATTTTCGCAATACAATAGCTCTATTTCAAAAACTAATGCACGGATTTCTCAAACTTCAGATTTAGTTAGACTGTTGCTGATTAGGTTTTGGTGTAAACCACCAAGCAGATGGCATTGCTTTGCTGCAATTTGCAGGATTTACATGATTTTAGCGATAGTCATATCTCAAAAAAAAATGCACGGAATTTCATATTTTTAGAATCTTCGTGATGGGTATTGATTGCAATTTAATTTTGGCAATGTGACAGCGAATTTTGAAGTGTTAACATGTATGTGATAGAAGAAAGTTTCTGGATTGGACATCAGGTATAATTTTCAAAATCATTTGTCAAAAATTCATGTAATAGATACACGTTTGCACTTTAAATCAAAAAATCTGTAAGGTTATTAAGAATGTTTTGGAAAATTGAGGTTCCTAGATATTTTGGAAAATTGAGGTTCCTAGATGTTTTGGAAAATTGAGGTTCCTAGAAAATTTTATGTAACTGTAACCCAAGTTACAGGTAAAAGTTTTCGTATAACTACTGTCATTTTAGTAGCCTTTTTTTTTTTTTTTTTTTTTTTTTTTTTTTTGTAAAGTTTTGCATTTTTGTATCTTTACAAAAGTTTATGTGGTAGATTTACATATTTTTCTATAAAATGTAAGCATTCATATTTCAGTAACATATTTTTGTATACAGCCTATAATAAGACGTGATAAGACGGAATCCCAATGGACAGGAAAACAATTCCGTGTTAAACAGATATATATTTTTGAAGATATAAATGTATGATATTCCTATTGTGTGTGGGAGTGTGGATTTTTTATGTTTAGAACAGGATTCCGTAATACACAGGCTTCGTTTTCACAGAATTTATTATAGCTTTATCTTGCGATTTATAAGCCACTGTCCAGCTTTTTGTCAGACTAAACTTGACAACACTAAACTCAACCCCGCTTTCTCCTTCTTCTCCTCTATGAAATATTAACTTCTCATGTAAAAACGATTTAGAGTAGTACAGAGAAAAAAAACTGTAAAAAAAATTCTGTAAATTTATTAAAATTTTTCTACATTGCAAAAAAATTCTGTGAAATTTCTAAACTTTTCTACTAAATTGGGATTCCAAGAACTTTTCATGTAACGGTAACAGGAAGATTTCTTTTAACCTATTTTTTTACATGAATTTTTGCTGTTACCGTTACATGAAAAGTTCTTGGAATCCCAGTTTCCTAGAAAAAGTTTAGTAACTTTACAGATTTTTTTTTACAGTGTAGGAAACTGAGATTTCTACAAGATTTTATGCAACTGCAACAGCAAAGTTTCATGTACGGATGCACGTTGGCACTTTAAATGAAAAAATCTGTAAAGTTACTAACACTTTTTTAGAAATCAGGGATGCCATAGAACTTTTTATGTAACTGTAACCTGGGTTACAGTTAAAATTGTAGTAAGATTACTCTCATTTTAGTGCACAGTAAAAAAAAATCTATAAAGTTACTAAAAGTTTCCTAGGAAACTGGGATTCCTAGAACTTTTTATGTGATGGCAACAGCTAAAGTCCATGTAACCGATACAGATTTGCACTGAAAATCAAAAAATCTGTAAGGTTACTAAGAATTTTTTAGAGATTCCAAGAAGATGTTACGTAACTATAACCCATGTTACAAATGAAATTGTAGTAAGGTTACTGTAATTTTAGTAGATTCGTTTGTAAAGTTACAGATTTCTGCAATTTTACAAAAATTAATTATGTAGATTTACATCTTTCCTTGTAAGGTGCACAGGTAAAATGCTAGTAAGCATACAAATTTCGGCAACTTTTCATCTGTAAAATTACAGATTTTTTTTTTTTTTTTTTTTTTTTTTTTTTTTTTTTTTTTTTTTTACAGTGTAGCTTTTTTTGTCAAGCTACAGATTCCTCTGGCCTTACAAAAGCTTTTTTGTAGACTTACATCTTTTTGTGTACAGTGTAAAGATAAAATTTTAGTAAGCAAATTTCTTTAATAAATATATACAGGAGAGTCGCACCATAAAATTTAACTAAAAAGAATGTATTTTGAATGTATTTTATAAGAATGTATGAGGCAAACTTAGCCCTTCCATTATCATATTTTCCTGAAGACGCCCGCAGAAGACGGCGCGAAACGTTGATATTTATATTTTATTTTAATTGTACAAGTCTATATTAAAATTCTTGTTTTGTGCACCAGTGAGCAGTGTGTTGTATTTTAATAAATACATTCTTATTAGTTAAATTTCTTTAACTTTACATCTTGTTAAATTACAGACTTTTTTTTTTTTTTTTTTTTTGTACAGAGTAATATATTTGAATTCGTCGCTAAAATACGCGTACACATTGAATTAGCTTTAAATAAAATTAATAATTTAACTTTATTTCCTAGGAAGTTGGATGCTTTTTATAAATAATAAAAGCCTATTAGAAAAGTATGAAGCATTATTTTTATTATTACTGTAATTATTTTTGAATAAAATAACAAATTACAACTGTTTTCTTCTCTTTGTTTTCATGCTTTCTTCAGAACAACAGTAAGTGAATTTTAATTTCTGAATTTATTTATGCACTGTAAAAAAAAAAAAATCTGTGAAGGTACTAAACCTTTTCTAGGAAACTGGGATTCCAAGAACTTTTCCTGTAACGGTAACAGCAAAAATTCAAGTTTCAGAATCGATTACATAGATTTTTCATGTTATCGTTACATGAAAAGTTCTTGGAATCCCAGTTTCCTAGAAAATGTTTAGTACCTTCACAGATTTTTTTTTTTTTTTACAGTGTGCTTTTAAATAATAAATGTATTAATAGGAAAGTTAATTTGCTTCTAACAATGTTTTATTTTATTTTGTATAACTATGTAGATCCTCTTTTGTGCCAAACACATGTAAAAATAAAAGAAAATACTTGTGTTCAATTTACATGTTTTATACATATTGAACGCATCATTTTAAAATGTTCTGTGCTCAAACAACAGCAAAAAGTATTTTGCTGTTGTAAATAATGCTTTGAAAATATTTAATCATCAATAAGTTGACTGTTTGGAAAATATGGGATACATATCGAAAATATCGGATATATATCAAAATATCGGGAATTTTTTATATTTTCGGAACAATCATGATATTTGCGAAACCTGACCGTACGTCTGTTCACTTTTTAGAACTTTGGATTTCTTTTTTAAAGTATATCTTAAAAAACAAAAAAACAAAATCTCATGTAAAATGCACTGTAAAAACAATTGTGTAAACTTACTACACTTTTTCTAGGAAACTCTGATGATTCCTAGAACTTTTCATGTAATGCAACAAATATTAGATTAACAGCAAAAATTCATGTTAATCGATTCTGATACATGCGTTTTTGCTATTACCGATACATAAAAAGTTCTCGAAATCCCAGTTTCCTAGTAGAAGTGTAGTAACTTTACAGATTTTTTTACAGTGTGTTTAAAATAATTATTGTATTTTAAATTAGAATTTCATAATAAAACCAGTTCACCTTTTCATTTAATTTCATATAGGGTCTATACAATGTTTTATACATTGAAAAGACTCGTTTATACTTTTGCACATTTTAAAAAGGTTTATACGTTTCTTCAAATGTAAAAAAAAAAAAAATCATAAAATATAAAACAGAAATTATTGTTTTTGCGGATATACGTATTTTATATTTTAAAATTCATCATTTTCAAAATGTTCTGTACGCAAGCCTTTTTAATTACGAATATACTTGAAAATTTCATGCAAAATGAATTGAAATAGAATTTTAGCGTTTTAAATGAGAATTACATAATAAAATCAATTTACCTTTTCATTAAATATCATTGCTATTTTTTAATGTTTTCCAAAGTAGAATAAATTAAAGTAAAATCATTATTTTAAAGGAGAATAACATAATAAAACCATTCTGCCTTTTCGTTAAATTTCATTAATACGTTTTCCTGTTTTTTTTTTTTTTTTTTTTTTTTTTTTTTTTATAAAATGAAAATAAAAAATTTCATTTTGTTTTTTGTACATATATTTTTGAAAATTTTATTGTTTTAAATAATATTTTGTTAGTAAGAACTTCTTTTTTTTTCTTTTGATTGGAAATATTTTAATACATGAAGTTAAAATAGCAAGTTATAGCAAAACTAAGATGTCCTATTAAATAATTACAAAAAAAAAAAATGATTACATAATAACATTGTGTAGAACTGACATATCACTACAAACGTCGCCTATATGAGCTGCAGACAGTTAACAAGTGTTATTCTTATTCTTGTCACTTCATGCTTTCTTTCTTGTTCGTTTAATTCCAGCCATATAAATGTCATCTACGTAGTTACTTTCAAATGCATAATGAAAATATTTTCTCATTCTTTTATCAACCTTATTTTATTCCTGGAAGCTATTTCTACTTGCTTTATTTCATCATAAAAGCCATAACACTTTTATATCAATTTTATTTGGGTACCACGTGGTGTTTTCAAACGTTTTGATTGTTAGAAAACAGTTCAATTTCATTTCTTGGAACTTATTTATTTGCATACGATTTATTTTTTTTAACTAGAAATAAAATTTTATTCATGAAAATAATTTAATCATGTATTTTTTTTTTTTTCAATACCCGTTTACCTAGCACTGGACCGTTTATTTTTATTTGAAAATAGAATGGATTAAAATTAAATTAATGTATTTTAAATGAACATTACAAAATAAAATCAGTTTTCCTTTTCGTGTAATTTCACCGCATGTTTTATATATATATATATATATATTTTTTTTTTTTTTTTTTTTTTTTTTTTTCAAAATAGAACGGATTAAAGTAAAATTGTTGTATTTCAAATGAGAATTACATAATGAAATAATTTTTTTTCCTCTTGATTTTGTCACTACTTTTCAATATTTTTTTTTTTTTTTTCGAAATACAACTTGTTAAAATTATCGTATTGTAAATGAGAATTACATAATGGTCTTTTACCTTTAATTTCAAACTTTTTTAATATTTTGCATTTGCAAAAGTTTAAAATGAATTTTAAAAAATGTTGTAAAATGAAAATGAAAATAAAATAAAAATATTTTGTTTTTTGTACATACATACGTATCTTATATTTTTTAAAATATTATTGTTTTAAAAAATATTTATTAATATATATTTTTTGAGGGGGGGCGGAAATATTTTAATACATCAAGTTAAAATAGTATTTTATAGTGAAATTAGTATGTCCTGCTGGATAATTACAAAAAAAAAGAAAGAAAAGAAAGAAAGAAAAGAAAAGAAAAGAAAAAAAAGAAAAAGAAAGAAAAAGAAAGAAAAAAATGATTACGAAAGAACATTATGTGGAACTGGCATATCTCTACAAACGTTGCCTATACGATCTGCACACATGCTAACAAGCGTTATTCTTGTCACTTCATGCTTTCTTTTTTGTTCATTTAATTCCAGCCATATGAATGTCATCTGCGTAGCTACTTTCAAATGCAGAATGAAAATATTTTCTTGCTCTATTATTGATCTTATTTTATTCCTGGAAGCTATTTCTATCTGGCTTTCATTCATCATAAAAGCCATAACATTTTTATATCAATTTTATTTGGTTGCCACGTGGTGTTTTCAGACGTTTTGTTTGTTAGAAAATATTTTGAAATGTTCAGTTTGATTTCTTGGAATTCATTTATTTGTATTCATTTTTTTTAATAGAAATAAAATTTTATTCGTGAAAATAATGTAATCAATGTATTTTTTTTATTACCCGTTTATATAGCACTTGATGTTTATTATTATTATTATTATTATTATTATTATTATTATTATTATTCAAAATAGAATGGATAAAAATAAAATTGATGCATTTTAAATGAGCATTACAAAATAAAATCAGTTCTCCTTGTTTAATTGCATCGCAATTTTTTACTTTCTTCTATCTTTACAAGAAGAAAGTATTGGATTCATGAAAAATTTCGACTTCCGGTTTTCGACGGATTTATACGTTTTAGAAGGTCCTGAACACGTTTTGACTATTTTTAGAAAATGTCTGTCTGTGAGTCTGTCCGTCTGTCTGTCTGTATGTATGTATATCTGTATGTCTGTCTGTAAGTGACAAAAAATTTGTGGGCGCTCTATCTCAAGAACTACTGCTCGAAATTTAATAAAATTTTATATTCAGTTAGACCTTGATATGAATTAGTGCCTAGTGGTTTTTGGTGAAAATTGGTTTGCAGGTGGCGCTGCTATACTACGTTTTTTATGATTTTCAAGATTGCTATATCTCAAGAACTAATGCACAGAATTTCACCAAACTTCAGATTTTGTGACCACTTGATATACATAGACATTGATTAAGTTTTGGTGTAAATTGTCCAGCAGGTGGCGCTGCTATGCCACATTTTTCATGATTTTCATGATAGCTATATCTCAAGAACTAATGCACAGAATTTCACCAAACTTCAGATTCTGCGATACCTTGAGATACATAGCCGCTGATAAGGTTTTGGTGTGAACTGCCCTATAGGTGGCGCTGCTATGCTACATTTTGCACGATTTTTGCGATAGCTATATCTGAAGAACTAATGCAGAGAACTTCATCAAATTTTAGATTCTGTTATACTAGAATATATAACATAATTAGACGCTGATTACATTTTGGTATTAACCTTGCAACAAGTGGTGCAGCTATGCTGCATATTGCACGATTTTTCCGATAGCTATATCTCAATAACCAACGCACAGAATTTCATCAAACTTCAGATTTTGTTACAAAATGACATATAATTATATGATGATTACGTTTTTTTATAAATCCTTCAACCGATGGTGCTGCTCTGCTATATTTTACACGGTTTTTTTTAAACTAGCTGTATCTCAAGAACTAATGCACAGAATTTCATCAAACTTCAGATTCTTTTACACCATAACATAATTAGACGCTTTTTTACGTTTTGGCATAAATTGTCCAAGATATGGTGTTGCTGTGCTACGTTTTGCAATTTTTTTGTTATAACTATATCTCAAGAACTAATGGACGAAATTCCATCAAATTTCAGATTCTGTTAGGTCTTGACATAAATAGATGCTTATTAGGTTTTAGTATAAATTACCCAACATGAGGCACTACTAAGCTCATTTTCTCAGAATATTAATTAAATTTTGCGTTTTAGGCTTTTCGGATACCAGAATCTCATTAGGCTAGGTCAAATTTTCGAAGAAATTCAATAGTGGGTAACTTTGGGGTCACCACGTTTTTTTTAAATATTAAAATGTACTTATGAGAATGAGATAGAAGAAAGTTTTGGGATTGACAGATCCAACTAGTTTATTTTATTTTCTTTTTCAAAATAGAATAGATTAAAATAAAATTATTGTATTTGAAAAATGAGAATTACATAATGAAATCATTTTTTTTCTTTGTTTTGTCACTACTTCTCAATATTTTTCAAAATAGAACTTGTTAAAATTATTGCGTTGTAAAAGTGTTAAAATTATTGAGTTGCATAATGATCTTTTCTCCTTTAATTTCATCAAACTTTTTTAATTTTTTGCATTTGCAAAAGATTAAAAAATAATGTAATAAAATAAAATAAAAAAAAATATGTACATATACGTTTCTTATATTTTTGAAAATATTATTGTGTAAAAATTATTTTATTAATTTTTTTTTTTTTTTTTTTGATCGGGAGTATTTTAATACATCAAGTTAAAACAGCAAGTTATAGCAAAATTAGTTTAACCTATTGGATAATTTCAAGAAAAAGTGATATTGCAATCTTGAAAGAACATCATGTAAAACTGACCTATCTTTACAAACGTTGCCTATATGAGCTGCAGACATGTTAACAAGTGATATTCTTATCACTTCATGCTTTCTTTCTTCTTCATTTTAATTCCAGCCATATAAATGTCATCTGCGTAGTTATTTTCAAATGCAGAATGAAAATATTTTCTCGCTCTATTATTAATCTTATTTTATTCCTGGAAGCTATTTCTACTTGCTTTCCTTCATCATAAAAGCCATAATGCTTTTATATCAATTTTATTTGGGTGCGAGTGATCGTTTTCAAATGCTTTGATTGTTAGAAAACATTTTTGAAATGTTCAGTTTTATTTCTTGGAATTAATTTATTTGTATTCATTTTTTTAATAGAAATAAAATTTTATTCGTGAAAATAATTTAATCATGTATTTTTTTCCATTACCCGTTTATCCAGCACTTGACCGTTTATTTTTATTTCAAAATCGAATGAATTAAAATGAAATTAATGTATTTTAAATGAGCATTACAAAATAAAAAAAAAATTCCTTTTCGTTTATTTCATCGCAAGCTTTTTATTTATTATTTTTTAATTATTTATTTATTTTATTTTATTATTTATTTATTTTTCAAAATAGAATGAAGTAAAGTAAAACTATTGTATTTGAAAAACTTTATTTTATTCCCGGAAGCTATTTTTACTTGCTTTCCTGCATCATAAAATCCATAGCACTTTTATATCAATTTTATTACGGTGCTAGGTGGTGTTTTCAAACGTTCTCATTGCTAGAAAACACGTTGAAATGTTCCGCTTGATTTCTTGGAATTCATTTATTTGCATACGATTCATTTTTTTTTTTTTTAGCTAGAAATAAAATTTTATTCATGAAAATAATTTAATTATGCATTTTTTCAATTACAAAGTCTAAAACAAAGTATAGGTAGTAAAAACTGCATTGAAAAAAAAATAGAAAAGCGGTCGAATTAATTTCACTGGTTATGCTACTTTGGAAAAAAAAAAAAAAAAAAGGAGATATTACAATCTCAACAGATTATAATTTTATACAGAAATGCTGATAGATTAGATGCATGGCTGAATATAAATGTACATATTTTAACAAAATTGTACGAATGTATACAAGAAGAATCGGCCTATACGCGGAGATAGATTTCGAAGTTAAGTACTAATTTCACCAACAAAAACTAAAGCAACCAAATCAAGATTAGAGGTTAAAAAAAAGTTTTAACAATTTTATCCGACCGCTTTTGATTAGTTTTCAAATTCATTTTTCTGTAAGAGCTCGTTTTATCAGAATCATGAAGGCGGTATTCAAAAAATATGTTTCCATGCTCCAGAACTCGAAATTTTCTGACACATTTTTAAACTCATTTTTAACCCCTTCGCAACGGGAGGATTTTGCTCAATTTTTAGTCTTGTCTTACGGGTTTTTCTAAACAGAAAATCTTTTGTAAATGAATCGCAAAAATGCTTTAATTAAATAAAGTTAACTTTACAGTAAAAAAAATAGCTATTGGGAAAAATAAAGGATTTTTTGCACTTTAAGTGTCACAAATAAGTATCGCTCGTTTCCAAGAGGTTAAAAGTAAAAACATGAAATTTGCTGACTTGATTTTTTGAAAAGATTTACAAGCTACCTGCTATTTTATCTTTGGTTCAATTAATTAGAATTCGATTTACAATTTATGGTGTGTTTCTGATATATATTTGAAAAAAAAAAAAAAAAAAACAGGTTAATTACTCTGATATTGATTTTTTATTTACCCATCATACGTAGTATAGAGTCTTGCAATCGTTTTGAAAATCGAAATTTTTTTTGACGAATTTACACGTTTTAGACACTGGAGATTTCGAAAAACATATTTTTAGAAAAGAATTTTTGCCATCCATCTGTCTGTCTGTCTGTAAACGCTCTATCTCCCGAACAAATTGAGATAGAGACTTGAAATTTTGTATGTAGTTAGTATGTGAGAATGGCACAAAGCCTATTTAATATCAGCAACCTCGATTATCCGGAACTATTTTTTTCGGACTCTCGAAAAATTCGTTCTGATGAAAGGTATATAAAAATTTTCGAATTTTTTTGTTCTAAGAAATGAACGTAAAAGGCAATAAAATAACACGCATTTTGCATATAGAACGAAGTCGATCGGATAATTAGTTGTCGAGATATTTGTAATCCTGTTTTCCACATTCTTCGATTTTTCATGACCCTGTATTTCATTCAAATTTCAATTCAGAGATATATTTTAATTGAAACTGAGACGCTTAATCCGACGCAGTAAATTGTTAGTTAATAGAGTTATTATTTTTGGAGTTATAAGGATGTTTCTTTTACGCAGTTCGGTACTACTTGAGTAGTTTGGCGTTTTATATAATTTGTCGAAATTGGTACATCAGCAGTTCTTTAATATAGCATTACTATGTATATTAACAATATTTAAATTTTGTTTATGAATTGCAATGCATTGTATAAATAGTTTTCACGTGTTTTATTTTCATATACATATCTATGATGGGTAAATACTACAGTGGCCCCCAACGACTAGTTCTAAATTAAATTGAATTAAATGTAATAATTATTTCTGCATTTGAAATAGAAGAAGTATTTGTCATGGTCAGTGATGCCAGATTTATAACAGTAATTTCATTCAGAAATGTTTATACGTAAAATGATGAATGGATCTAAATGCTAGAATATTTCTATTCGATGTTCAAAACGTAGAATCTCAACAGATTATAATTTTATACAGAAATGCTGATAGATTAGATGCATGGCTGAATATAAATGTACATATTTTAACAAAATTGTACGAATGTATACAAGAAGAATTAAGCAGGACAGAGCTAAATGTAAGGATTATTTCTTCATTTGAAATTGAAGAAGTATTTGTCTTGTTCAATGATGCCAGAATTATAATTGTTTCAGAAATGTTTATAAGGAGATTGATGAATAAATCTAAATGCTAGACTCTCTCCATTTTTTACTCAAAACAGTCTTTGGAATGTTACAAACTTAATTTTATACTTAAGCTTTAACAGGTAGTAAACTTTAATCTATATAAAAATGAATGTGATAGAAAGAATTTAACTAAACTCATACAAAAATATGCAAGGTAAGTTATTCTGAAAGGAACTGGCGCCAAGAATTATTTCTCAACTTGAAATTGAAGAATCGCTTGTCTTGGTTAATGATGTCAAATTTATAAATCCAATTTGACTCAGAAATGTTTATTGGGAGAATGATGATTGGATATGAATGCTAGATTCTCTCTGTTTGATGCTGAAAACGTTCTTTAGAATGTTAACAAACTTGAAATTATAATTTTATACAGAAATGTTGATAGATAGGATAAAAGAATTGACATAAATGTATATGATCAAAATAACTTAGCCAAAATCATACAAACATATGCAAGAAAAGTTATTTAGAATGGAACTAACCGCAAGAATTATTCCTCAGTTTGAAATTTCAGAAGGGTTTATGAGATTAAATGACACCAGATTTAGAGCTGTAACTTAATTCAGAAACGTCTGTAGGCATCATGGTGAATAAACCAAATCGCTGGATGCTGGAATCGCTCTATTTTATGCTGAAGAAGACTTGAGGAATGGTGACAGTCTTGTAATTAAATTATGAGTTAATCTAAATCCTGGAATCGTTCCATTTGATGTTGAAGACATTAAGGTTTACTGGCTTGTAATTATAATTTTACACAGAGACGTTGATAGGGAAAAAAAATAAAAGAATATTAAGAGTATGGAATCGTGGAAACTTACGCCAAAATTATATGAATATATACAAGAAAAATTATGCAGAATGGAACTAAATTTAAAAGTTAATCTTCCACTTGAAATTGGAGAAGGATTTATCTTGATGTAAAGTGCCAAAATTATAACAGTAATTTTGTTCTGAAATCCAGTTAGAAAAAATGGTGAATAGACATAAAAGTTGGAATTCGTCCATTTATGCTGAAAAATGTTTCACGAATGTTAACAGACTTTAATCGTAATTAAAGAAAAGTTGAGAGGTTGAATAACTGAATAAATAATGCATGTAATCGAGCGAATTCATGCTAAAATTATACAAAACTTGCTCAAGAAAAATTACGAATATTGACTTGAGATCATGTATTTTTTAACATGTTACAAGTACGAGCAAAATAACCTTTTGAAACATTTTTTGTGAATTTTTTCACTGTTCCCTTTCACAATTTTTTTAATGAATACAATTTTTTAATGAATACAATTTTTTAATTTTTGACTAAATATACAGAGCTTTGAATCCAAACTCTTATATATATATATAAAATTTCAATCAGAATCAGAAAAGATGATTGGTATGGTATTTCAATGGACCTATAATTTTAAATAATTTCTGCAGTTGAAAATAAATAAGGATTAGTCTTTCTGAAGTCTGATATATATTATATGACCATTAAGAATCGGGCGCTTAAAATTTTAGACATTTTGTCGAATATTTTAAAATATATTTGTTGGATTCTTCTGCAACTTCAGGATTATGAAGATTGTGTTTGACCTCATATTTATCAATGTCCATTTGATAAGAGGACAATTGGGGGGCAGATAAAAAAATTCAAAGAAAAAAATAGTAATATTCGAGATCAACCTGTACATTAAAATCCACGAATTGATCCATCGCTGAAAATATATGTGGATACTATACAACATGTGCCACTCATTTTTGTAAGAATAGAATGTATTTCCATGGAGATATAGCGATTTTTTTTTTTAAAGTTAAAAAAATTCTGGTATGGTTTTAGTTTATATCATGCAGTGTTTTCAACTAAATTTAACGTCAGTTTCATTGGCAAAATGTAGTAGAAATAATATAGTGCAATTGAGATATAAATATATTAAAAGTTTATGAAATATGAATAGTTGTATAAAATATTTTTTAGCTGCGCACGCGCAAACGATAACAATGATCTTTATACATGATTTAATAGTCAACTCATAAAAAAATTCAGTCAAATATCATGAAAACTCAGAAAGATATCGGCGATAAGAGTGAGCTAACTTTTAGTTCTCTCTAAAAGACTGGTAAGAGATTTTCTACAAATTGTCAATTTTGTCATTCGAAGCATGATTCATTCTCAGAAAATTGTTTTATTTTTTTTAAAAAAAATTTCACTTTCATAGTTAAAAAAAACTGTACTAGTATGAAGCGTGTTTCTTACGTAAGTACCGCTATTATTTTTAAAAAAATTACAAGGTCTTTTTTAAACAATTATGTTTGTACATTGAAACACTGGATATTAATCTTACGTTTTAACATAATTTCCGTCTGTATACTGTAAAAAAAGGTTCGATCTACTAAAAAAAATTTAGTTTCTCTCAGTGATCCTAGCAATTACTAATATTTTTTTGTAATCTTACTCAGTTACAAGAAAATCTGTAAGAATTACTAGAAAAAAGTTAGCAACGAATAGAGTTAATAGTTTTATATTTTTAATAGCTATTACTAAAACTCACGGGTTAACATTACTAAAACTGAAAAGTCCCGGGTTCGATGCTCGACACCACCAAAGACGCACCGAGTATATGCAGTGTAAGTACTTGTTAAATAAAAGGGTTGTGAAAATACTGTCGTAGCAGTTACCATGGGTAATGATCTCAGGACCTTCCCCCCCCCCCCCTTCTGAAGGATATCAAAATTGAGCATGTGGCAATGTTTGATGCTGCCATCTATTGAGGCTTTGCCGAAAATCTTCCGCTGAAGAGGGCTGTTTTCTTACCCCCTGGATGCAGTTCAAAGGAAGCTCCTGCCCTTCGAGCACACGTCAACAATAAAACTCATTTGGTGGTTCTCACTAAAAAGTTTTAAGTTTTTTATACGAAAAATTCATTTATACAGTTTACAAAACAAATGTTTTTTTCACTTGCTAAGATTGCGTTTGGAATAGTTACTAAGAATCTGTGAGTAGTGGTTACTAAAATTAATTTTGGAGGTGTTACTAAAATTTGCTTGGTGGCTCATATTAAATGTTTTAGTTAGTTATACAAAAAATTCTTTTGATCAGTTTACAAAAGAAATGTTTGTTTCACTTGCAAGAAAAAAGTTTGGAATGGTTACTATTTGTACTGTGATTAATGGTTACTAAAAAATTCTGTGGAATACAAATTTACTAAAAAAAATTTAGTAACCTCGTGATTTTTTTACAGTGTATAAAGGCATTTATCGTATCATAAGACTAACTTTTGTGTCTAATCGCCATTGAAATTGGCCGCGGATTGAGCTAAACATTGCACCACCGTCATTTTGAGTTTGGCTTCGGCGTAAACTGCATTGTAAAATCCACAAAAAAAAAAAAAAAAAAAAAAAATCGTGATTTGCGCGTAAATAAAGCGTATTTTTTTTTTCCCAAGCACCTTCGTCGTTCCAAGCCCAAGCTCGCACTCTGATTGGTTGTTGCTCTTGGCACTGTTTTCATGTAACTTGACGATAATCATACTTGGCGTAGCGATATATGCTTCCGTCGAGTTTGATTTCCTTCCGAACCGAGTACAAAGTAATTTTTCTCTTGCAGCATTGGATTGGATGGAACGTGTCTTACTGAAAGCTGTACTCTTTAAAAGTTTTTACACACAAGACCACGAGGATAAGAATGAAGGAAGAATAAGAATGAGTAGGTTAGGTTTTAGGTTTACTCGTTCACTTACGAGTGAAGTATTTTTCGCTAAGTATGGCTATCGCCAAGTTACGTGAAAACAGTGCCGTAACTTGGCGATGAGTAGGTTAAGTTTGAATGAGTAGGTTAGGTTTTAGGTTTACTCGTTCACTTACGAGCGAAGTATTTTTCGCTAAATATGGTTATCGCCAAGTTACGTGAAAACAGTGCCGAGAGCAACAACCAGAATGCAAGCTTGGGCTTGGAACAACGAAGGTGCTTGGAAAAAAAAATTCGCTAATTTAAAAACAAATTGTGGCAGAGATTTCAAACAAATTTCATTAAAAAGTGCATTTTTTTCTCTACGCAACAGTGTGAAAATTTAAAATGGGCGATATTTGGGAGTTTAAAAATTTACAGTTCCGAAAGTTGTAAAACTAAAATTTCATTTAAAATTTGTTTGTGATGGGTCTAGGAACATTAATGCTTAATCCATGTCGTACATATAATAGGAGGCGTTCAGAAGTCAGTCTGATTAATTCCATCCAATAAAAATGCACATTTTAAACAGTTAAAGTTGTCTATCTTTAATCTCCTTTTTTTCTACCATTGGTCTAGGAATATTAATGTTTAATGCACGGCGTACGTAATATATCACTCTTTTTAATCATCCTAAAAATGATGTTTACTATTATTATTATTAATTTAAATATAGAATTATTTATAAGTCTTTAAAATTTTAGTCTTTTGAAATATCATTTTCCAAACAGTCGTTGTAATTTGTCAAATTACAATTTTGTTTTTTTATTTTCTATTTTGTCTAAAAGTCGGAAGAAGACGAAATTATAGAAACGTGCCTTGAGGAGTGTATTCATGGAGTTATATGGGAACACATTGCTGAACGAGGAAAAGATATGACACGGGAAATGTTCTGTGCCTTGGTAAGATTGTTCACTATTAACAGTAATTTGCCATTTTTTTTTCCTTAGGTGACTCCGTAAATGATTTTACGCTTGGATGTGGGGGGGAAGGCTATTCGTTGAACTGTGACAGTTTGTGGCAAGAGGGTAAGAGGGGGTAAGAAGAAGTGAGACACATTTTTATCAAAATAAAAGCATTAAAGACAGTAGATTAAATTATGAAATCTGTATTCATAAAGTAAAGGTAAGATTTAAAACCAAATATATTACATTCCATTTCAATTTCCAAAATGCTACAGTTTTCAATTTCTTTTTCATATCATACAGCACGATAATGCTGTATAGTAGAGCTCAGATACATCTCTAATGTTAAAGTCCAAAGTTTGCCTCTTAATAACTTTAGACCCGAACATCGGATCGCAACGAAATTGAAAAGGCGAAGTGTCTTAGTCTGGACCTCAAAGTTTACCAAATGTCATCCAAGTCCATCAATTAGTTATGGAGATCCAGAACCCCTTTTTGTCGCTTTTTTCTTCATGAAACTAGAAAAAAAAGACAACAACTCAATTATAACACGAACCAGGAAACATTCAGTGACGTATAATAGCTTGTTCAAAAGCTTTTAATTTAGATATGTGTCTTTCAAAGGTCCTATGAAAAAATATCCAATATTAAAGAAATGGCACCATTTAAAATTTATATATCGCTATATCTTCCAGAAACATGATAAAAATTTCTTCTTTTTAATGGACTTTATTGGCGTGACGTCATAAACCACCATCATGTGACCTCCCTGCTGTGTTTATATTTGCTTGATTTTCATGTTCTTCATTTTTCGCATATCGTCTATTTACACATATGCTGTTTACTTTTGGTTTAAATATATGAACTGTTATTTATTACTGTATATGTGAAATGTCATCTAGTTTGGATGAACCATTACCGTTAAGAGACTTTGATCAAAGTGACATTGATTCATATACATTGTTGATAAATGAATCAAACGAACACCATGGACAGCGAGCTTTTCTTGACGAAAAAATTAGGGATGTAAAAAGTGTAATATTTATTAATAGAACATAATTAAAATTTGTATTTCGTATTACATGTAACATGAGTTACCATGGAATGGCCCTAGAACAAAAAATGCCATTGTGTTATTCCGTTGTAAATAAATCTTAATCATATTTATCTCCTTATTTTTTGGGGGGGAGGGGGGAGAAGAGTCCCATATCCTGTTCTGGTTGGCACTGTTGTGTTTACTCAGTGAGTGAGAAGAAGAGATGGGAGGAGAAACACTTTTTATTTGTTTCTACCCACAACTAGGCCAAAAAATGATCGTGATAGTGACTGGTACATTACGAAGAATGGAGGCCAGCAAACGACCCAAAAGTGACCATCCTTACTTCACTTAAAATAATAAAAATATTCTTTTAATCTTGAAGATGATAAACTAAATACAAAATTATAAAATATAAATTTGAAGAAAAGGTAAAGTTACCTGTGAAGTCCTTGGCAGATGATGAGTAGTAATCCAGACACATGCACAGGAATTAATACACAAATTGGTTGAAGATTAATATTTATTTATTTATGAAATACTTGTATTTCTTTCATGAAAAATCGACTATCTTCTTTATAGAAACATTTTTGTTTCTCATAGAAATTAAACATTTGTTTTATAGTAAAAACTTTACAAATGAAGATATATTTTTTTAAGTTGATATATTCCAAATAAAACCAACATTCTTCATCATAACACATTTTTTTTGATATATCTTGACAGTATGAACTTGAAGAATTTCTCATAACACACAAAAGGAAAATGATATTATTTTCTTCAAAACAGAAACATCACTTAAATATATGTATCTTTTAATATATATATATATTATCAGACGAGAATTTTATATAGATATGCACCAATATTTTCCATGGAACGCCCCGTGAATATTCAAATTTATTTATATGAAGATGGGCCAAATAGCAAATTAAAATGACGAAAGAATTATAAAGTCAATACGTTATATAAAATGTATGATCACTTCTTGAAAGAACATTCTTCACCTCACGAAAGAAAATCTTCACCTCTGCTTGCTTTTCAGAGGACGGAGATCACATGAAAAGATTATTGAAGAAACTTGAGCACAAAAAGTAGTTGAAGAAAATTATTAATGATGAGATGATGAAAAATAAAATAAATATCTAGAAGACACATGACGACATTCTTCTTTAGTTATAAAGCTAACACGAGATCAACGAACAGAAGATCCATGGTGTGCCCTTATTTACACAATAATTTCGGGATGCCTTTGAAGGGGCTTTTCTCCTCGCAGCCTTAAAAAATCAACCTTTCCTGAAACCATGGCGTGATCATAGCAGCATGAAATGTTGCCCGTATGCAACGGTCTCGAGGGGCGCACGCACACATGCCCCTGAAAATTCCACCCAAAACTTCGAATCAACCAGCCACATCCATTACGGCAGGAGTCTAACAGCGCAACTGACGCAGGTGGCCGAGAGCCCAGGGGAAAAAAGAGAAAAGGTTACTGGAATCCCAAAATACGCCAATTTGGCAGCAAGCGAAAGAGGGGGGGTGACAAAATAAGCCAAGTTACGATGCAAAGTATGGAGAAATATGAATTTAATAAAAAGAGAATTGATAAATACCTAAAGAGGGGAGGCCAAAGCAGGTGGCCCTGTGCTGAATGACTTAAAATACGTCACCTGTGGAAACGAATTTAATAGGCTAGGGGTGTGTCCGAATAAACGGAAGTTCCACCCAAAGAACAAGCGAGAATGTTCTCGAACGATCTCCAAAACCGGAAGGAATGATTTCGAACAGGATTTTACCGGCTTGGAACATTCGAAAGCTAAGTAAGAAAGAAAACATTACAGGCGACGAAATGAAAATAAACGAAACCGAAATAAAATTTAAATTGAGAACATTAATAAAAAGGAAGGTGATATGAAATAAAATGGCTAATAAAAATGAATTATACTAAACATATGGGGGGTTATCGAGTAACCACCACATATTACCCAGGGTCCCCCAAAAGAAAATATTGGTGAGATGACAAAATGACAATTTTTCATCGAGACAATATTTTCTAACACATGTACAAATATACTAAATAATTACACAAAATAAATGTATCAGAAATAGTTATAGGAATATAAATAACTGTTTTACATGATGTTCAAATACTAAAAGAAAAATACTTATTGTTATGATAGTAATCCTTATATGTTAACATGGAAGGTATACAAAATTTCTTCCAGAAGTATCTATCATATATCAAAAAAAAAATTTAAAGTCTATGTCTATGTGCAAAACAACAGTCCTTAACTTTGACGAGTCTCTTGTCAGGCTGTGCAAAATGCACTATAACAGTAGAATGCTTTAGCATATGTCAAAATATTTGATTATACAATAATATGTATATCTATTTTCTTAGTTGTCAACAACATGAAACATACTATAACTGTATATGAATCATACTATAACTATATATAAAATATATGGTTTCAAATAACACATGATAACTTGAATGAATTTGTAAGTTGACAATTGAACAATAAAAAAAAAATTATATAAATGGTGCAGAGAGATTAGTTAGGCTCTCATAAAAAAAATATTTACTTATATCACCACATAGCCTTTTAAGCTTTCAATAAAACTTAAATGAATAACTTTAGTATTATTCAATAACACATTTTCGCAGAAAATAAAATAATAAGTTGCAAAAAGAATGGCAACAAAAGCATGATATTATTTTTCAATAAAAATATCTTCAAAATGAATATACTAATTTTCAAAGAGAGAATCTTTACACTCTCATAAAGGAATATTCTTGAACATTTTCAATATAAATTGCCAATAATTGCATAAATACCTTTAATACTATACTTCATTCAAAATAAACATAAAACATAAGATGTTTAATATTCTGAAAAAGGAAGGAACTTATATGAATATGTCAATCTTATATATGACTTGATAATGTCAACTTACAAAGAAAAATCAATTATGTCAAAATTTCTATATAGAAGATATCTAGAACATATTTACTTGTAATTTTCAAACATTTTTAAAAAATTAAGTAAGTGATCACTGTTGCATTTGTCATAAATCAAGAATTTGCTTTATATAAATATATATAATGACTCATTCACCATCTTTGGATCCAAAGTATAAACACTCAAAAGTATACAAAAAAATATTATATACTACTTATGGTGAGTCATTCACTTTCTATATTTCAACAAGAAGAGAAGAAATATTAGTATGAATAAGTTTATCATGCATTTTCTTTTTTTTTTTTTTAAACGAGGTTAAATGTTAAAACATGCATGCATTGTAAAGAGCAGACACAATAGGGAAAATAATTTGATGAGTACTCATCTTTATGTTTACCTTATATTAATTACAATTTCAGCTTTCTTATTAGAATGCACATTTGTCAAAAATAACTTTAAATAATGACATAATATTATAATAAGAATATAAAAAGACAAATTCTTTCTCAATTTCAGCACCAACTATTGTAAATAAAGACTTTATAAGATTTAAAAGTATGGCATACATGAGATTATATTTATATATTGTAATAATTATGAGTTAGAGATAAATGCATTAAATAATAAAACTATTGAAAACCATACATACATCAAGAGGATGACTGTTGAGTTGTATCAGGGAGAAGAAGACTTAAATAATGAAGAAAAAAAATAATAACAGCTGCCTGCAGCTTGGAGAAAAGAAAAAAAAATGTATAGTGATTCTTCTTACTGAAATATCAGTCTGGCTAGCTTAGACTGATTATACTACAAAGCAATAGTCATCCTGAAAAAGGAAAAAGAAAGTTAGTCTATTTCTTATACAGTTTATGATTGCGAGGGCGAAGATCATAACTTTTATATTGAGTGGACTTGTTTTTAACACCAGTATGAGTACCATCAGGAGGAGCTTGTGACAGTACTGATTTACTGGAACATGAAGATGTTTGTTGTGACTTGGAAGAAGAAAGAATTTGAGGAGATGTGTTACATGTAGCATCATGATTTGAAACTTGAATAGAAGAGTGTTGTCTCACAGGAGTGGAAGATGCATTATCAACAGCTGATTGATCATGTGATGCATTTTCAGAAGAAACTGAAGGATATTGCAGTGCTTCATTTCTCTTTTGAAGCTTCAAGATTCGATTAGTGTGAATCAACATAGGGGAAGCATGACTATTATTGGAATCTTGAATTTGAATGAGCACAGGAGAAATTATTTTCTTCACCACATATGGGCCTTGTATTTTCTTGTTAAACACATTGGGAAATTTTACGTAAACAATGTCATTAACATTGATGTTGGAAAACTTTAATTTTTCTCTGGATTTTTGGTACACCTTTTGTCTAGATGATTCGTTATTCTTGTAAGCTTGATAGTATATTTTTTCAATAATATCCATCAATTTATGAATTTCATATGCAGTATTGAGAATTTTCCATGAAACTTGAGTTTTATAATTGGAATAGATGTCGTTTATCTCTCTTCCAAAATGAAGAAGATTTGGAGAGAATTTTGTAGCTGGATGAGGTGTAGCATTATATATGGATTGGTGAATTTTTAGAGCAGTGGGTACATCACATCCTTGTGAAGCCATTGTGTTCACAGACGATTTTATTTGAGAATTGACTCGTTCGCTTAAACCGTTAGCTTGGGGATGGGCTACAGAACTATGCTCCAATTTAATGCCAAGCTTTTTGTTAAAATATGAAAACATATCACTCGTAAATTGAGAGCCATGATCAGTGAGAGTTAATTCAGGTTTTCCATGAGTGGAAATGTAATGTAATAAAGCTTTTGTAACAGACTCAGCGCTGATATTATTCAAGGCATATAATTCTAAATGACGAGAAAAATGGTCTATCATGGTCAACACATATTGACGATTTCTCAATGGGCCGAGTAAATCCATAGAGACCTTTTGATTGGGAGCAGTTGGGAGTGGTGCAGGTAGGTATGGAGCAGTGTTTTTTTATGATTCTTATTTACTAAACAAATTTCACAAGAGTTTACATAATTAATGGTATCTGAAACAAGGGTTTTCCAGGTAAATCTTTTCTTTAAATTAACAATGGTTTTATGAATTCCAGTATGAGTAATATGAGCAATTCTTAAGGCTTTTGCTCTAAGTGACACAGGTAAAACAGCTTTGTGTAGCTCGATATCTTCTGAAGAGAAATGACCATTATAGCAAAGTAACTCATTACTTGGATTAATATAGTAGCCATTTAAACTTTTAGATTTTTTGTTATTTTTAAGATCTTCATAAATTTGTTTGATTTTTGGGTCCTTTTGTTGTTCAGAGAAGATGGTGTGATCAAGAATTTCTAATAATGGATCTTGATTATTATCATTATTTGGAGGTGAAGAGTCACTTTGAAGATGACATGTATGGTGGATTTTGTCAACTAAACCACATGGAAAGTGAGGAATGTCATTAAGTAAATCATTTTGATTATCAACAATAGGTAAAGGTTCTTGTGAAGTAATAAGATCTGGATTATTATTGAGATCTTCAGTAGGAATGTGAGGTGTTCTACTCAGAAAATCTGCTAACACATTCTCTTTGCCTGGAACATGTTGGAATGTGTACGAGTATTCTGACAGTTCTAACATCCAACGAGTAGTAATATCAGCAGGTGATGTAGCTTTTTTATAATTATTAAGTGGTTTGGCATCAGATAGTAGAATAAAGGGTCGACCAAAAATATAGTATTTAAAAGCAGTTATGCCTTTGTAAATGGCATAAAGTTCCAATTTGATGGCAGGGTAGTGTCTTTCTGATTGAGATAGAGTTTTGGAATAATAGGAGATAGGTTTTAGTTCACCATCAAATTTCTGCATAAGAACAGCTGATATTGCTGTTTTTGAGGCATCTGTATTAACATAGAACGTTTCATTCCAGTTAGGGAGATTGAGCATAGGTTTTTGAAAAAATATGTTTTGTAATTTTTTAAATGCATTTTCCTGCTCAGTTTTCCAAGAAAATTTATTTTTAGGTTTGGTGACTTCGATGAAAGGAGTAATCAATTTAGAAAAAATTAGGTATAATTGATCTATAAAATGAACACAAACCGATAAAACTCTTTGTTTGCCTCTTGGTTTTAGGCTTTGGAAAGGAGGTAATTTTTAAAATGTTACTTGTAATAGGAAGAATTTTATGATCTGTGAGTTGGAAACCCAAAAAGTTAATGCTTGTTTGCATAAATGCACATTTTTCAGGAGACAGAGTAATGTTGTTAGCAATGAGAGTGTCTAAAAGCTTTGTGAGTTTCATGGACATTTCTTCAAATGAATTAGCACCCACTACAATATCGTCTTGATATGCATAACAGGAATCAATTTGAGATAATTGAATAACAGAGTCGATTAATTGTTGGAAAGTGCTGGCGGCCGTCTTCAGGCCAAATACTAGACGTAAATAGGTAAAAATTCCCCATGGAGTAGTAAAACTAAGTTTATCTTGCATATCTTTAGGTACAGCAATTTGCCAATATGCAGAGGGTAAGTCAAGAGTGGTATAATATTTAAATTTTGACAACTGCACCAATAGATTTTGAATTCTAGGAAGAGGATATGATGATGGGATTATAATCGAATTTAACAATCTTAAATCAAGAGCCAAACGATACTTTTGAGGCTTAGACATATCAGTTCTCTTCTTTTTAACAAGAAGCATGGGACACGCCCAAGATGAATTTGACCTCTCAATAATACCAGCGTTCAACATTTGATTAATCTGGTCAAGAGCTTCTTGCTCGAGTGCTTGTGGTACAGGAAAAGGTAATGTTTTTACTGGATGAGAATTTAACATGGTAAACTGAGGATTGACCAGGTCAGTATGACCTAAAGTGTCAAGAGATTTCGAAAAGGCAAGCGCTTTACTACATAATAATTTTGTTAAAGCTTCCCTTTCATGAGGAGGTAAATGTTTAAGATCAAAGTCATTTGGAGATAATTCTTGAATACGTTTTCTCTTAATCTCTTCCGATGGCAAAATTAAAGTACAATATTCGTTTTCAAATTCTAAGTCAAAAGAGTATTCCTCAATATCTTTCTCATCTACATTGATACATTCGCCAATAATTGAATTTTTATTTAAATGAATATCGAGCTTTGATATATTCTGACATACAACCAAAAATAAATCATTTTGAATGGAAGATTTTGAGTGCAATGATTCATGTAATATAAGACCTTTATTTTTTAAATTTGGTTTGAAAACAAAATATTCAGATGGAGGATTGAGATACCTAACATGTAAATAAACAAACGAATTAGGAGGTATTACTTCTCTATTGAGTAATTGTACCATGTTGGAATTCACCAAGACTTTATTACCATAATTTAAATGAGTTTGCTTTTCACTAAAATAGTTATCATCATTAGTATTCTCAGATGAGAAATTCTTGCTAGGAATATTATTATCATTAGTAGACACATAATTCACCATATTACCATAATCAGTTGGAAAATAATTAGGAAAATAAGTAAAATTACCATCAATATAAGGATTATGAAAATTCATAGCAGAATGAGCCATATTATTTGTAAACAAACCATTATTTTGAACATTATAATTATAAGGATAGGTTGTATAATTGTTGAACAACTGTAAACTTAAATTATCATAATTTGCACAAGTATTATCAATGTAAGTATCACTCGTTAGATTATTTGACATAGATTGTTCATAATAAGACATTTTGTGTGCATCGAGAGAATATGGTACATTTGAATTCACATAATTATATTCAGAATTCATAAAGTAGCAAGTAGGAGATTCATTATAACTTTGAAAAGGAATGTGTTTGTCCTTAATTAGGATAGACTTAAAACTTGGAGAAATAGTAATAGAATGCTTGTTAATAAACTCAAATCCAAGTATGGCTTGAAAGTGAACATTTTGAATTTTAGTAAGGTAAAATACATGATGAAAAAAATATTTATCAATTTTAAATGCTATCTCTATGCATCCTTTGAAGAAGACTTTAGAATTTATGGTTGACACGGATACATTCCTAGATAAAAATTTGTAATGAAGCCTGGATTTAATGCTGTTAAAGCATTCTTCATCCAAGAGAGATAAACTTGATCCAGTATCTATTAATGTGGAGATTTCATTATGTTGAACATTTATTAGGATGCATGGAAGAACATAAGAGTTGTTAAAAGAACTGCATATGACATGATTTTCTTGTATGTCATCGTTGATTTGAAAATTTTGTTTGGAAGGCAAAGAATTATATGAAGAAGAAGATTTGTTAAATTTAGATGTCATAGGAGAAGTTTGGACAGCTATGGATGACACTAAAGTGACTGACGAGCGTTTGTCCAATTGTTGATGTTTGTTGTTGTTGTCAAAGTGTACTGACCCTGAATGAGAATTACGGGAGAGAAGGCGGTCAGTAGAACCAGTCTCCCTTATTTGTTTAAATGATAAACATTGTTGTTATTTTCAGAAGAAGAAGAGGTGTGGCCTTTCTTTCTGTAAGGGTGAGACGAAACCTGAGCTGAAGAGTTTTTGTTAGACGAATTAATAATATTTTTAAATTTGTAACAGGTATCCATACGATGATTGAATTTCCCACAGAACGCACACTGTAGAACATCTCGTCTGTGATAAAAGGATGTAGAATTTTTTTTGTGTGAAAATTTGTCAAAGGTCGGTTGATAAGGACGTTTCCGGTGAAAGTTATGATGACGAAAATTATTGTTACGTTTATTTGTAGCCTCTTGTCTCGGTGGAGAAGGCGAAAATGTTCTAGTTTTTCTTTGAAAATTACGAGAAGTATGAGAATTATCCTTTTGAGTTTGTAAAGGAGAGTAGTTGGTTTGAGAATTGTGATAAACTTTATCCTTCGTATGCTTTATAGGAGTTTTATGAAGAGTATTACTAGAATTATCGTGGACATTTTCAGTATCCAAACAATAGGCCTGATTAAAATTTTCATAAGATTTTTTAGGGGGAGAGTCATAAATATTTTGAAGAAAAGTTGCTCGTTCAAGAGCTAATTCGAAGGACGTAATATTTTCTTCTAAGATTTTACGTTTGATTTGTTTAGGCAAAGCCTCAAGAAAATGAGTAAACTTTAATGAATTAAGAGCAGAAAGCAGGCACGTAGCCAGGGAGGGGGCTAAGGGGGCTGAAGCCCCTCCCGAAAGTTAAAAAAAATTAAGTTAAATTTAATGACAGTAAAAACTGCCAAAATTTTCTTGTTTTTTCTTCCATTTCAATAGAACTTTTGATGTAGCGGTGGTATACGGGGGTATACGCCGTATACCCTCTGGATTTAAAAAAAAGTTCCGTATACCCTCTGTTTCTCAAATAAAGCATTAGCGTATGCCCTATATCTATGAACATTCAGGAAGTAGCGCATACCCTCTACTTACGCCGTATATACGCTCTGCTTTTTTTTACGACTACAACATTGAATACGTATATCTTTAATTGTAAAAATATAAATTTATTCAGCTAAAATTATAAATCGAATTTTTTACTTTATGCATAGAAATATTCGATAAGACTTGGAAAAAAAAAGTTTAATACGTGTATAGCGTATAAATTAACTTTAGGAGTTAAATTTTAAACATTTACTTTCATGTTAGGATTTTTTCTTAATTTCTTCTACGTTAAATATATTACGATATAATAAATACTTAGAATGATCAGTGTTAAAATGTTTTGTAGAAAAAGGAGCCAAAAACTGTAATGACCCTTGTAATGTAAAATTATGTGAAAAATAATCATTTCTTAAAAACTTAACAATAAAAGGCTTTATTTTATTTTATTATTATTTTTTTTAATAAAACTAATAACGGGAAATTTCGAAAAGAAATGGTGCGAAAAAATATGATAGGCTATCAACAAACTTTCAAGGCGCCATAGCAACCGGTGTTTCCCGGCTCTTCATTGAATACATTTCAGTTAAATTGTTTGCATATGAATCTTTAATAGAAAGATAATGTGCACAGAGTAGTTCTATATGAAAATTTTCTTTGTATTTCGTACACTTATTACTGAAAGGATGAATACTCCTGAGTAGGGATTTTTTGGTGGTTTTTCACAGTGCATCCTAAAGAGTTTTCTAGGAGACAACATCCAACATTCTAAGAATCTTATTTTGGGCCGATCAAGAAATGCTTACTAACAAAGGTAATTATAATACTGGTCCCTTAACGTTAGAGAACAAATAAAAAATACGGTAAGCTAAAAACTCTTAAGATTTATAGCAAAACTTATAGATGAGGAATTGAAACGTTATAAATGCCCACAGAAATACTACTTCTTACTTCAGCCCAGACATTCAACATGAAATCATTCAAATATGCTGGGATATAGTTACTGAAGAACTGATTAGCAAATTAATCGCGCTATCTGTTTTGGGATAAATACTGATGAAATTTTGGACATTTCAAGCACAGAATAGTTTGCCCTCTGAGTTAAATATGTAGACTAATATTTATAAAATGCACAAACCCCAATAATTCGGGAAATCATTTCAGGTTCATTCAAATAAATGATTTGTCCGCCGAAAATATATCAGAAGAAATAGTACAAAGTTGTAATGAACTACATAATGATATGTCTAAATGCGTCACACATGCGTATGACAGAGAAACTAATATGGTTGGACATGTCAGTGAGATCCAATATACAATTCGTCAGAAGTGTCCCAAAATCAGATACTTTCAACAATTAGCAAGCTATTGTTTAAACCATACATTATCCAAAAACACCCGCTAATTCCTGACATCCAAACCTCTCTTGGAACAGTTAACGAAATGAAAATTTTTTAGAAATCACCCTGAGGTAAGTTTGATCCTTCAGCAACAAATTTCATAATATGTCCCAGAAAAAAAAAAAAAAAAAAAAAAAAAAAAAAAAAGACTGTTTTTAAAACACAAGGTTTATAGAAAGTCGTGAAAATATGGTAACATTTGTTAAGCTGTTTGAATGAATTTGTATTAGCTTAGAAAATATTTCGGAAAACAAACGAAATATTTATTCGCTAACTATAGACCTTTCTTGGCAGTCATGGAAGGGAAAAGAGTGTAAGCCTATTTGTATATAAGACGTTTGACAAAGCCATTGTCAGCTCATCTTCATGAAAAATCTCTTGACACAATCTCGGCTGTAACTTAATACTAAAGATGTCCTAATTATTTTAGAAAACACAGAGAAAATGAACTGCGGTGGAAATCTTTTGTGAGACATTTAATTCTACATCAAAACTTCTTTCGAAAAACGTCTTCGAAAACGTCAACCACATAAAAATCACAAGATCAAAATTTAAATAGGCTGCACATACAAACCACCAAATTATATCCACTAAAGATTATTATAGGGTCACAGTCTGCATTTCCTATGTTGAAAGTATTTTTCAAAATTTGAATGACAGATTCATTTTGAATGAAGACATTTTAACCGATTTTCGAATACTTTTTTCAGGATGTACTTTTCTGGAATAAGCAAACAAATTAGAGAATCTCTCTCAATATTTCGAACATAAGGTGTTAATTTCGTAAGTGAAAGTTGAATATGAAGTATGGTGTGAATGAATTCGTAATGTTGATAAAAATACAGAGGTCCTAAAAGTTTTAGAGTACTGTAATGCAGTGTATTGCAATACAATGAAATACTTGCTGATAGTCTTGGCTATGATTCCGATAAAAATAGCCACTGCTGAAAGGTCTTTTTCGACAATGAGAATATTAAATTTCTGCCTCGAAACACTATGGTTCATGAGACTATCGTTGGTGTTATTTATGACAGCTAGTTATCTACTCGAGGAAAATAGGCCTGAAGAGATGTGGGTTGCCCACCACAGGAGTAGTGGAAAGAGAACCTAGCCCATAACTATGCAGTTAAATCCCAGGCTCGAAAAAAATTATGGCAAACTCCGAATGATTAGGCTGACGGGCGAGACTGAGTTTGAACCCAACACCTACCAACAATTGATGAGAGACTGAGTAACCTTGCTATGATATCTATATGTTGGGACATTAGTACAGATCTTGATAATGTCAGCCTCTTGGCTGCAAAGAAGTTACGAAGGTTGCTTCTGTAACACTACTAAATTTATTGACCTAGAGCACTGCATTTATAACTTTGAATGTGAAATATAAATATAATTTTTACGATTATTTATAATTTGTAAAAAATATTTTTCCATTGAAGAAAAATAATATGGGTAATTTTATCTACAGATTAATCATTTTAAGACCCCACACCCGCAAAGAAAGACACGTGTACATAATATTAATCCTGCGTTTTGAATCAATTAAATTTACTTGCTTACATTTCGATATATTTTTTAGAAAAATTTCTTATAAAGATACATAAAGTTAAGTTCGTTACAAAAACTGTTAGTTTGTGCTTTTTTATTTTGTTTGCAGTTTTTTCTTCAAAAATACTTTCGGTTTTCGAACTGTTACAAAAAGAACTCTTAGAAATCAAAATTTGTAATAGAAATCGAAAAAATAACAATTTTTGAAATGGAAAAATATATTATATATAGATTATATCGTAGATTAAGCCTTGTTTATTTTTTGACGCTTTAAATAATGCCCATCACTGATGCTAGACGAGAAAAAAAAATTCCAAGATTGAGCCCCTCCCGAAATGAAATCCTGGCTACGGGCCTGGCAGAAAGATCCAATTTTGGATAAGCAAGTCGAAGTTGTTTATCTAGCCGAAAAGCAAAATTTTTAACTGATTCATTTGAATCTAAGGTCAAGTTCTGTAAAGATTTTAGAGAAACAGATTTTTTTGTGGGTAAGAAATAGTCTATAAATGCCTTTCGAATTTCACTAAAATTAGAGTTCTTGAGCTGTGACTGAGTTTCAAGAAAGAAGAGTAAGGCGGTGCCCTCAAGTTTTGATTTAAAGAGAACAAAAAGTTCCTTGTCTGTAAAGTTATTTAGTTCCTGTAAGTCAGATCGAAGAAAAATTCTACAGTCTGAGGGTTACCGTCGAAAGGTTGGATTGCAATATTTAGTTTGGCTTTTGGTGGCATGATGAAAAATTTAATGTAAGAGCTCAATATATGACATGATAAATTTGGTTATTGACTGGTCTTGTGATGAATAATATATATATAAATTGACCCGTTGTTTAAAATATTGATGACTTTCATATACGTCATAAACCATTTTTATATATTAAAAAAAAAGAGAAGAAAAATATATATACTAACATATTAGTATCATATGAAGAATATAAGACCCAAATATTTTATGTAAATATTTATATATAATATGGCTCAAAACATAAATTATTATATGTATGACAAGAAGAATAATTTATCTTAGCATGAACAATAATTTTTACCAGTACCTCCGTTAAATAATGCATATATATATTAGTTGCAAAATATAGCAAGACAAGAAAAAATATATATGGAAAAATTATGCTATATATATATCATGCACTGCTCCAGAAAAATATTATTTCAGTATAGAACCAATATATGTTGCAATTAATTACTGCACCACTCTCAATAAAATATAATTAATAATATTAATGTATGAAGAAAATAACTTGAAAAATAATGAAGAATTAACTGAAGATAATGACGACAATATGTATAAATATAACAAAAATACGATGGTGGCAAAGAAAAAATGGATGGTCATGGAATGTTGGATACGCTTTGGTCATGGCATCAAAGGAATTTATTAAACCTGTTGTGTTTACTCAGTGAGTGAGAAGAAGAGATGGGAGGAGAAACACTTTTTATTTGTTTCTACCCACAACTAGGCCAAAAAATGATCGTGATAGTGACTGGTACATTACGAAGAATGGAGGCCAGCAAACGACCCAAAAGTGACCATCCTTACTTCACTTAAAATAATAAAAATATTCTTTTAATCTTGAAGATGATAAACTAAATACAAAATTATAAAATATAAATTTGAAGAAAAGGTAAAGTTACCTGTGAAGTCCTTGGCAGATGATGAGTAGTAATCCAGACACATGCACAGGAATTAATACACAAATTGGTTGAAGATTAATATTTATTTATTTATGAAATATTTGTATTTCTTTCATGAAAAATCGACTATCTTCTTTATAGAAACATTTTTGTTTCTCATAGAAATTAAACATTTGTTTTATAGTAAAAACTTTACAAATGAAGATATATTTTTTTAAGTTGATATATTCCAAATAAAACCAACATTCTTCATCATAACACATTTTTTTTTATATATCTTGACAGTATGAACTTGAAGAATTTCTCATAACACACAAAAGGAAAATGATATTATTTTCTTCAAAACAGAAACATCACTTAAATATATGTATCTTTTAATATATATATATATTATCAGACGAGAATTTTATATAGATATGCACCAATATTTTCCATGGAACGCCCCGTGAATATTCAAATTTATTTATATGAAGATGGGCCAAATAGCAAATTAAAATGACGAAAGAATTATAAAGTCAATACGTTATATAAAATGTATGATCACTTCTTGAAAGAACATTCTTCACCTCACGAAAGAAAATCTTCACCTCTGCTTGCTTTTCAGAGGACGGAGATCACATGAAAAGATTATTGAAGAAACTTGAGCACAAAAAGTAGTTGAAGAAAATTATTAATGATGAGATGATGAAAAATAAAATAAATATCTAGAAGACACATGACGACATTCTTCTTTAGTTATAAAGCTAACACGAGATCAACGAACAGAAGATCCATGGTGTGCCCTTATTTACACAATAATTTCGGGATGCCTTTGAAGGGGCTTTTCTCCTCGCAGCCTTAAAAAATCAACCTTTCCTGAAACCATGGCGTGATCATAGCAGCATGAAATGTTGCCCGTATGCAACGGTCTCGAGGGGCGCACGCACACATGCCCCGGAAAATTCCACCCAAAACTTCGAATCAACCAGCCACATCCATTACGGCAGGAGTCTAACAGCGCAACTGACGCAGGTGGCCGAGAGCCCAGGGGAAAAAAGAGAAAAGGTTACTGGAATCCCAAAATACGCCAATTTGGCAGCGAGCGAAAGAGGGGGGGGTGACAAAATAAGCCAAGTTACGATGCAAAGTATGGAGAAATATGAATTTAATAAAAAGAGAATTGATAAATACCTAAAGAGGGGAGGCCAAAGCAGGTGGCCCTGTGCTGAATGACTTAAAATACGTCACCTGTGGAAACGAATTTAATAGGCTAGGGGTGTGTCCGAATAAACGGAAGTTCCACCCAAAGAACAAGCGAGAATGTTCTCGAACGATCTCCAAAACCGGAAGGAATGATTTCGAACAGGATTTTACCGGCTTGGAACATTCGAAAGCTAAGTAAGAAAGAAAACATTACAGGCGACGAAATGAAAATAAACGAAACCGAAATAAAATTTAAATTGAGAACATTAATAAAAAGGAAGGTGATATGAAATAAAATGGCTAATAAAAATGAATTATACTAAACATATGGGGGGTTATCGAGTAACCACCACAGGCACGTTTGGCGAAAAAATCGAAAATGGCTACAAAATGCCATTTATGTCACATGTAAAAAAAATATACAATGTTTATACAAATATTTTATGTATATACATTTTAGATATCTTTCTGTATGCATACATTTGTTCATAGAGATATACATAAATAAGTACATAATGTATACCCTATAAATAAATAGTATATACTTGTATATATTTTTATAATTTTATATATTCCATATACTTATTATGTATGTCAAATTAAAACAAATGCAAACAATATACAAAAAACAAACAAATAAAGTCCATTCCAGCAATAAAAGAGCATCCCCAAAAAGCTGGAGATCACAATCACATAGACTCATTTAATGCCAAAACAATTCGCCAAAAAAAAAAAAAAAAAAAAAAAAAAAAAGAACAGGATATGGAAATTTTCCCGCATCGTTTTTTAACGGAAAGCGATAAAAAAATATTTATTTTCTTTGCCGAATTTATCACTCGACTTGTTTGTGCATCCGAACGCTGCACATAATTTCAGCATCTTTATTTATATTTATATACTCATAAGAAATAAAAATCGCATTCATACATTTGATTGGAAATCCCAATGATAAAATACCACCAGCATGTGATTTCCTGTAATCTCGAACCCAGATTCCCAATAAAGTCTATTGCTTAATGGGCTTTATTGGGAATCTGGGTTCGAGATTGCAGGAAATCACTTGTTGGTGGTATTTTACCATCGGGATTTCTGATCGAATCCACCTGTTCTTTAGCTATAGCTTTACATGACCCATTATGTCCCATCATAAACCACAAATGGCCCGTATAATCGAAATCTCTCAAAGATGTGACTAAGCCCATTAGTTTTTTCAAGTCAAAAAACTGGTACATACAAAATTTCGTTAAAATCGATCACGCCATTCTTTAAATATAAATAGCTTGATCCAGACCCTTTATGACCCATTAATCGAATTTTCTTGAACATGTGACCAAGCCCACTGATTTTTTCGAGTCCGAAAACGATAGAATACAAAATTCGGTCATTTTCTAAATAAAATTAGCGTGACTCATAATGACTCAAAAATAACCCACTTATCGAATTTTCTCTAATAAGTGACTGAATGGGCTTCTCGTAATCCAAAACAGTAAAATACAAAATTTGGTCAAAATCGTTTGAGCCATTTTTAGATAAAATTGGTTTGACACATAATGATCCAAAAATGCTCCACTAACCTAAATTTCATGGACATGTGACGTAGCTCAATAATTTTCTGGTGCCAAAAAATGCTGTATACAAAATTTCGTAAAAATCGATCCAGCCGTTCTTTAGATATAAATAATTTGACACAGACCCATTATGACCCAAAATGACCCACTAATTGAATTTTTTCAAACATTTGACCGAGCCCAATGGTCTTCTCGTGCCCCAAAATAGTAAAATACAATTTTTTGTCAAAATCGTTTGAACCGTTTTTGAGATAAGATTTACACACACAAAATTTTTCCTCGTATAATACACTCATGTCCATAAATTAAGAATAACGCCAGTTCCAGCAAATAAAGCTACGGGAACAAAACAAAGGTGACTTATTCGTCAAGCCCATTTATTAAACAAAAGAAAAAGAACAAAAACGATGGTATATGTACAATAACATTCATAAAATCTACAAATGTTGCTCCTAAGAGCAATTACAAAAAGTACCCCCCCCCTTAAAGAAACTTAACATTATATGGTTGGTATGACGGTTAATAAAATGTATGCTTTCTAGATCATGAAATACACTCCGCACAACGCCTAGGCATGCTGAGCATCAAAATATTAAGCTGTTCTTGGGGAAGATTACTGAACTCAGTAAGCAATGCTCTCCAAAGTTCCGGCACACATATAGGAGATTGTCGACAGGCTGCAACTTGTCGGCCAAGCATATCCAATACATGCTCTAACTGATAAAAGTCAGGCGAAAATGCTGGCCAATCCATACGGGTGATATCCTTAGCTTGGAGGCATTCATTTACAATGTTTGCTCGGTGAAAACGGGCGTTATCATCCATAAACACAAATTCTGAGCCCATGGCACCCCTAAACAAACTACATGTTGTTCCAGAATGATGTCCCGATAAATTTGGCCTATCATTGTTCCGGTTTGAACACGTAGATCTGTTCTGGAGCCCAGTATAATTCCACCCCAAACGAGCAATCCTGCACCACCGTAACGATGTCGTTCAATGATGTTGCCTTGATGGTAACGGGTGCCTGGCGTTCACCATATGAAAGTCCGACGTGAATCAGACTGCAAGCTAAACCTGGACTCATCGGAAAACAAGCCCACTGTGACGATGCCCAAATTGCAAGTTCTCTACTCCAGGCTGACCACAGGCGACAGTGAGTTGCCATGAGCGGAACACATTTAACAGGACTGAGAGCATATAGAGCAATATTTTCCAAACGTCTGTACACGGTTTGGCTCGATACAGTCGTACCCGTGGGTGAAGATAGCTGACGAGACAGATCTGACGCTGTGCTCCGTCTGTTTATTTTGGCAGTTACTGCCAAATAACGATCTTCATTCATGGTTGTAACTCAGGGACGACCTGTACTGTAACGTCTACTGACATTTCCATTATCTTGAAATCGTTGCCAAAGTCTACAGATTGCACTTTGGGCAATTCGAAGTTCCTCGTATACTTCCATCTGAGTACGCCCACATTCCAGACGGCCGACAATTCTACCACGTAAAATATCATCCACACGTGTACTCTGTGTCATAACTGTTCGATTTTGGCACTGAGATTGTTAGAAAATGCTTGTTAACAATTTTAATTATTTTCCACCGTTCCTGACACACCACCTCTCACACACTTTTGTTATTGTGACGTACTATCGGCACCATCGGATGTTTTCTGAAATTTGCATATTAGTCTTGAAGATGTGTGTGATAATTCTGCAAGTGAAATTTTTACTTTACAGTTTGATTTCCAAGTGATTCTGAACTATCCTTAATTTATGGACATAAGTGTAGTATAAGATATAAGACAATTTTAATTATTTCCCACCGTTCCTAACACACCACCTCTCACACACTTTTGTTAGTGTGACGTACTATCGGCGCCATCGGATGTTTTCTGAAATTCGCATATTAGTCTTGAAGATGTGTGTGATAATTCTGCAAGTGAAATTTTTACTTTACAGTTTGATTTCTAAGTGATTCTGAATTATCCTTAATTTATGGACATGAGTGTAGTATAAGATATAGTGTATTTAATCTTAATTTATTCAATACATTGAATTTAGGACAAACGATGCTTTCAAGGCAGATGAATAAAATAATCCTCGCTGTCAATGTTAGTTTTCTCCTTTTAATACTTTTCTATTTAAACTATGCATGAGAATTAATGATTTTTAATCATGTAAGGCAATGCGATAAACATGTTTTACTATGACTAAAACTAGATTTACTGTATCCTTCCGAACTCACCGCTGAAAATCTCGTGAGGCAATGTATAGAACTTAATATATGCACCTTAATTTTGATTTTGATTTTATTTATTTATTTATTTATTTATTTATTTATTACATTTTTTGGAACGATTTATGTTAACTCACTCGAAAAAGCAATTCAAATCCAATCTTTTTCCCCGATATAATTTAATCGGAATTCTTGCATTTATTTTTTTAATTTTTCGCGATATTTTTTAAATCTCTATTTTTCCGAAAATAATAAATCTGTTTTTTATCAACCCGTTTCTATTTCATCCCTTATCCATCCAATCTTATATTTTATACGCCTGTATAGTGCAGGCTTTTGCGAATCAATTAAAAAAAATAATTTGCAAACTATGATTTTTTAAAATTAATTATTAAAGAAAGTAAAAGTATCGATTTTTTTCTTTGAACACAGCGAAAAAAGAAAGGGAAAGAGTCCCCACATAGTTTCTTAATTAACTCCTTTTACCGTCACATTTCGTTATTATATGAAGACGCAGGACCTCAGGATAGAAAGCATTAATTGTCCGACATGTAGGATGGGTTAGAATTTCTTACTTATTAATAATCGAGAAGTGCATTCCCCTCTCTGAGAATTTTTCCCGAGTAAAGTTGTAAGTTAATAAAAATTCATATTGTACACTGTTAAAAAAATTCTGAAATTCACGAAAATTTTTTTCCTGAATTTCACAGAAAAGCTCTTTTTTAACAACTAAAGGGTATTTTCTGTTACAAATCACAAAGTTCTATCATATTTCCTGAAAAAAACGAAACGGATGGAAATAAAAACAAAAAACGGAGACACTCCGTTGTGTGGGGAGCTCCATACCGCTAATCGCCTGCGAGCGCAGATTGTGGGTTCGAGTCCCATTGGCACCATGGAATATTGAAACATAAAAATTCCTTTTAAATTACATTTTTTTGTTTATTTTTCTCTTTTTTCTTATTAAAAATCTTTTAATTTATTAGCCGAAAAATAAAAAAATAAATAAATAAATAGTGTACGACAATTTCAAAAAAAAAAAAAAAAGTCTGTATACATATATATATATATATATATTGTAAAAAAATTGTTAATAAAAAAATTTATTAAAAAAACAGTGGTTTCAAAAGTGATTTTTTTTATTTAAACTATTTAAAAAATTAAAAATGATTTTAAAAAATAATAAGTATTATTCATCAGTCTAAAATAATCCGTTTACAAACATTCTAAGTAATATATTTGAAAGGAAATCTTTAAAAAGCACAACAGATTTTCCCACTAACTCATAAAAGACATACTTTGTACCGTTTAGCATCAGCAACTTTGGCTCAGTTCGTAAGAATTTGTTCCGCAATCTGAAGGTCCCGAGTTCGGTCCTGAGGGCGGCGTGAACTAAATTATCCAAAATAACAATTAAGTAAAATAACATAGCAGCTTAAAATCCCTCGGTGATTTCGAATTCTTTGAAGATTAATCGGTAAATCATTTTTAAAAATTATATTAAATTATTACTATTATAAATCAAACTTTGTAACGGAAAGTTACTGATTCTTACACCGGAGTTTTCCCTTCTTTTATTTCCCACAACGGAAAATCTACTAACGGAACGGTAAAAGTTCGGTTACATTGCTGCCGGTAGTTTCACCTGGAATTCACAGATTTATTTTTAACAGTGTAGCTTTAGTGCTACTTAACCTCTTCACTTCCGAAGCTAAAATAATAACACTAGCATTTATTCATTGGTTTTCCCCAAACATAATGGCATCGTAAATGACAGAATTTTTTTTTTTTTTTTTTTTAAATTGATTTTTAGGTACCTAGTAATTTAGGATCAAAAATATGGATCTAAAACTACAAAGCTCCTTAAAAGATCGCTTTGATAACCATTAACCTAAATTAACGCAGTCACAAATTTAAGAGCTTTAAACAAGTAGATAATCTATAAATTCTCAAAAAATTGTATTGAAAAAGATTTAAGTTATACTTATAAAAAATTCTCACTTTCTTGGTCATACTGTCTTGAAGGCATTTTTCAAACTCAGAGGAAAGTAACAATGGTGTAGTCGTAAAGAAAACAGACGATACACGCTCTAAGCAGAGGGTATACGCTCAAGGCAAAAGGTATACCCTAGAACGTATATACTATAGCTTTTTTGAGAAACAGAAGGCACACTGTGTTCTTTAAAAAAATTCAGAAGGTATACGGCGTACACCCCCGACTAACCTCCATTACATCCCTGGAAAGTAACATTTATTTTTTAGAGAATCAGCTTCGATGCTGCTATTTAATTGTTTGCTTTGAACACAAGAAACATTCAGCTGTTAAGAAGACATGCGAAAATGTAAAAAATCTGACATTTATATTTTTATAAGATAAAAGAACAGAGGTCCCCAAATGGGAACCTGCAGGAACCGAAGAGGTTAAGTCAATTTTTTTAGAGTTTGCAATATTTTAATTTATTAATCATACTTTTTAACATAGTTTTAATTTAATAAATGATCTGTTCCAGATTGCTTCCAATCCCGAAAAATTCATTTTAGACCGAGCCACATTGTCAATCTTATGGAGGAAAATTTCCAAGGAAATAAATGTCGATAATTGGACGGAACCCTGCGAGCCTATTGACAGTAAGTTCTCAGCACTATCTTATACTAATAAAAGAAAGTTTTCGTTCTGTGTGTGCGTGTGCATTTACCATTGTGTTTACCATTGTGCTTCCCTTCACCCAAAAATATCAAAACATGGTGGATTGGGAGCAGGAAAACATAATAGTAAACCCTCGTAGTAACCGCTGGTATTAACCATTAAAATCGGGTTTTTAGGTGTTTTCCACCAAAAAATAACTTGGCAAACCGATTGCGTTTGATTATGTGAATCGAGATTTAACGAATTCTAGAATTTCATCCGTGAACTCGATGAGGCGATTGTCTGTGCTGCCGCATACCAATCTATTACTTTTTCCTATGATAACAATATCCTTTTACCAAAAAAAATAACCCGTCAGCACATGCGCTTGTATTCGTAAATTGGGTGCAAAGTATAGTTGGGATAGATTTTATCCCAGCGCGTACGCTGACGGATCAGTAAAGTTAGTTTTTCCTTAAGAGCCCACAATAGTCACAGAAAAAGTACGCAAAAAGACCCGGATGATCATGTAAAGTCTATGGGGGCGTTCTTTTCTAATATCTCGCTCAAATTTTAATATTTTTACATGATTTTTTTGCATAGGCTAGCTGAGGACGATCCACAACCGGGCTAGTTTTTACTTTTTCAATTTTGGTTTCAGATTTTTTTTTTTAAATTATTTTAACTTTCAAAACCGGTTTAAACCGGTTCTGAAATTGAAACTATCATAATATAAAAAATGTATGAGTAAAATCGAAAAAGTAGAAACTAGCCCGGTTGTTGATCGTGCTAAGCTATCCTATTCAAAAAAAAATCATGTAAAAATATTAAAATTTGAACGAGATATTAGAAAAGAACGCCCCCGTAGACTTTACATTAGCGCTCGGCTTTTACCGCGTGACTAGTGTACGCTCTTAAAGAAAAAAGAATGACAGATTATAATGGTACTTGTTATCACAAGTTCCAAATGTGATCTTAGTAGTTGAATTATATGCTTCAAAGATTTAATACTTTTTTCTTTCTCTTAAAAAATAAGTGTAGATTTTTTTTAAGTGTTATAACATATTAAACGATAATAAAATCATGTTTGAAGCCATATTTATTTTCAGTTATTTTTGCAGTTAATCCTGTACAGCAAGAAACAATTAATTAAAGTTAAATACTATTAAATTTAAATCTAAATAACACGGAAAAGCAGAGGCATGCGAAGAAAAAACTACGCCTGAGGCAAAGTTTCACTTTGGCACCCCCCCCCCTTTCTTTTTCTTCTGACAGGCCCAAAAATGATGTTTGTAATATAAATTTGGCGCCCCCTAAATTTCCGCGCCCGGAGTGACCACCCCCTTCACCCCCACCCCTCCCCTTGCACACGGCGCTGTGGTGTATTTCTATCGTAAACGTATAAATGAAAACTCTAAAGTTCATTTAGACGTGTAAAAAAGCCCAGTTTCTGCAGCATTATACAAATCACATTTAATCTTCGATCCCTCTTGTCATCTCCTTTGAAACTCGACTTAACTGGGTTTGACTGTATTTTTACTTTCTTTTACCTTTTACAAGAAAAAAGTATTAGATTCGCGAAAAAAATTTAATTCCGGTTTTCGACCGATCTACACCTTTTAGAAATCAGAAAACCAGTAAAAGGGGATTTTACAAAATGTCTGTCTGTTAGTCTATGAATCTGTCTGTCTGTATGTGACATAAATTTTATGGGCCGCTCTATCTCCAGAATCAATGCACGGAATTTGATAAAATGCCCCTAAAATAAATTAATGCTGATTAGGTTTTGGTGTAAATTGCTCAACAGATGGCTCTGCTATGCTGCATTTTGTACAATTTACACAACATCTCTATCTCAATAACTAATGAACGCATTTCCATAAAACTTCAGATTTAATTAGTCCTTGACATGAATTGATGTTATTTACATTTTGGTGTAAATCGCTCATCAGGTGATGCTGCTACGCTACATTTTTCATGATTTCCGCAATAGTTCTATCTCAAGAATTAATGCACTGGTTTTCATCAAACTTCAGTTTTATAAATCTGTGATATGAACTAGTTCTTTTTACATTAGACGCCAATCACCAAAAAGATGGTGCTATGATGAACCTTACTCTATTACTGCAATAGTTCTATCTCAAGAACTAATTCCTAATTTTCATTAAACTACAGATTCAGGTATAGCCTAATAAATAATATTGCTTTTTATATTTTGGTATAATTCGCCCACCATGTGGCGCTTTTATGTTGCAATTTTTCTAGCATCCACAATATCCTATTTCAAGAACTAATCACAGAATTTCATGCCTTTAGAATCATCACGATGAGCATAGATTATCATTTAATTTTGGCACTGTGGTGTCGAATTTTGAAGTATTAACATGTATGAGATAGAAGAAAGTTTTGGTATTGCCACATCTGATTCGTCTCAATTTAGCATGTAAAAAATGAAAATCTAAAAATATGTAAAAGGGGAGAAGTTATTTTATAAATGGTAAATAAATTTTTTGCCCAAATTATCATCACATAATCTGTCTAGAACATATGTTTTAAAAGGAAAATACATGAATCTCACTTCATTTTATTTTTATAAAACATAAAAACAGTTTTTCATCTGCTTTTTGCAAATAAATATGCAGCAACGCAGGGAGAATTTATATTCTACACTTGTTATAAAATAAATTCTTCCTTGATGAATTCTAAAAATATTTGCTGCCAGTCCGTCGGTGAGTTTTGTTAACCGGAAAAAGAAAAAGAAAAGTTTGGGACTGTTGCCAATCATTAAATGCAAATCATGCATCTTCAAAGAAATTAACATTTAATTTCAAATTACGTAGAAATTCGAACTCTTTCCAAAAATAGATAAAATATTTTTGTAGCATATATAACGCAAATTTCTGTTTATTGTTTAAGTCTGTTTCATGGTTTTTCGAACATTCCGAGAAATGCATCGTATATTAATTCTTTTCAAAGTGCAGACGAAAAATCGATGTAACTGAGACCTTAGCAAATAGAAGATCTAATTTTGGATGTATATTTTTCTTTAGCTTGTTAGTTGAACTCATTTGATTTTATGATAAGTTTCTTGGACGTGTTACAAGAAAATGTTACCTTTTTAAAATGAGTAAGATGGATTTTATCAAAGCTTATTTTTTAAATTAACTTTGTCGCAATAATGTTGCAGGTATATTGAGAGGAACTGAATCTATAAAAAATGGTAGCAAAATTGATTGTGTAAAAATTGTAACTACTTACTTACGATTCCCCCCCCCCAATAATTTGAACACTTTTATATGTACCAACAAGTTAAATTTTTTAGCGCTTGAGAAGAGGAATAAATAACTTCACTCGTAATTTGATTAGAATTGTTGTCTGATTGAAGATTTAAACCAGTGGTCCACAACCGTACCCTTCTGGTTACGCTACGTATCAATTATAGGCACGCGAAAACCTGTGTTCCAGCCACATTTTTCTCCGGAGGGGGGGGATTTGTGTGGCTCCGGGGGACATTATACAGTTGCACAAAAGGTTTGTTTAAACTGGTATAAAATGTTTAACCCTGTCCATCTTTCTATACAGGGTGTCCACTCTCAACGGTGGTCAATGGCTAATTTCTAAACCGTTAGTCATAGACATATAGTTCCAATTGCAAAAATGCTTTAAAAAAGGTAAAGGATTGTTTTTCCAGCGATTTAGGTCAAAAAAAACTTTTTATTAAAAAATTACGAAAATTAAATTTTTATACGGTCCCTCGGTCCTATAAATGATATTTAGTAAATTTTTACCACTACTCTAACAAGTAATACAAAAAAAGTGCCATTCCTCTGCGATTAAAACAAACCGAGTAATAGCTGTTTAAAGTCGAAGCATATTTTTTGCGGCAAATTAGGGGTCAGTCACAAATTTACTGGAAATAAAAAGAAACGCAAGATATAAAATTTAACATTAAACATTGAGAGTAAAATAATTTTTACAATATTATTTTTAAATTTATGTTGATGATTACATATTAAAGCAAAATTTGTACTAAAAATATAAGTAAAAAAATAACATAAGTTTGTTAATTTAAGTTATGAAAAGCAACAGTTACAATTGTTACAAAATGACATAAATTTAAAATCCTATTAAATTACTTAACCTAACAGAATTTGGTCTGACCTATAAAATAAATAAATGGTACGCACCTAAAATTGTATTAAAATTACAATGTCATTGGATATAAATAAATGTGCAAATTGAACCGCGATCGGATATTTGGAAGTGAGTTAAAATTTGAATAGAAATTTTGAACTAAGGAAACTTACATATGTACGTTTTAAGCAAAAAAATAAGCTTATCAAAATAACACACCTTTTAAAAATAAAATCGCGATTTTCCAAAATTTTCTTTTCTCGATAAAGAGAATTTTAAAACTCACGTCTTCAACTATTTTAACCAATCTAGAAGTTAATTAATAAAAATTAACACTACCGTAAAACTTATACAGTAGTGGCACTTTCAGTTAAATTGCTTTAAAAATATTTCTTTATCTTGTTTAAAACATTTTTGTAATTGGAACTAAACGTCTGTGACAAATAGTTTAGGAATTAGTTATTAGATAGCGTTGGAAATGGATGCCCTTTATAATGATTTAAGCACTTAGTATACGTTTCCTAAAAACTAAGTCCAACTCATTCGTTTTCAGCTACGGAAAAGTGGCTTAAGTCATAAAATTTAAAGTTTCATAACTCGATCAATTTTAATGTTAGATGAATGGGACCTTTTTTGTATTGCTTAATAAGGTGATGCAAAATTTTTACTAAATATCATTTATAGGATTGAGAGACCGTATAAAAAGTTCGTTTTCGTAATTTTTTTATAAAAAGTTTTTTTGAACTAAATTGCTTGAAAAATAATTCTTTACCTTTTTTAAAGCATTTTTGCAACTGTAATATGTCTATGACTAACGGTTTAGAAATTAGCCATTGGCCACCGTTGAGAGTGGACTCCCTGTATATTTGTTCATAAACTTTACTTTGCAAAGTCTGTTATCTTGTATGTATTTTTCGCATAATAAAATTTTTATTTTTTTCGCCACTTTTAGATGAACCCTTTATATAATATGTAAATATAATAAATATAAATAATTACATTTATTTATGAATTTCTGTTGAATTAGAATTTATCTAACATAATTCGGCTGTATAATGCTCTGTTGATTTAACAATCTTTTCTGTGTCAATATAGGATTGCAACTTGATGTATTATCCTGCCAAGCTTACAAGATGTTTAAAGCAAGATATACTGTGACAAATGAGGCCATGTCGAATTTCCACCGGAAAACAGTTTCACAAGCGGTTAGTATGTTAAACACCTTCCTTAATCTTTGCATTTATTTCAATAAACTGCAGGTACCGTGCTGCTATTTATTGCTTACTATCTTCCTTAATCGAAATTAATGCTGATTGACATGATCTGAGGAGTCTGATTGGAAAAAAGATATGAATAGAGAAAAAGAATAAAAATGAACTTTTTTTAAACATTCTTTTCAAGAATTAAAATTCGTCTAAAGCACAAATAAAACGTACTAAAGTTGATTATAGGTGCATATATATATCAGCATTAATCAAAATTAATGCTGATTGATATGATTTGATGAGTTTGATTGGAGAAAACATACACAATAGAGAAAAAGAATAAAATTAAAAATAAATATTTTTTTAACTCTTTTCAACAATTAAAATTCGTATAAAGCACAAATAAAACATACTAAAATTGCTTTTAGGTGCATCTATTATATATTTTTTAATACATTAAAAATACATAAACAAATCAGATTAAAATCTCAAAACGTTTTTGCCTTCTTACGGTCATCGTCAATGGTTATTCAAATGTTGTTATTTCGCTTTGCACTTATTCGTCAAAGAGATACCATTGTAATTTAAATGTGGTATGTAAAATTAATTAATTAATTGAATATTAAATTACAATAAACTGTCTCAACGAATAACTGCAAATCGAAATAACAACATTTAAATTACTAACGATGACCATGTGAATTTGACCGAAAGCGTTTTGAAATTTTAATCTTTTTTTTTTTTTTTTTTTTTTTTGTGTGTGTGTGTTTTAAAGGTATTTTAATGCATTTTTAATAATTTTATATTTTACATGTATGCACCTATAAAGAATTTTAGTACATTTTATTTGTGCTTTACAAGAATTTTAATGATTTACTCAAGCCGAATTTAGCACTAGAATTTTACCGCTCTTTTCAACGTTCGTGTTAAAAATAACGGCTATTTTTTTTTTTTTCAAAAATTTCCGTTACAATAGATTTATTTGTCGTGGGTCAAACTCGACGTTTGCACTGAACGCGATTATGAAAAGTTTAACTGATTTTTTACGTTCTGTAGAAAGCGCTAGGAAGAGAATTTATCAAAAATAAATATAATTTTTGCTCTGTGTTTTATTTTTTTAAGACAACAGGGGAAAAAATTTAAACACCAGAAATTCTTTTAGAGTTTATATATTGATTTCGGTGCGCGGAAAAAAGGTCAACGGAAAAAACGTCAACGGAAAAAAGGGCAACGGAAAAAACGTCAACGGAAAAAAAGGCAACGGAAAAAAGGGCAACAGGTAAAAGCTTATGTATAAAGACAGCAACTTTCATATCTTTATGTAAACTTTGACCAAAAATATTCTTTAAGTGACGAAAAGGGGCAAACGTGAAAAAAAAAAAAATACAGGTATATATATTTTTAATAGGGTGGAAAAAAGACACAAAAAAACTTGTTGTCTTGATATTTGGAATGTTCAGACGGATAGCAGAAAAAGAGTCGAAATTTTAAAATTTGGTACATGAAACTCAATTTGGCAACATGCAGCATAAACCATTTAAAATAAAATTTAAAATATAACGAAATTTGTTATGGTGGTTCTATTAATAGAAATAATTACAAGGCAAGAAAGAGACAAGGTTGGAAGAAAAACATGGAAAACTCGGAACTATTTGGCCGACGGATGCGATTGGGTTCGAACCCAGCACCTCCCGTCTACCAGCTTCGAGAGCACAACCTCTTAGCCACTGGTGGGGCGGATTTGACAAGGGGGGGGGGTCTTATTTAGAAACCATAAAGTCGAGTAATGGTTTCATTTTTTCGATAATACTTGTAGAAGAAGAATAAGAAATGAATAAAAATTTATAATATTTAATAATTAATAATATTTAAATAATAATTAAATATTCATTAATAATTTTATATTTAATTTATATTTATATATTATTATATATTTTTATTATGTTATTATATTAATTATTATGTGTTATACTGTATATTATATATATTATAATATATAAATATAAAAAATTAAATATAAAATATAATAAATATTAATAACAATAATGTAGTAATAATAATATAGTATATAAATATTAAATATAATAATTATTTTAAATAATATTAAAAAATATAAAATATATAGATATAAGTAAATTTATAAAATTATAAAATTATATAAGTATAATAAAATATTAATCTATGATTCAATTATTATTACATTATATTTATATATGCTCATGTTTTTACCGGTCCTTTTTTTTCCAGGCACTTTTTTTTCGTTTACCGATTTGGAAATGGCAAGGATTGTTATTGTTGTTACTTCCGATTATCTGCCCGGGGTATATAGGCCTTGTAGGAGAGCCCTCAGTGGAGGTCTTTCTAACTGTATTTACGCAAGGTTACCCAAGGTTAGAGAAAATCATGGAAAACTCCGAACGATTTGGCCGACGGATGCGATTGGGTTCGAACCCAGTACCTTCCGTCTACCAGCTTCGAGAGCCACAACCTCTTAGCCACTGGTGGGGCAGATTTGACAAGGGGGGACTTATTTAGAAACCATAAAGTCGAATAATGTTTTCATTTTTCGATAAATGCAGGTGGCCTTCCAGAAAATGCGGTCCAAAATGGTGTTTTCGACAGAATTTTCGCACGCGAAAGCCTGATAAAGGTCATCGTGAGAAAACACTACCTTATTACAAAATGCAATTCACTTGTCGAAAAATGAAATAATATGTTTATACATACAGTTTTTTATTCAATTATTATTATTTTTATTATTATTATTACTATAATCAATAGAGTCACCATAACAAATTTCATTATTTTTTAAATTTAAATGGTTTATGCTGCTGTATCCAAAATTGAGTTTTCTTCTGCCAAATCTCCACATTTCGACTCATTTTCTGTTATCCCCCTTAACATTCTAATAACATAATTAAATATGAAGAAAACAAAAAAAATAAAATAAAAAAAAATAAAAATAAAAATAAAAAATAAATAAAAAAAAAATTGCCATTTTTTCCACCTTATTTAAAATGTATTTGTACCATTTTTTTTTTTTTTTTTTCATTGCCTGTTTTAAACTTTTTTTTCACTCCAAAGAATGTCCTTGGTCAAAGTTTGAATAAAGGTATGAAAGTCGCTGTTTTTATACGTAAGCTATTCATCAATCGAGTTGAAATAACCGATACACGTGTACTAACCGATACACTTGTATGCTTACTTGAAACATAGAATCGGTATAATTAATATAATTAATTTTTATAATATAATTAATTTTAATTAATTTTTTTTATATTCTATAACTTAAGATACATCCCTTAATAACTAATGTATATTAACTTTCGATTTATTGAAGAACTGACATTTATTACTATTTTTATATTATTGTTGCCGTTTTTATGTGTTGCCCTTTTTTCCGTTGCCCTTTTTTCCGTTGCCGTTTTTTCCGTTGCCTTTTTTTCCGTTGACGTTTTTTCCGTTGCCTTTTTTTCCGTTGACCTTTTTTCCTAAATTCATTGATTTCTCAACCTAAATTAATTAAGAACTTTTAACTGATAAAAGCGCATTCAAAAAAAAAAAAAAAAAAAAAAAAAAAAAAAATGCACTCTTCAGTTTTTATTAACCATTTGAAAAGTGGTTGTTGCTTTCGGTCTGGAGATAGCCGAGACATATCTGAATAGTTTTGATGTTTGGATTTTATTTGTTTTCTGATTTGTCCATGTTTAATGTCCAGAAATGAAATACTTCTGTTGCCACGATGACGAAAAAAGTGTCAAAAACTACAAAAAAAAATTAATAACTCAGAAAAAAATTAAGATACAACTTACAAACAAATTTCATCTAAAAGTACATATTTTTTTTTCTATACGACAGTGTAAAAATTAATAAAAAGAATATTGCCCAGTTAAACTGATGGCATTGAGCTCACAGGCTAATTGTACATTACAGCCTTGTATTTTCGTTAATTCCGCTTGAAAAAAAAATTAAGAAGGGGAAGCAGCTCTCCCCTTTCTCCTTTTTTATACTTAATCATTGAACTTCCTAAACTATCAAGTACATGCCTTATCATATTAAAAAATCTATATCCAAAATTCAGAGCAAATCGGATAATTCTTAATAAAAATCCATTTAGCATTTATATAATTTAAGAGGAGTTATTCCCCTCTTTTATACTTAACCATAAAACTTCCAAAACTATTCAGAGATTTGAACGAAATCTGACAATTCTGATTGAAAAATCCATTTATGCAAGTTAAGGGGAGGGGCATTAGACCCCCCGTTCCCCCTGTTTATACTTATTCAATGAACACCTAATAACAGCCACGGACTCGCCTCATCAGAATGATCCTATATCTACATTTTAAACGAAAACTGTTAATTCTGCATGAAAATCCCGTTTATATAATTAAGGGGAGGGGCATGAGCCCCCCGTTCCCCCTGTTTATACTTATTCAATGAACACCTAATAACAGCCTCGGTATCGCCTCATCCGAATGATCCTATATCTAAATTTTGAACGAAAACTGTTAATTCTGCATGAAAATCCCGTTTATATCAATTAAGGGGGGGGGGGCATGAGCCCCTCGTTCCCCTGTTTATACTTATTCAATGAACACATAATAACAGTCACGGAATCGCCTCATGAGATGGATCCTATATCTAAATTTTGGACAAAAACTGTTAATTCTGCATGAAAAACCCGTTTATATCAATTAAGGGGAGGGGCATGAGCCCCCCGTTCCCCCTCTTATACATATCGAATGAACTCCAAAAACTAATCAGGGAAGCGCCTTATCAGGATATACCTATATACAAAATTTCAAGTGGATCCGATATTTTTATCATGAGTTATCGCGTTACGCACGAACATACGAACGTACATACAGAACGGACGGGCACATAAGCTCTCAGGCTATGATAGCCTGTGAGCTACAAATGCGCGAAGTTTACAAGTTTAAAAATTTGCAATATAGAAAATTTAAAATTTGTTTATTACTGGTCCAGGAATATTAATGTTTAATCTATGGTGTACGTAATATATGACTCTGTTATTATGTAAACCATGTTTTGATCATCGTAAAGATGATGTTTATTATTATTATTTTTTAATTATAGAATTTATTTATGTCTAAAATCTTAGTCTTTGAAAACATAATTTTCTAAATGGTTGTTGTAATTTTTTAATTGATTTTTTTTATTAAACTGCCGTTTATTTTTGTTTTACTATTATTATTATTATAATTATTATTATAATTATTATTACTATTATTATCATTTTATTTTTATTTAACTCCCATACCATTGGACGAGTTATGGCAAATATTTTATATTACTTTTTAATTATAGATTTTATTTTAATTATTTTTTAATTATAGAATTTATTTGTGTCTAAAATCTTAGTCTTTGAAAATATAATTTTCTAAATGGTCGTTGTAATTTTTTTAAATTGATTTTTTTTATTAAACTGCCGTTTATTTTTGTTTTATTATTATTATTATTATTATTATTATTATTATTATTATTATTATTATTATCATTTTATTTTTATTTAACTCCCATACCATTGGACGAGTTATAACAAATATTTTACAAGAGTTATGCAAAATGTAACTCTCTTACAAAAGTAAACTTGTATATTTTGATAAAAATAATAAAAATTTAAATAAGAAATGACATAAACTTTCAGATTCTTGCCACTTTGCTTGGTGCAACCGTGACCCTTTTCTGAGATTTTTTTAGTGCAGAAGATTTTTTTACGTTTTATCTCTTCCTTTATCATTTAATGACAGACGTACTCGAAATTTTTCCGCATTCGAGAATCGAGTCGTTATATTTAGATCACCCGCACATCCCGGCTTTCCACTGGAATGAATGTAGTCATGGTCACGGTTACACATCGTTGAAATATGATTTGTCGTGAGAAAATTTCTTAACGTTTCCTTGGATAAAAAAGGATGAACGTTTTTATTAGAAACATTTTATTTTCGATCATTAAAATTTGATAGCTGATTCGATTTGTAGGAAGTTGTTCAGTTTTTTTTAACAGGAAAAAAAATGGTTTTGAATTTATATTTATATTTTGGATTACAGGAAAACCTCCCTGTGTAACCACCTCCCTGAACGACCATTTTTATGGAACGAAATTTATTCCCTTAGACTCAATACTACTTTTACCTCCATTCAGAGACTACCCCAGTTAAACTCTTTATTTAAAAGTTTTTTTTTTTTAAAGAAATTTAAACAAATTTCGTTTTTTTTTTTTTTTTTTTTTTTTTTTTTTTTTTTTTTTTTCGAATCGTTTGAAGAAGGTTTTATTCGAAAAATGATTCCGGGGGGACCACATTATTCACTCTAAAACTGGAAGGAGTAAAAAGCTCACTCTCTTTTTAGAGTGAACTTTATAAAAATACACACCTTAAAGAGTGGAATTTCCAACTTCCTAAAAAGAAGTGAAATATGTCACTCCGTTGTCGAGAGTGAAATATCTCACTTCATGGTCGAGAGTGAAAAATATCACTCCCTTAACAAGAGTGAAAGCCCGGCATTATACACTTGAAAAAAATATATCCGTTAAACTTCGAGCCAATATATGGAGTAAAACAATGAAAAGTACCAAAATATGTCAAATCTTAATTTTTAAAAACTCCATTTAATAATGTAACCTATAAAATTACGCTTATTCGGTATATTATATTTGGAATATACAGGGTATATCTAAACTACTGGACAAAACTTTAAGGGGTAATAATACACATCCAGACAAATAATATTAAATGGGAAACAAAGGGTCCCAAACGTCTTCCGAAGAAGATAGGCGTCATCAAAGCTTAGGGTACAAAATTTGAAATGATTATAAAAAACGGAAAAATTGGTCGATTCGTTTGCGGTTTTCACGAAATTTATTTTTTATGTCAGTAATGTCTTAAAAATAAATTATGAAGATAAATTTCAAAAAATGCCGATAGAGGGCGCTTTAGACTTTGGAGTAACAAACAACTATTTTTACCGGTTTTTTTTTTTTTTTTTTTTTTTTTTTTTTTTTTTTTTTAATTTCATTAAATTTTTTTAGAAGTTTAGACATAAACTTAAATTTTGAGCTCAAAATCTGTGGTTAAGCAGCGCAAACTGAACTGTGTTCAATGGCAGTGGGTAGGTTCAAATTTCAAATGATTATAAAAAACAGAAAAATTGGTCAATTGATTTGCAGTTTTCACTAAAACTATTCTTTATGTCAGTATTGTCTTAAAAATAAATTATACAGATAAATTTCAAAAAATGTCGATAGAGGGCGCTTTAGACTTTGGAGTAACGTACAACTATTTTTTACCGTTATTTTTTGCATCTCATTAATTTTTTTTAGAAGCTTAGACATAAACTTAAATTTTGAGCTGAAAATCTGAATCGTTCAGTGTGGTTTAGTAGCGCAAACTGAACTGTGTTCAATGGGGGTGGGGAGGTTCAAATTTCAAATGATTATAAAAAACGGAAAAATTGGTCGATTCGTTTGCGGTTTTCTCTAAAACCATTCTTTATGCCAGTATTTCCTTGAAAATAAATTTTAAAGATAAATTTCAAAAAATTCCGTTAGAGGGCGCCTTAAACTTTTAAATAACCAACAACTATTTTTAACCGTCATTTTTTTTTTTTTTTTTTTTAATATCTAAATAAAAGTTTTAAAAGCTTAGACTTAAACTTTGAGCTCAAAATCTGAATCGTTGTGAGTAAGTAAGTAGCGAAAAATTGAACTGTGTTAGTAGGGTGGGCAGGTAACATTTCAACTCCTGAATACAATTCAGTTTGCGCTTCTTAACCCCTCCCAACGACTGTATGACGTAAGATAAAATATCAGTGCAATCCATATTACAAAATTGTAATAACTTCAAGGTGCGTTCGAGTTGAAAACTCACAGACATACGTTGTAAATTTATGACACAGCGAGTCATATATAGCATTGCAATGGCAATCCATTTAAAATTACAGTAAAGAAAAGTATGTTAAATAAGGTTTTAATCAATGGGGTAGCAAACGGGGGGCGGTCCGCCGTCACCCCCTAAGGGGTGACACCCAATCTCCCTTTGCAAATCTCTCTATATATAATCTTATAAGATTTTGGAAAATAATTCTAAATTAAAGTGAAAATTCTAGCGCACGACGCAACAGAGTTAATTTTATTTTCTTTGAGAATGGGAAATTTTTCTAAAAAAGATATGCACCAGAGAACAAAAACCAATTTATCGAACGAATGGTTAGCGAAAGCAAACTTTAAAAGAAAGACTTATCTTCTACATATAGACACCGCATTGACTTATGCGAATTATAGGTTGAGTGATGAGTCGCTCCTGTAGTTTTTTTTATGCAGGATAACAAAAGGTAAATAAGGCATAGTATGGTCATTTGTTGTAATAAAATAGAATTATAATTGAAAAAATATGACGGATGGGGTGGGGCGTGACACCATTTACATCCGTCCCGGATGTCACCCATTTTATCTACGCCACTGTTTCTAATTGACAACTCACGGCGATACACTGCAACTTTACGAATCATATATATTATTGCAAGTGCAATCCATATTCAAAATTATTGTAAAGAAAGGCTTGTTAAAGAAGGTTCTAATTGACAACTCACGGCGACAAACTGAAACTTTACGAATCAGTGTAGCATATCAATTCCATTCATGTTACAAAATTACAGAAAAGAAAAATGTGTTAGAAGGTTCTAATTGACAACTCGGCGATACACTGCAACTTTAGGAATCAGTGTAGCATATCAATTCCATTCATGTTACAAAATTACAGAAAAGAAAAATGTGTTAGAAGGTTCTAATTGACAACTCGGCGATACACTGCAACTTTACGAATCAGTGTAGCATATCAATTCCATTCATGTTACAAAATTACAGAAAAGAAAAATGTGTTAGAAGGTTCTAATTGACAACTCGGCGATACACTGCAACTTTACGAATCAGTGTAGCATATCAATTCCATTCATGTTGCAAAATTATAATAAAAATTATAATAAATGTTCGAGTGAACGATTCACAGCGACACGCTGGTAGCTTTATGGCACAGGGTAACATATCAATTTAATGCACATTACAAAATCATAATAAAAATATGTATTTCTAGGTGTGTTCGAGTTGAGAACGCTCAGCAATACGTGCAGATTTATGACATAGGATATCATATCAGTGCAATCCATATTAAAAATGTAATAAAAATGTGTGTTTCATAAATGTTCGAGTTGAGAAATCACAAAGATAACGCTGAAGTCCTAAGATAAAATTTTGAAGAAGTCAAATTGCTATGTAATGATAATGCACAAAAAAACTGAATTTTACAGAAAAAAATTTTATTGTTTCAAAAGGGAATGCAATGACATGTGCTTAGCCGAGAAATTCATTGGCATAAAAGAGCTCCAGTTCCATCAGGAAATTGAGTGTTGCCAGTGTGAAAATTTAATTAGTAGTTAATTAAGCAATGGTAAAAGATACATTAAAAGTATCAGTTGTTGCAAAAGGGATGTCGTATCCTTATAGACTGGGAGGCGGCAGCACAGACATTCATCTCATCGTGTTCATGGATGAAAATCTAGGCTTAGTTAAATCTCGATTTTCATATTGAAACGCAATCGATCTGCCAACTCATGTCTTGGTGGAAAACACTTAAAAACCCGATTCTAGCGGTTGATTAGGTTTACCATTATGTTTTCCTGCTCCCAATCTTCCATGATTTCATACTTTTGGGTGCAGGAAAGCACAATAGTAAACTTAAGAGTCAACCGTTAAAATCTGTTTTGTGTGTGTTTGTGTGTTCGTGTGCATATGTTTGTGTTTTTCACCAAGATATATGACTTGGCAGACCAATTCCGTTTTATATGCAAATCAAGATTTAACTAAACCTAGATTTTCGTCCGTGAACTCGATGAGGTGATTGCCTATACTGCCACCTCCCGGCCTATTAATGTTTCCATAATAAAACAATTGCATTTTTGTGAACGACTCTCTCAAATTCTTTAACTCTTTGAAGAGCGGTGGAATATAATTTTTACCACTTTATTTTAATTCCCCAACAACCGAAATGGTACTAGGATTTTTTTTATTACTATGCATGTGAAGAACAGCATTTATTTCTTTCAAATAAATTTAGTCGTAAATTCTGGTGGTGATCAGGAATTTCATCCTTTTAGCATTAGAATTCTTTTGTTTCTGAAAGAGTTAACCCCTTCGCGACGGGAACCTTTTTCGAAATTTTTAATGTTTTGTCACCAGTTTTTAAAAACAGAAATTTGTGCTTTATTAAATCGAGAGAATGCTCCGGTTAAATAAGGCAAATTTTACAGTAAAATTTTGGTGGGGAAAAACATGGATTCTTAAGGCATTTTGCGGCACGTCTCTAAGGGGTTAAGGAGATCTGGGACACATAAAATTTTTTTTATTACTTATAGAGTTAAAATTTTGTTTGTGTTTTTTGTTATGATTGACCCTATCATTTATAAACAAAATCACATAAAATTTCTCATAGTATTTTGAAAAAATTTTAAAAATTAAAATTTATCAAAAAAGTGGTGTAATTTATTAATCGTTATAGCTCAAAATATTATTTGTAAAATTTCATTTTTTTTATATTTAAATAAATAAAAATATCTAAATCTTAATTTTGATTCAACATTTTTAAAAACATTAATTTTCCTTAAAAAATTAAAAATATTTAAAGTAAAAAGTTAAAAAAAAATGGTGTAACTTTTATTTAAAAAATCATATTTTCAAAAGTAAATTTTTTTTTTCAACTTTCTTGAATCAGTATGAAAGCAAAATAATTAAAAAAGACATGTTTCAAATTTGAAATATTTATTTTAATGGTTCTTGAGTTACAACAATTTAAATCCGAGAAATGGTGAAAAACCCATCATGAAGAAAAACGCATTTTCACAAGAAGTCATTTCCTGGTAACCATAGCTTGAAAGCTAGATTTTGAAAACAAACCAAAACGAGAAAAAAAAATATTTCTTGTTCTAATTCAGATAGAAACATAATTAAATGTCATTTTAAGCATAAAAAACTGAGAAATTTTAATGCAATAAATTTTTTTAGAAAATGTGAAGATTTCTGTGTCCTAGATCCCCTTAAACAGGTTTCATTGTTGTTGTTGTAAGTATGTGTGTGTGCGCGCGTGTCTGTTTGTGGGAGTGCTGCAATATTTATTTCAAGATGTACACATTTTTCGTACATCGAAATTTAATACAAACGTTTCTTCTCGAATGTTTGGAATATGTTTTTTGCTCTTCCTCCATTAAAACATATCAGAACAGGAAAAAAACAAAATAGACTTTTTTGACCAATTAAATGTGCAATTAATTTAATTAGTTTTATGTAACCTTCAAATCAGCGCACTTTCCTAATATCCATTGTCTTATCCACAAAGGCTTGACACTATCTTCCCTCGTATTTCACAGCGGCAGACAATGGGAAATGCACTTACTACAAAAGTTTAAACACTCCTGGAATAAGAAGCACGTGCTCTGAACTCAGGAGCAAGTGTTTTGAGATCATTTAATTGTTAATGCCATTAACTTGCATCAAAGAAAATTAAAAAGTTTAATTTTGGACGCTCTTATGGATGGATGTCTGAAATAAAAAATAAACAAGTTGAATGTGGATTCTGCCATTGCAGAATTCAGTTTCGCCTCCAATTAGTAAAAAAAAAAAAAAATCGATAGAGGTTTTTTAGAAGGGCGACCCCGTTTCGATTGCAATGAACTAACTTCATTTTTCTTGTGTTTATCAATATAATAACAAACAGAACGGCGTGAAATACCCACCTGAATAGCTATTTCTCACTGAGACATTGGAATTGAGGAATAATAAGGATATACAATTTGAAGTGCTACTTCTTCATTGATTAGATTTATCAAAAAGGGATTTTTTCTTTAGTTTAAACGCTTTTTTATAGACTCTGAGAAAAAGGAACTGTATTTTAACAATAAAACGAGTGGAATCCCGTCGAATTCGACGAATGAAATGTTTAAAAGACCCGATCGATTTGGTTTTTAAAAAAGTGAAAGTAAATACATTATTGAATCAATATATAATAAATACATTTACAAACTAAATGTCAAGTTTGCCAGTTACAATTTTGCATGCAAATATTCGCACATCTTCAGTTAAAATTGTAATCTGAGTGCCGGTGAGATCCAGAAATTTTATTTTATATGCACTCACAAAAAAAAAAATAGTTTTTTTTAAAAGAAAAAAAAAAAAAAAAAAAAAAAAAAAAAAAAAAAAAACCTAATTTTATTTTTACTGTGACATTATTTTCCCTAACTGAAGTCATCTGAAGGTAAAATCTCAATGTCAGTGCCCATAATGAAAAGAAATATTGAAATGTAATATCGGGTACTACTAGGTTATCCCGACATTAAATACAATTCATGTGTTTAAAATGGCATTAAGTGATTTTTATTTCGACTTTTTATTAATATTTTTATTAATATTCTACTAATTATTTGTTTTTCCGTTATTTAAAATAAAAATTATGTCAATATGTATAATTTGGATATTAGTTTGGCAATTTGTATAATTTGGCGAAATTGGTCGACGGGATAACAAAGTAGTACCTAATATCGTTATGAGTAAAAAGGCGATGTTTTAAATAGTGGCGTCATTTTCTCTTCAAATTTTTTTTTAAAGTTACTGTTATTAGTAATATAAAAAAGGCATCCGTAATAATATTGTAATTCCCATTTAACTGGTTGCTGAATGACATCATTTTCCTCATTTGAAATTTTTTCTTATTTTTCTTTAGAGATTAATTTTTATCATAAATTATTTTCTGTTAATTTATTTATATTATTAATATTATTTTTCAGTAAATATTTTTTTTTACCTCAATTAGTGCATAATTATACGCAATCATTTCGGAAAATATTTTTTTTTTATTATCGAGAGAAAAGTTAAATTGTGTTGCCATCATTTTGAAGTAATATCGTAAAAAGCATTTAAAATTAAAAATAAAATATAAAAATGGAAATAAATTAAAAAATAACTAAAATGGGCACAACTACAAATAAATAGCTTTCATTTAAAAAAATAATTATCAAAATCGGTTAAATAGAAAACTTAGGGCTGATGACACGACATTTTTTAGCTTGTCTGAAAAAAATAGCATCGGAGACTAATAAGTAAACAGATCTAGCAGCATAGCCAAACTCCGAGCAATCCTTCATTTAATCATAAATGCAAAAATAATCAAAACTGCTACGATGATATCGTAAAAGAACCAAAGAAAATACCACTATATACATGTTTCCGACTAAATATGTGTAATTTTAGAGTGTCCCTTATTTTTTTTTTTTTTTTTTTTTTTTTCAGTTCAAGAGCACATTGACCGCTGAATGTTTCAAATTTAACATAAACGTTTCGAATATTTTCTCCTACTACTACATTGAAAAATTGCAGAACAGGAGAAAAACAACGTAGACTTTTTTGACCAATTAAATGTGCAATTAATTTAATTAGTTTTATATAACCTTCAAATCAGCGCACTTTCCTAATATCCATTGTCTTATCCACAAAGGCTTTATACTATCTTCCACGTATTTCACAGCGGCAGACAATGGAATTAAACTTACTACAAAAGTTTAAACACTCCTGGAATGAGAAATACGTGCTCGCAGGCACAAGTGTTTTGAATTAATTTAATTGCTAATGCCATTAACTTGCTTCAAAGCAAATTAAAAAGATTACTTTTGAACGCTCAGACGGATGCCTGAAATAAACAAGTTGGAAATTGCGCGTCAAGCGTAGCAAATGAGGTGCGTTTGTACTATAACGAAGTTTTAAAAATACTCAGGTCTTTGTGCAATATTATATAGTACTTGGGATATCGTATAGTAGCCGAAATCTTTTGTGTGTCTCTGTAAATGCTATATATTTTCTATTATACAGGAAATAACTTGTAGTAAAACTCAGCACAGAATATTTTTTTCATAAAATGTGAAGTACTTTGATATAATTAAAACGCCCTCCCCCCAAACAATGTCCCCCCCCTATACCATTATGTATTGGAATACTTTTGTATGGACCTGTAAATGAATAACAAATATTCTTTGCACCCCAGATTGTACACGATGTATATTTTAGTATATGCTTCATAGATTCATATCAATTTTATTATGATCGGAAGAGTGTGACATTTTTAAAATGCACTTGAAAATATTTTGTCCCATTGGCCGTAATGTAACGGCATCTTTTGATTATCCCTTCTACTAAATTATGCAACCGATTTTCATAAAATTTGAAATGACTCGACAAAATTCTCCAACTATTATATATATTTAATTTCAAAGCATTTGGTTAGATAGTTTCTGCGCTCTTACATATGGATAGATCGGCGGACCAGACGATGACAATATTTGTTGCGTATTTATTTGTGAATGCACTTAATAAAAGAGTGTAAAGGAAAACAGGTTAATTTAAAAGACAAGTGAATTCAAATCACACAGATTTAGTAGAATAATAATTATTTCCATAACCCTGGTGTGTAAAATAAAATTCCAGATTAAATCTAAATTAAAAAGACCTTGAAAGCGTGATAAGACTTTTTACTTTCTTCTATCTTCAATAGAAGAAAGTATTGTAATCGAAATTTTTTCGACTTCCGGTTTTCGACGGATTTACACGTTTTAGGGGTCAGAGATTCCAAAAACGTGTTTTTACAAAATGTCTGTCTGTCCGCGTGTCTGTGTGTATGTCCCATTCTATCATCAAAAAGTGTATGAAGATATGCATAGAATTGAACCAAATTTTTTGTGTAAGTGCATGGCTGTGGCTAGGTGGTCCTCCCTGAATTTGAAAAAAATACGCCGAAAGGGGGCGCTGCAATCGCGATTTTTATGCCATTTTCAATATTGTACCGACCAAAAGTATATGAATTTATACAACGAATTGAACCAAATTTTTTGTGTAAATGTATGGCTATGGCTAGTTGGTCCTCCCTGAATTTGAAAAAAATCCGCCGGAAGGGGGCGCTGCAAGAGCCAATTTTATGCCATTTTCAATATTGTACCACCTAAAAGTGTATGAAGTTAGTCCTAGAACTGAACTAAAGTTTTTTATATAATTATTTTTCGGTAAGACAAATAGGTCCTCCCTGAATTTAAAAAAAAAATCTGCCTATCATTCTATTGTTCATCGGCTCGTGTAGAGACGGAAATTCGTTTTTACTCCGATTAATTGATTGAAGCAGAAATTTAAGATGAAAACCAAAGTTCGTATTGTATTGAATTAAAATTATTAAAACATTAAAATGAGTAACTATTTTTTAAAAATATTAAAATGTACGTATGAGGTAGAAGAAAGTTTTGGGATTGGCACATCCAACTAGTTTAATTTAAAACTCTTTGCAATAATAGGAAAAAAACGTGATGCAAAAAAAAAATTTTTTTCGATTTCATCAAATGTCTTAGAGTATAAACAAGTTGGAAATTGCACGTCAAACATAGCAAATGAGGTGCGTTCGTACTACAACAAAGTTTTAAAAATATTCAGATCTTGGTGAAATAGTATGCAGTACATTGGATACAGTATAATAGCCGAAATCTTTTGAGTGTCTCTTAAAATACTATCTGATTTTTATTATTCAGGAAGTAACTAGTAGTAAACCTCTGTAATTTATATCAATTTCACAGAATGTGAAGTAGTTTAATAGTATTAAAACGCGCTCCAAATAGTATTTCCCCCTATACCATTGTGTAATGGAATACTTTTGTGTGACCCTGTAAATTGATAACAAATATTCTTTGCACTAGCTTAGTGTTCATAGCACCGAACTCCAGACTGAAAGGTCCCGGGTTCGATACTCGACATCACCAAAGATCCACCGAGTGTACGCAGTGCACGCGGTCGTTAAATAAAAGGGTTCTGAAAGTCCTCTGGACGATCGTAGAAATTACCATGGGTAATGATCTCTGTAGAAACCTTCCCTCCCCTTAAGAGGCATATCGATGTAACCAAATTATTTTGGAATAACCATGAATTTCAGTCATAGAATTAGATATGATTATCAAGATAAACATTGTGTACTTATAAACGAGCACATAATATTTTTTTAAATTAGTATTTACTTCTCTACTTATTGCTTTTCTTTTGCTTTGAAGTATCTATTTTATCTGCTGAGTAGGATACATCAATAGCTGTATGATTTACAAATGACTCTGTGACTTTTTGTGTTTCTTTTCTGGGTTTTTTTCTTGTCTGATTTTTATTATTTTATTTTATTATTTATTATTTTTTTAGTGCAATTAACGGCGGCGAAACTTTCCTCTCTCATAAAAACGTAACAAAAGATTTGGATACGATCCCATCAAAGCTAATGGATATTCCTTGGCAAATAGAAATCTACTTATCGTGAAGTAGTAAATATTTTTTAACCTCTTTCGAGGAGAAAGCTGTTAAAAAAGATTTATGTTTTTAAACTGACTGTTTGCATCGTTAAATGTCTGTCTCGCTCTTTTCGACATTCAGACAAAAACAAACTAGTCGTTGGGGACCACCGTAATACTTACCCATCATGGATATGCATAATATAATTCCAAACAAAATTTAAACGTATGTTTAAATATTTTTAATATACATAGTAATGCTCTATAAATGAATTGCTGATGAACCCATTTCGACAAATTATATAAAACGTAAAATTACTCAAGTAGTACTTAATTGCGAAAAAGAAACATATTTATAAATCCAAAATTACTAATCGTATTAACTAGCAATTTACTGCGTCGGATTACGCGTCCCATTTCCAATTAAAATATATCTTTGAACTGAAATTTGAAAGAAACACAGGGTCATAAAAATCGAAGAATGTTAAAAACAGGATTACAAATATCTCGGCAACTAACTATCCGATTGACTTCGTTTTTCATACAAAATTTTTGTTATTTTATTGCCTTTTACGTCCTTCCCTTAAAGTAAAAAATTTCGAAAATTTTTATATATCTTTCATCAGAACTAATTTTTCGAGAGTCCGAAAAAAATAGTTCCGGATAATCGAGGTTACTGATATTAAATAGGCTTCGTCCCATTTTTACATTCTAAACACTTACAAAATTTCAAGTCTCTATCTCAATTTGTTCGGGAGATAGAGAGTTTACAGACAGATAGACGGCATTTTTTTTTTTTTCTAAAAATATGTTTTTCGGCATCTTCAATACCTGAAACGTGTAAATCCGTCAAAAAATTTTTTCGTTTTTTAAAACGATTGCAAGACTTACCCTATACTACGTATAATGGGTAAGTAAAAAACTACTTTTAAAAAGGTGCATAAAAATTTATTAAATATTCCGTAATAAAAAGAACTTATCTTTAAATTTAAGGTACCTGAACACCTTTAAAACATAATTTTCCATCAAAATACCGATTTTTCATTTTTGCAATAATATTAAAATTGAATCTTAAATTAATTGAAATGGCTTCAAATTATTATGACTGCTCCATCTATTGGATCCGCGTTGCGTGATATTCATTGCCGAAAATCCCCAAAACTATGGGAAGTAATAACATATAAAAAATTTGTGTGCATAGCTGTTGATGCGTCGAAAAGGTCTTTAAATGACCATCTGTCGCTTCGCCTATTAATTTTGTGAATTATCCGAATATAAATTTTTACATTATCCATTTTTACATTTACATTATTTTACATTATCCCAATATAATTTTTTTCTTTATCATAAACATGTCATTGTTTTAAATAAAGTTTTATTTTTTAAATATCCCATGTTCCTTGGATACTTTAAAAAAATAAATAATTTCAATTTACAGACATCACGTAGTTTGCTGAATCAATATGCGTCAGAAATGGACAGAAAACTCAAGAAACAGGACTCAAAAGATTTGAAAACACATCCTCCAAGAGTTGCAACTTTTCTAGAATAGTAAAATAAAATAAAATAAGCATTTGTTTAACATACTTGTTTCACACTGATATGTATATTTTAATGTAAATGACTGCTGTATAAAAGATAACTCTCAATAAATTTTTATGAGTTTATAAACTGGACACTGCTCTTTTCTTTCATAAATAAAACTAATAGAGTTCATCAGTGGTGACGTCACCACTCCAAAAATTGGGTCAAAACAAACCACAGAGTTCAGAAAAGATAGAGATGAAATATGTTGTTTTATCGTGAAGCTAAAAATTCAAACTTGAAACTGATTTAAGCAAGTTGCAATTCGGCCCAAACACTTGACGATCGTTTTTAAAACTTCACCCAGTTCAATGAATTCAGCATTTGAACGGTATCTGATTTCATATTGAAAGCTCTTTTGATGGTAAGAACATCTCTAACACACTCTAAACTCTTTTGGTTTGTATTGACCCAGTTACCATGGAAATGCGGGGTTGAGTTGTCTGTGACGTCACACTGATGAGCTCTATTTTCCACCATTGAGATGACAATGGTGATTGATGCATTGAAATAAAACATCTTTCCTCAGGCAATTACAGGCACTTACGTATTAACGCCACCCCAGCAGAAGTGACTCTATATCGGCTCATTTTCCTCCGAAATCCGATATGTTACTTTGTTTTTAAATATAGTGTTTTGAATTTTGAAAGTGTTTTAATTTTGGCCAGGGTTGGCAAGTTTCTGCCGGGGTGGTTAAAACCAGCGGTAGAAACCGGTTAAAACCGGCATGGCAGAAACTGGTTTCTGCCAGTAAGTGGCAAAAACTGGCAGAAACTAAGACACAGTATTAAATAAGAACTTTACTCAGCAATGATTCATAATTCACACTTACATTTGATATGTAAACCATTGAGCTAAAAATTAAAACATAAGATTATGAATGTTATTCAAAGTATCAAAACGTTTAAAAATGATCATATAAATACATACCTTGCTTATTTAAAACACTAATTTTCATTCACTTGAAAAACAGAAACTTCCACAACAATAACCTGATACTGTACAAGTTTAATTATTAATATTATTGTTTACAGTTGTTGAATTTCTATTATTTTAAAAATAAATTTACAAAAAATTCTGATTTAATAACAAATTACTTTTCAGATTATTTTTAAATAAATAACATAATGCAATTTCTTGTGAAAATATATAAGTAAATAATTGAAGCCCAAAAAATAACATAGACAAAGAAAATTTAATGAAATATCTTGTACAATTATTTTACAATATTGAAGAAACAAATTACCACTCAAATATACAATTAGTATTTTTTCCACGAAGCATTCCAAAACATAGGACTAATTTTGCTAATCTTTCTGCCCCCAGATTATTTCTTAATTTGTTGAGTATAAAATATTGAGCTGTATAAAATAATTGTTTAAACATAAATTACATGTGCATATGTAACAAAAAAATATATATATATATATCTGTTACATTACTGAATTTTTCAAAAATTTAATTTTTTTTTTAGTTAAAACTATCCACAATATTTTATTTGTGTGCATATATTTATTCTGAATTATTTAAGTACTAATTATTTAAGGATGAACTACTTAATAAATGTAATCCTTCTATAGTAAAAAAAAACTAGCCTTAAAAGGAATGACTCCTGGAATGATGCTGATGTGGAAGATTTCCGGAACTAACGAATCCGGGTTGTCCACTCCTTCCATGAGTCGAATAGACCAATCAGGAAAGGGCTCCGTCTATGCATCGCCGTATGGGTTACCATAAAGAGAGGAAAGGTTACCATCGCCAACAATCGCCAAGTTTGTCGCCAACTTGGCGCTATATCGCCAAATTTGGCGACCAAAATTAATTGTCAAAAGTGACGCCAACTTGGCGATAACTGTAATATTTCGCCAAATTTTTAATTTCTTTACAACATCAGTCGTTTAATACATCATTTGAGAGGTTTGCAACTGCTTATTCATATAATAGATGTCTTGTGTGTTATCCCCCATTCTGCTCCCCAGAGGGGACGCATTTTTAATTTCTTTGCAACACCAGTCGTGTTACACAAGATTTAAAAGGTCTGCAACTGCTTATTCATATTATGGATGTCTTGTGTGTAGCGTTGCAAAGGTTAGAAAAAACCTGGTTTAAACCCGGGAATAAACCGGGTTTTTAGGAATAAACCTGGAAAAAACCCGGGATTTTTTGGAATAATTCGTTTTTTTGGGAATAAACCGGGGAATAAACCTGGTCTATTGGAAATAAACCCGGGAATAAACTGACTTTTTGCAACTCTACTTGTGTGTCACCCCTACACTCTGCTCTCCCCAGGGGGATCACATTTTTAATTTCTTTACAACACAAGTTGTGTGACACATCATTTGAAAGGTCTGCAACTGCTTATTCATATTATGGATGTGTTGTGTGTCATCCCCCACTCTGCCCCCCAGGGGGGCACATTTTTAATTTCTTTACAACACCAATTGTGTGACACATCATTTGAGAGGTCTGCAACTGCTTATTCATATTATGGATATCTTGTGTGTAACACCCCCTCTGCCCTCAGAGGGGGCGCATTTTGTAATTTCTTTACAACACCAATTGTGTGACACATCCTTTGAAAGGTCTGCAACTGTTTATTCATTTTACGGATGTCTTGTGTGTCACCCTCACTCTGCCCCCCAGGGGGCACATTTTTAATTTCTTTACAACACCGGTCGTGTGACATATCATTTGAGAGGTCTGCAGCTGCTTATTCATATTATGGATGTCTTCTGTGTCGCCTCCCACTCTGCCCCCCCAGGGGGGCACATTTTTAATTTCTTTACAACACCAGTCGTGTGACACATCACTTGAAAGGTCTGCAACTGCTTATTCATACCATGGGGAATTGGCGAGCGCAGCAAGCAGGGGTAGCCAATAATTTGGAATCGCAAAGCGATTACACGGGGGGTTGGCGAGCATAGCGAGCAGGGGGGCGGGGCCCCCCTAGTATTACTAAAAAAAAAATCAGAGATTATGTCACAGAATGTCTTTATGCCAGTTGTTGCCAGTTTCTGCCGGTTAAAACCGATTATAACCACTTTCTGCCACTGGCACGGCAGAAACCACTTTCTGCCGGCAAAAACCCAACCCTGATTTTGGCACCGATGTCATATACGCACCACATTTGCGCGTGCTTTTCTCCAACGCCAATTTGGCTAAAATTTTACTTTTTAATATAAGTTACAAATTGCATGCAATAACATGACGTGAGTTTTCACTGCAATATAAAATAAAATAACGTGGAAAAAAAAGAAAGATATTTTAGTATTTTAAAAAAGGAAATAAAAATAAATAAATGATAGTTTGATATAAATAATTATTGATATAGTATGTAATAAAAATAATTTAAAGAAATAAAGTAAAAAAGTAGTATATTTAATCAGAACATTTCAGTGAAATCTTTAACTTTTCCCATTATATTTCCCTAACAATTGTTATAAACTTATTAAACGGATCTTCTCCTTGGCACACATGTGCAATGCCAAATTGGTTGGGGGAGAAAAGCATGTGCACATGTGGTGCGTATATGACATCCTTAATTTTAAATAAAGTGTTTTATTTTATGATTTGTCGCAAAAAATTTAGGCCTTAATTTTAAATAAAGTGTTTTATTTCATGATTTGTCTCAAAAAATTTAGGTGTAGATTAAAAATCGCCGAATCTGTAACTGCGGTGGCGTTAATACGTAAGTACCCAATTACACTGTTAAAAATCTGCTGCATTTTGTTGCAACGCACTCCCCTGCTTGTATAGAAAACGATTACTTGGCCGTGAAATGGAGCTTTCTCATTGGTTGGATTAGAGATGTTATATACAAGCGGTGGAGTGCGTTGCAACAAAATGCAGCGGATTTTTAACAGTGCATGCAATCCACTTTTTGTAGAACGTGACAATGATAATTTGAGGAAACTTTGAATTGACAATGTGCAGCTGAAATGACGTCATCAACTGCGTTAAATTTCTTTGCACAAAACGTTTGTGTGCTTCTCATTCGTATTATATGCGTCTTGTAAAGATCGTTAAGTCATTATTATATTTCTTTATGTAAGCTTGTTTCGTTCAATTACTTATAGACAAAAAACCGATTGCATAAACCATAACCTCATCGAATTAGTGAGTTAAATTGCAGGATTAGTTAAACTCGATTTTCATATTAACCCTTTCGGGTCTGGTGTACAATTAATGGTACATGTCTTTTAATGGAGTATTATTTTATTTTAACAAACAATTTTCTTACTGCTTGCATGTAGTAATGTTAGTATATGTCTAAGCATTTACTATATGACTTCATTAACGTTTAGGCATTTAGTAATAATAATAATAATAATAAACATTTGTTTAATTGTCTTTGCGCCATTTGCGATTCTTTTACTTTAAATAAATATTTCACTCTTTATAATTAAATTAAAGGTTACTTTCCTGAAAGAACTATACACTATCTACCAAAAAGTATTTGTACACTTTCAGTTTTTGACATTTTGTCAAATATTTAAAAATATACTGGTCGGATTCTTCTGGAACTTCAGAAATAAAAAGATTATGTTTCACTTTATATTTATTTACATTCATTTGTTAAGCGGGTAATTAGGGGGCCGGCAAAAAAACAAAGAATAATAGAAATATTTGGGATCGCCCTGTACATGAAAATGCACGAAACGACTTATCGCTTTAGAATACAAATATATGAATACAGTAGAATATGTACACTAATTTTTGTGAGAATAGCATGTATATTTATGGCGATAGAGCGATTTTTTTTAAAAAATTCTGGTATGTTTTTTGTTTATATCATGCTGGGTTTTTGACCAAATTTAACGCAAATTTCAGAAAAATTAGCAAAATGCAGTAGAAAAAATGTAGCGCAATTGGAATATAAATATATTAAATATTTTATGAAATATGAGTAGTTGTATAAAATAATTTTTATCTGCGCATGCGCGAACTAGAAAAATTTTTTTTTTTACATCATTTAATAGTCTATTCTATGGAGTGACTTATAAAAAAAAATCCAATAAAATATCGTGAAAATTCAAAAAGATATCATTATTTTAGTGAGATGTTTTTACTCTGCTCTCTAAAAACGGCTGAATCTTAAGGGATTCTCCACAAATTGACATTTTTTAATAACTGACTTTAAAAAAAAACTAGTATTGAATTAATACAATATCTAATACAATATTGCTGCTAATAAGTACTTGACAATTGTGATAGAAAAGAAAAAGAGCTTTATTCGCATTCAGGGCCAAAACTTAGAGAGGGGGGGGGAGAAGGGCATGTGCTCCGGGCGCTAGGATGAAAGTGTTCCAAATGTATCTTTCGTTTGGCGATTTTTTTCATGGCTATGTTTAGCATAATATTGTTAAAATTATTATATCTGGGCTATGCTAAAGCATAAAAAAATATAATGATGATGGCTTAAGGTCCCTGCCCCTACCCGCGAAGATGCTCACGAGCTAATGCTATTCCTATGGGGATGCATTTTTCCAACTCTTTTGCATTTGGACATTTTTAAATAATATGTTTTGCATTGGATAGCGGAAGTCCTTTTGAAGATCGCTCCGTGATTACTTTTTCAATTTTGGCGTAGATATTTTTATAATGTTTCTTTCACTTCCAAAAGCGGTTCTGAAAGTGAAACTAACTTTATAAAAAATATCTATGACTCAAATCGAAAAAGTAATCAAGGAGCGATTTTGAGAGGGACTTCCGCTATCCAATGCAAAAAAAAAAAAAAAAATGAAAATTTCAAAATGCGAAAGAGTTATTAGAAAAATGCCTCCCCACAGGAATAGCATTAGCTCAGCAGTGTCTTCGCGGGCAGGGACAAGGGCCTTAAAGATCCTGTTGAAAGTAGAATTTTTTTTATTCGGTTTAAAGTATCAAATTGGAGTATTTTAATAAAGCAGAATACGTTATTTTATATTACATATTTTAAGTTTTAAAATAAGTCGGCTATTAATAAATTGGAGAAATTTTCTTTGTAAATATGCTTTGCGAAGGAGGGGGAAAGGGGTACCTTCAAAATCCACGTTTGCCTCGGGAAAAAAAGACTGGTTTTGGCCCTGTTCACATTTAATAATTTGTAGATCCTCCTCGAGAGGCAATTACAGCTGCGACTCTCCTGGGCATGCTCTCAACTAGTCCTTGTATTACATTTAATGGTATTTTATTCCACTCTGTTTGCACAAGGCAGGTAAGTTCTTTTACTGATTTTGGGCGTGTGTCACCCGCCTTAATTCGACGATCCAGCTCGTCCCAGAGGTTCTCTATTGGGTTCAGGTCTGGGCTCTGGGCAGGCCACTCGAGTCGATGCACTCCATTATCAGCATACCAATCCATGCTGGACCTCGCTACATGGCAGCTTGCGTTGTCATCCTGGAAATAACATGGGTCCAATCCATAGTATTGCCACAACGTAGGAAGTATACTGTTGTCCAGTATATTACAGTAGGCATCGACATTGAGCTTACCATGAATTGGGACCAAGGGTCCTAGTCCGAACCAGGAAAAACAACCCCAGAACATAATTCCCCCTCCGCCAAATTTAACTATGGGCACAATACATTCTGGTAGGAGGCGTTCTCCAGGCAGACGCTAGACCCAGACCCTACCATCGGAACGGTAGAGGTTGAACCTTGATTCATCACTCCAGAGAACCTGTTTCCATTGCTGTACAGTCCATTGCTGGCGTGTTTTGCACCAACTTAACCGAGCTGCGCGGTTGGACTTGGTGATTAAAGGCTTATGGGCGGCAGCACGGCCATAAAAATTAAGCATATGAGCTTCCTTACGGATGGTATTCATGGAAACAACACATCCTGAAGCTTGTTGAAATTCTTGGCGTATGTGTAAAATTGGTTGGTTGCGGTTCTTCCGAATTTCTCTAGACAGAACCCGTCGGTCTCTATCTCCCAGTTTCGTCGGTCTGCCTACTCTGGCCACATTCTGACAATCACCATTCAGCTTCCATTTTCTAATCACATAAGCCACAGTCGTTTTGGGGTAATTAAGCTCGCTAGATATGTCGATTAAAGATCGGCCATTTCGGTGGTACCCGATGATCACACCTTTCTCAAAATCAGACAGCTCTGTTCTTCTTGGCATCATGCATGCGATTGATGTCAGTGTTGTTTTCGACACCACATTTAACAGTGGAGAACTTGACGTATTTCAGGATCGCAGATATCGGCATTTGCATAAGAGCCATTATCAGTTATGTATCAATGGGTAGATTTGACACAAATGCTTCGATTTTTTATAATTATTTTTATCCTGAAATAGGTCCGTTCTGGTAATTATCTAAGAAAAGAAGTAAATCACCAGTAAAAAACGTAAATGGAGATTTGGCAATTTGCGTAAAATCTGACGTCATTCAACTGCTTTCAGAGACCAATTGAAAATCAGTTCACTCCTATCCACAATAACTTTCTGAATTTCCACGAAATTCGATCGGATTTTTTTATGGGTAGCTCCATAGAGTTGAATATTAAATTATGTAAAATGATAAATTTTATCGTTCACGCATACGCTGATTAAAAAATATTTCATACAAATACTCATATTTTAGAAAACTTTTAATATATTTATATTTCAATAGCACCTTATTCTTTCTACTACATTTTGCGAATTTTTCTGAATGTGGCTTTATATTTGGTTGAAAATATTGCATGACATAGAACATTTTAGAAAATATTTAATATATTTATATTTCAATGAATTTTGGTGAACTCCCCCCCCTCCCTTTTCTTCTTTGCAAAGCATCTGCAAAAGTATTTGGAAAGAAAAATTTTCTAATTTATTAATAGCCGACTTATTTTAAAACTTAAAATATGTAATATTGATTAAAGTAGTCTGCTTTGTTTAAAAAAAAATGATACCTTAAAATCGTGAAACCGAATCAAAACGAAAAAAAAAAAATCTGCTTTATGCGGGATCTTTATGCCATCATCATTAGATTCTTCTATGCTTTGGTATAGGAGAAATGCTTTGAATGGGACGATTTTGACAATATCATGCTAAACATAGACATGGAAAAAATCGCCAAACAAAATGTACATTTGGGACACTTTCATCCTAGCGCCCGGGGCACATGCCCTTTTCCCCCAACCCTCTCTTAGTTTTGGCCCTGAATGTGAATAAAGCTCTTTTTCTTTTCTATCACAATTGTCAAGTACTTATTAGCAGCAATATTGTATTAGATATTGTATTAATTCAATACTAGTTTTTTTTAAAGTCAGTTATTAAAAAATTTCAATTTGTGGAGAATCCCTTAAGATTCAGCCGTTTTTAGAGAGCAGAGTAAAAACATCTCACTAAAATAATGATATCTTTTTGCATTTTCACGATATTTGGTTGGATTTTTTTTATAAGTCACTCCATAGAATTGACTATTAAATGATGTAAAAAAATTTTTTTTCTAATTCGCGCATGCGCAGATAAAAATTATTTTATACAACTACTCATATTTCATAAAATATTTAATATATTTATATTCCAATTGCGCTACATTTTTTCTACTGCATTTTGCCAATTTTTCTGAAATTTGCGTTAAATTTGGTCAAAAACCCAGCATGATATAAACAAAAAACATACCAGAATTTTTTGAATTTTTCAAAAAAATCGCTCTATCGCCATAAATATACATGCTATTCTCACAAAAATTAGTGTACATATTCTACTGTATTCATATATTTGTATTCTAAAGCGATAAGTCGTTTCGTGCATTTTCATGTACAGGGCGATCCCAAATATTTCTATTATTCTTTGTTTTTTTTGCCGGCCCCCTAATTACCCGCTTAACAAATGAATGTAAATAAATATAAAGTGAAACATAATCTTTATATTTCTGAAGTTCCAGAAGAATTCGACCAGTATATTTTTAAATATTTGACAAAATGTCAAAAACTGAAAGTGTACAAATACTTTTTGGTAGATAGTGTATGTAATAAAGCGAAAAAAGTATTAGAAAGTTGTAAACTAAGTTAAATCCTATTGTGGCACAGTATTCTCTAAACATCTCAAAAGGTTCTTCCTTAGCCTATTGTCATATGAATACGAATTGAATAGCAGGCAAAACAACAACACTCGTTATATTTCAGACAATGAAATATTCGTTAAACGGTAATTAATCTATTTGGATAGCTAGTGTTAATGTTTATAATATAAAATTAATTTTTTTCTAAAACTGAAAAAAAAATCGGACCCGAAAGGGTTAAAATGCAGATGGTCTACCAAGTCATATCTTGGTTAAAAAAAAAAAAAAAAAAAAAAAAAACATTTGCAAACCTTATTTTAGTGGTTGACTGGTAGGTTTACCTTTGTGTTTTCTCGCTCCCTTGTTTGTCCAAGAACCGACAGCACAAAAACCTAAGGGATTGAGCACAAGAAAAAAAAAAAAAAAAGATAATTGTAATTTAAGAAATTACCCCAACCATTTGAAAAATGTTTCACTCGATACATTCATCTATCATTTTAAGCTAAATACCAGTTGTTTTATTGTGTATTATCCGTGCCACTGCTATAAATGACTTTATACATGCTGCAATTTGAAGGTACGGTTCGTTTAAGTTATATCACTCTATTGTCGCCAAGCATAAAAGTTGGCGACGAAAGAAACATTTCAAACTATTTAACATTGTTGGTGCAAAAGTAATCATTATTAAAATACAGCTTTGGCATATACTGTTATACTTGTAAGACTTTGGCATATATTGTTTGATTTTACAGAGCAGAATTTTGGTGATGGAGGTTTTAAACCAAAATCGATCGCAGCACATGCATCTGTGAATGGGTCCATCAGACATCGAATCAAAAAAGTTTTTTCCCAGTTTTTCCCAAGCCGATTGCTTTTTAGTTTTCTTTTTAGGTGGTGGAAAATCAAGAGTAATAGCTATAACATTTTCCGGCTTGTTAGAATCACTATTGGCACTCAAATTTTCCTGGTTAGAACCGACCGATAGTAAAACGCCATGGCTAGTGGATTGGTCGCCCTGGCGACATGATGTTTTACAATTAATCGGTTCGGCATTAAATTGCTTCCTTTTTCGTGATCGCCTTTCAACACGTAATTGGTTTTCAGCGGCTCAATAATCTTTTGATTTTATCATTTTCTGCATTGAAAGACGTTTTTGCGCCAAACCAAATACAGTATTACTCAGTTATCCCGTCGACCAATTTCGCCAAATGATACGAATCGCCAAACTAATAAGCAACTTATACATGTTGACTGTGTTTAATATCATTGAATGCGATATTCACGTTCATTCATTTCTTTGGCTTCGGCTTTTTCCGTATCTGTTAATTTCCGTCTACCCATTTTTAAATTTGTTAGTTTTCTCCTTTATTACAATGATTTTAACCATTTTAATTTACTATTCAAATAAAAATTCTTCTAAAAGTAAAGAATTTAATTTAAATTCAAATAAAAACTCTTCTAAAAGTAAAGAAATTAATTTAAATTCAAAAGTGACCACATCATTCAAAAGTGGTAACATCATTCAAAAGTGGTAACATCATCGGGTCCATTCTCCCGAAAACAACAACCATTTTTCAAATGGTTAAAAAAAAAACCTTTATTTTATGGAAGAGTAATAATAGGGGAATCTAATGATCTATGTCTTCCGGAAGTGAAGTGGTACGTAAGCCAAAAAATAATATCACTCGTGGTTCGCTCGTACGTTTACCATTGTGTTTGTCCTACAATCAAAGATATAAAAACATTTGTATTTATTTTGCTTTGCGGTAGGCGCTACAGCTATTCGCCGGCATAACCTCCAATGATCACAAGAAACCATATAGAACACTTTATTACAGAATATCCAGTACATACAATTTCACAGGGACCCATGCCGCTAGCTAGACTCGAACCAGGGACCAGCGGAGTGGGAGCAGCTTCCGCTACCATCCACGCCACTGAGTCGGCCTATATAAAAACATAGAAAACTGGGAGAAGGAAAACACAATGATAAACCTAGGAGGCAACCACAGGTGGTATTAATTTTTGGCTTATGCATCACTTCACTTCCGGCAGACACGGATCATCAGATTCTCCTGTTTCTACTCTTTCATAAAATCATCACTTTTTGCGGTTAGATGTCGGCGTGTTTTATGTATAATGACTTTTCCATACCAAGGAAAGAAAACTTCAATCCAACTATAGGACAGGAACCTTTCCCTTAAGTAGGGTTGAGATAGTTATCTCCTAAAGCATTGTAATATTCCCCTTTTCTATTCTCAATAAACCGCAGGAAGGAGGAGAAAAAAGGATTTTCTCAAATTCAGTTAAAGTTCGTCAAAATAAACGTTTGTTCGGAGCCTTAGAGCAGACGAGACGATTGATAAGAATTCTTTACCAATGGGCAATGAAAAACAAATTGATTTCGTACTCTTTTACTTACCCATCATACGTAGTATAGGGTAAGTCTTGCAATCGTTTTGAAAATCGAAAAAAAATTTTTGACGGATTTACACGTTTTAGATAGTGGAGATTTCGAAAAACATATTTTTAGAAAAAAAATTTTGCCGTCCTTCTGTCTGTCTGTCTGTCTGTCTGTCTGTCTGTAAACGCTCTATCTCCCGAACAAATTGAGATAGAGACTTGAAATTTTGTATGCAGTTAGTATGTAAAAATGGGACGAACCCTATTTAATATCAGCAACCTCGATTATCCGGAACTATTTTTTTCGGACTCTCGAAAAATTCGTTCTGATGAAAGGTATATAAAAATTTTCGAATTTTTTTGTTCTAAGGAATGGACGTAAAAGACAATAAAATAACACGCATTTTGCATATAGAACGAAGTCGATCGGATTATTAGTTGCCGAGATATTTGTAATCTTGTTTTCCACATTCTTCGATTTTTCATGACCCTGTATTTCATTCAAATTTCAATTCAAAAGTATATTTTAATTGAAAATGAGACGCTTAATCCGACGTAGTTAATTGTTAGTTAATAGAATTATTATTTTTGGAGTAATAAGGATGTTTCTTTTACGCAGTTCGGTACTACTTGAGTAGTTTGGCGTTTTATATAATTTGTCGAAATTGGTACATCAGCAGTTCTTTAATATAGCATTACTATGTAAATTAACAATATTTAAATTTTGTTTATGAATTTCAATGCATTGTATAAATAGTTTCACATGTTTTATTTTCATATACATATCCATGATGGGTAAGTATTACGGTGGCCCCCAACGACTAGTTTACATACCCAAGTAGTAGGAAAACGACAGTACGGGCTCAGGAGCAGGTGGCACTGTGGCACCGTGCCTCCTGCTCCTCCGGCTGTCCCGCCTGCTCCTCCGGCTGCCCCGCCTGCTCCTCCGGCTGCCCCGCCTGGCCCCTCCTGCGGTGCCTCCTGCGCCCACCGTGCCACCACCGTCCCTCCTACCCCCCACTATGCATCCCCCTCCACGAACGCCCCCTAGTGGAAAAAAAGAACATTCTATTCTAACAGGATAGGTGAACAACCTTCCCTAATTAAAAATATTATCAATCACATCTCAACTCGAAATCATACTATATGATGAAGATTAAATTTATATTTGAATTTTGAACAACCATAATTTTAATGAGTATTATTAATTAAGCGAAACACTGGAAGAATCTCAGTTTTAACCATTTTATTTAGATTTCTTCAACTACAAAATGAGATTATCAATTTAACACAAGAAAGTTAAACATATATTTGAATTTTGGTTGATAGACATCTTAATGAGTAGTATTAATTAAGTAAAAACAATAGAAAATATCCAGTTTTATAGAAAAAGACTGATTTCTTACGATTTTTATCAACTATATGATCAATGTAACGACTTAAAAGTTGAAAGTTAAACATGTATCCTAGTTTTTCAACAGCTATAGCCTTAATGAGTATCGTTAATTAAGTAAAAAAACAATGGAAAATATCAAGTTTTATGGAAAAAGACTGCTCTCTTACGATTTTTATCAACTTAAGAGAGAAAACTTAAACATACATTTCAGTTTTTCAACAGCTATAACCTTAATGAGCATTCATAATTAAGTAAAAAACAATGGAAAATATCGATTTTTATAGAAAAAGGCTGATTTCTTACGATTTTTATCAACTGCAACATCAGTGTATCTACTTACAAGTTGAAAGTTAAACATGCATTCTAGTTTTTCAACAGCTATAATCTTAATGAGTATCGTTAATTAAGTATAAAACAATGGAAAATATCAAGTTTTATAGGAAAAGACTGATTTCTTACGATTTTTTCAACTCAAACTTCAGACTATCAATTTGGTAGAAAGAAATTTAAGCATGCATTCGAGTTTTGGACAACCATTTCCTTCATGAACATTATTAATTAAGCAAAACAACAGAAAATATTAAATTTTTAACTGATTTCTTCATATTTATTTATTTTTTTTTATATATATATATAAAATCAGAATACACAACTTAAAATAGAAATTTAAACATATTTTTTAATTTTTGAACAGTCGTTACCTCAAAGAATTTCAATAATTGAACAATTAACAAAGGAAACTAATGATTTTTTAACGAAAAAAGACGAATTAAACGAATTTGGTTAACTTTTACTCTAAATGGAAATTTCATCATACTTTTATATACTAACTAAGTAGAATTTTAATGCATAACGAACACATTTCAGTAAATATTCAACGCACACGCAAATATGAAAACAACACCTGCTTCTTGTGACGTCATATTGAAACCAAAAGTTATTCCTCCGAAGTCCCTCACCATACCTTTTCACCCCCATCTCCCCCAATTTTTTACCTTAGGTAGGGAAATGGACAATGCAATGACCTCTCATTCTTGTATATTTAGAAGTCTGGGAGAAAAAAAGAGACATTTTATACACTCCAATTTCATAACAGTTACCGCAATATCCCAAAATTTGAATTTTGGAAGACATAATCAGTATAATTAATTAAACAAAATAATAAAAATATTATTTTTTAAGGTGAAAAGGTGAATTTAAGCGAATTTGATTAGTTTTACAATAGTCTTTTGAACAACAACTTGGAAATATAGATTTCTAACAGAAGAATTAAACGTATATTTTAATTTTAACAACAAAAACTTAACAAGTATCATTAATTCAACAAAAATAAATATCACTTTTAAAGAAAAGACGAATTTGAATAATTTTACACTAGTATTTTCAAAAGCAACATAGAAATATCAATACTTATTCACATATTTCACTTATTCACTGTATTCAGTACTATATTTAATAAATATGGATACAATTTAAGAATTTTCTAATCTATAATTAAATATTAGCTGTATATTTAATGTTACCCATGTTTTCAACATTAGTTCATAATCGTGAATTTTGTATTTTAAATACCATGTATTCAGGTTCAGATTATTTTCGCTTGAAATCATACAGAATTTTTTAACAGAGTTTGTTTTTGAAATCATTGAAGCAACTGTATTTAATATTTTTAACACCAATTTTCTAAGATTTTCTAACATTTTCCGATTATACATTCTTCAGAAGTACATTTCTAAATGTTACAATCACTTTACATATCGAAAAGATATCATTGAAGCAACTGTATTTAATATTTTTAATACCAATTTTCTAAGATTTTTTAACATTTTCCGGTTATACATTCCTCAAAAGTTATTATTACGTATTCTAAACAATAGAAAATATTAATTTTAAGAATAAAAAGACGAATTTAAACAAATTTTATTAGTTTTACACTATTTTTTCTCACCTCCAACACGGATATATCAATTTTAACAGAAGAATTAAACGTATATTTTAGTTTTTAACAACAAAAATGTAATAAGTATCATTAATTAAACAAAAATAAATATCAATTTTCAAGAAAAGACAATTTTTTACACAAATTTTCAACTTTGAAATACATTTGCTTACATATATTGTTACAGTATATTACTAAACTTAAACTTTTTAAAAAGTTTGAATGTCTTTACAAAGGTTCATACTTATATTTTTCACGTCTTGACTGCATTCGAAATCTTACAACAAAAGTATACTTTTATTATTATTATTATTCTAGAAAACCTAAAAAATCGTTTCTTGCTGCTTTAGACACTTGACATATTAAAACTACTCTACCCATATAATTAATCAAATTAGGACATGATTCATCTTACACTTCAAAATTTCTGAATTTTTACAATACTTATTTTCATCAAACTTTATTCTTGATCCTATATATTTTAATAGCACAGAATTTTAACATCTGTTTTTATCTACTTATCAAAAAATTATTAAAACACCCAACAACATTTTCCAAATATGAATATTATCTTTACAATTTAATAATGCAAAACATACACGAATACAAAGTTTAATTTTTACAAACATTTCATATTTCAAATCAAACTATTCGAAATTTTCACAACATAAGAGCAAACATTAGACGAACTTTTTAACATTAATATTGCTTAGATCTTTTCATCATAACTTTTAACTATGATAATTATCCATTTTTAGGTTGATTGTCGAAAAACTGTAACTGAAATTACATAAACTTAATGTAAAAAACCATGTTCTCACACAATTTCTTGAAATTCAACAAAGAATTGACTATTACTCCAATACTTATCTACTTCAATCTCGACTCTCGATAGTATATAGATATTGCATCATTACATACTTACAACTCTTTTCAAACGTTTATCAGAAAATCAAGTCAATCAAAGTCTAGTAGTTATCACACCTGTTCCTCAGAAATATTACTATCATATGAAACAGTAAAGAAAATTAATAGATATTTAATATTTAATAACTTCATACGTGAAATTACTGCTGAATGAGAATACTAATAATCAATAAAATCAACTGTTGGACAAAAAAATAGTACAGATTACCGAAAATTCAAATCATTTTTTCTACAAAAATTACAAAAATTAACAAATGAATGACCAGTTAGAGAAATAATTAAAAAAAATAATGAACATATTTACAAATTTATTAAAATCACACCTTTTTCTGGATTACAAACCACAATTTCTTGAAAAATTTAACACCGAATTTGTAAGATTTTAATCCTAGTATTACACACACTCAATAAATATTCAAAATTAACAAAAAAATAATTTTTTAGTCTCATCAATAAGCAGAAATTCTATATTAAAAGAATATTTTCATAGTAGTACTTATAAAAATGAGAGTTTACAAACTGATTTTCATAATTTTATCACATTTAAACTTAATTTTTTACATAAAACATTATTTAATCAAATTTTATGCTTTCTAATTCAGTAAAATTCAATACTTTTTTAGTTTTTAAACCAATACCACAATATTTATTTACATCAAACTTGATTCTTCATTTTTTATATTTCCACATTACACACGTGAGATAAATACTAACTTGGATCAGGAGTTGAAGTCAATTGATTCCATTCGATTTTCATCATGTAAGCATTGCTCCTACACGAAATTTCTTACTTCTATAATCATCTAATGTATTAAAACTAATCTACTCATATTTTTAATCAATTCATCAGATGTTTCATCTCGCACTTCTGAATTATCGTGCATCAAGTTGCTTAAAATATAAATACTATCTTTATAGTTTTAATGATATATAGTATACATGGTTTATCTTGAGTTAGCACTTCCATAGTATTAATCAAATTATATGTTTCATCTTGCACTTGATCTTAATGATTTCATCTTGCATCTGAATTATCGTCCATCGAGTTTTTTTTTTAAATAATAATATATTTATAGTTTTTGATTATACATAGCATGTACGAATACAATGTTTAATTTTAACATTTCATATTTCAAATAACCTATTTCCGAAACCAAGCTATGTGAATTTTACCACAATGCTTATTATCATAGAATAATTTGTGTTTCACACTTTTCTAAAAATTATCAGATATGTACCCCTCAGAGAAATTACTATCATATGAATAAATGAAGAAATTTTAATTTATATTAAAGGTACACGAAATTGATTGCAATATACATGTATTTAATAAAAATAAATAAATAAGCGATTATTTATACATTAAACCTTTACTAAATATATATTTATTTCATTATACAGATGTTTCAACAAGATGAACCAAAACAGCAGCAAACTTCAGAAATTAATGATTCGAATGATTCATCCCTAGCACATGTAGCGTTAACGAATAACACATATGTGAGTACTTATATGAGAAATACTAGAATTCGTAAATGAAACGTAATTAGAGTAAATACAAAATGATTTGTCTTACTATCTACACTTTAACAAGCGCTTTTTACCTATATTATTGAAGAGAATCCTAACTGTGTCCATTTATTTCTATTACAGATGTGGTCTATTTGCTACAAACACTTCTTAAGTAAATGGAATTTAACAGAACATAGAAAAATCTATACAGGTGAAAAACCTTACACTTGGAAAGATTACCATAAATGCTGTTTTCAAGGAGACGTGAATCAAAAATGCACACATCATCATATAAAGCATCGTCAGATATATGTAAACTTAGCGAAGATATTCAAAAATTAGTCAGACTTTTGAAGAATTTAGAAACAAAGGAAGATATTTAGGCTATTTATCCATCATATTTTCACAACACTTACCACAATATCTCAAACTTAAAATTTGGAAGACATACACACTGCTGAAAAGTAATTTTGTGATTCTTCTAACCAGTATGAATGTATAGATATTATTTTGCAATGTATTCTTTAAATGCTCACATTAAATATTCTTTTATATGCATATATCGTTGTGTTTATTTTTCTAATACCTATTACATTAATGAAATACATAACATTTTAAGTGAAATAACACTCTCACAACTTAAAAAATGCATAAGAACATACAAAAATAAGCAGATGTATGAAAAAATATGCAAGTTTACAAAATAATTTCATTGTTTTCTAGAAATATTAAGAAAAAATATTTACAATATGAAAAAATTGCAAAAGTGAAAAGAAAAAACACAAATGTAAAAACAAAAACCACAAAGTGAAAAACTCATAACAAAGTTTTTGAAAAAAATATTTACAACAAATTTTTTTTTTACAAAAACCAAAACTTCCAAAAATATTTTTTTCAAAAAAATTTTTTTTTCCAAAACATTTTTTACAAAAAATTTTTTTTTTCAAAATAAGTTTTTACAAAAGTAAAAAAAAGAAAATCACAACGTTAAAAAATGAAAAATTTTTGTTAAAAAAAAATGTAAAAAAATTGCAAAAAAAGTTGCAAAAATTTCAAAAAAGTTATGAAAAAAGTCTCAAAAATTTTGTTGGTTTTAATAGCAAATGCAATGGTTGCCATTGCATACTGCATTAAAACCAACGAAATTTTTGAAGCTTTTTTCATAACTTTTTTTGAAATTTTTGCAACTTTTTTTGCAATTTTTTTACATTTTTTTTTAACAAAAATTTTTCATTTTTTAACGTTGTGATTTTCTTTTTTTTACTTTTGTAAAAACTTATTTTGAAAAAAAAAATTTTTTGTAAAAAATGTTTTGGAAAAAAAAATTTTTTTGAAAAAAATATTTTTGGAAGTTTTGGTTTTTGTAAAAAAAAAATTTGTTGTAAATATTTTTTTCAAAAACTTTGTTATGAGTTTTTCACTTTGTGGTTTTTGTTTTTACATTTGTGTTTTTTCTTTTCACTTTTGCAATTTTTTCATATTGTAAATATTTTTTCTTAATATTTCTAGAAAACAATGAAATTATTTTGTAAACTTGCATATTTTTTCATACATCTGCTTATTTTTGTATGTTCTTATGCATTTTTTAAGTTGTGAGAGTGTTATTTCACTTAAAATGTTATGTATTTCATTAATGTAATAGGTATTAGAAAAATAAACACAACGATATATGCATATAAAAGAATATTTAATGTGAGCATTTAAAGAATACATTGCAAAATAATATCTATACATTCATACTGGTTAGAAGAATCACAAAATTACTTTTCAGCAGTGTGTATGTCTTCCAAATTTTAAGTTTGAGATATTGTGGTAAGTGTTGTGAAAATATGATGGATAAATAGCCTAAATATCTTCCTTTGTTTCTAAATTCTTCAAAAGTCTGACTAATTTTTGAATATCTTCGCTAAGTTTACATATATCTGACGATGCTTTATATGATGATGTGTGCATTTTTGATTCACGTCTCCTTGAAAACAGCATTTATGGTAATCTTTCCAAGAGTAAGGTTTTTCACCTGTATAGATTTTTCTATGTTCTGTTAAATTCCATTTACTTAAGAAGTGTTTGTAGCAAATAGACCACATCTGTAATAGAAATAAATGGACACAGTTAGGATTCTCTTCAATAATATAGGTAAAAAGCGCTTGTTAAAGTGTAGATAGTAAGACAAATCATTTTGTATTTACTCTAATTACGTTTCATTTACGAATTCTAGTATTTCTCATATAAGTACTCACATATGTGTTATTCGTTAACGCTACATGTGCTAGGGATGAATCATTCGAATCATTAATTTCTGAAGTTTGCTGCTGTTTTGGTTCATCTTGTTGAAACATCTGTATAATGAAATAAATATATATTTAGTAAAGGTTTAATGTATAAATAATCGCTTATTTATTTATTTTTATTAAATACATGTATATTGCAATCAATTTCGTGTACCTTTAATATAAATTAAAATTTCTTCATTTATTCATATGATAGTAATTTCTCTGAGGGGTACATATCTGATAATTTTTAGAAAAGTGTGAAACACAAATTATTCTATGATAATAAGCATTGTGGTAAAATTCACATAGCTTGGTTTCGGAAATAGGTTATTTGAAATATGAAATGTTAAAATTAAACATTGTATTCGTACATGCTATGTATAATCAAAAACTATAAATATATTATTATTTAAAAAAAAACTCGATGGACGATAATTCAGATGCAAGATGAAATCATTAAGATCAAGTGCAAGATGAAACATATAATTTGATTAATACTATGGAAGTGCTAACTCAAGATAAACCATGTATACTATATATCATTAAAACTATAAAGATAGTATTTATATTTTAAGCAACTTGATGCACGATAATTCAGAAGTGCGAGATGAAACATCTGATGAATTGATTAAAAATATGAGTAGATTAGTTTTAATACATTAGATGATTATAGAAGTAAGAAATTTCGTGTAGGAGCAATGCTTACATGATGAAAATCGAATGGAATCAATTGACTTCAACTCCTGATCCAAGTTAGTATTTATCTCACGTGTGTAATGTGGAAATATAAAAAATGAAGAATCAAGTTTGATGTAAATAAATATTGTGGTATTGGTTTAAAAACTAAAAAAGTATTGAATTTTACTGAATTAGAAAGCATAAAATTTGATTAAATAATGTTTTATGTAAAAAATTAAGTTTAAATGTGATAAAATTATGAAAATCAGTTTGTAAACTCTCATTTTTATAAGTACTACTATGAAAATATTCTTTTAATATAGAATTTCTGCTTATTGATGAGACTAAAAAATTATTTTTTTGTTAATTTTGAATATTTATTGAGTGTGTGTAATACTAGGATTAAAATCTTACAAATTCGGTGTTAAATTTTTCAAGAAATTGTGGTTTGTAATCCAGAAAAAGGTGTGATTTTAATAAATTTGTAAATATGTTCATTATTTTTTTTAATTATTTCTCTAACTGGTCATTCATTTGTTAATTTTTGTAATTTTTGTAGAAAAAATGATTTGAATTTTCGGTAATCTGTACTATTTTTTTGTCCAACAGTTGATTTTATTGATTATTAGTATTCTCATTCAGCAGTAATTTCACGTATGAAGTTATTAAATATTAAATATCTATTAATTTTCTTTACTGTTTCATATGATAGTAATATTTCTGAGGAACAGGTGTGATAACTACTAGACTTTGATTGACTTGATTTTCTGATAAACGTTTGAAAAGAGTTGTAAGTATGTAATGATGCAATATCTATATACTATCGAGAGTCGAGATTGAAGTAGATAAGTATTGGAGTAATAGTCAATTCTTTGTTGAATTTCAAGAAATTGTGTGAGAACATGGTTTTTTACATTAAGTTTATGTAATTTCAGTTACAGTTTTTCGACAATCAACCTAAAAATGGATAATTATCATAGTTAAAAGTTATGATGAAAAGATCTAAGCAATATTAATGTTAAAAAGTTCGTCTAATGTTTGCTCTTATGTTGTGAAAATTTCGAATAGTTTGATTTGAAATATGAAATGTTTGTAAAAATTAAACTTTGTATTCGTGTATGTTTTGCATTATTAAATTGTAAAGATAATATTCATATTTGGAAAATGTTGTTGGGTGTTTTAATAATTTTTTGATAAGTAGATAAAAACAGATGTTAAAATTCTGTGCTATTAAAATATATAGGATCAAGAATAAAGTTTGATGAAAATAAGTATTGTAAAAATTCAGAAATTTTGAAGTGTAAGATGAATCATGTCCTAATTTGATTAATTATATGGGTAGAGTAGTTTTAATATGTCAAGTGTCTAAAGCAGCAAGAAACGATTTTTTAGGTTTTCTAGAATAATAATAATAATAAAAGTATACTTTTGTTGTAAGATTTCGAATGCAGTCAAGACGTGAAAAATATAAGTATGAACCTTTGTAAAGACATTCAAACTTTTTAAAAAGTTTAAGTTTAGTAATATACTGTAACAATATATGTAAGCAAATGTATTTCAAAGTTGAAAATTTGTGTAAAAAATTGTCTTTTCTTGAAAATTGATATTTATTTTTGTTTAATTAATGATACTTATTACATTTTTGTTGTTAAAAACTAAAATATACGTTTAATTCTTCTGTTAAAATTGATATATCCGTGTTGGAGGTGAGAAAAAATAGTGTAAAACTAATAAAATTTGTTTAAATTCGTCTTTTTATTCTTAAAATTAATATTTTCTATTGTTTAGAATACGTAATAATAACTTTTGAGGAATGTATAACCGGAAAATGTTAAAAAATCTTAGAAAATTGGTATTAAAAATATTAAATACAGTTGCTTCAATGATATCTTTTCGATATGTAAAGTGATTGTAACATTTAGAAATGTACTTCTGAAGAATGTATAATCGGAAAATGTTAGAAAATCTTAGAAAATTGGTGTTAAAAATATTAAATACAGTTGCTTCAATGATTTCAAAAACAAACTCTGTTAAAAAATTCTGTATGATTTCAAGCGAAAATAATCTGAACCTGAATACATGGTATTTAAAATACAAAATTCACGATTATGAACTAATGTTGAAAACATGGGTAACATTAAATATACAGCTAATATTTAATTATAGATTAGAAAATTCTTAAATTGTATCCATATTTATTAAATATAGTACTGAATACAGTGAATAAGTGAAATATGTGAATAAGTATTGATATTTCTATGTTGCTTTTGAAAATACTAGTGTAAAATTATTCAAATTCGTCTTTTCTTTAAAAGTGATATTTATTTTTGTTGAATTAATGATACTTGTTAAGTTTTTGTTGTTAAAATTAAAATATACGTTTAATTCTTCTGTTAGAAATCTATATTTCCAAGTTGTTGTTCAAAAGACTATTGTAAAACTAATCAAATTCGCTTAAATTCACCTTTTCACCTTAAAAAATAATATTTTTATTATTTTGTTTAATTAATTATACTGATTATGTCTTCCAAAATTCAAATTTTGGGATATTGCGGTAACTGTTATGAAATTGGAGTGTATAAAATGTCTCTTTTTTTCTCCCAGACTTCTAAATATACAAGAATGAGAGGTCATTGCATTGTCCATTTCCCTACCTAAGGTAAAAAATTGGGGGAGATGGGGGTGAAAAGGTATGGTGAGGGACTTCGGAGGAATAACTTTTGGTTTCAATATGACGTCACAAGAAGCAGGTGTTGTTTTCATATTTGCGTGTGCGTTGAATATTTACTGAAATGTGTTCGTTATGCATTAAAATTCTACTTAGTTAGTATATAAAAGTATGATGAAATTTCCATTTAGAGTAAAAGTTAACCAAATTCGTTTAATTCGTCTTTTTTCGTTAAAAAATCATTAGTTTCCTTTGTTAATTGTTCAATTATTGAAATTCTTTGAGGTAACGACTGTTCAAAAATTAAAAAATATGTTTAAATTTCTATTTTAAGTTGTGTATTCTGATTTTATATATATATATATAAAAAAAATAAATAAATATGAAGAAATCAGTTAAAAATTTAATATTTTCTGTTGTTTTGCTTAATTAATAATGTTCATGAAGGAAATGGTTGTCCAAAACTCGAATGCATGCTTAAATTTCTTTCTACCAAATTGATAGTCTGAAGTTTGAGTTGAAAAAATCGTAAGAAATCAGTCTTTTCCTATAAAACTTGATATTTTCCATTGTTTTATACTTAATTAACGATACTCATTAAGATTATAGCTGTTGAAAAACTAGAATGCATGTTTAACTTTCAACTTGTAAGTAGATACACTGATGTTGCAGTTGATAAAAATCGTAAGAAATCAGCCTTTTTCTATAAAAATCGATATTTTCCATTGTTTTTTACTTAATTATGAATGCTCATTAAGGTTATAGCTGTTGAAAAACTGAAATGTATGTTTAAGTTTTCTCTCTTAAGTTGATAAAAATCGTAAGAGAGCAGTCTTTTTCCATAAAACTTGATATTTTCCATTGTTTTTTTACTTAATTAACGATACTCATTAAGGCTATAGCTGTTGAAAAACTAGGATACATGTTTAACTTTCAACTTTTAAGTCGTTACATTGATCATATAGTTGATAAAAATCGTAAGAAATCAGTCTTTTTCTATAAAACTGGATATTTTCTATTGTTTTTACTTAATTAATACTACTCATTAAGATGTCTATCAACCAAAATTCAAATATATGTTTAACTTTCTTGTGTTAAATTGATAATCTCATTTTGTAGTTGAAGAAATCTAAATAAAATGGTTAAAACTGAGATTCTTCCAGTGTTTCGCTTAATTAATAATACTCATTAAAATTATGGTTGTTCAAAATTCAAATATAAATTTAATCTTCATCATATAGTATGATTTCGAGTTGAGATGTGATTGATAATATTTTTAATTAGGGAAGGTTGTTCACCTATCCTGTTAGAATAGAATGTTCTTTTTTCCACTAGGGGGCGTTCGTGGAGGGGGATGCATAGTGGGGGGTAGGAGGGACGGTGGTGGCACGGTGGGCGCAGGAGGCACCGCAGGAGGGGCCAGGCGGGGCAGCCGGAGGAGCAGGCGGGGCAGCCGGAGGAGCAGGCGGGACAGCCGGAGGAGCAGGAGGCACGGTGCCACAGTGCCACCTGCTCCTGAGCCCGTACTGTCGTTTTCCTACTACTTACCCATCATACGTAGTATAGGGTAAGTCTTGCAATCGTTTTGAAAATCGAAATTTTTTTTTTTTGACGGATTTACACGTTTTAGATAGTGGAGATTCCGAAAAACATATTTTTAGAATTTTTTTTTGCCGTCTGTCTGTCTGTCAGTCTGTCTGTCTGTAAACGCTCTATCTCCCGAACAAATTGAGATAGAGACTTGAAATTTTGTATGTAGTTAGTATGTAAGAATGAAACGAACCCTATTTAATATCAGCAACCTCGATTATCCGGAACTATTTTTTTCGGACTCTCGAAAAATTCGTTCTGATGAAAGGTATATAAAAATTTTCGAATTTTTTTGTTCTAAGGAATGGACGTAAAAGGCAATAAAATAACACACATTTTGCATATAGAACGAAGTCGATCGAATTATTAGTTGCCGAGATATTTGTAATCTTGTTTTCCATATTCTTCGATTTTTCATGACCCTGTATTTCATTCAAATTTCAATTCAGAAATATATTTTAATTGGAAATGAGACGCTTAATCAGACGCAGTTAATTGTTAGTTAATATGATTATTATTTTTGGAGTTATAAGGATGTTTCTTTTACGCAGTCCGGTACTACTTGAGTAGTTTGGCGTTTTATATAATTTGTCGAAATTTGTACATCAGCAGTTCTTTAATATAGCATTACTATGTATATTAACAATATTTAATTTTTGTTTATGAATTTCAATGCATTGTATAAATAGTTTTCACATGTTTTATTTTCATATACATATCCATGATGGGTAAGTATTACGGTGGCCCCCAACGACTAGTTTTTTTTTTTTTTTTATCGTGATCACCTATGAAGAGGAGGAGATAGAACGAATTATCAAAGGAGATATAAAAGCCATTAAGATAATAGCGATTTTCTCTTTAAAAATGTGGGTGCTTCTTCAAGGCAATAAAGGCGCGATTGCTTTCCTATGACTAATTGTTATTTCAGGGCGTTTTCTTGTTATTAAAGGGCAGTCTGGGAACTGTTCAAATTTCAGAAGCAAATCAAGGAGTATCGACCTTCAGCCCTTCTTCTAAGTTGAAGGCAAATTATTTATCTCTATTTACACTATATAGCTCAAAATCGCAAAATTTTTATTATTATTATTGTTTTAGACGTTTTATCGAATAGCTATTGAAAAACTTGACAAATTCTTCTGTAACTTGATAAACATAAGAAAACATCTATCTTTCAGTGAAGGTTTGATTACAAAAAAAATTAGGGGAGCAACAACAAATATATATATATATATATATATATATATATATATATATATATATATATAAACCATTACAAATTACAAGAAAAAAAATGTAAAAATGTAAATAATAAAGGAATTTATTCATTGTCTGCAAACTGATTCTTTTAACAATTTCAACATGCATTTTAAAAGCATAGGAAATAATGGAAATTTGTATAACAAAGGAAGATTCATCGGGCCCTAAATACCTTGATTATCACAAAAAAAGGTGTGAGGCTGCATCTTCGTATGAGCCATAACAAAAACTAAAGATTACAAATTTAGGATTACCATTCCAATAAATACAGAAATACAATATTGGAAAACTAAAAATTTGAAAATAAATTATAATTAAATAAAAAAAACCGGGAGGCGGAAACACAGACAATCACTATATCGAATCCACAACTGAAATATCAGAATTAAATAAAACTCGAATCGCGTATTAAAACATAATCGGTCTGCCAAGTCATATCTTGGTGGGAAACACCTAAAAACTCAATTTTTGCGATTGACTCGTAGGTTTACTATTTTATTTTCCTGTTCTCAGTCGTTCATGTTTTTATACCTTTGGGTGTAGAAAAACACAATGCGAAACCTACGAGTCAACCACTAAAATAGGGTTTTCGGTGTCTTTTGCAAAGATATGACTTGGCAGACCGACTGCGTTTTAATATGCGAATCGTGTTTTAACTAATTCTTGGATTTCAGCCATGAACTCGATAAGATGATTGTCTGTGGTCCGGCCGCCTTCCGGTCTAAAACAGATTAAAAAAGAAAAAAAGATATTAGCAACTTTTGAGCCTTTCTTAACTTGAATGATGCAGCAAAAAATCAGAAGGGTAGAGATTATTTGCATATGTTGTTAACCTTTCTACCCTGTTGAAAATTACTCAAACTTGATAAAAACTTTTGACACCTGTATTTTTATTAAAAGCTATTTTACCTATTTATTTGACTTATTTCTCTGTAGCTTTTATTTAACTTAGTGTATGAAGAAATTTTTGGTTCAAATCGAATAAAATATTTGATAGAAACGGGTCTATTCGACCCATTCAGGGTAGAAAGGTTTAAAAAGTTTCTTTAACCCTTTCCGGCACGGGAAAATTCTGTTAGTAAAATGAGAAATTATCGACTGACACCAGGATTTTTGAAACAACATTTTGAGAAATTAAGAATCCCTTAATATCAGCTTTTACTGTAAAAGCAAAATTTTATTAAAATATTATTAGTGCTGTTTGCAAGTTTGGAATTAAAATTAGATATCCCGGACTAGGCACAGTGTTCCGGAAATTGTTAAAATGCTGAATCACAATAATGCAAAATAAAATACTTGAAATAATCTATACCTAAAGTACATAATTATATGGGTGTTGAGAAACAAAGAGTTTATTTTTTTACGAATTGAACGCAAAACCATCAAAATATATATATATTTTTTTAATTTAGTTTAAGAATTTGCCACATGTTTTTTACTTCCTCTATCTTTATGAGAAAAAAGTTTTAGATTCGTACAAGACTTTAGTGGGCGCTCTTTCGCAAGAGCTAATGCACGGAATTTAATAAAACTTTTGATTCAGTTATATCTCAATATAAATTGGTGCTGATTAGTGTTTGGTGCAAATCTATACTAATAAAATCCGTGCGCCTCTGTCTGTCTGTCTGCTTGAAGCCGATTACAGTTCGCAACGCGGGCGAGTTGGAAGTCGCGAGAGGTGTCTTTCGATTCGAAAAATTCCGGGAAAGTCATTTCGGGCATTTTCGAGACCGTGGGATCAAAATTAAAAAAGTTATGAATTAAAAACCGGTCGGGAATCGGAACGGAAAACGTCTTATTTCCCAAACAGGTCTCAAACGGAGCTCTGAGGCAGAACACTGCGCAACCTTTCGGTGAAGAACAGGAACTTTTTCCCTTTGGCTAAAAGAAGAAGCAGCCGAAAACCTATTTTTCTCCCGTCAATTTGTCAAAGAATGTATAAGAGAAAAAGAAGTAATTGGTAAAAAATATTAAACACTGTTTAATTAATATAATAAGTACAACTATTTAAGCACAGCAAGATATGTTCATTAAGAGGTAATAGTGTTGCTAATTAATATTTTGAGGATCTCAGATGTAACTGGCTATTCATATATTTATTCTGTATGTGAGTATTAATCGTTGTAGCTCATTTTCATACTTTTTCTTTTTGGTAGCATACACGAATATTGTGTAACCTAAGATTTACGCGATTAATACTAATTTCTGTTAGTACAAACGGAAAACGAGCTGCCAAAATTATTTATTAGTTATGTTCTTTGTGATATTAATGAAATTACTTTTTTTTTAAAGCAGTCTTTTGCAGTTTTTAATAAACAAACTTTTTTTGCGCGTTTTTTCTTAAACCATCATGCAGACAGTTTTTAAAGTAGAAAAAAACTGATTACATATTCAGAATCTGCGTAAAAGTCTGCTTCTGATGATCCAAAAAATACGAGAAAATGTATTATGGACGCGCAGCGCCAACCGTGCAAAACCAAATATTTTTAACGGGACAATGGCGACCATGGCGCGTAGCGCCGGTGGGCCGGCTTCGCACGATGGGCCTGTACCGCCCACTGTGCGAAATCACATATTTTAACGGGATAATGGGCGCATAACAACCATAGCTCTTTAATTTACTTTTTTTGTGCTGAGGATTCGAACACCAAGACTTGCTTATTAAATGAATTTTTTTGTTTATTATATATTGCTTAATATCGAGGTTCGTTTGGAAAAAGTGACCCAGCTAGCGGGCGTAGCTCGCTAGTCTATACTAATAAAATCCGTGCGCCTCTGTCTGTCTGTCTGCTTGAAGCCGATTACAGTTCGTAACGCAGGCGAATTGGAAGTCGCGAGAGGTGTCTTTCGATTCGAAAAATTCCGGGAAAGTCAATTCGAGCATTTTCGAGACCGTGGGACCAAAATTAAAAAAGTTATGAATTAAAAACCGGTCGGGAATCGGAACGGAAAACGTCACATTTCCCAAACGGAGCTCTGAGGCAGAACACTGCGCAACCTTGCGGTGATCGACTAGAACTTTTCCCCTTTGGCTAAAAGAAGAAGCAGCCGAAAACCCCTTTTTCTCCCGTCATTTTGTCAAAGAATGTATAAGAGAAAAATAACTGATTGGTAAAAAATGTTAAACACGGTTTAATTAATATAATAAGTACAACTATTTAAGCACAGCAAGATATGTTCACTAAGAGGTAATAGTGTTGCTAATTAATATTTTGAGGATCTCAGATGTAACTGGCTATTCATATATTTATTCTGTATGTGAGTATTAATCGTTGTAGCTCATTTTCATACTTTTTCTTTATGGTAGCATACACGAATATTGTGTAACCTAAGATTTACGCGATTAATACTAATTTCTGTTAGTACAAACGGAAAACGAGCTGCCAAAATTATTTGTTAGTTATGTTGTTTGTGATATTAATGAAATTATTATTATTTTTTTTTTTTTGCGCGTTTTTTTTAAAACTATCATGCAGGCAGTTTTTAAAGTAGAAAAAAACTGATTACATATTCAGAATCTGCGTAAAAGTCTGCTTCTGATGAACCAAAAAATACGAGAAAATGTCTTATGGGCGCGTAGCGCCCATTGTGCGAAGTCACATATTTTTAACGGGATAATGGGCGCATAACAACCATAGCTCTTTAATTTACTTTTTTTTTGTGCTTGAGGATTCGAACACCAAGACTTGCTTATTAAATGGATTTTTTTGCTTATTATATACTGCTTAATATCGAGGTTCGTTTGGAAAAAGGTGGCCCAGCTAGCGGGCGTAGCTCGCTAGTCTATACTAATAAAATCCGTGCGCCTCTGTCTGTCTGTCTGCTTGAAGCCGATTACAGTTCGCAACGCGGGCGAGTTGGAAGTCGCGAAAGGTGTCTTTCGATTCGAAAAATTCCGGAAAAGTCATTTCGGGCATTTTTGAGACCGTGGGACCAAAATTAAAAAGTTATGAATTAAAAACCGGTCGGGAATCGGAACGGAAAACGTCACATTTCCCAAACGGGGCTCAAACGGAGCTCTGAGGAAGAACACTGCGCTACCTTGCGGTGATCGACCAGAACTTTTCCCCTTTGGCTAAAAGAAGAAGCAGCCGAAAACCCCTTTTTCTTCCGTCATTTTGTCAAAGAATGTATAAGAGAAAAATAACTGATTGGTAAAAAATGTTAAAAACGGTTTAATTAATATAATAAGTACAACTATTTAAGCACAGCAAGATATGTTCACTAAGAGGTAATAGTATTACTAATTAATATTTTGAGAGGATCTCAGATGTAACTGGCTATTCATATATTTATTCTGTATGTGAGTATTAATCGTTGTAGCTCATTTTCATACTTTTTCTTTTTGGTAGCATACATGAATATTGTGTAACCTAAGATTTACGCGATTAATACTAATTTCTGTTAGTACAAACGAAAAACGAGCTGCCAAAATTATTTGTTAGTTATGTTGTTTGTGATATTAATGAAATTACTTATTTTCTTTTTATAGCAGTCTTTTGCAGTTTTTAATACCCAAACTTTTTTTTGCGCGTTTTTTCTTAAACCATCATACAGACAGTTTTTAAAGTAGAAAAAAACTGATTACTTATTCAGAATCTGCGTAAAAGTCTTCTTCTGATGATCGAAAAAATACGAGAAAATGTATTATGAGCGCGCAGCGCCAACCGTGCAAAACCAAATATTTTTAACGGGACGATGGCGACCATGGCGCGTAGCGCCGGTGGGCCGGCTTCGCATGGTGGGCACGTACCGCCCACTGTCCGAAATCACATATTTTTAACGGGATAATGGGCGCATAACAACCATAGCTCTTTAATTTACTTTTTTTGTGCTGAGGATTCGAACACCAAGACTTGCTTATTAAATGAATTTTTTTTGTTTATTATATATTACTTAATACCGAGGTTCGTTTGGAAAAAGTGGCCCAGCTAGCGGGCGTAGCTCGCTAGTCTATACTAATAAAATCCGTGCGCCTCTGTCTGTCTGTCTGCTTGAAGCCGATTACAGTTCGCAACGCGGGCGAGTTGGAAGTCGCGAGAGGTGTCTTTCGATTCGAAAAATTCCGGGAAAGTCATTTCGGGCATTTTCGAGACCGTGGGACCAAAATTAAAAAAGTTATTTATTAAAAACCGGTCGGGAATCGGAACAGAAAACGTCTAATTTCCCAAACGGAGCTCTGAGACAGAACACTGGGCCACCTTGAGGTGAACGACCTGAACTTTTCCCCTTTGGCTAAAAGAAGAAGCAGCCGAAAACCCTTTTTTTCCCGGGAAAACGACTTTTTCTTTCGTTTCGGTTCTTTGAAAAAGAACTAATTGGTAAAAAATGTTAAACACGGTTTATTTTCACTTTTTCTTTTTGGTAGCGTACACGAAGATTGTGTAACCTAAGATTTACGCGATTAATACTAATTTTTGTTAGTACAAACGGAAAACGAGCTGCCAAAATTATTTGTTAGTTATGCTGTTTGTGATATTAATGAAATTACTTTTTTTTTTTTAATAGCAGACTTTTGCAGTTTTTAATACCAAAACTTTTTTTGCGCGTTTTTTCTTAAACCATCATACAGACAGTTTTTAAAGTAGATAAAACTGATTACATATTCAGAATCTGCGTAAAAGTCTGCTTCTGATGAACCAAAAAGTACGAGAAAATGTCTTATGGGCGCGCAGCGCCAACCGTGCAAAACCAAATATTTTTAACGGGACGATGGCGACCATGGCGCGTAGCGCCGGTGGGTGGTAGGCCGGTGGGCCGCCTTTGCACGGTGAGCACGTAGCGCCCACTGTGCGAAATCACATATTTTTAACGGGATAATGGGCGCATAACAACCATAGCTCTTTAATTTACTTTTTTTGTGCTTGAGGATACGAACACCAAGACTTGCTTATTAAATGAATTTTTTTGCTTATTATATACTGCTTAATATCGAAAAAAATTTGGAAAAAGTGTCCCAGCTAGCGGGCGTAGCTCGCTAGTCGCTTTATAAATGCCGTTGCTGTGTTGCGTTACTCATGATTTCCGCATTAGCTATATCTCAAGAACAAATGCACAGACTTTCATCGAACTTCATATTCAGTTGTACCTTGATATGATATGGTGCTGATTACTTTTTAGTATAAATGACCGAAAAGGTGGCACTGCTTCGTTGCTTTTTTTTCGATTAATGCAATAGCTCTATGCATCCGTGAATGAAAATCCGTGCATTAGATCTTGAGATATATCTCAAGATCTAATGCACGGATTTTCATAAAACTTCAGATTCAGTTAATCTCTGATATAAATTGGTGCTGATTTGTTTTTAATTAAATCACCCAACAGGTGGCATTTCCATGCAGAATTTTTCACGATTTCTGCAATAGCTCTGTCTCGAGAATTAATGGATGATTTTTCATCAAACTTTAGATTCTAATAATCCCTGATATAAACTGGTGCTGATTAGTTTTTGATTTAAATAGTCAAAGGGGTAGTCGGAATTTTACACTGACGAAATGCTCCAACTCCCAACCCCACCCGCACACGCACATATACACACCTCAACGCTAAGCAATAACTTCGTCTTACTATCCGTCTTTTCCTGCAAGTGCTCATTGGTATTAATGTTGAACGAAAACTTTCCGTGGCAAACAGCCAACAGGGAAGATTCAATGCAAAGATACGCTTGTTTTCCTTCCATTTTAGTTCTTAGTTCATGTGAAAGTTAAGTGAATTTCAGAAACTTTTTTCGAGTCAAAGTTTTGATTCCGGATACGTTCGTTAAAAAAACTTCAAGTGACTCAACTATCTCAGCGTGAACATAGAAACTAATCATTTTACGGCTTGGGAAATATTCGCTCATTGTAGTCCAAGAGCCAACAGCACAAAAACCTAAAGTATCGAGCACAAGAGAAAAATCTTTATTTTATTGAAGAGTACCAATAAAGGAATCTAATAGCCATATCACACGGGAGGCTTTCGCTCAACTTTTCCCCCAACAGAACATTTCAATGAGCAAAACTTGATTGACCTTGATGAAGGAGAGAATTTTGGTAATTATTTTAGCTCACCAAGCATTTTCCGTGTCGCCCGGGAAATGTTGAACGTTCAGTCAGAGCTGATCATTTGAACCAATAGGAGCGAAGCGAGAGTTCGAAGAACCTGTTCGAAGTTCGAAGAATCTGTTTACCGAGTACGCAGTGGTTGGGAGAACATGTTGTGTCAAATGATTTCTGAAATGTTTGTTGTTTATCATTCTACGTGTGATACCGCTCTAATGATTCATGTCTGCCGGAAGTGAAGTAATGCATAAGCCAAAAATTAATACCACTAGGGGTTTATTTGTAAGTTTAACATTGTGTTTGTCGTACATTCAAAGGTATGAAATGATTGCAGGGCAAACGCAATAATTAATCTACGAATAAACTATTAGTGGTATTAAATTTTGGCTTAAGCATTACTTCACTTCGGGGAGACATGGATCATTAGATTCCCCTATTGCTACTCTTCCATAATATAAAGATTTTTTTCTTGTGCTCGATACTTTAGGTTTTTATGCTGTCGGCTCTTGGACTTACTGTTAAATTCGGTAAAATTAGCGATGACACAAGAAGCGTTATTTCTTGGAAACAGGGAAATACTTTCATATCCTGATTGGTTGGGAGCAAAGATCCTGAAGGGTATAATAATCTAATTTCTTTGATTGGAAGGGACTGAAAATATGCGTGTGCAAGAAAGACCAGATTTGGAAATCTGGGCAAATCCTTAAACACTGTAAAAAATATGACTATTTTGCAGCATCGTCACTCCCCCGCTATAGAATATCACTCTTTTGGCCAATGAGAATGCTCCATGATAGCCTGAAGTAGTCGTTTTCTATAAAAGCGGTGGAGTGACGATGCAGCAAAAGTAGTCGTATTTTTTACAGTGTACACTGTAAAAATTATGATTATTTTGCTGCATCGTCACTCCCCTACTTTTATAGAATATCACTCTTTTGGCCAATGAGAATGCTCCATGATAGCCTGAAGTAGTCGTTTTCTATAAAAGCGGTGGAGTGACGATGCAGCAAAATAGTCATATTTTTTACAGTGTAGCAAGATGTAATTCAGTTTAGATGCTTCATTTTAAAAGCAATAGATGGCAAAACTAAATATCAATTATAAAAAAAGGGGAATGTCACTATTATCACATCGTCTTCAGCACAATATTTAAAGGGAAAAAAGAAAAAAAATCCTTTCAAAATATACATGCATGAAATTAAAACGTTTATGTTGTTTTTATTTTTCAATAGTAGTCAACGCAGAATCTGCCGATGACCAGAGCCTTCGCCACTAATATGATCCCACACAGAGCGCTTTCGCAGGCTGAAAGTTTTGTCCAAATTATGTCAAATCCACATTCCAGAACTTCACGATTCCGCAACTACATACAAGGACAATTTATGACGCTTAAATTGCACTTTCAAGACTTTAGACTTCTAATATAACTGTATGCAGAAATAGTATTTTTTTGACGTGACAACGTCTTGTAAATTGGTTTGCCGGGAGACACTTCAAGAAACTGCGTTACGTTACGTTACGCTCCGCTCACGATACGCGCTCACTTTTCTCTTAACTTTTTCCGGTCACTTGTGGGACCATTTTCTGAACGTGAATGTGAATTCGCTGCAAGGAAGGGGCGGTGCTTAATAGGAATTTTAGATAGTATCAAACTAAGACGAAATACGTTATGTATTAGTTATTAGTATAAAGTACAAAGAAAATAAGTGTAGTTTATTTCGTAATTCGGTGGTATATTATGGAAAACTAATGATATGTGATTAGTGAAAGCCATTTTACTTTAGTTATATTCTGCTCATTGAAAAATTCTTTAATATGCTGTTTACCAAATTCAACATTTGACATCAATAAACATGAAGTAAAATGTGTTTAACAAACACAGTGTATTGCAAGTTATTGTATGTATATTTGTATATAAATACGTATGTATGTGTAAAGGTAAAAATAAAATTTTGTTAATATGAAATTCAGTGCGAGATTCTTTGTATAAATTAATGTTTTAAATATAATTCTTTGTATAAATAAATGTTTTAAATTGTTACTATTATTTCATCCTTCTTCCTACTATACGAATGAATATTCACATTAAAATTATTTTACAACTCAAAGTCGTTGTCACGTAAAACTTTCGCCCGTATACCGACTTTACAGGCAACCAATTTTTTTTTTTTTTTTTTTTTTTTTTTTTTTTTTGAAGCATACATCATGGTGCCCACCATTATGTGATGGTGGGAGGATAACGGGCCAAAGTCGTCTGCGTGCATACAGAGTTTGATAACAAAACAGAAATTTGTCAACAAATGGATCATCGTCAAAAAATGACAATCTTTTGGCGATGAAATCTCAGAAATGAATGCTTTAGGTTCGGTAGATAGAACAAAGGGATTCGTTCTCTACTCTATTTCTCCTCTAACTTAAAATGTCACACGGAGTGGATAATTTTTGACCGGAGATTGTTGAAAGGTTCGTTCTATGTCAATCACCATGTGAAGATGATCCACTCCATTAAAACGTTTTAGACGTTTTAAAAATCATGAATTGACTTGATGTATCGCTGGCTGTGTCCAAGGCCAGTTCAGGATTTTTAAATGTTACATGGAGTAGATCTTTTAATTTTTACATTGTGATTGGTAAAAAAATGGCTGCATGCCGTTATAAACGTCAAGCACTGGCCTCGTATGTCATTGAGCGCCATATAAAGCTAATTTATGACATTTAATATGTCATATGAAGAGGAACAATTTTACACGATGATTAGTAGAAAGCATCTCGTCCATCATAGTGTATCAGTCGCCGTGTAAAGATGATCCACTCTCTGTAACGTTTTAAATTTCATGAACTGGCCTAGTATGTCTTTGGTCACAATGATACTCGATGAATTTGATTAAACAAGTGAGACAAATTAATAAACACTAGTTTTGAGATAATGGTAAGTGAACAAGAGTGCTTTTTGATTTGTTTTCGTACAAAATCATCTGAGGCAATAAAATTTTATTTCCCATATGTTGCCACTCTATTATAGAGGCACCCCACGAACCATGGGGTTATGTTATTTCAAGTAAACAAATGATGTAAACAAATGTTTTTTACATTATAAAATTGGCAGCAAGATTGCGATCTTTGTCTGCAACGATTTAAAAGCGTCTGCTTCTGTACGTCATTTAAAGAGCATCTGTCATATCTACAGTTTCCTGGTGGATACTCTCTTAAGGAAGCTTCTTTTGCTAGTTTATTTATTTATTCAGATTATTAAATAGAAATTTTGTTTACATAACGCATTTTCTTGTTCTTGTGAAATTTAAAGTAGTTTGTAGCCATATTGCTTTTGAATTTTTGACGCGTCACGATAGGCTACAGTGACCAGTTGAATGCTCATTTGAGTTCTTGTCATAAATTATTTCACTTGTAATTTAAGGATATTAAAAATATTTGACATCTTGGGTCATACGGAAGGTAAATATTAAATTATTTTTCATTCTTTTAATTGTATCTTATTCATGGTTTTTAATTAAATTATATTTACTGTTTATCCTAAAAATAGATTGTATGTAATCAGGTCTACAACAAAATTTCCCGTCAGATTTGATTGAAAAAAAAATATAGCCTAGGATACTCTTAAAGATTTATCGTTCCTCAAAACACACGTGGTTATTACAATGTAAGACAACTTTTTATTAACTGCAATTTTCGTACTGCAAATATCGCGTCATTAGCAAATTTCGTAAATCTTTATTTATTTTTGACTTTAGAAAAATAATTTTTTGTTTCAGACAGAATACTTTTACATTACGACCGTTTAATATTTCGCATTAAATAAATGTCTAGCAATATTACAGATTCTTTCTTCACTTCTTTTTTCGTCTGTTTTAATTTTCTGTAATTCGAGTACCAAATATTAGCCTCAAACATGGGTGATATTGGCAGCTAACTATATTCTGTTGAAAAAAGATTGGTGCTGTCGGATTGTAGAATGTTGAGCAGAATCAAACATAGAATTCCTGAGCAAAACTATGGCATCGTGCAAAAGACTAGCTGAGCTGCTCTGATGTAGATCTTGGATCCAGTAATAAGATCTCCATTCAAAGAATATATTGCCATTTAAAGTGAAAGTATCATTTTCTAAACCATGCCAGCCCGATTTTAGAAAGTTGATCAGTCTACTTTTTAAATATAAAGAGTTCAATAATTGTTTGTTTCTGACTAATATTTCATAACAAATTAAAACTTCCTCAAAAATAAATAAAACATGAGCTTAACAAGTATATAATTGAACTATGTACTTAAACGTTGGGATAATGAGAATAAAAAATGTTGATATAAATAGATTGTATTAAATTGATATTGTACTTATTTTGAAAATGACCCAGTGACTTTTAGGTAGCTTCCATTATAGAAAATAAAAAGTAACCTATTGCAGCTATCTAGAGAAAAGAATATTTATTTCTTAATATTATTTTTCTTAATTATCTATCTTGGCAGGTGAATAAGTGTTTGTGACATCACTTAAAACCAGGGCCGTAGCTAAGGGGGCGCTATAGGTGGCTCAGCCCCCCTAAAATATTTTGAGCCCACCCTGGAAAAAATTCCAAGTCACCAAATGGATTTCTGTTCCGAAAATTCAAATGAAATTCTGTTCAAAAATCTAATTTGTTGATTCTTTCACAGTTTTGCTAAATTATTAAATTGTATCCAAAATAAGTGTTTCAGCAGTCCCTCATCAATTTTTGTGCATATGAAGCTAACATGATGTTTAACATTGCACCAGTTAGATATACATTTAAAATTTTCATTCTTCATATTCTTTTCTTAGTATAAAATGAAGTTATTATAACAGTTTAATTAGAAACATAGTACTTATAATGTGAATATGCATTAACTTATCTTTCTGCGTCAGAGACAGGGTTCGTTGATTTAAATCGGCTTGATTTTAATCATGATTTAAATCACGATTTAAATCAGTTTTTCTTTTAAGTTATTTTTTAATAAATTTCAGATGAAAGAAACTTAATAATGTGCTTTAATATAATTTAGTTTTATATACCATATATAATCAAACAACTTTCAGAAGGATAAAGCTTAAGCTTAGTAAAAAAGTAAAATAAATGTAAAATTTAGAAAAAAAATGCTTTCAAATTTCATTTGAATCAAATGATAAAATATTCTTGCAACGGTAAAGAAATCTAAACAGAAATATACTAAATATTTGAATATTTACTCATTAGTATTTAGAAAAACTTTTGCAAGTTGAGGTAAAATAAAATTGTATGACTTTATGTGCTGTACTTTGGTGAAGCCTGTTATATAAGGATTTGAGCAAAATGTGAATCAGCAATTCATTTATTTATTTTATTTAATATAATTGATTTCAGCCCTTTAGAATGGTGGAAGGTATTTTTTTTACAGTTATCGAAAAAGCTCATACTAAAAAGAGAATTAATGATCAACTAGCTTTTTACTGCAATAGATTTATCTGCTTCAATTGAACAAATGTTTTTTGCCTTTGGTTTGATACTTTCAGAAATTAGAAATCAACAGATAAAACTGTTAAACCGCTGCCATCGAAATGCTCAAGGCCAGAGGACACAAATTGGGAGGTATTCACTAATTGACTTACTTCTCAATTATGTTGGAATTCACACTAGAAAATTTTGAATAAAAATTTACTTTTATTTTATTTGTGGAATATCAATCATCGTATAAAACACTGAACATACTGATTAACTTATGATTAATTACTTCATAAACTTAAACATACACATGAGAATTTGGAATCCTCCAATAAAAAAATATCCAGATGCGGCAACACTGTAGCATTCCTTCTCTGGCTGAATTTTTATTTAGGGATTCCAAGTTCTTATTAGTGAGTTTAAATAGTTATTGTTTTATAAGATGATAAATATTCCACAAGTAAAATAAAATTGCTATTCAAAATTTTCTTGTGTAAATTCCAACACTACTGAGAAGTCAGTCGGTTAGTGATGACATCTCAATTTGTGTCTTCTGGCCTTAAGTATTTTGACGGCAGCAATTGAACTCATTTTTCTCAGTCAACACTTAAAAAAAAAAAAAAAAGTTAAAAACTTAGTTAAAAACTTCCAATTTTGTTTAAATTTTTTATGTGTTGCAGATGTTTTTTATTTTAATTAAAATATTGAAGGTTGAATTAATTTTTGACATCTGATTTGTAGTTTTTCATGCATTTTGTGTAATCAAAATTTTTTTCATAGCCTAAAATTTTACCTTGAAATAATATGAATCATTTATGTAAATTGTGTAATATTAGTAGTAGATAATACTTATAATATGCATGTCTATGTATGTAAACTTTATATTATTTAAGTTAAACAAAAAGTCATAAAATAATAATAATGTGTGGCAATTTTTAAAAAAATCAAAAAAATCTGATTTAAATCAAAAAAATCCGATTTAAATCAAAAAAATCAGATTGTTTTGATTTTTATTAAAAAAATCAAAAAAATCACGAACCCTGGTCAGAGAGAGAAAAAAATTCAGCCCCCCCCCTGCTGTTTAGTTCTAGCTACGACCCAGCTTAAAACTGATGTAGTATAGTAATTACGAATTGCATCATTTTTTCAATGCCTTTTTTAAAATACCATAACATCTCTGTTTAATGACATGATTTTCATTAGCAAAAGAACTAATCAGTAAAACATCATTAAAAATATTGATGAACTTGGATTAAAATATTTTTTGATGAGTTAGCAAACACATATACAGTAACTTCCTCAAATCCGGAACTCTAAAATGTGCACATCATGACAAATGTAAACAATGAATCTTTCAATTCAGATATAGCTGGCAAAATTATAATGAACAGTGGTGCCAACTTATGAGCCCGTGGGGGCCTGAGCCCACCCAATAATTTTGAATTCTAGCATGCCTGATATTCCTTGTTCTATTTCGTTATTTATTTCATTATTATTTTATTATTCATTTTTCTCCCTAGAACAAAATTTATTTTGCCAATGACCATGTGTTTTAATTCTCCAACTGACATGCACAAGTCCAAAATGATTGAAATGTAAATGTTTAACATTCTGCTATTTCACTTTGTAGTCATGTTCATGATATGATATTACAATAAATATTATTGTCTTTATGAGGAAAAACCCTTTCTGATAACTCTCTCGCATTTTGACATTTTTGAATATTTTTTTTTTTTTTGCATTGGATAGCTGAAGTGCATGCCAACAGTGCATCTTTTTTACTTTTTCCATTTTGGTTGCAGATATTTTTTACAAAGTTAGTTTCACTTTCAAAACCGGTTTCGAAACTGAAAGTGCTTTTTAAAAAATATATCTGCAACCAAAATCGAAAAAGTAAAAAAGGTTCACTGTCGGCATGCACCTCAACTATCCAATGCAAAAAAAAAAAAAAAAAATTATTCAAAAATGTCAAAATGCGAAAGAGTTATTAGAAAAATGCTTCCCCATAGGAATATCATGAGCTCGCGAGCGTTTCCTCGAGCGAGGACAGGGGCCTTAAGTCTCATCTTTCACCAGCTGTCCACCCTACAAAGAAAAACAAACTGGTTGTACCATTTCATCAAAATAGCTTTGAGCTTACCTAATTTTTTTTAGCCTATCCAATATTTTTCAAAAGTTGGCGCCACTGATAATGAATGCTTGCAATTTGCTATATAGTAAAATATTCAAATAAAGTCATAAACTAAAGAGAGAAAAAATAAGATCATTTTTTAAATGACTAAATTGTTGAAAGTAAAGATCAAGTAAATAGTTAATAATATATATTTAAATATAAAGATGAAATACATTTTTCTTGAATTATTAAGTAGCTTTTATCATAAATGTAACCTATTAATTCACTTAAAAATAGTAAGGTAAGGAAGTTTTATTTAAAGTTTAACCACTCTTTATAAACAAAAAAAACTTGATTAATACATAAATATATTTAATTAAAAAAAAAAAAAAAAAGTGATTGCCAGTGATATCAGCAGTATCCCTTTTTCAGGAAAAAAAAAAAATTATACTTCCTTCATGAAAAACCATGAATTCAGTCATTATCAGTAATTATTTATTAAAATACCTACGGAATGATAACTAAAAAAAATTTGTAATTTTGCTCTTACATTTCAATTTAAAGCTTCGTTGTTTACATCTGTGATGTATATCAATTTTAGGCATTTGCCTATTCTAAGGTTGCAGATTTGAAGGAATCTACTAGGCAAAATTAGCACTAGCCACCGGCCACAGGGCCAGTAAATGAGAAAAAGTGGCCAGTGAAAAATTGCCTATCACCGGCCACCTTGTGGCCACTTTTTTTACAAGGAGAGAATACAATTTACTTACATTTCATCAACAATTCTACTTTTTTAAATTTCAATATATTTATATTGACATATTCATTTGTGCTATTCAGTCTTACATTAATACTCATAGAAATTTTATCTGTTTAATACTTTTAAATAAAAAAAGTGGCCACTAGTTCAAACATAGTGGCCACTTGAGAAATTAGTCTTACCGGCCAGTGGCCGATAAAGAAATTTCCCAGTTTTGCCCTATAAAATCTACTGTATGTATGTACTAATACTTGCAATTTTAATTAATGTAGTTATATTCATCCAGTTGTCAAAATATCTGAATAATTATTAAAGTAAAAGCTAGCATTTTTACTTATTTTTAATGTTTATCATAATGTTATGGTTTTTACTAGGATTTATCTAAATTTCAAGTGTATTATCCATGCATCAAATAAAAATGTTCATTGCTCTAAAATTTCAATTTTATTAACTTTTACACGGGGGCTCGGACAGCATCTTTCCAACTTTCAAGGAAGGTCTCCATACAGGCATACTCAGAAAATTCTGAAAAAATTACAGAACGTTCTTTTCATGTCGTTATATATGTTTATAAAAGAAAATTTTGGCAGAATCCCGATGGAACGTTCGTAAAATAATATTGAAAATTTTGTTTATTTGGCAATTTATCACCAGTTGGCAAAGAAATAAATTTTAAAAAAATACTTTTTTTGTCAAATACTTTTTAAGATAAAAATGTTTTATGTTGAACTACTTAAAAAGATATTTATTTAAATAACTAGTTTTGTAAATTTTAGTTTGTGTCACCTATAGTTTTGTGATATATATTTATAATGAAAGTTAACAGTGAAATTTTATGAATTAAAACGAAAATTAAACTGTTTCAATTTCAAAATTAAATTGATAGATGTACACCATCGATTCAATTTTGTTGCTATGGGAACAAAAACTTCTCTGATATTGAAATGTATTACTGTCAGCATTCTTCATCTAGCCTTTATTTTGGAATGTGCTTAAAATATGAAAATATTTTTCAATATGAAAATATTTTGTATATATAAAAATTTTTACAGTATTAAAATTAAATAACTGCTGCAATAAGGACTACATATATGTAATACAATATAATATATGTATTAAAATCTCTCATTGTTTAAATTTAAATTCATTAAATGCCATTTACATACATTCTAAAAATCTATTAATGATTTTCAGTTAGTTACATAAAAATCATTTGCTTTTGGTGAGGAAGCATGCTGCTGGCCAAATCACCTGGCACTTTCGTCTCTTCACGCCAAATATTTGAATGTTTTCTATTTTTTACCAACTTTCTACTGTAATTCTGCCGCTAAATTTGACTGATCCTTTATTACATGCATGAGTAATTTAATTAGTATTTTTTTCAAAATATTTTGAGTATGCCCACAATTCAAACCTTCCTTATTAGCATGTATTCTCGGATAGATGCTGTCCGAACCCCTTTGTAAAGAATAAAGATAGAACAATTTTATTTCTTGGAACTAGTAACATAACAATTAAGAAAAAAATTATAAAGAGATCAAATGGTCCATTTCAAACAAGTTGATTAGTTCTGTAATTAAGATTACTGAAAAGTATTATCTATTTATGAGAATAATTGAACAGAATAATTACTTAAACATCTAAAATAAAATTGATATTTTAATTAATTTTAAAACTTTAATAATTACTTAGCAAATAAAATTTGAAAATAACTTTTTGTTTTTGAAATGTAAAATTCATATTAAGCCATTAAAAAAAGAAGAAAAATCATCTTGAATCTGTAGTTTAACACTTCAAAGCTCTTCATTAGCCTCTACTAGGGACATGAAAATTTTAAATCTTTATATTGGTATGGTAATTATCATTTGGAATGTTTAAGATTAACATTTGAAAATCCAATAGACTCCCTCAAAATCTCCACAGCTTGGGACCAGAGGTTGTGTGGATTTTAGAATTTTGCAGATTTCTGATTATTGCTTATTTTACATTTTTTAAAGGGTAATTTGAATGTAGTAATGCAACTGAAATTATAATGAGGGTTTGCAATACAGTCAAATATTAAAATAAGTAATAAACAGAAATGATAAAAAAGGGATTAAATTATTAGAAGTAAAGGTCAAGTGAATAATTAAATTAATAACGTATAATTAAATAAGAATGTGGTACATTTTCCTTGCATTATTCAGTGAAACTTTCCTCAATGTATTTTATTAATTCACATCAATATCATCAGGAAGTTTTTTAGGATTTTGTTCATCTGACGAAACCCTATTCGTCTCTGTCTTCTGTCTGTCTGTCACAGTCTGTTTACACAAAAACTATATAAGTCAGAGTTCAAATTTGTGTACTTTCAGCTGAATACCTGTTGTCACACAACAAATCATAAAATTTTGAAAAAAAAAAACCTATTTTAATAACAATATATTTTTTTAATGTTGTCAGTTTTTTTTTTTTTTTTTTTTTCAAATTGCTGCAAAAGTTTAAATCTCTATAAATAAAAGGAATTCTGAGGATAATTAATTAATTGAGGCACAGGGGAAAGCAAATCTTGGCAATGCGCCAACTCGGTCCAGAGGAAGCAAATCTTGGCAATGCGCCAACTCGGTCCAGAGGAAGCAAATCTTGGCAATGCGCCAACTCGGTCCAGAGGTATAAAAGCAAGATAGAAAAAAACGCGCAGGTCTGTGCATTCAAGTACAACCACCCATATGTATATGCTGAAAGTTTGTTCTGACGCTCACCCGACGCACGTGGAGTGCCGATGGTCCGGGGAGAGTCACCGGGGGATCCGTCGCCAGCTGAGAGAGAAGCGTAGAGTCACCGGGGGATCCGTCGCCAGCTGAGAGAGAAGCGTACCATACACATAAATTATTAAATAAACTTTCAAATTAAGCCCGGCGAAGCGGGCTGCGTATGCTAGTTGATATAAAAATTATATATCTAACATAAATTAATGGATTAAATAAATCACCTAAGAATGTGCTTATTTGTTTTTATTTTTGTAATTCCAGAATTGTTTTTTTTTTTTTTTTTCATCCTTCTCACGGCAAACCACGTGACACAGGGGGGGGGGGGGGGGGGGAGAAAGAAATTTTTATACTAGGGTTTGATAATTGCAGTACAAATTTTTTCAACTATTGATTTTACAAATTTGTATCTTTCGCATCTGTATGTTATTTCATGCACTGATTCATAAAATTTTAATAAAAAAAAAAAATATATATATATATTTAAAAAAAATGTCAGACCACAACTTTCTAATTTATGAAAAAATAAATTTTTAAACTTATAAAAAAAGATGATTTTTCACACAGACAATTGATGGGAGTTTGTTAAAATTAGGAAAACTATACAATCGCTTTTACACTTTGACATAGTTTATAACATACTAGCTGTCCTGCCCAGCATTGCCCGGGCCCATGATGTTATTCAATTTTCAAATGTGTTATTTGCTTTCTAAATGACCCTTAAATTAAACTCAAATTTCTATGATTTTATATCTTTAAGTCCATTTTGTCAAAATTTATATTTTTTAAATGGAAAAATCACGAAAAGATATTGAAAGCACATGCTGTTTGGTATTTGTTTTCTATGTAATTTGATTTTTTGGAAACTATGCGAACGAAACCGCGACGGAACACTCAGGTTTTTACTGAATTCGTAAAAATTTTCACACATTTTATTTTGTAAAAAAAGAATTCTATCCATACAAAAGTTCCAAAATTTTTGAAAGTAATGTAAATCTGGTTTATTGAAAGGCTCTAAAAAGATTGTGCTAAAATATGCGCATCTAGTTACTTTTAGCCGGGATGTAATTCGTGTTTGTCGGTGTATTTGAATGGGTTAAATCTCATATTTTTTTTTAACAAATTGCAACATAAATTATGAGAATGTTTTAGCTTTAAGAAAATATTTTTGGTTTGTCAGGACGTATATAGAATTGCGCCCTGCAAAGGCAAAACCGCAATGAAACGATCTGGTTTTTATTGATTTCCTCAAATTTTTTGCACTTTTTATTTTGTAAAAATTATTTCTAATCCTCCGAACGTTTTAAAAATTTTTAAGAAGGTGTAAATTTGATCTATTGAGATGCTTTTAAAAGTTTGGGCTGAAATATGTACGCTTAGATACTTTTAGCATAGAAAAAATATTCTATTTATGAGTAGCAAAGTGCCTCCTTTTGCTGGTGTATTTGAAAGGGTTAAATCTTATATTTTAAAAGCTGATTGCATCATAGATTATAAAAATGTTTTTAAGCTTAAAGAATATGTTTTTTGTTTACCGGTACCTATAGGATTGCGTTTTGCTAAGTCAAAACCGCAATGAAAACAATCTGTTTTTTATTGATTTCATCAAATTTTTCCCACATTTTATTTTGAAAAAAATATTCCTATCCGTCCGAACTTGTCGAATTTTTTGTAGGGAATATAAGTTTGGCCTATTGAGAAGATTTTAAAAGATTGAGTTGAAATATGCACGTTAAGATAATTTTAGCATGGAAAAAAAATCCTCTCTGCAAGTCGCAAAATTACCTTCTTTTGCCAGTGCATTTGAAAGGCTTAAAATCCAAATATTTTAAAACCAATTACACCATCGGTTAGAAGAAAGTTTCAACTTTAAAATCTTGTTTTTGGTTTGTTTATATCTTAAAAATTAAGCCCTGGAGGGGCATTGACAAAAGGGAGAAAAATAGTTTTGGAAAAAACGACCATTTTTGAATATTTGTTTTCAAAGGGTTAACTGCAACATTTTTTCGAATTGATTATTGCATTTGAGACCTAAAAATATGATCTTTCCAAATATGTCTCTTAAGTTTAACTACATCGAGCAGTTTGATTCATTTGAATTTAAACAAAATGATCCAAAAATAGAAATAAACGGGGGGAAAAGGTTCTTCTTCCATTTAGATGCGTAATTGAGTTTCTGCGCATGTGCAAACGTTTTCTTTCCCAGAACATTTAAAAAATGACTTTTTGATGAGAGTGAGTTCCGCTTCATAATTAATATCTATGAAACTAATTAAAAAATTAAAATTCTGAGCCTCAGGTGCATCAGGAGAGGTATTGGGCTACTCTCAAAAAAATTTTGAGCTTCGTACGTGCTGTAGATTTTGCTAACCATTGCAGACACACACACAAACAGAGCATTTTGTTCTTTTATTAGTATAGATAATACAAATTCTTATAAATTTAAGATAAATTGAATTTTTGTTGGGAGGAAGGGCAACGTTGTATTTTTTCTTTAAATAAGCCTGTTTATTGCATTTAGAATCCATTTTTTTTACTGAGTACTGATATAAATATTATTTCTTAACATTAAATATATGTAAAAGCGAAAAATTCAGAGAGAGAGGGTCGTCTGAGCAGGGACTATTTTCTAAATTTTGTTAAGTTTGGGAAAACTAAAGAACTGATCGCCTTAAACTTTGACACATAGTTCATAATAAAAATAAGGATAAAGTTTTTTGTATGAGATATTAAACGAAACCCTCTGTGCTATTTGCGATCACACTTACCCACTTGTTTTAAGGTTTAGCCAGTCATAACCAAAAAAGCTTGATCAATACAGTCAAAGTTCTATAATTTACACAAGTTGGGGCCAAAGGTTGTGTGGATTATGGAATATTGCAGATTATAGAGCATTATGGATTATGCGTCTTTTTATTAATCCTAGATGGTGTTTTAATTCTATAATCAGTATATGAAAAAATATGAAATCTAAAAATTAATTTCATAGGCTATCGCAAAAAATGCCTTTAAGTTATTTTATTAAAAAGTTTATGTGCATTTAAATAAAAATAATTACATAGGTTCTGCAATACAGTTTCTTTTTTACTGTTAATAAAATAAGAGTTATATATATATATATTTTTAAATGTTTTATTAAGATTTTTTTTATTTATTTAAAAAAAAATAGTTTTTGGATCACTAATTTGTAAGTTTTTAACTGTTTATTTCATTGTTTACATTTGTAAAGTAATGTGAATTATAGAAAATTGCAGATTATGAGTGTGCGGATTATAGAACTTTGACTGCACTTAAATATGTTTGTTAAAAGGCTTGTGATTACCTGTAATATCAGCAATATTTTAATTTTTTTTTTTTTTTGGGGGGGGGGGGGGAATAAATTTGCTTTTATGAAAAACCATAATTTTAGTCATATCAAGAACTGCATAATACATACAGAATGATATGAAATTAAAAAATTCTGCAATTTCCTGCAATCTTTCGTTGTTTACATCTGTGATTCTGTGCAGATTTGAGGGGGTTCACTGTATTATCGTTTGTCTTTGACTTTTGAATTTGCTATAATAGGAGGGTAAAGAAGTTGTCATATGAGGGATTTTGAGATTTGCATTCTTTTTTGATGCATCGATTAAAGATGTTTTTTTTTTTTTTTTTTTTTTAATAACATGTAATTGTTTCTAATTTAATACTATTTATTTCTAAGAAATAATTTTGTTTTTTTCCAGTTATGAATGACACTGCTCGTACATTTCTAAATACTTGTGATGGTTGTACAGAATGTTCAGTTTTATCAGGTATGGGTTTTTAATTTTATACAGCTTAATATTAATTCTTGTTATTTCAATGAAGAGACTATATAATTCAAATTTATGCTGCCTTAACTTTTGAAGGCATTTAAAAAGTATTTTACAAAGAAAATGATATAAATCTGTTGTGTGTATGTGATACCATACCAGACTTCTCATAACTAGACTCCACATCAGTAACCTTCTCTTGACGCTGGGATCTTTGCCTTCTGTCACGTGATGGAGTGCAGGTTTAGCATGCCAAACCAGCTTTTCTCCCGCCAAAACTCATATTCTTATGTTTATCTTCAGTTGACTGCACTTCCACTTTTCTCTTTACCTTTTAACAGTTCTTTTAAGAACTTATTATTTTAGCTTCCAAAATGACAATTACAGCAACACCTTGTAGATTTGCTTCTATGTTTACATTTATTCTGAGATAATGAAATCTGAAAGTTGCCAATAAAGCGATCACTGCCAAAAAAGGCATCTTTTTGGTGATGAAAGCCATAGATGTTAAATTCAAAACTTTTCCAGGAGAACTGTATGTAACTGAATGGAATGTGGCATCTACTTATATGACGTCTGTGAACCATACTATAGTTTGTAGTGTCTTAATGTTGTTACTCTATATATTTGCATATAAGTCGAGCAATTTCTAATAATTTTGGGCAAGCAAATTAGGGGGATTTATTTATAATATGTGAGTCACTCAAAAATACAAAAACTTCGAATACTGCAAAATTCTGCCTTTTTATGTGTATGAATAAAATATCTAAAACATACAAATAATAATAATTTATCATTAAAAACTTTTTAAATGATTTGTTTTTGTTTACTTACTACCTTATTGCATTGACAAGTGAAATCTTAGACTTGATTTTGTTCAAAATTGAAGTAAAAAGTTAGGGGTTTGACTTATATGCAGGTTTTCTGTTTTTTTCCCCTCCAAATTTTCATTCAAAAGTTAGGGGGTCGACTTATATGCAAGTATATGTACAGTATTTATAATTACCAAAATTATTTTAAGTTATTCATAAGATCCACTTTGAATAATGTTCATTTGCAAAGAAGCTACCTTGAGTTTTTGTAACTCATAAATTACTAATTTCATATTTATTTTATGAAATTTACAAATAAAATATTGAGATTAATGTAACCATAATAATTGTTGTATTATCTATATACAGTAGACTCCCTCGAATCCGCACAGCTTGGGACCAGAGGTTTTGCGGATTTCTGGTCATTGCTTTGTTTACATTTTTTAAACAGTAATTTGAATGTAATTAACAATGAAATCAATAACAATAATTACAATATAATAAAGTATTAAAATAAGTAAAAAACTAAAATAATAAATTTAGATAATTTGTAAAAAGGAATAAAATATTAAAAGAAGAGGTAAAGTTAATAATCAATATCAATATTGTATAATTAAATATTTATCATAAAGATAAGAAATACTTTTTCGATGAAACTTACCTCATAAAAATACATTACTAAATAATTACTAAATTTCACATCAAAATCATAAAATAAGGAAGTTTTATTTCAAGTTTAGCCAGACTTAATAACCAAAACAGTTTAATATATAAATATGTTTGGTAAAAAGATTGTTTTAACCAATAATATCAGCAATATCTTGATTTTTTTTTTTTTTCTGAAATAAATTTATTCTTCCTTCATGCAAACACATAAGTTCAGTAATATTAAGAAAAATTACCAATTAAAATATATATGGAATTGATATAAAAAAAAAATTGGTCAAATTTTGTCGCTACATCAGAACTCAATTTTTCATTGCTTACATCTGTAAATTATGTGTGGATTATAGGGAGTCTACTGTAATATTTATGATGAAATAGAACATTGCAAAAATAAAAAAATGCAGTCACAAATTATAATTAAAGGATATGTGCTATTAGCAATTCAATTACTTCTTTCTAACCCAGAATGTAAAAGTGCATCTGTCAGACAATTGTTCTCTAAATTTTAATTAGTCTGAACTTTTATCTTATTTGGTTTTATTATATAAAATCTTAAATTTAATATTGTGAGAACTATTTTACAGTGAGCAAATACAATGTTCATTTTATCCTCATTATTACAGATTTTAACTGTTTATGGTTTTAGTATCTGTGTATTACAAAATATAAACTTTTTGCTCATTAGTTGATGCTTTGTGTTCCATTGCACTGTTTTATAAGTTTATCTGGTACTACTTGGTTATCCCATCGACTGAAAAACTATCGCCAAACTGTAAGATTAAACGTCAATAATGGATGATCGTGAAAGTCATATTCAATGACATTAAATAAGATACAAAAGTTTAAAACACCATTAAGTGATTTTTATTTCAACTTTTTAACTGTATTTTTATTAGTTTTCTACTAATTATGTTTTTTTAGTTATTTAACATAAAAATTGTGTCAATATATATAATTCAACTATTAGTTTGGCGATTGGCATAATTTGGCAAAATTGGTCAACAGGATAAACAAGTAGTACATTTTTCTTTGTTATTTATTACATCATGCACATTTTGTGGTACTTTGACACCTTCCTTTCTCTGCACCACAAGCTCTCAAACTTTAATTGTCTGTATCCTGTTCATTGGTGTGATGTCACATCTTTTGGAATACAGTGAGACTTCAAAAATCAGGCATAGAAACCATATTTTCCCTTCCTTTTTCTTTTTCACATTTTCAAGTTATGAGAGAAGAGAAGGAAAAATAGCAGTTCTTTTATAAATTAATTTTAAGATTGAAAAATGCCAAAAGAAAAAAAAATTAAATGTGTTTGTTTTTTCATTTGTCAGAGGCAATTATTTTCTGAAAAGATTTTCTGCAAGCTGCACCCGTGCTTAGTAATGGGAACAACTTTGGTGAATGCATGGCACTGTATATGGCCAAAACGAATTTTCGGCAATGGTGACATCAAAGATGAACAAGAATTTTTAGACTTTCACATTTCCTGTAAAAAGGCTGCAATTTATGAGTTGGTTGAACATGCAAAATCTGAAAATATATTAAGTGTTGCAAAAAGGGATTAGATGATTGGTTAAACATTGAGGGAAATGTATCAGCAATGAATGATGTAATGGACAGTGTAAGTAACTGTCCTAAATTGAATAATAACATTGGTAACTCAGAAGATGAGGATGAATAATCTTCAGAAAAAAAGTTGTCATTAGCCCCTCCCCCCCTCGTCGGGCATACCTGGCCCCCCCCATGGGGGCGAAAATTCAATGTCGTCGGGAAAAATATTTTGACGTTTGAATTTCAGCCCGGTGGGGTTAAATCGAAATATGGAGCTTTTTTTTTTTTTCAAAAGTTGGATTGACTAAACTAATTTTTTTGGATATGAGTCGGTTTCTGACTGAAATTTGAATTCAAATAAACCAGATTTTTTTTTTTTTTTATCATAATTTCTTAAATTGAAAATCTACATGGATTACTACACAGGATGATACACGAATGACTCTGTACATGCTTATATTTCAACAACAAAAAAAAAAGATTTATACTGTGGTTATAATCATGTATTATTATTTTTTAACTACATTAAATTGTGGATGAATTTCCACTGCTTGTGGATTTACGGTCGGTTTGACATGAAGAATTTTTGGTTCGGTTAAGAGAACGCAAACAAAAATTATCTTGTCGGGGGTTGTCTTGGATGACAAGTAGAATACTGCATCGGATCGGGCGAACTGAATCTGACCCGACTCGCAGTCTGGACCGGATTGGGTTGAGCCCAATCTTTTGTCGTTGTGAGTCTGATTTCAGTTTGGTTAACTTTAATAGTTTCAGGTTCAGGTTGGATGTTGGCACTTATGGTTCTTGATTCGAGATGAGTCCAACTCTCATAAGAATTTACAAAAATTATTTTATGATGAAAAACTATATATATATATATGAATGTTAATGAGTTTATCTATACTGATTTTTAACTTAAAAATTAAAACTGATACAGATTAAATTTTTAACTTAAAAGTTAAAACTGATACTGAAGATACAATTTTTTACATAACTGCATTACAATATGGAAATATTTTTTCGTCAGTTACGGTTGGGGTCTGGGTGATGTTGAAATATTTTGGTTTCAGGCTTTCAGGTCAAAATGTGATTATGTCTGGCTCAAGTTTCTGATAGAGTTCTGCATTCACCTTGGGAAACTAAACCCAACTCGACAGGAAATTTGAGTTGGATCTGGCTAAAGTTAATATTTTTTCGAATTGACTTCTTTTTTTCGAGGCGGATTGATTTTAATTGTTTTAGCATATAGGTTTGATTCTACCTGATTTCTCAAAAGTATCCCCGAAACATATTTTTACATGAAAAATTTTATTATCCGGGTGTCAATGAGTGCATATACAGATATATTGATTTTTCTACATAAAAAATATAATTTATACTAGTGGTATTATCGTAGGCTACTTTTCTATTATTGCTTTACAAGATGGAAGTTTGTTTTTCATTTCGAGTTAGGATTGAGTTCGGATAGAATACTGTTGGTTTCAGGTCGGAGTTTATTGAATTCGGGTCATCTAATTTTTAAAAACTGGTTCATGTTGAAATGGATATAGAATTAACTAGTTTAAGTCGAGTTAAGTCTGCCCAATCTGTGGAGGACTCTATGCTCAAAAAATAATCCGTGGATTCAACTTCTTTTTCCCTTGATTATATTCCGTAAAAACAAAAAAAAATTGCACTTTAACTTTTCTATTTTTACTCCCCCCCCCCCCCCCCACCTTAAAAAATACAATAAAAAACACCAATTACCTAAAATACTCGCACCTAAAGCAGCATGTTCACCAAATTACACGCATGTTCTGGCAGTTGTGCTGCTTAGTACTTTTTCGTATTTAGAAAAGTAATTTATAAATTCATTTTATCTAAAAATACGTAAAAATCAGAAACCGAAGATCAAAATTTTCAAAAAATCTCCAGTCAGAAGAAAGAAATTGCTTAAAATAATAGAAAACCTCTTCAAATCACAGGCTTATTTCAGCATTGTCAAGACGGATTCGGCGAGAAATTTTGGCCCACACTGACCACAGCTAGACCTCCTGCATGACTCGCGGTTCTGACCAGCGATATATTTTTAATTGCAGTTCGCTTTTCGCTGTTATTAAAATAATGCACTTTAAGATTCCCAACTATTTTATAAGTTTTCACTTCATTTATATTTCTCTTCAGAATATTGTATTTAAGCTCTTTGTTTCAGATTTGAATCAAAATTTGGAATATCACGCTTTCTTCATTCGATCAATATACATTCTAAAACAAAATGGAAATTGAAGATGTTTTTCCCATTGTTTTTATTGTTACAGACTATAGCTAAAAAAAATCTGCTTTAATTAAAATTATGAAAAAAGTAAAACATGATATTTATACAGTCATAAGTTACACATTTCAAAAACTGTAGTTCAACTAATTAATTTCACATCATGCAAATACATTGAATTCAAGTAAAATAAATTAATATTTAGTACAGTAACGTGTTCAAATAGAATGGAAAAGGATATCGTTCTTAGCAAGTATGCTGTTTCTTTATACATTTATTCTTATTCAGATTTGAATTTACCATGTTTAAGCCGCAGAGAACAGCTGCGATTCAGTAAAAAGAAATGCATGTCTGTCTGTTTTGACTAGTTTTCAAATTCTGTTCTGCAACTTAATATAAAACTTTTCGAGTAATAGAATGATAAAGAGGTTGATGAGCACGTTGTTTAGCATCAGCAAACTTATTCCTGCTGATTGGTTCTAAAAAAAGTATTTATTTTTTATTGTTGCTATGGGAATTACAAGAAAAACACCTGTTGTGATAGAATGGAAGGATGTTTCAGAGTTACCTAGATGCAGTACTCTATCAACAATTGTACATTGACCACAGATAATAGGAGTTAATTATTTTCCTGATTTAGTATTTTTATTTTAAAATATGGAAATAAGTTTTTTTTAAATTCTTCTGTTTATTGCTTTTTTTTTTTTTTTTTTTTTTTTTTTACAAAATTTTACAATTAATCAGAAATTATAAAAACAATGCTACAATTGAACTTTTAAAGAAAAATTGAGTTTACGACTTTGCAAATTTTGCATTAAAATTTTTATTTCTACTAATTATAAATATTTTGTGAGTTCCTTCTTTACGAACTTTAATATTTTTCTGCTGTATATAAAAAGTTTCAAGACTTTCATACGAGTAAGTCCAAATGATTTTTTATTTCTTTGTGTTTATATGTGATTTGATATTTTTACCCGAGTGTTTTAATTTTAAAACTGCTTTAAATGCAGAATTCGTACTTTTGTTGATAATAATAATTTGTCTTAATTATGTAAGTTTTTCATTTGTATTTTTCCATTCAGTAATACACACAGTAGAATGCCGATTATCCGGGCTGGTTGGTATCGAGAATAATCCAGTTAATGAAAAATCTGGATAATTGGGAAACTTTATAAATGTATAGGGCAATGTTTTGAGGCAAATTCCCTTCACATTTTTTCCAGGTTTCGGACTGGCAATTGTGGTAATGCACATTTTAGCATATTGAAAATGGCATGTTTAGAAGTGTTTTTTTTATTATTATTATTTATTAAAATTTTATTTTCTGCAAAATTGGTACAAAGTTGCATATAGAAATTATATACATACACTGTGCAGAATATACATTTTAAAAAATCCTCGTGATAGGGAAAAGAAATTCTTGATAGTCTTCTGGTTCACAGAGGCCATTCTTTTGTCTGCGTGGGACTCTCGTGTGTTAGAAGGGAAACTTCTAAGGTTCTAGAAAAAAATAGTTTTATGCATTGCTGTCTTTGTATTTGTTGGTGATTTTATTATTGCAGGATTAGAAATTAGTTATTTAACAGTTAAATTCCATGCCTTCTTGTCAAATTTACCTTACCCTGCCTGAAGAAGTTTGACTTTAAAATTTTTGGAGAAGATGGCCAAAAAAAAAAAAAAAAAAGTATGGTCCTTGATCAATCCGGTTAATTGGACAATACGCTTAATCGGAGTCCAGATAATCTCTACTGACTTTAAATTTCATATTCATTATTTCAAAAAGCATTGCAATCGAAAATTAGTATTCCCAAATCAGACCTAAAAAATCTTGTGTAGCTGGGAAGTCTTATTATACCCCTTGGAGACGAGTGACACATATACTTGCCGCAAAAAGACTTAAGAATCATTGTTTATCAGTGTAATGCTTTTTCTCTCTCTTCTTCTTTTTGTACTGCATTAGATCTGGAAATACTGTTATTCACAGACGTCTGTCAAAACTGTCTTTCCAAGCATATTTCACTCTTTATTAGAAAATGAAAAAAAATGAAAGAAAAAAGGAAAAAAAAAGTCTGGTTCAGCCAAAAGTTATAGAAAAATGTGCTATAATACCTGTTTTAAGAATAATAAATTTCAGGGCTGACATAACTTTCAAAAAATAAAATTTAGTCCGAGTCTTCAGATAAAATTAAGCTCGATTTGAGTTTAAGGAAAGAAAATTTCACCGAGCTCCTTCTTCTGGATAAGCCGCGATAGATGTTTGCATTGGCCAGGCTTGGGCCTGTTTTCTTTTACGATACTCGGGCTGATCCATACCTGGTTTTTCACTCTTTTCATGGCTTAACTAACTTTTTCGATATTGAGTTGGAACTACGCGGGAAGAAATTTTCAGTCCCGGTTTCGATCTGTATGAAAATCACTTTCTCGGAACGACCTGGTCCAAGTAAAAGTCGGTAAAATTTGATTCGTTCCAAATGTTTTTAGGAAAAATGTATATACAGTCGACTCTCATTAATTCAAACTCGTCAGGACCACAAGAAATGTTCAAATTATGGAAAATTTGAAATGAAAGCATGCTAAATATGGTGATACTACAAAGGAATTAATTTTATAGTCTATTTAAAATTTATTTCGTCTGTTACCATTAGAATATGACTTAATATTAAATTAGAAAGTATAAATACATAAACTAATTAACAGATTAGAAACAAGCAAAATGTAAGAAAAATGTAAAGTGTCGCTGATGGACAGACGGGTCACTAAGAAAGTGGATATCAAATGCATTGGATTATATGTACACTCGTTCGGAACAATTTACACAAAAATCAAAGAAAGAAAGTTATTCAAATAATTTGAAATCCGTGAGAAAGAAAAGAAAAATGAAAAATCAGAATTTGCGTTAGTTTGAATTAAACAAAGTCGAGAGAAATAAGTTCGAATTAATGAAAATTTTTAACATTATTCTGCCATCGAAAATTTTGGGACTTCATGTTTAGTTCGAATTAAGCGAAGATTTGAATTATCCGATTTCGAATTAACAAGATTCGACTGTATTTTTATAAGTTTAACTCACCATTATTCTACAATTAAAATTTAAAATGTATTATTTATAAAGAATAGTAGATTTTTAGAATAAAATTTAAATACAGAAAAATCTGTGAAATAGAACCTGCCTATGACGCGTTGCTGTCTTAGGGGAACTCTTCACTCACTTCAAAATACCTGCTTCATAATGTTAAACCAATGAGCAGGTTGTTTTCGAATTTCTCGTTTTATTTTAATATTTTTAAACGTTTTTTGAATGGGATAACTGAGCTCAATCTTCAATATGACTATTTTTTACTTTTTCGATTTTGGTTGCAAATATTAAAGAGTAGAATATAGTATTATAAAAAGCACTTTCAGTTCCAAAGCCGGTTCCAAAAGTTAAAGTATCTTTTTTTAATAAACTATAACGCATTTTTTTTCGTTCCTATGGAATTGTCTTAGAAGATTTTATGTGTGGCATTTTTTTCTGATTTTGAAGTCTCCAATACATGAAATAAGGATTAACAATAACTAAACCATTTACATGCAAATAGATATTCATTAAAAATAAATAAATATTGAAGACTAGAGCACTTCTAAAAATGAGTTTTTTTTAATTAGAACTCCCCGTGCAAAACAGTTTATAACTATATCGAATTAAAATTTCATGTTTTGTAGAAATAGAGTCGGGTCGGGCCAAGAGTTTAACTTTTATTTATTTATTTTTGGCCAGCCTAATATATATGTGTATATATATTGTACTTGCTAGACCGTATAATCAGGTCGATTTTTTTAATTTTCTCGCCGATCGGACCATTAATTTTATTTTTTATGAATTGGGTTGGGCTCGGCCCTGAAATTTTTGCCCATGCAGTTTCTTAGGCTCCAGTCCAGCACGCATTGACCTTTAATATATATTATGAACTTGGCCCCTCTGTCAGGGATACAGTGCCCCCCGTCAGGCAAATTCTGGCGCCGCCCTTGGTCATTAGAAAAATGCATAAATTTGACTGGACAATTAATGTATGCCTTAAACTTTAGAAAAACAAGACTGTATTTCTGAAATTAATGCATTGTTCCTTTGTGTAAAATACCCCCCAAAAAAATCTTGTTAAAGAACAGTTAAAAAAATTGAAAAAAAACAAAGTTGACATTGATGTTTCTGAAATTAAAAGAGAAAAAAAGTTTCACTTATTAGATTTCTTTTTCTGTAATATAGAAAATATCAAAATTATTTTTTTTTTTAAATTTAATTTTGTTTTCTTTATAGCTATTACTTAACAATGAATTAAATTATGGATAAAGGCATCATTAAGAAAATAATACTACAGTCAAGGATCTATAATCCGTGCACCCATAATCCGCAATTTTCTATAATCCGGGTTACTTTACGAATGTAAACAATGTAATAAACAGTTAAGAAAATTTACAAATCTGTGATCCAAAAATGATTTTTTAAAACAAATAATAAAAAATTTGAAAAAAAAATCTTTATAAAACATGTATTATTTTAATATAACTCATTTATTTTATCAACAGGAAAAATAAAACTGGATTACTGAATGCATCTAAGCTTATTGGATGTTCCGAATGCAAAGTTTAGAGAGCAACTGTCTAACGGCTTTTCATTCATAGTTATTTCGATTTGTGAAAGTTCAGGAGAGTAAATAACCAATCAAAACACAGTATTTTGTGTGCTTGTCACGCTTCCTAGCAGTAACACAGCACCACCGAAGAACTAGTGGTTGAGAAAAAAAAAAAATTTTTGTTAGTTTCAGATTTTAAAATTTTGAAACAAACAACATTCAACTTTATTTTGTTAAACAAAAGACTTAAATAATATTCATAGTATTATTTCATAATAGTTTACTGAAATAATTGCCATTTATTTTACTTTGTATTGGTTATTTTTTGTGCATAATTTATTTTCATTTTTTTATACTTTCTTGCTGAAAATATTCTTTAAAAATAAATCTCATCATTAATATTTGGTTATTTTTATTTAAATGTACATATATATCAATTTTTTAATAAAATAAATTAAAAAATGCATTTTTTGAGAACTTATTAAATTAATTACAGATTTCAAATTTATCTTTATGATTATAGAATTAAAAGGCTATCTATGAATAATAAAAGGACGCATAATCAATAATACTCTATAATCTGCAATATTCCATAATCCACATAACCTTTGGTCCCAACTTGTGCAGATTATAGACCTTTGACTGTACTTTTGATATTCCTAATTGCTACTTTGTTCTGCAGACTGTTTTTAAAGTTTCTATTTGTGTTGCAGATTGCAGAAAAAAAATTCTGCTACTGGTATCTAGTACTACCTGAGTAAAAATAGTTTATGAACTACATAATCATGTTTGAAATGATAGCTGGCCAATTGTTTTTATACCTTAAATCTGATGCCACAATGTGTCAATCCTTTTGTCATATTTCATAGACCTCCTTTAGAGACTTGCATTGAATTGGATTTATCCATTTTTATCTGATACTGGTTTACAAATTTAGAGCGGGTTGGTTTTAAATGTTTCATGTTAAATTTTTATTCTTCTGAGTCTAATTGAGGTTTATCAAATTTTTGAATAGAAAAAACAGACTATTTTTAGGCTGTACTTAACGTCATACTTAAAAGGTAAAAACAGAACTATTATAAGATCTCTCACATGTCTGTCACTGATGCTTTTCTTGAAAACTATGGAGAATGGAAAGTCAAACTTGATCATTATAAAGGCTATTTATAGATTATAATTCATTCACAAATACTTTTAGGAGAAATTTAGAAGGTTAATTTATGAATTTTTAAAAATATATAACAGGTGGGATGTACTTCAAAAGATTTCGTAACTCAATACTCAAAAATATATCTGTTTTTGCTAAGGCAACCTGATAAACAGTCAGTATCCAGAACTCTGTGTGTGTGAGTGAAACTTTCAATTTATTAATTTATTGTAATGAAAAAATTTATATATTTCAATGTTAATAAATTTATACTTCATAATTATACAAAAAAGATAATTTTGCATCTAAGATGAAACAACAGAAGTATTATTTTTATAATAAATTTCCAAAGTATACCATCCAAAATTACTCATATTTATTAAAAGCTAAAAAGAAATTTTTAAATAATTTCAATTCATTATTTGATTCATCAAAATATTTTTTATTGTTGGCATGTCATGATCATGTAAAATATTTTTGAAAAAAATTGGCATGTGGATGTGCAAAGGTTTGCCCTAGTGATGGGCGATTTCGATTTTTTAAATCGATTTAATCGATACTACGGCCAACTCGATTTAATCGATTCTTTAAAATTTTTAATCGATTTCTCTGAAGGTAATCTAATTTTCATTTTCCTTCAAAAGTCGAAGATAAAACAGACGGATGTGCCAATTCCAAAATTTCAGTGTATTAGTTTCTAAGATAGAAGAATTAAAGAAACCTCAGAACCCCCCCCCCCCACCCTGCAAAATAGCGTTTTTTTTGAGTGATGTACACCAAAATTGATCAGGATCAATTTTTATTAAGTACCAGCTGAATCTGAATTTTGATGAAAATCCATGAAAGCGCGAGATACAGCTATTGCGAAATCATAAAAAATGCAGCATATCAGCGCCACCTGTTGGGCAATTTACACCAAGAACTAAATAACACTAATCAATGTCAGAGATTTACTGAATCTGAATTTTGATGAAAATTCGTTCTTGAGAGAGCACTATTGCGTTAATCATGAATAATGCAGTATAACCAAATTGTAATTAGCATCAAATAATATCAAGGACTAATTGAATCTAAATTTTTATGAAAGTCCGTGCATTAGTTCTTGAGATAAAGCTAAAATGAAAACAGGGGCGTGCGAAAAGAGAACTGCACCCGGTTCAAAGTTCCAATTTAGCTCCCCCCCCCCTATTAGTTTTTTCTTGTGATAGGCTAGAAGTGATGTTAGTAGTAAAAATTTGGCGCCCCCTAAATTTCCGTGCTCGGAACATCCGCTTCCTTTCGTCCCCCCCCCCTTTCACATGGCGCTGAGTGGGAATTGTGAAAAATTCAATATAGCAGCGCCATCTGAGAAGCTATATACATCAAAATGCAAAAAACATCAATTCATGTCAAGGACTAACTGGATCTAAAATGTGATGAAAATCCGTTCATTCGTTATTCAGATATAGCTGTTGCGCAAATCGCAAAAAATGCAGCATAGCAGCGCCACCTGTTAGGCTATATGCACCAAAAATTAATTAGATTCAGTTTATATCAAGGTCAAACTACATCTAAAATTTTGTGGAATTCCGTGCATTTGTTCTTCAGATAGAACTGTCAGAAATTTTTGTCGTATACAGACTCACAGAGTGACACACACACACACACAGACAGATATTTCTTAAAAACCATGAAATCGTGTTAAAGACCTTCTAAAATATATAAATCCATCAAAAACGGAAAGTCAAAATTTTTCACGAATCTAATACTCTCTTCTTGTAAAGTTACAAAAGAAAGTAAAAATGTAAAATCGATTCTGCCCGTAAGATCGGTCTTTAGATTCGATGTCGATCTTTAGATTCGATGTCGATCTTTAGATTCGATTTCGATCTTTAGATTCGATTTCGATCTTTAGATTCGATTTCGATCTTTAGATTCGATTTCGATCTTTAGATTCGATTTCGATCTTTAGATTCGATGTCGATCTTAGATTCGATGTCGATCTTAGATTCGATGTCGATCTTTAGATTCGATGTCGATCTTTAGATTGGATTTCGATTTTTTTTCTTTTTTTTTCTAGGCTAAATCAGTGTTGAATGCAGTTATTTTTCTGCGACTCCGTAGAAAGGCATCAAGTTTTACAGCTCTGTAAGGGAGGGGGAATCGTAATTTGTGCATTAAAAAACATAAAATCTCATAACTTCTGGGGGGGGGGGGGGTAATCCCCTGCTGCCACCCCATTAATTCGACACTAGGTTAAATCGTTATATTTTTATTTAGAAGTCCAGTTATTTGAAGTATTAGTTTATTATGTTTTATTTTTCACGCTCGTCTCTTCTAATCCCCCCTTCCACGTCAGTTTTAACCTACAGAGCCGTTCGAAATATACATACAGTTTTAAAAATGTCCAATTCTCGGTCTATTCTATTTTAGATCCACATTTTAAATTCTTGACAAAAGATAAATAAAGGGTCGCCCTTCCGCCCGTTTGGGGTTTATCTGCGCCCCGCCGGGGGGGGGGGGTATATTTTTTTGTTTCTTCAAAAGAAACAAAAAAATTTTTGAGGGGGGGGGGGCTTGCACCCTTCCCCAATATACACCTTAAAATTTCGCACATTTAATTTTCTACCATTTTTAACTTAAAAGTTTAAGCTACATGGCACCCCCAGAGCTGTGGATTCTTCCCCGCCCCCTGTCGATCACTCACCTAATTTTGCTTATTTCTTCACTTCATTTCAATCTTTAAAAGGCTATAACTTTGCTTCTATAGGAGTTACAGTGATGAGAAAAATTCTAGTATAGCTAACCATTTCTCGCCGTTCTTTTTGCTTTTCCAGTTTTCCGGTTTTCCCAATAGGACCTTTTTTTTTTTTGGGGGGGGGGGGGGGCAGAGCGGCTTTTTCTTGATACAATATGTCTATTGAAAGCTTATGCTTCATGCATTACAAATCTAGCAAAAGAAATTTTCTCCCATCATTTCAGGTCACATTACGGACCCATAATGTGTTAAAATTTTAATTTTTCAAACTTCTTCAAAAAAAAAAAAAAAAAAAAAAACCCATGGATACATATCAGCGAAACTGGGGTCCGAACCCGCAATCGTTTGATTGCACACGTAATCCCTAAGCTTTTTGGCCACCGAGTACTCAGCAACGCTATTGTTTCTTTAGATTGTCATCTTTAAATTCGTAATATCTTTTGAATGGAATGTCCGATTTGAAAAATTCAAAAAGTAATCTACAGATATTGTAACAGGCATTAATACAAAATTATTTATTTGGATAAGGATTAAGTTATCGATAGTATGGTCTAATTTTGGTTGGTGTATTTATCGCGTTTTAAAGTGTAAGAAAGTAGTTATAGTGAGTTAACTACAATAGCTGGGCATATGGTATCGCGCGTTTTTTTTTTTTTTTTTTTTTTTATAGACATGAATATGTTTTTTAATATTATAGAACCTTTTTTATTCATTTAAAAGTATTTCCTGGCGATTCAAAAATACACACGTAATTGTTCAAGGTTTCACTTCTATCGGCACTCTCAGAGTGCCACTATTTTTTCAAATTTTTTTTTTTTCATGTTCGCCCATCCTACCGCCCCCTCTTCCTCACCAATCTTTACAGGTTCGTTCAAATTAAGACTGAGATTTAAAAAAAGTCTAATCCTCGTTCCATTTTGTTATAAATCCATATTTTGAAACCTCAACAACAGATACATTTGGGCCGGCTCGCCCTTCTGTCCGTTTGAGATTCACATTGCCCCCCTGGGTGGGGGGGGGGATATTTTTTGTTTCTTCCACACCATCTCATGTAACATATCGTTATAAAGCTTTTATCTCCTCGTTTTTTTTCTGTTACTACCCCTCTCCCCACTTAGTTACATGCTCTTAGCACTTTTTATAGTTTCAAAGAGTGTATGTTCCCCGCGGGCCACCCTATGAATTCAACACTAAGTTAAACACTATATTTTTGCTTAGAAGCTCAGTTATTTGGGTTATTAGTCAATTATGTTTTTTTTTCAAGTTCGTCCGTTCTAATCCCTCGTCCCCCCCCCCTTCCTCGCCAATCTTTACTATATGGGCCGTTCAAAGTATGCATGCAATTTTTAAAATGTCCAATTCTCGTTCTATTTTATTGTAAATCCTCATTTTGAAACTTCGACAAAAGATACATTTGGGCTATGGTCGCCTTTCCGTCAAGAGTGGGGGTTACCTGCCCCCTTGGGAATGGGACATATTTTATGTTCTTCCAAACTATCTCGTGTAACATTTGGTTGGCATTAGAAAAAAAAAGTTTTTTTTTGTCTATACTCCATGTTCCCCATCCTAGTTATACGCTCTTGGCACTCTTTATACTCGATTTAATGTCAAGTTACTCAGTGCTGTTATTAGTTGAGTTATGTCTCTCAAATTTGTCAAAGTTTTTGTGTAAGTGAAAACCATAAGTGACAATCAATTTAAAATTCTTATTATCCGACTCTAAAATCTGCAATAGCTTAATTCTATGCCTCCCTAAATGGGGATGGGGGGGGTGGGAGGCGGTAATTACGGTTCTGCTGATTGTCTAAGCTTTGGAATTAGTAATTTGGAGCTTCTCTGTGTGAACCTAAATATCAAAATATCGATTCTAGTATCGATTCTAGAACTGAGAAATCGATTCTTATTATGATCGATGTTGTTTTATACGATATCGATTTTAATCGATTCTCAAAATTTCCAGAATCGCCCATCACTAGTTTGCCCTCTCTGCCCTAGCTTATCTTAATTGATGATTCTTTTTCTGTTTTGAAATGTGACATAATTACTGGATGTTTCCTTTTGAGGATTTTTATGACATAACGCAGGGCTTGATCCAGGCAAAATTTGGGTCCTATTTCAGACCCTTTTACAAAAATAAATTTAATAAAACGGACCGCTTTACAAACAAATTATATTAAGATATATTTATCTTAAGGGGACTCGATACCCTTCAATTGGTAAAAAATGATGAAAATATCTATTTCTAATTTTTTGCTTATATTATACTTTATTATCTCTAGTATATTCTGATGAACTTTTGTAAGGATCTGACTGTTATAAATACAATTTAAAACAATTTATTACATCACTGTTTCTTTAAATGTCAAGATCCACTTCATTTAAAAGTGATTTTTCTCAAAGTGATAAAACTTTAATGTACATATTCCTGTTGACTCATTTTTTTTCTTCTTTATAATCTATTTGATAAAACTAAGTATCATATAATTCAAACTAAAGTTTTTTTACACATAAAAATATAAAATTCAGTTTTTACTGTAATTTTACACCTATTCGAACATTTTATTTTATCCCAAATTAATTAACTTATGATTAATTTGATACTAAAAATTATGCAGCACACTTCTACAAATAATTAAAAAAATAAATTAGCTCAAAAAGTTCAAAAGTGTATGAGAAGATACTTTTAAATTTACTTATTTTTTTTTTTTAAATTTAATTTTTTTAATTTTGTCAGGGAATTTGAACAATTTCTTCATAGAATCATTTTCTTTCATTGAGTCCTTTTATTATTATGCTTAAAAAGCTTCTTAATATGCTTTTAAAAAAAAGTTAAGAAACTACCGTGTTCCCTTAATAAAATAGGATCCTTCACAAAATTCCTCGCAATGGAAAAGACTCCTTCACAAAATTCCTCGCAATGAAAAAGACTCCTTCACAAAATTCCATTTCATAAAAACATACTCTTCATTATTTTTATTGTTAGATTTTGAAATGCACATTTTGTAAATGAAATTTGTTCACCAGGAAACAAAACCTTAGCAAGAGGGCTTAAAAAAGTTATTATTTTGTTCAAATTTTAATAAGTGCATTTCATCTTTCATTATGAAATGTATTTTTCACAATATATACACAAAAATAACTTTCCACAAAATGGGCCTTAAGAAAAAAAAAAAAAAAATCCTGGATCAATCCCTGAGGTAATTTTAACAGTGATTTTTAAAATCATTGCAAAATACATTGTTTGTTGGTTTCTTTGAACAAATTTTATATACTTGTGTTTATGTACTTCTAGTAGTCATTTTGAAATACTAATTTCTAATAATTCTATATTTTGTTTCAGGTGAATCTGGAGAAGACTCTGTAAGAGATTTTAAAAGATTAGACATAACATCTGGTGTTGATGGCGATGATGATGAAGAATATAAAGATTTAGCAAAAACTATAATAAACCATACACATGAAAATGCTATGGCTAATGAAATATCTGCTCCTTATGAATTACCTCATTTTCCTATAGAAGTATATGAGTCTAGAAAAGCTATACAGAAAAAATTATGTACAAGGTATATTTATGATTTTATATTTTTTATCAATTAATTTTGTTTTTGTCTTTTTATTACGTTTTCTAGATCATATTATATTGGATTTTATGCAATTTGGAGAAAGTAAAGAAAAAAAAGAGGGGCAGGTGTAATTGTTTTATTATTTTTTACTTTCTTTCTCTTTTTATGATTTTAAGCATTTTAAATTGAAATGAAACATGTGTATAAAGTAGTGTATGCATGTGTTTGTTGTTCTATTACATTATTTTTATTTTACATTAATTTTTATTATCTATTTTACTTTATGACAATAACTAAATCAACATTTGAATCTTATTTTATCGAGAAAAAAAAATCTATTTTTTGTTTAATATGCAATTTGTAATTTTTTTTTTTTTTTTTTTTTTTTTTTTGCTTTTGAATGTATCAGGTGATTTAGAATAGAGGTTATGACAATATCTCTTAATTTGATGATTACAGTAACAACTGCCAATTACTAAAATTATATATTATATATCATATATCAAGTATAGCTTTTGATGCATGACATATGTTTTTAAAAAGGATCTGTGTACATATCAAAATATGAAATTTACCCCGAGTTTTATAAGAACACTTGATTGACCAAAACTTACTGAGTTTATGATACTTTGAATTTTATGAAGTTTTTGAATTTTCTGACATTGAAAAATCATCTTTTTTCATTTTAGTGTCAGAAGACTAGGAATATCCAACCTGTGATCTGTAGCTTAACAAGCTATGAGTATTTTAGAATTTAATGGCAGAAACTTTGCAATTAAGCTAAGTGACATTAAATGCTTTGAAATTGTGGTGTCAAATGATTTTCAGACCAAACTTTTTGGCCTGAAAGTCATTCAATACCACAATTTCAGAACAATTAATGTCACTTCTCTTCTAAATTACAATCAGATTATACAATTACATTGTTTATATTCTAAATTATAATCACATTTTGTTAGTACCTTTCCTTTATATCAGCAATATTGTTGTTAAGTGTAGTAATTTATGCTTGTAAAAATATTGTAATAATGAAAAATATCAATATTTATAATGCAAAAATGATCATTTAAAAAATATGCATTTCAAAATTGGGCTTTCATAAACTTTTTTTTAAACATCAAAACAAATATACTTAAAATAAGAGAACAAATATTTATTCTATAATAAAATAAAATTTTGTTTTAATTTCAGGCATGAAATTGTAAATGTATTTTGCATTGCAGGAAATATTTCATTTTTTGAATAAAGACATCATTACATGAACTCTGAAATAGAATTGCAAATAATTAGGAACAGTATCATGCTGTCTTTTATTCTACCATTATTGTGATGTTCCATAAACTCTAAATAGATTGGATATGAAATCCATTGTTACAACCAACAAAATTATATTTGATTTACTGTGAAATATATTTATAGCTGCCATCTTGAGGGGGAAAAAAAACTTTATGGATAATCCCACAGCTCTAAAATAATTCTAGATGTTTTGCATGGTTATGATTAATCCTATCAGATGAATCTAATGGACTTCAGGGAAGAATGGAATTAGTTCAAATGAAATGAAATCTAGCTGAATGTGATAAAATTAAGAAATTGATTTGCAAACTCATATTTTCAGATTTAAATTCATAAAATCTACAAACATTTTAAAAGAATAGCTACTTGCAGTTAAACTGCAGGTTAACTGCAGTTAAAAATCAATGATTTTTAACTGCAGTTGGATACATTATCGTCATTTTTATATGCCCCCTTTCTTTTGTGTGTATGTATGGGGGGGGGGGGGAGAGTAGTCTGAGGGTTAAATAATGGTTTTTGAAAAAACTTGTTCACATTTAATGATTTACAATGTTAGGCATGGTTTGCAAAAAAATTATATGCACCATCAGGGTTCAAATAAATAGTACATACATTAGCATACATTTTGGCATGGTATTTACATAATGTAAAATTCTCCATTTGTTTATTTTAATACTACTTTATAATTATTAATCTTAAAGTATGCAGTGCATTCAATTTCACAATTTTCCCTTTAAAAATATAGGAATATGGTATGAGCTTCCATGCTTATCAAATACAGGGCTGCAACAGACTATATTTCTATTCTATATGTTGCACTATTAAAAAAAAAAATATTTTGTAGAATAGAGCTCTATAATATAGATAAATGTTGTGTGTGGGGGAAAATTTTCAAAAAAATTGAAATTTTGTGAGAAATGAAAAGGTTGAAAAAAGAAATATTTTTATTTTTGTAACTTTTTTTAATACTGAAAATTAAAAATATTTCCCAAGTTTATATAAGATTTATATGCTCTTTGTCTACAGTTTAAAGTTTAAAGACTCAAAACATTGTTTTGACATCACAAACCCTTTTATTTCTATTTTCCCTTGCTGCCAGTTAGTTTTCCATCAGTGGTTGCAATGCCTTTTTTGCCTGATGATGGTGGTTAAATCGAATAATTTCGTAGTGTTATAAGAGCTACTGGCATTTTGTGTGAAGAGATCACAATATTAATGTCTGTGCTATTTCTAAATGCATTGACAAAATAATTTAAAAGAATTTGCCCCTTCCTATCATGGATTTTTGCTTTGTTTTTAAATTAAAATAATTATTCTTTAATATTATTTTTTTATTTATGTAGCAATTATTTTAAACTATGGTTTTTAATTCATATCATTAAAATAATATAACATATAATTTTATTAAATAGTAAATTAATTTGCATATTTTAGAATAGAAATGTTTATAGATAGAAATATATAAATAGCATAGAAATATTTTTACCCAATATTTATGTACATGGTAAATTTTTTGGTTTTATAGAAGACTGGTAGTATATTTCTCTTGCAAATGCTGTCAAACTGTATGTCAAAGATTTTCGTTTTGAGAAAGTTGTGTGAAGTAGAATTAAAAATAGTCTCCTGTGGCAGCCTTGGAATAGTATACTGATGATCTGGTGACTTTTATTTTAAATTCTATTTTAAATTTGGTTTTATGGTAAGAAAAGAGCAAATTTTTTCTTCTTTCACAAGGAGTGTTCCCGAGTGTGCATTTTCTTGTGTCTGCGAAATTTACCATCCAAAAAAATAATTTTTAAAATATTTTAATTTGAATGTTTAAAAAATATCTGATGTCACAACAATGCTTAATTATTTATTCGTATTTTGATAGCTAAATGATTTCTCAATTTGTTTTATCATTGTAAAGAAATTCAACTTGAATAATCTTACTGGAATTTCTTATAAATATTTAAATGTTTGTTTATTGTTCTACTTTTTATGCCAAATTTAAATGTTTAGTTTTCTTTATTTCCTCTTTACTTAACATGCTCAAGTGCCTGCTTTGGTAAATTAAAAATCTGGCTATCTTGGGTCGCACACTTAAAATTGAATGAGGCTTTTCATAATTAAAATTAAATGCAATATTTTACCTTGAATCGATCATAAGATATGTAATATGAACTTTAAAAATCTCATTTTACTTAAGATGCCAAAAATAATATAGATGTTACAAGTTAGTTACAAGTTAAAAATTTTATTTTAAAACTTCTTTGTACTTTTAGCTTTCATTTCCCACAGCCATCATCGGAGAATATTTTTATAATTAATTGTTCTTTCATTCATGCAAATATCTCACTTTGTTTGAAATATGTGGTTAAATATCCTGCAAATAATTCCTGAAAAGGTGAGCTAAGTGACATATTAAAGTTAATAGTACAACAATTAAGTATTTTCTTCTATGTAAGTTTAATCTGAAACATCTCTACTTTGATTGTCTACCTAAGGATTTAAAAATGAAATTGACTAATGAACAAAGTGATGTAATAAAATAAATAGAACTGGAGTTATATGTATATTTTCTCCACTTAACATATCAAGTCCGATTTATTTTTCAATTTTTAGAAAAAATTGTCTTTACATTAATAACATTAACACATGCTATTCAAATAAGTTTTAATGAATACAGTCGAACCTCATTAACATGAACCTCAAGGGGAATCAAAATTTTGTTCATGTTAACAGTAATTCATGTTATCAGTATCAATTCTTTGTACTCGTTTTTATAGGGGACCATGAAAACAATTCATGTTAAAAGTAATTCATGTTAAGAGTGTTCATGTTAATGAGGTTTGACTGTATTTCATTATCTAAAACATAACAACTGTAGTTTTGTGTACTATTCAATTCATATGACAATAGGCTAAGAATGAAATTTTGCAGTTTTTGGAGGATTTTAGAAAATATTATATTGCAACAATATTTAACTGATGTTAGAACTTTCTAATACTTTTTTATGTTTTATTACACTTGATTCTTTCAGGAAAGTAGCCTTTATTTTAAATTTAAAGAGCGAAATATATGTTTAAAATAAAATAATTTCACATGGTTCAAAGAGAATTAAGCATATATTTATTATTACAGTAGACTCCCTCAAATCCGCACAGCTTGGGACCAGAAGTTTTGCGGATTTTAGAATTTTGTGGATTTCTGGTCATTGCTTTGTTTACATTTTTTAAACAATAATTTGAATGCAATTAATGATGAAATCAAAAGTATAATGAATGCTTATAACATACTAAGATATTAAAATAAGTAATAAACTAAAATAATAAACATTTAGATAATTTTTAAAATTATTAAAATATTAAAAGCAAGGGTCAAGTTAATCAATAATGTACAATTATATAGTCATTATAAGGATAAAATGTTTTTCCTAAATTATTCAATAAAACTTGCCTCATAAAGGTACATTACTAAAACATTCACATCATGATCATAAAATAATGAAGCTTTATTTCAGGTTTAGCCAAACATAATAACTAAAAAAGCTTTATTAATACATAAATATATTTGGTAGGATTGTAATTACCAATAATATCAACAATATCATTAATTTTTTTTTAAAATAAAATATTCTTTCTTCATGAAAAAACATGAATTGATGAAACATGAGAGGACCTTAACAAAAATTACAAATTAAAAAAATGTATGGAATTGATATAAAACTTAAAAAGTCAAATTTTGCACCTACATCTAAACTGAATGTTTCATTGTTTACATCCATAAATTATGTGCGGATTTTAGAGAGTTGTGGATTTTAGGAGTGCGGATTTGAGGGAGTCTACTGTATTACTAAATGTCTAAATGTTAATGAAGTCATAAATGCATAGACACATACTTACATTATTACATGTAAGCAGTAACAAAAGTATTTCTTAAAACAAAATAATACTCCATTAAAAGAGATGTACTATTGATAGTAGACCATACCCGAAAAGGTTAAGTTCGATCCAAAGGACTGCTACTTCTATTTTCAACTATCCTAATAATTATTAGCTTTCCCAATTCGAACAAAATGACATACTTACATGAATGAACAGCAATTAATTATAAAAATATTATATGATGACCGAAAAAAATACAGACTAAAAATACTAAGAAGTTTTTAAATAAAATGTATATTTTTAACTAGTAGCATCTATTTTGTTTTTGTCACCTTTTTAAGTAAGATGTTGAGCTTTTTGAAGTTTATATTGTGTATTTTGTGAAAAATTTTCATGCATATTTTAAATTGTTATTAATTTTAAATTTCTAATTTTGTATACTATTTTGATTTGTTGCAGAGTTCAGAAGGAGCTGGAAGAAAAGAAAAGTATCCTTGGTAATGAACCTGAAGAAGATTTGATCTCGCAGATCAATGAATATGACTTTGTTCCACATTACCAAAGAGTAGCTGTTAGTGGAGAAGATACGTCTGGAGTAAGCCTAATTCTGATACTTATAAAGATTGTTTTTATCTCCAAACCACATACTGCTTTCTACCTGAAGAAGGGTCAACTTTGTATGAGCTAAAAAAGATTCATTATGTTCTTTATAATATTTTCATGGGTTTTTTTGTAACCCATTTTCTTTTCTTTTTCAATTTTAATAGCCAGTCTGGTTATAAAAATTTTGACTTATTGGATTAAAGTAATGGTTTGTGAAAATTTTTAAAACAGAGAAATATGTTGGGAAAAAGATTTAGACCAAAGTGTCATATAAGAAAAAAATATGTAGTAATTTTTTTTTTCTCCCTTACTTTGAAGGGGGAAAAAATCTCAAACAATTTATGATGGACCTAGTAAATCAGATTTAGATCATTTAACATTAAGTTTATTTACTTTAATTTTTAGAAAGTTCATTTTGTTAATATTTAGTATTTTGTACAATGCTATAATATTTTACATAAAGTTTATTTTTAAAATGTTGTAGAGACAGTGATGTAGTGTTATAGAGACAAAAAAATTGAAGATGAGAATTAATATAATATTTTTGCTGAAATAAATCCCATTAAAAAAAAATTTACTTTAGTGGTTGTTAGATTCATATAGCCTAGTCAAAGACATTTTTTCTTGTTTTAATTTTTCTCAATGTATATGTTACAGGTTAAACCGGTCTATCCTAACGCCCATCGGATAAACTAGTTTTTCCTAGGCCAAACTAATTTGGCCTAACTCTTATAGGAAAAACTAGTTTAGACTGCTGATTATTAGTCTGAACTAGTTTATCCTTGGCCGATCTAGTTTATCCTATGCCAATTCAATTTGGCGGGATTTTATTGAATTCAATGACCGCATCAACGCCAACATTCTTGTTTGTCCTAGGCTGATCTAGTTTATCCTAGGCCAATGTAGTTTTATGTGTTTTTAGCTCACGGGCGTCAAAGACAGGGAAATAATAGGCTCACAGGTTCAGTATGTATGTACGTAATGCGATAACTCTTGATTAGAGATGGGAATGCTCGGGAAAAAAACCAGAAAAATTGGGGAAAAAAACGTTTTTTTTCGGTTTTTTCCGAAGGCTTATTTTTCAATTTTTCCGAACTGGAAAAATTGAAATTTCATTTATGAAATAATATAGTGAAAATTTTGTAATAGCTACATTTCATACTTTTTATTTTATTTATTTTTATGTTGAGTGTCCAACGTGAAAACTGTAATGTATCTCTGAGCAGAAATCTGTTTGAGAAGACTTGAAAAGATCCTTCACATTTTTTTCTTGCTTGAAACACAAGACCCTTTGCAAAATTTCTCTTGAAAATAGACATTTCAGAAAAAAATTTAATCTACAAATTGAATCTTTCGCAAATGCAGTGAGTGAAGAAAAAAAAAGTCTCATGCCATATAGCAGCTGAATCTTATCAAGTTGTATATATGCATAAATAACCTTATTAAAAATGTCTAAATAGGACTCTAAAAATAGTAATAATTTCTAATAATAACACATTGCTCAGTGGTGCTCAAAACAGGAATTTTAATATACATAGTACATATTAAAATAAAATAAAATTTTCAACATTTCGCGCCGTCTTCTGCGGGCGTCTTCAGGAAAATATGAAATGGAAGGATTACGTTTGCATCTTGTTCAAGAGATATTTCTACTAAATTAAAAATTAAATGAATTAAAATTTAAAAATGTTGCCAATTACACGTGAGTAAAAATTAAAATATTGCAAGGAAATAAAAATTTTAAGGTTTTATGATGTTATGCCATATTTTTGGTATATTGTAGGATAAATTATCATTACATGGTTTATTTTCATGTGCTATGATTTCGATGGATTCTATTATTTTACCTTGAACTGGGTTATTGCATGGAACTATGATTTTGGCTTCCTCAAAATTAATATGGCAACCCTTGTTCGCCAAATAGAAGCGAGCAAGGGCAGTATTCTGTTTATATTGTTCTATATCTCTACGATGTTCTTTAATTCTAGTTAAAAGTTTCCGCGTTGTCATGCCGATGTAGACTTTTTTAAGATTATTAGATAAAGTGATGGGGATTTCATAAATACCAGATTTTTGATCTATTGGAATTTTGTCGATTTTATCTGTAACGAGGTCAATGAGATAAGGAGGGGGAATGGCGACAAGTTTTATGTTATATTTTTGTGCGATCTTTTTTACTTTTTCAAATATGTAAGTTCATTTAGATTATAATGAAATTTTCTGTAAACCCTAAGTTTATCCTGTCGTTGGCCAGATGTGGGAGGAGTATTGTACTGTTGAACTATTTTATTTACAAATTTTGCTGGAAAACCATGGTAGAAAGCTATTTTCTGTATAAAATCAATTTCTTTATTTAATGTGTCATCTGAACAAATCATAAAAGCTCTTTTAATAAATGACCTGAAAGCAGATATTTTGTATTCGAAAGGCATGTTGGCTGAAAATGGGATAACTGTATTTTCTTTTATTGGTTTTCTATAAACTGAAAATTTTAAACTTGAATTGCATCTATTAATTTGAACATCTAAAAATGAAAGGGTGGCGTTTTCTTCGACTTCAAGGGTGAAATTAATACTATTGCTTAATTTATTGACATCTTGTAGAAAAACATATAAATCAGCTAAACTGTGGTTCCATAAGATGAAAACATCATCAACATAACGGAACCAACATTCAGGTTTTAAATTAAACTTATTAAAAATTTTTTGTTCTAGTGGTCTTAATGGGAATTCAGCAAACAAACCGGATACTGGTGACCCCATCGGCACACCATGCAGCTGTCAGTAAATATTCTTATTAAAAATGAAAATGTTACTGAAAACTATTAGGTTTAGGCCAGATTTAAGGGAGGTTTTGATATCTTGAGATATATTTGAATTTTTATCTATTATCAAATTAATGTATTTGATGACTTCGTGCATATTGATGGAAGGATATAATGAAACTACGTCTAAACTAGCCATAATGGTGTTTGTATTAACTGGAATGAGTTTAACTTTATCGATAAAATCTCTTGTAGATAAAATTGCAAATTCTGAAACAGGAAGTATCAATTTCAAGAAGATCACGAAAGCCTTTTCTAATTTGGCGAACAAGGGTTGCCATATTAATTTTGAGGAAGCCAAAATCATAGTTCCATGCAATAACCCAGTTCAAGGTAAAATAATAGAATCCATCGAAATCATAGCACGTGAAAATAAACCATGTAATGATAATTTATCCTACAATATACCAAAAATATGGCATAACATCATAAAACCTTAAAATTTTTATTTCCTTGCAATATTTTAATTTTTACTCATGTGTAATTGGCAACATTTTTAAATTTTAATTCATTTAATTTTTAATTTAGTAGAAATATCTCTTGAACAAGATGCAAACGTAATCCTTCCATTTCATATTTTCCTGAAGACGCCCGCAGAAGACGGCGCGAAACGTTGAAAATTTTATTTTAATATGTACTAATGTATATTAAAATTCCTGTTTTGTGCACCACTGAGCAATGTGTTATTATTAGTTAAAGTTTATGGTGCAACTGTCCTATATATATTTAAGTAATAATTTCTTATTCACAAATTCTGAATATATTTTATATAAGTATACATACAAAAAATTCACAATTTCGCAAAAACAGGATTACATGAAAAAAAATCTAGATGCATAATTAAATGCAACTTCTTTTTTTAAAAATTAATTCATGTGCAAAATTATTTCAATAATACGCCGATTAATAAAAATGGTAAAATTAAAAAATTAACATAAAATTTGAAGCATGCATTTATTATTATTGTTTTCTATCTTTTCAAGAAGTAAGTATTGAATTCGTGAAAATTTTTGACTTCCAGTTTTTGGTGTATTTAAATATTTTAGAAGGTCCTGAACACGATTTGATAGTTTTTGGGAAATATCTGTCACACTGTGAGTCTGTATGGGACAAAAATTTTATTGGCATTCGATCTCAAGAACTGATGCACATAATCTCACCAAACTTTAGATTCAGTTACACCTTGATATAAACTCAAGATGTTTAGTTATTAGTGTATATCGCACAGCTGATGGCGCTACTATGCTGCATTATTCATAATTTCCACAATAGTTCTATCTCAAGAATTAATGTACGTATTTTCATAAAACTTCAGATTAAGCTAATCTTTGATATAACTTTGTGCACATTACTTTTTGGTGCAAATCGCTCAACAGATGACACTGCTATGCTGCATTATTCATGATTATGGCAATAGTTCTATCTCAAGGACTAAAGGACGATTATTTATCAAACTACAGATTCAGACAGTTCCTGGTATATATTAAGATTGTTTAGTTTTTGGTGTAAATTGCCCTATAGGTGGCACTACTATGCTGCATTTTTCAAGATTTCGTTATAGCTGATTAATTAAATGTTTTTTCAAGGTATTGAATCTAAAATTGACCTCCATTTACCTCAATAATGTACAGTAATGTCTCAAAAACATGGGCAGTTTGCATTAGAAAAGTACAACTGCGATGAAAAAAAACCCCATATTTTATTACAAGTAACTATGTTCCAAATTATACATTCCTTTTTGATTAAACTTTGAATTTTTGTAGTTTTTTAAAGCAAACTAGAAATTTATCTCTGTATGCAACTGCTTTTGTTAATTCCTCACAAGCATTTTCTATTTGTAGTGTTCTGTTTTCATAACTTTTGAGTTCCATTCTTAGAAATATGAAATTACCATATGGGAAACATTATTGAATATGGTTTCTTACTCAATAATAGAATACCAGATTTCAGGATAAAAAGAAAAAAATTACGTTTAATTAAACTTTAAAAAAATATTTTTCTGATTTCAGTGAGTAAAAATCTACCAATCAATAAATCCTATGCTATTTTTTAGTTGCAGACCTCAGTAAGCCAAACAAAAACTTAGTTTTGTTTGAATTTAGATTATAAAACTAAATCAAAACTTTGAGTTGAGATTGGAAAGCTATACCAAAACTAAACATATTTTTTAAAGGAAATAAAATTACAATTGTAAGAAAAAAGTGTAATAATGTAAAAATATACATATTTTTAAACAAACAATGGAATTTTTTTAATACTGATATTGATAATAATGACAAAACTGCAACACTTTTTTTAAACTAGTATCATTTACTTAAAAACTATACTTATGTAAATGGAATACATAATTTATTTCATTCCAAACTGCAGACATATTGGCTCAGGTTCTTACATTAGGTCAATTGGTAGTTAAACATGCAACTGAAAAATCATTTCAACAGAGATATGACATAACAAACAATAGTTTTTTAAAAATTCTTAGGCTTTGGAAAAAAAAAACTAAAATTTAAAAGCAGGCTTTGCTACTTTCTTTTTATTTTGTAATATAAAGTGAAAATAATTTTCATTTAATACAAATAAATGGGAAAAAATGTTTATTATTTAATATTCTCCAAGAAAATATAATTTATTTGGGAAAAATAGTCATGAAAAATCAATTTTTCCAATTTTTCCGAAAAAAACCGGTAAAAAACCAGTTTTTTTTTGCCACTTATATTTTTCCGGAAAACTTACATCTCTACTCTTGATAGAAATAATGTAATTTAATGTGTTTTTATCTCATCAGGCTGCCAAAGCCTGAGAACTAATGTGCCTGTAGGTTCTGTATCTATGTATTCACGTAAGTACATAATGCAATAATCCTTGATAGAAATACTCGATTTGCATCAAACTTTCAATATAGGTTTATTCTTATGAGGAGCTTTTCAGATTAATTTTGGGAGGTCATTGGAGAAGAATAAGGGGGGGGGGAGAGAACGAGAGGCTGATTCGCCCCTTCCCTTAATTCAAGTAAATGGGCTTCCATGCATTATTAGCATATTTTATTCAAATTTTAGGTATAGGAGCATTCTCTTGAGATGCCTTAATGATTAGTTGTGGGTGTTCATTGTTTAAGTATAAGGGGAGAGTGGAATAAAGGTAACACCCCATAACTTATGTAAATTCTTTTTTCATGCAGAACTGATTGATTTGCTTCAAATTTTGGAAATAAATTCATTCTGGTAAAGTGCTTCCCTAATTAGTTTTTGGGGTTAATTATATAAGAACTACGAGAAGAACAGGGGGGGGGGATCCCGCCTAATTTTGGCAAATGGATTTTTCATGCAGAATTAATAGATTTGCTGCAAATTTCGGATTTGTTCATTCTGATGAAGCACTTCACTCATTATTTTGGTGCTTCTTCTGTTAAATATAAGGGGGATACTTGCAATTTATTTCCTTCCTTAAATAAGATAAATTGGTTATAATACAGAATTATCCAATTTGCTTAAAATTTTGGACATGAATTCATTTGATCAGGCGCTTCTTTAATTAATTTGGGTTTTTTCCTTTTGGTTAAGTATAATGGGGTAGTGGAAGTCGCTTTCCTTAACTAAGATAAATAGGTTTTTATGCAGATTTATCCGATTTGCCATAAATTTTGAATATAGTTTTTTTTTATAAGGCGAATCCCTGAATTGTTTTGAGGTTTTAATGATTAAGTAAATGAATAGGATGAATGGGGGATTACCCTTTTTAAACCAGATGAATGGCTTTTTTGAGCAGAATTATCTGATTTGCTTCAAATTTTGGATAATTCTTGAATTTTATAAAGCTTATCTGTGATTAGTTTTGGGAGTTCAATGGTAAGTATAATTGGGGGAAATGGGAATAAGTAATCAAACTTACTTTTTATTTTTTGAGGGTGTTATTCTTAAAAAAAATAAGGCTGTAATACACAATTAGTGTAAACAGCCTGTGAATGCAAAGGCATCAGTTTAATTTTGCAATATTCTTGTTAATATTGATTCAGACTACTGCTGCATAGCTAACCTTGTGAAAAGTGGTTTTGTCATCACCCTTATATAATGTATTTTATTCGAAGGGTTGTTGAATACTGTCAGAGGTTTGCACAGGCCGGAATTTCGAGGTCCGGTCCATGCCCTTCCCGAAGGAAAGTTTTTGCCATGACCCGGTGTAAAAATTAAAAGTTCAGCCCGAGCACTGCCTGTACAAAAATCAGTAAAAAGAGAATTAGTCCGGCTCCAATCTGGCCCTACTCAATTTCTGCAAAAAATTCAGATTTTACTTAACATACAATTAGGATTACTTTAGAAAATACTGCATACACATTTATTGAATAAATTTACAATGTATTTTTAAATTACGATGTGTTTAAATGCACAATGTATTACTGATTATTTAGATTCTTAAATCTTTCAATATTCAAATAGGAATTCATTAAATAATTAATGTAGTTTAAAACAAAAGAAAAAAAAGGAGATTTATAAACATCATGACTATTTAATCTGTTCAGTAAAAAGTAGATTTGTGAATGTTTCTCTGTCATTCCTTAAGGCTTTTCTCAAATCCAAAAGATTTACATCCTAACACATTTAAGAACTAATTCATTTTCGGAAATGAATAAAATTAACAGGCATTCTCACTCAGAAAATATGTAATCGATGGCGTTAACCATCTTTTCATAAAAGTGATATACCTATGAGAAAATACTATTTAAGCTACATTTTGAATCGAATTTCTGTTTACGACTATATAAAAGAAAAACTTGACGCTGGGACAAGAATAGCTTATATGTCGACAAGTAATTCATTTCTCAAAAATGGAAAACGTTCGATTCCAAATTATTTTCAGCTCCGATATGGCTCGAACATGCAGTAATAATAATAATAATAATAATAATAATAATAGTAAGTCTGATCTCAGTTGGCACGAGTCTGCAGAAAAAAAAAAAAAAGCAAACACCATGTCTCTACGGTGGACATGTTAAATTTCTGTATTGATGTTATAAGCTATGACTCTTTACACACATTTATACTTATTTTTGTGAAAAACATGTTTTTAACCGGCCAAACCCAATTTCGAGCAAAATTAGATTAGCCTAGGCCAAACTATTTTATCCTAATGCCAATTGGATAAACTAGCTTTTCCTACGCCAAACTTGTTTATCTAAATGTCCATAGGATAAACTAGTTTTTCCTAGGTAAGAGGGTAATCCTTCATTTTTCCTTCATACTTAACCATTAAACCCCCAAAACTATTCAGGGAATCTCCTTATCAGAAAGAGCCTATATCCAAAATTTAAAGCAAATTCGTCATTTCTGCGTCAAAAACCATTTATCTAAATTATGTTGTGTTACCTACATTTCCCTTTCTTTTAGATTTAAACAATAAACATCCACAACTAATCACGGAGGTGCCTTATCACAATGATCCTACATCTAAAATTTTAATGAAAACTGATAATTCTGCATGATAAATCCATTTCTCTAAATTAACGGTGGGCTATTAGCCTCCCTTCCCCTCCCCCCCTCTATTCTTATCCAATGAATTACCAAAATTAATCAGAAAAGTACCTTATCAGAATGAACCTACATCCAAAATTCAAAGCAAATCGGATATCTCTATCAAGAGTTATCACGTTACGCACATACGTACGCACATACTTACATGCATGCGTACATGCATATACAGAACAGTGAGCCCATTATTTCTCAGGCTTTGACGCCCGTGAGCTAAAAACACGTAAAACTAGGCCTAGGATGAACTAGATCAGCCTAGGACAAACAAGAATGTTGGCGTTGAGGCGGTCATTGAATTGAATAAAATCACGCCAAATTGAATTGGTCTAGGATAAACTAGATCGGTCTAGGATAAGCTAGTTCAGACCAGTAATCAGCAGTCTAAACTAGTTTATCCTATAAGAGTTAGGCCAAACTAGTTTGGCCTAGGAAAATCTAGTTTGTCCTATGGGCCTTAGGATAAACCAGTTTGGCCTAGGAAAAACTAATTTATCCGATGGGCGTTAGGATAGACCGGTTTGGCCTAAAATCGGGTTTGACCTGTAACATATATAAATATTATATCAACAGGTATAGGAAATTTTAAGAATATCTTGCTAGCCAAAGATATATTTTACAGTCCAGCAACGTACAATGTAAGTTGAAAATTGTTAAGACTAATTGGAAGCAATTGCATAAATAGTTAATTACTATTACTATGATACATATTTCATATTTTCCTCCCTACACATTTAACAAATACATACAACTAGGAAATTTGAGTATAGGATAGAACTTAGTACTACGTTTACATCACTGTAATTTGGAATATTGCAAAGTATATCTAATAAGTAGAGAAAATAAAGTTTTTTTAATATCTCTATAGCCTGCAGTTTTCTAAATCTATTTAAAAACTCACTTGCTCTGTCAGAAAATCCACTCGCCAGTGGCGAGTAAAATGATATGTTTTCCCACCCACCACTGAGTGTTAGAAAATATTGCTCTTTGACTTTATATATGAAATATGGTTATGCAGTTCTGTGCTTAAAATTCTATCTTTATATCAATGAAAAATTTCTAAATGGTGTCTTACAATTATGATTCTTATAAATTACATTTTGAGTGTTGTTTAATGCATTTGAATGAAATTATTCTTATGTTTTGAACTTTTTATTTTCTCTAATCATTATTTATAATGAAATAATTTAAAAATATATAATTTTTTTTTAGGTTCCTTTTGATGATCTCTTCCAAGCCTCACAACTAATTCATAAAGCCTTAAAATTAAGGCAACAGTATATGCATTATGCCAAACAGTCATTTCCAAATGTGACTTCTAGATTTTTAAAACCTCAGATGCCTGAACAGTCGACAACTCCTGGAGAGTGTCCTTATAATTTTACTGGTAATTAATTTTAATATTTTTTTCTGCTTTTAATTGGTTTTCAGTGACAGCTAATACTGTGAAAATATATATCCGAATTTAAAATATGAAATAAAGATAATTGAAAATTTTTGTAAATAAATTGTTCATATTTACTAATAATTTTTAATTAATATAAATTACTAAATTTATTTACAAGTTGTGTGAAAATTACAATTTTTTATTGATAGTTTTGTAAATGAAGAATAATCTTTCAGCAAATGCAATGCAATGCAAATTTTCTGTTGAGCATGTGTATCTCATACTTTCAGATGAAAGTGTTTTATTTTGTTACATTGTTTAAAAAAGAAACAAACAAACAAACAAAACCAAATACAGTATAAAATCTAAAGTTCAGACACCCAAGTTCAGACTTTCTAGTGGCAGTATTCAAGAAAAAAGGGGGGGAAAACGAAATTGTTTAAACAAAAAAAGGTCTAGAGCAAAAAAACTTTATTATTGATTCTATATTCATGTCTATTTACAGAATAAAAAAGAATTTTTTTAATGATAAACCTAAGTTAACTTTTAGCGGGCAGTGTCCATTAAAAAGGACACCTAATTTTGAGAGCACTGTCAGCAATATTTTATTGAAATTTTCAATATGTATAGTACGTGAAAATAAGCAAATTATTTTATATTAAATTAGCTTGTAAATTCTAGTGTCAGTCCATCATTTCATCATTTTACAAACAGAATTGATCTGCCAGAAAAGGTTAAAAAAGCAATGCACATTTAAATGTTAAATAGTTGAGCAAGCTACAATTTATTAACTTGTTTGGTCCCTTAAATAAATGCTTTTGTTTTATTTGTTATTTTGTTATGATTTATTTAATGAAAATGATTGTTTAATTTTGTATTAATACTTTTTATGTACAATTTTAAATACATGAATGTCATATTTTGCCTTTTTCAGTCGTGAAATTTTTCTTTCTATTGGAAAAGCAATATTTTTGATGACCCAAAGCTTTGAAAAATCCAAAATTCGTACTTGCTAATGTCCTGGGGATTTCAGACTTAAGACTTTGTACTGTACTAATGAAATAGATTGACACTTATTAATATCAATAAACAAAATTCAATTTTAAGAATATTTAAAAAAAAAAAACAGAAAATTCAGAAAAATATGTTTAAAGAAAGCACTAATTATTAATGATGAAACAAGTAGAATATTTCTTCGAAAAATATGTCAAGCATGATTTAATGCAAGAAGACAAACCATAAAAATCTATTACTTAAAAATAAATAAATAAATGATTCACTTTTATCTTTCATATATTTCACACATTTTTTATGCCAGAAAGAATTTTTATTAAGTACAACTTTTTCGGTTTTCATCTCCTAACATAGGGATGCACAACCTGTGGCCCGCGAACTTCGTCAATTTAGAGCTAGAAAAAATTTCAATTTTTGTGGAAAAGTCGCAGGTAAAAATCGTAAATTTCTTCAATTTACCCCGAGAAAATATAAAATTTTGTCAGTCACTTAAGAATCGCAAATTTCGTAGATCGGGCACTGAAAAATTGCGAATTTCATTGATCAAGTGCGGAAATATCGTACTTTTCGTTCATCAGGTATGAAAAAATCGCGAATTTTGCCCATGAGGCTCGGAAAAAATTAGTAAATTTAACGGATCGGACATGGAAAATACGGAAGTTTTGTCGATCAGGCACGGGAAAATCTCGAATTTTGTCGGTCAGACGTGGAAAATCGCACATTTCATTGATCAGCCAAGAAAAAAATCGTCAGATCTGTTGATGATGCATGAAAAAAATTGCAAATTAAACTCATCGGCTGCGGGAAAGTTCGCATGTTTTTTTAGGTTTGCCGCGTGAAAAAAATGCGAATTTCGTTGATCGGACTCGAAGAAATCGCAAATTGTGTCGATCAGGGGCGAAAAAATTGCAAAGTTCGTTGATAAAGCACGGGAAAATCACGAATTTTGTGATGATGCGCGGAAAATTTGAAAATTTCGTTGATCAGCTGCGAAACAATCGTGAGTTTTGTAAGTTTCTCAAGGGAAAAAAATCGCGAATTACATCTTGCTGCGTAAAAAAAATGCATTTTCGTCAAAATGAATTGAACTTCACGAATTTCGTTGATTGGTCGCGGAAAAAATGCAGATTTCGTCAGTTAAAGGCTGAAAAGCGCGAATTTTGTCGATCAGACACGGAAAAATCGCGAGCTTTATTGATCTGGTTCCGAAAATGGCAAATTTTGTCAGTCGGACACAGGAATTTTCCAAATTTCGTCGATCAGGCTCAAATAAAATCATCAAAAATTTCATCAATCCGATGTGGAAAAAGTCCGAAATTTTGTTGATCAGGCGAAGAAAAATCGTGAATTTCGTCGATCAACGTTGCAAAAATCGCAAATTTCATCGATCAGGTTCGTAAAAATTGTGAATTTTGTCAATCGGCTTTATAAAAATCGCGAATTTTGTCGATAAGGTTTGTAAAAATCGCGAAATTTGTCGACCTGGTATGGAAGAATCGCGAATTTTGTCAATCATGCGATGAAATATTGCAAATTTCGTCGATCAGCTTTGTAAAAATCGCGAATTTCGGCAATCGGCTTCGTAGAAAACGATAATTTCGACGATCAGCCGCAGTAAAGTCGCGAATTTCGCCGATCAGCTTCGTAAAAATTGCAAATTTCGTCAATCGGCTTCGTAAAAATCCCGAGTTTCGCCGATTGGCTTCATAAAAATCGGCTATTTCGTCGACCAGCCACAGAAAAGTTGCGAATTTCGCCGATCAGCTTCGTAAAAGTGGCAAATTTCGTCAATTGGCTTCGTAAAAATCGCAAATTTCGCCGACTGGCTTCGTTAGAATTGTAAATTTGTCAATTAGCCGCAGAAAAAATGCTAATTTTATCGATCATGCGAAGAAAAATCGCGAATTTCGCCGATCAGCTTTGTAAAAATCGATTATTTCGTCGATCAGCCGCAGGAAAGTTGCGAATTTCGCCGATCAGCTTCGTTAAAATCGCGAATTTCGCCGATCGGCTTCGTAAAAACCGATAATTTTGTCGATCAGCCGCAGAAAAGTCGCGAATTTCGCCGACCAGCTTCGTAAAAATCGCAAATTTCGTCGATTGACTTCGTAAAAATCGCGAATTCTGTCGATCAGCTTTGTAAAAATCATGAATTTTGTTGATGGGCTTTGTGAAAAAATCATGTTTTTGTCGATCCACCTTGTAGAAATTCCAAAATTTGTCGATCGGTTTGGTAAAAATTGTGATTTTTCTTGATCGGTTTCGTAAGAATCGCAAATTTTGTTGATCAGGCACAGAAAGATCAAATTTTCTCAATCAGTTCCATAAAAATTGAAAATTTTGTTGATCACTTTCATAAAAATCCCTAAATTGGTCGACATGCATGGAAAGCTACAAATTTTGTTGATCAGGCATTGAAAAATCAGGAATTTCAGTTGATGATACATGGAAAAATCTTATTGATCGGCTCCTTCCCTCTCCTTTGTTCATAAAGATCACATTTTTTTCCGGCACCAGCCACTTATGTTTGTTTTTCAGCACTTTTAATAAAACAAAATTTACTCTCCTGAATAAAGACAAGGAATAATATTACATCTTGAGAGTAATCCTTGCTATATCTGTTATATACACGAATGTAAAAACTGCTGATATATCCTTACCAACTGAAGTGGATATTTTGACTGGTTAAGCGAAACCTAAAGGAGTATTTTTCCATTTCCCTCTAAAAACATATTTTTTACTCGATTATATTCCATAGATCCCCTTCAAAATCAAATTATCTCAAAGTTATTGATGTGGCCCTCAACTGCCCAGACATATTTGTAAGTGGCCCTTCTCTTGAAAAGGTTGTGCACCCCTATCCTAACATATTCTATTTTATGTGATTCTGTAGCTTTAACTTTACAAATATAATTTATTTTTTAACATTAACTCATTCTTCTGGATTGTCATCAGGTATATAATCAATATATCCACATTTTTCTAGTTTTCAATCATAATGCCAAAAAGTCTGCTAAACATTTTTCATTTGACTGTGTAAAACAAAATAATTCAGTGTAACAAATTTCTATTACATTATTATAGAAGTAAGTCTTTAAAACATAAAATAACTACTAATTTGAAAAAAACTTCTGCAATTCAAATTTTCTAAAAGACTTACAAAACTACATTAGAAATCAGAGAAATCTGTTTATAACAAAGGAAACTAATGAATTGAGGAAAATCTATGATCTGATTGGTACTGTATTTGAGAATGACTTTATAAACATTGTTAAAAAAAATTATATAAACTAATTTATGAGACTTTTGTTTTTTTAAATAGTCTTAATTTAAGGATATTGGAATTGTTGGTTAAGGATATTGAATATTGTTGGCACATTATGTGATAAATACTGTGCTGAAATCTCTAATACAGTAGACTGCTTCATCCGCACAATTTAGGACCAGAAGTTGTATGGATTTTAAAATTTTGCAGATTTTTGATCATTGCTTTGTTTACACTATTTAAATAGTAATTTTGAATGTAATAATGTAATCAAAATTATAATGAATGCTTACAATAGGATAATAAAATATTAAAATAATTAAGAAACCAAATTAAGAAAATGATAGTTAAAAAAATTATTAAATTATTAAAAGTCAAGGAAAGAATTAATAATTAAATATACATAATGTAGATGAGATATATTTTTCTTGAATTATTCAATGAAAATTTCGTTTAATAGTAGGTACCCTATTAATTCACATCAAAATCATAAAATGAGGAAGTTTTTATTTCAGGCTTAGTCAGTCTTTAATAATCAAAAGTTTCATTAATACATAAATATACTTCATTATATGATGGTGATCACCAGTAATAACTTGCATTGTTTTTTTAGAAATTAATTTTTACTTACTTCATTAAAAAACACAAGTTCAGTCATATAATTGCGAATTATATATTAAAATTCATACAGAATGATATAAAGTTAGAAATTTTTTTTTTGTAATTTTGTCCTTACATCTGAACTGAAGGTATCATTGTTTACATCCGTGATGTGTAGATTTTCAGCAGTTGTGGATTTTAGGGTTATGTATTTGAAAGAGTCTACTGTATTAGTTAATACTTTTCTGTAAAATTTCTAAAAAGCTTATCAGTTTTTACCTAGCTTATTGTATTCTTAAAGTTTTATTTTTTCCACTGTTTGTATTTTTTCAGAAACTGATCCATGGAAGGAAGATTATCCTTCAGATTTGAATTATTTTCTTCAAATTGAAGAAGGTGTTGTCCAAGTATATAGAACCAAAGAAGATGTGGAAGATGGTAGACGTTTAGATTACCCTTTTCCACCTTTAAGTACTTTTATTACTGACATGAACCTCATCTGTGCAATGATTACTGATGGACCACTGTATGTATTTAGAATTATATATTTTACTTTTATTTATTTATTTATTTATTATTATTTTGTGCTATTAATAGGAAGTGGTAATAGCTCTACTAGGCAATTTCTTCTTTTTTCAAAATTTGCTTCTGTATTCCAGTAGATCTAGGTAACTAGTTATAAATGAAAAGTTATTGTTTATATATAAAAGTCATCAATAATGAGTTAATAAATATTTTTAAAAATTTTATTATGCAGCTTTCTACTAGGATTCAAGTAGTTCTGGATTGGCCATGAAAAACTGGCACTGCAATTTGTTATAATGGCACCAAAATAATCCATCTTAACTTAACCTATGTAGCTCAAATTCTACAGTTTTAACTCTACTACTTTTTAATGTCAATCTTCACCTTTATGTTATTCAGAAGTTGTGATTACAAAAAATCATGGAAGTTGGCAGCTAAGAGTTAAATGTCATAGTGCCTTTTTTCTTTAGGGATGATTTTTCATAACCCACCCTTTAATACTGAGAATCAGATTTGCAGCAGAAATATACAGTTTACAGTAAAATCTGATGTAATGATTTCTCGATGTTGATATTGATGGAAATATCCATCACGCATAAGTCAAAAGGGTAATAAAATCAACGGAACAATTTTTACCCATCTGGGTGGTCCAAAGAAACACACGTAGTAATAAAATTTTAAGGCCCGAGAACCCAAGACACCACCATTGTACACTGACTTTTAACGTCAAGAATATTTATAATGGGCCATAAAATAAATTTACTACAGCTTTCTGGACATGAGAAAGTTTCTCTTACGTCAATGTCTCTATAAAGAAGGCGCGGACGCCCACCGCCCAATAATCGCAAACCCAGCTTATTCTGTTCTCCAATTATAGTTTTTTTTAAAAAACTTGGTCACTCCCACAGATCGGGGAAGAAAAGATTTTTTCTTCGAGGGGTCAGTTGGCTAAAAATCTTTCAACGTGTGTACACCCTCAGCTGACAAAAGGGAGGCTTTTCCTCCTGCCTGCCTCTCTGCTCTGCGATGTTGATGCCGGATGACAGTTGAAAAAAATTCTCCATGTGCTTGATGCCAAAAGGATCTTATGGAGTATCCCTCTAGCTGAATGCCCAAAAAAATGCTCCGACGTCCGAAGATGACCGCGATGAAAGTCAACTGATTGGCAAGTAAATATTTTACTATGATAATTCCCCAATTTTTGTTTTGAATTTAAAGTCAGCTGCAATATGGGAATTCTGCAAAATATCATTATTATTATTTTTTTTTTCTTCTTAACAACGTTACTCTAGAGAAATTTAAATTGTAATTTTTTTGGGTGATCTTTTCACCATAATGCATTTTGTTCATTTAATGTAAAGTTTTGTAAATATTTTGTAAATAAATTTATCTTTAATTGTTTAATAGCGTGGAAGAATTATTTTATTTAGAAAGCAAATGTGTTGATTTCTTGTTTTACATTTAGGATTTATTATTTTGAATTTATTGCTTAGTTCATTTTATCTTCTAATAATAATGGATTAGATGCTACATTCTCATAAGGAAAGGTTCTTCAAAAAGATCACACAACGCAAAATTATTTCTATTTTCTTTTAAGAAGTTAATTAAAATTCCAACCTTTTCCCAGAGAAACGATCACTGCTGTTTATTTAATAGCATTAATCTTAATATTATTATTATTGTTCTCTAGGTATAAATGATAACAAGGAATTAATTTAATGATTTTTTTTTTTTTTTACTCATTTAATGGAGTAAGTCTATTTCTTTCCAACATAGGATTGGAAAAATAAATGGTTGCCTTTGACCAGTTGTATTAATTATGAGATGTCATATTTAATACTTAAATAAAGATCTTGGAGTTATTATAGTTATTTATATTTTTTTTAATAACCGATTATATATAGATTATGTTATGATTTATGTAAGATATTAAATTTAACAGTAAATGGTGTAAACATTACAATGATTTGTAAGATTAATTTTCTTAAAACAGATATTATAAACAAATCGCAGATATATCCCTATTGCACACTGACTCGGTAAAAAATAAAGGAAGGTCTGGCAAACGGCACTTTTAATGTTTGTTTGTTTATATTATTTTGCAATGTTATGTACTGTAGTAGATGGTAGATGATTAGATATATATATATATAAAAAATAAATAAATAAATGAAACATAGTAAAAGAGTAAATCGACTTGAGAATTTTGAGTGTAAGAAATGTTATCTATGTGTTGTTGAAATTCAAGCCAATTGGTGCTTTCATTGTTTATCTTCGTATCAAGCAAATATATGAATAAGATATATGAATAAAATATTTCTTAGTAAATGATACATATGCATAGACATAAAAAAAGGGGAAATTACTCTTTTTGTTCGAATCTGATATATGATATTTTGTTTTTATTTCTTTCTTTCTTTGCTAATGTGGTATCAATATTTTATATATGTGTATATGTATGTGTTTTATATTTTCACTTTGCTACTGAAGTTGAATTAAAATTATAGTAGAATTAGCTATTAAAGCAATGTCTAGGAAATAAACATGAAAAATGGGTCTAGATGATAGTTTAGAAGGGAATGCCAGGAAATAAACGCAGATATAAAAGGAAAAGTGTAGATCTAAATACCTCCGGAATAAAAACGAGGAGGCAGAGACAGAAAATAAAAAATTAAAAAAACGATCAAAATAACAACAATAAAATGGCAAAACCTAGCGTAGATACGCTATTAACTTTTATTCCTGTCTTTGACGGAAAAAAAGAATCGAACATAAATTTTTTTGTTAGTGAATTTAACAATTTAATGGAGGAAGTAGATTTGGATGACAAGTCGAAATTAGCTATCGTAAAAGCTAAATTAGTAGGACAAGCCAGAGAAAAATTAGCTAACGATGAAAGTCTAAATACAGAGAAAGATTTCGCAAAGTTCAAAGAAAAACTAATTGATATCTTTAGCGCAAAGACGAATTTTTCTACCGCTCAAAATAATTTTTTTGCTCTGAGACAAAAACCCACACAATCCATTACGGATTTTATTTATGAATTTAATGCAGCCGCAAAATTATACGCGGATAAGAGTGGTCAAAAAATTGAAAATTCAAACAACAAATTATTCGAAACAATAAAATTCACTAGATTCTTAGAATCCATGAGACCGGACTTAAGTCTGGATGTCCGTAGAATGGCACCAGCAAATTTCAATGACGCGTGCAAATTTGCAAAACAAATGGAAGAAGCCTACAATCAGGTGTCATTAAATGAAATAAACACGATTCAAAAATCATCCAATGATGAAAATTTCGATAAATTGCTAAAATTAAATATTGAAAGTGCAGAACAAATAAAAATTTTAACTTCCGAACTTAACAATTTAAAATTAAAATCAAAAGAGAATATCGAAAACAAAAACAACTGGTGCGAATACTGCAAAAGAAAATCCCATTCGATAGAAACATGTTGGTTCAGAAATTCAACAAAAAATTCCCAGCAAAGGAATGAAAATCCTAGCGGACAAAATTCCAAAAATAGATATTTTTATAACAATAAATTTCAACAAAGACCGAATTTTTCTCCTAGATATACAAACCCCAATCAAAACACGCAATTTCAGAATTATGCCATGCCTGGTGAGTACTACGGATTTCCCCCATATTTCCCCCCACCCCCAAATTATTTTTCTAATGCTTGGCCACATAATCATCAGTTACAAAATTATGGCCAAACTGCTGAGATTAGTTATGATAATACCAGGAACAATTCACAAAGAAACCGTACAGATCAGCAACAAAATGATAAAAAAAATAACAAGGAATATCAAAATTCCAATCACAAACAAAGACGTGGTTCAAAAAAATAAATAGGGGACTTACCAATGCACAAAATACGCACCCGCGTAAGTCTCCTAGAAGCGGGTCTCCTGTTTTGAATAAAATTATCGCGAGCGTATTGATTGTGACACTTTACCAATTATATTTTTTGAAATAAAAGATATTAAAATAAACGCCTTATGTGATTCTGGGGCTGCGGTGAGCCTGCTTTCACCGACATTGTTTAACAAACTAAAAGATGCTAACATTAAATACCAATATTTGGCAAATCAGGTACAAATAAAAACTTTAACAAATTCCTCTATACACTTTAAAAAGTGCATAAAATTGACTTTTCGCCTGGAAGGCATATTTACAACTGGAACATTTTACGTAACTAACCAAGATTTCGGAAGAGATTACGAAATGCTTTTGGGTTATGACTATTTAAAAACCAACAAAATAATATTAAATTTCGACGACAAAACTATGAAAATAAAAAACAAAAAAATCACGCTACAATTTACTGAAAAGTATTTACAAGGTGTTTTAAATAATCTAATATTTTCAGAAAAGACGGAGGAAAACGAAGCCCAAAGCGCAACGAATGAGAATAATAATACAGAAATTGATGTTAGTACTGTATCAAAAAAATCAAGGCAAAATAATCGTATTTATAAGAAAAACTCTATGTGGGCAAGATTATCGAAACATGTGTATTTGAAACCGGGACAAGATAAAATAGTGCAGTTGCAGTGCTCAGATATTTTTAAGGAAAAAGACTTAATTTTACTAGACCCAACTGATGCACATGATAAAAAAATTACTTACGATTTTTCTATTCATGAGATTAATAAAGCAAAGCAAAGCAAATCAATATTATTCTTAAGAATGAGTCGGATAGAAAAATATTTCTTCCCCGAAACACGAAAATAGGAAAACTTAGTAAAAATTTCACCATAACAAAGGACATGGAGCCAAGCAATGTCGAGAAGGGCGCAATTTATGAAATCAATAATTTGAGTATCGCAGAAACTCGGAAACTTAGAGAGGCTGAATTATCACCCGACGATTTTAAATTAGACCATTTAGAGGAAGCAATTAGGAAAAAAATAAGACTTACTTTTGGCTAATGCTCATGCATTTTCTAAGAGTTACAATACTTTGGGTCAATGCTCTCTAATTGTTCCGAAATTTAATTTAGCGCACGAGTTCCCCATACAAGCTAAACCTTATAAAATGGCCCAAAACATCAAAGAATATGCTAAAACAGAAATAAAAAAATTGTTAGAAGCTAAAATTATACAAAAAAGTGACTCTCACTATGCTTTTCCTGTCATATTTGTAAAGAAAAAAATAATGATAACAAAGAAAACGAAACTCAAATGAAATATAGAATGGCAGTCGATTTTAGACTCTTAAACGAAATTCTAGAATCCTATCCTTATCCTATCCCTGATATAAAGGAAATTTTACAAACAATGGGCGGAAAAAAATATTATTGTGTTCTAGACTTACATTCTGCTTTTTTTCAAATTAATGTACGCCCAGAAGACAGTTATAAATTAGCATTTATAACGAAAAATGGGAGATATTCATTTTTAAGACTACCTTTTGGTACTAAATTATCAACTCCGGTTTTCGCAGATTTAATGGACAAAGTATTGGGTCATTTTGACAAGCATCAAGTAGCATATTTCATCGACGATGTTTTGTTGGCAGCTTCGTCACTTGATGAGATGTTAAACCTATTGGACAGAGTCCTAAAAACTTTCATAGAACATAATCTTACTATTGACCCAAGTAAGATGCAAATTTGTAAAAACGAAATCGAATTTCTCGGTTTCGCTTTAAATGAAAATGGATATTCATTATCCAAACGAAATTTGGATAAAATACAAAGTTTAACAAGACCAAGAAATAAAAAAGGAGTAAAATCTTTATTGGGTTTAACGAATTATTTTAGATCTTTAGTCCATAATTATTCAAGTATAGTGGACCCCCTTATTGATTTAACAAAAGAAAAAGTAAAATTTAAATGGGATGAGGCAGCTGAGTCTGCTTTTCAACAACTGCAAAAAGCAATTATCCAAAACCCTACATTAAAACCTCCCGATTACAATAAAGATTTTTATCTCATAACTGACGGATCAAAAAAAGCAATTTCAAGCTAAAATGCTTGATTGCCCAAAAAATTGATGAAAAAATGCGACCCATCGAATTTTTTGGAAGAAAATTAAAAGAGGCGGAAAAAAGATATCCCAGTTGGAAATTTGAGCTGCTAGCTGTGCATGATTCTGTTATGCATTTTAAACACATATTAGCGGGTAGAAAATTTCATATACTGACAGATGCAAAAGCCTTAACGCAAAGTTAAAATTAGAAAAACAATCGGACATAGTCGTGAGATGGATAGAACACTTACAAGAATTTGATTTTTCTATAGAGCACATTGAAGGGGACTCTAATCCTGCTGATTTTTTTAGCCGAAATTTAAATAATATAACAACAACAACTGACATGCAGAATAATTTATTCTTAGTGAATATGGCAATTTCAGATACGAATGTAAAGGAACAGCAAGGTTTAGACGAAAATTTAAGTAAAATTATCACGAAAATTAAATCGGGTAAGAACAATAAAACAACAAAAAAATATGCACTTAATGCAGACGAAATTTTAATATTGAAACCAGGTTCTGATAATAAAGAATTATTAATAGCACCCGATACGCTCAAAATAGCTATTTTAGAAGAAGCGCATAGACCTCATTTTGGTTTCAAAAAAACGTATGACATAATAAAGGCTAGATTTTTTTGGCATGGGATGTACAGGGACACAAAAACATATTGCAATAATTGCGTTCCCTGCAACACTACCAAACCGCACCCTACTATTAAAACTCCTATCGAAAAGATAGTAAAAAATCATGAAGTGGGTGCCTATCTGCATTGCGATATTATAGGTAAATTACCAACATCTCTCAAAAAAAACAAATTTATACTATCTATTATTGATTCTACTTCAAGGTATTTGGAAGCGGTACCACTCAGAAATGTAGAATCTCAGTCAATCCTAAATGTTTTGAACAAGTATTTCAGCGCCTATGGAATGTGTCGCCATATACAGGTAGACAATGCTGGATATTTTAGATCAGAGTTATTCAAAAATTATATGAAAGCTTTGAACATAGAAATAAATTTCTCCAGCGCTCGTAGGCCTAATGCAAATGGCATGATAGAGGTCTCAAATCGAACGTTAAAAAACTCAATAGTGGCTATGAGCAAAAATACACTAGAATGGGACACACGACTGGATTTTTTTAAATTAGCATACAACAGCTCGATTCATAGAGCAACGGGTTTTTCGCCATCCATGATATTCTTTGCGAGAGAAATTAGAAATACATTTTCAATTCATCTACCGACGAATGACATTTGCACTCAAACTTACGTAAAAAACAGACTTCAACACATACAAGAAGTTAAGTTACAAGCTCTCTTAAATCAAGAGAGAATTATGAAAGAATATGTCGATGAAGAAGCATTAAAAAAGGTAAAAACATTAAAAATAGGACAAACATGCTATTTAAAAGTCGCTGGGAACCCCGGAGCTCTTCAAAAAAAATTTGAAGAGCCTTTCGAAGTTATTAAAAGAGTACGGAACAATAATTATTATTTGAGGGATTTAACGAATTCACAGAGAAACCCGATAAAGCGACACATAGACAAACTGTTTAGCCCGACGACAGTAGAATATGAAAACTGTCAGCGAACGAACTCTGACGAGGCTCAGTCAGCTTAAGAGAGTTTTTTCGGTCAATATATATACAATTAAAAATATAAATGTATATACAGATTTTCGTTTATGGATGTTAAACAATACGGGTATATCGAATATATTTAGTATGTTATATATCTTTTTTTTTCTAGCGGATTAATCTTGTTTTCTTTTTTTTTCCTTGTCTCACACACACACACACAAAAAAAAAAAAAAAAAAAAAAAGTGATGAGACTATTGAGTGTAGATCAATTTTTTTTTTTTTCCTCTTTTTTGGCTGGCACAGAATGGCGTTATATTGATAATTGGAAATGTTTATTTTCTTCTTCGATAATAATAATGCACTTTTATGCGAGCAATATTTCAGGGTAATGCCATCCATATTAATAATTGGCTTCAAAATGCTATTTAGCCGTTTAAAATAAATAAATAAATAAATAAATAAATAAAAATAAAATAAATAAACAAATAAATAAATAAAAGTAAATAAATGAATAAATAAAGATTTTTTTTTTTTTTTGGCCAATTCACACAAATTCAACATAATATTTTGTTCTCCAAACTTAAATAAGTATCATGCTTTTACATTAGCTTTTCTCCGATAGCAGACTTTCATCTTTAAATTTACGATTACAATATGGTATTTCATTTTAAAATATTTGATTACAGGCGACCTGATAGTTTCTAGACATATAAATAAATAAACAATGATAAAAAAAATAAATAATAATGAGTAATTTTTTTTAATATAATTCTTTAATTTAAATAAAATCATAGGTAATTACCAATTTAGACCATAACCTCATTTTGATAATTACTTAATTAAAATTGATACAGGATTCGATTTTCTAGCTGTCGTGAATTCTGCTGGTCGGAATTAGTGCGCACCATGACTGCCGGAAATTTTCGAAAGACTTGTAACAAATTTTAAATAGTATCTACAAACGAATTTATAAAAGAATTTCGAAATACCGATTAACTTGAAAATTAACAGCTAATTTAAATATAAGATAACATGGAAGATATTAGACAAATAATTATGAGTAAAAATAGACATAAACAAAAACATGTCATATTCCCCGTTCACGAGTATCTAATAATAATAACAATAATAATAAAAGCATCAATTATTATGGATGTGAGGAGGTATACCTAACAAAATGGCACTCTTGAGACATTTCTAAAGTATATTCTAATAAAGTTATGAGTGTGTTAATAAGATATATATAGTTCCTGTTTTAATTTATTCTTATATTTTTTCTTACGGTCTATATATATATATACATTAATAGTTTTTGCCTGTCTATCGTACCAATGACAATAGACAACAGAGAGTCGTAAGTCGCAGATGTGCATATACCACATATATAAACAGCATCAGATATGAGGAAATAATTCCTTTTATATGATTCTTTATATGATATAAAGCAAAATAATAATAATAATAAAAAAAAAAAGAAATATGATACATGTATTTACTAATTGTGAACAGGCTTTATATATATGAATTGTATAACTTATCGAGAAAATACAAGTTTTGTGATGTATCAGTTAAATTGTTTATATACATTTCCATAAAATGATAAATGAGTGTTATTATGTGTATCTATATAAATATAGCTTATGTTATTTAATAGTGCCAATATTATGTAACAGTTTATGCCAGAGTTTCTTTTATTTTAGATTTTTTTTTTTTTTTGGCTCTTAATTTTTTTTTCTCTCATTTATGTTATTCGGAATTCATTGCTTTGAAAATCTATTTGGCTATTTTAATACTTTTACTTATTCAAAATTGGGGGATACAATATAGTACAGCCAGACTTCCACAGATTACTATTCAACATAGTTTTGACATATGGCGACTGATGTCGCAACGATAGGACTTTTCATAACGAATCAGCGTTGGTATCTCGAAAGGACACCGTATTAGAATGTGTCGTCGGCATGCGACGAACTTTCGTTACAGCTGGTTTTATTAATCAACCCCCCAGACAACACAAATACATCCTAAAAACATCCAGAAGATATCACGCTTCGGACATGCGTGATATCCAGCGGACCGATGAATTGGTCCTATCGACAGTTACAGAACATCCCCTGGGTTTCGAAATGTCACACCTGTCAACATCCTACGCATGTCACTTGATGACACCTTTAGGATGGTTATAGGATGCTTATATGATAACCTATGGACGGTCCTAAAATCATCCTAATAATGCCATATTCCTGATTAGCTGATATCCTATGGATGGGTGAATTCATCTTGTGGACAGTTGTAGGACATCCCCTTAAGTTCGAAGTGTGAAACCTGCCAATGTCCTGTGGACAACATTTTACTACACATTTTGTACAGTAATAGGACAGTTGCAGATACCCCCTGGATTACCCAAATCCAACCTGCAGTATATAATTTTCTTTTTTGACATGTCAGGGGTTGATCCAGATTTTTATTCTTGGGGCCCATTTTGTGAAAAGCAAAATTATTTCTGTGGTAAAAAAATAGTAATAGTAATGAAATTAGAAACCCAGTTACGCAAATTCAAATACAAGCATTTATTAACAAAAACATCTTTAAATCCTTTTGCTAAAGTTTTTCTTTTACATAAACTGGTTATATTTACAAATTACACATTTTTAAACAGTTTTTATGAAAAAGAATTTTATAAAATAGCCTATTTTATTAAAAGAAATTTTGTGAAGTGGCCCATTTTATTAAATTAATTTTTTTGAAGGGACAATAGACCTCAAATTTTGCCTGGATCGACCTCTGCATGCGTATAAAAAAGTATGATCTTCAGCATTATTTTATCCAAATTTAGCTCTTTTTTTTTTTAACGTATGTATAAAAATAATCCAAGAGCTTCTTCAGCTCTTCATGGTAAAATAAACTTTTCTATCTATTTATAATGAGCTTTGTAGTGATGCATCTATTTCTCAAGGGGACTCTCCATTCGAAGACATCCATGAGTGTCTTCTAGCAAACACATTTCCTAATTGGACAGGTTTTTGAATTTTTCTATTAACACGTCGAATGCCATGTCAGTCACCAAGTTTAAAAATATATTGTTTTAAGCAATCCCTGAAGATTTATTTAAATTTTACTGAACTTAATTAAACTTAAAATTATAGGATTTTACTTTCTTAATTATTTAAACACTATTTTTATTTTATATCATATATTACATTGTCAGTCACCAGTAGCCGAAGCAAAGTTCAGTGTTGTCACCATGGATCGCAATGTGTTAAATTTAAATATTTTTAAACAATTTAGGATAGCAAAAGCTATTATGCAATAACTTTTTTTTTTTTTAATGAATGTATTTTTATTTTCAGAATTGGTAAAACAAAAGTACCTGTATTTAAAAAAACTGCAACTAAAATTGGAAAAGTACAAAATACTCTTATTAAAAATAGACCTTAGCTGTGGAATGAAAAATAAAAGGTTAAAAATTTTGAAATTAAAACAAGAACCTACCTAAATGTTTAGCATTAGCGAGCAGGTGTTTTTAAGTGAAGTTTTCGTTTTCTCAATATTAAATAATAATCAAACAGACAAATTGTCAGATCATTTACAGAGAGACAAGTTTTCCATTACATTATGATGAATGTTTTATTATATACATTAGTAGATTAAATAATATTTTTTGAAGTATTCACAGAATGCACTTTTAGTTCTTCTAGCCGAGATTTTAATTCTGAATGAGCATTCTTGTTTTTCCATTATCTGCATGAGAAATTTTATTTAATGACACTTCTTACAAGGTATCAAGTTGATTTTATGATTTTCAATTTATAATTTTCTTTTCAGTTTTAAACAAAATCTTTAAAACAAAAATAATAATAATGGAGTCAATGAAGATCCAAAATGGTACTAACAGAGTTAGGACCTTTCTTGTAAGATGTCCAGGATACTACAAAAATGGTAAAAAAAAAAAAAAATAAATAAATAAAAAATAATAATAAATAAATAAAAATCCTTTTTTAAGAGAATTTATTTCAAAAAATATTTTTTCTGAAAATATAAAATTTTATGACATTTTAAAAAATAAAAGCATGAAACTCGCTGACATAATGTTTGAAGAGATGTATAAGCAGTTGTGTGTTTTTATTTTGCACTTTTCTAAACAGTTATTTTATTAGTACAAACATTATTTTTATTCTTATTCTCTTGCTTCCAGAAATTTCTTTTAAAATGTCCATTTCGATAATGTTTTTTGCAATATATTCTGCCTGTATCACAAAATGTTAAGCATGGCACATTATAGTTCATGAATAAGATAATCTTGCCAATATGTTTCATCTGCAAGGGGAAATGCTAATATTTCTACAAGCAGACAAATTTGCATGATTTAACAGTACTTTACAAACATCCATCTCTAGATCTAGATTATCTTATTATAAAATCTAAAGGGACAGGCCCATTTACAGTTCATAGGCAATATATCATTATTAAAAAATAAATCACACTAGGCCACTAGACTAATTTTGATAAAAAATGACATTTGGCAAATTAAAATTACTTTGCAATTAAAACAAATCAAAGATAAAAAAGAAAATTACTTTTCGTCTTTTGTATGTAGATCAGAATAAATCAAGGTTACTATTTAAATAAAAGTAATGATTTTTTTTTAGAACAGCAATTACCGAAAAATTAGTTTTTGAACAAAAAATATAGGCAATTAAAGAATTTTTTTTTTTTAAATTTGATAAAAAAGTAATATAAATTTTAACATATTCCATAATTAAATTTGTTCAATTAAACATTTCTTTTTGAATGACCATGAAAATTTTCCAATAGAGAATAAGCTTTCTAAGCTGAGTTGTAATTTTTTTTTTTTTTTTTTTGGTTGTGGGGGGGGGGGGGGGGGGAAGGAATGGTCTGAAAGGAAAAAATGAAAAGGAGAATTCTAGATCCGTACACCAATTTTTATTTTATCCATCTCTTATTAATCTATACAGTTATATCTTTTCTCTTAACATAATATTTTCTCTCTTTAGCATGTCTTAGCCATGTTTTAATTATGTCTTCAACAGCAGACTTGGTAACAGATTGCTCCTGACAAACTGCATCTGAAACAGAAACAAATGAACATCAGAAAATTTACCTATTTATGAAAAAAGTTTGATTATTTTCACTTTTTAATATTTTAAAAAGTGCTTATTACTTGTCTCAAGTAATGCATGATAATTTATTAGAAAAAAGCGTAAACAAAATGAATAACTTTTTAATATTTGGTTTGTTTTAAATATTAACGTATGTCAAATAATGAAGTAAAAAATGTTTAGTATACTGACTTTGAAGTTTACTAAATATACAATTAATCGGTGACATATCAAAAATATTTAAAACAGAATATTAATTTGGAAATTTTTCGTATACAGAGCATAACTTCTTAGCTAGTATTTGCCTTTAAAAGAAAATAAGATATAAAAAAAAAAAAAAAAATATTCTGATTTATTATGTTAGTTTAGCTAATGATTTCTTATAAAAAGTATAATTATATGTGTATGTATCATAGATTACGTGTCATGTGGGATCAGCAGACAATTTTTAAATTTCAAATTGAAAATTTTTGCTTTATTTTTTGTTAGAGTGAAAAAAAAAATATATAAACCAAAAGTGTTATTTATCCAATGTTATTCATCTAAAGTTAAATACATTTGGGCATTTGGCACCAAATTTAATTATAATTTACAGGAAATAATAAATTTTCCCTTAATCCTATAAAGTACATATATACATTAAAAACATGTAATGGTAACTAATAATTACAAATAAAAAAATAAACTTCTAGGCGGTATTAGAAATGTTATTTTACAAATGAGATAAAATATAAATTTTCACAGGGGAAAAAAAAAAAAAAAAAAAAAAAAAAAAAAAGCTTAATTGTATGCACACAACAAGCAAAATATTGCATAGCTGCCAACATCCTTCGCTTTTTAAACCCGGAAAAAATTTACAGTAAATTTTACTATTTCAAATCACCGTAATCTATCAATTGAACAGGACAAAAATTTGTATTAAATTTTTTCGGGCAAAAAAATCAGAAGAGTTGCCAGCTATGATATTGTATGTATATGTAAGGAACCCGAGTCTGGGCCTTACGTTCGTGGGAGTTCCGTCACCATCCGATCCGAGGAGAGGGAATTCATGTAATGTAGTCGTGGAGAGAGTTCATATCGTAGTCGTGGAGAGATTCGAGAGGTCGGGCGCTGAAACATAGATCCGTCGCGTCCAGCGTGGAAGTTCCGGGGGGGAACTTTCGCGATCGCGCCGAGTCAATCGTCCGAAGGGCCGGGGATAGCTGTTGGCATTCTAGAGTCTATGCGGCGTTATTTTGTGGAATCATGAGGTGTGATTGAGAGACAAATAACGACACATTATTTTCACTTGGGGCCTGGTTTATTAATCCTTTTTGGCCGATCTTTGGGAGAAACCAGGTCCCTGGAACTTGACGCTTTCTTTTTAAAAGTTCGTTTATTTGGGCAGCATTTTATTAGGCAAGTGTTAGGTCAAAAAAGCCGCTTGTTTTAGGCGCTCCCGCTATTTAAAGGCCGTTAATTCGCATTATTTCTACCAGGTCGCGATACTAACTAATGGGTGTTACTCTAAATTTAATTGGTTAAGAAATATCTGGGCCCTATGACGTTGTTAGGCGCGGTTTTCCAGGGTTTCATTGCTGATCCTACAAATTAAGAATTGCGTTTACGTCAGCTTTTTTAATCTTAAAGAACATCCAAAAATCATCTCTGAGAGTAATAAATGTTAGGTTGGGAAAGAACATTAACAGGGGCAAACTAGCTTTAAGTATTAGAATTAAGGTTACAAGAAGGGGCATTTAAATTTTAAATTTTAAAAAGGCTATAGGTTTTATCCTTTCATATCCCCCCCCACTAAAACAAGAGCCACAGATCTTGCTTGCAAGGTCTGTGGGTCTCAGCTCCCCTAAATATTTTACCTGGGTTTCTTCCTTATTATTAAGTAGGTTGGTTTTTTTTTTTTTTTTCAGTTTTACAACGTCAAGCCAGCTGGACCTAGTTTCTACATTATTTACAGGTTACATGAAAAAGGTTATATGAAAACATTATTCTTTACATAAAAAACACTATATTACAATAAAAGATTTGTCAATATTTTGGCATTGAATAACATGAACACTAATGCTAATACTACTGATAATGGTACTGATAATGCGACGGATAATGGTACTGACACTGTGACGGATAATGGTACTGATAATGCGACGGATAATGCTGCAGCATTTAAGGGACATTCTCGAGAAGGACAACAAAAAAGAAACATTAACCAAAATCAAAATATAAACACTTAAAATACTGAAACACATATTGACTAAAATACATAACATTTAAAAAATAAACTTTTTTTTTTTTTTTTTTTTTCCACTAAACAGTTTTCTAAATGTCTGTGATGTTTCCTTTGGTTGAAAGTTTTTATGAAGGAAAGTCCTTTGGAAACATTCTTTATACAAAATTGGAATACTATATAATATAATCAAATATTCAAAAATAAGATACTAAAACACACACAAGTTATTGACATTAAACATGGGTAAAAATAGCAAAATACTCAAAAAATATGATATTCAATATTATCAGCAAAATACAATTGTATAATAAATGCACATTTTTTTTTTTTTTTTTTCTCTGAAAATACTGTATGTTAACACTGAAATATCACCAAAAGTAATTACAACACAACACAATTTTAACACTATATAATATAATCACTATATAAGAAAACACTATATAACATAATACTAATTATAATACTATAAAAACTTTTTTTTTTTTTTTTTTTTTTTTCTACTTAATTCTTAGGTTGCATCTTTTCTAACTATGTACAGTATCCAGTTTTAGGCTTAATTCGAGGCTAACTCCAAAATACAAAAATGTCAGACCTCTGAAAACTATAGCTACTAAGTAAAAATATAAACTTGCTATAATTTTCACCATGCCCAGTGTTAGTGGGAGATGGGTTTCAATACTTTGTGGTGAAAGGTCATCCAAAAAAAAACATGCCACTTGCACTATAGAAAAGGAAAGTGGGAAACTGACATTCACCTACAAAGGGCAAGCGAAGCAGTTTTGCCAGATTCTCCGTTCAACCTGGAAAGAGAATCTGGGAAAACAGTCCGGCTAAAAACAGGTGGTCAAGGAGCGGAGGACCCTTATTGACGTAACACATTTCATCATATACTAATAACATTTAAAAAAAATTAACAGTGCTTTTAAACTGTAACTTTCATCCTTTACCGCTGGGGGTTGAGGGTTGACCTCCAGCTGGGTCCTCTTCCAAATACTAATGATAGAGGGACGATAGAATAGCAAAAATAAAAAATTGAAAGATGAAAGAGATAGATGGGGTTTTATTCATGGTTGAGTTTGAGATTTTGAGGAGAATGGTAGTATCTTAACTTGGATGAATGGACAATTTCAGAATTTCTCTTAAAATGTGGGCTGGGTTTATCAATTTCAAAAGTGACTTCAGAAAGTTGTTTCAGAATGGTGTATGGTCCAGAATATGGGGAAGTTAATTTACGGGTATTAGGATAATGAAATTCTTCATACATTACAAGGTCACCAACTTTAAACTTTACAGGAAGGAAACGAGCATCATAGCGGACTTTATTTTTCTTATGGTAAGCAATTGTTCTTTCTTTAGCCAATTTTCTAGCTTCATCAACTGGAGGATAATAACTATTATTTGGCAAAGGAGGATCATATGGCAATTTTCCTAACAATAAATAACTAGGGGTAAATTGAGTTACAGAATGAGGAGTATTGTTATATTCAACTAAGACTTCATCTAACAATTTAGTCCAGGGTACTTTCTTAGAAGAAGAATTAACTTTACACTTTAATCTGGTTACAATAGTCTGATTTAGGCGTTCAATTTTTCCATTCGTTTCGGGATGATGACTACTTGTCAATCTGTGTTTAACATTGTAAGTACGAAGAAATCTCTTAAATCTGGAAGCGGTAAATGCTCCATTTCTGTCAGTTAACAATTTTTCTGGTACTTGTAGTTGAAATAATTGTTTCAAAATGTTTGTATAAGTTTCAGTAGTTACACTTTTTGAAGGAAAGCCCCACACATAGCGAGTTGCATGGTCAACCACTAAATGCAAATATTTTTTCGTAGAATTGTAGTAATTAAATCCGCCAACAGAGTCCAATGCCAAGCATTCAAAAGGTATATCTGTTGGGGGCATCAATTGTAACATGCCAAATCTTTTTTGTTTACATTTTTTGTTTATTTGACATGTATGACAATGTTTTACAAAATTTTCAATGTCCTGATTGATATTAGGCCAATAATACTGTGGGGAAATTAAATTTATCATTTTATAAATACCAGGGTGGCCAAATTGGGTGTGGGTTTTTTCTAAGAGGGGTAACCGTAAACACATGGGGACAACAATCTTATACAAACTTTTCTTTTTAATTACAACAACATCATTTACTTCAGTGTATTTTTTACCATCTGCTGTTACATTTTCCTTTTTCTGGCTGTCTCTTACTTCATTCAAGTCAAGGAGATGTATAACATGGTGTACATTTTCAGAAACAGGTTGTCTTGATAGCATATCAGCTTCAACATTAGTGGAGCCCTTTTGGTATTTGATTTCATAGTCAAACATACTAAGTTTGAGAGACCAGCGGAAAAGACGACCTCTTAAATTTTTAACATTTTTGAGCCAGGTAAGTGCCGCATGGTCCGTATGAATGACAAATTTTTGACCATGTAAATAATGATAAAATTTATCCAAGGCATCCACAATTGCCAAACATTCTAATTCCGTTATTGCATAATTTTTTTCATAATCTCGAAGATTTCTAGAGTGATATGCTATTGGGTGTAATTTTCCCTTTTCATCTACCTGTTTCACAACACACCCTACTCCAAGACTTGAGGCATCTACAAACAGTTCACAAGGCACTTTGGGATCAAACAATCTTAAGATAGGTTTTTCAATCAAAGCCTGTTTTAGTTTCTCAAAAGAATCTTGACAATTTTGGTCCCATACATAGGGGACATTTTTCTTTAACAATTGGTTGAGAGGATATCTAATTTCGGCATACTTAGGAATAAATTTATTATAGACATTAATAGATCCCAAAAAGCGTTGCAACTCTTTTACATTGGTTGGTGGTTTTAATTTCTTAATAACTTCTACATTTGGATTGTCAGGGGTAATACATCCATTAGAAACTTCATAACCAAGGAAATTAATTGTTGATTTAACAAAATTACACTTTGATAACTTTAATTTGAGATTTTCTTGGACACAAATATTAAATAATGTCTCTAAATGCATCAAATGTTCTTCCTCATTTTGAGAAAATACAATAACATCATCAAAATAACTACAGGCAAAATTGATTTTGTACTTATTAAAGATTCTTCGGAGTGTGCGGTTGAATATCCCAGGTGCGTTTTTTAATCCGAAAGGTAATCGCAACCATTCAAATAAACCGAAAGTGGTCGCAAATGCCAATTTTTCGGTGTCTCGAGGGTGGATAGGTATATGCCAATATCCACTGGCCAAGTCGAGAGTGGAAAAGACCTTAGCTTGTGCTAATTTATCCAAAAGGGTATCAATTCGGGGTAGGGGTTCTGCGTCTGTCTTGGTAATAGCGTTTAATTTTCTGAAATCTACACATAAACGAGTTTTCTTCCCTTCTTCGCGCTTGTAAACTAAAGTGACAGGCGACGAATAAGGGGAACAACTCTCTTTAATGATTCCTGCCTGTAACAAATTTTGGACTTGGTTTCGGATTTCTTCCTCTTCTTTGGGTGATGTACGGTAAGCCCTAAGTGAAACGGGAAGGTCAGAGGTTAAATGGATTCTTTGGGGTTTTATATTCACACAGCCTACATCGTACTTATCTTTTGCAAAAATACAGACATATTTGGCGAGAAGAGCAGGTAGTTGTTCTTTAGCCAACTGAACTTTGGGCCCATGGTCAGAAGTTTCAAACAACTCCGGTTCAAAATTTTCTTCAAATATCTCTGCATTTTGGATCTCTGCTTTTAGCGGGTGGATATATGGTTCTGACAAATGCAAAGTATGGTGGGATGATTTTTTTGAAATATTATGCATAAGTGATATTTTTTTGTTATTTTGATGGATTTGCATTTTAGAGCAATCAATATTTAATCTAAACAATTCACAATGTGGTAGCCCAATTAAAACATATGGTAACGAGTTATGAATTATAAACAGTTCAATGGTTTGAGTTATTTGTCCTAATTGCAAACTGACAAGGCATTTTTCTTTCAAAGCTAGAACACCTTGAGTTTGTGCGACTGAAATACTCTTTTGAACTTTAGATATTTTTAGATTAAATTTATGGGCTAAATGGTATGGCATTACACTGATAGAACTACCTGTATCTATCAAACATGGTAATGAGTTTTCACTTTTTACATGAGTAGCTGTTTGACAATTGTTCATTTTTTGTTTGGATCCATTATGTGTTTTGATATACCCGGGTATTATTAATTGTCATTGGCTCTCTTCTGTATTTTGTGGAAACTCATTATTAGTCTGATCTAGATTATGGGTTGAAACACTTGGATTTGGTGCTAGGGCAGTAACATTCAGCGTTTGTTTACGAAAAGGGCAATCTCGCACCCAATGATAAGCATTCGAAATGCCCACATTTAAACAAACTCGGCACGGCGTTGGTGGCAACGTGGCCTGATAATGTAAGTTTGGGCGTTGTTGATCGGTCTGCATAGATCTTGTGGGAATTGGTTGCATCGGTCTAAATGTATTTCTTTGTGGGTTTGGGTTAAAATGTCGAAATTGAGGTGATTGGTTTGGGACACGATAATTCCATGGTCTGTAGGAATTTTGTCCATGGTCAATGTGGGATTTAAAAGGTTTCCATTGTCGATATTGAGGGGGATGCTGAGGGTTAGGCTCAGTCTTCCTGTCTGTTTTATCTTTCTGCTCTAACTGCAATTTACTTAATTTAAATACTAATTCTCTCCATTCATTGACATCAGCAGGCGCATTTGTCACTACCAACTGTTTCATCTCTACTGGCAGTCCATCAGTAAGACCGTCCAAAATGAAACGCTGATCTAAACCTAAAGTGCGTCCTACTTTAGTTTTTTGGTGGTAATATTCATTTAAGTCACCTCCAAATTTAAATTTGATCTGGGAGAAATCTGTCAATGATAGTGTATCAGGAGTAGTGTAATGTTCAGTGAACAATAACACTAACTCTGACCAATGGAGGACATGAAGACAGTTGTTGATATATAAGGTAAGTGCGGTATCTTTTAGATACTTTTGGATGTTGCGGATTTTCCACAAATCATCCTTGTGTTCCTCGACACAAACTGACTCAAAGTATCTCAGCCAAGGAATCCATAACATCTTCGAGTCCGGAGAAAATGGCACAATTTCGGGATCTTTTCGACATGTGCCTTCACTATTACCCGAGGACTGAGAATTTGCTGCATTAATTTCCTTTTCCGGAGTCTCGGGAACCACACCATCATTTTTTGGGGGGTCGCCTACTTTCTCTGATTGTGGGGTAGTACTCATGATGTTTATAAATAAAATCTCGCAAAATCATAATATATTCCAACATAGTAACACATACAAATAACATTAAATAATTCCAAATATAATAGTAAAATAATAGTAACCTGATATTTAAATCATTTTTTATAACTCAAATTATGAATCTTAATTTAAAAGATAATTTTTATTTATCTTTTTCAACTTGAAAGGAGCAGAACTAAACAAATGCAAAACGAACTTTACAGCAAAAATTTAAAATATATATTTTATCATGTTCATTCTTAGTTCACTCTTCTTTTTCTATGATTAAAATCTTAACTAAATACTAAAAATAACTTTTATAAAAACACAAAGTACAAACAAAAAAAAATCAACTTTACTTTTTTTTTTTTTTTTTTTTTTTTTTTTAATAAAATGCCTGAATTTGCTCCTTCTAACTTTTCATATTAAATAAAACATCTTACCTGGAACAATAATCCGCGATTGATAGAAAACAAATGGAGCGGGAAAAAAAATAAATAAAAATAAACGCGCAAATTCTGTCCTTTCTTTTTTCTCTTTAAATGTTCAAACTATCGGAGTTCGATCCGCGATACTTCTCCTTTCCCTTTGAAACAAAATCCTTGCACAGCTGATCGCGGAGCGCGGCGCAGTCACAGGGGTTGTAGAACGACAGTCACGTTACACCACACAGCCGTATTTATCGCGTCTTGGCGAAAGATCATGCCGTATTCCGGCTAGTCTTCGGACTGAGAGGACATCTGGTACCGCTTGTATCCGCCGATCACGTTCCTGGAAGCAGAGCGCTTTTTCATCCAGGTTTCGTTTCGCTTGTCAGGTTTTTATCCTCACCGACTCTTTGTAAGGAACCCGAGTCTGGGCCTTACGTTCGTGGGAGTTCCGTCACCATCCGATCCGAGGAGAGGGAATTCATGTAATGTAGTCGTGGAGAGAGTTCATATCGTAGTCGTGGAGAGATTCGAGAGGTCGGGCGCTGAAACATAGATCCGTCGCGTCCAGCGTGGAAGTTCCGGGGGGGAACTTTCGCGATCGCGCCGAGTCAATCGTCCGAAGGGCCGGGGATAGCTGTTGGCATTCTAGAGTCTATGCGGCGTTATTTTGTGGAATCATGAGGTGTGATTGAGAGACAAATAACGACACATTATTTTCACTTGGGGCCTGGTTTATTAATCCTTTTTGGCCGATCTTTGGGAGAAACCAGGTCCCTGGAACTTGACGCTTTCTTTTTAAAAGTTCGTTTATTTGGGCAGCATTTTATTAGGCAAGTGTTAGGTCAAAAAAGCCGCTTGTTTTAGGCGCTCCCGCTATTTAAAGGCCGTTAATTCGCATTATTTCTACCAGGTCGCGATACTAACTAATGGGTGTTACTCTAAATTTAATTGGTTAAGAAATATCTGGGCCCTATGACGTTGTTAGGCGCGGTTTTCCAGGGTTTCATTGCTGATCCTACAAATTAAGAATTGCGTTTACGTCAGCTTTTTTAATCTTAAAGAACATCCAAAAATCATCTCTGAGAGTAATAAATGTTAGGTTGGGAAAGAACATTAACAGGGGCAAACTAGCTTTAAGTATTAGAATTAAGGTTACAAGAAGGGGCATTTAAATTTTAAATTTTAAAAAGGCTATAGGTTTTATCCTTTCATATATATATATATTCAAAACATTTCTGAAACCAAAAGTGTTATTTATGGGGTTAAAATCTCCCTTAAAAATCTTTTAAACTTTGAATTTTCATGTGAATTAAAACTTCTGAAAACAAACCTTTTCTTCCCCCTCCCCCCCTACTGTTTCTTTTTCCTTCTGGATATGCTACTAAAGCAAAAATGTTTATTAAAAAATCTGAATATGCTTCGCTCAAAATGTATGGTTTCAGTGAAAATTTGTTTTCATAAGTGATTGTATTATTTATTTTTTTAATGAATAAAATTATACAAGATGGATAATCAAAATTAGAGGCTTAAAAAAAATTGCATTATGATTTATTGAATAATACAGGGCAAAATTGGGAAATTTTATTATCGGCCACTGGATGGTAGGACTAGTTTTTTAAGTGGCCACTTTTTTATTCAGAAATACTAAATAGTAAAAATTTTACAAGAGTTAATTTAAAACTAAATAGTTCAAATAAATATGTTAAAATATACTGGAACAAAAAAAAGCAGAATACTTTTTGAAATGCAAGAAAATTTTATTCTCTCTGTATGAAAAAGTGGCTGCTGATATTTCAGTTTTTCACTAACCGCTTTTTCTCATTTACTGGTCCTGTGGCTAGTGCTAATTTTGCCCTTTATTCAATATTATATATATATATTTATTTATCTCAAACATAAACTATCAGTTACTTGGTATTTCTTAATATGTAAAAATAAAAATTAATGACTATATATATGATATATATTTTTTTTTTCTTTTTATAAGCATATTCAGATTCACATTTTAAATAATAATAATATTTAGATTCAATCAATAAATACACATACAAATGAAGAATAGCAGATTTTAAGTTTACAAAAACATTTCTGTCATGTTAACATCAGAATAAATTATCTTTATTATAATCTTTAGGAACACTAAAAAAGTGCTTATTAGCAGCGAATTTACTGTACTATTTGTGCAATATAGTACTATACAATATTTATAACACATTTTGCTACTCTTTTTTTGATGTAAAAAATTTAAACAGTACCTATGAGAAATATGTCAAACACTTATGCCAGCAATATAGCACGACGGTGTTAACATGGTAAATGACATCACAGTCGCTTTCGTCCGTGATGCAGTGTTTTGCCACAAGACAAAAACTGACATTTTAAAATTCATTTAGTGAATTATTAAAGCTTCAAATATACATAAAAATAGTATCGATTTTCTTGATTTTTTGTGATCTTCAATATAAAAGTGAAAAGGAAAATCATGAAATTCCTCCATTATCAAATAAAACAAGCTGATCTACAACTTGTTATATTTTCCGACCACTTATCGAGAATATTACTGTGTGAGAAAGTAAAGTATAACCACCAAAGAAACTACAAAAGAAATTGCCTTTATATCTATGTTTTAATATTTTAAAAATGCAAAATTCAAGTAATTAAAATTACATATAAATTTTTAGCTGTATCCAAATTGAGTTTTTTGAGAATGAGATTGAAAAATAAATGCACATCAGTTTTTAAACGGTTGTAGAGTTTAAAAAAAAAAAGTTATTTAAAAAAACATAATAAACAAAAATATTCTACCCAGTATTTTTAGTCAATTTTCTGACAAAAGAGTAAGCATATTTGGTTGTAAATTATAAACTTAAAATTTTTTAATTCATTGAAGAGGTTAGACTAACAGCACCATCAATAGCTTTTCAGATATGGGAATCATTTATGCGTTATAGAAGTTATTTATCATGGTTTCAATATTTTAAGCGTAAAAATTTTAGAATTTTTCTAATAAAACATTTAAGTTATTTACCATCAAGTCTCGACAGGTGCTATCTAATATCTAATAATAGATATTTAATGCTACATGCAAATCGAGCACAAAATTTTATCTAATGTTGGTAACGCAATTATTTCAGGGGGGGGGGGGGAATATATATATATATATATATACACACACACACACACACACACACACACTATCTACACTTGAATAAGTTAACATGAAGCCAAAATCTGCAGCATACCACTATTACTTAAAAAAAGTAAAAAATAAATAAAACTTGGGCATTAAATTTTACAAAAGAAAATAATTTTGTAGTTGTCAAATGCAACTAAATTAATTCATCACTTACTAGTAACAACTAACAAACATTAATAATTTGTAGCACTATAAAGAAGAGTTTCTTGAGAGGAAAAAAAATCTCTAAGAATTATGACTAATCTTCAAACATTTAGATAGTTAGAAAAAATGGTGAAAATGCATATGATATATACTTGATTTTCTGGTCCTGAAAGTTTTTTTTGTAAGCACTGCAGACTGCACTTATCCATTAAGAGGAAATCTTCAAACTCAGGTGCTTTTGAACTGTGGAAACAGAAGCTGAAAGAGATTAAATAGATAAAATTAAGTATGGACTAATACAAAACATATTCTGAGATTTATCATTTTCAACAATTAACGACATTTTTAAAATCAGTATTCTTTATCCCCCCCCCCAACCCCCTAAATTTAAAAACAGGATAATCTAAAAAACCTACATAAAAAAAGACAGAATTTTAAAGATATAAAAGAACATTATCTATGTAATAGAGATGAAGTATCAATGCCTTGCAAGGCTATCCCTTTAAACATTTCAGAGTTTCCCCCAGAGGATTTCAGGAGAGCGCTGCGTCCCTCCTGCCCTTTGGTTTAAAAAATAGCGTTCCTCATCCAAAAACTAGCGCCTCTCGTGTCATTCATTCAAAAAAAATAGCACCCTTCTTGCCCCACATTTGAAAAAACGCAACTCTCGAGCGATGACCCCAAACGCGCTATAGCACGTAAATTAAGCAAAAAATCGGCGATGGAACGCAAAAGACAGCCTCATCCGTGTCCTATGTTATGCGTAATTTTGTCAAAAAATCGCTAAGAAAATGGCAAGTTTCGTTAGAAATTGCAAAATAACGACTAATTTCCGGCAAGATTCACAAAAAAATGGCTAATTTCATCATAAAGTTTTCCTAAATGGCAGATTTCTTCAAAAGATAGTAAAAAACGACAAATTTCTTCCAAAAATCGCAATAAAACGGAAATTTTTGACAAATGAGTCACAAAAAATTGGCAACTTTCGTCAAAAAATAGCATTAAAACGTCAGATTTCGTCAAAAGATTTGCGAAAAAATAGGCAAATTTCGTCCAAAAATCGCAATAAAACGGAAAATTCCGTGAAAACTTCAGTTTTTCTTGATATTTTCACGAGATTTCTCGTTTTTTTTCATGATTTTTTAGCAAAATATGCCGTTTTTTGCGATCTTTTAACAAAAATTGCTGTTTTTGTGATCTTTTAATAAAATTTACAGTTTTTTCGTGTTTTTTTTTTTTTAAGCAAAATATGCTTTTTGCGATTTTTTAAAGCAAAATATGCCGTTATTTGCGATCTTTTAACAAAATCTGCTGTTTCTTGCGATCTTTTAACAAATTGGCCGTTTTTTTTTTGCGATCTTTTAACAAAATTTACCTTTTTTTTTCAATTTTTTGATGAAATTTTTGTTTTTTCACAGCTTTTTGAACCGCTAGATTCGAGATTCAACTCTATAAAAGTGCCCTGAAAAATGTAAAAAGTGCCCTTTTCAGAACAGTAGTGCCCTGCCCTTTTTTAAACTTGGGGGAAACTGCATTATGATTTTATTACATTTTTGAAAAACATTACGAATGACATGAAGTTTGGAAATGACAATATAACTTTAAAAATTCAGAATTAATCTTATGTCCTTCAAGGATAGAGCTGTTGCAAACTGCACATATTCGTTTCTAAGAAACAGGATTCTTTAAGATACAAAATATCGAACCATTACTCGTTAATCATATATGTCAAAACACAGCTGAACAAAGTAAAACTATCTTCAAAGGCTACTACATTTGTATAATTCACGAATGCAGCCAGACAGCCGAGTGCAGATTGATTTGGATTTCGTATGGCAGGGTTAGCATGGAACCTGGAATTTCACAACCAGGAAATTTTTTTGTACTAGTATTTTCTCTTAGAAAATGTATAAATAGGACAAAATTCATGAAATCCCGCACAAAAATATAACGTGGGCAGCAAGCTCTCGCCCAAAAAATTTTGCATTTTGAAACTATGATCAACTCTTACGACCGTTTCGTTAATTTTGTGATATTTTCGTGCAACTGATTGACACATTTTGCAAGTTTTCTAGTGTGAAAGATAGTTGAAATTCATGATTTTTTCCCGACCAATCGACATATTTCGCAATTTTTTCCTGCAATCAAGTGACAATTTTCATACTATTTTCCACTGCAAAAAAAGAGATTCTGCTTCAAATTTTTCAAAAAATCAACGCATTCAATTCCAAAAATTATGAAAAATCAGCTATCAGATCAAAAATTCAGACTTACTGATATCGCAAATTTTGATAAAGGGATTATCATGCTACAGGTTCAGCAAAAAAAAACTGAACTTTCAGGATTTCATGGACTTTTGACAAAATTCGCATTTTCTAGCATGTTTTTCATGACCATTTTATGAAAATCACACCTTTTTTTTCCCACAGTCTTTTCCATGAAATTCACATTTATCCATGATCCTTTAGCAATATTTGTGGTTTTTCTCACCCTTTTTAGACAAAATTAGTGTTTTTTATTTTTTACGATATTTTCAGAAAATTTGCATAATTTCGACGATTTTTCATAAAAATTCGCATATTTTTCGTGATCTTTAAAGAAAATTCACAGATTTTCCCAATCCTTTGACAAAATTCACGGTTTTCCTCCACTTTTTTGACAAAATTCACAATTATACTCCGATTTTTCAACAAAATGTGCTATTTTCATTCAAACTTTCGACAAAACATGCAATTCCCCCCAATTTTACTACAAAATATGTCTATTTTCTGTGATCTTATGACAAAATTTGCATATTTTCTGTGATCTTATGACAAAAATTGCATATTTTCTGTGATCTTTCAGCAAAATTCGCGTAATTTCTATGATCTTTCGACAAAAACTATATTTTCCCCGATCTTTTCACAAAATCCGCAAACTTTTCGCGATCTTTCGACAAAAACTGGAAACTTTTTTCGATCTTTTGACAAAATCTGCATACTTCTCCCAATCTTTCAACAAAACCCACATACTTCTCCTGATCATTCGACAAAATCTGCATACTTTTCCCAATCTTTCAACAAAACTAGAATATTTTCTCCAATCTTTCGACAAAAATTGAAGTATCTTTCACAATTATCCAATGAAATTCGAGTATTTTCGCGATCCTTTAACATAAACAGCATCTTTTCCGTAATCCTATGAAGGAAATCACATTTTTTTTTTTCTGGAATCATGCGATGGAAATCGTGCTACCTCCCACGATCATTTGAAGAAATTTTTTTCCTTGATTGTTTAACAAATTTATATATATATTTTTTATACTTTGGAGAAATTTTCATTTTTTCCTGCAATCCCCTGAAGAAATTTTCTCAATTTTGGATGCAGTTTGTACTTGTGTTTTTGCTGTATTTACTGCCTTCCCCCCCCCACACACACACACATAAAAATGGCAACAAATTTTAATGCATATGGAATTCTATGGGAAAGAGCATGACTGCAAAGTGTCACAGAAAAAAAAAAAGTCAAATTTGTCACAGTGTGATAAAACTCAAATTTGGTTGAGAAATCGAGAAAAAATGCAAATTTCTTTAAGGGATCACAGGAAAAACGCGGAATTTGTCAAAGGTTCACTTCAGTTGTGAATCTGAGGGGGTGAGGGAATTGAAATTCACAGAAAATTTTCTGATATGTTTCGCCACAGTGTATGTGTGTGCGAAGGGGTGGAGGAAGGAAACCCAACTGTGACACAACATTTTTTCTGCAGCCCTTTGACGAATGGATTTTTCGAGATCTTTTGAGGAAATTTGCAAATTTTTCACAATTATGACAAAGTTTGTGCATTTTTTTTGACAAAATTTGCTGTATTTTCAAATGTTAAAATGATGTTTATTCTTATACTTTCACTAATTCCTTTTCTTTCATAAATACATAATATTTGCATATTGGTATTTCTAAAAATGTATAATTTACACAGATTTCATTCAGATATGAAGAAATTAAAATGTTGTTAAAAGTTAGCATTTTACGATAGTTTTTAGGACTTGACAGCCATCGAAATATCATCATGAGGGAGAAATTATCAGTCGCACCCGGAAATTTTGTTTAAAATGCTAAATCATGAAATTCTTTAAAAGGTTTTTTTTTTAATATGCTTTTATTTAAAAATGGAAAACACTTTTCAGGGATATGTTTAGGAAAATTTTAGGTCCTTTAAAGGACCCTTCACAAAATTATTTATCTTAAAACAAGACCCTTCACAAATTTTTTTTATCCCCAAATACAATTCTTCACAAAAATATTTCATCCCAAAACAGGACCCTTCACAAAATTATTTGTCTCTTAAATAGACTTTTTACAGAATTTCTTCATGTTTAAATTGAATTTTTCACAAATTTAATCATTTGATAATAAAATCTGGCTTGTAAATAAGCAGTTGAACACAGCAAAGAGCATATAACTTTATACATATGAAAAATAGAACCTGAAGACATCGTAATTTAAAATTCCCAAAATTCTGACAAGAATGTTCACAAATAAGAAAAAAAATTCACAATTTCACAAAAACAGGACTCTGTGAGAAAAGTCTGGACAGATCCCTGCTTTTTAATCACATGGTTTCTGAATTTGAACACTTGCAACTCGCAAATAAAATTTTGAATTGCAATTCAAAATTTTATTTGTGACATAAGTGCCATTAAAAAATCTCACAGCTGTTTTTTTTTCTTTTCTAGAATCAATTTGAAAATCATCTGAAATTTCATAATTATATTGAAGAAAAATATTTCTGAAATATACATTTTAACAATATTTAAGTTTAATTAAAATATAACAATATAAAACGTTTTACTCAGGTGCTTTATTTTTTGAATGACCTATAGATGAAACATGGGAAAGAATATTTTAATGCTTCAAACAAAATAAAGTAAAAAACTAACTGTGTACAATCAATGAATAATCAAAGTCAACTCAAATTTTTAAAAGCACTTGTTACATCAGCGTATACATTAAATTCAAATTTTTGATTTCTCTAAAGCTGATAAATAAAATCTTCTTGTTAAAATGATCTTGTTTTCTACTAAACAGCTTTGCTACAAAAAAGCATTAAAATAGAACAAATGCTGCTGTCACATCAGGGCGTCGGCGTTTTTTCTTTAGAGATTTTGGCGAGAAAACACTGTTTTGAAATACTTGTATTTATAACCAGTTTATTTTACAATAAAAAACATACACATTTACTTCAATACATCAGTTGACATTCATCATCTACAAAACAGAAATTTTTCAATTTTATAAAACAATTTTTTTTTTTTTTTTTTTTTTTTTTTTGCTGTAAAAATATATATTGTTTTATAAAATTATTTCTCATTCGGGCGAAGACTAGGCCTATTTTTTTAATCGCATTTCAATGAAATTTTGCCAACATTATACAAACATAGAGCCAGAATAATTATAAAGAAATGCATTGTAAATAAAAATGAAATAAAATTCTTACCTTATACCCACATTCTATTCCACTTTTTACTTATTGGAAATTCGCCATCGCCATGCGGTGTAACATAAACATTGGAAGTTGGTTGGTAGGTTGCACATCGAGTACAGGGATAAAATCCAAGGAGTCGAATTATGCATGCATGTAATCCGTCCTCCGGCCGTTCTGGGGATAGTACTGTTTGGACGGTCCTGTCTTCAGTATTCTGGGGACATTCAGAGGATAATTTTATAGGATATGACAACTACAGGATCTTTAGGATAATTGTAAAACGTCCGAAGGACGATTGTGGTTGTCTGGGCCAGTAGGCTAAATTCTGTCCTGAGGCATAACAGATATCCTAGGAAGATGACCGAACAAGCCGGGACTCTATTGTATTTCATCACGATGTGCTGGTTGAACTTAGTGATAAAGTTAATGACAATGATAGGTAAAAAACAAACAAAAAAAAGGACATGAACTCTGTCCCTTTCCTTTTTTTTTCTCCTATGACAGGGGGAAAATGATGGAAATATCCATCACGCATAAGTCAAAAGGGTAATAAAATCAACGGAACAATTTTTACCCATCTGGGTGGTCCAAAGAAACACACGTAGTAATAAAATTTTAAGGCCCGAGAACCCAAGACACCACCATTGTACACTGACTTTTAACGTCAAGAATATTTATAATGGGCCATAAAATAAATTTACTACAGCTTTCTGGACATGAGAAAGTTTCTCTTACGTCAATGTCTCTATAAAGAAGGCGTGGACGCCCACCGCCCAATAATCGCAAACCCAGCTTATTCTGTTCTCCAATTATAGTTTTTTTAGAAAAACTTGGTCACTCCCACAGATCGGGGAAGAAAAGATTTTTTCTTCGAGGGGTCAGTTGGCTAAAAATCTTTCAACGTGTGTACACCCTCAGCTGACAAAAGGGAGGCTTTTCCTCCTGCCTGCCTCTCTGCTCTGCGATGTTGATGCCGGATGACAGTTGAAAAAAAATTCTCCATGTGCTTGATGCCAAAAGGATCTTATGGAGTATCCCTCTAGCTGAATGCCCAAAAAAATGCTCCGACGTCCGAAGATGACCACGATGAAAGTCAACTGTTTGGCAAGTAAATATTTTACTATGATAATTCCCCAATTTTTGTTTTGAATTTAAAGTCAGCTGCAATATGGGAATTCTGCAAAATATCATTATTATTATTTTTTTCTTCTTAACAACGTTACTCTAGAGAAATTTAAATTGTAATTTTTTTGGGTGATCTTTTCACCATAATGCATTTTGTTCATTTAATGTAAAGTTTTGTAAATATTTTGTAAATAAATTTATCTTTAATTGTTTAATAGCGTGGAAGAATTATTTTATTTAGAAAGCAAATGTGTTGATTTCTTGTTTTACATTTAGGATTTATTATTTTGAATTTATTGCTTAGTTCATTTTATCTTCTAATAATAATGGATTAGATGCTACATTCTCATAAGGAAAGGTTCTTCAAAAAGATCACACAACGCAAAATTATTTCTATTTTCTTTTAAGAAGTTAATTAAAATTCCAACCTTTTCCCAGAGAAACGATCACTGCTGTTTATTTAATAGCATTAATCTTAATATTATTATTATTGTTCTCTAGGTATAAATGATAACAAGGAATTAATTTAATGATTTTTTTTTTTTTTACTCATTTAATGGAGTAAGTCTATTTCTTTCCAACAGATATGTTGACAGATGTTTTTTGGTTCTGTAGAATAAATTGATGCATGAAGGTTGAATATCTGAAAATATTTCTTTCTTTGAATTTCTTTGTAAAATTAAATTTAATGGAGCTTTTATCTTCTATTAAAATTAAAAAATATTTTTTGATTTTAATGAGAAAATGACATAAAAAAAAAGTAGTATGCCCGTCTTATTTCTTCTTTCTTCTGTTTTGTTGGCAAAATGGAGTAATTTACTTCCATATTTAGAGAAACTTTGATAAAAGTTACAAAAAAAAGGGAATTTTGAGAGCTTATGACATTTTCAGGTAACTGGATGTAACTCGGAGCTCAAATAATTGGTGTTGATTTTGATATGCTGCATTCCATATTCTTGGAGGTGTAGCTATGAAATACAAATTAGACTTAATATAACATTTTTTTCTTTTTTGTTTATTTTTGAAGTGATATTAATTAATAAAATGTTGTTTTCCAAACCATGTTCTTCATTAGTGAAAAATAAGTGTAAAAAATAAACATTTTTAGGTATAGGTAATGCTGTAGACAAGGAGCTGGCAAAAAGAAATTAATTATAAAACTGGAATATAATAAAATATGTTGTTTTATTATAGGGTCATAGCTATGTGAGGGTGATAGTGACTCCAACACTGAATATAAGAATGCTATAAGATTATATATAGATATTTTATTACAAGCTATTTATTTTCATCAATAAAATTTAATAAGTCATTACTATGAATTAAAAATATGGTAATTAGAATATTCATCCAGAATATGCTCTGTAAATCAAATGATCTACTTAATTTACTTTTATATTTTTGAGATTTTTACTAACTAGAGAACCATTTTACGGGGTGTTTGCACTTATCATTGAGACCTGGTGCATTTTAGAGCCCTATATTAATAAAAAACTTCTGTTAAAATCCTACTTTTATTTTACAGCAGCATAATTTTCTGAAAATGCAATTTGAAATTAAAGTAATGGACTATTAAGCTAGAATATTTTTAAAGAAAATCATTTAAAAATACAAAATGGTCATTAATAAGTATAAATATTAAAAAAAAATTAAAAATTCCTTCAAAAACCTACAAATTGAGTTTGAAAAATTACAACATTACATTCACGTTTTTGATGGGAAAAAAAAAAAAAAAAAAAAAAGTTGGCTTATTTTTTAAAAGTATAGCTTTTGGGCAACCCTAGCCAAATGTCATAGCTACTTATTGCGTGCGAACAATAGTTTAGATTTCACTAGAAACTTTAATGCCCGACTTAATTAGGTGCAGTAAATTTTTTAAATTGTATAAAAATATTGGTTTACTTTGATTACTTTTACCAAAATACTCTGTATTACATTTCATTTTAAATATTCAAAACATTATTTCTTTTAGACTTCGAAGAAAAATACTTTGCTAATCTTGTATTTCACTAAAAAAGTAGTTTTCAATGAAAGCTTTTTACAGAAATATATATTTCTGTTTATACATTTATTGTCTGCTTAAAAAAACCTAATTCTTGTTTATTATGCTATCAATTATCAAGCAAATCAAAATCTTCAACAAATTCCAATGCCTATCATACATATACTCCAGGGATAATGCAGATGAAAATTCTGCAGTGCCATATTTGGTGGCTTAACTCACTTTTGTCATGAAATAAACAATTAAAAATCTAATAATTAAAAATTATAAAAAATTATAAAATTTGATTTTAACCAAAAAAATTTATTAGTTTTTTCTAGCTTTTATGAATAGGGCTGCAAAATGAACCAGGTCTTGATACTAGCACCAAAAGTGTTTTTTAAGTTATAGGTTACAAGCTTAAGGGTGTGTTTTTTGGTGCCTTACTTAAGATCAACTTGGAGACTTAAGATCTAAATAAAAAGTAAAAGGCATTACAATGCCTCACAATCTTATGGCAGCTTGGAAGCAATCATAAGACTAAGTGCAAGTGGATGCACATGCAACCACTACAAATGTAACTGTGGTCTTTGACTGACTGACATCAGGGAGACTTATGCCAAATTACAAGGACTTATGCTGAGGCACTAATATACAGAATTATGATCAATCAATCAATCATTCATCTTATGATTGAACGTGAGATTTAAGATAGCAGGGCATCATAAATCCCAGCCTAAAAAATATATATGCATATTTTTATAAATAATTATAACATATGTAAATTCCTGATCTTTTAAACATAACAAAATCTTGAATCGCAGCTAATGTCTTAAAAATTATTTTCATAATTGCACATCTTATCATAACTATTCAAATTCTATTCATTATGATGTCATAGGTTCTTATACTCATGAAAGGATTAAAATGTTTCTTGTAATTTTTTTTAAAATATTTATTTTTGTATTTAAATTTGATATAAAATTTATTTCTCTTCTTATTTTAATCTTTCTGATATTTTTTTTTCTGACCAAGATACTGATTGTCATATTTTTTACGAACCCATGTATTATTGTTTGATTAAATATGAATATAAATTCAGTTATATCTAAATGCTTTTTTCTGTTTTCAGAAAATCATTTTGTTATAGACGACTTAGTTATTTATATTTGAAATATCAGCTTCATGTTTTGTTGAATGAAATGACTGAGCTAACAGCCCAGAAAGCTGTACCACATAGAGATTTCTATAATATTAGGAAGGTATGATTTAATTTATAATCAATAGGTATATTTACTCAAAATAATAAAGTTTGTTATAATTTTTTCTTTATCCATTTGAAATGTTTCTTTTTAACTTCTTTTACAATTCTATATTTAAGCATGTATTATAATTCTTAAAAAATAAATAAGTTAATAAAAGTCAATAAAATCCTTAGATAAAGGCAATTGCACCATATAATATAATAAATAAGAATGTATTTGTTAAAAACATACAAACTTGTTCAGAGGTAAATATAAACAAAAATTTATATATGAACTTATACTATTAAAATTAATGACAAAAACATAAAATCTGTTTTGAGCTGCTTCTCCAGTGATCCTATTTTATATATATATATATTACCATTATATTTTATTCCAAGTATGATTGCAGAAGCAGCTCGAAATGTAGATTTTCTAGGCTAAAATGTAGGCTTTTTTAATGAGAGGTAACAGAATTTTTTTAGAAAATAATGTAAATTTAACGAATAATTGTAATTAAAATTAAAAAAAATTCTTGATTAGTTTTATTTTTTAAAGTGCACCATTCAATATTTAACTTAGTATAGTTAAAAAAATTAAATTTTAAAATTTATTACTAGTAGGTTATTTTCTTTTAAAATTAATTGAACTGTGAAACATAATTTTATACATGTTTATTTTTATCATTTAAAAAACGTTTTATTGTATTGTATTTTATTCTAAGCGATGTTAAATTCTTGAGTACAGCAAGTCTTTATTCACAATTTCTATTAACTGAAATTTCTGATATCCGAGGTACTAGTGGTTCAAATTAGCTCTGATAATCAAGGTTGCACTGTATGTTGATTTTCAGCTTAAAAATTCTTTAATTGTGCTTTGTTTTCTAAATTTTGTTAAATATATATTTATATTTTGTATTAGGTTGACACTCATGTGCATGCAGCATCTTGCATGAATCAGAAGCACTTGCTGAGATTTATCAAGAGAACAATAAAGAAATGCTCAAATGAAAAAGTTTGTATATCTGAAGGAAAACCCTTAACACTACAAGAAGTAAGTGAATTTTTTGCTAGTAAAACTTTATCTCAAATACATCAGTTTAAAAAAAATATGTTAAGTTTAAAATTTCATGGCATGAATTTAGATTTGGTTTTTAACCATTTTATGATGATCATACTGTATACGATTTTTAAATCTTTTTTTAATAATTTAAAATATGAATATTTTGATTAATTTAATTACAGAAGTTCTTTGATTAAATAACACAAAATTTGCTATTCAAAATTGCTGCCTATAACAATTGAATTATATTGTTCATTTTGAGTGGATTAATAAGTTAGTAATAAGCTATCTACTGTATGTTAAAAGATTTTGAATTTTCTTGTTACCATAACCTTTATTTTTTTTTAAAAAGCTTTCAATAAATATCTAAAAGTATGATCTTGATGAAATCACTTTTTTGTAGTTTGATAAATTATGACGAGAGTTTTTCATTGCATTTTTATCTGACAAATTTAACTTCTGTTCTAATAACTGTTATAATGTTCTGTAATTTATTGTAGACTTGTTGTCACTTTTATTTATTTTCTCTCTGGATATAACGCTAGTTTGTTTTTTATATTTTTGGTGGTGATAATCAATGTTTTATAAGAGAAACAGTTCTTAATATTAAAGGCAAAGCAGAAAAAAAAAATTAAATTTGTCATTAAAACTAAATATATATGTATTATAATAATTTGCTTTGCTACTAGAGTGATTTCCCCATGTTACATATAAAGTTTATCTACAGCAAGGAAAAGTGTTTTCTTACTTTTCATGTGATAATTTATACATTTTAAAAAAATCTCCAAATAGTGCATTTGGAGAAGGAAGGGAGGATGGTATCCTTTACCTACATAAGTATTATCTAGCTTACACAATTCCAACATTTCTGAAAGTGTATATTAATGGACACTGTACAAGGCTGTTTTTGAAAAACTGATAAACAATTGTGATTAAATGTGAATATCTATCATTATTTGAATTAAATTACACAGTTTAATCACAAAATCTGTTTATTATCTGTACCTCTGTATGAAAGTGTAGAATAATTAGGATTACATAAAATGAGAGAAATATGAATATGTTCTGGCACTATGCTTACCCCCCCCCCCAAAAAAAAAAAGTTTTTTTAGTTTTTAATTTGTAAATAAAAATACTGTAATTGACCATGAATTAAGAAAGCATTTTAAATTATGTATACATCATTAAAATTCTTTTATTTTTAATGTAAGATGTGTGTTTAAAGTTTTAGTACAATTATATTTTTAAAGATGCAACAATTTCCAGAGCCTATTGATTTAATATAGATTAAAATTTTTCAAGATAAAACACTTTTTTACACAAAGTTTATAATGATTAAAATTTTTATTAAATGCCATGTACTTAATAGCCCTTGCTGCATTAAAAAGACTTTGTGCCCTTTGAAATATTTTTTCAATTGAGTATCTTATAATTTTTAACATATCAGTTAAAGGATTTTATAAAAAAAATATATATATATTTAACAAAAAAAGGTACAAATCTGGTGGTAAAATTAAAAATTATTATTTTTGATTTAAGAAAATTTTAAATGACACTTCTCTTATGATTTTGAACTTTTAAAACTTTTTTTTTTTTAAAATACCTTTTTTAATGTGGATGCTCTACAATTATAAGGTGCAAATGACCAAAAAGTTAATTGGTTAAAGAAACACCAAATAAAATCATGTTGGATGTATGTAAAAATGATTGTTTACATTTTTTTTTTCTTTTTAAGCATATTACTGAAAATCCAATCCTTAACTTTTTGAAATTCACCATAAATATGGCCCAGTAAAAAAAGAAAAAAAATGGAAAATATATGTTGAAGTTTTGTCATTTTTATATATTAAACTAGTTAGTTGTGCCAATCTCAACTTTTCTCTATCTCATACGTGCATTTTAATATTTCAGAAATTAGGTACTCATCTTAATGCTTTAATATTATTAATTTAATACTATATCAACTTTGATTTTCATCTTAAATTTCTGCTTCAGTCAATCGGTGTAAAAAGATGTTAATGTGGATCATGATATTTATTAAAATCAATAGTTTTTTCTTATTCTGTTATCATCAGCTGTTTGCAAATAGCTGGTTTAGCAGGAGTGAGTTCCTGTCTCTGCAAGAGCCAGTGGACAATAGAACGATGAAGAATGGAGAAAATGATACAAAAAGCAATCTCGCAATGCTCATTTTCCATGAAATATTTCCAAATTCAAGGAAGACCTGCTGGCCATAGCCAAAAACATACACAAAAAATTTAGCTCAGTTCTATACATAATTTTATACACTTTCTGATAATACAATAATGAAAATAGCACAGAAATAACTTTTACAGCACCCCTTCCAGCAGTTTTTTTTTTTTTTTTTTTTCAAATTTAGGGAGAACCTGCTTACCATACCCCAAAATAGTCATACCAAAAAAATTCAGTTCTATGCATAACTTCATACACTTTTTGATCGTACAATAATGAAAATGACAGACATCTCGATTATAGCACCCCCTTCTGCCGGATATTTTTCAAATTCAGGGAGGGCCTGCTGGGATAGCCAAACATTCACACAAAAAAATTGGTTTATTCTATGTTTAACTTTATACGCTTTTCAGAGGAACAATATTGAAAATGACACAAAAGTTATTGCTGCACTTCCTTCTGACAGATTTTTATACAAATTCAGGGAGGACCAATTAGCGATAGCCACACTTACAGAAAAGTTTGGTTCAATTCTATGCATAACTTCATGCACTTTTTGATGGTACAATATTGAAAATGGCACAAAAACTGCTATTACAGAGCCTCCTTTTGTCAGAATATTTCAAAATTGATGGAGGACATGCTTGCCACAGTCAAAAACGCACACAAGACTTGGCTCAATTCTATTCATATCTTCATACGCTTTTCATTGGTACAATAGCAACACACGGACAGACAGATATTTTGTAAAAGCATGTTTTTTAGAATCTCTGACCCTTAAATCATGTAAATCCATCAAAAAAAAAAAAAAATTGCGATTGCAATACTTTCTTCTATTGAAGATAGAAGAAAGTAATAAACACAAACTGAGTGAAATGAATTTGAAGATTGCAACTTTGAATCATTTTAAGAAAAGTAAATGCAATGAAATATTAAAAATTCAATTATCATATTCTTATGAAAATTTGCCAAAATATATTATGGATGTATAAATTTATTTTAAGCAAGAAATTGGAAAATTGATATATGAATTTGTAAAATGGAAAGTAATTTAATCCAACTGCTTTTGCAGAATGTCTTTCATTTTAATGTATTCGTTGATCTTGGTAAATACTATCATCTCAAGATTTATGCTTGTAACAATTTCATTGCCATTCTATTACCCTGAATCTCAATTTATTTTAAACTTTTTCTAAGCAATGTATAGAGATCGTACTGAACTTGGACGACTTATGTATTTGTTTCTTCATTCATCCATGTTCAAACTTTGGTTGAAAAAAAACTAATTGTTTTAGTATGCTATTAAAGTAGGCACCATTGTTTTTTCTTTTCGAACATAGTACATAAATAAAAAAACTAAAACTATTGCATAAAATAACTTTAATGTACATAAGGATTTAATGGATTGTGTTTAATAAAGGTTATAATTTTAACTATACAATGTACTTTCATTAATGGTATAAATAGATGCAATACTAGTGACATAGAAGTCAATTGTGCCACATTTCCCTAGTAAGATATGTATTGTTTGTGTAAAGTTTTAAAAATGTATTTGAAATTGGTTAGTTTTTTCTTTAAATCTGTGCTCTTTTATGGATAAAAATATTTAAATATTATTTTTATGCGTATTTTAAACAGCTTTAAAAAGTTTTTGTTTCATATTTTTTTTTAAACTTATCTTTGAACTTTAATTCCATTTTATGCTGCTGTGCTTTTATATGTCAATGCTAATTTTTATTGCTAATATGTTAATATATCTTGTACTATCATGTATGTCAATGTACCTTGTACTACAATGTAAATGTCTGTTTACATAAATATTTATAAACTAATAAATTTTCTTTATTGTGGAGTGGATGAAATCAGATTTGAAGTTGACAGATTCTTCAATGCCCGAAGTAAGCGTTTGATTTTTTTTACACCATATGGAGAAAAATTAGGACTCTGTTTTGCTACCCACTATAATCTCTTTCCTTCACAAATTGCTGAGTAAAACGACTAATGGTAGTTGTATTTTTTTCCCCCCACTTTGAATAAAAATTCACTCCACTGACCTAATTAATATTTTTTAATAATTATAATCTTAGTGTTGCTCAAATAGATTTCATTACTTATCTAGATAGTTTTTCCTTAGATTGTATTTTCTAAAAAAAAAAAGTTGTTGCTTCAATATATTTTCTATGAGATTAACATGTAAACAAACATTTACACTTTCCCTTTTGCTTATTTCCTTTGGTATCTCTTTCCCTTACTGCCATCTAATAAAAGTATTAAATGACAGTAAATTGTTGTGAATTGTATGCATATAGTTTTTGTACTATTTTCAGTATTAAATTGTGTTTAAAACTATGAACTGATACCTTATTTAAATTAATTTAGATATTATTATATACCTTATATACATTTATCTATAATATGTACATAGTTTCAATGTATTATAAAATTCTGAAAGTAAGCCCCCCATTTAAAACATAAAATATTGAGAAAAGTAGCAAGAGGACTTATAAATGGAATTTTCTTGAAAATTGCCTCAATGCAGACTCTTAATATTAATGTTTATTTACAGAAATTATTTGGTTCACAATAAGGTATATTCCGTAAATATTTATAATAAAATATGTCTATAAGCAGAAATGAATTGGTTCACAGTAAAATATATAATGTAAATATTTAAAATTAAATTTTCTAAAAAAATTATAGAAATTTACAAAAGTAATAATTAAATAATACATTATTTATTGAAAATTAAAATTAGAACATTAGTTGAAAAATGCAACTCCATGAAAGAATCAGCAAGTTTGCTTTGTTTGAATGTGGGGGGAAAAATTATTGAATTGCAACCAAACAGAAAACATATATTAAAAAAAAAAAAGAATAAAACATAGAATCTATTTTTTTTCTTGTTTAAAAATAATAATTTATCTCTTAATTGATAAATTTCATTCAAATTTTCAGAAAGTTGCTGATAATTAGGCTATGTATTATTATTTAATTAATATTAAAATATAATTTGTTTATTCATCAGCTTTGGATGGTTAATATTTTTCATTATTCAGATATATATATATATTTGGATATTCTGCATTTAAACATGCTTAGGAAATAGATTTATTTTCTTGTGCCGCATGTTTTTCCAAGGAAAAAAGGAGCAAAATATTTTGTTAAAAAATCAATTAATAAACAAAAATAGATGGTGCAAAGAAGATGCATGAAAAAAGAAAGGCACATTTTCCACTTCTAGATGGGGCATGATGCCACATCCTTTGAAAAACACCAAAACTGGAATGCTAAGGTGCATGAAAACAAAGAAACTTACCTTGATAGACTTATCAACACCGTAAAAAAATGTCACCATCAAGAGGGGAGGGGAGGGGGATGAAAATGCATTTTAAAGATTTTTAGTAGAGCTTATAAACCAAATTATTTGAAAAATGAAATTTGTTGAAATTTGAATCGAGGGATTTGGTATTTCAGAATTTTACAGTATATTGATACATGAATTTGGTATACATGCAATAATTTTTTTGCCTTAAATTTTCTTAGTCTTGCTACATTTTTAAGATAATTTTAATGCAACTTCATGGGCAGCTTATTATGTAATAATAATAATAATAAAAAATTTTATGAAAAAATTACTATTATACTTAATTTTTACAACTAATCGGCAATTTTCAGTTTTATGTTTTTCATAACTTTTAAAAGAAATCATTGATATGTACTTTTGATTAATTTAACTCCTTGTCCCAAATTATTAGTTAGTAAATTTTTTTATTCCTTTCAAGATCTTTTCTGAATTTTAGATATTTTACTCATATGGAAATTTTTTAGCAAAATTTGTGCAGTCATTAGATAAACATTACAAAGATTTTATCTATTATTAAAATTAAATCTGTATTTATAGAGGTTTTGTTTCAACTTTATCGAAATAATTTCTTTAACTTTTATATGACGAGTGCCTTTTTACAGAATTTTCAATCTTTTATCACAGATTTTTTTTTTAAACAGAAATTTTTGCCTAATTGAATTGGAGAAATGTCCTGATTAAATTAGAGAATTTATAGTAGAAAATAAGTGGTGGGAATAATCAATAAGTTTGAGCATCTTATGAGTCGTATATACATGCCACTCATCCCCAAGGGGTTAAGATTGATTTTATTTTACTATTGTGTATTATTAGAAAATGTATAAAAATAATGACCTTGCATATTCTAAATATCGAATTTTTTTTTAGCCTTTTGATTTTCCCAAGAAAGCTGAACAGTTATTATTAGGGGGAAAATTATCCATTTAAAAATGCTTTTGCTTTGGACAACAAAATAAATGCTTTTGAAATATGATAAAGTAAAGTGCCTTTAGCTTATCATACATTGTATTGTACATCTATAATTTAAATAAATTTGAAAACAAATCCTGTTTATTATACTTTAATTTCTTTGACGAGCATCACATATACATGACATATAGAATGCTCAGAATCTTAGGTTATTCCTACCAGTAACTTTAAATGATAAATTTTACTTTACTTAATCAGATTGCCTACAATTAAATTAAATAAAAATTTCCATTTTGAAATACCAATGGTACAATATTAAAAATTCTGTTAAGTACACTTGTTGCAAAGATGTTAAAATATCATTGGAGCATAGAGGGTTAATTTTTTATTGGATTCATATGCTACTTCAATCTGAATATGTATATTTATCAGATAAGATTGTATAGTCTTTTTTTGCTTATTTTCAATTAAATATGAATGATTTTTAAGGCAGTGCATAGGTATAAATTTAAATATGCATAATGTATGAATTATCAGTTTTTAACCAATTCCAAACTTTGAAAGTCTACAGTTTTATTCTCTGTTATGTCATAAATTATTCATTATAAAATTAACCAGAATCTGTAACAGTTGATATTTTTGCCCCCCACCCCTTCCCCAGGAAAAAAAAAAACTTAGAATTTTTATTTCCAAAATATAGCTTACATTAATTACTGGTTCTTAAAACTCCTCAGAAGTAACCAGGGAAAGTTCTGGTCATATTGTTTAAAAAATCATTTAATGCGATTTTAAATTTACATTGCATTCAAACCAGTAATTATAGAAAGTAGCAAATATAAAATCGCATATTTGATAGTAATAATGTTATTTTGCAAGGCTATGGCTTTTTGAGAATTTACATCTAAATACAATCGTAAAATTTTTATGTACTTTTGTAATAAATTTAGTTTGTCTATTTATTAAAATAATTTTATTTGGGTTATTTTTTGTTAACTAGAACTAATAGAATAAATTCTTTGAAACAAAATCTATTTTATTAATTTGTCATCTTTCACAGTTTCTTCTTTGTTCATTTATTATTTTGCAGTTAGATTTTTATTTCTTTTTATGGTATTTTAGTTACTTTCATCATTTGCAAAATCCATATGCTTTTGCACACTTAACATAGTTTGTGTGTTTGTTTATTAACAACTGGCTTTTTGTTTTGTTTTTAACATTTCATTAGATATCATTCCTTTTTTGCTGCACTCGTAAACACTAATTGTTTCATAATGTATAATCATGAACATGTTGGGCTACTCTGCTATGCAGCAAATTAATTGTTATTTAATAAGCTGTTATACCAAGACGAATCTATATAAATCATCCATCATTAAACCTAAACTTAAAAGTAACACTGGATGCCATGACATGTGGTATCTCTTTTGTTTTAATTGCATATACCTTTGCTTCTAAATGTCAAATAATTTCAATATCTGCATGGAATAGAGCAACAAATGTACTGTCAGATGAAATGGGTTTAAAACTAGCTTAATCTACTAATTTTGCAATTATTATTATTATTTTTTTGAATATGTAATTTTTTAATGTATAAACATTGCTTTAACAGTTCGAATTTATTTGCTACAATAATGTCAAGTAATATCCTCTGTAACATAAATAAGTGTAAAGCTTCAATAAATATGCTATGCAAGTATGAGGAACGAGTTGCAGGGTTAACACTGTTGAAGATCTTTATTGCCCAAACTTTTCAAGAGTACATTTCTTTTGGTTATTTTAAAATGTATAGTTCCATATTTTAACTGCAGTCCTAATTATCTCTGGTTGCGTCAAATTCTGTTTAACATCACATGAAAATAAATCTATTGCGTGTTAAAAATATTTTCATATCATGTTATTACATTATTCAAAATTTTGATTTGCTTTTTATTATTTTAACATAAATGTGATATCTTTTTAATGTGTAGCTTTATTTTTTAGGTTTTCGATTCACTGAATTTGACTGCATACGACTTAAGTGTTGATGTATTAGATGTGCATGCTGTAAGTTGTTTTTCTTTATCTTCCTCTTTTGAAAATATTTTAATTGCAATCTGACAATTTTATAAGAAATGATATTCATGATGAAACATATATATATATATTTCACACACTAATTGTAAAAACAGGCTCTTTGCAATAATTGTTCCTGTAACTTGGCTCTTTGCAAACAATCTGTAATATTTGCAATGAGCCAGACTAATTGGAGAAATTGTTTTTTCCCAATCAGCCTGATATTTTCCAGACTTGTTGCAAAGAGTCTTGAAGCTTTAAGCTATTTGGTAAATAACATTGTTTTTTCTCAATCAGCATGATATTTTTTATGCAAAGAAACTATACAAGTGTTGCAACAGATTTGAAAATGACTATTTGTTTCTCAATTAGCCTATTTTCAATGGCTCATCGCAGGGAGCCTATACTGCTTTAGACTAATTAGAAAGTAATTATCTGTTTGTCCAAACAACAACCTAGTTTCATCCTTACTTATTGCAATAAATCCAAGATAGTGAATGTTTAGCCATAATTTTAACGAGGTGGAACCTGTCAAACTTCGACAAAACAAAATGTTTTAGAAGAAATTGTTTCATTGATTTATAACAACGTACAAAATTAGCTGCAGTAAAAAATGCATCTTATATTGGTCAGTTTGACTCTAGAAAAAATTATTATTTTAAGCTAAAATTAACAAAATGCCATTTCTATAAGAGTCAGTTGTCCAAATTATTAAAATTATACTTTAATTGAATATGTATTAAGTAAAGAATGATAAAGATAAGTTATTATGATGGAGTTATCTTTTGAGGAACTTATGCTTGGTAAATATGAAAAAAAATCAAATTGACATGTTTATAAAATTTCATGTGAAATCTAAACCAGTCCTCATTTTCATCTTAAAATTTGCATGCAAAATTTTATTTCTTTTTTTTTTTTTTCAGTTTTAAGAGAAAGTGGTGCATTTCTGTTGCCACAGTTACAAAATTCATACAAAAACTATTTTAAAAAAAATCTCAAAAATAAATTGAGATACAGCTTTCAAACAAATTGCATTTAAAAGAGCATTTTTTTCTCTGAACGCCGATGTAAAAATTGAGAATGTTTAGATGTATAAAAATTGCTGTAGAAAAAAGTGCAAAACCAAATTGCATGGGAAAGTGTTACCATTCGCAAAATGACATATGCGTTATGCACAGGTACCTTTGCCCTTTATAATATAGATATGCAAAAGAGGAGTAGGAATTTAAAAGGGTTATAAAAAAAATATATAAGAAAATTGTCTTTTTGCCATATTTTATTTATAAATCTGAATTTCTATTTTATAAAATGTACAAGAAAATTGCTGTACTAGAAAAATCTGCTGATGAGTCAGATTTTTCTTTTTCAATATTTTACATAGCAGATGGTGAATAAAAATAGTCATAACAAATATTTAAAAAAACTGGAACTAATTCCAAAAACGGATGCATTATGATTTATCCTTCTGAGCAACTTGGTATTTTGTTTTAAGTCTATAGCACACTTAAAACACAAATAAGCTGGTACTGCATCTGAGATTAATGAACAGCTTATTTTAAATGTATTTTAACCTCTTTCTTTATGCAGATGCATGTATGAATTTTCTTACAACTTTATGTTGGTAAATCCTAAAGTTTTATGAAGTAAAGTGAAAATATTTTACTGTATTTTCATCCAAGAAAAAAACAAACATTGCAGGTTTCAAATATAATTCTGATCAAATAAATTAAGGCTTTAACACACATACAAAAAAAAAAAAAAAAAAAAAAAAAAAATGTTTCTGATTTTAAAATGTTTATGAGTCTTTTCAGAGTACAGGGTTATTACAAAAGAATAATCGGATTTCTGAAGTGTTTATTTCGGAATGTAATTGAGTTACAACAATGAGTTATACATGAAAATATACCTAAAGTATACAAGACTGATGTCCATGGTTGCGAATGCAGTCTTTCAATTTCAGCTCATCGTCAGTTCAATTTCTTGGGACTATGGATGAAACTCTCTCTGACTTGGTTCACTATTTCATCAGTAACACTTGCTTCTGCCGGAACTTTTCCTTTACATAAACAACCAGTTTCTTTGAACTGTCGATACAGAACATAATGCTTTGTGGGATTGCATTGGTGTGCTTTCTGGAATGCTCTCAGAATGGTTATAAGTGATTCACACTTTGAAATTGCTAGTACACAAAACGCTTTCTGCTGTCCTGTCGCCATTTTGAATATGATGTTCGCACAGAAACCATGGCAACCTGACATACATGACACATATACAGTGCAAAATTGTAGTTAATGCCTTCTAGTTTGAGTTGTCATGGAAACATATGTTTCCTAGTTTGCACAAAGTAGCATATCAAAACCTAATGATTCATTTGTAATAACCCTGCATGTTTTGGCAAGTTTTTCTAACACATTTTTGGATTCATTTTTCAATGTTGAAGTATTTATCAGTTTTGAATTTTAGTATAGAAATTTGAAGACATGTCTTTTCAGGTTATATAGAATAGAATGTTTTTTTTTTTTCAACTGATGAATTACATTTTAAGTTGTGAACAATTTGTTGTCTCATGACTATCTTTATTGGACTATAGTATCTGGAAATTTGGTTCATAATATCATAATTAATAACATTACAGTAGAGGACCTATTATCCGGAATCGTCGGGACCGAGGGCTTTCCGGATTTTGGAATTTTCCGAATTTCGGGTCCGTCTGAAACCTGAAACTCCCGCCTCTTCCCACACACCCCAAAATAAAACAAAAACACAGAAAATTTAAAAATAATATCAAAATTATAGCACTGCTATCTAGAATATGGATGAAAAGAGTGTTGTATGAGAAGTCTGTGGAAAAAAACACTGAGCTACAACTTTGACTCTTGTACTATAGTACAAAGTCTCAAATCCGGACATCCAAAATTCAGAGCTCTTCAAAATCCGGACGTTTTGCTAACTGGTTATATATATATATATATATATTACCGTAAAATACCGTTAATCCACCCCCCCAAACGTGACGAAAAATCGTAAAATAATTAGAGAGAGGCGCTTACACGGGATTTTTCCGCGATCGTTTCACAAAATTTGCATTTTTTGCGAGATATCTGCAATATTTTTTCGCAATATTTTACGCGATTTGCAAGGTTTTATCGCGATATTTGACGAAATTTACAGGGTTTTATCGCGATATTTGACGAATTTGTAGAGTTTTTTTTAACGATACTTGAAAAAGTGTGCGTTTTTTTAAGGGGATGAATCATGATGAAATGAATGAATCATGAATCTTTAAATGAATTTTGATACTTGAAGCAATACTTGAAAGAATTTACGTTTTTTTTAAAAAAATGTAAATTCTGTCGAAAAAACTCAGAAAAAAGGTGAATTTTGCAAAAAAAAGCCAAAAAGCATTAAATCTATTAAAAAATCTTGAAAAAAACGTACATTTAATCAAAGATTCATGATTCATTCATTTCATGATTCATTCCGTTCTCAATCTCCTTCATTTCCGGATTTCGGGTCCTTCCGGATTTCGGAATTCCGGATAATAGGTCCTCTACTGTATTTGAAAGATGGTCTGTCATTATTGGAAAATAGAAAAACTATTCAATTTTATGGTTTTTGAATGAGAGCACGTCAATTGCATACAATTATGAACAAAATTTAACTCAAGAATATGAAAGTAGCCTGAGGTTTTCTGTGAAACAAAGTTTTGAGGTCAAAGATATAACATCTGCAAGCATTGTGTGCCCTCTTCTGCCACCACCTCCCCCTAAAAAAAGAAAAATGCATATGAAAAACAATAAATTAACAGTATTCATCAAAATGTCATAAGAGTTCATGTAGATGAAAAAAATGGTAGAAATGATAATAGCAGATTATTGATAACTTTAAGAACTATATTCAAAGCTAAAAATTTAATCTAATATTGTTTACATTGCAGGGTCAAGAATTAAATGCTTCTTGTATTATTAGTATTATATTATTTTTATAACTTTTTACATGAAGAATAAAATTATAATTAACTCCTTTAAACAAAGGTTTTTTTCCTTTACTGTTTATTGTGAATTTTTGGTAAAAATTACTTTATCAATATATATATATATATATATATTTACTTTAAATATATTTATTATTGTGGATTTTTTTTTTTTTTTTTTTTTTTTTTTTTTTTTTTTTTAGTTTAGATAAAATTAGGCTGTATTAACAAGCAATTGCACATTTTAATTCAGCCTAAAGTTGTGTAAATTTTTGTAATAAGCCTAAAAATTTTAGACTGTTTGAAAAATTGTAAATAATATTTCATTTAGTCAGGCTTATTGAAATACACAGAGAAGAGTTTTTACTTTAAACCAGATTTCTTAATTTGCCTAATATATATGTTTATTCTTATAAGTTTACAGTAATACTTTCCTATTAAAGTATATTATGTTCCTGATCACTTCATAGGATTTAAAGAAAGTCCAATCATAGAAAACAAACATCCCAACTGTGGTATATAAAAGACAAAACATTGCAAATTGTTCTTAAACTGAAAATATTAAAAACCTGCCTCAACTGCAGATTGTGATTATACTGATACATGTGCTGTGGAAGATTTTCAAATTTTACTTTTAAAATAAAATACTTAATCCTTCACTTCTAGGATGTACAATGCATATGTATTCTCATTTCAGTCATCTGTGATCATGTCATACACCCTTAAAAAAAAGTTCACTACACAGTAATGGTTATATATTTGAACTGGATTTATCTCCGATATGCAACTAATATAACAGCAGGGATGTAGTGGAGGGTACATGGAAGTATACTCCACATACCCTCTGTATCTTTTAAAGGAACTGCGTATACTTTCTGTTTCTAAAGAAAATTGTAATATACACCCTCTGGCTTGAGCTCTTACCCTCTACTTAGAGCGTATATCCTCTGTTATTTTTATGTCTACACTCCTATATAACAAGGTACTAGTTGAAGGTAAGTAATAATGACACAAACATTTTACACTGCATAACTTGGTATATAGTACGTCACTGCCAAAATTAAGCTTGGTGCTCAAGGGGTTAATTTTGGTTATTAATAAAGTGCTTGAAAAAAATGCTACTGAGATGTTATCTTACAATTTTTTTATATTTTTTTAATTCACCAATATAATTTATTGTAAAGTTTTGTGAATTTGTTATCAAAATTTTTACAATAAGTGTTCACACTTTAAATGCAAGTTACAATGCACTGTGAAGATTTTAAAATACAGTGAAACCTCCAAATAAGGGACACTCCGAATAAGGGACACCTCTATTTAGGGGACAAAAGTTCTGGTCCCAGTCCCTTCATATAGGAAGTGTAATGTATTTACCTCTGAATAAGGGACATTTGAAAATTAATGATTAACCCTTTCGACTTGGGTGTTTCTTACAAATTTTATTCAGTTGACACCACATGACATAAGAAAAAAAAAAATCCTTCAAGTACATAATTTCAAAAAAAAAAAAAAAAAAAAAAAAAAGAGCATTAATTAAATAACAAATTTTATTATCCTTTATATGACAAAAATAAATTTTGCAAAGAGAAAATGCTGTCCAGTCACACTGGACATATGAGTGCAAAATGTTAAAGGGGTTGATTTTTGCATTTGAGAAAATGAAGTAGTCTGATGAAAATACAGAATTTTGTGAACTTATCAGATAGGCAGTTATGTTGATACAGAGGTATGCAACTCAACTCATGAGCATTTATTTATCCACAATTCAGATGAAGATATCGAAGTGTGTTTATCCCTATTAGAGCCAGAGATGGCAGTGCAGGCAATAACTTAGAGTTCACAGCTGAAATTCCAGAATTGGTTAAAACTTGATTCACATATTAAAATACAATTGATCTGCCAAGTCACATCTAGGTAGAAAACTCATATAAACCCAATTTTAGTGGTTGATTCGTAGGTTTATCATTGGGGTATTCTGCACCCAGTCATCCATATTTTCATAGATTTGAGAGCAGGAAAACATAATGGTAACTCCACGAGTCAACCCTAAATTCAGATTTTTAGGTGTTTTCCACCAAGATATGACTTAGTAGACCAATTGCGTTTTAACATGCATATTGAGTTTTAACTAATTCTAGAGTTTCTGCCGTGAACTCGATGAGGTGATTGCCTGTGCTGCCACCTCCCAGTCTCTATTGAAAAGAATGCTGAAAATTGTGAGGGATGGCTCTGAAAATGAAAGAGAAAGGAAAATTTTGAAATAAAGAACTTCACAGATACTTTAAAATATGCAGTATTTGAATAATTTTTTCTTTAATACTGCTTATATAATGAAGGACTAAAACATATAAGTATGGTAAAATGAATATCTGAAAAGTTTAGTAGTAGAAAAATAGTCACTTTTTTTATTGATTACTTCACAAGTAAGATTTTTAAAAACATTATTACACTTTTTGCATTATAGAAACATTTATGTAAAAAATAAAAATCATTTACTAATTAAGTAATCAATTAAAAAATTAAATTATCTATTATTTTTGTGCCTAATTAATGTAATTTATAACTTCGAGTACATTTAAACTTTGATTTTAATATTTTGTTATTTTTTATATCCTTATGAATGATTAATTTTAAAAAATGTAAAAACTCCGAATAAGGGACACCTCTATTTAAAGGACAAAAGTTCCGGTCTCATGGGTGTCCCTTATTTGGAGGTTTCACTGTATAAGATAACTACCACATTTGAAATATTCAAATACCTTTTTAAAGTTATACCTACTCTTTTTGCATTGTATGTCTTAAATCATGTGTAAATTGATAATATATCAATATTTTTCTGACTATCGACTTTCTCTTTTAGGATCGCAACACATTTCATAGGTTTGACAAATTCAATGCAAAGTACAACCCTATAGGAGAAAGTAGATTACGAGAAATCTTTTTGAAAACAGACAATTACGTGGAAGGAAAATATTTTGCTCATATACTTAAGGTATGCATTGAAATTGTTTGTAACTGGATATAAAATGAATTTTAATCAATGTGAAATTAATATTAAAACTTAGAAGTAATTCTTGATTTTCATATTGGACAGTAATAGAACTTGGGTTAAACTGTTAAAATTAGTTTGATGAACTCAGTTGTTGATTTTAAACTTTTACACATATATTTATTTTTATTATTTAGGCCAATATATTTTATATTGTTTCTCATTAACTTCTGCCACTCTTTATTTTTATTGTACTAATATTATGTTATCACTGTATCATTTGTACAGTATTTTATTTGTGAAAAAATTATTCAGAGGCCAGCTTTGGTACTTCTATTTCTTTAGTGAATATTTAAATATTATTTGGGACCTATTGGAACTCATAAATACTGTGAACCAAAATCATTCTGATAGTGCTTTTTTAAAAATATCGCCTATAGTGTCATTTAATATATCAAGTTTATCAGACATTATCAATTTACTCCTCTATTAACAAATTTGACTTTGGTAGTATATCACAGTAGTTCATATCTGTGAAGTGACCATCTGGGTGCAATTTACAGCTAATACTGTATTTTTTGTATATAATCCACAGGTTATACATTAAAGTTGCATGATTGTACATTATACAAATATTTTTCTCAACAGCAAAGCCAAAACATGAAATTTTCAAAAGATTTTTAAGGTGTGAATAACAGATGTGCTAATTGCTTTATTGATCTGAAATTAGATCTCTGGTGTTCATGTGCAATAAATCATTTTAGCATTTTATTCTGCGATCATTTAATGAAATTTTGTATTAACATGTGCAATTATTTAACAAAATTTGCAACCAATTAATGAAATTTGATTTTTTTTTTTTTTCTATGACCAATTGATGAAATCAGATTCTTTTTCTAGAGCAATTGATGAAATTAGTGATATTATTCCACAATTGTTTGAAATTCCTGAATTTATTCCACAATTTTTTGACACTATTAGCAATTGATTTCTGGAATTGACTGATGAAATTCGTGATTAATTTCTACAATTGTTTGACAAAACTTGTCATATTTTCCTCAACTGATTTAAGATTTTTTTTTTTTTTTTTTCTATGACAGATTGATGGAAATTAGTTGTTTTTTTGACCAATTTAAGATTTTCTCCATGACTGAATAACAAAATTCGTAAGTTTTCTCTGTGATTGTTCAGTGAAATTTGCAATTTTATTCCATGATTCTTGACAAAATTCACAATTTTATTCCAGAATTGTTTAAAATTTGCTATTAAATTTCTAAATTGATTTGAGGAAATTTGCACCTTTTTTTTCTCCATGATCAATTGACAAAATTTGCTGTACTCTAGTGATCTCCAGGGAAAATTAAGCATTGTTCATAGTCAAAATTAAATTAACAGTATCCTGATTACTGATGTTGCTAAAAGTATAATGACAGTTGTATCTAACAAATATAGTTGTTTTTATTTAATAAATAAATCCCAACCTGTTAAGATCAAATTTTATTTTATACATTTATGTCTTTATGAAAAGGGAGAGAGGTAGTAGATAAGATAAAAAATAACACTAGAGCAGGCAAAAGTGTCTTTTTGTTTTGTAAATGCGTTTTTAAAGGTATTGATATGCATTTAAATCTTTACAATAAAACTTGACTAAAGTAAACAACTGTGCTGTGCAATAGCCAAATTTAGTATAGGGTTGTTTTGTGGATTATATAAATAACATCTATAAGTAGACTCCCTCAAATCCATACAGCTTGGGGCAGGAGATTGCTCAGATTTTAAAATTTTGCAGATTTCTGGTCATTGCTTTGTTTACATTTTTTAAATAGTAATTTGAAAATAAAAATGGAATTATAATGAATGCTTGCAAAGTAAAATATTAAAATAAGTAAAGTAATAAACTAAAATAATAAAAAATAAGAATTAAAAAAAATTATTTTAAAAAGTCAGATAAATAATGTATAATTAAATATGTATAATAAAGATGAGGTACACTTTTCTTGAAGTATTCAATGAAACATGTCTCTTAAAGGTCCCTATTAATTCACAACAAAATCATAAAGTACAAAAGTTTTTATTTAAGGTTTAGCCAAAAGATTACTGCATAAATATATTTGGTAAAAAGGTTGATTACCAGTGATATCAGCAAGACCTTGAATTTTTTTCAGAAATAAATTTATACTTCCTTCTTAAAAAATTATGATATTGAGGATTACATATTAAAATACATATAGAATGATATAAAACTAAATAAAACTAAAAAATGTCTGAAGTTTTGTACGTACATCTAAGTTGAAAATTTCATTGTTTACATTTATGTGCGGATTTTTGACATTTGTGAATTAGGGTTGTGGATTTGAGGGAGCGTACTGTATCTTTAAATTTTCTTTTCCCTTATGTTAGACATTTAAATTTTTTATGGAAATTATTTTCCTCTTAAAATTTTGTGAATAGCAATTACAAATGCTTTCACTATAATTCAACAATGAAATTTAACTTTTAATTTTCTTTTTAATTACTGTAGGAAGTAATGAGTGATTTAGAAGAAAGTAAGTATCAAAATGCTGAATTAAGATTGTCCATTTATGGACGGAAAAGAGATGAGTGGGACAAACTGGCTAAATGGGCTGTTCAGCACAATGTGTATTCTAATAATAACAGATGGCTTGTACAAATTCCTAGATTATAGTAAGTTTTTTTTAATTATTATCTTAAATTTGAAATATCTGCTGACATAATTGCAACAAAGAATAAGATTTTGCTGTCATTGTTTTTCAATTATTAATTACATCTGATACCAAATTCAGTACTTATATATAGAAATGGGAATGCTTGGGAAAAAACTGGAAAAATTGGGAAAAAAATCGGGTTTTTTCGGGTTTTTTCCGAAGGCTTATTTTTAAATTTTTCCGAACTGGAAAAATTGAAATTTCATTTATGAAATAATATAGTGAAAATTTTGTAATAGTTACTTTCTCATACTTTTTATTTTATTTATTTTTATGTTGTGTCTCACATGAAAATTTTAATGTAAGTAATCTGATCTCTGGGCAGAAATATGTTTGAGAAGACTTGAAAGGATCCTTCACATTTTTTTTCTTGTTTGAAACACAACTCTTTACAAAATTTCTCTTGTAAATAGACATTTCAGAAAAAATTTAATCAACAAATTGAATCTTTCACAAGTGCAGTGATTAAAGGAAAAAAAATCTCATGCCAGACAGCAGCTGAATCTTAAGTTGTATATATGTATGTAAATAACCTTATTAAATGTGTCTAAATATGAACCTAAATATGCAATAACTTCTTATTCAAAAATTCTGAATATATTTTGTACAAGTATATACAAAAAATTCACAATTTCACAAAAACTTGATTACATGAAAAAAAAAAATCTAGATATGTAATTAAATGCAACTTCTCTTTTTAAAAATTAATTAATGTGTAAAATTATTGCAATAATATGCCGATTAATGGAAATGATACAATTAAAAATTCAACATAAAATTTTGAAGTATGCATTTATTACTATCTTTTCAGGAAGTAAGTATTGAATTGGTGAAAAATTTGACTTCCAGTTTTTGGTGTATTTAAATGTTTTAGAAGGTCCTGAACACGTTTTGATGGTTTTTGGAAAATATCTGTCACTCTGTGAGTCTGTATGTGACAAATTTTATGGGCACTCTATCCCAAGAACTGATGCACATAATTTCACAAAACTTTAGATTCAGTTACACCTTGATATAAACTTGAGATGTTTAGTTATTAGTGTATATCGTGAAACCGATGGCGCTGCTATGCTGCATTATTCATAATTTCCACAATACTTCTATCTCAAACTAATGTATGTATTTTTATGAAATTTCAGATTAAGTTAATCTTTGACATAACTTCGTGCTCATTACTTTTTGGTGTAAATTGCTCAACAGATGACGCTGCTATGCTGCATTATTCATGATTATCGCAATAGCTTTACCTCAAGAACGATTTTTTTAAAAATCAAACTACAACTTCAGACAGTTTCTGATATATATTAATGTTGTTTAGTTTTTGGTGTAAATTGCCCAATAGGTGGCACTACTATGCTGCATTTTTCAAGATTTCGTTATAGCTGATTAATTGAATGTTTTTTCAAAGTGTTGAATCTAAAATTGACCTCCATTTTACCTCCATAATGTACAGTAATGTTGCAAAAACATGGGCAGTTTGCATTAGAAAAGTACAACTGCGATGACCCCCCCCCCCTTCTCCCCATATTTTACTACAAGTAACTATGTTCCAAATTATACTTTCTCTCTTGATTAAACTTTGAATTTTTGTAGTTTTCTAAAGCACAGTAGAAGTTTATCTCTGTCTGTAACTGCTTTTGTTAATTCCTCAAATAGTGAGCATTTTCTATTTGTAATGTTCTGTTTTCATAACTTTTGAGTTCCACTCTTAGAAATATAAAATTACCATGTGAAAGCATTATTGAATATGGTTTCTTACTCAAGAGTAGAATAACAGATTTCAGGGTAAAAAGAAAAAAATTACATTTAATTAAACTTTAAAGAAAAAAATATTTTTCTGGATTCAGTGAGTAAAAATCTAACAGTCAATAAATCCTACGCTATTTTTTAGTTGCAGACCTGAGTAAGCCAAAGTAAAACTTAGTTTTGTTTGAATTTAGATTATAAAACTAAATCAAAACTTTTTTGAGTTGAGATTGGAAAGCTCTACCAAAACTAAACATATTTTATAAAGGAAATAAAATTATAATTCTGAGAAAAAAAAAGTAATAATGTAAAAATATATATTTTTTAGACAAACAAAGGAATTGTTGAATACTGATATTCATAATAATGACAAAACTGCAAGAATTTCTTTAAACTAGTAACATTTACTTAAAAACAATACTTATGTAAATGGAATGCATAATTATTTCATTCCAAACTGCAGACATATTGGTTCAGGTTTTTACATTAGGTCAATTGGTAGTTAACACTAGAACGCCCGGATGGAGTCGATTCGACTCCAATAATGTAACTAAATTTCAATTCGAACCAGAAAAATTTTCTTGCAATAATTTAAATTTAATCCGCACAAATTTACGTTAAATAAATCAATGAAATAACTTTGAATAAAAAATCTGGTGAGTAATATTATTTTCAAACTTGAGTAGAATTTCCGGGCGTTCTAGTGTTAAACATGTAACTGAAAAATCATTTCAACAGAGATATGATATAACAAACAATAGCGTTTAATAAGCATTTAATAATTTTGTTTCTGTAGGGGAAAAAACTAAACGTTTAAAAGCAGGCTTTTGCTACTTTCTTTTTATTTTGTAATATAAAATGAAAATAATTTTCATTTAATACATATAAATGGGGAAAAATGTTTATTATTTAATATTCTCTAAGAAAATGTAATTTATTTGGGAGAAACAGTCATGAAAAATTAATTTTTCCATTTTTTTCCCGAAAAAAAACCGGTAAAAAAAGGGTTTTTCCGCCACTTACATTTTTCCGGAAAATTTACATCTCTACTTATATATACCTAAAAAGTTATAATTTCCATTTTTTTAATTGTACAGTACATCTTTATTTTTAAGGAAATTCTCAACCTAAACTTTAGGTCTTGGTCTTATTTAATTCTACCAAGTTACTCATTAAAAATAAAAAGTTAAACACTTTGCATGCTGATTATATGTTCATCAATAATAAAGCACATATACTGTTTGCTTTAGATCCTTGAATTATGTTTAATTAGTTTAATTTTAACCTTTGTGTTCAGGATTTCAACTTTTAAAAATGAGCTGAGTTCACTTGGAATGAGAAAATAGATTATTTCATTTTCATAAATTTTAAGTAAACAACTCATTTTTAGATGTTTTTGATTTTGAAATTTCATATATATTTCAATATTAGCTTTTATTTTTCCTTTCTTAATGTATTTCAGAATAATTGTAATTATATTTATCTAATCATTTTAGTGATATTTACAAGTCTAATAAACTAGTCAACAATTTCCAAGAAATACTGGAAAACATATTTATGCCTCTTTTTGAAGTCACAAATAATCCTAACAGCCATCCAGAGCTTTATATGTTTTTAAAATATGTAAGTTCTAATTTTTTCTATATCTTTTTTCTTTGTATATCTATTGTAAAAAAATTTATATGAGTGATCGAGAAATAACTTAAATATTTTACTAAAACTTTATTTTCCATGATTGTGATTCTATATTTATAAATATATTATTTGGGTAAAATGAGCCTTTTTTTTCTGTAAGTGATAAAAAGTTATTGTGTCCCTTTTTAATTAAAACAAAATATTTTTAATCCAAACTTTTATATTAAAAACAATTCTGGAAATTTTTTATTTGAGCAGTGGTAGAGTGATAATAAAAATTTAAGTGTAAATTTTCAGTAGAAAAAAAACTTAAAGCTATATACTGAGGAATATAGATATTTTTGCTTAGATATCTATTTTTGATATCCCACTCTGAAAAAAATTTTAAGTTTTTGATTTTGTATGTAGGAATGCATTAAAATAAAATATGCTTTAAAATAATTAGAACTCATTGCTTGAGAATAAAAATATGCACTTGCCTGTATTAAAGCTCCATCATATATGAAAGATAAAAATTTAAAAATAATTATTCAATTTTTTTTTCTAATGTTTATAGCTTTAATCTTAAAAATACATAAATTTTTGATAGCTCTTATTACTTTATCTGCAGCTAAGTACATGTAATGTCATTTATTCTGTAGGTGACAGGTTTTGACTCAGTTGATGATGAATCAAAACCAGAAAATGCTATGTTTGACAAAGATGTCACTCTTCCCTCACAGTGGACAGATGATGAAAACCCGCCATATAATTATTACCTATACTATATGTATGCCAATATGTGTGTGCTCAACTGTTTCAGGAAGTAAGCATTGATGTTATAAAAACTAATTTGTTAATTTTTAATTAGTTGCATGATACATACTTTAGTTAAATTTCTTTACTTAATATTACAATTACTGTTTAACAAACTTAAAAAAAATGAAATTTTTTTTATTTATTTAAATTATATTGTTAATTTAAAAAGATAAGTTCCCATATTTAAAATACAGAATATTCCTTTTTTTGTGTCCTTTTGTTTTGCATATTATAGGCTCAGGTTTTATCCTATTGATTTTTCAATTGCCATTGTGCAAAAGATAAAAATTATTAGTACCATATTTTTCTGCGTATTATCAGCAGACTGTGTTAAAAGTTGTAAATTTTGTTATGCAGGTTATACAAAGCTTTTTTTTTCCCCTATTGCAATATCCATTTTTGAAATTTTTGATTTTTTTTTAAGGTGGTGAATGACAGATGGCACTAATCACTTTAGCAATCTGAAATTAGACCTCTGACATCCATGAACTATGTTCCAGCACTTTATTTGTAATTTTATTCTAAGATTGTTTGATGGAATTTGCAGGATTTTTTCGTGACCAATTGATGAAATTTCTGATTTTTTTCTGGGATCAGTTGGTGAAACTTTGCAAATTTTTTTTCTAGAGCAATTGGTAAAATTCATGATATTATTCTGCAATCGTTTGACGAAATTCATTATTTTATTCTGTGAGAGCATTTGACAAAATGTTTGATTAATTTCTGGAATTGATTAATGGAATTTGCTTTTTGAGAACAATTGATAAAATTTAAGATTTTCTTCATGATCGATTGATGCAATTCATGACTTTTCTTCTGCAATACTTTGATTAAAGTCTCTATTTTTATTCAATAATCACTTGATAAAATTTGCAGTAGTTTTTGAAATTGTTTGACAAAATACGTAATTTTTGAATTTAGCTGACAAAATTCATTGGGTTTTCTTGTGGCTGATTGAAAAAATTTGTGACCTTTTTTTAGGTATGTTCGACTAAAGTCGTCGAAATTTTATTCTTTACTTCTTTGACAAAATTCTTTTTTATTGGGATTATATGGCACTGTGAACTAACTATGTAAAATATTGTTTCTTATGACTTGGATTAAAGCTTTTACACATTATATGCAGGAAAATATGACAAATTGGAAAACATTTGTAACAAGATAAAAAATGCAAATTTTGTTTCAAAATTGAATATTTAATTTTTTACATGGAAAGAAAATGAGAAAGTGTTATGCTACAATCTGTTCTCATTTGCTAGTTGCTTCCTTTTCTAGTAATAATAAAGACATAAATTTAATCAACAAATGTATCGCAAAGTGATCATAGGTGGTTCTTAAAATTATATTATTTTCAGTTTAAATATTAGTCTGCTTAGATCAGAAGTCCCCAAAGCTGGCCAATAGAGTATAAAAGTGAAAAAGATAGCTTTGTTGTTTAGTAATAATTTTGCATGTGCTGAAGTAGGTATTTAATTTGGATTTTGTAATAAATTAGGGCCTCTTCTTTATCATTCACTCAGGACTTTTTTTTTTATTTTATTAAATTGTTTTGAGAGGTTTTTATAATTTTTCTCTTTAATATTTTAGGGAGAGAAAAATGAATACATTTGTTCTCAGACCTCACTGTGGTGAAGCTGGTCCAGTTCAACATTTGATTGGCGGGTTCCTTTTAAGTGAAAATATATCTCATGGTCTTTTGTTACGGAAGGTACTTCTTTTTTATCAGCTCTATCTGAACATAAGTAAAAAAATAAAAAAGCATTTTGATTAAAAATTATGTTATAATTACATTTTTTAGTATAGTTTTGGGGATATTTACTGTTTGAAAAATTATCTAAAAATGGTACTTTTGTTTTTTCGGGGAGGGGAGGGGCATCCATTATAATATATGCTTAAGTAGTCACACTTAAATGCATGTTATCATGGAATAAATATGTATATAATCTTTCAAATTTGCATAGCTTGAGACCAGAAGTTGTGCAAATATTAGAATTTTGTTACTGCTTTGTTTACATTTTTTAAACATTAATTTGAATGTAATAATGCATTTGAAATGATAATGACTATTTACAACATAGTATAATACTGAAATAATTAAGTAAAATAACAAAAATTAAGAAAACTTAATAAATGATTAAAATATTAATAGTAGAATTCAAGTAAATAATTAATAATGCTTATTTAAATATTCATGATAATGAGATACCTTTTTCAATTATTCAATGAAACTCTTTTCATAAAAGCATACTAATAATTTACTTTGAAATTGTAAAATAATGAAGTTTTTGTTTCATGTTTATCGAAACTCGATAACCAAAAAAGATTAATACATATATGTATTTGGTGAAAAGATTCTGATTATCATATGTATCAGCACAATCTTTAATCTTTCCAGAAATAAACTTATACTTAATTCATGATAAAGCATGAATTTGGTCATATTAACTAGAATTGCATTCAAAATGTATATAAAATAAGTTTAAAAAATATTTTTTTTCTTGTATATTAAAGTTTTTTTATTTATGTCTCTAATGATGTGCAGATATTAGGGTTGGAGGAGTCTGTTGTATGTCTCTAGCTAAATTGTTTCTTTTTTACAAAATTTTAGTCAAGAAACATAATTTTTATAAAAATAACCATGCACCAAAAATCTTTACTTTTTGGATTCCCACTAAATCATGAAAAATATTTTTTTTTCATATCTATCAGTATATTTGTATCCTGAATCTAATAAAATGGGAACCACCAAGAATGTTATGTGTTTTTATTCACTGCATTAATTTGTCCTTCAAAAAACATATTTTAAAAAAATATTTATGAAGTAGTCTTTGTAAGTTATTCCTGTGGCAAGATATAAACCAAAGTAAATTTCATTTATATTCCTTTCATAATAAATCTTGCAGGCAAATAAAATTAAAGTATATAAATATTTCATAATTTATAGCATGACTGTATAACATATTACATAAATTTTAAACTAAATTAAAGAAATATATGTATTCAGGGTTCTTATGCAACTAGAAAATGCTTGTCATGGAAAATCACAAATGTTCAAAAAGACATAGATAAGTTGAAGAAAATTATTATTTTTTTCTAAAACCTGGAAAAATCAGGGATTTTTTTTCTTTTGGCATACCAACGTGTCAAAATTCTCCTAGGTTCCAAGGTCAGTCTTCAAAAAAGTTCTGATTTTCCACTTGAAAGTAGAATTTTTGCTAAATTTACATTTTTAACATAAAGATGATTTAACTATACAAATTTGTCCCTAAATAGGCAATACCTTTGCAAAAGAAATGTTGAGCCATTTTAAAGTAGCTTGGATGATATATATATATTTAAGTTAAAGAAAGAAGTTTATGAAGTAAGCAGAAATGAAACAGCAAAAAGAAAAAAAGCTGTAACTGAAATTCAAATGTTAAATGACAAAAAAATTTAAACTTGCACTATAAACTGCTTCTGGAATGACACAAATGACTTGATAGCAGAAATGTTTAACAAATTTTGAATGTTTGATACATGTAAATTCAGTTATATAAATAGGATTGTTTTATATCAATCTGAGTTGTATTTTAATGTTAATTTGTAATCCTTTCTTATATTTTTAAATATCATAGATGTGGATTTTTAGTTTGTTTCATTGGTTATTTTCATTTTCAATGATAAATTTAATCATTAAGATCTAGACTAGAATAATTTGACACAAAGATCATTGAGATTATTTGGGTGAAATAGTCCACCAGTGTTCGTGTCTGGGATGGCTCAGTTGGAAGAGCATTGGCGGCTTCAGCCAATATATCTCTGGTTAGAATCCTGGCTTGGACTTTTTTCACCCACATGGAAAATTTACATCCCTTATAATTAAGATCTAGGATTGTAATTTGTATTTTCAAAAATGTCATGAATTGTTGCCAATAAATTATAGAAAATATAGTTTGAAAAGTCAGTTATTTTTTGTTATTCACATAGAGTATGAACCCTGATGATATTGCAGTGTGAGGTGGGAGGACAAAGTATTTTTCAAACAATATTGTGAATAAAATATTATTAACAAACTGTTATTTTTAAAACAGTTCTTAAAGAAAAAAGAAAGCTTATTTTGTGCAGTATATAACTTTATTTTTATTTATTTTTTTTTCAGATAGTAAATGTATTGAAATTGTTGATATAGTCATCAAAATACTCTCATTAAATTAAGAAAAAAAAAGTGCTTTAAGTTAGAAATTTAATTCTAAATACTTTTGCAGGTTCCTGTTCTGCAGTATTTATATTATTTGTCACAAGTCGGTATTGCCATGTCACCTCTTAGCAACAATTCCTTATTTTTAAATTATCATCGAAATCCCCTTCCTGAATATCTTGCAAGAGGATTATATGTTTCACTCTCAACAGATGATCCTTTACAGTTTCACTTCACCAAGGTAAATAAAACTTTTTGAATATTTTAACAATAATAATCTTTGCAAATTAGTACCACTCTTGAAAATATTTCTTTTTTTAGAAACCACTATAATCTAACAAAATTATTCAGCAATAGTCATGTATTTGTAATTTTGTATTTTTCCCTGTTTATTCATAATGCAGTAAACTTCTGATTATCCGTCACTCTCAAGACTGATGGTAGGGCAGTTAATCAAAATAGATGGATAATCAAAAGGCAATACAAGACAGCCATTAAAATGACATTTTCCCATATTATTTATAAATAAGAATAACTAAAAGATTATTTTAATTTGTAAAAAGCATAACGGATATAAGAATTATATAATGAGTTAAAATTTTTACTGGTTAAATATGTTATGTAGATCCTGTTTTCATCCAAAGTAATCCATTCTAATTTTTTGATTGCAGCAAGATTACAAATTCTACATAATAAAAGTACTTGGGTTGCATTTGCTTCATCTTTCATCTCAAATCATTTAGTCTGCATGATTAACTCCTGGATGATCATTCCCCTATTTATCCCATTCATCCACTTCAGGTTTTTCTGGATTCAAAAACATTTTGAATGATTTCACTGTCTATTAATTCTGCATAACCAGTATCATTCTTGTCACAATTAAGCCAATCTATGATTTCAATCTATTTTCTAGCTACTATTCCTGACATTAGAAAATAATCTTACTGAAAATGGCATTGTTTTGTTCAGATTTATGTGCATTTAAATTTTTGTTCTTAGTTTCTGATTTTAAAAAAAAATAAGAAAGGAAGTGGCGGTCAACAGAGAGGTGGATAGTTAGAAATTTGCTGTAAAAACAAAGAAGAAATATCTTTATAAAAAGGAGTTGCAAAGTGTCGCATACAATGCATTCAAAATGTTTGACATGAAGTGGACTACAAGTTTGATATTTTCTGTGTTATTAAAAAAAAAAAAAAAAAAAAAAAAAAAAAAAAAAAAGTCACTCTGAACAATTATGAAATATACAAACAAAACTTTAATTTTTTTCTGTAAGCTGTTTAAACCATTTTACTAATTGTTTTCAACATTTTTTTTTTTTTGTAATTTGGCCAATTGTTATAAATTATCTTATATCAAGATTCAGTACCTAATTTAGAAAGCATATTTTGCTTCCTAGTGAAAGACGTTCGCCAGTTGTCGGGCCACTTACCTTAAATGGAAGAGATTCACGGACTAAGCATTCTTTTTCCTTGCTCATTTGGGAATATTCAATTTGTGTAGTAACATTATTAAATTGCTTTTTCTAACTGTAATAAATTTATTTCCAGTAATTTTTGAATAAATTATATGAACTTTTTTTATGATGAGTCGCATATAATTTATAATATCAGTATCTGTTTTTAATGTTAACTATTAATTTTTAATGACATTTATTGTTAAAATAAATTATTGCTTATGCATATATTTTATTGCAATCATTTTTCAATATGATAGCATATTGAGTGTTTAAAAAAAGTTGGTTTTGATACAATTTGTACATAAACGTTGAAAGTCTATATTTTGTGCATGATTTATTGTTTGTTTTAGGAACCGTTGATGGAGGAATATAGTATTGCTGCTCAAGTATGGAAACTAAGTAGCTGTGACATGTGTGAATTAGCTAGAAATAGTGTTTTGATGAGTGGTTTCCCACCATCTGTAAGTGTCTATTTGTTTTTCTTTGATATTTTATTATTTTAAAGTTTATTTACTGCATGTAAAACTGCCCAACTTAATTTTGCTACATACTGTTTTATATTAACAGGCCACTCGACTCGCTCAGAAGTCAGAAAGACTCAGATGATAATGGGGGGTGTTATTTTTAAATAACTCTCTCAAATTTTAATAATTTTACTTGGTTTTTTTTTTTTTTTTTTTTTTTTTTTGCATATGATAACTGAGGACAATTTACAACCAGGCTAGTTTTTACTTTTTGATTTTAAGTATATATTTTTTATATTATGATAGTTTTACTTTCAGAACTGGATTTTAACAGGTTTAGAAAGTTAAAATAATTTTAGAAAATAAATCCAAAACCAAAAAAGTAATAATAGTGTTTCCCCCACAATAAAATAAAAGCAGGGTGCTCCTGTAAAAAAGGGCACTTCAGTTGAACAAAAAGGGCACCTCAGTTGAACAAAAAGGGCACATTTTTAATTATTTCAGGTACAGAAAAATTCTGTTTGTAAAATAATATGATAAATGATTGACTGATAGCAGGATTTACGAATGACTTTTTTAGAAATTAAAAACTTGTTACTTTTAACTTTCATTGTAAAAGAAAAAAATTATTAAAATATTTTTGATGTTTCTAAGTTTGAAATTAAAATTAGGTGGTCCCAACATAGGATCATTGCATCAAAAACAGTTAAAAAAAGGACTTTTGAAAATTTTGTTTTGATTTCTATTTGACCATAGAGCAAGTGTGTGCTGCTGATGGACACTATACTGTGTGACGGTGTGCTCTGATTGGTTTATTAAAATATTAAATAAACAAAGTTTTTAACCATATGACATATTTTGTATCAAAACATGTCATATTTTTGTTTCATATTATTCTAATACAACTTAATGAAAAATAAAGTTATTTTAAAACAAAATATGGAGTCTCTGATGCCATGCAATTGAGGATGTAATTTTTAGAGACAAAAACTGCTCAAAGATCAATCAGGGGTGATTCTGAGTAGAACGATAAAATCTGAAAGGATACAGCAGAGAGAGAAAAGGAGGGATGAGAGAAATACACTTCACTCACAAAAAAATTTTTTGGTGACCATTTGTTGAAATTTGCAATATTTTTATGCCTGAATTTCTTGACTGATTTTTTCATTTTTATCATTGTTGCTTAAAATATGCCGACGGCAAAATTGTGGTCTGAAAATGGGCAGGGCGCATTCGTAGCTATATAAAAACAGGTAGGGTGCATTTGCAGTTATATAAAAATGGGCAGGGCGCTGCGCCCTCCCAAAAATGCCCAGGGGAAACACTAAGTAACTAGCCCAATTGTAGATCGTCCTCAGCTATCCTATAAAAAAAAATTTTTCATGTAAAAATATTAAAATTTTAGCAAGATATTTGAAAATAATGCCCCATAGACTTATTATCATCCGGGTCTTTTTGAATGACTAGGCTCTTAATGTTACAAGCAATTGTAAAGAGATGTATTCAACAGATAGTTTGTTTTTATTTATTAATAAATAGTTACTAATAAGTTAAAAATAATAGTTACTAGTTCTTAGCATTAATTGCTGATTTACAAATCTTTGATATATATATTATTGTTTTATTAGTCCATTATGAATTTCAAAATTGAGTTGTGTTTTGATTAATTGTATTTAATACATATTGGAACAAAGTTGAAGTTGTATTTTGTTTTAATTCTTGTTGTTAGCTGTTTTTCGGTTAAAATATATGTAAACATTTATAAACTTTCATTGAATACTCATATGCAATTACACTTCTTCCTATATTTTCAAGAAAATAGTTTATGTTAAATGAAAATTAATATACTCTGGATAATACAATATAAGCAGATAAAACATTAGCAGCAGCAGAAATTTTTAATTTATCGTAGATTAATTTTGGGTGCCATTTAGCATTTTGTCATCAGTTCAAAGCATGTTGAAATTTTAATCGTATATGAAAGAGAAGCAGATTTAATGGATGGGTTAATTGACCAATAGAGTTACAGGAAATTATTAAACAGTCAATAAGAAAATTGTATAGGGAATGCGATTGGTAATGTGAAAAACTGCTAGTAGAAATTAAGTAAAATAGGTGTTTATATAATTTTTCCAATCATCTCATAATGAGAGAATAACAAGCTCGCAATTAATACTTCAAGAAAGTTCAAGCATAAAAGTGGGTTTATTGATCATTTTAACTGAGTCAAATCAAAGGTATGGTTCATCTTGCAGCAATGTTTTACAATGGCAGATTTGTTACTTTCTTGTCTGTGAATATACTACTTGTGTTCTTTAATTTGAAATTGTAAACCACATTTGGTTTGTCCAATGTAGACAGATCACACTCGCAGTTTATACTATAGCTATTAACCCTATGAGTTCAATAACTAAATAGGATCTTAGAGTTTGGAGAGAATAAGGAGAGGGAGAGAAAATTATTTTGAAATCATTTGACCCAAGAATTCTAGCAATTGCAAAACTAGATGTAGGAAAAAGAGGTAAAATAATGCTAATATTGAAAATAAGCCTGGAGGGAACTCGAGAATGATGATGTTGTAGTTTAAATAAAGCAATATCAAAAATAAAAGGGTTACAACTTCTATCAACCTGTCTCTCAAATCTGCCTCAATATATAACAAAATTCAATCATTCTTTGCACTAATGATGGTATACTGAATGCTACTAAAACTAATCTACTATTAAATATTAATGTGCTACATATAAATTTTCCATTTGGGGTGAAAAAAATGGAAAATTTACATGTGTTATAATTGATTTACCGATTGAATAATCGTGTTTAAAAATTAACCTAATGTAATTTCGTATGCAGCAGGGGTGATTCTCGTCCGAAAATTCCGAAAATTTAAGGCATCCTCTTCCGAAAATTTGAAATTGGGTTATCAGTTCCGCATAGTTGCCAACTTGTACGGTTTTGCGCGCGGAAAAAACAATTGCGTAGAAATGCAAATTTCGTGATAAGATCGCCGAAATAGCATACATTTCGTCAATATTTCGTGGAAAAACGATTTCGTCCATGTTTTTGTAAACGAACTTTGTCAAAAGATCGATGAAAAACACTAATTTCCTGTGCGGATTGCGGAAAAAACGGCAATTTCACCAAATATCGCAGATAAAACGCTGATTTCTTCTGAAGACGGCGGGAAAACGCCGATTTCGTCTAAAGATTGCGGATATAACGCCGATTTCGTTAAAAGATCGCGGGAAAAAACGCCGTTTTCGATAAAAGATCGCTTAAAAATATTTTGTCAAAAGAATATTTGAAAAAAATACGCCGATTTCATCAAAAGATCACGGAAAAAACGCCGATTTCGTCAAAAGATCGCGGGAATAAAACGCCGTTTTCGAGAAAAAATCGCGTAAAAAAGCAAATTTTGTCTATAGATCGTCGAAAAAACGCCGATTTCGCTTAAAAAACATGGAAAATGCCGATTTCGTCAAAAGATCGCAATAAATCGTCGATTTTGCTAAAATATTGTTGATTTCGTCTGAAGATAGCGGGAAAACGCCAATTTTGTCCGAAGATCGCTGGAGGGGACCCCCGCCGCCGATTTCCGAAAATGCGATGCGAATTTCCGAAAAAAAATTTTCATCCAGAATCACCCCTGGTATGCAGCAATTTTCTGCAGTTCCATATATTGACCTTCGGTTTATTCTGTTGAGCTGATCCAGAGTATCAGACCAGATTAAATGATAGTTGAGGTTGATTGGGTGAAATAGTCCTCCAGTGTTCGTGTCCGGGATGGCTCAGGTGGAAGAGCATTGGTGGCTTCAGCCAATACATCCCTGGTTTGAATCCTGGCCCGGACTTTTTTCACACAATGGAAAATTTACATGTGTTATAATTGATTTACCGATTGAATAATTGTGTTCAAAAATTAATCTCATTAATGTGCTATTTTTTTGTTTTAATTTTAAAATAATGTTTTGAATTGGTCCTATTTAAATTTCACCACAATTGATTCTGTACTTTTTTAGAAATTCAACAAAAAACAAAGAAAAAATAAATCTTTAAAAGTATTTGATTTTCATCCAGTGACATAGCACTATGAAACAGATTCTGGCAATTCTTCTCTCCCTTTATATAGTTTTATTTAGAGGATTCTTGATTAATACAGGGTTAACAAACTGGGTTAACAATTCTTGCAGTTCCTTTTATTTTTACAGTTTTTATATAAACAATTTTTTTAATGTAAAATTATGTAATTAGCATATAACAGCACAGTTGAAAGACTGACAGTTTTTAATTCCTAACTGTTTGATTTTTATGTAGAAGAAACAAGAGTTTTTGCTTCCCAGGGCTTCCTATAAATTACCTTCTTTCAATGTCTGATTGATCTCTGATTCTTATTTTGAATAGTTTAACGATTAATTTTAAATCTGAAATAATGTCAGTTACATGCCTCAAAATTTTTTAAATGGATGTTGCCTTAATGCCAACCGGTTATCCAGAATACATCTGGCCTCAATCATTCTGGATAAATGATTCTACACTGTATTTTGCATATAAACAAAAATTTCCATTGCTAAATGAGAATTTCAAAAACATTTTAGCTGTGAAAAAAAAATTTTCTGTGCATTTTTTTTAAACTTTAAAATAAACTCATCTAAATAAATAAATAAAAATTTGCAAATAACCATTGTTTTTGAAAAACTTTGAAACTACATTTGTGTTTATTTTGTAGGTTAAGAAGCACTGGCTTGGGCCGAATTTCATGAAAGAAGGAATTGCTGGAAATGACATAACTCGAACAAATGTGCCAGATATTAGAGTGGCATACAGAGCCGAAACATTGTTAGAAGAATTAACTACCATTTTTAACCCAATATGTGCTGCTGAAAGTTCTTCATCTCTTGCATCTCCTCTTAAACAATAGATGATTTTTTTTTTCTGCAATATGAACTCTAAGATTATTATTAATATTACGAATAAACTTTGAACCAAAGATGTGATTATATAAAGGTGCATACTGAAAATTATCTTGAATGTTTATTTTGTAAAAGGAAAATATAATGTAAATTCAAGTAATTTAATCTTACTTTGTAAATTTTATTTTTTCTAAGCTAAATCATTGTTGAAATAATAATTATGTATTTAGTGAAATTATATGCTCCTTTTATTTACCAGGGAAAGTTGATTTAAAAAAAAATATTTCTACTGTAATTAAATTGAAAATAATTAAGTAATAATCAAATATTTTTACAATATAAACATGTATACAGTGCAGTATATATATAAATACCAGACTCCACTGTATACGTAGCTCTGTAAGCATCATTACTACAAAAAATGCAAAACTTGATAAATTTACTGTCTAAACTTGGAATTGATGTTATAAAATAATTATCTAATAAAAAAAGCAAATTATTGATTATTATTTTGTAAGTTTATAATAATTCAACAAAATGTGCTATCAAGCGCAAATTAAATATATTGCACATTTAATTTTAAAATCTGAATCAGAATAGTCTCTGTTTTTTTGAGAAAGTATTTTTTTAATTGTGTATATACATGAATAAAATCTTTTCATTTATTCTACCAATTACTTTAAGAAACTACTTTGAGATAACATTATCTTTTTTAAATATCATTACTATAATTATATAACTGATTGCCATAAGAAATATCTAATTTTTAAAAATTCAAAGTCCTTTATGGTGGAAAAATATAAATTAATTTTCGCTTTGAAAACTCAACTATTTTATAATTTATTTGTAGTGAAAACAGAAGATCATATGACCAATTTCAATTATTTTTAGCGATTAAACCAAACTTAGCATTTAAAGCTTTTTTAAAGTAAGCAGCTTTGATAAAGATGCCATATTCTTTGCAACCTGCACTTTTTGAAATGTTTTGTTGATGAAGTTGATTTTAAAAGTACAATTTATTGGCAAAATATTGAGCTATGCACTAAATTCTCTCCCAAACAAATATTTATATTGACAAATGTCTGCTCTAATTTTTTTTGTTTGTTGAGAATATATTAATGTTTAAGTATATTATTTTCCCACTTTTGATATGCATTATACTTTGGATTTCAATGAGTAACAATTTACATACATCTTATTATAATAGGAGCCAAAAAAAAACTAATGATAATAACTTTCAGTTAAATTACCATTTCACTGATGTACTTTCAATCTAAAATATGTTGCAATTTTAATTTTTCATTTAATTTTCAGCAGTGAAATCTTGTTATTTTGAATATTGAGTTTTTTGTAAAGAAACTTAGACCTTTTATGAGAAGTTTAAAGATATTGTCTATTTTGTGCATTTGCTTCCTGGAACTATATGTAATTTTTCTTATTTGCATTTCATTGTTTTGTGTTTAAATTCAATAAAATTTCTTTTTTTAAAAGGTCTTATCCAAATAACTTGTTTTCAGTTTAAAATGTGTTCACTTAGATCTAGCATTTATAACTGACAATTCCAAATAATTTTTGTAGCAACAAAAATAAAGTCTGAATACATGATTTTCAAAACAGTATAATTATTAAAGTTTTAAAGTTTTTCTTTATTCTATAAATTTGAGTTCCAAATAGTAAAATTATTAATGGATAAGATTTGAAATTTTTAAAAAGTGGTTCTAAATTTGATAAACTATTTGATTTCTTATTCCAACTTTCTCCAGTTCCCATTTTCCTTATGTGTCATTGTATTTTTATTGTATGTATAGTAGCTTTTGAAACCTTAAAACTTGTAAAATGATGTGTGTTAAATATTGTTTCATGCCTTTTGATTACTTCTCTCTGTGGACAAATATTTGAAGATTATTTATGAATCATAAATATTATTGTAAACTACAATAATAAAAATTTTCAGTTCTAACTTTAATTCAAAATAACCGATATGAATTTATCTATTAATATCAAATTTTAAAACATTTTTATTAAATTATCCAAACAAAAAAAATGCACGTTTTTTTTTCTGTAAATACATAAATTATTAAAAATCATTTTTAAAAAATTAAAATACTGGAATTTTTTTTTACAACATTAGATTATCTTACTGTATGGTTATACAGTTTCTTGAGAGCTTTAAATAAAGTGTTTTTTGTCAATTTAAGTACATAAATACTTGTGCATAAAAAAGCATTTATTATGCATTGATCAAATTGATCATTTTAGGCACAGAAAACTTTTGTAAAGCTTATTTGAATTGTAATGATTTTTTATATCCATTGTAGTATGATCCTGAATTCTTTTGTATTTGAGCCTACTTTTCTATAAAAGTCTTAGAGCTTAAAAATATTTTAAAAATGCCAAAATAACATCATTCTATTTGGCTACTGCATAGATAGCAATATTCCTAATTCATAAAATTTTGACAATGTGTTGTTTTTAGATGCATAACATGTATTCAAAATTGTTTCTTTTAAATATCTTTAGTGCTGATTTAGAACCAATGGAATCTAATCTCTTGAATTCAATATTTAACTTTTATTTAAAGTATTAAATTTATTTTTTATACTATGGATATGATTTCCAGGCACTTAAATACCGGGTTGTTATGATTTTGCCCAGCCCAAAAAACCCAGGTGAGATTTTTCTGAAAAAACCCACTTGAAAAAAAACCCAAGTGGGTTTTTTCAAAATTTCAACTTTAAATTACACATATAATGTATTTATATTACATAATATAATATATTGTAATATATTTCTTAATATCAGTACACAACTCATAAAGTTTAGAACCACCCCAAAGAAAAGAAATGTCCTAATTATACCATCACAATTTTTATAATGAAATAATTGTTAATCTCTGTAGCATGTGTAAGTAACACAATTTTTTTCTCATTAAAAAAATAATTTGATGTGTAACCTGTTCTATGTTATACAATAGAAACTCATAACTAAATACCATATATGCTTAGAATCCTAATTTAATTATGTAGACATGTAGAATTACTTGGCTTATACTATTATTTAGTAATAATAAAAAATACTTTATAAATTATTACTAATAATCAATTTATCTAAAAGCAAAGCATAATTTTGATTACTGTCATTGATTTATATATATATTTGTAATCAATTAACTACTTTAGTAATAAGTACATTTTTTTTTTTTTTCAAGAATTCTGAACCACCTCCTGTAATCTTCAAAACCCTGAAAAAAAACCCCAAAACCTTGAAAAAACACAGTGGGTTGGGTTTTTACTGAAAAAACCCGGGTATTTAACAACCCTGCTTAAATATGATGATAATTTTATATTAATTCCCACCAGTCTCAATATTAAGCAATACGATTTCTAGCAAACTATCTGAGAGAGCAAATTTAATGTAGTTATTATCAGCCAGTTTGTTAAAAATATCCATACATGTAACTAATTATTAAACATTATACCATTCTATTTTTATTTTTTATCTTTTGTAACTATTTATTGTTAGATTTTATACAATGCTTAGTTTAGTGCTATATCATTGTTATATTTGTGTATTTCTTTTTTAACATTTTATATTTTTTGTTATTTAGTAAATAAATTTCTATGTAGATTTATAGAGAAACCAATTCAAGTTTATGCTTTTGTATATTGTTGAATTTAAAAAATAAAGACATATAATTTTAATTCTTGTATTTTTCTTTTGATGTATACTTAGTTTTTTTGTAATATTTTTCATAGATCCTTAAATTTTTTCAGAAGCAAAATAATTGATGTTAGAATGATGAAATGAATTGGTTGCTATTTAAGTTTACAAATACAGTGGAGTCTCTATATAACGAAATCCACCGTTCCAGTAAAAAATTCGTTATATAGAGAAATTCGATATATAGAGAATGATGTTAAAAATCGTATTTAATGTGTGAAATTTGAACAAACATTATTTTTGATCTTTTGAATTAAGAATTTGAAATGTTTAAAAGTAAATATTAACCTAACATTTTATTTCTTAATTATTTAAGCTGTTTCAAAAAAGAGAACAGACATTTATTTGAAAGCTTAAAGAAAATCAAATAAGGAAGACTTGCATTAATTTCAGATGAAGAAATCTGTAATTTTTTGTTGTTTTGATTTTAAATTTGTTACGCTCTCTCTCTCTCAAAAAAAAAAAAAAAAGGCTCAAATTTTAACAAGGAATGAAAAATTGTAGTTAACATTTTCCTCCATTTGAAGGCCTCTCTTATGTGCCTCTTACATATGCATCAATCCAATTGACACTCTTTTGGGAAGGATGTGGAAAGGTGTGTGGGAGGTGGGATGAATTCGTTGGATTTAAAGAACAAGGAGAGAAGTAATATAAAAAAAACTCCAGCACTGACGATAAATCAAAAATAGGTGATGGAAAATTGATTTTATGTAATTTCGAAACTTTTTAAAACTGAATAAATTAAGACCAATATATGAAAAAAATTGTTATATGGAGATCGATATTTCATTATATAGACTGTTTTTAATGTAATCATGCAAAAAGGGGACCGTTCCTGCTAAAAATTCATTATATAGAGAAATTCAATGTATGGAATTTTGGTAGAGAGACTCGACTGTATATCGGATTTAAAAAAGAAAAATTCATGTGACATTATTAAAGCAAAATTTCAGTAAAATTTTGATGGTTTGAGATAAAAATGAGATGTTATGATATAAATTATATCTCATCACCTTCAAAAATTGACTTTTCCAGATAATAGTTAAAAATAAAATTGTACTTTTTAACTTTCTAATATAGTTTAATAGTGTTTATCACGCAACATTAAAACCTGTCATTATTTTCATCTTCTCAAAATTTACACATGCATTACTCATATCCGTAATTATTACATTAAATTTTTTTTTAATTTTATCACTTTAAAATCACTTTAATTCAAAACGCTAAGTCATTTAATTGATGAATAAAAACAAAATGAATCCAAAATCGCCAAATTATATAACAGAGGCTATTTTTGACAAAGTATACGCATTTAAATTTTTTTTTTTCCAATTTTAAGTGAAAATGAAGTGATTTTGTTGCCACAAATAACAAATTAAAAAAATTAATATCTCATAAACAAATTGAGATATCACGCAACATTAAAACCTGTCATTATTTTCATCTTCTCAAAATTTACACATGCATTACTCATATCCGTAATTATTACATTAAATTTTTTTTTAATTTTATCACTTTAAAATCACTTTAATTCAAAACGCTAAGTCATTTAATTGATGAATAAAAACAAAATGAATCCAAAATCGCCAAATTATATAACAGAGGCTATTTTTGACAAAGTATACGCATTTAAATTTTTTTTTTCCAATTTTAAGTGAAAATGAAGTGATTTTGTTGCCACAAATAACAAATTAAAAAAATTAATATCTCATAAACAAATTGAGATACAGGTTTCAAACAAATTACATTCAAAAGTACATTTTCTTTCTCTAAACGATAGTGTAAAATTTTTAAATGTGTAATGTTTAGAAGTGTAAAATTTGCAATAGCAAAAATTGCATGGAAAAGTGTTGCCATTCACAAAATGAGGTATGCGCTACGCATAGGTACGTTTGGCCTTTATAATATTGATACTCGCATAGATTTAGCATTTAGCTTGCAAGTGTCTTCACATGATTAAAACAACTTCTTAATGGAGGTGTTAGATTGGACTTTCGAAATACTGATATTCAAAATGTCATTCTGATTAATTAGATAAAAATGTTTTTGTGGTAGATATCTGACCTTTTTCAATAAAATTAGAAACATATAGGCTTGATTTTTAATGTTAGAAATATGAGAGTTATGGTGGAAAGTATTGTTGGAAGACTAAGAAAAGAATAAGAAAAAAGTATTGTTGGTGTTTTTGTCCTTTTTAAAAAAATAATTTTGTAAATAACTTTTTTATTTGTTTATATATATAATAAGAGATGACTGCCTGTTTGACTGTGGATAATGCCAACATTATAATTACCAGGTCTCTGAAATCTTTGTCAGGTGTGGATGCTAACAGTGGAAGGTGCACTTTACAGCCGGATTTTAAAATTTCAATTTAGATTGAAAAAAAAAAAAAAAAAAAAAAAAAAAAAAACTTTACTGGATAAGAGGATATTTGCAACTTTCCATCAATCCATGGAACGAAGCAGCTAGGTTAAGGGTAGCGCTGTGCAAAAAGGGCCATCACCCCGGGCACAGAAATTTAAGGGATGCCAAATTTATACTACCAACATCACTTTTGGCCTGTTACAAGTTGGGAGAGGGGGGGGGGGGGTTGCCAAATTTTAACTTTGCCCCAGGCACAATTTTCTCTTTGCACACCCCTGGTTAGAGACCATTTACCTCTAGCCAATGAGAGCATGTGGTAAATATGGGATTTAATAACTGCATTTCACAACTGAATGCTAGCAATAAATCGCACATGCATTTGTTAATCTGTCCTGCTTTGATGATTTAGTTTTTCTTGATTTACAATTGATCTTCAAAATCTATCCATGACATCATCCAAAAAAAGTAGTAAATAAGGTAATTACTCCTTTTATGTTTTCTTAGTATTTGTTCAGATATGCAGTGCACATGTTGTGCATGCTCAAAAGATTTTGCATGGAGTTGGAGCTCATTGAAGAAAGGAATTTTAAAGTAATTCAATTATTTTTGTGGTTCAAAACAGCTAAAATCAATGACTATATTTCTGTATCCTTCCAAAACATGGTTTTGTAACAGAAATACATACCTGTGTTCACTCAGATAAAATTTAAAATATTATCTAGATAATTTTTTTTTCTATTTTAGTATGAATAGAGATTTTAACTAGTCACAATTTGTTTAAAAACATCTATGGTCAGGCAACACCGGGCAGATCAGCTAGTACTATTACATATCTTCAAGTAGTTCTTGGAGGCTTTGGTTTCTCTTTAGATTTTGCTTGTATATTTCTTGTGCTAAAGCTAGGATTCTTTGGAGCAATGTGGATTAGCTAGGTGGTGGAATTTTCATTTTCTTTTCTGATCAAAAAGTTAAATGTGTTTACTGTTTCATCAAAACAATCTTTTTTTTATGGCGACAAACATAGGTTAGAATGTAGGTTGAGTAATCAAAGATGCAGATGGAAGCCAAGTAAGAGAAGTTGATATTGTCTCTATATGTTGAGATCACAATCGACATCTGAAAGGACAATTGAAAGGATCTCACACACTTCAGATCACAATCGACATCTGAAGTGACAGTTGAAAGCATCTCAAAAGTTGGCAATGATAGGGATGCATTGCGAGTCAAACATTTTAAGATGTATAGAATATTTCAAGTGAGCTGCAAGGTTAGGAGACACAAGCGTAATATCCAGCAGAGAAAGAGAACTGATAGACTTGAAATGGAAGCCAAATCAGAGAAGTAGCTACTATCCTTATTATTTAAAAGCAAAATTTGCACTATCACAGGGCTACTAGATGAAAAAATGACTTCTAAAAAATTGTTTGCCAGCGGTCATCTTATAGCAATTTTTCTACAGAGATAGAAGAGTGTGCATTTTTTTCCATTTCATCAAGGATTTTATTTCTGCTAGTTGCAATATGTCTTTGTCTATAGTAACATTTGTTTGAACTATTTAATTTTAGATCAATAATAATAGAAACTTTAATTAAAGGCTACTGTTTAACCTTTTTAAATAAAAAAATGATGACTAGTTTAAAGAAAATGGCCACTTGTAAAATATCTACTTGTGGTTGCTAATAAAATTTCATTTTTTAACTTCAGTCCCTATTGTTTAAATCACTACTGACATTAGAAATGATCTTGTTCCAGCTGCTTTTACATTTAATAAGACAATTTTGATCAAGATTGAAAGGACTTCAAAAGTAAGCAATGACAGGGAAGCATTCTGAATCAAACACATCAGGATGTATAGAATATTTCAAGTAAGCTACAAGACTGGGAGACATGACTATAATAGTCCAAGAGCTGACAACACAAAAATCTAAGATATTGAACATAAGAAATTAAAAGAAAACTTTATTTTATGGAAGAGTAGTAATAGGGGAATCTAAATTATCCATGTCTGTCAGAGGTAAAGTTGTGCATAAGTTAAAAATTTAATATTACTAGTGGTTTACTCGTAAGTTTAACATTGTATTTGTTTTACAATCATGCCATACCTTTGATTGTAGGACAAACACTATGATAAACCTATGAGTAAACCACTAGTGGTATTAATTTTGGCTTATGCACCACTTCACTTTTGGCAGACATGGATCATTATATTCCCCGAATACTCTTCTAAAAAAATAGTTTTCTTTTTTTTTTCCCCCTTGTGCTCAATACTTTAGGTTTTTGTGTTGTCATCTCTCTGAATTTAATATCCAGCAGAGAAGAAGAATTTAAAGGCTGGAAATCTATAACATATTGAGAGTTTAGAAGGAAGAGATCACTGAAGAGGAACCATTCAGTGAAGGATTTGATAATGAATATCCATTAGGACCACCCCACAGGATATGTAAGTTAAGATTGCCAGCAGTGATGAAGGGAAGAGGTAACTTGGGAGATGACACCCATCATGAAGTGATGGTAAAAAGAATTATTAGGTGAATATATGTTAATGAGAATTATCCACTTGTTTTTTTTAGTAAGACCTTTAACAGCTCCCAATAGGGTGAGGAGCACCAGTAAGACAGGAAAAGATAAGTTAACAGCAATAATTAGAGGCCCCCCTCGCCATGATTGGAGCAGAAGTTGAATTTATCGGAATGGAGAGAGACCTGCCAAGGCAGAAAAAAATGTTCCTGGATGTCGAGAATAGAAGAGTTTTAGAAGTTAACTGTTGCCTAGATCAAGTAAAATTTGGTCCAAATACTATGAGCATTTCAATTAACATGGAAAGTGTGACCCATAGGTGGAAGAAAAGACAGTAGAAAGGAAAGGAGAAGGACAAAACATGAATAGGCAATAAAAAAGAAAGGAAATGGGAAAGAAAAAGAGTAGAAGAGATTACTTATTGTTTGACTGTTGTGTATTAGTTCTTTGTAGTGATGGGCATTATTTAATATATTAGGATAAATAACAATGTTATTGTTGTATAGTTCATTATTTAATATCAGATTAACGAAAATTTCCTGTTAAATTTAGAACACAATCCCAGCAAAGTATTAAAAAAAGATTTGAAACAATCATTTTTTAGAAGTATACATTAAAATTATAATAAAAATAAAATTTCAAAATTTTCTTTTTGTATAAATAAAAAAAGAGCTTAAAGATGTACTTAAAAAGAATCATATTTTAAACGCTTATAATCTCTTGTTACAATATGCCAAAGCAAGAAGCAATCAAAAATTTGCTTTTCATGTTCAAGGCTCCAGCGACTAAACAAAGAAATTGGGTTTTCAGGACATGAGTTGGCAGACAGATTGCATTTTAAAATGCAAATTGAAGTTTAACTAATCCTAGAATTTCATCCATGAACTCAATGAGGTGATTGTCTGTGCTGTCACCTCCCAGTCTATTAGTTTTAATACAATTGTAATTAATTTCAAAAACATATTTATACGCAAGAAACTTGTTTGGATGAATTGAATTTGATTAAAAGTGTATAAATAATATTTTTGTATTCTTATGGGACTCACTTTAAATATGCATCGATAGGTATGGCTGCAATTAAGCCTGGGATCAAATTTTGCTTTTTAACAATCAGGCTTTTAAAACTGTATCTATTGTTATACAGAGTATCTCTTATTATTGTTTACTCATAGCTAGTAATCATTAGTTTTAGAGGTGTAATTCCAATAATAAAAATCTTTTACATTTTGTTGTTTACATTACAAAAAATGATTTATGTTGAAGTAATTAATTTTTAAATAGTTAAGAAATTCCAAATTTTATGAAATGTCTGGGTCCCATCATAAGTTTAATTTAGAAAATGTCCTTCCATGCTCTAACAAGTAAAACAGTAAAAAGGGATTCTGATATGACCAAAACTTACTGAGTTATGATACTTTCAATTTTATGAATTTTCAATTTTTTAGTTAGTCAATGGAAAATGTGTTTTTAGTGGAAAAAAAAAAAAAAAAAAAAAAGCTGAAATTTTATATTGTTATAATTAGGTAAATTTTAGGATTAGGAAAATTCTTCTATACAAGAGGAGAATTCTTAGTTAAGTGCTTCTAGGTCTTTTTATATGGCACAAATTTTGGCATCTCCCTCTTGGATAGGTAGAATGCATAATTTAGGAGTGGGCTTTCTCTCATTTTCAAAGGATGTTTTTTTTTTTGCTTCCTCCAGTGTAAATGGTAAAAACAATTAAATTTTAAGATCTCTTGCCCCCTCCCCCAGTTTTTTTTGTAAGCTGAGCAGTTTTAATCATCAGTCTGATGTGAATTGTTGCAGTGACATGTTTCAGATTGAGATTGGAAGAGTTAGAGAAATTGTATTCCTCGCCACAATTTATGCAAGAGGTTTTGGTGCTATAAGTAAGTTTACAGCATCTGCTACACAATCTAGATATATCGTGAACTTGGTGACTTTCTGGTGCTGGTAGAATAACTTGTAATATGATGAGCAACTGATCCATTTTTGATAATCTTCCTTTGTTCTAGCAGTCTTAATATCCACTGTAACAGCCTCAAAGTTAGATTGAAATTTCTACAGATTTCTCCAGAAGAATTGTTTATTCCTTTCTTTCAAGTAAATGGTAGCATAGCTTGACAGAATACAGTAGAGCAGCAGTTCCTGTTTTGGAATGGTACATGGCGAGACTGCTGGTGGGAGGATAATAATTGTGATGGCAGAAATCTCAAAAATGGTTAATGAAGTCACAAAAATGTCAGAAATGATGATGTAATTTGTATCAATTTATTAAATGCATGTCATAAGAATATTAATAAAAAAAAGAGCATGTTTGTGTGACCTGGTTGAGTGTAGGGGAGATGTTTATAAAAAATGGGGGTACTCAGAAATCAAACCCTTTTCTTATCATTTAATTTCTGAGTATCCCCATTTTTTATTATTGTATCCTAAGAAAAGGGTATGTGAAAGAAAAAATGATGGGAAGTGCTGTAGAGAAATATCAAACATAGTTTCTAATGTAACGTTCACATTATGAAATTTGAGTTACTTAACTTTTTTATCAAATAACCTGCAATTAGGCTTCACCTGCTCATATTGCCAAAACTTAAAAGACTTTACTTACATTAAATTTGTAACTACAACTTCTAACCATGCATAGTTAATTATTGTTTTTATTATTTGTTGTGTGTTAAATAAATAAGCGATTCAACAAAGGATTATTAAAGAAAGTTGATTAATTATTTGTAAATCTCAACTCAAAATTTAAAAACAGTTAAAAAAAACAAAAAGAAAGCAGAGTCCCACTCAACTCATAGTTGAGAAAGTATTGAAAATTAAGTATATTTCAGAAATTTTCTCAAATCAAAATCTCGATTCCAAGTACCTCCACTTCAAAAAACTTAAGTGACTCAAGTATCTCAATCGGAACATAGTATAGTGTAGATGTGCTAGTAATAGACACCCCTCAATCTTTTTGGTTTATAAAAAAATAACCAATAAAAATTTAGCTTTTATTATTATTTTTTTATAAGTCCTCCTTGCATGTTTTATAGCTTGGCACCACTGTTAAAAATCTTAATGAAACCAATCAAAAAGCAGAAGATAATGTTTTGAAGTTTTACTGTTTTTCAGTGAAAATCTTAATGAATATGTTAAGAGTTTCATTTAATAAATTTATACATTCTTTATCTTGCAAAATTTGCAACTTTTTGTTTTGGTAGTAATAAAAAAAAAATTTAATTTTATATACTAATAGCCATTTATAAATTTTCATTTATTTTTTTAGGTTTTTAAGAGGGCTGTCCTTTACTGGAATGCTTAAATAGTTATTTTCCAGTAATGAACACCACATCTAAACTTTGAAAAAAATGCCATTTCGGTAATGTTTATAATGCATAAATACTTTGACTTAATTGAAAACTCGAATAACCAAATTTAATTTTTAAATTACTCTTACTGACATGTGCCAAAAATATTGTTTAAGGGCACAGTCAAATTGGCGCTCATAGGGCTCACCATTTAAATAAAAACACTTAAGTTACAGAAGTTGTTAAAAATCTATTTTTTATCTTAAATGTTTGTTTATTCCTCTCTGACAAAAATAAATAAATAAGTAAAATAAAATAAAATAATAAAAAAAAATAATAAAAGTTGTAGTATTCCTGAAATTAGTAAATCTGCAGATCAGAGGCAAACATCTGTTCTGCAGTTATATTTTAAAATTATTTTATTTAGTATTTAAAATATCCAATTCAAAGTATCATTTCTCTCATATTTGTAATAATCAGGGTTGGTAAAAAACCGTTTTTTTTTTCTTTCTTTCTTTTTTTTTTTTTTTTTTTTTTTTTTTTTTTTTTTTTTTAAACCAAAAACAGTGTTTTGTTTTTTTTTAGTTTAAACCAGGTTTTTAAAAATATGTTTTCCTATTACATATATTTTACATAAATGAAAGCATGTGAGTTGAAAATATAGTTATGGTATCTTATTTATTGTTAATGCAATAAACGAAAACACAAGTTTGACCTAGAGTAAGATGAAATACAATGTATTTATGACTCAATAAGTTTATTATGATTATGGTTTCATGAACAAAAATTGCCTTGATAACTATTACTATTCTCAAAAGTTTTTCTTTCATGTTTAAGGACTTTTATTTGGGAAAAACTATAAACAGATTATTTACTAAACAAAATTTAGGAACTTGCATTTGCACATCATTTATTCCTAAGGAGAATCCCAATAAACCACCATTTTAATCTTCCTCATGGTTAATTTTCTGAAGTTATACTTTACAAACAACAAATAAATAAAATAAAAACATTCTATTTTATTTAAATATGATTTTCTTTCTAATTATTTTAAATATATTTACAAATTGACAGTTAAAAGTAGAAACTATGATTTTTTTTTTTTTTTCTTAAGGTTTTATTAAGTATTGGATTCAGCGGAAAACTTTGATATTCAGCCATACTGAATATTTGGTAGGCCAAATAGTTTCATATTTGGCCAAGCCGAATATTCGGTAACACGGCCGAATACCGAATATTCGGTGGATCCCTAGTTCTATATAAATACTTTCCATGAAAAAGATGATATCCTTTAGACCATTCGTTTTAGCATTGTTGAGTATCATAGAGAAGCATCTGTGACAAAATGAAGTTTAATGAATTCCGGTCATTGCGAGTGCCATAAAACTTGACATATGCAGGGCTTAGTGGGCAAAAACAAAAAGCAGGAAAAGGAAAAAAACAACCTGAGACCACACAAAACCCACAAAAGATGCCTACAAGAGGCATAAATATAAAATTTCCGTTAAAAAAAATAGAAATTAAAAAGCCTAAAAAAAAAGAAAGAAAGAAAACAAATTTTCTAAGGGACCAAACTCCTCATCTGGCCATTAAACACCATGGTTACGAAGGACGCTGGCCGGCCAACGAAGAAAGTAAATAATGACAGCTATTGCCACAGAACCTAGCTCTCTGTAAAAAAGTTTTATTCAACATTATTGTATAAATGTTGATAAATTTTGTAAATATATTATATAATAACATACGTTATGATGAACCTGTAATCGAAAAATGATATTTTACTGTTTCAATAAACAAGAACATTTTTATTTTATTTATTTATTTATTTATTTTTTTTGCCGTGCGCAGTTAAACGACATTTGCAAAATGGCGTGGCATCAGTTTTACGCGGCGCGTAATTGTTTATGTTTTTGTTAAAATATGTTGTTCTTTATTTTTGTGAATTTGTCATCCAATTTAAATTTTTAACTCTTAAAAAATGGGTTATTTAAAATATATTGAGGTAGAAAATTTTAAATCCTATAGAGGCAAACAGAAAATAGGATGCCTAAAACCATTTACAGCTATAATTGGGCCCAACGGCTCAGGTCAGCAACTCCATATACATATTTTGAAGTTTTAGATTTTATCATCTTGTTTTAAAGATCTTTTTGTATTTTAAAATTATTTAGTAAAAAGATTACTTAAAGTTATTTGTGCTAACATCTAATTGTTCACCATTATAATGGTTTATTCTTTTTTTTAATATTCTGCTATTTTTGGTGGAATTCCTTCAAAAATTTTATAAATCTTTGAAGATTTTCTGCTTTAAATTAATTTTTTCAAACAATATTTATCAAAATTAATCGTTATTATTTGATTTCATTATTCATGATTGTAATCATAAGTATGTATTATTACAACACGATTGAATAATCTCCTGTGGTTTCCCTAAAGACTGGGGAATAATTTTTGAAAGCTCTTGAATGCAGATTTTGAAATAGTTTGGATAGCAGATTTTTTACAAGAGATATCTGGTTACAACTATGGATAGGGGAGAGGGAGCCACACGTGAAAAATGTTTACATTTTTGACTATTTCTCAAAATTGTTATGGGCTATTGGAACAAAATTGTTTGAACATATTGATTTATATGGATATTTAAATTTTATCTGTTCTTTTGGTGAAAACTTGTGAATGCGGTTATCAAGAATTTCTAGCTTATTACCATCATTCTAAAAATTGTCTAAATTTGTTCTCATGTGCTCCGGTAGATGGGTAATTGTAAACATATCTAGGGCACTTGTGAGCACATTCATAAATAAAACAAATATAATTTTTGTGAATAAAAACTGTGATCAAAACTAATTAATGTCCTCTTTTTAGTTATGGCAATAAATCAATAAATATTTCAACATAGATATTACACAGACATTCTACTTTTCCGCAGAAACGCGGAATTCCACTTTTTTGGCGATGAATTTTATTATCCCTGGGATCGATGCAAATATGCATTAAACATTTGACATTTTTATGGGGGGGGGGGGGGAGACGGAAGAAATGCAACAAAAAGCGAGTACAAACCGCACCAAATTAAGCAAATTTCTTCAAAGCATTGCAGGAAAAGTGCAAATTGCCCAAATTACCTCAAAAAAAAAAAAAAAAAAAAACGGTCACGGAAAAAATGGGATTTTTTTTCTGAGGATCGCGAGAGGTAATGTGATTGTCGTGTACAGGTTGCAGAAAAATACTCAAATTTCGTCAAAGAATCGTGAAAAATGCTCGAATTTATCAAAAGATCAGTGATGCCGCTGGACTTGAAAAATCCTGGGTCCCCGGGACCCAGGACTTCTAAAATTCTGGGTCCCTTTTTTACAAAAGCGGGTTCCCACTAATAATAAGTCATATTTTTAGACGCAAAAATGGAACTTGTTCATTTGCAAAAAGAAAATTGAATGCGATAATTGTTTTAATAATAATATATAAATAATTAAAGCCAATATTAATTTTTTTAAAACTATTAAGAAAAATTTTCCTTACTTTTTTTTAAAAAATAAATGATACAAATTAAATTATAAAATAATGCTTATTTGAGTGTAGAAGATAACAAGTATCACTATTGTTTGTATTTCTTTTAAAAAGGGGCAAAACTGATTTATTGAAAAAGACATTTTTCCTGAAAAAAGAATACTTTTGTTGAGTAAAGGGGTATTTTTTTGTTTAATGAATGGGTTTTTCAGAAGTTACATTCACTCAGATAGATTTGGAACAATCAAAAACAGATTGTGAAGCAAAAAAATCTGTTTATGGAGCAGCCAGGGTTCGTAAATATTATGATATTTTCGAAAATATCGAAAATATCCGATATTTTGATATATATCTGATATTTTCGATATATATCTGATATTTTCAAAATTTTCAGCTTATTGATTACAAATATTTTTTGATTTAATATAAATTAAAATTTTAATCATATTACAGTTAACATGAAAACATAAACCAATATTCTAAATCTTTTTTTTTTCCTTTGTAAATTTGATGATTAAATAAATGAAGACAAACAATTTTTTGTGATGTTCAACAAATTACCTTTTCACTCATCAAAACACAAAATACAGAATTCAGTTTCAAGTTTTAAAAAAATTTATTTTTAAAGAACAAGTTTCAAGATACAAAATAATAATAATAATAATAATAATAATAAATAAAAAATAAATTATTTTTTTCTATTGAAGAATTTAAACATGAATGTAAGCTTGTCAGCTTTTTCATTCCCTAACCTATTCCGGAGTTTAGACTGAACTAAACCGAAACTGGAAAAGATTCTTTCTAATCCAGCTGTTGAAGGAGAAGCTGTAAACAACTGATTAGTTAAGTTGGACATTTTTTCTTTTATGGGCTGCTCCAATTTAATATTGTCCCCCCAAATTATTGGTTCAACCTTTATATATTCAGTTTCAAACATAAAACTTGGAAAAGGAGATTTCTTTGCTAAAAATGTCATTGCCAGGGGCAAAAGTTCTTTGTCTACTGGACGCAAGAAATTAAAAGCACTATGCTTTTGATCTTCAGTTAATTTTTTCCCACAGTATCTGTGGTCCAACATATTAGCAGCTAAATGTGCTGGTGACAATGCCATTTCTTCTCTTGCTAATAATTTTTTCTTGATATCCTTTCCAGATGTTTCCAATTGTTCCTTTAATTTGCACCAAATTTCTACACATTGTGCAATCTTAGTGTCATCTTTTTGCATTTCATCTAATGCATCTGCAATAGGTGTTAAAATATTTATGTAATCTGTGCAATTAACCATTAAGTTGACATCATTCACTAAATTGAAAATTTCTTTATCAATTTCAAGTTTGTGATCCTGACAGACTTGCACCAGTTTTCCTCTGTTATCTAAAAAAGACTTCAGTGTATCGAACATTGTGTTCCACCTTACAGCTTGAGGTATTACTAGCAGTTTTCCACCATTTTTCTTATACCAAGCAGTTGGCAAATGAGTATATTTAAAATATTTAATTATCTTGATGACATTTTTACTTATATTTGGAAATTCTATGTCTTTGGCAAGAAGATTTAATATGTGAGCAGAACAACCATAGTAAATAATATCAAAATCTTCAGACTTAGCAAGCTCTTCTCTCATTTTTTTAACATTTCCAGTATTATCTGTAACAAAACTGCGAACATCTACAGCAAATTTTTCTTTACAATCCAAGATAGATTGTTTTGCCACATCACATAAATATTCTGCAGTATGTGAATGTTCTGATGAATCTATAGTCGAAGTTCGGAAAGTATCACCAGATATTGTGATCACTGAGGTGCAAATAAGTGACTCGTTGTGGATATTACTCCAGCCATCAAGACTCATAGTTACAGTTTCTCCAGAGAGAATTTCCTTTGATTCTTCAAGTACTTTTTTGTGTAAATCATCCAAAAGTTCCCCTGCTAATCTTCTTTCCGAAGGAGGCGTATAGCCAGGTCGAAGCAAACTACAAAGTTTTATAAATTCAGGATGAATAACATGATTAAATGGTGTATTTGTAGCAAAAAAGTAACGCACAATTTGTTCATCAATAGCTTGAGCATATACTGTTGAAGTGCAAACCACATCAGAATCTTTAGACAATGAAACTGTTGTTGTTTTGTATCTTGTTGCTGCAGAAGCTTTTTTCTGTTTCTTGCATGGTTGTTCTGATAAGATACAATTGTCTAAATCAACACTTCTTTTAGGATCATCATCATCTGTAATAAGAAAAAAAAAATGCATCAGAATGAACTGTGGAATGAAATATTTAATATTTAAGAAATATAAAATTCAGGACTGCCAATAAGTTCTAATCTATAATTTCAAAGTAGCATATGTAAGTGTAATTACTAAAAACATATGAAAACATTCTAAACAAATTAATAAATCTCTTGTTAATATTAAAACTTTTTAACGCAGCAAAGTCTTTTTAAAAATAGAATAAATATTAAAATTTTACTAAGCACAAAAAGAAATTTTACAAATAAAAATATATTTAGTTATTTTAATATTATCTTGTTTATGAAAAAGCATTTGAAGTTTAAAATTGAATTGAAGAATTGTGTGCATTTTTTATTCAACATTATCACATTACAAGATAAAAGTTTGGTCAAAATATCAATTAGATATACAGTAGACTCCCTTAAATCCACACTCCTAAAATCCGCAACTCTCTAAAATCCGCACATATTTTACGGATGTAAACAATGAAACATTCAATTCAGATGTAGGTGCAAAATTTGACTTTTTTAGATTTTTATCAATTCTATATATTTTTTAATTTGTAATTTTTTTTAAGGTTATTGAATTCATGTTTTTTCATAAAGAAAGAATAATTTATTTCTGAAAAAATAAATATATTGCTGATATAATTTCTAATCACAATATTACCAAATATATTTATGTATTAATCAAGCTTTTTTAGTTGTTAAGTCTGGCTAAACCTGAAATAAAACTTCATTATTTTATGATCTTGATGTAAATTAGTAATGTACATTTATGAGGCAAGTTTTTATTGAATAATTTAGGAAAAACACGTTTCATCTTTATAATGAATATTTAATTGTACATTACTCCTCATTAATTTGACCTTTGCTTTTAGTACTTTTATCATTTCAAAAACTATCTAAATTTTTATTATTTTAGTTTATTACTTATTTTAGTATTTTAGCATATAGTAAGCATTCATTATACTTTTGATTTCATTATTAATTACATTCAAATTACTTTTTAAACTAGTTGGATGTGCCAATCCCAAAACTTTCTTCTATCTCATACGTACATTTTAATATAAAAAAAATAATTACTCATTTTAATGCTTTAATAATTTTAATTCAATACCATACCAACTTTGATTTTCATCTTAAATTTCTGCTTCAATCAATTAATCGGAGTAAAAACAAATTTACGTCTGCACGAGCCGATGGACAATAGAATGATAGGCAGAATTTTTTTTTTCAAATTCAGGGAGGACCTACTTGCCTTACCAAGAAATAATTATATACAAAAAATTTACTTCAGTTCTAGAACTAACTTCATACACTTTTATGTGGTGCAATATTGAAAATGGCATAAAATTCGCTATTGCAGCGCCTCCTTCCGGCGGATTTTTTTCAGATTCAGGGCGATCCAACTAGCCCTAAACATACACTTACACAAAAAATTTCGTTCAATTCGATGCATAACTTCATGTACTTTTGGTCGGTACAATATTGAAAATGGCACAAAAAACGCGATTGTAGCGCCCCCTTCCGACGGATTTTTTTCAAATTCAGGGAGGACCAACTAGCCATAGTCATACACTTACACAAAAAAGTTGGTTAAATTCGGTGCATAACTTCATATACTTTTGATCGGTACAATATTGAAAATGGCACTAAATTCGCGATTGCAGCGCCTCCTTCTTTCCGGATTATTTTCAAATTCAGGGGAGACCAACTAGCCATAGTCATACACATACACAAAAAATCTCGTTCAATTTGATGCATAACTTCATATACTTTTGCTCGGTACAATATTGAAAATGGCACAAAAATCGTGATTGCAGCGCCCCCTTCCGGCGAAATATTTCAAAAGTGAAGGAGGACCTGCTTGCCACAGCCAAAAACATTTACAAAAAATTTGGTTCAATTCTATCCATAACTTCATACACTTTTTGATGGTAGAATGGCGACATACACACAGACATACACACACGGACAGACAGACATTTTGTAAAAACATGTTTTTTGGAATCTCTGACCCCTAAAACGTGTAAATCAGTCGAAAACCGGAAGTCGAAAATAATTTCGATTACAATACTTTCTTCTATTGAAGATAGAAGAAAGTAAAAATGTAAACAAAGCAATGACCAGAAATCCGCAAAACCTCTGGTCCCAAGCTGTGCGGATTTGAGGGAGTCTACTATATATATTTTTTTAATATTTCATGATACTAAACCATTTTAAGTCATAATAAAACTTAATAGAAATCTTATGTATTTAAAAAAAAAAAAAAAGTCTTAACTTTTAGAGCATTTAAATTGTGATATAAGAATTCAAAAATATAATCTAAAATTGGTAATGAGAGTAATGTGTAATAAAATCTTATCCATATTTTTAATGTAGAGATGTAAAGTTAACTCTAAAATGTGTAACTGTTGGCAGCCTTAAAGATTGAATAACCATATTTTAAAGAAAATATTAAAATATAAAACAGAAAAATGTGTAATTACCTGTATTATCAATCTGAGCAGAAGAACACAATTCATAATGCTTCTCCATCCTTTTTGGAATTCCTTGCATTTCTTTATCACACATCTTACATATGGCCCATTTGCCACTATTTCCTTCTTTAATTTTACATGTGAAATGATTCCATATAGGATCTTTTATTCTTGGCATAGTGATTGCAATAAAAACTTTAATAAAATTTTTAAGCTTTATATCATTTAAATATAATATCAACAAGAACAAAATAATGACAGCACAGCAAAGACTTGCAACATATGTAAAATTTTGTTCTTAAAACATGTCTATTCTATGCCTACACATTACACTGCCTGATTGACTATTGAGCAATTCAGATTAGCCAATCATCACCCCTTTTTCCAATTCTAGCAGGTGCAATCTAAAAATAGTTTTTGGAGGTGGGGGATATTTTGTAAGCATGTTTTTAATATTTTAGTTATTTACAGATGGGTTAATTTTTAATAACAATTGAAGAGCTCATTTAGACTTTTGTTGACTAAAAATATTTTGAAAATAAAAATTAAATATATGAAAATATCAAGAATCATGATATTTTGAAAATAAATATCAAATATCGAAAATATCAAAAAGCTTGATATTTTGAAAATAAATATCGGATATATATCATGATATATATCATGATATATATCCATTGATATATATCACCGAACCCTGGGAGCAGCACAAATAATAATAATAATAATTTGGAAGCAGGAAAGTTAGTTTTTTGAACAGAAAAATTCTATCCAGGCATTAACTTTTTTTTCATGTTATTTTGGCGAAAATTGAGTTTTAAAGTGATTTTTTGACAAAATTTGTCTTTTTTTCGCGATTTTTCGACGAAATGTGCCGTTTTTTCGCGATCTTTTGACGAAATTTATCGTTTTATCACGATTTTTTGATGAAATTTGCCGTTTTTCGCGAATCTTTTGACAAAATGTGCCGTTTTATCACGATTTTTGAACAAAATTTGTCATTTTTTTTTTGCGATTTTTGGACGAAATTTATCGTTTTTTTCGCAATTTTTTGAGGAAATTGCTTTTTTTCAGGATTTTGTAACAGAATTAGCCATTTTTTCGCGAATCTTTTGACGAAATGTGCCGTTTTTTCGCGATCTTTTGACGAAAGTTATAGTTTTATCGCAATTTTTGATGAAAATTACCGTTTTCGCGAATCTTTTGATAAATTTTGCTGTTTTATCATGATTTGTGGATGAAATTTTTCGTTTTTTCGCGATTTTTTGAGGAAATCTGCCTATTTTTTGGGATTTTGTAACAAAATTAGCCATTTTTTTGCGAATTTTTTGACGAAATTTACCGGTAATTATTCGTTATTTTGCGATTTTTTAACGAAATTTACCTTTTTTGCGAATTTCTGACAAAAATTACACGTCCTGCGGGACGCATAAATTCCATTTTTTTGCGTCCCGTCGCCGATTTTTTGCATATTTTACGCGCTATAGCGCGTCCGCGGCATCCCTGAAGATCATGGAAAATACACGCATCTTGTCGAAAAATTGCGGAAAAGAGGCAAATCTTATCGAAATATCTGAGAAATACGAGAACTTTGACGAAAAAATGAAGAAAATTGCAAAATTTCTTGAAAGATCGCAGAAAATAAATCTATTTTGTAGAAAGAACGCGGAAAGTAAATCTATTTTGCAGAAAAATCGCAGAAAAAATGCGAATTTTATTGAAAGATCGGAAAAAATATGCGAATTCTGACTAAAGATCGAGAAAAATTCGCGAATTTTAACGAAAAATTGCAGAAAATATGTAAATTTTGATGGAAGATCGCAAAAAATAAGTAAATTTTGAGAAAAAATTGCAGAAAATATGCAAATTTTGACGAAAGATCGCGGAAAATACACAAATTTTGACGAAAGATTATGGAAAATATGTAAATTTTGACGAAAGATCATGGAAAATATGCAAATTTTGACGAAAGATCATGAAAAATACATTTGTTTTGTCAAAAAAAGGTGAGAAAAATTGCAAATTTCGCTAAAAAATAATGGATAAATGCAAATTTTATTGAAAAGGCTGTGGAAAAGTAAGATTTTCGTCAAATGATCGAGAAAATATGCTAATATCATTAAAAAATTGCAGAAAAATGCAAATTTTGTCAAAACACTGCAAGAAAGTACAAATTTCGTCAGAAGTCCGTGGAGCCGTGTAAGTTCAGCTCAGCTTTTTTCTTGCTGAGCCTGTAACATGTCTGATTACAAGAAATTATTTGTAAAATTATACACTTAATATACTTATTCCTTTTGAGTCAAGCATAGCAAAACTGTGTTATTTTTATATAAGTTATTGAATAATTCTCTTATTGTGTTTTTACTTTTGGCCGAATCCATGTCGATTCAGGCAGGGGGGTTACCTTCATAGTCTCAGAAGTTCTTTGATTTAATATATGTTAAAATTCAGGAAAAAATAAAATTCCCGTAATTTTTGGTTTTCCCCAAAAAAATTTCTGGACCGAGATACAGGGTGCCAAAGATGGCATCCCCAGCACCTTTTCCCATTTGCGATTTTCGAAAAAAAGTTTAAAGTGCTCTATCTCTGAAACGATGCAAGATAATTCGTTGCAGTTTATTTTATTTTAAAGATAATATTTTTCTGATTAAAAAGATATACTCCATTTTGAAATATGTATTTAATTATTTTTACAGCAGCCTTCTAAAAAAAATTTCTTTAATCAAAAATAATTTTTTTCTCAAAAATGCCAATCTTAAAAATTTTGATTTTTTTACTGTTAGTCAATACCATTGAGTACTACCTTCACTGTAAAGGAGAACTTCCACTTTTGAGTTTAACAAGTTTTAGAATCATTTCAAGAATTTAGAGAATTTTACAGGAACTGCATGTCAAAAGTTCCAGTAAAAGTCTCTCAATTTTCATTTATTTGTATCATATGTAGCCTATTACATATCCTAAACAAGTTAGAAATCACATGTCAAACATGGTAAATGAGGTGCATTCATACTATGACTAATTTTATAGATATTTAGATCTTGGTGCAATAAGTATTACACTCTTGTGAAAACTGGCATGAATACAAAATTTATTATGTTTCTATATATTAAATTCAGTAATACGGAAGTAATATGAATCCATCTTAAAAAGAACATAATCACCAGGGCAACCTAGAATCATTACCTATCATGAGATATGTTTGAGTTAATTATGTGTGATAGGATTTAATAGGATGAATAAAATATTTATGATCTTTATTTCAAAATTTTGACTTTCATAATATTTGACAACTCTTTTCACAACATTTGTTGCTGTTTTTTTTTTTTTTTTTTTTTCTTTTGAAGGTAACATTTTTTTGTTCGAAATGATATATTCAATTATGAAAAAATGTATTCATATTTTCTGATGCAGCCGTTTGATTTTTTTTTAATTAAAAGAAATCAAAAATGCTAATCCTAAATTTACTTAAATCAAAAATGCTAATCCTAAATTTACTTAATTATTTTATTTATTTATTTTATTTGACAAGTTATCAAAATACATGTAAAATTTTGCCATATATTTTACCAGTTCCTGTATTACAATCACATACTGGTCTCAGGAAATCAAAATCTTAGTCTTGTTTGGCATAGAATTTTATTTCTTAATAAGTATAAGAAACTGACAGCTTTAAAAATAGCTTACAAAAGAAAAAAACATACACTAAAGTTTACAAAATATATGTATAAGTTTCACAACATATTACTTTCAGTGTACTCTGCTTAGAATTGAAATTAGAAATTCATACACTTTATAATTTGTTGAACAGTATCTGTATCTTCTTTTGATATTTAGTGATGCCTTCCTGTTTTACTAATAGGGTCTGGGGCTTCCATAATCCTTAAAACATTGTGAATAGGAAGTGAACACTGGTGGTGGTGTTACAATCTAGCAGGTGGAAATGTATATCCAACAGCCGATCCATGTGGGAGCATAAAGTTAACGACAATTTCATAAACAACTGATTTCATTTACCTTTGCAATCCACCATTCACAGTAATATACACAGGCAACAAAAATTCCTTTTTATAAATTGTGAATCTGAATATTTTGCAATTGTTTCAGCGATCTTGGTTGGACAAATGAAATTTCTTCTTGCTTGCTGTTCAAAGTTTGTGCTATTTAGATACTATGATAATAATAGATGAATATACCCATCACTATGATATTAATAGATGATTGTTCATTCTATTAAACTCTATCACACATAATTAAATATCACATGATAGGTAATGATTCTAGGTTGCCCTGGTGATTACGTTCTTTTTAAGATGGATTCATATTACTTACTTATTACTGAATTTAATATATAGAAACATAATAAATTTTGTATTCATGCCAGTTTTCACAAGAGTGTAATACTTATTGCACTAAGATCTAAATATTTATAAAACTAGTCATAGTATAAATGCACCTCATTTACCATGTTCGACGTGTGATTTCTAATTTGTTTAAGATATGTAATAGGCTACATATGATACAAATAAACAAAAACTGAGAGACTTTCATTGGAACTTTTGGCGTGCATTTCCTGTAAAATTCTCTAAATTCTTGAAATGATTCTAAAACTTGTTAAACTCAAAAGTGGAAGTTCTCCTTTACAGTGAAGGTAGTACTCAATAGTATTGACTAACAGCAAAAATATCAAAATTTTTGAGATTGGCATTTTTGAGAAAAAAATTATTTTTGATTAAAAAAAATTTTTTTTAGAAGGCTGCTGTAGAAATAATTAAATACATATTTCAAAATAGAGTATATCTTTTTAAGCAGAAAAATATTATCTTTAAAATAAAATAAACTGCAACGAGATATCTTGCATCGTTTTAGAGATAGAGCACTTTAAACTTTTTTTCGAAAATCGCAAATGGGAAAAGGTGCTCGGGATGCCATCTTTGGCACCCTGTATCTCGGTCTAGAAATTTTTTTGGGGAAAACCAAAAATTACGGGAATTTTATTTTTTCCTGAATTTTAACATACGTTAAATCAAAGAACTTCTGAGACTATGAAGGTAAGATTTTTATTTTGGCTGCCTGAATCGACATGGACTATGCCTTTTTCTAAATATTATCTAATGTGTATAATAAAATTATGATAGAAAAAGTTGATGATTGTCACACTACTACTTATCTTTTTTTGGGGCAACTAAATTTTAGTTTCATAAAATAAAATATCTTAAAAATACTTTAATATAGGCTGTGAAAAAATAAATATGTTTAAAACTGGAAATCATTAAAGAATAACAAATAAACCAGGGTTGGGTTTTTGATGTCAAAAAGTGTTTTTTGACCTGACGTGTCAAAATTATGTTGAACAGTGTCAAAAACCTTATACACAGTTTTTTAGCAATCGTCAGTGTTAGTTATTAAATCAAACTAAAAACTGAATGAATAATAATGAAATATTATTAAAATTATTTTTATTTAGTTGTAATTAGGGATGTTACGAATAGTGATTTGGCCGAATAGCCGAATACCGAATATTCGGCCAAATTTTAGGCCGAATACCGAATATTCGGCTGGCCGAATAGTAAAATTTTTTTCAATAAAGAAAATAAATTTTGATTATATATAATTTAAAAAAAAGGAGCTCATTAATAATTATTACTCTTAAATGTGCTTTTAAATGTTTTTTTAAATTTGAAAAACTTATTTTAACAAAAAAAAATTATGAAATTGCATTATATCCTTTATTTTAATGTACATCAAATTGATTTTCAATAAGTCAAGATGGGAAAATATTTCCATTAAAATATGAAGAATATATTTCACTTTTACTATCAAATGATACTTCTTGCATCCAAAATCAATAATATTCTTAATCTCTCTCTCTCTCAGAACTCACATAGACATATTTTCTGAAATAATCTTTAATGAAGTAAATTTGATCATTTAGAGTTTGTGTCCCTAGTGATAAGCAAATTTGCAAGAATGAGACTGTTCTGAAATCAGATGCCAAGCTTTAAATTACAAATTACGTTAAAGCAAAAGGTTATGCTTAAAGTAGAATGCATATGTTTACAAAATCTTTGACATTTGAATCGGCACATACAATATTCAACTTCAATATTCTACTTATTCAATAAGCATTAAAAGCAGGGTTGGGTTTTTGACGTCAAAAAGGGGTTTTTGACATGACGACGGTTTAAACCGGATTAAACCGACAAAAACCTGTCGAAAACCCATAGAGTTACAATCTGCTGTGATGCACTAGAGTTTATTGTTAAATTTTAAAATTAGCAACAGTTGCCATACATTATGCTGAAATTTAATTATGTTGTAGGTAATTAGCAGGTCTTTAAATATTTCTAATTAATAAAAATTAAGGTAAAAATGATAAATTTCAAATCTCAGAAATTTATCTTGAAATGGGTATGCAGAAATATTTGCACAAAAATTATGTTTAAATATCTCGTTTATTTATTATTATTTTAATATTTAAAAAAATCTAAAATTATGTAATATGCATTTTGTCATAGTTAGTATTTATAGGTGTTAACAAGTTAAGTGTTATAAATGCAGGATTTTCAAAAGTAAAACTTGATACGGGTGTTTAATTTTTTTTTAATGTTATACACATTATATACAGAAGCGTGTAAAGAGAAAATTGTGACAGGGGCAAATTTAGAATTTGGTGCCTCTCTACCCAACTTTTTCTTGTGACAGGCCAAAAAATAACATTTGTAGTATAAATTTGGATAGTGCCCCCTAAATTTCCGTGCACGGGGCAACTGCCCCCCCCCTTCTCACAGAGCTGATTATATACATAATATCTTGTAGGTTAATTTGAATTTAAATATAATGCACATAATTTATTATATGTATGATTATTACACAATATAAACCATTTTTATCTCTACTCCCCCTCCCAATCCCGCCCCACAACACACTAATAGTATTAAGAATATAAATAATGCTTATTTTGAAAGCAAGGTAAGACGAGAAGTAATTATTCAACAACTGAATACTTAGGATATTTAACAAAATTGTATAGCATTCAGTAAAAAAAAAAAAAAAATAATAATAATAAATAAAAAACAAACTATTTGTATAAGCTAATTATTCAGCATAGTAAATAAAAAGTCTGATTATTGAAAATAGATACTCAGATGTTTTTTATTATCTTTACGTTAGTTATAAATTCAAAAAATGACTGATGATTTAGAATTCAGAATTACTGATTTTTCAGAAAAACTAACTAACAATTGTAAAAGTCAAAACAGAAAAAATCTACAAAATACTTCTAAAACACAAAGTATTAGGGTAACATCCCCAGTAATTGGCACATTAAGAATTTGTCGTTAAACTTACTTAAATTTTCATTACAAAGAAATAAGCTATTTACTTGGAAATATTTTTAAATCAAAGAATGCATACCTGTGCATCTATTTTGCCCACTAAAAGCAAAAAAAAATTGAAAAAGTATTTTTATAAAAAGTTGCTGAAATCACCAGTAATTGGCACCTAGAGCACCAATGTATGACACCTTGTGATCCAGTAATTGGCATATGTTTATATTAAAAAAAAACTTTACATTTTGCATTGGGTTTAATCGCTTTAAATTAATTTACTGTAGATGAAGATGCCATATTTCAGGTTTTTGAGAGTAAGAAATCAGCATATTAATCTGAAATGTGAACACTTTAAAACAATACAATATACTTACATTAATACCCAGTAATTGTCATGCTGTCCCCAGTAATTGTCATATGAAGCTTTAATGGATTCCAATTACTGATAAAATTTATATTTTCAAATAAAAACAAATGATAAACAAAATTAGTCTATAATTTTAAAAGTACTTTCAAAATAAATGGTTTAATCTCAAATTCCTTGCGAATTCCTTGTAATTGGAATAGGTGCCAATTACTCGGAACTAGCAAAATTGAAGCACCATTAATTGGCAACTACCATTAATTCAGAAATCCAAATATTTGTGTCGAAAATACTTTTACACAATTAAAGTAACCCTTTTAACTAAACAAAACTGTTGTCAATTAAAATTTAAAATATATTATAAATCAAATAATAATGAATTGAAAAGCATGCCTTCCTTAAGCCAAAGAACAAGAATTTGCAACAAAATGGCTAATTTGATACAACCCAGATTTGTTTCTCTTTCCACGGCTCTATTGTCATGTTGTAAAATAAATCAAAGTTATAATCTTTAACGTAAATGAGCATATAACTGATATCTGGTCTTGAATTTTTAAAAGACTGGATATAAATCTTTTTTTAGGACATGTTTGTAAAATGTGCCAATCACTGGTGCATGCCAATTACTGGGGGTGTCACCCTATGTAGTTTTTTTTTTTTTAATCTTATAAAATACATAATTTAAAAAATAAAACATTCATTAAATATATTCAATTAATTTGATTACATAATCTAAATCAATTCAAATGAAATTATCAAAGTAGAAATTTAGTTCAATAATGCAATTCATTTACATCACGTAGCATACGGTAGCACATAACCAGTTTTCAACAATTTTCTGTTCCTAATCAATTACGGAACTTGTCTAATCTTTTATATTATTTTAAACTATACACTAAGTTTGGTTATAAATAAATTTCTTCATAATATAATATCCCTGCATATTTTGAATAACACGTTAAAATTTAATAAATAATATTACAAAAGATAAGTTTTCCAAAGTCTGAAATTTTGTTTACTATTCAAAATATGTTTTTCAAAAATTTAAATTTATTTTTTCTACAACATATTTAGAAACATTTTCCTTATTAAAAGCAAATAAATTTTACTTATTAAATATAAATATAGGTAGATATATATATATATGTAAGGAAATATTTATTTACATATAAATATAGGTTTTTGACAGTTTTAGACATTTTTGACAAGGAGGTTTTTGACATGACGGTTTAAACCATGGTTAAAACCGTCAAAAACTGTCGCATGTCAAAAACTTGCCAACCCTGATTAAAAGGATAAACAGAAAATTGATAACAACATAAAGGAAGTAAGATTAAATTAAAAATATATACATAATAATGTTACATATTTAAGTCAGTAATCATGCAAATAATTATTTAAAAGTGAAAACTATAGAATGAAAAAATTATTTTGTTGAGTATTTAGAATTTATATTAAAATATTTATAAAACCATCTTCATAAAGCAAGTTGTGTCATCTAATGTGTATCGAGTTTGACACCAGTTCTGCTTTCAGATGTACCGTTGTATTTGGAATGGTTATATATTATATTTAATTTTGAAAATGAATCTTCGTTAACACACCTAGTGAATAAATTTTTTCATTTCTTACTTTATAGAAAATAAGTTATGAATTTCATAAGAGCCTTTTTTATATGGCATGGAATTTGCAGACATTAATAAATATTCGAGCAGGAATAAAGAATAAGGCAGTGTTTTTATATCTTGAATTCTAATATATCATTCTCTAATGATGACATTTCCCATACAATTAAATCTCCAGCTTGGGCAGCATTTTCTAGAATATCACTAACTTTTATAGGAAATACAGAAAGGTTGTATATTTTTTAGTATCTTAATAAATCTATATTTTGTAAGTAAGAGTGAGAATGACTTCATAAATGAAGTAGCCAATTTGGATTAGAGAAAAAAAAATGCAAGAATGAAATTCTTTAAATCCAAAATTTATTTGGCAAGATATCTTTCACTATTCGGCAAGATATCTCTAAATATTCGGCTACAGGTATTCGGCCGAAGTATTCGGTCAACAAGCCTACAATATTCGGCCGACCGAATATTCGGCAAAAGGGCCGAATAGGCCGAATACCGAATAGTGGCCGAATATTCGTCCCATCCCTAGTTGTAATATACTAATTAAGTTCTGATCAAATTATATGATATACCATTATGGGTGCAAGTTTTCTGTCCAGAGATGGAATTCTGTCTTTTAAAAATTCTTGAGGATGAAAATGAGATGCAAAAATCTCTTAGGATAGAAATGAATCGCGAAAAAATGCACTTTTCATCAGAGGATCATGGAAAAAAAACAAAACAAAAAAACACTATTTTCATCAAAAGATTGCAGAAAAAGAGTGATTTTTGTGGAAAAAATGTGTTTCTTGTCGAAAGATCGCAAGAAACATGCTAATTCCATGAAATGAGCGTGGAAAAGGATTATCTTGCTTAAAGAATGCGAAATAGACATGGTCTCTGACAAAGGAAACACAAAAAGGATGCATTTTCTGTCAAATGCTTGTGGAAAAAATGCATTCCTGTTGAAGGATTTCCAGGGGTGATTCTCGTCCGAAAATTCCGAAATTTCCGAAAATTCAAGACATCCTCTTCCGAAAATTTGAAATTGGGTTATCAGTTCCGCATTGTTGCCAACTTGTACGGTTTTGCGCGCGGAAAAAACAATTGCGTAGAAATGCAAACTTCGTGATAGGATCGCCGAAAAAGCATACATTTCGTCAATATTTCGTGAAAAAACGACGATTTCGTCAACGTTTTTTGAACGAACTTTGTCAAAAGATCGATGAAACACGCGAATTTCCCGTGCGGATCGCGAAAAATGGCAATTTCACCAAATATCGCAGACAAAACGTTGATTTCTTCTGAAGACGGCGGGAAAACGCAGATTCCGTCTAAAGGTTGCGGATATAACGCCGATTTCGTTAAAAGATCGCGGGAAAAAACGCCGTTTTCGATAAAAGATCGCTTAAAAATATTTTGTCAAAAGAATATATGAAAAAATACGCCCATTTCATCAAAAGATCACGGAAAAAACGCCGATATCATCAAAAGATCGCGGGAATAAAACGCCGTTTTCGAGAAAAAATCGCGTTAAAAAGCAAATTTTGCCTAAAGATCGTCGAAAAAAGCGCCGATTTCGTTTTAAAAAAAACATGGGAAAACGCCGATTTCGTCAAAAGATCGCGGAAAAACCGCCGATTTTGGCAAAAGATCGCAATACATCGCCGATTTCGCTAAAACATTGCTGATTTCGTCTGAAAATAGCGGGAAAACGCCGATTTTGTCCGAAGATCGCTAAAGGGGGTGAGGGACTCCACCTCCCCGCCGCCGATTTCCGAAAATGCGATGCGAATTTCCGAAAAAAAAATTTCATTCAGAATCACCCCTGGATTTCAGAAAAAAAAAAAAAAAAAAAAACAATTTCCATTAAAGGATTGTGTGAAACTGAAATAAGTACTCTTTACATGTGCCCCCCTCTCCCTTCCCCTAGATTTCATTGTTTTTTAAAAGTACAAGGTGCATTTTGTTGATTTTTAAAAAGACAGTGCACTGTGCCATTAAATAATGGCCTTCATAAAATATTAGAGAATCTATTGTATACATATTTTCAATAATTCCTGTGTAATTTTTTAATTGTGTACATTTTATAGGTGAAAACTAGGAAATTCGATAGTTTCATTAATGGCCACTTTTTAAAACTTAGTAACCACTTTTTAAATACTGGTCAAATTTAACAGCTAGTGAGTAACAAAGTTACAAATATTTGGTTAAAAATAAAACTGGCATTCCACTGAATGGAAAAATATGAATTAGTAATTAATACTGCAGATAAAATTATAAGTGAAACTATATTCAAATATATATTAGGGATGCAACGGATATCCGGCTGATTTTTCAATATCCGAAATATCATCGGATATCCGAATCACAATCACCGGATATCTGACTTTTCTATCGGATATCCGGCAGAATGCAACAAACCAAATATATATTAATAACAGTAATCGTTTGATCCCAAACAATGCGAAAAACTTTTGTTTATAATGCAAAAGATGACATATTATTATAAGTTCCCTATCAATGAATAAAAGGTAATTCTCAAAAATTTAAAGATTTGCCAGCTTTCCAATTATTTATATTTAAACTCTGTAACAAATTTAAAAGTTTATGTTTACATCTTTTAGAAAATTGTATCTACTTTCAGATTGTAAAACAAAATTTGAAGTTAAAATAGCAAATAAAGCTTTTGTGCAAAAATGTATAAAGATAAAAAACCAACATTGAGAAATCCACAAATAATGCATGAAAAGAATAGAAAACAGCCGTTTCGAATCTACTATCGAGATTCTTCATTAGTATAAGATTCAGCGTGCTAGAAAAAGCTAAGCTGAGCAAAGCGACAGGGAAGCACAGTCTTATATACCTATTACGGGAGCGAATGGTAATAGATTCGAAACAGCTGTTTGCTACCTTACATGCATTTCTAAACGTTGGTTTTCTATCTTCATAAAATTTGAAGCTGTTTATTAAACTGTGATTTTACTATTTTTCTTTCTTTCTTTTAATTTAAACAATGGGTTAATTGGTTTTTAAGTTACACATCTAAACAAACCTATTTTTTAATTTATTCTATCTTTCAAAGAAGAAATTATTGTAATAAATTTTTTTTTTGACGAATTTGCGTGTTTTAGGGACCAAATATCCCCAAAGACATGTTTATTCAAAACATCTGTCTGTCCCAGTGTCGCCATCATACTATAAAAAAGTGTATGAAGTTATGCATAGAATGATCCAAATATTTTGTGCATATTTTTGACTGTAACCAGCAGGTTCTTCTTCAATATGGAAACATTTCGCTGTAAGGCGGTGCTGTAATCGCAATTTTTGTGCCCTTTTCATTGTTCTACCATCAAATACTGTATGAAGTTATGCATAGAATTGTACCAAATTTCATTGGATACGTTTCTGGGAATGACTGTCTGGTCTTCCTTCAATTTGAAAATAATTTGCCTAAAGATGGTACTGTAATGATTTTTGTAAAATTATTTTGATTTTTCATAATCCTTACAGAGAATTGGTGGTTCGTTCAGCGATGCGAACTTTGTATCTTTCTAAAACTGGCTATTCGCAAACAACTGATGTATAGCAGAACAGAAAAGAATATTGATTTTAATAAATATCATGATCGATATTAACTCATTCTCAATCTAATTAACTAACTGCAGCAAAAATTCTAGATGAAAATAGAAGTTGGTATAGTATTGAACTAACAATATTGAAGTAGTATTAATACAGTTGACTCTCTCTACAACGAAACTCTATCCAGCGAATTTCTTTATTTAACGATTTTTTTGTAGGAACGGTCAATTTTTTTCATGATTACATTAAAAATAATCTACATATAAGGAAATATATATCTCCATTTAACGAATTTTTTCAAAAATGTTCTTTTATATGTTCTGAAAACGCTTCAAATTATTTGTAGAGTAAATTTTTTTCATTGATTTCTCGTTTATAAGTCATAGCTACATAGCATCCTCTACCTTATTCCTTATGTCCAAAAAAAAAAAAAAATTACATGGTTATACTTGATTTTGTTTTAGCGAAGCTGAGCTTGTGTTCTTGGAAAAGAGTGAAACATTTGCTTGCTATTGGAACGATTTACAATTATCACAGAGCATCCTAAAAGATAAAACTATTCCATTGTCGTCTTGAAAATGGTGTTTATTTCTTGGTTTGGATAGTAAGTCAGCAGTAAGGAAGGGGTGAGGGGGCAATTGCAGAAAAGGTTGTTTTTTTCAGCAAGTTTTCATCTACCTAAACTAACTCTCATTAATTTTAGAATTTATGTTTGTTGTTTGTGGCGACTTGGAACAGTTTTTGTTGTGAGAGATCATTTGAATGAAGAATTGTTACTAAACGTCATCTATACTGGTGTTATCTTCTACTGCATCTGCATAAAAACTCCTTTGGGATAAGCATAACGCTTTCTTATAAAGTACAAAATTTTTTGCCGTTTTCTATTCAACGAATTTTTTGACTAAACGATGGATTTCATTTGTAGAGACTCGACTGTATTTGTAAATATTTTTTGAAACATTCAGATATATGGAATAGAAGAGTTTTGGGATTGGTGCATCCAACTAGTTATTTTCATGATTTCATTATAAATATTTAAAATTAAAAGTTTTGTTTATAAATTTGAAAATGATTTAACTTAAAGTAAAATTAAATGTAGCTTAAGGTAAAACAGTATTAAATAATTAAAACATGAAAAAAATCATTAAATAAACCTATGTTTGGAAATAACTCTTCAACCATTGGTATATTTGTAAGCTTTTTTATGTTTACATTATAAATGGAAGCTATGTATTTCTTTGTGAAATTACTTTACAATTATAAAATAAACATATTGATAAATGTGTAAAATTTGTTCTATAAATTATCTGCATTTCATTGTACAAATTATTAGCAATTATCAGCATTTCATTGTAATTATTAGCCACTATCAGCGTTTCATTGACAAATAAGCAGAATATTTAAATGTTTGAAGTACATTTTTTAATCAATATTATTAATATATAAACATACAGGGCTTGAACTTTGGCATGGGATGGCTGGATTCATGCCTTAAAATATCTTATGGCCAAGACATTCCTGTTTCAAAAAAAAAAAAAAAAAAACCCTTTTTGAATTTTTTTTTCTTTTGTTAAATGGCGATCAAATCTCAGGACTGACTGACTATTTTTGTGATATTTTCCGCTATCAATTGGCAAATCTCACAGTTTTCTCTTACGGCAATTATACAAAATTCATGATTGGTTTTTTGCATTTGATTGAAAAACTTTGTACTTTTTCTCGCTTGCTCGCCTCACAAACTTTTGCAACTATTTCTCAAGACCGATTGGCAAATTTCACAATTTTTTTCTCTCAACTGAATGACAAATTTAGCTATTTTATTCTGCGACTGATTGGAAAATTTCCTTTTTTGTTTTAGTGACATTCTGCTGAAATTAATAATTATTTTCCTGTGTCCAGCTGAAAAATTTGTGTTTTTTCTCTGTTACCTGCTGATGATTTTCATGAAATTTGCTTGTGACAGGCTAACAAATTTCACAATATTTTACTGTAAATGACTGATGAATTTCGCTATATTTTCCCACTGCCCAAGTTCCCTCAAACTTCAAATTTTTTGAGACCGATTGACTATTTTTAAAAATTTATTTTTGCCATGGTGGACAAAATCAGCGATATTTTTTCTATGGCTGATTTCCGTATTTTGTGAATTTCTTTTTCTAATTTCTTTTGTCATGTTATCATTTATTTTTGCCATGGTGGACAAAATCAGCGATATTTTTTCTATGGCCGATTTCCGTATTTTGTGAATTTCTTTTTCTAATTTCTTTTGTCTCTTTTGCCAAAAAAATTTCTAAAAGGGCAGTAATGACCTAGAGTCTGAGCTCTATCTAATTAGCCTAGAATCAGCACTAAACAAAATGAGATTAGATCTTGTGTTGCACATTGGAAAAAAAAAATGTTTTTTTTTTTTTTACAATTAATGGTTTAGTACTAGATTTTTTTCATTTTTTGAAATCATCGCAAATTTTGTAATCAATGCACTTGATAATCATACTTCTTTTTTCATTTAAAAGATGATCTTTCATACGAGGTTTCTGTTTGGATTAGTGGTGTACCGAGTAGTACTCTGGCCGAGTACCAAGTACTCGGCCACTGACTACTCGGCCGAGTACCGAGTACCGAATGCCGAGTACCGAGTAGCTGTATAATAAGAAAATAAAACACTGATGTGTGCATAATGTGAGCTTAGGTGTAGATATATATAAATATACCTGTGTACACATATATCTATACCTGTATGTACATATAATATAATATTAGTATAAATAAATTAACTCATTAAATTTGAAATTTATTTGTGCACTTTTTAAAGACAAATTTTGACAGTTCAAAACTAATAAAAAAGGAGAATTGATACATGACAACTACAGTTATTAACTAATAAAAAATTTAAACATTCTGATTCTTTAACCTTCCAATTTATTCTAACCATTGAAATCTGTCTATCAAAAATAAAAATGTTTATTGGTTGCTGTAACAATTCATTGAATAATACAAAACATTTCATATTTATTTTGTAACTGTCTGTACCTTTTTTTTTTATTCTTTTGATTAAAAAAAATGTATTGGCTTTGCAGTTTCTTTACATTTTTCATGTGTACAGATTAAATTATGTTATTTTAAATTTATTATTTTTTAAATATCTCAGTAAAAAACTACCTTTTTCAATGAAAATTATAAATGTGTAAATTAAGATTGCCTTAAAAAGCAAGCTCTAAAATTGATGAGTTTAGATGATCTAGAACTTGAAAATCTACCAAAGAAACAAAATGTACATCATGAGAATGCTAATGTAGACGAACCAAAAGAGAAAATGCCAGTAAAAAGTTCATCTATTTTCTAACAATGTTTTGAGGAAATTGCGAATGAGCAAAAAGATTGTGGCACTAGTGCTAGTTTGAAATCTCCGCATGAAGAATTGGTACAAAAAGAGATACAGGCTTTCTTAACAGAAGACTTATGTAAAACTGACACTCAATTTGCATTCGGGGGGTGGGTGGGGCGGGACTTTCCCGATTATGTGCAACCTTGCAAAAAAACTTATGTGCACCTTCCACAACTATTTATTCTGATCGTATATTTTCAGAGGCAAGCCAAATTTATAGTAGTAAAAGAAATGCCCTGTGTACTGATAATGTAGAACGTTTGGTGTTTTTGCACCATAATTTGAAATAAAATAAATTTAATTATTAACTTTTTATTGCATTTATTGTATTTTCAGTTTTTTAATCCAAAATAAGTCTTTTCTGTTTTCCTATATATAAAAAAGTATTTTTATTTGTATAAATGTGAAATTTTTTTAGGGATTTTGTTCTTAACTTTTTTTATATTTTGCAGACATATTGTTAAATACAGAGTAAATAGTTTTATGAATTATTACATATATTATACATTGATATTCGATAACTTTTTACGGATCAGTTATAAATTCATATGCTTAAAAAATGAAATTCTTACAACTACTCGGTATTGGCCGAGTACTCGGCCAAAATTTGGCCGAATACCGAGTACTCGGCAAATTGGCCGAGTAGGCCGAATACCGAGTACTCGGTACGGCTCTAGTTTGGATTTGTTTTTTTTCCATATCTGATAATTTGCATCTGCCCATTTTGTAACTTTTTATTTTCTTCTTTATTAAAAATGACATTTTGATTTCCTATTCAAATAAAAATTCTTCTAAATTTAAAGAATTTTGTAAAAAAAAATAATAAATAAATGAATAAAATGAGGACATCCATTGTCCAAAGCAAGATGTTTAAATGTTTCCCATTGAGTTAATGAAAATCAGTAAAAACATTATATTTTTATGATGATCAAAACATGGCTCATGTAATAAGAGTCATATACTACATACGTCATGGATTTCCTGGACCAATAATAAACAAAATAAAATGCAGACACCACAAGGTCCATTCTCAACCGATAACATCAACTGCTTTCCAAATGATTGAAAAAAAAAAAAGGCAAACTTTAAGGAAACACATTTAGAAACAATAAATAGTTTATGTGCATAGTTCACAGAAATTAGGACATGACCTTTTTTAATAAACCATTTTTCATGGAATAGAAGAAACCTACTGATTGTGTCCTTTTCAGAATTTCATATGGGTTTAAAATTCCATTGCATAGGAGAACATAATCCAATTAGCTAAAATGTCAGAAATTACAGTATTGACGATAATTCCACAGAGTGGTATACAATCACCGCAGGATATTGACAATACAATCATCTAAATGCATTATTCTTGCAAGTAAATTAAAAATGAATGCCCATCAGATTTTACAAAATTAAAAAATAATAATAATAAAAATAAAAAAGTGTAACTTACAAAAGATTCTAAACCACACAAAATCGAATAAAATCTAAATTAAAATATTCATTTAGCAACTCAATTATTAATTGTCCATAACACTGAGTGAAAATTGAAAAATAGATATGATATAAATAAGGCTTGATTCTTTTCGTTTTGTAAGGATTTAACAATTTGGCCAATTAATGCTAGACAATGGACTGCTACATCGAAGTCTGGCGATTGTGAAAGCGTGAATTGTGTATGCACTTAAAAGGATTAAGGTCCTTTTTTCCCTGTAGACAGCAAGTCTAGCGCGGCCTTTTTCATGTGACGGTAGCATATTAGTTACGGCTACAGTTGACTAATCACCAGACCACCCTGAGAACTAAAAATCGGTTGAAATAGTTTCACTAGGTCGAGACGGACGATGGCAACCTGGCGCCGAGGCGTATCCCAGCTGAGCCAATAACTTTGATCTGGGAGGAGCCCGAAGGAGAGGAAGCTCTCTTGATGAGGATGAGAAGGAGAGTTGGAGAGGATTCTCGAGGACGCAGCTCGCTGTAAAAGGCGTGTGGATTATTTTATCATAAAGAACCCTGAGTTCTTACAACTGTATTTTACTTTATCATATCTTGAATAAAAGTTATTTAAGATGAAAAGGATTTGCATCACTTCACCGCTACCAAAATAATTACTAAACAGTATATAGAAATGCAAAATCCTCACAGTGGTGGCAGCGGTGGGATTATGAAAAATAGCCACTGAAGCCCAGACGCAGCGGACGATGATGAAAATCGCTAGTGGAGCCCGGACGCAGGCGACGTGACTGAGAGTTAGGAGAGTCAGACGTACAGCGGGGACCGGAACGAAAGAGCCGAGACGCAAGTGACGTGACTCAGAGCCGAGGACTCCAGACGTGCAGCGGGGACTTGAAGGAAATTAGCCCAGACGCAAGCGACGTGACTCAGAGCCGAGGACTCCAGACGTGCAGCGGGGACTTGAAGGAAATTAGCCCAGACGCAAGCGACGTGACTCAGAGCGGAGGACTCCAGACGTGCAGCGGGGACTTGAAGGAAATTAGCCCAGACGCAAGTGACGTAACTCAGAGCCGAGGACTCCAGACGTGCAGCGGGGACTTGAAGGAAATTAGCCCAGACGCAAGCGACGTGACCCAGAGCCGAGGAGAGGTCGGACGTGCAGCCGGAGACCTGAGACGAAAAAGAATCAACAGACGTAGCTTGGAGCCCGAGATAATCCAGAAAAGGATGCCCGGGGAAAGTGGACAGTGGATTACCCTAAGTGTGGAAGCTGTGGACATCCGAAAGGAATACAGGTCAGTGCTCTTTAATTGTTCATTGCAGAGGTTTTCACTGTAAATTGTGTGTTCGTTCAAAAAAAAAAAATCATCGGCAGTTATCTATGATTATTCAAAATTGAATTAAATTAAATTTGCAAAGTTTAAAATTAAAAAGTTTAAGTAGGGTACAAATTGGCATGCAGTAATTTGAATAACTAATTATTTATAGGAAATGCATTTTAATAATTTTGAATAAATATAATTCTGTGATTTAGGATTTAAATCTTTATGTGTAGTAAAAGTTTAAATATTATACTAGAGTTTTGCGATTAACTAAAGAAATTTCTATCTCTTATTTGCATATTAATCAAAATTAATATTTTTTTAAGAATCAGTTGATTGTTTAACATTGGGTTCGGTAAAGTGCTTTAGAAATATTTTCCTGTTTGAGTAATGATAAGTGCTATTTAGCATATTGTTGAGTATTTGTATTGTATTTTCATAGTGTATTTTGTATTGTGATTGACATGTCGCGTATTATGATTGTGAATATTTACATTACGGGAAATAATTGAGAGGCATCCATTTACGGAGTGAACCTAGTATAGATTGTTTTTTTTTTTTTCATAATTACGCACCGTTCAGAATGACGTGGTCAGGAAAGAGAAAATGTGATTTAAAGGTATTAGCTGTTGAATTTGGCGCAAATGTAGAGGATTCGGATAATATTCCTAAAATCATAAAAAAACTAATTGAAGCACCTGATTATGATGAGACTTTGGCATTAGCCCAGCTAAAAATTATTGAAAAGGATAGGCTAGACAGGGAAAATGAAGAAAGGGCTGAGAGAGAATTACTGAAAGTTTATGAGAGGGAACAAAAGACTAAAGCGTTGGAAAGGGAGCATGAATTAGCGAAACTAAGGTTAGAACGGGAGACGGATACAATTAGTTTGGCCTCTAATCAGAGCGAGAGAGAACCAAAAATATCTTTAAAGTCTGTTCTACCAAAATTTGATTCAGAGAACTCCGAGATTTCCATTTATTTAAATTTGTTTGAAAGACAAGCACGCAAAGCTCAAATTGATAAAAATCAGTGGGTTACTCATTTGTTAGGACTATTGCCTACCGATTTAGGGGAATTGATACTACGCGAATCTCCCTCTGATTCAGATGATTTCGACCACATTAAAAAAATGCTTCTCGAAAGATTTCAACTTTCAGCAGAAGACTTTCGGCTAAAATTCGTAAATTCTAAAAAGCCCGAGAACAAAACATGGAAAGATTTCGTGTACGAAGCTTCCAATTTCTTTGACCAATGGTTAAGTGGTTTAGAAATAACGACGTTCGAACAACTCAGAGATTTGATAATCACTGATCAACTGAAACGGAAAATTAACCCGGAAGCGAAGCAACATTTTATTGATGTTTGGAGCGCGATAATTACACCATTCGAGTTAGCTAAAAAGTTAGACGCGTACGAGGTGGCGAGGAAAAATATTAGGCGGGAAGGATCCCCTAAAATTCATAGCGCCGCTAAACCTTTTGAGCGTAATAAGTCTAAAACCGAAACTAGAACGGATGAGACCAAAATAAATTGGAGGGATAAAGAAAACTCTAAAAATCGAAATGGGATATTCGATAAGAGAAAAGAAATTACTTGCTTTAATTGTAAGAAATCAGGTCACTATAAAATTAATTGTACGGAATCAAAAACTGAAAATACTGAAACAGTTTATCATATCGCGGGTCTACGAAATTTGGAAGAAGATTTTAGTCCCTATGTCAGTCGAGGGAAAATTAATGGGAAAGAGATGAAAATTTTACGCGATACAGGATCTACTTTTGACCTAATTTCTGCTCACGATGTAAATAAGGACCAATTTACTAAAGGAAGGGTTTGGCTAAAACAAGCCTTGGACAACAAACTTCGTTGTTTACCAGTGGTAAATGTTGAAATTAGGCTAAGTGACGGCAGCTTCATACGCACTAAAGCGGCTGCAGTTGATAAAGAAACGGATATGATCCATTATTTATTAGGAAACAAAACCCAAGCGTTAATTGATAAACAGAGGGCAAGCGCGAGATTAGAAGGACATATCATTCCGAAATCATGCGTATTTTCGAATACCGAAACTAGCAACGAACGTGAGAAGAGAAAATCTCAATCGTTAGACGAGCGAACCGGTTTCAAGATCTCCGCAGTAGAGGGAATTGTCAGCGCTGAGGGAGGAAGAGCGTCCCCCCATTTCGACCCCCCTGTGTCGGGAGGAACGATACACCAGAGCGCCAAGATGGTCAGTCCGAAGGAGGGAATTTTCTCGCAGAGCGAAAGAGAAGGTTTAGGAGGAATGATGGCCTGGGGCAATCAGAGCGCCGTTAGTGTTTTTAAATCGAAAGCGAAAGTAGAATGTACTAAACTTGAACTTGACGAGAAAATATCGCTCGTTGGAGAGAAAGGAGAATTAGGGGAATGCCGAGTTTTAACGGATCAGCGAAAAGGAAAAACTAATCACAGCCGGATGGATATTGAGAAAAATATCGGATCTGACGACCGTGATGGTTTAGAAAAACCGGAAATTATGAAAGGAATTGAGAGCAAAATAGGGGATAATTATTTTTGGCCAAATGCCGCAAAGGAGCGGAAAGAATTATACGAACGATGGAAGAAAGGTGAGATTTCCGAAAATACGGTAATCGAATGTGCCTTTGATTTGATGAACCGCATGAAAGGTCATCAGGGATTATTAGGGGAAACGATGACAAAGGCGTCTGAGAATAAGACGGAGCAAAATGATGTAGGTACGGTGGAGGAAAAATTAACCGAGACGGATAATGTCACTAGTCGGTCGAACCGCAGAGAGTTTTCCCAAAACAATAAGGAAAATTTTCTTAAAATGCGTGTTCCAAAAGAGTCAGAAGTTCACTTCTTGGGTAAAAAGGCATCGGAATCTGATGTAACGAGGGATGATTTCGCTACTAGATCTTTAATCCGTATCCCGAAAGAAGTTGACTCGGAAAAAAGAGAATCAAATGTTAACAAAGTGGTGAGGCTCCGCCCGAGTCGGAATTCACAGAGGCGTAAGGAAAATTTGAAAGTTAAGGTTACGAAGGGAAAATCAGCACTGCATAAGATTAATGAGTTGAGAAGAAGGCTAGGTGACAGAGGTCATAACTCAACGGGAGTTAAAACCCGAAATAAAACGGAATTCTCTTCGCCGGGATGTAAGTCAAAATTTAGTCGTTCGAAATTGATGCCCGATCTTATCCAAAATTATGCTTCGGTAATAAAATCTGAGACGCCCGATTTTGAGGAAAAAAATCGGAAAACTAAACTTAATTGGAATCCAGAAAGGGAGGAAACCTTCCTCGCATCGAAAGAGGTGAATGAAAATCCGATCTGGGAGATGCCGAATTACGCGAAGAAATTCGAAAATAATTCGAGCTTATCATCACTCTTTCAGGAAAAAGGTTGTAAAGGGAAAGTTACACCTTAATGTTTGAGTAGAGAAGGATGAATGTGAGCTGTAGATAATATTTGTATATAAATTCTTAATTAGCTTGCATTCAAATTATTTCTATATTATATTATTAATTAAAATATGTATCTGGATTATAAAAATGTTGTATTGTAATAAATTGTGTGTTTTATCTTACAAGTTAAATTAATAAAACTAACTGGTGCTAACCTCTGTAGTGAATTCAGTTAAGAGTAACTGTACCTCGACGTAAGATTTTCCACATGTGAAAAATCTCCGCCGCAGGAGGGGATGGTTGTAAGGATTTAACAATTTGGCCAATTAATGCTAGACAATGGACTGCTACATCGAAGTCTGGCGATTGTGAAAGCGTGAATTGTGTATGCACTTAAAAGGATTAAGGTCCTTTTTTCCCTGTAGACAGCAAGTCTAGCGCGGCCTTTTTCATGTGACGGTAGCATATTAGTTACGGCTACAGTTGACTAATCACCAGACCACCCTGAGAACTAAAAATCGGTTGAAATAGTTTCACTAGGTCGAGACGGACGATGGCAACCTGGCGCCGAGGCGTATCCCAGCTGAGCCAATAACTTTGATCTGGGAGGAGCCCGAAGGAGAGGAAGCTCTCTTGATGAGGATGAGAAGGAGAGTTGGAGAGGATTCTCGAGGACGCAGCTCGCTGTAAAAGGCGTGTGGATTATTTTATCATAAAGAACCCTGAGTTCTTACAACTGTATTTTACTTTATCATATCTTGAATAAAAGTTATTTAAGATGAAAAGGATTTGCATCACTTCACCGCTACCAAAATAATTACTAAACAGTATATAGAAATGCAAAATCCTCACAGTTTGTTTTAATTAAAATAGACATTTTGGATAATTATCTTGAGTTGTTGATTTAAATTATTTCAATGGAATTTTGTCATGCTGGTATAAATTAAATATTTAAATGGCATGTAAAAAATAATAGTTTTTTTTTTATTTCTTCCTTCTCATATAGTTTAACTTCCCCTGCATTTACAAATGTTATGAGGAATACTCTCTCTTCCTGGGAAAACCTGAATTTCAAGCCCTGATAGTCAAAGATATATAGTTTCTGTAAATTATATTCCAATACGTTTAAAAGTTGTAATGGTGTGTGAAACACGTTTGCAATTTATTATTTGAGATGGTATTGCATAAAGAAATAAACAAACATTCACCATAACTAAAAACATATTTAGTACCGGATATCCAATCGGATATCCGGCCGGATATCCGAATCCGGCAGGCAAATCAGATACCGGATATCCGATATCCGGCAAAATCAATATCCGTTGCATCCCTAATATATATTAATGCATTGTATAAAACAAACAAGGAAATTGTATACTACTCTGTTATCACGTCGACCAATTTTGACAAATTATACAAATCGTCAAACTAATAGCCAAATTATACATATTGACATAATTTTTATTTTAAATAACGAAAAAACAAATAATTAGTAGAATATTAATAAAAAGTCGAAATAAAAATCACTTAGAAACATTTTAAACACATGAATCGTATTTAATGTCATTGAATGTGACATTCACGATCATCCATTATTGGCAGGGGTGGGGAATTTTTCCATATTCTTACCAGCCAAGGAATTATTTCACCAGCCCGCAAGATGCAGTTGAAAATAGTTATGACAAAATCGCATGCGATTACAGACAAAATTACTATTAATACAATGCACTTTCATAATTCTTTTTTCTATAATATTAGGAATTATATATAACAGAGGTAAGATTAATATTAGATAGAACTTAATGCCATATTTACACTGTAATAATTTGGAAAGTTAAAATATCTAGATTAAAAAAGTGTTTCTGATAATGTGCCTATTGCCTACAGTTTTTCAAAAACTAAAAATGCACTCGTTTTGTGAGAAAATCCGTTCTCCAATGGCGAGCAAAATGATGTATTTCCCCAACCCTGATTATTGGCATTTAATCTTATAGTTTGGCGATAATTTTTTGGTCGACGGGATAACCTAGTAGTACCGGAAATAATTTTTTGGTCGACGGGATAACCTAGTAGTACCGGAAATTGTATTTTTAAATTTTAAATTTAAAAATAATTTCAAATTATTCTAGGATATTTATTTTTATTTAAAACTTTGTAGGATTTAATATCATAAAGATTGACAAATGGTAATTATTAAGTTTGGCGAGTGTACAGAGAAATATAAATATTCTTTGCTTTGGCTGAGAATTCAAAACCCCGGATGTCTTATTAAGGCAATCAGAGAGTGCCAGTGTGTTGGTGAGGTGGATGATGTCTGCTTGGTGGCAGTAAAATCAAATGCTAAATTTGCAGCATTACATGCCTAATAGCGAGTGCTAATTTTGTCCTATATTTTTAAATTGGTTATAATGTTTCAATCTTTCTTGACACTTACATAAACTTTAATCATAAATATAAAAAAAAAATCTACCAGCCAACTATTACTGGTAGAATTAGTGCAGAGTTCATTCTAGGATCAAGGGCAGGCAGGGCACACTTTGCCATAAAAGGGCACATTGAAAAAAAAGGGACACATTAATGTAATTATAAATAATCAACTAATTGAACTTCCCCCATTCCTAAAAAAGTATTTTCATCTCCCCCTTTACCCCCCAAGGATGATTCAGGGGGAAAAAAAATTTCGGAAATTCACATCGCATTTTCGGAAATCGGGGGAGGGGGGAATTCCGCGAGTTACCCCACTAACAGCGATCTTCGAAATCATCGTTTCCTGCAATCTTCAGACGAAATCAGCGATTTATCTGCGATATTTTAACAAAATTGGCGATTTATTGCGATCTTTTGTCGGAATCGGCAATTTTCCCGCGATCTTTTGCCGAAATCGGCTTCTCTCATGGTTTTTTTTTTTTTTTATGAAATCGTCGTTTTTTTATGATTTTTAGACAAAACTTGCATTTTTACCCGATCTTTTCTCGAAAACGGCGTTTTATCCCCACGATCTTTTGACGAAATCGCCGTTTTTTCCGTCTTCTTTTGATGAAATATTTTTAAGCGATCTTTTATCGAAAACGACGTTTTTTTCCTCGATCTTTTAACGAAATTGTCCATAAGTCCCCAACCTTTAGACGAAATCGATGTTTTTCTGAGGTCTTCAGACGAAATTAGCGTTTTATCTGCGATATTTGGTGAAATTGCCGTTTTTTTTTTCGCCATCCGCACAGGAAATTCGCGTTTTTCAGCGATCTTTTGATAAAGTTCATTGACAAAAACATGGACGAAATCGTCGTTTTGCCATGAAATATTGACGAAATGTGTGCTTTTTCGGTGATCCTTTCACGAAATTTGCATTTCTCCGTGATTGTTTTTTCCGTGCGCAAAACCGTACAAGTTGGCAACTATGCGGAACTGATAACCCAATTTCAAACTTTCGGAAGAGAATGCCTTAAATTTTCGAACGAGAATCACCCCTGCCTCCCCCCCCCCCTCTCACACTTTGCAGTGACAATATAAAATAATCGTATATTTCCCTTTCTAGAATTTTATATTTCCCCCAGTCCCACCTTCCTTTCCCTTTCCTTCTCCAAGCCAAGCTTACATTTTTTCTACTGTATTGTTATTTATTTATTGAAAAAAAAAAAAACTAATAGTTGTTTATTTTGTAAATAACATGATTTTTTACACATTAGTAGAAACTGAGCGGAAAAATAGTATATTTTCTTGAGAAGTTTATTAGATGACTGATAAATTACTATACTAAAGATTTACAAATAAGACAATAATAATAATAAGAGTTTTAAAATTTTAAAATTTTGTATGTTAGGTAGAGGAGGAGAGGAATATTCAATCTTGGATTGGGGGGGGGGGGGGATTACATGATCGATATTTCATTGTTATAGCAAAATGAAGCAACAGTTAAAGAAGAAGAAAAAAGACTTTGAAAGATTTTTGATTTAGTGAGGTAGGAATCAAAATAAAGTTTTTTCCCCTTTAAGGAACTATTGAATCACTTGTTATTTATTTATCTTATTAAAGATTTTAAATAAAAGAAAATAAGGAGTTTTAAATGGTTTATATTTTGTGTACTTAATAAGGAGGTGGGAAAGGGGAAACGTTGATTTCGGGTTAGTGTGGCAGAAAAATTTTTATGATTTTTTATTGATATAGTAGAGTAACAAATTGGATACAACAGAATTAAAAAAAAAAAAAATTACTTTTAAAAGTTTTAAACTTCATGAGCTGACAAACGGAAAGCAGATGATTTTTCCTTCCTTTTCTGTGAGGGGGGAGGGGATGTGATTTTTCGAATTTTGCGTCATTTTTTTTAATGCGAAATTTAACGTTTTTATTGTGTTTTGCGGCGATTTTTTAGCATTAAGCAATAACAGAAGGCCATTTCAGTGTTCTAGCCTAGCCCAGTATAATTTTTCTCCTTTATACAATATATAAAAATTTTTATGAAACTTTTGACGATTTTTTTAGATTTAAAATGGGTACATATATAATGTTGTTATATTGATTTCGATAATGCTGCAAATTAAAAAAATAAATAAATACTTACCTATATTTTCCTGGGCGATGGGAATGCATTAGAACTATGACTTTATTTTTTCTTTCCAAACTATATAATATTAATGTCCACCATTTTTCTCTGAAGACATTAACGCTGAATAAGAACTTAAAAATCTTATACAATTTAACACACTCAACTAACTTCGCACGAACTGTACGATTCTGATACTGGAATTGTGGTCTTTACTGAAACTGGTGGAAATTTTCACCGATCGCCTTTGCTCCAATGAAAAGTGAACGTCTCCTCCCCTAAAAACAAGGGGAAGCAATTCCTTCACCCTTTAAATATTCCAAAAAAGACCGAAAACAAGCACATTTCCACCTTTTCTGTTGCCTCAAATTGGTCGTAAATCTCGCAGATAAACGGACGATAATGCGTCATTGCAGAAAGTTTTTAACATCTTTCTCTCTTCTTTTTCTTCAATTTAGTATAGTCTTTTCTCTGTTATTCAGAAAAACCCTCGCAGTGGGAAAGAACAAGGGAGTGTCCTGCTATTTTGCAGTACCTTTCCTATGATTTCTCTTCGAATAGCAATAAAATCAGGACAGCGTAGTTTACACTTATTTTGCTTACTTTGCATCCGTAAAATCTTTCAGACACTTAATTTTGGTCCTTGTTTTCAAAAAATTACTTAAAAACAGCTGATACACAGAAAAATCTCAATTTTATTATTTTCAAACGAAGTTATTAAATAAAATTACTATTGTGGATTTTTTTTTCTTTACCATCTGGCCCCAGATCCTTTATTTTTTTTAACGGTTCCGTTTGAAAATCTGTTTTCACTTTGCCGTACTGGCATTTTTCTTAAAACTGTTCTCAAATTCAAACTAACTACTTTCAAATAATTTTTTTAATTATTTTTTTACTTATAAGTGCAGTAATGCTCTAACTATAAAACTGTAAAATCAAATAATGTTTTCCATTTTTCGATAAAGACCATAAAAAAAAAAAAGTTTAAGTAGAATTTTAGGTTTTAACAGAACCCGACTGACTTTCTAATAAGTACAAAGTCCAAAATCTGGAACCCTCTGGACCTCGACGATTCTGAATTTCAGATCCTTTTCTGTTTATTTAAAAAAAAAAAAAAAAAAAAAAAAAAATCTACTGCTCCCTTTTTGCAAGGAGGAAAAAAAAAAAGGGAGGGCATGATTTATGTCAAGAATGCATTTTCAATTTAAAAAAAAAAAAAAAAAAAAAAACCCTAATATTAAAACAAATATTTTAATCGAAAATTAAAAAAAAAAAAAAGTAAAAAAGGAAGCTATTTGAAGTAAAAGGAAGTAAATTTGAGATGATTTTTTTCTATAAAAGCTAATTATAAGTTTTTATAAAAGTATCTTTGGTTAAGGAGTGATTCTGTTCCAATTTTTTTAAAAAATAAGGCGATAATTATCCGAAAATTAGAAAAAAAACTGGTTTTAATTCTGAAAATTTGAATATAAAATCCATCGCGATATTTGATAAATAGTCAATCGTTCAAAAGAAAAAAAAAAAAATGCTAATATCGTCAGAGAATCGCGGAAAAAATGGGATCAAACTATCGTGAAAAATCGCAAATTTCATCCATAGTTCAAGAAACAAATACTAATTTCTTCAGATTACGTCGAAAAAACGGCAAATTTTTATCAAAAATCGCTTTAAAAACTCTGAATTTTGTCAAAGGATCGCGAGAATAAAAAAACAAGAAAATAACCATTGTGCCGAGAGTGGATGCAAGGAGCAAAAAAAAAAAGGGAGGGCATGATTTATGTCAAGAATGCATTTTCAATTTAAAAAAAAAAAAAAACCCTAATATTAAAACAAATATTTTAATCGAAAATTAAAAAAAAAAAAAAGTAAAAAAGGAAGCTATTTGAAGTAAAAGGAAGTAAATTTGAGATGATTTTTTTCTATAAAAGCTAATTATAAGTTTTTATAAAAGTATCTTTGGTTAAGGAGTGATTCTGTTCCAATTTTTTTAAAAAATAAGGCGATAATTATCCGAAAATTAGAAAAAAAAACTGGTTTTAATTCTGAAAATTTGAATATAAAATCCATCGCGATATTTGATAAATAGTCAATCGTTCAAAAGAAAAAAAAAAAAAATGCTAATATCGTCAAAGAATCGCGGAAAAAATGGGATCAAACTATCGTGAAAAATCGCAAATTTCATCCATAGTTCAAGAAACAAATACTAATTTCTTCAGATTACATCGAAAAAACGGCAAATTTTTATCAAAAATCGCTTTAAAAACTCTGAATTTTGTCAAAGGATCGCGAGAATAAAAAAACAAGAAAATAACCATTGTGCCGAGAGTGGATGCCCCCCCCCCCCCCGAAACTCTCTTGCAACCTTTCAGAAAAATTGATGTAAATTTCAGAAAATATTTTTTTTTACTCAAAATTGTCCCTTAAAATCACCTCTTAATGAAAAAGAGAAAAAATAAATAAATAATCTAGTCATGATTCTTTTCTGCACAGCAAAACATGATCCATCCAAAGTTTTGATGATCTGATTGAGTAAACAACAGTAGATTTCCGATTTCATTTAGCGAGGTTAATAACAACTCTTTCTTCGCAGTTTCTGTATAGTGGAAATTCTTGGCAGGCATTGTAATTTTCTAAAAACTGGTTATATTTTAACAAACATTTATTACACTGCCCAACTTACTATTATATCAACTTGCTGAAAATGTGAAAGAAATTGGTCAACTTACATAGGAGATATGGATTTTTTTTTCTTTCTAACAGTGATGGAAAAAAAAATTGGTTTTTCTTTTTTTTTTCTTTTTTGACAACTCAGTGGGTTTTTTTTCTGCACTTAGCAACGCAAATTGGTTGATACATTCGTAGGATCATTTTTATATTTAAAAGAAGAGACTTCTAATAGCAAAATTGCTCTTGCAAAAAGAAAAAAAAAAAAAAAAAAAGGAAAAAAATTAATAATATAGTATAGAATCATTACGGCAAGCCGCAAGAGCAGATCGTACGATCATTTTGCTGCTTGACTTATGGAATAAAAAGAATATGAATTTTAAATTGAAACAAAATTAATAAGCTGAAAACGAAACTTATTTTGAATAAAATATTTAGTCCAGCTAATTTGATTCGGGACGCAGACTTTTACTAAGCAAGAAGATAAAGGATGAAAATAGAAAACATTTGTCTTTTAGTGTACTTGGTATTTTGAGTTTCTTTCGCGATGTGTTTACATTATATAACCATCAACTAAGACTCTTAAAGAATATCCGGTATTGTGAGTCATTATCTGAAATGAAATGAGGGGCAATTATTTCTTATAGTAAAAATAAACCTTTTATAGTGAAGCAAGAAAAAATGAATGAATTTTTGATGAATTAAAGTTGGAAATGTAAGAAAATAGAGTAGATTCTTAAAGTTAGTGTAGATTCTTAAAGTTAGTGTAGCATACGATCGGTAGGGGGAATAAAGCGGAATTGTGACGCGGCATATACAGTGCTAAAACCAGTGGCGTAGCTAAGAAGTGGGGGGGGGGCAAGGGGGGCGTCTGCCCCGGGCGCCGAGGCCTAGGGGCGCCAAATTGAGAGAAATTGTTATATATCTATTGGGGTGGGGACGCAAAATTTCTTGCTGGCCCCGGGCGCCAAAAAAAAAAAAAGCTACGCTACTGGCTAAAACCAAATTGATTAAAGAATATCTTCAAACGAAACTAAAAGTTTTTTCCCAATAAAGGAAAGAAAAAAATATTAGTATGAAGAGAAAGGTTAGCACCTAGTTTTCGCAGTATAGAAAGACTCCAATGTAGCAGAATAAATTATTTTTATTTAACCCCTCCCCCTCAAAAAAAAAGTGAGATACTAAATTATTTCTTTTATTCAGATCAATTCAAGAAGGCCGGGTTTGCGTACTGCCCTTGTTTATTCATAATGCTTGGTTGACTGTTTGAGGCATCAGGGATTGAGAAATAACTTTTAAAATTAATAGAAAATCATTTACGTTTATGACAAAACGGCCAGTTTTTACTTCTTTCATTGATATGACAAATAATATTTTAATATTTCTCTTTGCCTTTTTCTTTGAAGTTTTCTTTTGCTTCAGTGCGAAAAAATATATAGATGACTAATCTTTTGGGAGTTTTGGGCTTTAATTCTAACAGTCGATACCAGGCTGTAATATTAAAAACTGAGGAAAGAAATTATTCATTCCTGTGAATTTCTCACGGTATTGTGTGTGCATCTCTTTCACTCTATAAATCAAAGTGCATGTGTTTACAGTCATTTTCTGAAGTCTCAACTCACGACCCCCGGGTCATCCACTTTTGAGGATCCTCCACGAGATGCTGGGGATCTTTCTTTTTTTTCTTATTTTGGCGAATTTTCACGGTAGTCAAGACACTGTACAGGACAGACAAAGGAAAATTTATGACAGTATGGTTGCTAGAGTTTTACTGAAAGTAAGTGGTGTTTGTATATAAAGAGGTTGGGGTTTGGTTAGTGGGGGAGGGGGCAGGTGTGAAAAGAGACAGATTAGGAATGGAGCTATCGGGTTACATAATGTTTATAAATAGTTTAGAGTAGGGATGCACAACCTGTGGCCCGCGAGCTCTGTCAATTTACAACTGAAAAAAAATTGCAATTTTTGTGCATATTGTTGGGAGATACAAACGTATCTCCCAGGGGTTAAAAGAAAATTAGCAGAGTTGCGTAATGCAGATTAGGAAACGTTATTGCTGGATTTGAACCCCGATAAATTTAAATGATACTTTACTGAAATAGAACTAAATTAAATTAAGAAATAAATTGTGGTGGACTAAAAATGATGACGACAATTTAAAAACAACTAAACACGTTTATTAACAAACATTAAAAAAAAATAACAATACATAAACTTAAAAATATATATTAACCAATACAATAAATTAACTCATCTTATTTTAAATTTTAATAAATGCCATGACATTTAAAAGAGGGCATAAAATATCATATGGCTCAAGCTTTCACATAGAAAGAAAATAAATAACGAATACTGGAGCTCACCGTCATAAATGAACGTATCATCTAACACTGCTTGACTAGTGATGAAAAAAAAATGTCCACCTCAATGAAATAAAAGTCAGAAGCAAACGTCCACTCCAACTCATCATGCCTCTCGATGTCAACACCCAGACCGTCAGTTCAAACATCCAAAGAAGCACCGGGAAAAAGCATCTCATGTAACACGCAGAAAAATGTTGACTTCTTATAATATGTCCCAGTCTTGCACTTCTTTATTTAAAAGTAATTGAACATGATTTAAAAACTGTTGACAACACTAAAAAGCATTTACAACTAAAGAGGAGCCATTTAAACTTAAAATATATTTTAAAATCGGAAACCAGCCGAAAGACTAAAGATGCTGCTACATCACACAAAGAAGGAACGATTCACTTGACTGTCAAACTGCTAGGTATATATATCTCCAGAGCAAACGGAATCTAGTCTACTACGCATCGCAGAAACTACGCCTTCTAACGGTTCCCGTAACTTTCCTCTGGAAGTTTCTGATCGACGTCACTGGATTAGCATCACGCTAAAATCCCGACAGTGCCGGACCGCTACCGCCATCTACTGGATAACAAAGAAACTCTTTAAAAATAAAGAGGGAAATATGTAAACCGCGATACGAACGTAAACAAATGTATGACTAGTTGAAAAATAGTTTGAAAGAATGTATGAAACTTTAATATTGCATTTGAAAGGATGAAGGAATCATTTTCAAATAAAGGTAAGTGACTTTAACTTTACTAGGAAAGGAATTATTAAAGAGGAATGGTTAAACATGTATACAGTGACAAGAACTAGGGTTGTTAATTCCTAACAATGCCCCCCCTCTTGTCACCTGTACCATCTAAAAATTAAATGCCCAATTGAACACCATAAAAGTACAACTCCAAAGCTGCAATTCTAACATCAAGGTATTCACGTTGGCCAAAAAAAATAACACTTCCTCCAATCTAAAACCTTATCATCACTCAAAAACTCACCAATGAAAGACAATTCCAATGTAAAAAAATTTCTTGGTATGTCAGTCTTAAAAAAAAAATGGCAAAACAAAAATGTGGAAAATTACTATCATTGACAATGAGCTCCAATATATAAAAGTCTGCATAAATACATTTACTATAATGATTAAAAATAAAAACATACATTCACATAAAAATTATATGATAAAAACATCCAGTCCATATATTAAAAATTACAATATCATATTTCCCATGTACTGCATCTTCTAACACTTGTCTCATTAAAAATTTAACAAAAATTGAGATCTTTACAACTTTATTAAAAATTACGTACACCCATCTGAAAACAAATATGCCGCCATTTCTAAAAAATTCTTCAAAGCTCCAACTATTCCCCACAAGAGACTATTCAATGTCAATTAACATATTTAAAAGTAATGGTCCATTCAGCTAAGCAACATTTCCAACTCATCTTAAAAACTCCGGAAATTAACACCAACTAGAGGAAGAATTGTGCCCCCTTAATCCATGATACCTAACTTTAGCCAGACATCACATGCAAGTTTATACCGTCCTCCTAGGATTCAAAATGCATACAGGATACAAAGAATGCTCTCTCCAAAAACTACTCCCCTTTATACCTTTCCAAAAATGACTTTAATAACTTATGATCAAATAAAAATTAAACTCAAAACCAGACATATTTGCCAGCTACCTAAGATTCCAGACCGGTAGAGGTCTGCACGGGCCCGGGCTGGGCCGGCGATATCGTTTCGAATTCTCTAACGGGCCGGGCCGGCAGATTTAGAATAGTTTTTTCAACGGGCCGGGCCGGGCCGACAAACAACATAAACGGGCCGGGCCGGGCCGGCAAAAAAATTGAACGGGCCAGACGGGCCAGGCCGGGCCGAAAAAAAATTTTCGGGCCTGCCGGCCCGTTCTGAAGATTTAAGCAGGAACGATAAAATATGAGCTATTTTCAACGAAAATGGTTTTAACGGGAATAGGTATAAATGTGGCCATACTAGTTTGACAACATCAATATAAAAATGTACAGTGTATCGGCATCGGAGAATTACATTATGTGTAACCCGTTTTAATATTTTTTTAGCTGACTCATGCCGGTCCGAGATCACGCTTGCATTATTTTTCTACATATAGACTGGCCGGACCGGTACTAGACTTAATTATTGGCAGAAAACATGATTTTTAAAATTAACAGCGATAAAGAACTTATGTTAGCTTAGTCTTTGGATATATACTTCTTGATGAGTTTTAAATTAATTTCTCAATAGTGCGAAAGTTTGACACATTTTCTGATTAATTTTAAATTGTAAGAGTATAAAAGTGATAAACCTAACTATTAAAGGGATTTGGAATCGAATAGCGTTTTTCATTTTTGGTAAATAAAATACTTGTATAACTTTGTTGAGTTATAATAGTTTCTCAAATGATTGCAGGTTTTTCTTACTTCCCTTGCTATTGCTTCCGGAAATTCTATTCAAAACGCTAATTATGACAGTATTTTATTTGTTTGCAGTATTCTTAAATTGCTTGTATCAAAAAATGGATAACGCCATTCGATTATATAGTTTCTGAATAAAGATATCTGCTAATCTTATGCGTTTTTGAGAAAAAAAAAATGAATTTAGAAATGTATCAGAAAGGAGCTTCTCTGAATTTAAGAATGAATTTGGATTTGAAATCTATAATAAAATGATATAGAAATATATTTATAAATCTTCTTTTATTAAACAGCTTCAAAATTAACGATGTTTTTAGCTTTCTTTCTTTTTTCTTTTATTCTAAGCCATATTAATTTTTTAATGAATCTTTATTCGAATGTTGAAAGCCTAAGAATCTAAGTAATCATTAAGGTTGTTAATGTGTATTTGCTGTAAAATATACTGTAAAATCATTCCATAGATATGTATGCAGTATTCTTTAAAAGAATCTTAGTTATATGATAAAAATGTGAATTTTTTAGAAATCGTAAAAATTGTAACGGGCCAAAACGGGCCGGGCCGGGCCGGGCCTGTTTTCGCTGATTTTTGTACGGGCCGGGCCGGGCCTAAAACATAAAAATTATAACGGGCCGGGCCGAACTTTTGAGTTTTGCAACGGGCCAGGCCGGGCCGAAATCACTTTCCTACGGGCCGGGCCGGGCCTGGAAATTCCGGCCCGTGCAGACCTCTACAGACCGGTACAATTAACAAATGGGGACAACAGACTTATGCATCTTTCATACAGGGCTCGGTTTACACCCTCCATTCATTCCCTTCCATTTACTCCAGGCCTGAAGATTTTCACACACATTCATACCAAAAAGACGTAGGCAGAAGGCATCGACTGTCATGATGAGAATCAACTTAAAAGTCAAAAGAAAATAAAAGGGTCCACAAAAAAATTCATCTCAAGATAGTATGACTATCACGAGAACAGAGCATTAACTTCTCCATAGCCACTTAAAAATCTAGCCAAGTACTGCTACAGGTACCATCGTTACCCAGAACACATCTTCCAACAGAAAATGTCAATTCTTGACCAACAGGTAATTATCATTAAAAATATATATATATACTACTTCAAAAAAAATTTAAATACGAGTAGTATATCCGGGATTTCTGCTACGGCAGAGAGCGAAACCAAACATCTGAATGTGAATCCCCTCTGCCATGCAGAAACTGAAAAACCTGAAATTACCTTAAAATTTAGCTTTTAGAAATTTAATTTCATTTATGATTTCCAAAAAAAAAATTCTTAGTCAACAATTAAACATCCTCTATGACTCAAACTAATGTTGCTTGCTGAAAACCAGGAAACCACCACTACTAATCAGACAAACTGTAAACCATCATAACAGCAATTCTTTCAATTCTTTTACAGGAAAAACAGCCTTTTTCAGAATCTACAAAAAAAAATTGTTTCTTCTCCCCTCATTCACTCAAAAACAATCGAGTAAATCTCTAAATGACTTCATAAGTCATCTGGGAGAAAACCTAGAACTATTCCGGAAAATAGCAAGTCTAGCAAGAGGAAGAAATTCCAATTTAATGAAATTACCTAGCTTACTTATGTGGGGCCGGCCCCCTTTCTTCTCCAAAAGACAAAAACTTATGCTAGGATTCCATATTTGAATTCAGTGCCAAACACCTTGACTCAACCTTGGTCAGACCTTTTCAAAATCAGCCTATTAAAAAGCTTTCATTAAAAACAGGCACAGTCTTTCACTCCCCTCACCAGATAATCTGCCACTCCCAACAGAAACACAGCTGCCTCCCTTCTGAAATATCTTCAAATATTTAACATCAAGAATATTTCCAAAACGAAAATGACATTAAACTTTTACCATTTCTTGATTTCCAACTATCACAGGACCACATCCAGTCTTTCCAAATTCATAACATTTCACCCATATACATACATGTCTTAAGTAATCTCTATTTCAAAAACTATCTTCAACTTTTATAATAAAAATAACAATTCCAATAACTTAACTTTTCTTTAAATCATAATGTCCATTTTTCAAATTAGCAGTAAAAATATATAAATATAAAAAATTATGTTAATTAACACAACATTCAATAATCTTCTTAAACTTTAAATTTTAATATGAAATTCTGTAAAACATACTTCAAATTTCATCATAAAAAGTAACTAATTTCTTTAAATATTCAAAAGCAAAAAAAAAACTTAAGATAAATTTCCATTATCATGTTCAAAGAACCCAGAGAATGAACTCCAAACTTCTGACCCAACGTTCAGGGGTCCAGGAATCCTAAAAACGGCTTCTGCCTAACAATTTATCTAAAGATATTAGCAGAGCACCATAAAAACTCCTTAAATCATGAGAAACATCTGGGTCCAATTTCAAACATGACAATGAAATCTTAAAAATTTAAATCTGTTTTATGAAACTTTACTTTTATCAGTCTGAAATATATCATAGAATAAAAATATATAAAAACAACATCTATCTTGTAAAAAAAAAATTTCAGTTAATTATAAATAAAAACTGCTTTAAGATTTTAATCCATCAGTAACTAAATCAGAGATCCCTCAGACACTAAATATATCTAAAAATATTCAGTCAACTCTACATCAAAAACAAATTTTTAAGTTTAATTATGATTCCAGATCTATTTGAGGTATCAACCTTCAAAAATTGAATCATTTACTAAAAACTTACAAAAATTTACCAAGAAATATTCAAAAATCTGATTCTTCATGATTATATATTCAAACTCTACTGCAAATGATCTATTAAACAACTGAACCAAAAAATGCGCTAAATGTCCAACTACCTGGTCATCTATTTGACCCATTAACTTAACATGGAACCATTAATGTTCCCTTACAAAAAAATGTTAATAAAAAAATAGTCAAACATTCTCAGCACACCCCAAGTTCAGTTTAAACATTAAGAAAAAAAAATAATCTAAGTTTTACTTCAAAAAAAACACTTTTATAAATCTTTCACAATCTCCCTCCAGTACCAATACTTAAGTTAAATAAAAATCCATATATTTTCTTCCTAAAATTTAAGATTAACTACTAAAAATGAACTGTAACTAAAAACATAAATTACCCCCCTCAATTAAAACCAATTAAAATGTTTAGCCTCCAGGGCCAGGTTATCTAACACATATAAACCTTAAGGGAAAACTCCTGCCCAAGCCAAACATATAAAAGTTATCATTGAAGGGATCTTAATTGAATAATAAAATTCTAAATATGTTAAAAATATAAACTTTAAATTATATTGATTTAAATGCATCTTTACCATTGAAATTCTTTAAACTTTATGAAAAACTTATTTAAACTTTATGAAAAACTTATTTAAAGACTGGAGGTCACAAATGAAAGATTATGTTTATGAATTTAAAAACTTTAAACTTTTAAAAATTAAATAAAAATTCATTCAAAAGAACTATTTTCCATCATTTTCTAGCAACAATACTCAAAAATCTGATAAAACAATCCACTAACTATTAATACCAGATTATATAAAAATAAATTTCATATTGCTAAGAGTTGACTCAAACACTATACAGAGTTAAACTCACTGGATGAAGATCCTGTAAACATATCAAAATACAGTATATATAAAAATGCAGCAATTCTACACAATGGGGTTCGTATTTTTATTACACATAAAGACACAGCACTAAAAAAAATTGAATGATTATGAACTGGATAATAAAAAAAAATCGTTCCTCTAACACAAATAGCAGTATTTAAAAAAAAATTCTCTCAGGAAGCAAGTCAAGTCCTTGACTTCATTAGAAAACTATCTCACGGCCAGTCCACGTTCATCTAATCAAAGGAATAGCCAGGTTCACCGGTTCCAATCTTGAAAAATAAAAAGTTCTATTCATCCGCACCAGTTCAGAAAAATAGACAGTTCCAAAGCAAGGCCCATCCGCGACCACTGCCGCACACTGGAGAACCTCAAATACAGGCTGCAGACATCAGAAAACTTTAATCTTTGCACCACAAGAACTGCACACATCTAATCCGATGCAGACGAACCAAACTATTTAAAATTTAACATCTCAGCGATAAATATAAGGAAAAATCTCAGGTTCATTAATGGCACCCTCATTTGCACTTAATCTTGATTTCAATCAGTAAAAAAATAATGCTGTTGAAACTTTTAACACTTCGACTATAAGCAGTAGAAACTCAAAAATCAGTTCACTTGGCACCATCTCTCGATCAATTGAAGATCAATTCAAAACTTTATAGGCAAAAGAAAGTCCTTGAAATTATATTACATTTTTAACACCAGTTGAACCATACTGACTTGACACATAGCTCTTCCGTTGCAATAAAAAGTTCCAAGGCAGGTTGGCAGACACTTCAGCATAATTCAAACAAAATCTCCAAGTATTCAGCCATTTTACCCAATATTTCATGCCATGGGATCAAAAAAAACTAATTATACTTTTACAAAAATTTATTTCCACTAAGTTTCATTAATTACTTTAATTTTTCAATTTAAACTCTTAATCCAAAAAAAAAATTTTCTTAAGTTATAACACTATTTTATTCAATATATATTAACATTAAGTCAATCTTACAATATCAATCCATATACCTATATTAAATTACTTTAAAACTCATTTAAATTTCTCTTAAAGTAAAAAAAAATTTCTTTAAACTATAATTATCTTTAGAATTTTTAAACCTTTATTCGAATCTAAATAGACAAAACTTTATTACCTTTCAAATTTTCCCAAAAAAATAAACAATTAACTTTAAATTATCAATTTTTCAAAAATATATATAAATCAAACCCAATTATCATTAAACCTTTAAAAATTTTTACCCTAAACATATCTAATTATCCTTAATCCATTTAAAGGTTTTCAAATTTCTACAAAAAAATCCGATTAAACTATATTTAAATATCGTTAAACCAAAAAAAAATTTCAATTAAGTACAAAAATCTGCATCATATCTTTCAGTTTAATCTATATATAAATAACTAAAACGTAAAAAAAAATTTTACTTTACTTAAAAAAATATAAATCAAATCGTTAAATGATTCTAATTGACTTTAAAAATTACCATTAAGTACTCATTTAACTATTACTTAAACATGAAGACAAAGCCTTAAAATAATCTAAAGCACAACAAAAATCAGCTAATTAAACAAATAAAAACGATACTTTATATTCCCAATGAAAAACATTATCATAATTTCGGCCCCCCCGTCGAAAAAATCACTAACATCGTACGGAGCCGACATCTTATCCACCACATTTCATACCAGACCGATCAAGGTCAAAAACGGCAAAAATTTAGACGATATTAATTTAAACTTTATCAAAATACTTCTATTTAAAAATTAACTATTATTTCATTTAATTAAATTCCGCCCATAACCTAATTGTTGGGAGATACAAACGTATCTCCCAGGGGTTAAAAGAAAATTAGCAGAGTTGCGTAATGCAGATTAGGAAACGTTATTGCTGGATTTGAACCCCGATAAATTTAAATGATACTTTACTGAAATAGAACTAAATTAAATTAAGAAATAAATTGTGGTGGACTAAAAATGATGACGACAATTTAAAAACAACTAAACACGTTTATTAACAAACATTAAAAAAAAATAACAATACATAAACTTAAAAATATATATTAACCAATACAATAAATTAACTCATCTTATTTTAAATTCTAATAAATGCCATGACATTTAAAAGAGGGCATAAAATATCATATGGCTCAAGCTTTCACATAGAAAGAAAATAAATAACGAATACTGGAGCTCACCGTCATAAATGAACGTATCATCTAACACTGCTTGACTAGTGATGAAAAAAAAATGTCCACCTCAATGAAATAAAAGTCAGAAGCAAACGTCCACTCCAACTCATCATGCCTCTCGATGTCAACACCCAGACCGTCAGTTCAAACATCCAAAGAAGCACCGGGAAAAAGCATCTCATGTAACACGCAGAAAAATGTTGACTTCTTATAATATGTCACAGTCTTGCACTTCTTTATTTAAAAGTAATCGAACATGATTTAAAAACTGTTGACAACACTAAAAAGCATTTACAACTAAAGAGGAGCCATTTAAACTTAAAATATATTTTAAAATCGGAAACCAGCCGAAAGACTAAAGATGCTGCTACATCACACAAAGAAGGAACGATTCACTTGACTGTCAAACTGCTAGGTATATATATCTCCAGAGCAAACGGAATCTAGTCTACTACGCATCGCAGAAACTACGCCCTCTAACGGTTCCCGTAACTTTCCTCTGGAAGTTTCTGATCGACGTCACTGGATTAGCATCACGCTAAAATCCCGACAGTGCCGGACCGCTACCGCCATCTACTGGATAACAAAGAAACTCTTTAAAAATAAAGAGGGAAATATGTAAACCGCGATACGAACGTAAACAAATGTATGACTAGTTGAAAAATAGTTTGAAAGAATGTATGAAACTTTAATATTGCATTTGAAAGGATGAAGGAATCGTTTTCAAATAAAGGTAAGTGACTTTAACTTTACTAGGAAAGGAATTATTAAAGAGGAATGGTTAAACATGTATACAGTGACAAGAACTAGGGTTGTTAATTCCTAACACATATGTGATGGGAAAAAAATTGTAAATTTCGTCAATTTTCTACGGTAAAATGTAAATTTTCGTCACTTAAGAATCGCAAATTTCATTGATCGGTACTGAAAAATCGTGAATTTCATTAAAAAAGGGCGGAAAAAAGGAATTTTGTCGATGAGGCTTGTAAACATTGCAAGTTTTACTCATCGGATATTGAAAAATCGCGAATTTTGTCCATGAAGTTAGGCAAAAAGTAGCAAATTTCTCCGATCAGGCACAGAAAAATTGCAAGTTTTGTCGATCAGGCATAGAAAAATCGTGAATTTTGTCGGTCTTACGCAAAAAATTGCACATTTCGTTGATCAGGCAAGAAAAAATCATCAATTTTCTAGATGATGCTCGAAAAAATTGCAAATTAAATTCATCGGTTGCAAAAAAAAAAAAAAAAAAAAAAAATTGCATGTTTTTTTAGTTTACCGCATGAAAAAAAAATGCGAATATCTTGATCAAGCACGGACGAAAAAGTTGCAAATTTCGTTGATAAAGCACGGGGAAATCGCGAATTTATCGATGACGCGAGGGAAAAAAAATGAAAATTTAGTTAATAGGCTGCGAAATAATCGTGAATTTTATCAATTTATCCAGAGAAAAAAAATCGCGAGTTTCATCTTCCCGCGTAAAAAAAATGCAGATTTCGTCGGTTAGTACAAAAATTGCGAATTTCGTTGATCTGGCGCGAAAAATGCGTATTTCTTGAATTAAAGGTGGAAAAAGTGCACATTTCATTGATCGGACACCGAAAATCGCGCGTATTATAGATCGGATTCCGGAAAATCGCAAATTTCGTTGATCGGGGTTGGGAATATTGCGAATTTTGTTGATCACTCGCGTAAAAATTGCTAATTACGTCGATTATGCTCTAATAAAATCTCAAATTTCCTCCATTGGGAGAGGAAAAATCGCTAATTTCTTCGATCGGCTGTGGAAAATCACGAAATTTGTCGATCAAGCGAGATAAATCGCTAATTTCGTCGAATGGCTTTGTAAAAATCATGATTTTCGAATTTTGTCGATTGTATGCGTAAAAATTGCGAATTTCGTTGGTCAGGCGCGGGACATTCACGAATTTTGTTGATTAGTCTCGAAAAAATTGTGAATATTATTGATCGTACTAGGAAAAATCGCGAATTTCGTAAATCAGCTTTGAAAAATCGCGGATATCGTTGATCAACTTTGTAAAAAAACGTATTTTGTTGATCAGGAGCAGAAAGATCCTGAATTTTTTTTGATCGCCTTCGTAAAAATTGCGAATTTTGTCGATCAGGCTCAAAAAAATTTTGAATTTTGCCGATTATGCGAAGAAAAGTCGCCTATTTCGTCGATCCTGCGAAGGAAAATTGCGAATTTTGTCGATCAGGCGCTGAAAAATAGCTAATTTCGTCAAACGGCTTCAGAAAAATCGTGTTTTTGTCAACGAGGTTTGGAAAAATCGCGAATTTTGCCGATCAGGTTCGGAAAAATCGCAAATTTTGTCGATCAAGTGTTGAAAAATTGCAAATTTCGCCGATCAGGTGCGGAAAAATCGCGAATTTCGCCGATCATGTGAAGAAAAATCGAGAATTTCGTAGATTTGCTTAGTAATAATCGTGAATTTTGTTGTTCAGGTGCGGAAAAATCGCGAATCTCGTCGATCATGTGCGGAAAAAATCGCAAATTTCTTTGATCATGTGAGGAAAAATCACCAATTTTGTCAATCAGCTTTGTAAAAATAGCGAATTTTTTTGATCAGGTGCGAAAAAATCTTGCATTTTCTCGATCTGTTTCATAAAAATTGCGAATCTTGTTGATCAGGCGAGAAAATGATGCAAATTTTCTCGTTCAGCTTCATAAAAATTGCAAATTTTGTCGATTGGTTTTGTAAAATGTGCAAATTTGGTTGATCAGGAGTGGAAGAATTACAAATTTCGTTAATCGGGCACAGAAAATCGGGAATTTTGTTGTTCAGGCACGAAAATTCTTGTTGATCGGCTCCTTCTCTCTCTTTCGTTCATAAAGTTCACATTTTTTTCGGTACCAGCAATTTATACTTATTTTTTTAGCACTTTTAATAAAACAAAATTTACTCTCCTGAAAAAAGTCAAAGAATATTTTTACATCTTGAAAATAAAACTTGAAACATCTGTTATATATATACTAAAATCTGCTGATATATCCTTACCATGTGAATTAAATTTTTTGACTGGGTAAGCAAACTTAAAGGGGTAATACCCCCCCCCTCCCCCCCGCCATTCCCCTCTAAAATCATACTTTTTTTATCCGATTATAGGCCACAGATCACCTCCTTTAAATCGAATTATTTCCTTATTATTGATGTGGCCCTCGACCACTCAGACATATTTCTAAGTGGCCCTTCACTTGAAAAGGTTGTGCACCCCTAGTTTAGAGTTAGTTTGAAATAAGCAATGAAATTAACTTAAAAGGGCGCTTTTTTCTCTCCTGGTCGATTTTCCAAGTGAAAGGGCTGACGGGGCGGGGTTTTTGGACGATGGGGCCACCAGGGCGGTCAATTTTATACAGAAGGGCAGGCGGGGCGGCGCGCCCTGTGAAAAACGTCTAGAATGAACTCTGATTAGTGAGCATACAACAAGAGTGAAAGATAATATACAACAATGTCCTTAAAATTTCTTTACATCCAGAGTTAAAAATGGTATAATTTATTTGAAATGCATGTGAAATTAAAATTGATGACTATATTTTGTAGGAAGAAACTATTTCTTGAAAACATAATCCAAATAAAGAGTTCATGGTAAAAAGCCAAAATATAAAAAAATACAACAAAGTTGAGGCTAAATCTGCTTGCATCCGATAGAAAGAAAGAATTAACTAATTCATTAATTAGATGTGAACAAAGTAAAGATGCATATATCTATGAAAAAAGCTGTACTTCACAAAGCATACTAATAACATTTTCTAATCGCCAAGTGGCGATCGATGGCCAATTTTTAATCGCCATGTGGTGAGTGGCGACTGTTAATTTACACCTATAGTATATTTCTATTTGATGTGACTTTCATCTTTAAAAATTTAAATTAATCTATTTTTCTCCTTCTCTAGGAAAGTCCAATTTTATGGATGCTATAAGTTTCGTATTAGGAGAAAAAACATCTTGTCTGCGAGTTAAAAAATTGAGTGTAAGTCACATTGTGTATTTATAGTTTTATTCTGTTATTTTCTTTCTCTATTTTCTAATGATAGATTTTTTTACTTTTAACATTTAAACCTTTGTTAGTGTATATTGATTTTGTATAAGTAGTACCAGCATAGCATATTATACTTTATATAGTGCATTTCTGCACATCATTAAGTGTATTTGAAAGGTTATACTATTATTTTGAACCTTAAAAATGGACTATTAAAATAAAATAGTCTTAAAAAGGAAGTTTTAAAATAAAACAGTCTCGATCAAGACATATAACCCAGCAATGCCACAGATGCGCTATAGTGCATAAATTACGCTAAATATTGGCGACATGCAAATAAATAGCAGTTACCCGTCACACGGGATGCTAATTTTGTCAAAAGATCACAAAAAAAGACAAATTCCGTTAAAAAAATCACGAAAAAACGACAAATTTTTAGTACATTTTGTCAAAAGATCTGTGTAAAAATGGCTAATTTCAATATAAAATCCTGAAAAAACAGCAGATTTCGACAATAGATCGCAAAAAAAAAAAAGATTTTGTTAAAAGATCATAAAAAAAAGGCAGATTTCTCCAAAAAAAATTGTAAAAAAACAGCAATTTTCGACAAAGAATTCACAAAAAAAATGGAAAATTTTGTCAAAAACTCTCAGTTTTTTTATATGATTAGCTTGTGCCTGACCAATTATGACTCAACATGTGATCTAGACCAATGGTCTTCTTGTGTCCAAAAATAGCAAAATATAAAATTTAGTCAAAATCGTTACAGCCATTTTCTAGGTATAATTAACTTGACCCACAATGACCCAAAAATAATCTACTAATTTTATTTTCTATAACTAGCAAAAGCCATGCTTTGTTTGGATTCGCGAAGTATTATGCTATAAGATAAATATTTGAAAGTAATAATATATTTTTAAAATTATTTTTGCATCTTTATTAAGCAAAAATGTAATTTTATGTTTCGGCGCATTTTAATTTTAAAATGTATTTCAACCAAATAACTAAGAATTTCCTCAGATTGTTTATTTATGATATAAGACTGGTATAAATAAAAATATTTTCGAAGTAGAATTATACAAAATATTAATTAATTTTATTTGTTTACAATTCTTTTATTGCCACTTCACAAAAACATAATGTAATTCTTTTAAAATTCATAAATATCGTCTGCTTAAATGATTTCACAAAATAAGAACAAATTGTGTATTTGAATTCCTAACACAGAAAAATACTTTTATAATTGAATGGTAATAAGAGAATTTTAACAAATTTTAATTCATTAAAAATATGATATAATTTTTCTAAAAAAAAGTATTTTATACATTTTATAAAAGAAATCATGAAACTATACATAGTTAAAAGAATGAGCATAGTTTGAAAATCTGAAAGCAGTTTTTGAGATATTTTATCAGAATAATAAAAATATATTTTATTTATTTATTTATTTAATGATGATTCTAGCTATAATTACTGACCCCATGATTTAAGTTTTTCTTCTGAAAACGTGCATGTTTCACTTTTTATTTGAAAAAATGCGTTCATAATGGAAAAACATGTAAAATAAATTAATCAAAATAATAATTTTTTGAAAAGTATTTCTGTAAAAAAAAAATAAGATTCTGCAAATCTACAGATCATAATTTATATTTGTGTTCAATTTTAAGTGAAAATACTGTATAGTTTTTTTGTAAAGTGTACGACAAAATGTCATTTGAGTGGCCCAGTAGAGGATTCGCTTCGCTCATCCTAATAATCATATAATATATAAATTAATTATGTATAATTTAAATTATAAACTAGCAAAAGCCATGCTTTGTTTGGATTCGCGAAGCATTATTTTATAAAACAGATATTTGAAAGTAACAATTTTTTTTTTTTTTTGCATCTTTATTAAACAAAAACGTTATTTTATGTTTTGGCGCATTTTAATTTTTTATTTATGATGTAAAACTGGCATAATAAGATATTTTCGAAGCAAACTTTTACAAATTTTTTTTAAATTTTCAACTAAAAGCTCTTTTAAAGATGTTTTTACAATTTCAAGTAGCCACTGGTGTTTTTTAATTGTTTGAAATATGCATGTTTCCAATCTTTGTAATCAACATCCGATAATCTTTGATAGCTATTTTAGAATAATATATTTGAAGAAAGCTTGAAGAAAGTTACTTCTTCAAAATCCTATTTTCTGGAAAAAACATTTGAAATCTGCTTTCATTGATACTATGAATTTTTAACTGTAAAACATTTTATTTTAATTTCTTCGTTTTTATACATGTTAGCGTATGAGAATTGCTTTAATTCTCTCCGCGTGGGAGAACTTTTTACTTTCTGCGAATGGCAACTCAATTAATGGAATTACCTTTTAACGAAGCGCTCTCTCATTCTCGCAGTGACGTTTTCACAAATAATTATTGTTGTGTTTGCGAACTTATTTAAAGTCTTATTTTTCTATAAAATCCTTCTGATTAATGAGTCAATATTATTTAGCCACAATACGACCTTCGCAAAAATATTTATAAAGAGCTTGAACCAACAACTTCACGCAGATCTTTTAATTTTTCATTTATATAACAAATTTAAGAATTAATTTTATTTGTTTACAATTATTTTGTTGCCAGTTTACAAAAAAAAAAAAAAAAAAAAAAAAAAAAAAAAAAAAATCCATAATACAATTCTTTTAAAATGTTTAAGTGTCATCTGTGCAAACGATTTTGCGGGATAATGAAAACATGTTTTATTTAATAAATTAATCATGATTCTATCTATAATTATTTACTCCATGATTTAAACTTTTTTTTCTGAAAATATACGCGTTTCATTTTTTATTTATTTGCTAAAATGCGTCCGTATTGGAAATGCATGTAAAATAAATTAATTAAAATAATAATTTTTTTAACGTTTTACTGTAAAAATAATTATATTCTGCAAATCTACAGATCATAATTTATTTTTGTGTTTAATTTGAAGTTGAACAGTTTTTTGAACAGTTTGAACAGTTTTTTTGTAAAGCGTACGACAAATTGTAATTTGAGTGGACTAGTAGAGGATTCGCTTCGCTCATCCTAACAAGGGATTTAGTCCATTGGTCTTCACATAATCCAAAATGGTAGATTTTAAAATTTAGTCAAAAATGAACATTTGAGATGTGACCTAGCTAATTGGTTACTCATGCCTGAAAATGATTAGAAACAAAATTTAGTTAAATTGATTGAACAGTTTTTTAGATATAATTAGCTTGTGCCTGACCCATTATGACTCAACATGTGATCTAGCCTAATGGTCTTCTTGTGTCCAAAAATACAAAATTTAGTCAATATCGTTAGAGCTGATTTTGAGATAAGATTTAGGTGCAAAATCCTTGTTCACTGGTTTAAACTAAATATTTCAGCTCAAAAATTCCTAAATTTTTATTAGTGTTACTGTATATATCATTCATGAAAAATATTGTTTTTAAATAAACATATCTCTGATATATTTTCTTTAGAGACACAGTAATTAATTGATTTGTACAATGTTTTATTGAGGTAGAATGGTAGCCAAATTCAATGAGTTTAATAATGAATTCAATCAATTATTTATCATGTTGAAAAAGATGTTTGTCTATATAAATTAAAAAAATTGCAAAGTACTTTTTAATTTGCTCTTATGTATAAGAATTTATTATAAATGTTGAGATTCAGTATTATGGATGGAGGAAAATTGAATTCTCCTTGATGAGACATTTGACTCAATTGTCAAAATTCACAAATTTTTTCTTATTATTTTTATAATTTTCTTGGCCAGTAGGTATGTTGCTTTCAATGTATGATAATTTCCTGCACTGGCATTTTTAACAAGAATTTCATTGTCCACCCTTAATTTTAGCTCATGTCTTCTTTCTTGAGATACTTTTTTTTTTTCTTTTTTAAGTTTTAAAAATGCTTAATTGTAAAAAAATAATTAATCCTATTAAAAGAAATCATAAAAGATGTGTTTTTTCTATCTTTATTTATTATTTTTAATTTAAAATTCTTGTGTTTCCATGCTCATAATTAACTGATTATGACCACTGACTTGCTAGATTTTATTTTATTATAGTTTAATTTCTTAACTATTGAATTTACCATAAATTTTATTTGTTTTATAGGAACTTATTCATGGTGCTCCTATTGGTCAGCCTGTGGCAAATAGAGCTCATGTAAATGCAGTATATGGTGAAGGTGATACTGAAATTCACTTTACTCGAATTGTAGCTGGCTCAGCATCTGAATATCGAATTGATGGAAAAGTGAGTTTTCTTTATATTTCATCTAGTAAACCCTTAATTTTTGATTGATGTGCTTTATTTTCCATATAAAGTTATGTTTTGCTCGGACATTTGATGTTTGCAATATTTTTCATACTTACTAGACAGAGTGAGTCGCAATTATTACTGGCCAAAATTAATTTTAACCGGGATAGTGATAAAAATGGTAAAATCATATCAATAACCTCAGCTTAAATAAATTACTTAACTTGCATGTTTCAGTTTCCATATTTTTATATTTAGTAATTATTAATAATAAAAATTTAATAAGTATTTTTTAAAAAAGGATTTTTTAAATTTTTTTTTATGCAATTACAATGGCATTCCAAATAGGAACATATATATATATATATATATTTAGATTTATTTTTTTGTAAAGCGTTTGCAACTTGACATTTTGGTAGGCAGTCATGAAAAAAAAAAAAAAAAAAAAAAAAAAAAAAAAAATCCAATTAGTAGATTACTTTCACAATGCAGTTAATGAACTGCTCTGTAAACTTTTTAATAAAGATTCTTTTTCAAAGTTTGGTTTGATCCAAAATAAATTATGAAATCACCTAACATAGAAAAAAAGCTCAACCAAACTTATTAACTTTTATAACATCTTCAGACCTGATGTATTCTATAGAATATACATCTTTACATTTAAAAAGAAAGAAAAATGAAAAAAAAAAAAAATAATAATAATAATTAGTGTGAATAGAGCCTATGAGATAGCAAAATTAAATAAAGTAGCAATTTGTTTCTTATAGCACTTTTTTAGCGAGCTATGGGTTATATATAAAAATGACTTGCTGTAATGTATGAAATGTATAAAAATGAAAATGTAATTAATTTTACTATATATTAAAATACCATTTGCAAAGTTTATTAGTAATAAAAAATTATTAAATATATATTTTAAATATGTATTTATTTTATGTTTTTCAATGCAAAATGTAAAATTAAATTAAAAACATCCTAAGAAATTGTCAAAAAAAAAAAAAAAAGTCTCCATGTATTATCAAATTTTATGTATTTTTTTTTTTTTTTTTTTTTTTTTTTTTTTTCACTGTTTAATCTTTCTTATTTATCAGTTTGTTAATATAAATCCAGAACTAAAATTTTAGAAAAAAAAAAGTACATAAAGTGTCTAAAAAGAATAATCCTGTTTAGATTTGTGGATAAATTTTTAAAATTTTCTTTTCTTTAATGTAATTTTCTTTCATCTTTCCCATGAAGTTAAATATGTAATTAAAATATTAAACATATTTCTGCGTTTTAAGTGATTTTTTATTTCTTAGAAAATTTTGTGATGGAAGATTATTAGGTACTTTTCAGATATTCAGAGCCAGAGATATATATATACATATATATTGTTTGTAGATGTGAAGTGGAAGTGGTGTAATTATATGTAATGAAGAAGATAAGACCACTAACTAATCACTAATTATATTGTAAATATTTTTAACAAGATATAAAAACACAGTTGCATTCTCCTGCTGCATTAAATAAGTACAATGTGTGCTTTTCTGTTATGTATGCATCTTAGTCAAAAGCTGAATTGAAAAACTGATTTCCTCTCATGTAGGTGCACCAACAGGCAACTTCAACAAGAAAGTGGCCTTGAAGTAATCAAATGTTTCCATAAACAAGTGCAATAATGTTCAATAATATAAAGGTTATTTTTATAAACAATGCAATGAAATTATTCATTAGTGTTAGTGATGATTTATGCTATAATTGATTGTTTATGACAATTATAATATTATAAAGTGAACATATATATATATAAATGTTTTTTTTTTTTCAAAATTTTCTATGTTTTATTGTGTGTTGGTTACTTTAAATTCGTATTTGCTATTTTATGGCTAATACAAAGATGAAACCACACAGTTTATTTGTATATATAATAGGAAAATAATAAATAAATAATAATAAAAAAGGATAAACAAAAATGCAGAAGTCTTAAAACTATGAATAGCATATACTCTTCAGTAGTGCTATGTATGCTAATTCATAGAAAAGATATGCTATTTTGTCAGCAATATGCTTAAAAAGACAAAATTTAGCACCTTTTATTGGAATAGTCAAAACAGTTGAAAGAAACAATGTCATCCATTGGATAAAGATAATAATTATACACAAGAATTGCAGAAAAAAATGAAATAAATAAACAAATTAATGAACAAACAAAATGAAAAAGAAAAACTAAATCCAAGACTTAAAACTCGCCAGAAAAGTAATCATAACATTCTTCACAAGTTAACATGAGTTAGCAAAATTGAAATAAAGAAAAAACAATGAATAGAAGATTATTATGCTGCCCTCTGTAAAAAAAAAAAAAAAAAAAAAAAAACTGAAATGTAAAGATGCTATTTAAAATGTAGAATACAAAATTTTAGTGCTGCCAACTATGCTATATTTTAAAATTTTGGGAAAATGGGGGGGGGGGGATAACACAAAATCTATATCAAAGATTTGTTGAAATATATAATGATGAAAATATGTAATATCTTAAAATCAGGCTGTAATTGAGAAAGGAAAGAAAAAAAATGAAGGTTGGGGGACAAGTTATAGTAAAAGCAAACAAGAATAAATCCATCCGAGAACGCCACAGCCATGCACAAGGTGACAATAAGTGAAAAATATGATGATAAGTACATGTATTAAATGCAAATTTCTTTTTCTTTAATGTAATACATTTATATGTGAAAGGATAAAGTTAATCCCCTTTAAATAAATTTAATTTAAAATTCAAAAGTTTAAAATTTAAAATCTCATCTAATTTTCCTTTAACTTTAATTCTAATGCTTAAAAGCAATTTGCCCCTGATAACTTTATTTTCCAGCAATACACCTTATTGCTTTCAGATAGGGATGGGCATTATTTATCGTATTAGGATAAATAACAGTGTTACTACGCTAGAACCTAATATTGCATTAATATGTTACTGAAAAGTCTCTGTTAAATAAATAACACATGGTTCTTAATGACAGCATCTTCCTTCACTTGTTTTAATCAAGATTTCATTTTTTGTACCTCTAAAATAATAATAATATTCATTAAAAACGTCCTTAATCGTTTCTTTTGAGACGTTTGCCGAACAATGTTGAATGTCTGGGCTGGGTGCCCGGACAGTGCCCCCCCCCCCCTTCCTGCTTGCGCAGACTCATTCACAATTATTTAAAAAATTTGCGCCCCCCCCCCTCTTATTAAAACATCCTTAAAAACCCTTATTAAAAAAATCTCACAATTATACACTCTAAGATAAAAAACCTGTCTAAAACGGAATTTAAAACTGTTTTATAGGCTTCCGTTTTAGAAGGTTTTACTATATAAAATAAGATATTGTTTGTATCCAGCAAGTACAGCCCGGACAGCCCCTCCCCCCCTGCTTGCGCAGACCCATTCACAATTATTTAAAAAATTTGCGTCCCCCCCCCCTTATTAAAACACCCTTAAAAACCCTTATTAAAAAAATCTCACAATTATACACTCTAAGATAAAAAACTGTCTAAAACGGAATTTAAAACTGTTTTATAGGCTTCCGTTTTAGAAGGTTTTACTATATAAAATAAGATATTGTTTGTATCCAGCAAGTACAGCCCGGACAGCCCCCCCCCCCTGCTTGCGCAAACCCATTCACAATTATTTAAAAAAATTGCGTCTTCCCCCCTTATTAAAACACCCTTAAAAACCCTTATTTAAAAAAATCTCACAATTATACACTCTAAGATAAAAAAAACTGTCTAAAACGGAATTTAAAACTGTTTTATAGGCTTCCGTTTTAGAAGGTTTTACTATATAAAATAAGATATTGTTTGTATCCAGCAAGTACAGCCCAGACAGCCCCCCCCCCTGCTTGCGCAGATCCATTCAAAATTATTTAAAAAATTTGCGTCCCCCCCTTATTAAAACACCCTTAAAAACCCTTATTTAAAAAAAATCTCACAATTATACACTCTAAGATAAAAAAAACTGTCTAAAACGGAATTTAAAACTGTTTTATAGGCTTCCGTTTTAGAAGGTTTTACTATATAAAATAAGATATTGTTTGTATCCAGCAAGTTCAGTTAAAAATTCTGGGCACCCACCCATTCAAAAAGCTGGGTACGCATATGCAACCACAGAAGAAATAACTCCTTAATATTCGCTAATTCAATAACTGTTAGATTTTTCACCAGTTTTTCAATTCAGTTCAGTTATGTAGTTCTTTCTGTTAGATTTTCCACCCGTTTTTGAAAAAATGTAGTTTTTTACATTACAAAAGAACATTTTATCGCTTCGTAACTGTTGTTTATTTTCAAACGTTTTGTCTGAGGATAATGTTGTTATCGTTAACAACTTTTGATTTAAAGTTTCGTTTCCTGTTTGGTTTTCATTCGCGGTTGTTGAAGAAAGAGGATAAATAAAAAATGATTTCGTCTCTTTTTAATTAAATATCAGAAAGACTGAATTTGAGATTTGTGGATTTGATTTCTAAAGGGCTCTTCTGGGGGGGGGGGGGGGGTTCGTTAATTTTGCTCATTTCTTCACTTCATTTCAATCTTTAAAAGGCTATAACTTTGCTTCTATGGGAGCCAAAGTGGAGAAAAAAATTCTAGCGTAGGTAACTTTTACTCGCCATTCTTTTTGCTATTTCAATTTTCCGGCTTTTCCCATTAGGAACATTTTTGGGAAGGGGGGGGGGACGTTTCTCCTTTTTTGATGTAATATGTCTATCGAAAGCTTATGCTTCATACATTACAAATCTAGCATAAAAAATTTTCTCCCGTTATTCTGGGTCACGTTACGGACCCATAATGGGTTGAAATTTAAATTTCTTAAACTTCTTCGAGGTTTTTTGCCAAATCGGTATCAGAAAAAAATCGTGCCAACGTGATGTATGTATGACATCTGTGCCATATAAATATTATTCAGTCTTTTTTTATTGCAATTTTTTTATGTAAAACAATATGCATTATTTTTCATGCACAATTGCGCATTAAATGAAAATTGTAATGCAATTTTTGAGTAGTAGTTTATAATAATGAATAAAAAAAACTTATTATTTAAAAGTATTTCCTGCACAATAAAATGTTTCCTGGCGATTACTAAAAAATATGTCCTGACAATTCAAAAAATAAAAACGTAATTGTCCAAGTTTTCACTTCTGTCGGCACTCCAAAAATGTCACTTTTTTTTAGGGGGGGGATGAAAATTTTGTGGAAATAAGTCTTATTTTTTATTTATGTATGGATCCATATAAAAAAGTATGAGCTAGTGAACTTTGGAACCATTTTAATACAACTCATATTCCAAATATTAAAATAATTGAGAAAAATTATTAAAAAATTATTTTCAATTTAATCATTTTTATACTAAGTAAACGCAATTAAATTTCTTATAAATTGAATCTGGAATGTTTAGATAAGATTTTAATATTTACAAAATGTAAAATACAGTACAAATATTAGGTTTACAGCTTTCTGAAAGACATAAAAATAGTAGGATAAAATTTAGATGAGTTCAAATTATTAGAATATTTTATTTTGCGCAACAATATTACCTTATTAATATGAAGTAAATGGTAGTTAATTTTTTGTAGCACCCTCTTTTGCTTTCATAATAGCGTACAATCGATCTTGCATACTATACATATCTGCTATTAAGAAACTAGTAAAAAAAAACTGAGTCTGGAAAAAATTTCATTCTCTACCATCTGTCCTATCTCACAAGTTTCTTTGTCCTATCAGTTAATATTTGTTTTATGTTTTGCAGCCGCTCTAGTAGTGGCAGCACGCATTGACTTGCTGTACGAAAATTCAGTAATGCATTTCATCTCAGATTTTAAAACATCAGCAGTGCTGATTGAGAAAACGCGGTATACGGAAAATGGATTTTTGAAAAATTCGTTTTCCTCTGTATGTTAAAGAAAGTTTTCTTAATATGTTTTCTTGTACTTTCTAATTTTCCTGCTTTTCGTATTTCCTATTGGATACATTATTTTATATTCAAAAATATATGTGCCTATAGATATTTTCTTAAATGTTGTTGCCCCACCAGTGGCTGAGAGATTCTGCCCTCAAAACTGGTAGACGGCAGGCGCTGTATTAGAACAAAACCCAATCGCAGTCGTCAGCCCAATCATTCGGAGTTTTCCGTGGTTTTCTTCGAACTTTGGATTTCCTTGCGTAAATACGGGTTGGGTTCCCTCAGAAAGACCCCCCCCCTCCCTCCACGGAGGTCACCACCTTGGGGACCCATATCCCATGTGTTGTCCATTTGGGAGTATATTTAGCAATTGTTTATTGTATCCTGTTAAAAAAATAACAGGATGTTGGAACCTGTTACCAGTGCTACTGTGGAATGATGTAACCTGTTAACCAAAAATAACCATATTTCCCATCTCTACTTTCAGATGTCCTTTTTAAATGTTCTAAAAGATAAAAAAGCTGACTTCTCATTTCTTGCAGTGAGCAAAACGAACCCCAAGCTGCACCTTTCTAACGTCATAGTGCCCAGATCCTTAATAAACAATCATTAACGACAATTAAATCACTTCCCTTTCTTGTAGTGTCGCAACCTGGTGGAAATAATTTGAGTTACAGCATTTAATAGTACGGAACAGCGAAATTCTGTGACTATTGGACCCTAAGACTCACCAACAAACATGCTGCCCATCACTAATCATTGTAGAATTTTCTGAGTCAAGCCAATGCGGACCTATTTTCAAAAAGGACTATTATGTATGCTAAAAGGATAATAAACTAAATCCCAAGAACTGAATGTCTCCTCATTGCCTTACACCTTAAACTTGACTACAAAATGCGATTTTGACCACCATTACATGAAAATACAGGAACCACCCCAACACGTCTGGCCAGCAAAAAAGTTTTAAGGATGTGTTGGTGTTCCTACAATACGATATCAGAACACTAACAGCCAAAGGATAGCATTCCTTTGCAAATACGGAGGCAATATCTTACACACACACATATATATATGCATATAGAATTATATATATTATATATATATATATATATTTTTTTTTTGAAAATATTTTGTAATTGTTTTAATAATTTTTTCAGTAATCTACTACCCAACCCTCCATAATAGGGTTTTTTATTTACATATATATTTTGTACATTTTTTATGTATATGTATATAACACTGGTGCCCGGCTAACTGAAAGTAACAGTTATTGCATAATAAAATTTAAGTATACAACACAAATAAGTAAGATTTTTAAAGATCTTGAGAAATCTTTCTATGAGTATGGTTCAATGATTATTGCCCCTAGTATATATGAAATATTTATATTGCAATGGTTGATGTGGAATATCTAAGTCTAATGCCTTAGATGACCATATGTTCATTTTCGGAACTGTAGTTGTTGTATTACTTTTTTTTTTGGGGGGGGGGGGGAGTTTGGAGTAGAGTATAAAGATATATTTTTAAGGGAGGATTGATGGAGAAATGCTGGTTTGGAGCCTATGAGACTCTATTTGCGACAATAGATGAAACATGGCTACATCATTATGATCTGGAGTACTGAAGTCCAAATGACAGTAGTCACGTCTCATTCACTGTCACAAGTCTAGACTTGTGAACTCCAAACCAGCCTTTCACCTCTCCTTCCAAAAATATGTTTACATAGCTTCTACAGTTTTGAAATTGAGCATATACAGTGCGTGTCAAAAGTTTAAGCACAATAGCAATTTTCAAATAAAACTTTAAATATTCACTTTATTTCAATATTTGTCTTGTATATGGCAGGGTTCGCACGGACCTTAAAAGTCCTTATAAACTCCTTATATTTCGATAGTCCTTAATAAGGATCCTTAAAGTCCTTATTTTTTATTGAAAGTCCTTATTTTTTAACGTGAGCTTAATATTAACGCGATCTATAAAATGTTTTTAAAAAAAATCGCCGAATATTCCAGGGGTGATTCTCGTCCGAAATTTCTGAAAATTTAAGGCATCCTCTTCCGAAAATTTTAAATTGGGTTGTCAGTTCCGCATAGTTGCCAATTTGTACGGTTTAGCGCGCGGAAAAAACAATCGCGGAGAAATGCAAATTTCGTGAAATGATCGGCGAAAAAGCACACGTTTCATCAATATTTCGTGGGAAAACGACGTTTTCGTCGATGTTTTTATCAATGAACTTTGTCAAAAGATCGCTAGAAAATGCGAATTTCCTGTGCAGATCACGGAAAAAAGCAACAATTTCACCAAATATCGCAGATAAAACGCTGATTTCGTCTGTAGACCGCGTTAAAACGTCGATTTCGTCTAAAGATTGCGGATATAACGCCGATTTCGTTAAAAGGTCGCGGGAAAAAAACGCCGTTTTTCGATAAAAGATCGCTTTAAAATATTTTGTCAAAAGATCATTGAAAATAAGTGACGATTTCATCAAAAGATCAGGGAAAAAACGCCGATTTCGTCAAAAGATCGTGGGGATAAAACGCCGTTTTTGAGAAAAGATCGCGTAAAAATGTAAATTTTGCCTAAAGATCGTCAAAGAAAACGTCAATTTTATAAAAGAAAAGTAAAGAAAAAACACGGAAGAACGCCGATTTCGTCAAAGATCGCAGAAAAACTGCCGATTTCGCAAAAGATCGCAATAAATCACCGATTTTGTTAAATATCGTAGATAAATCGCCGATTTCGTCTGAAGATCGTGGATAAACCCCACCTCCAAGGGGGGGGGGGGGTAACTCGCGGAATCCCCCTCCCGCCGCACCGCCGATTTCCAAAAATGCGATGTGAATTTCCGGAAAAAAAAAATCACTCAGAATCACCCCTGAAACATTCATAATCTGCCAAATATGGCAGCTGAAAAAAAAAATCAAGTTTCTTTGTTATAATTCTTATTTCTGATTGGATATTAAAGCTGCCTCTTTCGTTTCCCGATTGCAACGTAGAAACCTTGTATCCACAAACACCAATTGTAATCAGTATTCACCATCTAAAATTTCCTTTTCTTTGAAATAGAGAAATATGAATAACAAAGAAAAAATATTTCGCCAAATAATTGCACCAATCTGTTCTATAATCCGCTGATATGTGTTTGATCGTAGTCTTATTCAGGGATGGGAATTTTACGCTTTTTGGCGGATTTCCGCATTTTTGTTTACAGGGATGCCGCGGACGCGCGTAAAATACGCAAAAAATCGGCGACGGGACACAAAAAAATGGAGCTTATGCGTCCCGCGGAACGCGTAATTTTCGTCAAAAAAATCGAAAAAAAAAATTTCGTTAAAAAATCGCGGGCAAATTACGTCAACAATTCGCGAAAAAATGGCTAATTTTGTTACAAAACCCCGAAAAAAAGGCAGATTTCTTCAAAAAATTGCAAAAAAACGACAAATTTCGTCCAAAAATCGTGATAAAACGGCAATTTTTTTCAAAAAAAAAATTCGCGAAAAACGCAAATTTCATCAAAAAATTTTGATAAAATTATAACTTTCGACAAAAGATCGCGAAAGTTTGGCACATTTCATAAAAAAATCGCAAAAAAAGGCAAATTTCGTTAAAAAATCGCGAAATAACGAATAATTTCTGATAAATTTCGTCAAAAGATTCACAAAAAAACGGCTAATTTTGTCACAAAATTCCGAAAAAAAAGTCAATTTCTTCTAAAAATCGCGAAAAAAACGACAAATTTCATCCAAAAATCGCGATAAAACGGCACATTTTAACAAATTCGCAAAAAACGGCAATTTTCATTAAAAAAAAAATCGTGATAAAACGGAAACTTTCGCCAAAAGATCGCGAAAAACCGTCACATTTCGCTGAAAGATCGCGAAAAAACGGCACATTTAGTCAAAAGATCGCGAAAAAATGGCAGATTTCGTCAAAAAATCTCTTAAAAACTCAATTTTCATCAAAGGCGCATGAAAAAAAATTAATGCCACTATAGAATTTTTCTGTTTAAAAAGTTTTCTTTCTTCCAAATTATTATTTTTATTTCTTTGCTGCTCCAAAAACAGATTTTCCTGCTTCACAATCTGTTTTTCATTGTTCCAAATCTTTTTGATTGAATGTAACTTCTGAAAACACCCATTCATTAAACAAAAAGTACCCCTTTACTCAACAAAAGCATTCTTTTTTCAGGAAAAATGTCTTTTTCTATAAATCAGTTTTGCCTCTTTTTAAAAGAAATGCGAACAATAGTGGTACTTGTTATCTTCTACACTCAAATAAGCATTATTTTATAATTAAATTTGTATCTTGCACATTTATTTTTTTAAAAAGTAAAGAAAATTTCTCTTAATAGTTTAAAAAATATATTGGCTTTAATTATTTATACATCATTACTAAAACAATAATTATTGCATTTAATTTTTCTTTTGCAAATGAACAAGTTCAATTTTTGCATCTAAAAAGAGAGTTGAAGAGGGCAGCGATTATGGTATTGGGAATAGATATAAAATTTTTGTGATAAGGGGGGGGGGAGGAGAAAATGAGAATTTGTAATTTATTCCTGTAATGTAATATACAGGCTGGTGTGCTTGTCTTCATTTACCTGGAAATCAAGACCTGCTTTTGTTACTTGAATTATCTTCCACAAACAAAATGTTGTGCAATTTTTCATTTGCACGTGTGATCAAAATGTGGTGCAATTTTTCATTCACGCATGTTTTCAGCTTTTTTGCAGTTCCCATCCCTGCTTATTATTTCACTGGATATGTGTAGTATGGTTAACAGCAACAGTCTTCCTCTGCAGGAAATAAAAGGAAATTAATTGAAGATGACTTAGGTTTTATAAAGAAAAAAATATGGCTTCTTGAAAAAGAAGTATCGGAGTTAAAAAAAATAAGGCCAGTGAATTAGCTGATAAAGCTGAATCAACTAAAGATATTCAATTATTTATAAAATCGAACAATTGTAGAAAAGCTGGAAAAGAAAAAAATTTCCTCCCTGGCCAAAGAAATAGATGCTTAAAAACAGTTGCTAGCCAACTAATGTTGTATATTTTGTTATATAATTACATAATTATGTTTTATGTAAAATTTCAATCTATTACAATTAAAATTTAATGTAAGTAATTATATGTAGTGTTATTTTTTAACTATAGAAAGTCCTTATTTTTCTTTTAACAAAGTCCTTACAGAGTCCTTATTTTTCATTTAGCAAACTCAGTATGAACCCTGTATGGTCTTTGATCCATACCTCAAACTTAACTTCATCGTGGCTTAAGTCGAAAAAAGTGTCTGTTTTGAAATGGCCGGCAATTAGTCCTGATCAAAACCCTATGGAAAATATGTGGGGTATTCTCACTCATGCAGTTTATCCAAATGGAAAGCAGTATTCTTTAGTTAAAGATTTGAAAGATAAAGATGCCATTGAGAATGCTTGGTTTAAAATTGAACCAGAAACAATACAGAATATCATTTTATCGATGGAAGACCGTATATTTAAAGTAATTCAGCATAAAGGAGCAATAATCAATTATTAATTTTTTTTTAATTATTGTTCTGCTAAAGACTAAAAACTATTGTGCTTAAACTTTTGGCACACTCATTTTTGTTGTTTTGATAGATTTTATTATTTAAGATAAATTTTATAACATAAATCTGTTAACTATCTTTTTAAAACTACAATTGGTAGATTATGTAAAAAGGAAATTAACTTTCATTCATTAATAAAATTTTATTTTGAAATTTTCTGTTGTGCTTAAACTTTTGACACGCACTATAGGCATCTAAGATATTAAGCTTCGATATTCCATGCCAACCATCACAATACAAATATTTTATATACACTAGGGACAGTAATTGTTGAACCATCTCGTAAATAGTGTCTTAAATTTATTTATTTTGTAACATAAATTAGATTTCTTTTCAGAGTCAAAATGAAATTTGACTCCTAATGGTCAAAACATATTTTAATTGTGATGCTTAACATATTATTTTTTCAATGTTAAAATTAAATCTTCCTCCTGATTAAAACTCAGTTATTATAATATTGAGTAATACAACTCAGTTATTATAATACTTATAGTATCAAGGCAAATTTGTCAATGCTACATTATCAAAATCAATCTGATAGTTAGATAAAATGAAAGACTGCTTAAATTTATATAATGTTTATACTTTTTCAGTCGGTGTCTCATACTGATTATACCAGTCGATTAGAAAGCTTAGGAATTAATGTAAAAGCTAAAAATTTCCTGGTATTTCAAGGAGCAGTAGAATCAATTGCTATGAAGAGTCCTAAGGAAAGGACTGCATTATTTGAAGAAATATCCCAGTAAGTATACATTATTATAAATGAATATTTATAAACTTTTCTTTTTCCTCAAAGAAAAACTCCTTGAAAAAATATAATATTTTCACATTTTCGTAATGTAAATCCACCAAAAAAAACTTTTCAAAAGTAAAAAAAAAAGATAAAAAAAATAATAAAGTTGTGGCTAAAAAATTTGTGGTATTAAATTTCCAAGCTTATATTATGGTTCTTATTTAATATTTTCCATTTAAAAAAATTACCATTTGTAAGTCGAGTGCCTTCGTATATGTTGATAGAATTCCTTTTCTCCTATACTAAATACATGGTGGTGGCTATCATTCCTTTTTTTAAAAGAGATTATATATAATTTAAACAGTTCCACTCATTCTAATTAAAAAGAGTTCATATAACCTTTGTAAATAGTGAGAAAACACAATATTTATTATTTTTCTTTGATTTCTTATCGGTCTCTTAATTATCCTTCTTATCAGATAGACAATGATAAATATGAAGTCTGATATAGTCTTTATAATTCTGATGATGTTACAATGATATAAAATAATTCACATTCACTATTTTTTTCATTGTTAACATTACAGTTTGTTTCAATATGCTTGTATTCGCGTGGTTTTTGTTTTTGCTTAGAAGTTTTTCAATTCGAAATTTTTGAAAAATATTTTTATCATCTTATTTTCTTGAGAATGTTGCCATAGGAAACAATGAAGCATGTTAAAATGTGAATAAATAAAAGGTAATTTTCCTTTTAAAAATTGATTTTATCACTTGTAGCAAATATTGAGTATCTTCGATGAGAGGCTGTTAAAATTTTTAAACTGAAATGCATCCTGTGTGTTCTTTTGTTTCATGTTGATTCATGCAAAGTTTTGTTATTAATAATGAAGTTGTATTTTCAACAGAGCTCGTTATTTTAATTTTTGTAAAATATAACATAATGAAAAGAAGTGCTCAAAATTGTCAATATTAAAACAACACTGAGCTAGACATTCTTCTATTCAAAATACTTATGACAATACTTATGCTGTGTCAATGGCTAAAATCTACTAATTTTTAATGACATCATCACATTTAAATAAGCAAGAATAATGTGATATAAATCTCGCTAAAAAATCTGCATTATAGGAAAATTGCGGGCAAAAATTCAATTTCAGTTTGCAGTTCACACTCAATATTTTTGATTAAATGCATAGTATTTTTGATTGAATAAATGGATTGAGATGTTTCTTGATCTTCATTACCTTACCTCCATTGAAAGTTTGTTATAAGATTTTAAAAACTTTTGAAAATGATCGCCTCCTTTCGATATTAGACACTGATCTTTGGTGCATTTAAAAACATCCTTGCAAGAATAAAAAAAAGTCGAAAAAGTGCCCGTCTCCACCCCCCACTGAGTTGCTATTACTTGAATGTATTGTGTATTTCATTTATTTTATTTCCTGTCACATAAATAGTATATGACGCATAAGTTTTTCTTTTAAAATTTGAATTTGATTTTATAGTATTTCTTTTAGAGTACAAGAAAATTTATTCATTTGTTTTAATTCACAGAAGAGTTCTAAAATTTCTAACTTTATTCTTTTTTTTTCTAATAACTACATATCTTCTTAAATAATAATTCAAAGTAAGTTTCTTTTTTAGTGTAACGTCTTCTTTTAAGAAGGCCCCGACTTTTTTTTTTTTTTTTTTTAAATCAAAATGGAATTATTTAAGAGATATTATATAAAATGAGTAACTTGAAAGATATTATATTTTTGTATATTTTCTTGTTCGATCAAAAAAAAATTCCTTCTTTTTTTTTTTTTTTTTTTTAAACATTTTATTTGTAGATGTGAATTTTGTTTAGCTCTTTCTGTTCCCCATTGTTTCCTATTATTTTAAATAATAAAATTAAACCTAATTTAAAACAACTACTGTACACTGCCTTCTAATTTTGTTTTTTTCCCCCCCAATTGCAGTTCAATAGAGCATAAAGAAGAATATGAACGACTGAAATCGGAGATGATGAAAGCTGAAGAAGATACTCAGTATACATATCAGAAGAAAAAGGGAATTGCTGCTGAGAAAAAGGAAGCAAGATTGGAAAAAGAAGAAGCAGAAAAATATCAAAGGCTCAAAGAAGATTTGGTTTGTAATATTTTAACTTGAGATTATTTTACATAGCATTAAAGGGTCTTAAAATTTTAGTGTTTTTTAAAAAATCCCAAAAGTTGACTTCCTATTTTTTTTTTTTTTTTTTTCATTATTAATTTTACATTGTTTTCCTTATGGTAGTCCGAATGAAAAAAATATCATTTAATACTATAGCTGTAATAAAGTAATTGCAACTAATTCATTAAAAATACTAAATAAATGCTATACAGTAGACTTCCTCAAATCCACAAACCAGAAATCTGCAACTCTCTAAAATCCGCACATATTTTATGGATGTAAACAATGAAACTTTTAGTTGAGATATTCTGACAAAATTTGATTTTTTTAGTTTTGCATCAATTCCACATATTTGTTATTTTCTAATTTTCTTAATAATACTCTATTAATGTTTTTTCATGAAGGAAGAATAAATTTTTTTGGAAAAAATTCAAGATATTGCTGATATCACTGGTAATCACAGTCTTCTTACCAAATATATTTATGCATTAATCAAGATTTTTTAGTTATTTAGCCTGGCTAAACTTGAAAAAAAAATCCTTATTTTATGATTTTTATGAGAATTAATGTACTTTTATGACGCAAGTTTTGTTGAATAATTTTGGAAAAACACATCTAATCTTTATAATGAATATTTAATCGTACACTATTGATTATTAATTTGACCTTTGCTATCAGTACTTTTATAATTTTAAAAACTATCTAAATTTTTATTATTTTAGTTTATTACTTATTTTAATATTTTATTATGTTGTAAGCATTCATTATAGTTCTGATTACACTATTAATTACATTCAAAATTCAAATCATTGTTTAAAAAATGTAAACAAACCAATGACCAGAAATCCGCAAAATTCTAAAATCCACACAACCTCTGGTCCCGAGTTGTGCGGATTTGAGGGAGTCTACTGTATTTTGTTATAATCTTGAATCTGAAAAATGCATGTATTTTTGTTTTCTTTTTTTTTTTTTTTTTTTTTTTTTTTTTTTTTTTATTTATGTATACTCAGATCTGGTTGGGATGTTCACTGTTAATACATTTTTTCCCCTACTCTCTTGAATCTCATTCTATAAAACTAATGAAATAATATATATAATGTGCAATTCTTCTTAAGATGCTATTGATCCTCAGTCTTTTGAAGCAAAAAATCATGTTTCTTCAGTCAAACAAAAAGACCTGTTTACTAATGCTAATCGTATGAGGGTGATTCTCAAAATAGGGGACAATTTCAAAAGTGAAATCTTAAAAAAAATTACTGTTAGCAAAATTTCTGAAAAAAATAGGTGTTGTTAGTATAGTATTAGGTATACTTTACATGTATTCAGCAGAGCTAAATATTTAAAAATTAACTTAAAAAAATAATTAGTATTTTTTGAGCCATGCTAATGACAAAACAAATTGCATGGAATAAATATATTAAGAAATTTTTATTTTCTTCCTGTTTAAATATTTTTTTCTATATTTGTTAGCCTTCCTTTTCAGCAAATGGTTTCCATTTTTACATACATACATATAATGAGAATAAAAACATTACCAAAGAGCAAACTTTGTTTACATGAGCAACATTCTGACACTAACAATGTAAGAAGCTGTCTTAGTGATTTCCTGACAGATTTAATGCATATTTTAGGGATAATAAATGTAATACCTAAATTTATACGTCAAATTAAACTTTATAAAAGATACAATATAAGCAATGGTTACATTTATGCACATAGGAGTCTTTAGCATGGACAGAAAAACCATGCTAATGACACTGATATTTGTCCATGCTAATGACAAATTTTAATTTAAATAAGATTATGAGCCATAATATAATCACAATGCAATAGTCCTTTCTGGGGCTTTTTAAAACACAAAAGTCCTATGCAAATAACTAAAAAAAATTTTTAATTATAAAATAAACATGAAAATTATTATCCATTCTAATGACATACAATTGATGTAACCCCCTAATATTCAATTTCTATTCTTAAAATACAATACATGCTTCTATTTTCAGACTGGGACAAAATGGCTACTTGTTGCCATGGATAAACTTTATATTTTCAAACTATTGTCATATGTGAAAATGAAATTTTGATTAATAACCAGCTGTAATAGTATGACCTTGTTTTGAAAATAGAATATGGAGGACAAACTTTAATTCTTTTTTTATATACTATAATTTTATTTTTAAAAAGAAATTTATTGGATAAATCCTGTCCTTGATTAATTTAAAGAAAGAATAACACTTGTTTTATTTTATAAACATGATATTAACTCTTGAAAAAGCTAGTATATACAAGGCACAGCTGCTGTGGACATCCATGCTAATGACATTTTGAACATTTATTCTGTTAAGGTGTTTTTAACTAAAAAGTGAGTAATTCTTGAGTGCAAATAATGAATAATATTAAGACAAACATATCTAAATATAAAAACATGACAGAAAACCTCTCAACTTGTTTTGTATGCCGAAAGACATAAATTGTCCCCTATTTTGAGAATCACCCATGAAAGAAATTTATAAATGTATCTTGGTTGCATTTTAATATTTTTAAATGATTTTTTTTTTTTTTCATTGGACAGCTGAAATCAATTTGTAGAAAGGTCTTTTTTTTTTCTTTTTTCTTTTCAGTTTTGCTTACAGATATTTTTAATTGGGACACTTTCGTTTTCAGAACCAGTTTTAAAAGTAAAACCATCCTCTTGAAAAAAAAATTGCAAATAAAATCGAAAAAGTAAGAAGCGGCAGATGAGATCAATCTCAGCTATCCAATGCAAAAATAATAGCATAAAAATATTAAAATGCAAACAAGGTGTTTTAAGAAAATTTTTCATAGAATTAGCATTAGCAAATGAGTCTTTTCAGATGACTGAAGTAGTCCCTTAAAATGTAATTTCACAAATCAAGATGTAAAATTCCTTCTCTCTTCTTTAGTTTTGCCAAATTATCATATTTTTCGATTCAAGTAAAACAATAATATGAATATCAATATTTTCTTTATTTAACAACAAATTAATTATTTTGAACATTTTTAACTAGTCGCCTGTCATGTAAATGTGCAAATGTCTGAAACATTTACACATTTAGCACTAGGAGAGGTTTAGAATACACTCATTTGAAATAATTTCTGTAGCAGATAGTCAAATTTTTATTTTATGAGCAATTGCAAAACATTAGGTTATTTTAGAACATTTGGAAAGCAGGGATACAATAACGGGTTAAAAATATATTTTTTCAATGTTTCATGCCAATTCCATTTTCTTAACATTTCTTTTCATTTGGCAATTCTTTTTTATTTCTTATTTGCCAAACTACTAATATTGCTCAAAAAGCTAACGAGAACCCTGTTTCCAAGATTTCTCAGGTTTTAGAAAAGTAAAAAATTGTGTAAGAACTGCTGGATTACATTGTTTTAAGCTAATCTCCACTAATTTATTTTTGTTATTAACCTTAATTTTTATTTATTTATTTTTAAGGTCTATCTATTAGATTCCATTTTGTTTTCCATTCATGTTTCCATTTTAATCATTACTGATAGATTTTTCTTCTTTTTTCTTAATAGGCTGCTAAACAAATTAACTATTACCTTTTTAAATTGTATCACAATGAGCAAGATTTAGAATCAATGACTGAAGATTTAGCTGAAAAGAATCAAGAACTGGAAAAAGCTTGTCGTAAAAAAGAGAAAATTGAAGAAGAAATTAAGGAAAAGAAAAAAGAACATGGCAAGATGCAAAGAGAATTTTCAAAAATTGAACAGCAGATCAGGGAAGCTGTAAGTGATTTTAGACTAGGAATATACTGTTGTCTCAAAAATAAATAAATAAAAGAGTCTATTAAAAAAATATTTTAATAAATGGGCTAGTGGTATAAATGCATCATTTTCTGCAATGTACTTGGATAAACAGTAAATTTTGAGAAACAGGATGATATATACGAATGTAAATTTTTTATAAAAATAATAGAAATAAAATAATATAAAATTTCAAACAAACCCATCATTTGTGGGACATATTATATATATATGGGTTATTCTCTGCAATAGTGCAAAAAGTGAATCCCAGCCATATAAATGCTCTAAATTTCATTTTATTTTTATTTATTTATACTTTGTTTAGAAGGTCTAAAGTTTGTTTATTAGGGGCAGGGCGTAAACTTTAAAAATAAACAAATTTAATATTTAAAAATGTAAGATATATCATGCGAATATCATTCCCTCACCTCTCCCCTACCCATACTACCATACTTTACTGCCTGATTTTTTCCATTCAGAAGTAAAAATAATTAAAAACACCCTAAGCAAAATAAAGTTCTTAAGTGGTACCTTACAAAAAATAATAAAAATATTATTTTTTACTATAATTATGTAGTCTACTCAATCAATTATATGTCTCCCCATGTTAGACCATCATTCCCTCACACCTTGCTATTATCGCAAATATCCTATCACTAAAGATGAGCAGCAGTCTAGCATTCTTCACAGAGAGGAAGCTAATTTGAGTACTTGTCAGTCCAGCAACATAAATTAGTGGTGTAAGTTTTTGTTAATTTTCTAGAAATTTTTTTCAATCAGAAAATCAGGGAGTATTTTTATTAGCAGTCATTCTCTCACACAGAATGCTAAATTTTTAGCAATTTTCAAAATTTTTAATTTTATCATACATTATATATTATGTGTTCTTCTTTAAGGAATCAGTTTGTTTTTTTCCATAATTTTGCATTTTTCATGACAATTAGTAAAAACATCTTAATTTCATCATTCCCTCACTCATCATTCCCTCACATTTATTGTTATGAGTTAATGATAAAGTGAATGGGGAATATGTACTTTTTTAAAAAATTTATAACGATTTCTGCTGCTATTAAAATCTTCAACAATTGACCAATTACTAGCAATTTATCCAATTTTTATGAAAATTTACCAATGTAACATTCAAGTCAGACTGCTTGGTCAAATTTGCAGTATTGTAGAGAATAACCCATATTATACAATTATTATATATGTATTTACACAGCCAAACCTCGGTCACAAGAAATTGAATGGGCAGGAAAATTTTTTCATGTTATTTGAAATATCAAAAGAGTAGCACCATCTATGTTTGATATAAATAGTAAATTAATTGTATTGCAAATATATCCCTCTCTTAAAATAACAAATAAATATGATATGAAAAATTAATTATGAAATAAAACTAATTGGTGATCATTTCATGCAATAACAAACTTATTTACCTGTTAATCATTTTTCAAAAAAATCCCTGTCGGCTGGGCCTATAGGTGGAGGTAGATTTCGAAGAGTGCTCATTTCAACAACAACAAAAAAAAATATATATATATGATTAGAGATAAATCCAGTTTAATAACTTCATTTGGCCGTTTATGAAAAATTTTTAATTTCATTTTTCTGCAAAAACTGGTTTTATCAGAATCATCTTAAGAAAAATTCAGCTCAAATGCCCATTATGACAACATATTTTGAAATAGATTCTAAATTTATTAAAAAATCGACCAAAACAGTACATTATACAGTTCCTAATTAACAAAAAACTGTCAGTTGAAAGCATTTGAGAAAAAAATTGAATTTAAAAATGAGTCATAAAATAACCCATTTGTTGTTTGAATACATCCTTAATTCTTTAATCATGATTGCTTCGGAAAATTTTGTGCGAAATACTCACTTTGACAGCATTTTTAAAAATACATTCTACCTTTATCAAAAAACTGACGAATGCGTCACAGTATATAGTTCCTAAATAAGAGGATCTGTAAATTGGATGCATTTGAGAGCGAAAATGGATTTTAAACCGAGTCATAAAAAACGCAATTTGCTATGTGAAAACTTCCTTAAATTTTCAAATCTCGAAGACTTCGGGAAATTCTGTTCAAAATACCCTTTTTGGTAGCCTTTTTCAAAATATATTCTGTCTTTATCAAAAAACCGATCAATGCATCACATTATATAGTTCCTAAATAAGAGGATCTGTAAATTGGATGCATTTGAGAGCAAAAATGGATTTAAAAACGAGTCAGAAAAAAACGCAATTTCTTATTTGAACACTTCCTTAAATTTTCAGTCACGATGATTTCTGAAAATTCTGTTCAAAATACCCTTTTTGGTAGCCTTTTTTGAAATATATTCCGTCTTTATCAAAAAACTGACCAATGCATCACATTATATAGTTACTAAATAAGAGGATCTGTAAATTGGATGCGTTTGAGAACAAAAATGGATTTAAAAACTAGTAAAAAAAAAAAAAAAGCAATTTCTTATTTGAATACTTCTTTCAATTTTCAGTCCCGATGACTTTCGGAAATTCTGTTCAAAATACCCTTTTTGGTAGCCTTTTTTGAAATATATTCTGTCTTTATCAGAAAATTGACCAATGCGTCACTTTATATAGTTTCTAAATAAGAGGATCTACCATTTAGATGCGTTTAAAATCAAAAATGAATTTAAAAATGAGTCAGAATATAAGCCGTTTGGATTTGAGTTTTTTCTCCAACTCCTATTTTTGTTTAATTTCTTTTTTGCTATACGAATTGGTCCTATGAAAAACTTGTCAATATAAAAGTTGTAGATATTTTTGAGAAAATGTAAAATAAATTTAATCAGATTTGATATCTTAAAAATTGACGGAGTTATGGATTTTTCTCATTTTTCAGCGCCCTTTTTCTTTTCGTTTTTAATTTTTTTCATCGGTAAAAGTTGGTCCTATCAAAAACTTGTAAATACAAAAGTTTTAGATAATTTTAAGAACATTTATAAAAAATTTAGTTGGACTTGATATCTTGAAAATTGACGAAGTTATGAATTTTTTTCTCTCAAAATCCCTGTTTTTTTCACCCCTTGAGCCCACTTTTAAATTTATCAAAAATCTGTCATGTATATACTTTTGGCCCATTTTTAAGACGTAATATAAACTTTAAACCGATTCGATATCTACTTTAATTAAGAAGTTATGGCGTTTTTTCGGTTTTCACAAAAACGCCCCTTATTCCGACCCCCTTGGTCCGATTTTGCCCATTAACGAACTCAGCCAAGATTTTATCCCCATTGATTTAATGTACCAGTTTGGTGGAGATTGGTGAAGAATTATAGAAGTTATCGTGTCCATAAAAAAGTGATATATATATATATATATATATATATATATATAAACTGGTGCGATTGCAATAGGTAGTATTTCTTACGAAATCTACCTAAAAGTCCTTTGTTGATTTTTATTTCAATTTTTGTAAATTAGTGTAGGAATAAATATGGTACAGAGGGTGCTATTTGGGTATTCTATATTTTGTTGCAGCTTCTTTTTTTAAGAATTTTACTATCAAATTTGTTTATTTGTTTATTTTTATTTATTTATTTATTTATTTATTTATTTTTTTTTTGCTTCCTTTCTAAAGATACAGCTTGCTGTTTTCAACAGATTTTTCATGGGTTTCTACAGATTAATTTCAAATAGAGTTTCAGTTGTTAATCTTGTAATGAAGTATGGATTGTCACTTCTTTCATTCAAAGATAGGCCATTTCAGAAAACCCATTTTAAGGCTTTATCTTTCTCTCAATACAGTCAAATGAATAATAGAACATTTGCTTTCAAAGAAAAATTCCCTTCACTCAAACTTTCTTTCTCATAAATCATTAGGGTTTTTGTGGAGTAACAAACTGAATATCGGAAGACAAAGAGAATCAGGGATTAGTTAGGGATTCAGTATTTTACCATTTTCTAAAACACTTTCTATTAGATCATTTATAAATTATGAAAAAAGTTCCATTTTCTAAAAGAGTATGTAACATGTAAGTTTAAAATATCAAAAACTGGATATAGAATCATGTTTTAACTTTGGGGGGGGGGGGGGGGGCTTAAACAGGATTTTGCAATACACTATTTTGTGTTAAGCAAATTTATTAATATTGATTTTCAGCCTTGCCTGATGAGACTGCAATATTGTTTCGTATTAAGAGGCCACTCGACTCACTCAAAAAGACTCAGATGATAATGTTAAGTCTATGGGGGCATTATTTTCAAATATCTCGCTCAAATTTTAATAGTTTTACATGATTTTTTTTTTGCATAGGAGAGCCGAGAACGATCTACAACCGGGCTAGTTTTTGCTTATTCTATTTTGGTTATATATTTATTATATTATGACAATTTCAATTTAAGAACTGGTTTTAACCAGTTTTGAAAATTAAAGTGAATTTTTTTAATCCAAAACCAAAATTGAAAAAGTAAAAACTAGTCCCCCAGTAGTTGTAGAGTGTTCTCAGCTATCCTAAAAAAAAAAAAAAAAAAAAAAAAAATGTTAAAATATTAAAATTTGAGCAAGATGCTTGAAAATAACGCCTCCATAGACTTAACATTATCATCCTGGTCTTTTTGAACAACTAGTGTAGGCTCTTAAGAGCAATTTCGCCTTAAGTGATTTCATATTAACAAGTTTTGACTGTATATATTTTGAATAATTTCATTAATGCTATGAATAATCAGAAAAAGTTAACACAGTCTTTGGAAGATTAAAGAAAATTTTTTTATCATAGGAAGTTGAATTGAACAAAAAACGACCAACCTACATCAAAGCTAAAGAAAGGACTGCTCATATGCAGAAAAAACTGGAAACTGCTCGGTAAGTACCAATAATATTTATGAGTTTTAAGATTTCTCTGACTTTGACAAAAAAATAAACATATTTATTTTATTATTATTATAGGAAAAAATGCATTTTTATTGTTTTTTGTTTGGTGTGTGGTTTTTGTTTTTATTCTTGGGATATGATTTATTGTTTTTGTCTGTATGTTCAACAGGGTTCATACTCATCAAAGGATTATGGGATTCCTGAGAAAATCAGGGGATAGGTTTATGGTTCTAAAAATCAGGAGAATCTCAGTGGATAATGTAAAAAAATTCCCAAACTTGGGAAAACCTAGCAAAATGACTGGCTATTCTGATAAATTGAGGGCAATTGCTGCTGTCTGCATGCTTTATGATGGGAGATATGTCGGCCTCAGTTCTGTAATCTGTAAATTGAGATAAGCTTTTCAAACTAATATCACTGAAATAATTTTTTGTATTCTATTAGATGAACAATCAAATGTATGATGTTTTGAGGTCAAGTTGTAGTAATGCTTGGTCACTCATAAAATAAATAATATGAGAAACCTTATACTTTTTACCTCACCGGTAAGATATCTTGTCACTATGTTTAACAGTGAGTTGCTGTATTTGAAGATCTCCATTTTATGAAACTTTTGTTTTGTTTAAAAAAAAATTTAGAACTGTCTATTTTTATACAGTTGCATGCCTGCCAACTTTTCCTGTTTTTAGAAGCAAATACAGTAGAGCGCCACAAATCCACCGACCTAAAATCTTCCAGAGTCCAAAATCTATGCATGCTTGCAAATGTAAACATCTTTCTTCCATGGCTGTAACAGAACGATGTTGAAAAAAAAATGATGATGTCATTGCAAAGCGAATGATCTGTTCAGAGCATTTTCATCGATGAAGGAAACCAGACAGATTTTCCCTCGGATTTTCTGCTGATTAGTGAAACAAGTTTGACAAATCAGAAACCTGCCTTTTTTGGACAATTTTCCCTGTTTGCTAAAATCCAGCCTTCTGATTAGTCATCTTCTTTCGCTAATGAGCGAAAAGTCTACCTGGATCCCAGTTTATTTTTACCCAGAATGTATCAAAAGTTGGGGCTGAAGTGAAAAGAAGAAGATTAGGATGTGCAAATGCGTTTCTGTTGCTGTTTTTATCATGTGCAAGTTCTTTTATTTTATTCATTATTTAAGCTATTTTACGATAATTTTTTTTCTTATGAAGTATCCAAAATATGGAAAAGCGAAAGCAATTTCTTAAAATAACAAAATTGTGTTACTGAACAGGAATTAATGACTATTTATAACTTGCAAAAAAAACTTAAATTAAAACATTCTAAAGTTTTGAAACAGACAACTATTGATCAAATGTTTTCGAAGTTAAAAAAATAAATTATTTTGTTTATATTGTTTTCAATTTTTTTTCATTCATGATAAAATAACTTAAAAATCTAATATTTTATTGCTATTAATGTTTTTGTTTATTTATTTTTAACCTTTATTATTATTATTTCAATGTCTTAAAATCTGCAAAATTCAGAAATCCGCACAACGCCCTCTCCCAAACAGTGCAGATTTCTGGCCCTCTACTGTAATCACATTTGAACCAGTAATTTTATTTAATTAATAAATTTAAATTGACATCAATTGAATACTATGTAAACTCAAGATACATTCAATTAAGCAAATTCTCTGATTCAAAGTATGTTTATTTGACTTTGAACGCTGTTGTTTGAGATCATGATTTTGCCAAAGAAATAATTATGTAAGGGACAATGTCTTGGTGCAGTGTCAAGGCTATGATAAGTGTAGCAGCTCATCTCAAGCAATTACGAGTACTTTTTGTAGGTGACAAATAAGTATGAGCTGCACATTATTATGATGCAGTACAACATCTTTTTTAATAAATTTGTATTTAGATATTAACAATTTAGATAGTAACATTATACAGTAGAATTAATTGTTGTGTAAGGTAGAAAGAGTTCAAAATACTCAATTCCCATGCCACCCCGCCATATTGGCAATTTTCTGTTGAAGCCAGCTTTAGATGTTGTACCATAGTCCAAGCACTATGAAGTGGCTGGGACATAAAATTTTTTTTTTACTAACTACTGTATATAATAACTTTTTTTAAATCCTTAACTGTCATTTTTTCAGAAATTGATTTTTTTTAAAAATCTTTGAAGATACATCACAGGTACTGATTTGCTGTGTTAAATGAATTTCTTTAATTTCTCCGGTATTTAGACATTAAGCATTTTTGTATGTTTTTGTTCATACTCAGAAACAGTTTTCTGTGATGAGATTAACTTCTGTAACTTCTTGAACTATTGTATACTAATCAGCTGCGATCAAGCATTTAATAAATAGGTTCTTATTAATTTCAATTGACCACTAAAGTGCATTACATCTTGAATAGAAATTTTCAGAAGTAAATTTTTGCTAATTTTAGCAAGTTAGTCCTCTTACAACTTAGTATTACAAATAGCACATCTTTTGTTGTGATTCTGCAGTTCTCATATTTATTTATTTTAGGGATGCACCGAATATTCGGTATTCGGCCTATTCGGCCATGTTACCGAAAATTCGGCTAGGCCGAATATTAAACTATTCGGTTGAGCCAAATATTCGGCTTGGCCGAATATCAAAGTATTCAGCCGAATCCAATACTTAATAAAACCTTTTAAAAACTTTTCACTATTTCTACTTTTAACTGTCAATTTTTAATTTATATTTAAAATAATTAGAAAAAAAATCATATTTAAATAAAATAGAATGTTTTTACATTACTTATTTGCTGTTTGTAAAGTATAACTTAAGAAAATTAACCATGAGAAGGATTAAAATGGTGATTTATTAGGATTCTCCTTAGGATTAAATTATGTGCTGATACAAGTTTCTAAATTGTGCTTAGTAAATAATCTGTTTCTTGCTTTTCCCCAAATAAAAGTCCTTTAAAAGAAAAAAAAAACTTTTGAGATTAGTAATAACTATCAAGGCAGACAATTTTTGTTCATGAAACCATAATCATAATCACCTTATTGAGTCATAAGTACATTAAATTTCATCTCATTCTAGGTCAAAACTTGTGTGTTCGTTTATTACATTAACAATAAATAAGATAACATATTTTCAACTCACATGCTTTGATTTCTCTAAAATATAATATGATGAGAAGGGTGGAAAATACCACCATTCATAAGAAAAAAACTATGAGCCAAACATACCTTTATTCAGAATTAAGTTGAAAGTATTTGTACTTTATATTGAAAAAAATCTGCCTTGAGTTATTTAAAAAGGACAATTATCAGACTGTGAAATTTTTTTTTGGCCATTTTTTCATTATTTGATTTTAAAATGTCTGTTTTGATTCGTAGAAAATTTTATTATTTAAAGTTTCATAACTGCATTTCTTAAATAACTCAAGCCAGATTTTTTTCAATACTAAATGCTCTTATAAAAAGCTCTTGGTTATCAAAGTAAGTTTCTTTTATTAAATATTATGTAAAACTGTTTTAAAAAGTAACATTTTAATACCTTTAAATTTTGAAATATAAAAAGTATTTGGAAAGCCGAATATTCGGTATTCGGCCGAATAGTTAACTATTTGGCTAGCCGAATATTCGGTATTCGGCCCAACAATTACTATTCGGCTAGCCGAATATTCGGTATTCGGTTCACCTGTCGGCCGAATATTCGGCATTCGGTATTCGGCCAAAATCACTATTCGGTGCATCCCTATTTATTATTATTATTTTGGCATCACTTCTGGAGCATGGATAATGTGTACACCTTCAAAAAGTATATTCTTGATTAGTTTTTGATGCCAATAATAATAATAATAAAACATTTTGTAATGTTGAAGGTAAAGGTAAATGTTCTAAAAATTTTTTAAAAAATCAGAATTAAATTATAGTCCTGAAGGATTTAAGAATGAAAAATGCAAAGATTATGTTTATTTTTATCTTATGTTCTTTGACATTAAAATAACTATATAAATATTCAGAAAATTTTATTTAAATTTTTGTTTTCCACCACATTTTATTGTTTAAGTTCAGTTTTCCAATTTTAGAAATATTCATTAAAATCTATATTGATACCTGTTGTTATAATGTATTATCAAAAATTAGTTTAATATGGAAATTGTCTGTACAATATTACATCAATGCTGTTCAGGGGGGGGGGGGGGGCATTCACATCGATAGACATAAAGTGACTTTCTAGACAATTTGTAATTAGATTACCATAAGTACAAAAAGTAAGATCTCCCCCTCACTAATATATGTGCAGTTTTCCTGTCTGAAAAAGTACCATTTATAAGATTTCCAAGGCCGTATCTAGAAGTGAATAATAGGGGGGGGGGATGCAGGGCTGGGTTTTTGCCGGCAGAAAGTGGTAGTGGTAGAAAGTGGTTATTACCGGTTTTAACCAGCAGAAAATGACAACAATTGGCATAAACTCTTTCATGACATAATCTGAGATTTCTTTACTGGTATTAAATTATTTATGTACATTTTATTCAGGATAAATAACAAATAAAATATTGTAATTAGTTTTAATTAAATTCTTTTTAATTAAAAGTTTTAATTAAATCATATTCTCTCTCTCTCTCTGTGAGGTAGAAAGATAAATTAGTGCATATTCACACTATAGTTACTATGTACCTCACTAAACTTTTGTAATAACTTCATTTTATGCTAAGAAAAGAATAGGAAGATGGAAAATTCGAGTGTATAACTAGTTCAATATTAAACATCATATTACTTTCATATGCACAAATAGGATGTGCGAGTGTTGAAATAATTATTTTAGCTACAATTTAGTAATTTTGCAAAACTGTGAATCCTCAAAACTAAACTAGATTTTAGAACAGAATTTCATTTGGATTCTCGGAACAGAAATTCATCTAGTGATCTTGGAATTTTTTCCAGGAGAGGCTTTTTTTTTAAATTTATTTATTTATTTATTTATTTATTTTTTTCGGGGGGGGGGGGGGGGGTTGTTGAGCCGCCCATAGCACCCCCTTAACTGCAGTCCTGAAGACCTTCACTTTAAAATACCCACCAGATTTGCCCCTATCCTTTTATATATATTAAAAAAAAATTCCAATTGTAATTCCCTTTTATAAAATCTTTAGAATTTCCTGTATAGTAAAAAGGAGGGGGGCTTAATTTTAGTTATTAGACTTTCAAACAAATATTTTTTTGCCATATATTTTATTTATTTATTTTAGGAAATCCTTAAAAGCTGCAAAAAAAGTTCATGAAGCACATGAAGGGGAAATTAAAGCTCTTGAAGATGAATTAGCTGAAGTTGAAAAGAATCAACAAAACTTTGAAGAGGAACTTGCTGAAGAATCAAAATCTAAAGGGAGAGATCTTACTCTTCAAGATTCGCAGGTTACTAACTTACTTTAATTGTGTAATTTTCAAATTAACTTAAAACTATTTGATTTCATCAGCAAGCTTAATGTATTGAATAGTTACATTTAAAATAACATATTACTTCAATTTAATTTAAATTTTTGTGTTTTGTTTCTGTTTTACTTGTTTTCAGCATGCATAGACTCCAAAATCCAAGTGATGCAGAAAATAAATACTAAATACCATATTTTAAATTTGATAATTTATCTTTTAAAAATACAAGTTCAAATAAATCCTAAAATGCATTTCAATGAAAATTTTACTTTATAGATTAAAGAAACAGCTTGCAGTAAAACTTGTGAGAATAGAAACTACTTTTAAAGGAAATGTTTCATGATCTCATTTGAAAGAGAGCTATACAATTATAGTAAGGCAGTAAACTGTTTAAAATGAATCCTTTTTTTGGGGGGGGGGGGGAAGGGGGTCTTAAGGGATTGTTTTTACAGTTTTTACTATACAAATATATTTTCCCCTGAATATAAATAATTTTAAACACTTTTTTCAAATTATTATTTCATCTATTTTTATATCTTTATTAATTAGTAATATTTGCATGAATGTTTTATAATAATGTATAATAAAATTACTTAAGCTATTGTTGGCATGAAAGAATTAATTCTAAGGGAGGAATTCCACCTCTTTGAAAGCAATTTTGGACATTCGATAAATTGGTGCAAAAATGCAAAAAAAATTTTGAGAGATATAGTGGGGAGAGCTATCTTGAAAATTTAGTAATCTGACATTTTGTTTATTCAAACCCTTGGAGTTTATTCTTGAATTGTTATGCAAAAGTGACATAAAATGAAACGTGAGCTTATATCAACTAAGCATTTGAAAGTCGCATAAATGAAGCTGTTGAAACTGTCTTTCAAGAATCAAATATTTTTTTTAGTCATTAAAAATTCAAAGTGAAGGAAGTTCCTTTTTGGAATGGAATATTTTGTACTATTTATACAACATTTTGGGGTATTTTTTCGATACTGTTTTCGAAAAGCATTTCTGAAACAAAAATCAATTTAGCGAGAGATTTTTATTTTATTTACTTTTTATTTATTTATTTATTGAAAACAAAAGGGGGGGGGGGATTTAACAGCTAAACCATTCAGAAAAACATTTGTTTTGGAAAATTAGTGGCTGTACTATAATTGATCAGATATATCAGGATTTACACCTTTAGCATTGTTAATACTTTCTAAATTAAAAAAAAAAAAAAATAATAATAAATAAAAAAAATAGCAATCATTGGTGCAGTTATATTTAATTGTATTGCATAGCTAGCTGTTAAAATGATACTTAAATTGTAAGAGTTTTGCACCACTGTATAGATGAAAAAAATTTTGCACATTTTTTCTCATTTCACATTTTCATGCCTGGCTATTGTTTCTATGTAATATTTAGTAATGTGCTTTATTATTATTATTATTACAAGAAATATAAAAGATTCATGGAATTTTTCCTTATCTTTTTGTATTTTAGGTTGAGGAATACAACAGACTAAAAGAAGAAGCTGGAAAACTTTCTTCTCGATATTTACAAGAATTAGATTCTGTGAATAGAGAACAAAAATCTGATCAAGACAGATGTGACAATGAAATACGTAAAAAAGCTGAAGTAGAGTCAAAAATTAAACAAAAAAGAGCTGAACTCGAAGAAAATGTTCGAAGGCTTGAAAAGTTAACAGAATACATCAAGTAAGCTATTTCTATTTATTATTTATTTATTTATTTTTAATGTTTGCATATTTTTTTCAGTCTTTGATATAAAAATAATTTTTTTTTATTTTACAGTAGTAAACACTCTTATTAAATAGTTTGATAATATATTAAAAACTATTGTAATAATACTAAACTACTGTAAAATACTGTACTGTACTGTAAAATATACTCTAAAATACTAAACTACTGTAAATGTAATACTAAATGTACATTTATTTATCAAGTAGTGCATTAAGATGTTCACAGCATTTAGATTTTAGTTCATATCTAGTTTCTTCATGAAGTTGCATTTGCACGTTATAAGAAAAGATAGCTATAAGAAAATAAAACACTATAAATATGACTAAAATTTAAATCTTTTTTTTTTTTTTTTTTTTTTTTTTTTTTTTAAACCATATTATTAGTGAGGAATGATAAAACTTGCATTAAATTTATATTCATATACTAGCAGCTTACCTGCAATTATGCTGGTCTGATTTTTCCAAGTGAGTCTTGAATCAAACGAAATATGTTACGTATTTTAAGACTTTATAGATTCCTATTTGTAATGAATTTCCTAGTAGCAAGAAACAATGTAACTGTCATTGTGGTATTATATTTTCTAATGTATTAAACAAAATTTGAGGTATTAAACACTAACTTTTAGTTGATCGATTACAGCATGATTTAGTAGGAAAATAAAGCTGTTATGATTATGACAACAGTAATCATAATGTTCATTGTAAAATTGTATATGTCTACTATATTTTGTAATCCTTTTTTTTTTCCAAGAAATAATTTTTCTCAGAAGGCATTTCTCTCAGCATGTATCTGAAATATGAGATATTTTCATAATTTAATTTCCTTATGTAACAGGGTGACTGCCTTCCCTAAATTATAGTATCTATAGGTGGTGCTATTGCCACCTTCGGCAAAATATCCGGAGATATTTTGCCTTCCTTTCTAAAAAGACATGAAATGAAGTGAAGTAATAGAGTTTGCAGTTAAGATGTAAGATTGGGATGTGTGTTCGCTAAGCTTCTCTCTTAGAGATGTTCTTTGTGCTAAGTAATTTTTATGAATATTCAATTGATTGAGAAGCGCTCGTCTTGCGATTTGTATATAATATGATATGTGTTGTGTCGTCTACAATAAAATGTGACTGTAGCATCTCTGTTCTATATTTTAAGTACCGAATAACATCCCACACTGGGGCCCAACGTAAAATGGAGTTCTTTCGGAACATTTTTGTGCTTTCAAAGTCTTTGTGTCAAGTTCGCTGCTGTCATCCTGACAAAAATTCCAAAAATTATATTTAAAGTAGGGTAATCCGTACCCACTTCTAAATTATTGTCACCTCGGCAATAAAGGAAATTTTGTGTTCTCAAGTGCCGTGTTCGTCAAGAACAATTCATCCTGTGATTTCCAAAAAGTTCTATTATATAATGTGTAATATCAAGTATCAAGATATACTCCAGTTTTGTGCTAATTTCTTTAATATCAGTTATGTGTGGTAGTATCATCGCAACAAAATTCAAGAAAGTATAAAAAAAAAAAAGAGTAATCTGTACCCATTTTAAAGGTGTTGTCAAATCTACAATGAATCAAGCTTCTGTTCTTATTTTTAACAGTGCTTTCTTCTTCTTCAATTGTGTGTTTTAAGTGCGTCATCCTGACAAAAAAGCAAGAACATGCATTCAAAAAGGGTGATCCGTACCCTTCACATTGGAAATAATTGAAAAATATTGTCGACATGACAATAAATAATGTTCTTCAGTCTTCATAAGCAACAAAATATCTTCTAGTTTTAATTTGTGATTGAAACTTCTTTATTTCGTCATTTAAAGCATTCTAATTATAATCTGATTTTGTCCTTAGAAGTGTTCGATACCTATTTACTTCTGCGTACTTTAATTGTTATGTGAATCATCGACAACCTTTATCTAAAAATAGATTTTTATTTTATTTGTTTTTTTACCGGTAAAAGTTGAAATTTTTTTTTTTATTGTTTGTTTGTTTCTCTTTTTTTTTGCTGGCCAGCTGCGAAAAAAAAAAAAGTTTTCATTTTCTTTTATTTATTACGACAAACGCTGTTTCATATATTTATATAATTTTTGTTTGTTTTGTTTTATGTTGATTTTGAATAAGATTATTAAGAAACATTAGTTTTCTGAAATTGAAAGTGATTTCTTTTGATATTGTTTTTAAAAGCAAGGATTCTGAGTAAGTGAATTTTGTTTTTGTTTTTTAATCTGTGCACAGAGTTTAAAAATGATTTTGATAAATTTTATTATTTCGTATTTTGTTTATTTTTTAGATGTAAAGTAAGTTCATTATTCATATTTCGAGTTGTTTTCGTATTTATGTGTGGTTGATAATTATTTCGCAATGAATTACCTATAATAATTCATACATTTAAAATGAATGATTTATGTCATTGGTAAGCTAATTTGGTAAAAAGGTTGAATTTTAACGTATAATAATATTTCTTCTAAATATTTTCATGAGCTCATGATTAAATTAGTGGTATATTTTAGTATGTTTTAAATTATTTCCTGCATTTTTTTTTTAACATTTATTTATGAAAATTTATCTATATTTACATGTTTTATTTACCTGTAAGGGGAAGGTAGTCATTTTGTTCTTATTATTTAATGGGTCACGTATCTAATAGTTTTCTAATTTAAGCATAAATCAACAATATCAACAACAATTTGGGGAAAATGGCGTTTCTTTCTAAAGGAAAAAAAATCGATTTGTTTAATTTGGGCACAGAATTAGAGTTAGATGTAGATAAAGATGATAAATTATCAGTCTTACGTGAGAAAATTATGAAGTGTCAACTGCTTAAAGACAACGAACAATTTGTTAAAGAGGCATTTATGGCTATCGTGGAAGATCGCAAAAAACAAGAAATTGCAGAACAACAAATGATTCAGGATAAACGTATTGCAGAGGAAAGAGCATATGAGCTAGAAAAGCTAAGCTACATGCTCAAAACCCTACCGCGACAACAGTACCACAAAATCAAATAGACCAGATGCGTATAGATATTAAAAATATCTTGCCAACATTTATTCCTGAAAAGGATGATATGTCTTTGTTTTTGACAATGTTTGAACGTCAAATGAAAATGCTTACTGTCTCCAAAGAATTTTGGGTTTCTCAATTAATTGCCGTACTTCTGAACGACATTGGTAAACTAATCGCCAGAGAACCAGAAGAAATGTTCAAAAATTATTCTTATATTCGTGACATATTGCTTAAAAGATTTAAGTTGACAGCAGAAAAATTTAGAGTATTATTTAGCCGACATCAAAAAAGAGAAAATTCTACTTGGAAGGATTTTTATTTTGAACTTAGAAATTATTTTGAGGGTTGGTTATCCGAATTAGAAATCAATTCATTTGAAAAACTAACTGAACTAATAATCGCTGATCAGATTAAGAAAAAGTGTCCACATGAATATAAAAATCATTATTTAGATGGTTGGGACAAGTTAAATGATCCTGTCGTGTTGGCTGAAAAGCTAGACATTTACGAAAACATTAAACCTTCTTCTCAAAAGTCAGCAAGTTATCCAAAAACGCGTGAAGCGCAGAAACATGTTTTGCCGAAAAATTCAAATGGTCAAGACTTCTGGAAAAATCAAACACCCAAACATGAAACTAACGAACATTTTTCAAATTATAAAAATAATCATTCTACTTCAAAATGTACAAATTCAAGATACGAAAACAATGATAAGCGTCCGATTATAAATTGTTATGGCTGTGGTAAACAAGGTTTTGTCAAAGCCAAATGTCCTAATTGTTCTCCATCTACTTCTACGCAGACGCAATCAGCAGATTTTCATTCCCTTCATCTCAAATCTTGTTCTGTCAATACTCAAGCAACACCTTTGTTATACATAAAGGTAAATGGTGTTACAGGGTTTGCTTGCGCAGATACAGGAGCTACTCATTGCATTGCTGGGGAAATGTTATACAAGATTCTGTGTGACCAAGGAACTGTGTTCGAAGACACCGGTGTAAGCATAACACTTGCTGATGGACTACGAAAAGAAACCAACGTTCTTCAAGCAACAATCACAGTTGAAATAGAAGGTCGTACAACTAGTACAACGATTTTTGCCTTACCCGAAGCCCAGGGAAATAGAACATTGTTAGGCATAGATTTTTTAAATAAAATGGGGATCGTGCTAGACATGAGAAGCCAAAGTTGGTATTTCCAGAACAATCCTAAACGTAAAATTCCCTTTTCTGATGATCCTTTCATTACGACGCCTGAAATCTCAGCACCAACTGCCACAGTTAACTCGGTTATGTTAAGAGAAACAGAAGGTCAGCATTAGGGATGCAACGGATATCCGGCCAATATCCGATATCCGGCATATCCGGCTGATTTTTCAATATCCGAAATATCGTCGGATATCCGGATCACAATCACCGGATATCCGACTTTTCTGTCGGATATCCGATCGGATATCCGGAGAATGCAGCAAAGCAAATATAGATGAATAACAGTAATCCTTTGATCCCAAATAATACTGAGAAACTTTTGTTTATAATGCAAAAGATGAAATAATAAGTTCCCTATCAATATGAGTAAAAGATAATTCTCAAAAGCTTAAAAAATTGCCAGCTTTCCTTACTATTTATATTGAAATTCTGTAATAAATTCAAGATTTTACATTTATATCTTTTAGGAAATTGTATCTTTACTTTCGGATTGTAAAACAAAATTTGAAGTCAAAATAGCAAATAAAGCCTTTTTGTAAAAGTGTATAAAGATAGAAAACCAACATTTAGAAATGCTCAAATAATGAAAGAAAAGGTTGCAAACAGCTGTTTCGAATCTATTGTCGAGATTCTTCATCAGTACAAGACTCAGCATGTAGAAAAAGCTAAGCTGAGCAAAGCGACAGAGAAGCGCAGGCTTATATACCATCTAGCAGCCTTCACCCGCTACGCTGGTCAGTTTTTTTTAAAGAAACTTTGAATCAAACAAAATTTTTATATCATAGTAATTTTTAGTTTTATATCATACTTTAGACTGTCTGTCATCGGTGAAAAGTCCATCATCTAAACAGACAGTTCAATGTTAGTCACCAATGAATGATGTAGCGCTCAACATGTTAACAGTTTTAATCACATAAAAATTCATTCAGCAGAGCCTTTAAAATAAAGCCAACCTTTTGTAATTGGGTTCATCTGATTTAAAACATCTCTCCATAAGTATTCAATTAAGCAACGTAGAATGCTATATTTCATTTGCTACAAAATTTCAGAAAAATTATCCAAGTAACACTGTAAGTTCCATTAAAATCTATCTGATCGGTTCTGTAACAAGAACCGTCTAAAACAGAGTAAAATTTAGCAGCTTATAACAGTGTAATTACGGTGACCTAAAAGAGTAAGTAATTGGTGACGTTGTGACAGTGTAATATAAGACATTAAAGAAACTGTTTTTCAGTAAAATCAGGCTAACGTTTATTGACGAAAAATAAATGTAAGTTTAAACAAAAATATATATAAGTCCAGATGAAAAATATAACAGGCATAATTGTGAACGGAAACAAGTTCAGGTAAAATTATTCTAAGTCATGAAATAATATTCAAGTTTAAATGAAAATAAGTATAAACTCAGATGAAAATATAACTGGTAAAATGTAAACAGAAAAATGAGTTCAACTCCATATTTAACTTAAAAATCATTCTATGTATTGAAATAATATTACTTATTGAATGGCATGGCATGGCATATAACAATACTAGGATAGCAATAAAAAAAACAAAACAGACTCACTTATGGACGGCTTCTATCAACGTATTGGAAAACAAATTCCCATGGTATGGCACATCAACTATATCGATGAAAAGTTTTTAGAAAACGTAGAGTTTTTAACTGAAGCTAATAATATCCACACATGAACATGAAGACTTGATTAAAACACAAATGGGTTACGACTGCCGGTAAAATGAGACACGGCAAGCAACTAAAAACTGGATGAGTTAAAAACACATTTCTGAAACTATATCATATTGACGGTAACATCAACTATCTTGAAACATAACATCACTTCAAAATCCCCCACACAACATATCTCAGCCGGCTTTAAATAGCCGCGGCAATTCCGAAACTGGATACGCCCCTCCGAGTTGAGTAAGCGAGCTCCTGACTAGCGACGGAAGAAATGCAAGACCGCCACTTGCGAAATGCGATCCGCGATGCTTGCGGATTGAGATCGAACGGAGCGATAAAACCAGAATGAACGTACCCACGGAAAAGATAAGCGATTGATTTGAACGTGTAAACAAAAGTTCGGAAACTGGATACGGAAGATGGAAAATGGAAAATGCCGGCAAAGGAAAGAAAGGAAGTTGGAATAAAACATAAGATAGTAAGCCATGCCATTTTACAATATTACGATATATATAATTAGAATTATGTATTTTAGAGTGTTAAGGAAGAAAAATGGCTGACAATCGCCCCCCCCCTTAACACTCGTACTTAAAAATAAAATGGATAATTACCAGATATTGTAAAAATATATATATATATATAGAATACAGTAAAACATTAGAATATAAACTATCACACTTCGATAGCTACCAGTAAAACAAAAACTTAACAAGTATAAATGCAACTAATTCAATGACTTCAACAAGGTTAATCACAACATCAATTTTTCAACAATGTTAATAACAATATTCAACAATAACAACAACTTTAACAATTATATATAACAACTAGATTAACAAATTTTTTTTTCATTTCATGAAAATTTAGTTACAATTGTAACTCTAACGAAAGATTTTTTTTTTTCCACGTCGGAAAAGTTCAATAGCAAAAGTCTATAAAAATAACATTTTCCTGAAAAAAAACCGTGAAAGATAATTACAATTACCTCGTCACATGCAAGTGACTACGAGTTACCTTTACATAAAAAGAATTTAATATGATGATTTTTCCTTTAGTCTTGACTTGTAACAATATTCAAATGAATTTTTAAACAATCATACATTTGCATAATTATTCTGAAAGAGAATGATTATCACATAAACGTAAATTCAGGATAATATGAAGAATACATATACATGAGCTACAATATGAAAATCCTTTGACAATATATGAAAGACACATGTTATGCAAATGAGAAAATTTCAATAATGAGAATAATAACGATCGTGATCGTGATAGCGATTATGAATTATGATTATGATAATGACATAGTTAAATGACTGTGACTGTGAGCGCTCACATGAAAGACAACACAAAAAAAATATAATATGCTTAAGCTTTTGAAACGATATACATTTGCAAATGATTTGGCCAATTTCAATATGAAAAAAACTTGTTATATATACTCTTAAGAAGAGAAAGAAAAAATTCATATTTACATATGCAATAAAACAAAATACAACTCGATTTTCAACACCTCGGACGGGACTTATGTGACATTTCCATTATACAAAAACAGGGACTTACAGACTTAAAAAGAACGATGCCCGCGACAGGCCTTCCTGTGATCAGAACACTCAAGAAACGCCGCTACCCCCTGCAGACCACTCTGGCTATTTACAAGGGCACCTCACGAGACGTTTTTCGAGGCTGCTCGGGTCCCGGAGGATGAACGATCCTGAGGTCTGACCACATTCCAGCGGGAGTTAAATTGTCCGCGATGTTGGAAATGAGGGTATATCAAAACCTATGAAATGACATTATGAAAACATATGCATATGAAACAAATATGAAATAACAAGAGTATAATCACATATTCAAACATTTTTGAAAGAAAAATACTGAAATATACAAAAATTTCAGTTTAAAAAAAAATGCTAAACTTCAATGTTTAACATGAAAAAGTTAAACAAGCATCTTAATGCTTGACACAAGTTCAAAGGAGGAGGAGTTTTTTTTCATAGCATTTAAATATTATGAATATATATATAAATTACTTATAACTAAAAATTACATCAATAAATTTCTTAAGATCAAATTTTGTTAAAGGTTTAGTGAAAATGTCTGAGAGATTAGATTTACTGGCTACGTGTTTAACATTAAAAATCTCTTGGTTTAAAAGGTCTCTAACAAAAAATAATTTTACGTCAATGTGTTTCGTTCTGTAATTTTCAATGGGAGATTTAAGAAAATCAATGGAGGCCATGTTGTCTACTAAAAGTGTTGGTTTAACTTGTGGACCTGTAAAAATATGTTTGTCATAACATTCAGTTATGATCCTACTAAACCATAGAAGCTCTTTAGTTGCTTCTGTTAAAGCCACAAATTCTGATTCCATAGTAGACAAACAGACAGATTTTTGTTTAAAGGCTCTCCACATGATAGGAGCTTTGTCTAACATTAGTAGTTGTCCCCCCATTGATGTCCTGTCATCCCTATTAGCGGCGAAATCCGCGTCGGTGTAAGTTATTAGGTTTATGTGGTTGCAAGGTAACCTCAGTTTATAGTGTTTTGTGCTTTGGACATACCCTAAAAGCTTCAGGAGACCATTCCAGTGAACAATCCCAGGATTGCTCTGGAATTGGCTGAAGATATTTACAGCGTACGAAATATCAGGACGTGTCCTGCTTGTTAAAAATGAAAGGCAGCCCAAAACACTTCTGTATGGATATTGTGACATTTCCTGGGTTTCTACTTCGGTTTGAGGACATTGTGACTTGGAGTAAACAGTACCTTTAGTTATAGGGAGTGATGTAATGGGAAAGTTGAATTCTTTAAATCTTGTACAAATATCATCAATATATTGCCTTTGATGGATTGAAACAGTGCCATTCTCATCCTCCTCAAACTCAACACCAAGTAGTTTGCGTGTTCTCCCCAGGATTTTTATGTCAAAATGTTTTGTTAAAAGGGTTAAAACTTCATTAATATGTTTCTGATGGTTACTTAATATTACAAAGTCATCCACATATAGTAATAAAACAACATAATTAGAGAACGAGTAGACGCAGTTACACCACTCTAACTTTTTAAAACCAAGAGAAATTAAAATCTTATGTAGTTCATAAAACCAAACTCGTCCACTCTGGTGGAGACCATAGAGGGCCCTCTGGAGTTTGCATACTAAATGTTCTTTACCCTTCACCTCGAACCCTGATGGTTGTTTCATGTAGATATTATCAGTAAGCGGGGCGTACAGATAGGCACCTTTTACGTCACACTGAGTGTGGATCCATCCGAGACATGAGACAAGGGCTGCAAAGAAAAAGCGTATTAAACTGAAATTAACTACGGGCGAAAACGTCTCATCATACGTTTCACCCCTGACTTGTTTGTAGCCTTGTGCTACAAGTCTCGCTTTATACCTTGCAACCCGTCCCTTGTCGTCTCGTTTGATGGTGAATACCCATCTGCAGCCTAGTGGTTCGGTGTTGGGTGGTAGAGGTGTTAATACCCATACTTGTCTTTTATTTATAACATCCATCTCTTCCTTCATTGCCTGTCTCCAGAGTTCCCACTGAGGTGATTTTAACGCCTGTTTATATGTGGTAGGTATGGAGTCTTCTAGTCAGGAACTGGTTTTATGAGTTTCAGAGAAAGAGGTGTGTGGAGGTGTGTAACTAGGACTTGAGCTAGGACTAGACTTTACAATGCCTTCGTACTTATTGCTTCCTTTAAAACTGAACAGTGACGGATCAAATTTTATACCATTAGAATGACAGTAATTTCTTACTTCCTTCAGTGATCTTAGACGTTGTGTTTCACCCAACTCGTAATAGTAGACGTCGGTTCTCGATTTGTCAGGCCTAGTTACAGGCTTACGGAACCAGACGGCTTCCCTGAGAGTTCTAGTAAACTCCTCGCCATCCTCGTCACTGTCATCCTCAGATGGGTGTGAGGAGGCGGAGTCGGGAGATTCAGAGGTACTTGGTCTAATACTTTGAGTGGGTGGTGCTACTGAAGTAAATCTGTCAGGTTGAAGGTCAGTTAAAGGATCTATTTCAGGTGGTTCAGAACTTAGGATGTAAGAGGGTCCCAGGTCGCTTCCGTTGCGCTGCTCCGAAGTTGTAAATGGGTTTGTGCCTATTGAATAGCTAGGACCTTGTTCACTGTGTTTGGGGATACTTGTGGATACAGATTCATCACCAAACCTAACATTTATTGTCTCTATTATTTTATTGGTTTCGGGAATCCATACCCTGTAGCCTTTTGTAGACATTGCGTAACCCACTAAGACACCCTTTTTAGCCTTCGGATCGAATTTAGAGTTTCTTTGTTGTTTAGGTACCCCCACATATGCCACCGTACCAAAAGGTCGTAAATGTCTGATGGATGGTTTATTACCACAATAATATTCGAAAGGAGTTTTTTTCTGGGTTTTGTGACATATTCGGTTCAGAGTGTATGCGATGTATAAAACAGCTTCTGGCCAGAATTTGAGACTGAGTTTACTTTCATTGAGTATTGAGCGAGCCCCGTCCATTATTGTTTGATTTAAACGCTCTGAAACTCCATTTTGCTCAGGAGAATATACGTTGGTAAACTCGTGTTTTATGCCATTGTCTTCAAAGAATTTAGTGAATGCTTCATTATCGAATTCCCGCCCATTGTCGCTACGAACCTCTTTTACTTTGGTGCCCAAAAACCTTTCTGCTCTTTTTACGTGGTTAGAAAATACCTTAAACACCTGAGTTTTACTGCATAAGGGGTATACTGACACTTTGCGAGAGAAGTCGTCTGTTATAGTTAGGAAATACTTCTCCCCGTTTCGCCCTGTTATTTGTGTCGGACCCCACAGATCAGTGTGTAGCAGTTCTAAAGGTCGTTTAGATCTTATTTGGTTTATTGGGCGGAATGATGTTCGTCTGTGTTTATTAATTTTACATGTTTCACATTCAAAATCTTTACATTTAATGGGTGGTAAGCCCCTAACGCCATTACATTTTAAAGTATGTTCCATTAATGTGGAACTGATGTGCCCAAGGCGTCTATGCCAGAGTTTAAAATCATCTTTTTGAACTGTTGAGGCTTGGAAACGTACTCGTTTAGGTTTTTGATTACGGTTAGTTTTAGGGTCTTTATTAATATTTTTATGGTTAGGATCCGGATAGAGGCAGTAAATGCCATCTTTAAGAAAAGCACGAAAAAGTGTGCCAGAATCCCGATATGCCTTGACCCTTCCCTCGCCTCCTTTGAACTTGGCACCCATTTTATCAAGTCTGGGACCTGAAATTAAATTATGTCTAAGACTAGGACAATACATGACGTCGCCGAAGCGAACCATTTCCCCGTTTATTTTTAAATCCACTAAACCGGTGCCCTCGATAGGGAAAGTAGCACCGTCAACTGCAACAGCCAATTCCTCATTTTTTAACGGTTTAAACTTAACATATAAACTTTTATCTTTACAGAAATGGTGGGAGGCACCTGTGTCAAAGACCCAGGCATCTCCACCACATTTTATGTTACTTAAATTAGATTGTATGAGGTAATTTACCTGGCCTGTTGTCTTACGTTGACGTCTGTTGCGAGGCACATCTTTTCTGGATTTATGACCATCAGACTGGACACGGACAGGACTGGATAGGGAAGAGTCTTTCGATGAATTTCTGGAAAAAGAGGAACCTCTGGACAAAGAAGAATTTCTGGAACTGGAAGAGTCTCTGTACACCACGGAACCGGAATTGGAGGAGTCTCTAGGCATCATGGAATCTCTGGAACTAGAGCTGAGACAGGATTCCTGGCGGGTGACATCAGGCACTCTACACTGGCTCTGTAAATGTCCTATGCGTCCACATTTGTGACACCGACCTCTGAACTTAGGCTTAAAGGAACACTTCTTTGAGGAACGGGCTCTGGAGAAATGAGACTGCACGGCATCCACTCTGTCGTCCTCTCGTAGTTTGATACGGGACTCCTCTGCGACTAATTCTGTAAGAACACTTTTGAACGTAAACTGATCGTCTGGCCATCGCAGAATCCCTTGCACCATGTTGTCGAACTTCTTCGGGAGCCATCTAAGCAATTGAAATGTGAGGTAAGTTTCTTTGATTGGCTCATTTATTGCAGCCAGTTGGTCAGCAAGCCTTTGGAGGCGAGCTGCAAACATATCGACGGGCTCTTCAGGTTGTATCTTACAGGAAAGAATTTCGCCAAATAATTGCATATGGCGTGCCCGGTTATCAGGCTGAAAATGCAATTTAAGTTTAGTCCAGGCTTCATGAGGGTCGTCGATATTTTCGATGATTCTCCGGAATTCATTTTCGACATTTAAATATACAACTGATAGTGCAGATCTGACTCTGGATTTATATTCCTTTGTCGCTACAGAGTCACTTTCATCAGGAGCCTTTTCAGTGCCATTTACTATGCTCCACGCATTCTTATCTAATAGTAGATACTTAACGTCAGCTGCCCAAGTTCCATAATTGTGAGAATTCAGTTTTGTTATGCACACCTGTATGTTAGCCATGGCCATGCATTAAACAGAAGATATTACATGAAAAAAAAAGGAGGAAAAAAATTTTTTTTTTTTTTTTTTTTTTATTTTTTTTAATAAATAACGTACTTAGTAATCAGATAGTACATCAACAAAAATTTCTATTATAAGTGATCCTAAAAAAAACCTTTTTGTATTTCATGTCAATAGGAAAGAAAAAAAACATATAGCCTTCAAAAAAAAAATTCTATATTGCGGCCCCCCCCTCTAAAGTGACTCGGAGGTCCAATGGCCGCATACTACAAACAACTGTCAAAAATTTTTGAAATGTCACCAATTAGGTTATGGCCGCCGTAAAGGGTTTAAAAGCGTATTCGCTTTCGGGCCCATAACCCGTGATCGGTTCTGTAACAAGAACCGTCTAAAACAGAGTAAAATTTAGCAGCTTATAACAGTGTAATTACGGTGACCTAAAAGAGTAAGTAATTGGTGACGTTGTGACAGTGTAATATAAGACATTAAAGAAACTGTTTTTCAGTAAAATCAGGCTAACGTTTATTGACGAAAAATAAATGTAAGTTTAAACAAAAATATATATAAGTCCAGATGAAAAATATAACAGGCATAATTGTGAACGGAAACAAGTTCAGGTAAAATTATTCTAAGTCATGAAATAATATTCAAGTTTAAATGAAAATAAGTATAAACTCAGATGAAAATATAACTGGTAAAATGTAAACAGAAAAATGAGTTCAACTCCATATTTAACTTAAAAATCATTCTATGTATTGAAATAATATTACTTATTGAATGGCATGGCATGGCATATAACAATACTAGGATAGCAATAAAAAAAACAAAACAGACTCACTTATGGACGGCTTCTATCAACGTATTGGAAAACAAATTCCCATGGTATGGCACATCAACTATATCGATGAAAAGTTTTTAGAAAACGTAGAGTTTTTAACTGAAGCTAATAATATCCACACATGAACATGAAGACTTGATTAAAACACAAATGGGTTACGACTGCCGGTAAAATGAGACACGGCAAGCAACTAAAAACTGGATGAGTTAAAAACACATTTCTGAAACTATATCATATTGACGGTAACATCAACTATCTTGAAACATAACATCACTTCAAAATCCCCCACACAACATATCTCAGCCGGCTTTAAATAGCCGCGGCAATTCCGAAACTGGATACGCCCCTCCGAGTTGAGTAAGCGAGCTCCTGACTAGCGACGGAAGAAATGCAAGACCGCCACTTGCGAAATGCGATCCGCGATGCTTGCGGATTGAGATCGAACGGAGCGATAAAACCAGAATGAACGTACCCACGGAAAAGATAAGCGATTGATTTGAACGTGTAAACAAAAGTTCGGAAACTGGATACGGAAGATGGAAAATGGAAAATGCCGGCAAAGGAAAGAAAGGAAGTTGGAATAAAACATAAGATAGTAAGCCATGCCATTTTACAATATTACGATATATATAATTAGAATTATGTATTTTAGAGTGTTAAGGAAGAAAAATGGCTGACACTATCTAGTAGAACATAAGTTATAAGCGGCCGGAATGAAATTTCACTTTGCGTTTTATATATATTGATATAATTAAATATATCTTACATAATCATGTTAACCTGATTATAGAACTCTCTTTCAAAATTGTAGGTACAACAGATTTTTTTGTACAATGATTAATACAAAATTCAGACTTCCTTTTATATAGATAGATTGAAAATTTCAAGTTTTTGCGCAGAAGGCATCGCCAAATTAGGAAAATGCAAAGTATTTCACGAACTATTGGATTTAAAAGATTTTGCTTGGTACCATTCGATTCAGCATAAAAAAATACACTAAAATATGTTATCAGTTGAAAAAATAACTACAAAAGCCGATTTTTAAGGATTTTTTTTTTTTAATTCGTTCTTTTTTTCACCTCCCTTGGGCGTGGAATTCTCAAATTTCTTCTTAGCGGCACTCAGTATTATGAGAAGTGTTTTTATCCCAATTTTCAAGATTTTTGGTTCGGCAGATTTTTTTGTGCTGTGAATAATACGAAATCCAGACTTTCTTTTACATATAGAGATAAGGATTGAAAATGTCAGGTTTTTGCCCGAAGACATCGCCAAATTAGAAAAATGTGAAGTATCTCACGAACTACTGGATTTAAAAGATTTTGCTTGGTACCATTCGATTCAGCATGAAAAAATACACTAAAATATGTTATCAATTGAAAAATAACTGCTAAAGCCGATTTTTAAGGAATTTTTTTTAACTCGTTCTTTTTTTCACCCCCCCTTAGAGGTGGAATTTTTAAAAATCTCTTCTTAGTGGCACTCAGTATTATGGGAAGTATTTTTATCCCAATTTTCAAGATTTTTGGTTCGGTAGATTTTTTTGTTCTGTGATTAATACGAAATCCAGACTTTCTTTTATATATATAGATTACAGGAGCGAATGATAGTAGATCCTAAATAGCTTTTTGCTACCTTACATGCATTATTTATGCATTTCTAAATATTGGTTTCTGTCTTTAGTCTTTATAAAATTTGGAATTGTTTAATAAACTATGATTTTATTAATTTTCTTTCTTTCGCTTAGTTTAAATAATGGGTTAATTGGTTTATAAGTTAAACAACCAAACAAACATTTTTTACTTTCTTCTATCCTTGATAGTAGAAAGTAATGTAATCATTTTTTTTTCGACAAATTTATATGTTTTAGGGATCCAATATCCCTAAAAACATGTTTATTCAAAACCTGTCTGTCCCAGTGTCACCATCATATCATCAAAAATTGTATGAAGTTATACATAGAATGAACCAAACATTTTGTACATGTTTTTGGCTGTAGTTTTAGACATAGGATCATTCTGATGAGGACACCTCCATGATTAGTTTTGCGAGTTCATTGGATAAGTCTAAGAGGGGGGGGGGGGGGGGGGATGGGAGGTAACTCCCCTATCTTGAATTTAGTTTAATGGGTTTTTCACATAAAATTTACCAATTTGCTTCAAAATTTGGATATAGGTTCATTTGGATAAGGCACTTCCCTGATTTGTTTTGAGAGTTCATTGGATAAGTATAAATGGGGGATCGGTGGGACTACCCCTCTTAATTTAGGTAAATGATTTTTCTTGCAGAATTAACCAATTTGTTTTAATATTTGGATACAGGTTTATAGTGATAAGATGCTTCCCTAATTAGCTGTGGGGTCCTTTTGTTAAGCATAAAAGGGATACCGGAGATTACCTCAAACCCCCTTAAATTTGATAAATAAGTTTTTATGCAGAAATATCCTATTTGCTTTAAATTTTGGATGTACATTCTTTTTGATAAGGCGAATCTCTGAGTAGTTTTGGAAGTTTAATGTTTAAGTATAAAGAACGGGGATAACTCTTCTTAAATTATACAAATGGGTTTTTATGAAGAATTATTCAATTTGCTATGAATTTTGGATATAGGTTTTTTTATGTGATAAAGCATATCCTTGGTTAGTTTAGGGGATTCAATGATTAAGTATAAAAAGGGGAAATGGAGGGGGGAGCTATTTCCTCCCTTAATTTTTTTTCGAATGTTTTTGAATTGGCAGTTCATGCAGCAATGGGAATTTTGCATCTTGCTAAAACTAGCTATTCGCAAACAGCTGATGTATAGCGGAATAACAAAAAAATATTAATTTTAATAAATAACATGATCGAGATTAACTCATTCTTAATCTAATTGACTGCAGCAAAAATTCTAGATGAAAATCAAAGTTGGTATGATATTGAACTAACAATATTGATGTAGTATTAATATTTGTAAATATTTTTTGAAAATTGAGATCTATGAAATAGAAGAGAGTCTTAGGATTGGTGCATCCAACTAGTTATTTTTGTGACTTCATTATAAATATTTAAAATTAAAAGTAATTTTTTCTTTTCATAAATTTCAAAGTGATTTACCTTAAAATAAAATTAAATATAGCTTAAGGTAAGACATTTTTGAATAATTAAAACATGAAAAAAAAATCATCAATTAAACCTGTATTTGGATATAACTCTTCAACCATTGGTATATTAGTCAGACTTTTATGTTTACATTATAAAAGGATGCTATGTATTTCTTTGTGAAAATTCTTTACAATTATAGACATATTAATAAACATGTAAAATTTGTTCTAAAAATTATCAGCCATTTCATTGTACATATTATAAGCAATTTTCAGCGGTTCAATGACAAATAAGCAGAGTATTTAAATATTAGAATTGCATTTTTTATTCAATATTATTATTATACACATACAGAGTTTGAATTTCGGGACGGGATGGCAGGATTCATGCACTAAAGAATCTTGTGTCATTCCTGTTTCCCAAAAAAATCACTTTTTGAAATTTTTTTCTTTGTGAAGTGAGGGTCAAGTCTCAGGACCAACTGACTATTTTCTTGATATTTTCCTCTATCGATTGACAAATCTCACAGTTTGCTCTTACGACAATTATACAAAATTCATGATTGTTTTTCTGCGTTTGACTGAAATGTTTTGTAATTTTTCTCATAAAATTTCCCGTTTGCTGGTCTTACAAAATTTTACAACTTTTTCTTTCTGGAGACCAACAGGCAAAATTCATAATTTATTTCTCTCAACTAATTGACAAATTTAGCTATTTTATTCTGCGACTGATTGGCAAATTTCCCTTTTTGTTTTTGTGACATTCTGATGAAATTAACAATTATTTTCCTGTGTCCAGCTGAAAAATTTGTGTTTTGTCCTTTGTTATTGGCTGACGAATTTCATGATATTTCCTTGTGACAGCTTAACAAATTTTACGATATTTTATTGTAATTGATTGACAAAGTTCGATATGTTTTCCCACTACCCAAGTTTTCTCAAAGTTCAAATTTTTTCAGGCAGGTCGACAATTTTTGAAAATTTATTTTTGCCATGATGGACGAAATCAGCTACATTTTTTCTATAACAGATTTATATATTTTGCGAATTTTTTTCCTGTGCCAAAACAAGAAATAACTAATAGGGCAGTAATGGTCACTAGAGTCTGAGCTCTATCACATGAGTCTGGAATTAGCTCTGAACAAAATGAGATTAAATCTTGTGTTGCTCATTTGAAAAAAAAAAAAATAAAAATAAATAAATAAATAAACATTTTTTGTTTACAATCAGTGGATCAACATTAGATTTTTTCATTTTTCAAAGTCATCGCACATTTTGTCATCAATGGGCCCAATAATCATACCTCCTTTTTTTATTTAAAAGACGATCTTTCATACAACGTTTCTGTTCGGATTCATTTTTTTCCATATCTGATAATTTGCACCTTCCCATTTTGTAACTTTTCTACTCTCTTCTTTATTAACATTGACATTTTGATTTCCTATTCAAATAAAAATTCTTCTAAATTTAAAGAATTTCGTAAAATAAATAAATAAAATGTGGACATCCATTGCCCAAAGCAAGATGTTTAAATGTTTCCCATTGAGTTATTGAAAATCAGTAAAAACATTTTTATGATGTTCAAAACATGATTTATATAATAAGTCATATATTATGTATATCATGGATTAAACGTTAATATTCCTGGACGAATCAGAAAAACAAAATAAAATGCAGACATCACAAGGCCCATTGTGACCTTTTCTCAACCAAAAACAACAGCCGTTTTCCAAATGATTTAAAAAAAAAAAAAGATGAACTTTAAGGAAACACATTTAGAAGCAATAAATACTTGATGTGCATAGTTCGCAGAAATTAGGACATGACTTTTTTAAATAATCCATTTCTTATGTAATAGAAGAAACCTATTGACTATGTCCTTTTCAGAATTTCATATGGGTTTAAATTCTAATAAATAGTAGAACATAATTCAATTAGCTAAAATGTCAGGGATTACACATTACAGTATTGACGATAATTCCACTAAGTGATATACAATCACCGAAGGATATTGAGAATACAATCACCTACATGCATTATTCTTGAAAATAAATTAAAAATGAATGCCAATCAGATTAAGAAAATTAAGAAAAAGAATTAAGAAAAAATAATCAGATGAAAAGAGCATAACCAAGCATTTTCGATAATTTAATGTGTTAGAAAAGTTGCTCTGTTCTGTTTGTCAAAAGTGTAACCTATAAAAGATTCTAAGCCACACAAAATCGAATAAACATGAATTGAAAAATTCATTTAGCAACTCAGTTATTAATTGCCCATAACATTGAGTGGAAATTGAAAAATGATATAATATATATAAGGTTTGATTATTTTCCTTTGTTTTAATTAAAATAAACATTTTGGATAATTATCTTGAGTTGTTGATTTAATTTATTTCAGTGGAATTTTGTCCTGTCGGTATAATTTGTAAATATTTAAGTGGCATGTAAAAAATAATAGGGTTTAAAAAATATTTCCCCCCCCTCTCATATAGTTTAACTCCCCTGCATTTACAAATATTATGAGGGAAACTCTCTCCTCCTGGGAAAACCTGAATTTCAAGCCCTGATAGTCAAAGATATATAGTTTCTGTAAAATATATTGCAATATGTTTAAAATGTTGTAATGGTGTGTGAAACATGTTTGCAATTTATTATATGAGATGGCATTGTATGAAGAAATAAACGAGCATTCACCATAACTAAAAACATATTTAGTACCGGATATCCGAATCCGGCAGGCAAATCGGATATCCGATATCCGGCAAAATCAATATCCGTTGCATCCCTAGTCAGCATCTATCTGAGATACAAAGAAAAAGGCTTAATGACTTACTTGAAAAATTTTCCAATACCTTTCGACCAGGGGGAGAAGCAACACCCGTCGTCGAACATCATATAAATACCAGAGACCATCGTCCTATATCACTACCTCCTTACAGGTTATCACCGGCAAAGAAAGAATTGTGTAAAACCCAAATTGATGATCTTCTAGCCAAAGGAATTATTGAAGAATGCGAGTCTCCATACTCTGCACCAATAGTGCTCATTCCTAAGCCAAATGGTAGTGTTCACTTGTGTGTAGACTACAGGAAGCTGAATGAAGTTACTATACCAGATACCTATCCACTCCCTCGTATGGACGATCTTTTGCATCAGGCGAAAACTGCTCAGTTCATGACAACGCTGGATCTGAATGCTGGTTACTATCAAGTGAGTGTCTATGAACCTGATCGAGATAAAACTGCTTTTGTATGCCCTCTAGGAACATATCGCTTTCGAAGAATGCCGTTTGGTCTCCGCAATGCCCCTGCAACGTTTCAGAGGACAATGGATAGCTTTCGCAAAGGACTCCCAGATGTAAATATTCTCACTTATCTTGATGACTTAATTGTTTTATCATCAAGTTTTGAACAATATCTAGCTGATCTTGAAGCTGTTTTTAAAAGATTAGACAAATGGAAACTTTCTGCAAATAGAGAAAAATGCAACTTTGCTTGTACCAGAGTAAAATATTTAGGACACTGGATCACACCAAATGGCCTAGAAGTTGATCCTGGGAAAGTTGATGCTATTGTGAGGATCCCACCTCCGAAGAATATAAAACAACTGCAATCCTTTCTGCAGACATGTTCATGGTATCGCCGTTTTATACAAGACTTTGCAAAAATATCCAGACCACTTAGTAATCTCACAAAAAAGAATGCGGAATGGCACTGGGGTGCCGATGAAGAAAATGCATTTCAAACCTTGAAGCAATGCCTCGTTTCAGCTCCAATATTGAAACAAGCTGATGAAACTAAACCCTTTTTCATTCGAACTGATGCAAGTAGTTATGCTCTGGGAGCAGTACTTCTACAGGGTGAAGGTCCTGAAGAGCATCCGATTGAGTATGCAAGTAGATTGTTGACTGCTGCAGAACGCAACTATCACACCACAGAAAGAGAAGCACTTGCTGTTGTCTGGGCTCTTAATAAATTCAGAGGATATATTGATGGAACAGAAGTTACTGTGGCATCCGACCACCAGCCTCTCCGATGGCTCATGAGTTTAAAGTCACCCTCTGGAAGACTTGCCAGATGGGCTTTGCAATTACAAGAATTTAATTTGAAAATAGAATATATTCCAGGCAAAGCTAACATCATAGCTGACATGCTTTCTCATCCTGCTTGTGATCATACCAATAAAGAAAGTTGCGATATTTGCGCTATAATAGTTGATATTCCTTCTAAATCATCAAGTGATTTACGTGCTGAACAAATGAAAGATGAAGAATTAAAGAAAATTATTAAAAGTTTCGAAGATGAAGAAAAAACTCTTGACTATACTAACTGGACTGATCGCGGTTATATTATGAATCAAGGAGTTTTATACAGGTATTCTCCAAGTTCGGAATCAGAAGAAGCTCAACTAGTTGTCCCATCACATGAAAGGGAGAAAATTTTAAAAGAACACCACGATTCACCTACAGCTGGTCACTACGGTGCTGAAGGTACGTTAAATAGAATATCCAAAAGGTATTATTGGACTGGAATGCGTTCATACATTGCAAATTATGTCAAAAATTGTGCTGAATGCAATAGGTATAAGCCTTCTGATAAAAAACCATCCGGTTTGTTACAAACACCAGTGTATTCACAAAGATTTGAAGTTCTATCAATTGATCTTTTTGGCCCTTTACCAAAAAGTAAAAACGGTAAAAGGTGGATATTTATAGTAGAAGACTGTGCTACAAGATGGGTGGAATTGTTTGCCCTTACACATGCTACTGCAGCGCAGTGTGCAACTACGTTGCTTGAAGAAGTTATCCTTAGATATGGTCTACCGAGACGTATAATATGTGATAACGGACCCCAATTTGTTAGTAGTGTGATGCAACAACTTTGTTTTCTTTTAGGTATCAAACAAAATCCAACTCCCATATACCATCCCCAGGCTAATCCTGTGGAGAGGAAAAATAGAGATCTCAAGCCGAGATTAGCTATATTAGTAGAAAATGATCACTGCTCTTGGGAAGAAAAGCTTCCAACAATCCGTTTTGCACTAAATACTGCTAAGTGTGACACTACTGGAGAAACTGCAGCATTCTTGCAGTTTGGAAGAGAATTGAGAACAACGGATGATGTTCAGCATGACATTCGTGCTGTAATTCAAAATGATAATTTTGTGCCTGAGATTACTCCATATCTCAAGAAATTCGCAAAATTCACCAAAGAAATCAAAGAAAAAGTTGAATCTAAGCAAGATCAGAGGAAAAAATTTGCTGACCGTAGTCGGAAACCGGGACATAGTTTTGTTCCAGGAGACAAAGTTTGGGTTGACTTACATCCAGTAAGTAAAGCCTCTAACAACAAAACGTCGAAGTTCATGCCTAAACGTGATGGACCTTACATCATTTTAACTCAAAAATCACCCACCACTTTTGTCATAGCAAGTATGGACAGTCCAAATGATCCACTTGCTACATGTCACACTTCTGCCTTAAAACTATGTAATGACTCTGACATAGTGCCTGTCGCACCCATTAGGAAACGCGGTAGGCCACCAAAGAAAGTTACTGGTTCCACACCGGGACGTTCGCGGAACCAGAGGGGGAGGCTGTAACAGGGTGACTGCCTTCCCTAAATTATAGTATCTATAGGTGGCGCTATTGCCACCTTCGGCAAAATATCCGGAGATATTTTGCCTTCCTTTCTAAAAAGACATGAAATGAAGTGAAGTAATAGAGTTTGCAGTTAAGATGTAAGATTGGGATGTGTGTTCGCTAAGCTTCTCTCTTAGAGATGTTCTTTGTGCTAAGTAATTTTTATGAATATTCAATTGATTGAGAAGCGCTCGTCTTGCGATTTGTATATAATGTGATATGTGTTGTGTCGTCTACAATAAAATGTGACTGTAGCATCTCTGTTCTATATTTTAAGTACCGAATAACATCCCACACTTATATATTCTTGAAAGCAAAGTATCCAAACTACTATTGCTAAGTACATAACACATGCACAGATTTCCCAGAAATGCAACTTTATAACACTAAAGCTCTCTAAAGTAAATTTCAGAATATGAAATGTTGTATACTAGTAAAAAAAAAAAAAAAAGGATACTTCTGTTAATTTATAAATTTTTTTATAGAAGATGATGAATGAAAATTTTCATGCCATATCTACGGTCCTCTTCTAACATCATTTGAGAACCACTGTGTTAGCATATAATTCATACTCAAAACATTATTATTTATTTTTATTTTAGAAAAAATAAAATATTTTTTTAGCTAAACTAAATTTTCTTAACATAAATTTGTATTTCAGAACAAGTGAGACAAGTTTAGAAGATCTAAAAGTTCAAGAAAAAGAAATTAAGGAAGAAGTTGAAGAAGCCAAAAAGAGAGTTGCAGACATCAATGAAGAATTAGAATCTATTATGAATGAATTGGGAGATGCTAAAGTGAGCTTTTTAATCAATTTTATTGACATACAATATTAGCTTATTTAAAGTTCATTTTTATTTTATTTATTTTAGCTTAATTTTTTTTATAGATTTAAAACTTAGATTTTGTGCTGCATATTTTAACTAGTAGATTTCCTTTTATAAAATCATATTTAGCTTGATGTCTGTAATATATTCATTACAGTTCCTCTAAATTTTTTCTTCATACCTGCTTTTGTTTTTATGCACTTTTGTTAGGTCTTACATTTTGCTCGTTTCAAAACAATGTAATTTTAGCATTAATCATCTAAAAAATTAATGTTTCAAGACTAACTTTATGTTCATCTTTATTCGACAATTTTTATAAAATACATAGAAGTTTTTTTTCTAGGGATGTTAACAAATAGTGATTCAGAGTTGCCACGCAACACAGGGAATTTCAAATCTCCTCCCAAAACAGTGACAATCCAGGGAATTTTTAAAAAAATCCTAAAAAATCTGGAAAACACAGGGAATTTGGTAATGGCAAATTATAACATTTCTAATTAGCTTTCATACACACATATATTTTTTCGTATTCAACATGGAATAAATGCGTTGCAGTACAGGGAAAATACAGGGAATTTTTTTTCAAGACTACAGTGGTAACCCTGTGATTTGAATTAATAATGAATATTTGGTTGAATTTTAGATTGAATACCAAGCTTTTAAAAAACACTTGCAAATTGACTACTTAGAAGAATTTAGAAGTAGAAATAAATTAAAGACAAATTAAAATTATTTTATCTGTATTTTTACTTAAAAAAATTAACAACTGGATATATTTTTGTGATATTTCAAAACCTTGATGAAGTCAATAAATTTTTTACAAACTCTATACATAAAATTATGTTATTCATAATTTAAATACTTCTAATTCCTGTACATCTTACCTAATGCAAGAACTCAAAACCATTGTCAAATGTGCTTTTTACATTTACTATTTTTAAACTAGTATTATTTTAACACACCAACCATTTGAAAAATGTTTCACTCGAAACATTCATCTATCATTTTAAGCTAAATACCAGTTGTTTTATTGTGTATTATCCGTGCCACTGCTATAAATTACTTTATATATGCTGCAATTTGAAGGTACAGTTCATTTAAGTTACATCACTCCATTGTCGCCAAGCATAAAAGTTGGCGACGAAAGAAACATTTCAAACTATATAACATTGTTGGTGCAAAAGTAATCATTATTAAAATACAGCTTTGGCATATACTGTTATACTTGTAAGACTTTGGCATACAGTACCGGACCTCAAATCCGGAATCCCGAAATCCGGACGACCCAAAATCCGGAACGAATAACGAAATCTGAAATTCCGCGACGATCTCTGATTAAAAAATTCTAAAAACTGTCCATAGATGGCGCAACGTGCGTGCATAATACAGTTCCAAGTCATTCTAAACTAAGCAATTGGACTCAATTCATTAATTTTATTGCAATGTTTTGTTTTTACATTACTTTTAATCCAAATTTACTAATTACTCTTCATTAAAACAGAAATTGCACCCCCTTCCACCCTCCAAAAATAAATAACCACAAGGGAGAATTATTTTTAAAAGGGGATTACAATACACTTATAATATTTATATGTAAACATATTTTACTACACCTTCTCCTCCACTTTAAATTTTTTTAACATTTTTTCTCTTTCGGAAAAATTTTGTATGTAAATACCGTACCAAAAATATTTGTTCCTTATTTCAAAAGGGGTGGGGGGAATCTATACAAGGTTTATTTCTGCATAACAAAACAAACTAATCCATTGAAAGTTAATGATCTCATTCTGATAACATTGATTTTCTACTTCGTACAGTTAAATAAACAAGTGAATAAGCAAAACATATGGCAGATGGATATCTTGTTTTTCTTCGCTTCCTTTTTTTCTCTATAGTGGCCGTTTTTAAGGGGTATCTAATTTTCAAATAACTAATTATATTTTAATAAAAATTTGTACCACGGTCTAATTTGCTATTATTGTAACATGCTGAAAATTTGAAAGAAATTCGTCAATTAGCAACGGAGATAAGTATTTTTTTTTTTTTTTTTTTTTAATAAAGGAAAGAATGTGGAAAAGAAACCCTATCACTGGAAACTCGTTGCTACAGTTTCAGAACAAACTTGGGGGCAAATGGTAGTTAAAAATGGTAGTTTTTTATCTGGCAACACTACAGAGTTCATATAATACTGTACTGTGCATATTCTCAATTCTAGCGATACGCACGTGCTATTCTTTTCTAAAGTTGTCAGCAAATATTTATTTTTAGAAGCGATTTTGATATTTTAATATTATTTTTTATTTGTTTGTGTGGTGAATTATGTCATCAAAAAGAAAACATTGTTCACTTACTATAAGTGACAAAGTTAAAGTTCTAAAAAAACTGGACCAAGGAACCCCCGTAAAAAATGTATGCGATGAGTACGGGATAGGAAAATCTACTATATAACAATTGAAAATATCCGATATATTTATGAAAGCAGATCATTGAAATACGTTTTATTATTTTTTCATAAATGTTTATTTTTATTTTATTTATATTAATGCTACCTCAACCTTAGATTTCTTATAAATTATTTTTTTTTTAAATTTATGTTTCTCTGTTTATTTTCATTGAGTCTAATTCGTTATAAAACTCCTAGGCCTAATGCGGCTCTAGTGATTTTCATTTTCTAAAAAATGTTTTTTATGTTGCTAATAAATGTGATGTGCCGTATTAAAAAAAATGTTTATCCTTATTTTAGATTGTTTTTGTAATCTGTTTTTCTCTGTTTACTTATACCTAACACGGCGATTCGAGATATCGATTCCTAGGCCTAACTCGGCTCTCGCGAGCAATAACGCATTTTCGTTTTCCAAAAGACGTTTTAATATTTTTAAGAATATGCAGTAGTATTTAAAAATATTTCTTATCCTTATTTTTATTTATTATTCTTATTTTGTAATTCGTCTATTTGGCTTTATTTACGCTAAGCCTAACTAGGCGATACGCGAAATAGTTTGCTTAACGGCATGCAAAATTTTGTCAGGGGCATGTACCATATCTGTTTAACTATTGTTTTGGTTGAGGACCTAAAATCCGGAAAATTCCGAAATCCGGAACGATCGCTGTCCCGACCAGTCCGGATTTGAGGTCCGGTACTGTATACTGTTTGATTTTACAGAGCAGAATTTTGGTAATGGGGGTTTTAAACCAAAGTCGATCGCAGCACATGCATCTGTGAATGGGTCCATCAGACATTGAATCAAAAAAGTTTTTTTCCAGTTTTTCCCAAGCCGATTGCTTTTTAGTTTTCTTTTTAGGTGGTGGAAAATCAAGAGTAATAGTTATAACATTTTCCGGCTTGTTAGAATCACTATTGGCACTCAAATTTTCCTGGTTAGAACAGACCGATTGTAAAACGCCATGGCTAGTGGATTAGTTGCCCTCGAGACATGATGTTTTACAATTAATCGGCTCGGCATTAAATTGCTTCCTTTTTCGTGATCGCCTTTCAACACGTAATTGGTTTTCAGCGGCTCGATAATCTTTTGATTTTCTCGTTTTCTGCATCGAAAGACGTTTTTGTGCCAAACCAAATACAATACTACTTAGTTATTCCGTCGACCAATTTCGCCAAATGATATGAATCGCTAAATTAATAAGCAACTTATACATGTTGATTAAATTTTTATTTTAAACTAGCAAAAGCCATCCTTTGTTTGGATTCGTGAAGCATTATTTTATAAAACAGATATTTGAAAGTAACAATATTTTTTTTATTATTATTATTTTTGCATCTTTATTAAACAAAAACGTTATTTTATGTTTTGGCGCATTTTAATTTTTTATTTATGATGTAAAACTGGCATAAGATATCTTCGAAGCAAACTTTTACAAATTTTTTTTTAATTTTCAACTAAAAGCTCTTTTAAAGATGTTTTTACAATTTCAAGTAGCCACTGGTGTTTTTTAATTGTTTGAAATATGCATGTTTCCAATCTTTGTAATCAACATCCGATAATCTTTGATAGCTATTTTAGAATAATATATTTGAAGAAAGTTACTTCTTCAAAATCCTATTTTCTGGAAAAAACATTTGAAATCTGCTTTCGTTGATACTATGAATTTTCAACTGTAAAACATTTTATTTTAATTTCTTCATTTTTATACATGTTAGCGTATGAGAATTGCTGTAATTCTCTCCGCGTGGGAGAACTTTTTACTTTCTGCGAATGGCAACTCAATTAATGGAATTACCTTTTAACGAAGCGCTTTCTCATTCTCGCAGTGACGTTTTCACGAATAATTATTGTTGTGTTTGCGAACTTATTAAAGTCTTATTTTTCTATAAAATCCTTCTGATTAATGAGTCGATATTATTTAGCCACATTACGACCTTCGCAAAAATATTTATAAAGAGCTTGAACGAACAACTTCACGCAGATCTTTTAATTTTTCATTTATATAACAAATTTAAGAATTAATTTTATTTGTTTACAATTATTTTGTTGCCAGTTTACAAAAAAAAAAAAAAAAAAAAAAAAATCCATAATACAATTCTTTTAAAATGTTTAAGTGTCATCTGTGTAAACGATTTTGCGGGATAATGAAAACATGTTTTATTTAATAAATTAATCATGATTCTATCTATAATTATTTACTCCATGATTTATATTTTTTTTTCTGAAAATGTACGCGTTTCATTTTTTATTTATTTGCTAAAATGCGTCCGTATTGGAAATGCATGTAAAATAAATTAATTAAAATAATAATTTTTTTAACGTTTTACTGTAAAAAAAATTATATTCTACAAATCTACAGTTCATAATTTATTTTTGTGTTTAATTTGAAGTTAAAATATTGAATAGTTTTTTTTGTAAAGCGTACGACAAATTGTAATTTGAGTGGACTAGTAGAGGATTCGCTTCGCTCATCCTAATAACAAAAGAACAAATAAATTAGTAAAACATTCATAAAAAGTCAAAATAAAAATCACTTTATGATCGTTTAAGTACGCGTATTGTGTTGAATGTCATTGAATGCGACATTCACAGTCATTCATTTCTTTGGCTTCGGCTTTTTCCGTATCTGTTAATTTCCGTCTACCCATTTTTAAATTTGTTAGTTTTCTCCTTTATTACAATGATTTTAAACATTTTAATTTCCTATTCAAATAAAAATTCTTCTAAAAGTAAAGAATTTAATTTAAATTCAAAAGTGACCACTTCATTTTGTCAATCCTCCACCGAAAACAACAATCATTTTTCAATAATAATAATAAAAAAAAAAAATTGCTTTTATTCTATTATATTTATACACATACATGTCCAATTGACTTTCTATAAGTCAGGATGGTAAGTTATTCCCATTAACCCTTTCCAGCACAGGCAAATTCTGTTTGTAAAATGAGAAATAATCGATTGACACCTGAATTTAGAAACTGTAACAAGATGACTGCCTTCCTTAAATTATAGAATCTATAGGCGGCGCTGTTGCCACTTTTGACAAAATATCCTGAGATATTTTGCCTTCCTTTCTAAAAACATGAAGTGAAGCAATTTAGTTTGTTGAGAGTAAGATTTGGATGTGTGTTCGGAATACATCTCCCTTAGAGATGTTCTTTTGTGCTAAAGTAATTTTATGAATATTTAACTGTGTTTTGCACTTCTTCATGCGATTTGTATATAGTGTGTTTTGTGCTGTGTTGTCTACAATAAAAATGTGACTGTAACATCTCTGTTCTATATTTTAAGTGCCAAACACATCCCACAAAACAACTTTTTTAGAAATTAAGGATTCCTTAATTTAAACTTTCGTTGTAAAAGCAAAATTTTATTAAAATATTCTTGGTGCCGTTTGCAAGTTTGGAATTAAAATTATGTGTGCTCAGAATAGGATCACAGTGCCAAAAAAGGTTAAAATATAAAGACTCTAACTTCATTTGTACTATCCAGTGATATGTTTATCCTTTCTTACATTCAAATTTAAAAATTAATGAGCGTCTCAGAATGCTTATGGGTTCACAATGAAAAACCTTATGACATAGCACATTATCAAATAAATTTGTCCGTATTGTGTAACTTAATTTCAAATCAGAATGAGGCATAGTTAGAAAATACATATTTATCAAAATTTTTAGCAGTTGAATTGGCATATGCATAACGCAAATTTTGGCAACTTATTTAACACATATCGAAAGTACACATTAAACCTTGCAACAATGGTATAAAGGTTTTTAATCTGATGTTTCGTATTGAATATATATAAGGTTGTTCTGAGTAAAAATAAATAAATAAATAAAACCTGTTGAACAATTAGAATCTTTCTGACATATTCACAAAGACAATTTTACATGTGGATGAAATTTACAGACATTAACATTCAAATGCTCTAGATTGAAATTTACCAAATAACAAATTACCAATACTAGTTATCAATTTGACAAATAAATAGATTTTTGTGATATTTTGAATGGAGATCAATTACAAGAAAGCATTTCAATCATCAGCCAAAATTAAATAAATTATTAAAAGTTACTTTTAATTGAATATTTTATGAATAAATATTTATTATGAATTTATATAATTTAAAAGTAATTTTTAATAATTAATTTAGACATTTTTGTGGCATTTTTTTTTATAAATATTCCGTAATATTTATATTTTTAAAACAATAAGTAAGCAAGTCACTGCTTATGTAAATAAATATTAATATTTAAGTTAATTAATAGAATATAAATGAGTTAAAAGAATATTCAAGAGATTTATTTTAGTTAATTAATAAATGTCTTGATTTATTAATAAAATTAATAGTTTAAATCAGCAGTTCCCAACCTTTATTGGTACACGACCCACCTTTAAGTAAAAAAAAAAAAAAAAAAAAAAAAAAAATTGCAACTGACTTAATATAAGGATGTATATCAGTATGGAAATTGTTGTATGATCTCGATAAACTATCAGCTTTGCTACCCTATGAAAAAAAAGCAAATTTTCGTACAAAAGATGCACTATCAAGAAAAACAAGATCGGTAATCCCAATGTGTATCTGTGGAATAAAAATTAAAACAACTACTAAACTACAAATATAATGAAAAATAAGTTTAAGTATTATTATTGTAATCAGCAAAATTTCTTGCACATGTGTTTACTGAAGAGGGCATCTATATCAGGGTTAAAACTGGTTAATTTTAACCTTAAGTCACAGTCTATATGCAATTTGCCTGTATACTTTTTTTTTTTTTTTTTTATATATATAAAGCAAAGTAGAAAACACATGTACACACCAATATGTCTTGTTGGACTTCTTCAAAGAATTCAAAGCTGATTTAGATATTTTTGGATTTTCTGTTCATATATTCACTTTGAAGAAAGTTAAAAATTTTCCCTTGAACTATTGTTTGCTGTTGAAAATGTTTTATATTTTTTAAACATGAAATAACAGATATATTTTTGTGACAAATCTTGATTGTACTGTGATCCACCAAAATACCTGCCCCAACCCATGTGTTAGGAACCAGCACATTTTCACCTGATTTATACCTGGTTGGACCCAGATAGTATACCAGCATATTTTCAGTAACCTTTAATTGCAGGTATTTAGAGGAACAAATGAATTCCTTACTTGGAGAATGACAATTTAGATATTCTAAGCATAAAAGCTTTCTTACAAATTGTTATAATTGATATGTTTTCGTAAAATCACAGGATGTGCATCAGTATTCCCCTCATTTTAACCTTGGTCATAGATACTTACTAGCATTTCTGAAAATGTTGGATAAAATACAGCAGTATTGTAATAAGATAGAAAATATGAAAACTGTGCCCCCCTTCCCCCCCGGAAAAAAACTGAGACTTTTTTTTAATCAATCGCAGCAAAAAACTGCTGATTTTGTCAATCAGTCATTGATAAAGGCAATAGCTCTAAGGCAGAAAATCTATAATTAGACCAATCGGTTGTCGAATCAATTTCAAATTTTGTCAATAAGTTGGTATAAATAATCATGATAGGTCGTTCAAGTAAAAATCATGAGTTTTTTCTATCATTCAAAAAGATGCAAGGCAAGAAATTGTGAATTTCATCAATTTGTTGCAATAAAAAATTGCGATTTTTGTTATGGTAACAAATCATGAATTTCATCAATCTGCTGTGCCAAAAAATAGTGATTTTTGTCAGTTTGTCATGAAAAGAAATCGTCTCAATAAATTCTAGACAAAAAAAAAAAAAAAAAAAAAAAAAAAAAAAAATTGATCAGGGATTTTTTTTTCTTTGTAGAGATTTTAAAATTATATTATTCCATTTTTATTAATTTATTACACAACATTTTTAATACATAAAAAGTGAATTAAAATAACCATTTATTAAAATTATGTTTGTATGGATAAATGCAAAAGTTTAAGGGGGTGAGAATTCAGAGAATATTTGTCATAAATATTTTTCAATATAGTTTGAAAAAGTTGCATGCAACTATTGAAATGACTCCTGAAGCATACATATTTTACTGCTGAAGAGTAGCCAAAACTCCTGAAATTTAACTAGTTTACTGGTAATAAATTTTTTACAATGTTGGTGCATTAAAAATCTCATCTTGTTTCAAATTCTGAATGATGTAAACATCTCTCCAACTACTGCCAAAACACTGTTTAAATTGTTGTATCATTTTTAAAAGATAGCAGCACAGAACATAATTTGAAAAAAGCACAATAATGTAGATTATTGTTTTTATTGAACTCTGAAATGTGCACATGAAATTAAAAGCATCTTCTAAGACAAGGTGATGTAATTTTTTAAATGTAAATTAATTTTTTTTTAAATAATTTCATAATTGATCTAATTTTTCTGTTATGGATAAATATACATGTGTTATTTTTTTGTAAACAGGTGGATAAGCATGAAGATTCTAGACGACGTAAAAAGGCTGAAATTGTGGATCACTTTAAAAGACTTTTCCCTGGTGTTGTAAGTTTTATCTGGTTATGAATTGAATGTATTGTGATGCTGAATACTTATCTGTATTTTTTCATGTTTCAAATGAATTTCTCATTGAAAATTCAGCTTTTTCTTTGAGAAAAAAAAAATCCAAATAAATAAGTAAAATAAAGTGTAGACCTTTTATTCTGTTGTAGTAAGCTGGGAAAAATTCTCTACTGCATTTTATTATTATTATTTTTTTTAATAACAATAAAATATAAATAAATGTAAAAGAAAAAAAAATATCCTGTAAGTAAAAAATAAAAAGCATGCAAACATACATCATATCAAACCATGTTCACTTCCAATATATATTTTCAGGCAGATTTTCTGTTATAGAGAATTTTAGGTGGATGTTGCATTTCGTCTGCATATTGGTATCAAAACAATACCTTTCTTTACTGATCAGTGAAACAAATTTATGATCTTACTCAGGGCTCAAAAAAATAGTATTCCCAGAATCCTGGAGAACCCAAAAATCAGTTCTGGAAACATACATTTTTTCATTCAGGTTCTCGGTCTGGAACCTAACAAGTCATCATGGCCGCCAGCAATGCTGTGGATGCATAATAACATGCAAATTATGCAAAAAAAAAAAAAAAAAAACTCTTAAGCGGCCCATGGGCTGTGTAATTTTGTAAAATACTACGGAGAAAGCCCGAATTTCATCAAAAAATCACAGGAAACAATGCAAATTTCATTAAAAAATTGCCAAAAAAAAAAAAAAAAAAAAAAAAAAAAGAAGGAGGGGGGCAAATTTTGTTAATAAAGCTCGAAAAATAGCAAAATTTGTTAAAAAAAAAAGTATGAAAACAAGGCAAATTTTGTCAGAAAATCTTGAAAAACAGCAAATTTTGTTAAAACATTGCCGTAAATTTGTAGATTTCCTCAAAAAATCTTGAAAAAATGGCAAATTTTGTCAAAATACTCATACATAATTTTTTCTGGGAACCTATACTTTTCCTGTAGCTGTCCGGCTGAGAACTTAAGATTTTAAAAAATTTTTGAGCTTTGCTTTACTGCCTTTTTTGTTAAAATAATTGCTTGTGTCGTAAAAAAATGATTGATTTTTGTTCCTTGAAAAGAATATTTTGATCTTCAAATGTTGAAAGTATCTTTAAAATTTAAATAAATGCCTTTTAAAAATTAAAATGTTGTTAAGAATCTAAAAAGTATCTTTTTATCATCATCAGCAGCCTGCCCTTTAAACAAAGTTACAGGAGCAGAAATGTTGTTTCTGTTGTGAATTGAGAAACCTGTTTTTGAACAGTAATTTTTATTCTATTTAATGACTGATAATCACAATAAAAGAAGCATGAGAGTCCTATCTGGAAATGCTGTTGTTATTAAAAAGTTTTGACAGCAATTCATTTTATCACTCGTTTGCAGGTATCTGCTATTGCATTTAGTTTCTGTTTTTTTAATTAAGTTTAATTATTAGATTTGATATTGTCCCATTAACTTTCATTTGACTATGCATATCTTTGGCAAATTTTCTTTACAAATCAAAATTAACCAATAGTTTAACAATAAATGCCAAGCATGTACACTGGCATTAATAATAAAGAAAGGAAATATATTTTAAAAATGCAATGTTTCTCAAGAAATAATTTTAAAAATAAATGGATTTCCTGAGAAGTTTGTAAATTGTTAGTTTTTACGACATGTTACATGATTTATTGCATCCTTATAAATGTATGCATCTGAAACTTGATACATTTTATTACATTAAAAAAAAAAATATTAAACTATGTTTTAAAATATATACTGCACATAAAATAAAACTGTTTAATGTCATACTTGTAATGTATGAATTTTGCGGCAAAAAATTGTTTTGAGAAAGGGGATCCCATAAAAAGAAGTAATTACTGTAAATGCTTATAACAAGTATGCTGTTACTTTATTTTGTATTTTTTTAATTTTAAATATTGGAATTTTTTTATTTGTAGTATGACAGACTTGTTAATATGTGTCAGCCCATCCATAAGCGATACAATGTTGCTATTACTAAAGTGCTGGGAAAAAATATGGAAGCTATTGTAGTTGATACTGAAAGAACTGGGAGATCCTGTATTCAATATCTTAAGGAGCAAATGTTAGAGGCTGAGACTTTCTTGCCATTAGATTACATTGATGCTAAGCCTTTAAAAGAAAGATTGAGGTAAGATGCCTTTAAAAAATATCTTATTGTTTAACTTTGTATTTTATTTAAAGTGTTTTAGTAAATAACAATATAATTACAGTTAAATATAATCAATAAGAGATGCAAGGGAATTATGAAAGATAATAGTATTCATACTTGTGAAGATTGTATAAATATTAATAACACTTGCATAATTAAGATTAAGTTAATTACTATTGTTAATTGCCCTAAATATCTCTGCATTAAAATTAACATAATATATCATAAAGTTAACTGAAATAGTTAGTTTTATCTTTATGATTGTCATTTTATTTAGACCAGAGGTTCCCAACCCATGCTCACAGAGCCTAGGGCTCCATGAGTACTTTCCACGGGCTGTGTAGACACCCCCCCCCCCCCCAAAAAAAAAAAAAAAAAATATATATATATATATAATAATATTAATTTGAATAAAATCCATGTTTCTCAAAAATGTATGCAAATTTTATTATAAAATTTAATATAAATAAAAAAAAATTATTAAAAAATTTAAGCTTTGATTATATCAGTATTATTTTATATATAAAATTTCTGGTGTGAACAATGTTTTTGTAGCCAATCTGTTTTTATATTTCCTGCGTAAGACATAAGAGAAATTGAGAAACAAAAATCATCACTTTGATACTATACTCAATAAAATCTGAAAGAAATACCATAATCAAGTTATTATGTTTGTATATGCCACAGCAATAGAAAGTTTTATTTTCAAGAGATTAATTAAAGGTCTAAAAAAGGATTTGTAAATTTGAAGCAGAAAAGAAATTGCCAGATTGTTGAATGTAACATGACAGTTACTTTCACAGTTTTATCTGAAATATCACACTGGGATTTTTTATCTATAAAAACACATTAAAGATCATATTTACCATCATAGCATAGTGACTAATATCAGCTATTTATAGAAAAGAATTAAAAAATAAAGTAAATTACAATCATTCATATTATCAGTATATCATATTTGTGTCAGTAATTAGATTTGTAGTATGATAGGGAAAATGAAAAATCATTTTCTTACAAATGGTTGTTTTGTTGTTATATGTACTAGTAACATAATATGCTGCTATCTTAATTCTTCAAATCTTATTTTGTGTCAAATTTATAAAATTAATTCTCATATACCTTATATAAGTTTTTTTCTTAAACTTTTACAACATTAAAAAAAATTGCTTCTTAAGTTTTTTTTTTTTTTTTTTTTTTTTTTTTTTTTTTTTTTTTCATATTAAGTAATTAGCAGTTTATTTTAGTTAAAACATGCAGTTAAATGATATTTATCAGAAATGAAAATACTTTGCCAAATCTGCATTTTAATGAAATTTGACTTCCATTTACTTTTAAAGCACACATAAATTAATGTGTGAATTTATTTATTTATTAAAGGTACATCTATATTAATATAATATCACAATTAATACAGTAATCATCATGACTGAAAAATAAGTCAGGGCCAGGACTCGAATCTGGGCCTACTGCTGTGGGTTCGGGTTTGAGTTCATCATAAGAGAAAGCTGATAATTAAACTAATGAAATGAAAGATAATGACTAGCTCTCAGCTCTTTTATTATTATTAGTTTTAATTAAAAAAGTAATTCTTAAATAATTTCTGATAAACCTGTACTCAAATTTAACATTTAATTGCAGCAAAGTTTCACTTTTTATAATTATTTAAAAATTAATGTTATTATTTATATGTACTTACAAACATGATTTTTTTAATTATTTGACAATTTTTGGTAAAAAATTTCTCCTTTTCTCATAATATTTAACAATTATAAATTATATAATTCCCTGCATTTTTTTTAATATTTTATTCAGATATTTTTCCCCATTTCTATTTTGACCATTTAAAATGTCTTTTAAAAATTTATTTTCAGGAATATTCATCAACCAAAAAATGTGAAGTTGTTATATGATGTTTTGCAATACGATCCTCCTGCCATCAAAAGAGCCGTTTTGTATGCAACCAATAATGCACTGGTGTGTGAAACAGCTGAAGATGCTAACAAAGTTGCTTATGAGCTTGGAGACAATAAACGTTATGATGTAAGACATTAAGAAAATAATACATAGATTTATAAAATTAATATCTGTTAGTTAAAAATTTTGGAAACATATTTTCTTAATTGTGAAGTAAATTTCTTAGAATGTTTTAAATCTGTTATGAAAGTATTAGTATTAATCAAGTAGCATTTTAGTAATTTTAAAAACATAAATAGATATTTTTTTCATTTTCCTCTCTTAAGATTCTGTTTTTGTGAATTATTTTATTCAATTATTATTATTTATTTATTTATTTATTTGTAGGGGAGAAAAAAGAAAAAAAAATAATTTTACCAAGAAATAAAAAAAAATAATAATAACCCTTTGAATTTAAAAACTTGGTTCAAAATTAATTAGTCAAACAGAAATTAGCTGAAATTATTATGCAATTCACTTCAGCTTCTTGTAAAAATAGAGAATATTGAAAAAGTTTAGTTTTATCATAGAAAAATCATTATTATTATTATTATTATTATTATTATTTTTTTTTTTTTTTTTTTTTTTTTTTCAAGACTCAAAATAAGGATTCATTTCATTTTTTGTATTCACTTAAGGCTCCAATAATATAAAATTAAAGGAAAAATAGCCATTTATTGAAAATATTGGAATTTTAATGCAGTAATATTATTAAGGATTGACATTTTTAATGATAAAATATTTTAAATGCTAAAAATCAATTTCATTTATCATGTCAGCTGGACTTCATTAATTCAATCAGCACAATCATTAATACAACAATATTTGTATGAACTGTCCATTTTCTTAAAATGAATTATTAAAAAAGTTTATTTTTCTGAGATTAATTTTTTTTTTTTTTTTTTTTTTCATTTTCCTGGCAATGAATTTTGTGAAATGCCATTTTAAACTAATTTGGTTACTAGCTAAATTAACTAAGAGATTGAACTTAGTAGAAACAGTTGGCATTGTTGTTGCTAGGCTTTTAAAATCCTAGATTCCTTACCCTTGGTCTGCACTTCCAAAAAATTGTGTCCTTTTTTTAGTTAAGTCTTTTTCCTTTTAGAAATAATACAGATTCACTAACACAAAATATGTTTCTTTACCTTCTTTCAATGGAAAAATTATGCACAACTCACCCATTTGTTTATGCAATCCTTTTCTAATTTTTTGTTTAAATGATGTACTGTAGTGACTTATTCATTTTCACAAGTTTGCATGTTGATCATGTGTGCAAAACCATTAGTCTTATGACTTATTTTAAATGATAAATTTTTAGCATAGTACAAGACAATCATAATCTTCTAGTCTATTTCTACTGGATTATATCTAATACTCAGAAAAGTTTTCACTCTTGGCTAGGATAAGCTTCTTGTATCCTTAATGCTTATAAAAGACGTTTAAAAAAAAAAAAAAAAAAAAAAAAAAAAAAGATAAAAGAGAAAATCATGTTTTTTTCACACATTTCTTCCCTATTCCTCCCTTATTGTTCAAAGTATTTAATGAAATGCAAGTCCTGAATACTTTCTGAGAAATCATGAATGTTCCGTGACATATTTACTGGCTATGTGGTAAATGTTTTTTCTGTATAATCATTTTGCTGTCAGTATGAATCGCAAATGCAAAAAATGCAAATGACACTAGCTTTTGAAATCCAATTTTTAAGGATTATGAGATTTTGAAAGAAAATGGTTTGAGATAAATTTGGGAAATACATTAAATTTTTGTTAAAAGCACAAAGATAATAGTGAGTTTGAAATAGTCAGGCTTGACTGTAGTAAAAAGAACAAAATTAGAATTCATTATTTTTTACTTATTGCTTTTTGAAAGTATTCTCTAAAGTATGTTTTGTGAACTTGTTATATTCTGCATATATGTACAAACATTTTTTCAGCATTTTTGTTTGTTTTCATAGGCTGTTGCTCTTGATGGGACATATTATCAGAAAAATGGCTTCATTTCTGGTGGCAGCACGTAAGATATTTATTTTTGTTTTATCTTTACTACTAGGGAAAAAAAAAAAAAAAATTGATATTTTTTTAACATAGTTTTTATTGAGTGAAATATAGTTTCTTATAACCATTTTGCTATATTTTCCACCAATTTTATTGAACTTTTTATGTAATTCAACTATTTACCACCTGAGTAAATCTTAATTGCTAGTATAAAATATTAAGAGGATGAAAAATGGATAAAGCTAGGATTATATATATTAGTTGCCCATTTATTGTGAGGCCTTTGACACTCTAATTATTATTTATTACTATATTTAAATACATTTCATAGTGAAATTTATTTCACTAATTTACTTGTATTTCATAATTTATTTTTTTAATGGATAGACTTTATTGCATTTCTTACTGATTAATTATTAGTTATTAATTACTCCTGGAAAATTAATAGTGGCTTTAAAGTTATTATTCAACTTTTTATGTTATATATATATATAGTCAACTCTCGTTTATTCGAAATCTAATAATTCGAATCTTCGCTTCATTCGAACTAAACATGAAGTCCCAAAATTTTCAATGGCAGAATAACGTTAAAAATGTTCATTAATTCGAACTCATTTTCTCTTGACTTCGTTTAATTTGAACTGTTATACTCCCATCACGAGATGAAACTTGGGAAACTCTCTCTCTTAAATGAGTCGACTTTACAGAAGATGTGCAAGGTGATACGGGAGGGGGAAATAACCCAGTGTTTTCAATTTGACCATTCCCAGCAAAGAACTAGGGTTGAAATGATAGCGCACCAATAACTTGTGCTGTGCATTTCTTGACAGAAACCTGTTTTCCTTCTCTCGGTTAGCTGTGTTTTATTTTCTCTCTCTTTTATAATTTATCCTGCCATTTTTAAACTTTTTTTTTTTTTCCAAAACAATTATTTTTTTTTATTACAAACATGTCCTCAAAAGGGAAAACAATTCATTCTAAAGAAAGAATGAATATTCATAAAGTTACGGATTTTTTTAAGAAGGAAGCAATTTTTTTACTTTTTCTCTCCTGTCGATTTTGTTCTCTCCATAGAGCAGAAAATAAATGAAGAAAGAATCAAAACTGCAGTTCTGAATGATATTTAATGTATTTTTAAAATATTAAATTTTAAGATAATATAAGTTAAAAATTTAAAATATGCCATTAACCTTTAAAAAAGTACAAAATTTAATTATTATTGTTAAAATGAAAGATGTGTTTAAGGCTGTTTTTAAATCCAAAAGTCTTTATCACATATGTTTTGACTTATTTTTGTTCAAAGGTTTGTTTTCATGAAAGTAGTAGTTGTTGTTTAGAAACTACCTAATCCTACTCATTTTCCCGTTTTTATTTTTCCAAAATATATTTTTTAGATGTCAAAGTGAGAGTTTTGAACCAAATATCTGCTCGAAAAATGAATAACCACTCAAACAGGGGAGAAATACGTGTTGGTCACGTGATCAAAATCATTTCTAACTCAATAAGTTACTTATTCATTAAAAAATGGAAAGCAATTCAATTCCAAAACTCTTCCATAGCCATACTTTCCAATTTTATATCTTTCCATTGAAAAATGAATTTCTAAATATGTCAAAACGTTTTGCATTTGTTCAGCAGAGCAGAGCAGTTGAGAATAGTCACAAATAAAGTAAATTAGTATTGCGTATGTATTTCATTATGGAATTGCTATTACAATTCGAGATATAATTCATTTATCGGGAATTTGATGTTGTTGCGCTGAGAAATTTCTTTTTTTTAAGAATCCCTTAAAATTAATTAAATTGTATGTATATTTTACTTCACTTTGCAGATTCAATCCATTTTTAAAATAACATTTTTGTATTTTTTTATTAATATTATTAATATGAATTTTCACATAAATTATATTGCTCTTTTACCAGTTTATCCTCGGTAAGTTCCAGGGCTCCCAAATGGTCCCCTTTTTCCCGCAAAAGTCCGCTTTTTAGAAAAAGGTCCGCTTTGGTCCGCTTTTATCTGTTTTGGTCCGCTTAGTCCGCTTTTAATGACTAAAAAACGAAAAAATCATTTAAAAAACAATATTTTTTTTTTTTTTTTTTTTTTTTTTAGAAAACGGCAAAATTGTACTGCATGCTGATGTTTTATGTTCCTTCAATATCTAAATTCACACTTTCTTTAAGGCATGAAAATAAATTAAAGAACACTTCCACCCCCTCCCTAGTAAGCAATCAATTAGCGTTTTGAAGTCAAATGGAACCGGCCACTCATCATATTGTGGTTTCATTAATCCTCCTTTTCTTGTGATTGGAATCGTTACCGTTTCATCCCAATGTGTTCACGTGACCCGTTCGCAGGTGCTTTTACTTTTTTAAGTACCTTATTTCAGTAACAATAGGCTGCAATTGGATTAATTAATCTCATGGATTCTTAATGTTGATGAAAAAGAAAGGAAAAAAACCAGAAGAAAAAGCGTGATCAAAGTAAGTATTGTTTTTCTTTATTTAAGACAAGCATGCTTCTTACATTAACGAAATAAACTATGCAGATCGCACTTTCTTTTTCCATATTTGCATCGTAAGATGTAGATACCCTTCTGGAGAGAGACAAAAGGATACCTTTTTAATTTTTGCGAAATAACTTTTTTACTTTCGGAAATTCCGTTTTCATTCTTTTAAAATTATGATCAAGATTTATTAATTTCATGATTTAAAAAAATATATTATTTTCTAACTATAATAATTCCACAAGAGTAGTAAATTAAACTTTTAAAGATGCATTGCTTTCAGATTTATTTTAATTAATATTAATTTTATCCTATCTGAAAAAAAAAAAAAAAAAAAAAAAAAAAACATTGGAGTTGCGTTCATCTGTTTTTCTTTAGGGGATGTGGAAAAACATTCACATTTTCTCTCCAAAAATGGAATGTTCGCTAAGTTATAGCTGTCTGCTATTAGGTTTTAAACTCGGCAACCAATCAAAAATCAATATCCCCACTTAAAAATAATAAAACAAAAGTAGGTATTTCAGGGTTTATATATATAAAGTAAATAAAAACTAGCTAATGCGTCAAATTTTAGATAACAAACTTAATTTTTCTTTGTGCATTTTACACTGAACATGTCAGTTATTTTGCGCTGCTTCATCATTTTCGATTTTTCGGCGATAATCTTTCTCTTTTATTATATAAACGGACTTCAGTTCCTGTCCTGTAGTTTTTTTTTCCCCCTAAATCATTAGCTAAAAAGCAATAATAAATCTATCCTTGATTACTTTGCATGGCAAAACATATTATCCACCTAAAGAAAATGATCTGATTGCGTTAATATTCGACTTCGGATTTCACTTAATGAGGTGCGGGGAAAAAAAAAAAAAGTAAACAAACCACAGATGGTTATTTTTTTCTTGGCAGCTTCTGTTAATTGGGCATTTCAGCAGGCGTTAAAACTTTTATTAACTAGTTATATTTTAATAGAATTTTATGAAACTGCCTAATTTACTATTATTACAACCTGTTGAAAATTTGAAAGAAATCTGTCAATTTACTTAAGAAATATAGATTTTTTTTTTTTTTTTTTTTTTTTTTTTTTTAAAGCTCTAAGTGTGTGTGTGTGGGCGGGGGGGATGTTGGTTTTTCATTCCATTTCTTGTTTTGTTTGCTTTCAACTACCTTAACAGATTTTTTTTTCCGCGCCTAAGCAATGTAAATTTGTTAACACATTCTTTTATATATTTAAAAGAATAAAATTTGAATAGTTAAATAAGAAAAAAAAATAATGGTTGTGAATCATCGCAGCCGCATTGATGCGGGTGTCGCGCAGTGTTGAATTCAGACTTTTTTTGCAGGAATTTCTGCGACTCTGGGGGGGGGGGGGGGGGTGTACTTTTTGACTATTCAAAACATAAACTCAAATTCTGCCAGTGGGGAAATTTCATTGCTCTGAGTAGGAATACCCCCCCCCCCTCCTCCTCCCATGAATTCAACTCTGGATCGCGGGCATTACGGAAGAACAGATCGTAAGATCATTTTGCCGAAACCAGACGTGTAGTATGAAAAAAGTATAAATATCTTTATTCTTTAAAAATAATTTTAAGAGTAGAGAGGTTTTAGATCCGGTTTTAAAAATTCCTAATTTAAAAATGCTTTTTTAAAATGTATATTAAAATAATAATAATAATAATAGTTAGCAAAACGTCCGGACTTTGTTTGATTTCCGAATTTCGGATGTCGGATTTTTAAGACTTTGTCCTGTGCATTTGAACCTCAAAACTCCGGGTATTCAAATTCCGGAAATCTCTAAAATCCGGACATTTTGTCAATTTCAATTTTAGTAACTTTAAATTTTATCAAATGCAGTTAAATTCTTTTAACTAACTAGACATTATGTATATCGATATATTCTTGTAATTTTACATAATGATTGACGGTTAATTAAAGATTTTAATTATTACAAAAACTGGAAAGTTAAAAAACGGCATTAAAACAAAGAAAAAAAAAGTTGGCGTGATATGTTTATGACTTGAAGCTTCATATATTTTAATTCTAATAAAATCACTCAAGTACATATTTATAACCAGTAGCGTAGCTATGTTTTTTGGCGCCCGGGGCCAGCAAGAAATTTTGCGCCCCCATCCCAATATAGATATATAACAATTTCTCTCAATTTGGCGCCCGGGGCGGAAGCCCCCCCCCCCCTTAGCTACGCCACTGTTTATAACAAAAGAAGCAAACATGAAACTTGGTTTTCTTTTGATTGAAGTAAAAGATAAACACACTTGATAATCAGTCTATTAACACCTGCTCTTTCTCCAACAGAATGATCAATCTAGTGGCACATTGCTCTTTAACCTTAACGCGCACATTTGACGAGGTTGATATGTTTGTTTTGTTTCTTTGAGAAGAACCTTTGAATGCAATAAGAAAACGAGATAGTTTTTTTTTTTTTTTTTTTTTTTCGATCTTGAAATTTCCAGATTTTTTTTCCTTCTCTTCACAATTTTTTGCAAAATTTGCTTCCCCCCCCCCCCTTTCAGTTCAGGATCTTTTAACAGAATTAGATATTTTTTTCTTGTGATTATTATTTATTTATTTATTTATTTATTTATTTTGGTGGGGGAAGGGCGATTATTTATCGAAATTTTTAATATTTTTTTCGTGACAGACTGACAAAACACACTATTTTTTTTTTCTCTTCCTCTCTGTATTTTTGTCAGAAGAATCAGATTTTCAGTAACATTTTGGAATTGCTTGGTGTTTTGTATATAGTTATTTTATAAACTCTTCTCTTTTTTTCATTTTTCATTTTTTTTTTTTTTTTTTGTAAATATTTGATTTTTACAAAATTGTGACATTTTAGAACAGATTGTTTTTTATTTCAAGCATTTCAAGAAATTTTTGCCTTAAATACTTAATGGCCAAATATATTCTGATAATGAATTTGTTAGATACATTTTAGCTAAGATTACTTTTTATTTTAATGAAAATCGGTTTGCTATTGTAAATATTAAAAAAATCAAGACTTTGAATTACAAATACAGGCTCTTTTAAAAGAAAATTTTCAAGGTAAATGTTAAACTACTTTTTCACTTCTTGCAGTAGAATATTTAATTGTATTCAAATATAATTGTACAATTTCTGCAACAATATTTGAAATTATTTAATGATATCCTTATAAAGTTAACTAACATGTTTACTGTAATGTTAAAAAAAATTGCTAACATATTTAGTAAAAATAAATGCCCCCCCCCCAAAAAAATGTCCTTTTTTTAAAAAAGGTCCCCCAAAGTCCCCTCTTTTTAAAAAAAATGGTCCCCCAAAGTCCCCTCTTTTTTAAAAAAATGGTCCCCCAAAGTCCCCTTTTTAAAGAAAAATGGTCCCCCAAATTCCCCTTTTTAAAGAAAAATGGTCCCCTTTCCCCCTTTTTGCGACCTAAAATCTGTTGGGAGCCCTGAAGTTCAGAAAAGCAAAAAATAAAATTTAACTTTGTATTGTTCAGCATAACTATTTCTTTAATTATTTTTTTAAATAGTATTTAACAAGTTTTTAATAAAATATCCTGAAAGCAAAATATTTATCTTTATTATCGTAATAATACAAATGTAACAATTTATATAAAAGTTAAGAATAAGTTTTAATGTTTAATGTAATTGTAGAATAATGACAATTTAAAAGTATATGCCTTTTTTTAAAAAAATTTTGGACCAAGCCAAATTTTACAGGTTTTTGAATAGGCTTGGTTTCATGGAGGAAATTATATTCATACAGGATGATTCAAACGCGGCTGAATATTTTGATCCGTTAAGATTAGGAAAAAAGAAATCAATAGCCGCTTAGTACGGAAAAAATAAGTTAGGCCCGGTCCGATCCTTCATGAAAAAAGTAAGGCCTGAGTCTTCAGAAAAAAGTTAAACCAGGCCCCGTCCCTGCCCAAATGTTGTTAATGAAAATCAGGCCGAGCAGCTGCAGATCTCTCTGCGTGGGTTCTCCCAGGTTAAATAATTTCCCTTTTAAGACAATAAGATACATATTAACAGCGCCAAATTGCCGCACACCTGTGAAATATGGCAACCTACACGTTTCTCTTTTATGGAGCAGCATAGGAATGAAAAATCGACGCTCCGATATGAAAGAAATGGAATCGTCTTAAGCTATGTCACGTATGATTGACAGGTCTCTTCTCCTGCTGGGACTATAATAACGAGAATTCCGATTTTTCGTTTTTCTTTTCTTTCTCACAGATTTCAGATCATTTAAATAACTTCCTTTGATTTTTGTGAAAATTGTTCCAAACGAGTATGCATATAATCACATGCATTTGATATCTATTTTCTCAGTGCCCCGTTTGTCCATCGGTGACGTTTTAAAATTGTCTTTCATTGTGCTTGTTTCAAATATTTTAATTACTTTATGTATTTATACATTCTAATTTAATATTAAGTCATATTCTAATGATAACAGACGAAATAAATTTAAAAAACACAATAACATTAATTCCTTTGTAATAGTATCGTATTAAGCATGTTTTCATTTCATATTTTCCATAATTTGAACATTTCTTGTAGTCCTGACGAGTTCGAATTAACGAAAGCCGACTGTATATTGTTTTCTCTGGTAGTTTACTATTCAGAAATAGTTTTTGTTTTTTATACTTGTATTTAATTTTAATAATATTTAAATTTCATCCCTTTTTTATTAATTCAATATTCCCCATTAATTTCAAAGTTTTTTAATTTGTATTGCATTTCAAAAATGAAATGCAATTGAAAGTTATTTGTTGCTTTCTTTGGCAGTGATTTAGCCAAAAGAGCCAGAAGATGGGATGAAAAAGCTCTACACAATCTCAAATACAGAAAAGAAAAGTTAACAGAGGAGTTGAAGGAAATGATGAAGAAAACTAGGAAAGAATCAGACCTAACTACCATTATGTCACAAATTAGGGGATTAGAAACCCGTTTGAAGTATTCAATCACTGATAAAGACAACACTGTAAGTTGTTACATACATGATGTCTTACATTTAAATATCACGTGTCATTTTCACTTAACTGACTTACAATCAAACAAGCATTATTGATAGTATTATTTCATTTTTTAAAATTTATTTTTATTTTTTTCATGCTTAAAATAAAAAAATTCTTTCTGTTTAGAATAATTTTTGTGTAAATTAATTTTTCCATTATTCTATGAAAAGTTGACATAAGTATTATGACATTATTTCACTTCACTTTTAAATTCTATACTTTGATTTATTTAGTTCTTCAATCATACTTATGTATGGTTTTATTGAAACTTGGTCATAAAAATTTAAAAGCTTGTTTCTTTTAGATACAGTTCTATTTTCCTCAAATTCATGTAGAACTATATTGCACACTGTCATTCAAATACTTACTACATTACAGATTTATAGAGTTTTAAAAGCTATGTATGTTCTAAAGTTTCCTCTTGTTTTGTCAAATAACCAAAATAAATTTTATGTAAACTATATTTTCTAATAGACTTTTTATACGTTGATAGACATATCTAAGCTATATATATACATTTGTTATGCTTTTTATAATCTTTTGTAATGAATGATGATTTCAGCTAACCATTGTAATTTATCCTGAATTATTATTTGTTATCCAAAATCTTCATGTGCTGAATCATTGTTTCTTACCCAGTCAAAATGCAATGTGATTCAGTAATTTTAGTTCTTGCAGCCTGTAAAACACTTATTAGCTGAGATAGAAAAACAGCAAAATGTTACATTACCTGAAATATTCCTGAATTTGCTATAAAAAAAAGTCTGTGTAATTGTTAAATTATTGGCATGTTACACATGTATTAATTGGTACTGTAATTGGAGAGACTCACTAACTGCTACCATAAATAAATAAATGGATATATTCTGAAACAAAATTACTAATGTTACCACTGCCATAATTTAAACTATTATGATTTTTTTATTTTCTCAGATTATTCTGCAAAAGTTGTTGCATAAAAAAAAAAAAAAAAAAAAAAAAAAAAAACATGGAAACTAGTAATTTTACAGAGAAGTGTATGCCAAATACCGAAGTAGACAGTTTTTAAATCCAAGAATTATTTTAAGTGCTATTTAATATTGAAATTGATTAAGATAATTTATTTATATAAGTTTTATTGGATTAAAATCTATGCTAGTTTAGTAATTTAATTATCTTTTGCAGGCATACTTGACTAGATTGTGTTGTGCTGTGCCAATCATTTTTTTTTATTTGTTTATTTTTTTTTTCTAATTTTTTTATTCAAAATTTCATTATTTGAATAGAGATTTAATTCATATTTTGAAGTAGCTGTTTAATTTATTGTTGCCAGATTAATAATAGTAGTATTATTTTACAACTCTTTATTTTCAAGTGAATTATATATTTACATGTGAATAATGAAAAAGAAAGAAAACTTTAAGATAATTAAAATTTTTACTTACAAAGAGCATTTTTACCATACATGCTTGTGTGTAAGTCAACTCTCTAACTTATTACTTCAATTTTGTGCAAAGTCAAACCAAGATTTCACTTGCCAAAAGTAGTAAGAAAACATAAATCAAATATTAAAAAAAAATTTATGATAAATTATTGTTACTTGTATATTTTATATGAAACAGACGGAAAAATATTTGATGACGAAAAATGATCATGAAAAGGATGCATTTTCCATTAAAGGATTGCAAAATAAGATACGATTTTTGTCAAATTATTGCAGATAAAACATGATTTTGTCAAATGATCATGGAAAAAATCGTTATTTCTGTCAAAAGATTGCAAAAAGTGATGCGTTTTCGTCAAAAGATTGGGGAATAAACGCGATTCCTCTCGAAGGATCGCAAAAAAACTCTTTATTTCCATTGAAGGATCATGAAACTGACATGGTCTCAGGCAAAGATTGCGAAATAGATGTGGAGTCTGCCAAATGATTGCAAATAAAAACCCTATTTTTGTTAGATGATCACGGGAAAAAATACTTTTTTAAAAAATCAAAATTGCTGATAAAACGCGATTTTTTTTCAAAATATCAAGGAAAAGATGCAAAATTTTCACAGAACTGCGAAAAAGATGTGATTTTTGTCAAAGGATAGTGAAACAGATGCGATTTCTGTCAAAAGATTGCAAAAGAGATGGGATGCCTGTCAAAGAATCACAAATGAAACACAATTTCTGTCTAAGGATCGCAAAAGAGCCGTGATTTCTACCAAAAGGTTATGGGGGAAAACGAATTTCGTCAAAGGATCATGTAAAATTCTTGCAACAGTACACACGTGCAATTATGCACGTGTGTATGTGTTCACATCAGGAAAAGGGGGGGGGGGGAGGAGAGAGGGTAAATCAAAATATTTTCAGTCCTGACCAAATTTCAAACTTGTAATGTCTAATTTTAAGCGATAGTTGATTATTTATAGATGATTTGCTGTTCTAAAATTTCTGAATTATATTTCATGAATTTTCTAGAATTTCTATGTAAAATACAAGTTAATACAAACTCTGAATTTAATTGGAAAAGAAAATAATAATTGCAAATTTTTCTTCTTATTATTATTTTTTTTTTTATGTACTCATTTTGAAGTTCTTCTCACACCTTGTATTTTAGTAACAACATTATTAATTCTTACAGAAAAAAAGATCCATTGCTACCCTTGAAAAGGAAATTGAAGCACTTGAAAGAGAACTGGAAACATTTGAGGTGATAAATTTTTCTTATGGTGTTCATTTTAATTTTTCATGTTATTCCTTTGGTGCTAATAGTCTATTCTTTAACATTTTTCTGTTTTTAAATTAGAATTTAAGTTATAAGAATTTAATATTGCTTTTATCATTACAATTTCTTCATAGGTAAAGGAAACAATTTACTTTTAGATGATTTTAGTGCAATATATACCATCATAATTTTCAGAGAAGTTTGCTATATCAGTTATGGCATTATATCACATAATGTCTGTATGTCTGTTATTAAGTATATACCTTCATGCATGCATAGAGGGTAGTTTTATTGAAACTGGTAGAGTGTATTATGTTGTAAGAATTTAAGGATTCCTTGGTATTCTTTGAATATCTATATAATTTTTTGCACTTTTGCATGTTTTTAAGAAATAATTATATAGTTTTATGAAAGAAAGTGGTTCATCTTAATAATATTTTTTTTAAATTGCAAGAAAGAAAAAGAATGTTGTGTAGTGTAAATATTTTTTTATTTTTAATTCTGCCTTTATTATTAATTTTAGTCCATTAGTCACAACTAATAATGTCCCAAAAATGGCCTATTTGTAATTTAGGTAAGTCCAAGACAAGGTAGGAGGTAATAAGTTTGAAAGTAAATAACAACGGGAGGAGTTGAAAAATTATTTATTCTTATAAAGTTTAACATCTGCGTGAAAAAAAAAAAGAGATTTTTATGTTAGCAGGGTGCAGATGATAAATCATCAAATATTGTTCCCATGACAATTATTTGTCATTGCATTTATTTTATTAAAATATAAACCTTTCAATCGTTCATACATTACAGGTATTAAAATGCTCATATTTCAATTACTTAAAATGCAAGAGAAAAAAAAAGAGAGAACTTTAGACTATTGTTATTCAGATTAATTTATACAGGTAAAAACTAAAAACGTTTTTTGTTATAAAGTAACAATTTTCAGTTGACTGCCCGTCTTTGATGAGCTTTTTCAGTACTAACATAATGTCTGTGCCGGAAGATTAATTACCAAAAATAGTTAGAAGTCTCAATCATGTTTTCATGTGGGCTTGTTTCTGATTCAAAATAACTTTAACACTGCTTGAGAATTGTTAAGTTCATTAAAAGATGTAACTAATTTTTTAAGAAAGATCATTGCATTATATAAACCTTGATAAAAATAAACATTATTAACCCTCTAAGCATCTGGAACATAATATTCCGTATACTAAGCTCCAGTTTTCACTGCAATATAAGCAATATTTAAAATATTACAATTCTATAGATTTATTAAATTTTCAATACATCGAAGAATGATTCATACTTTGGGGGATTACATTCATGCTTATAATAAAGTTTTGTTTTAATAATGTTGAAAGAATCATATTTTTTTAACATTTAAAAGAAAATGTTGAGAAAACAACATTACAATTTTACCTTTTTGCAAGACGCTTGGAGGGTTAAAGAAAAAGTGAGTTGTTTGTTGAATTATAGTTATGTTTGTGAATTTTTTCTTGATAAAATTTTAAACAAGAAAGATTATTAAATATGGTTAAACACAATTGCAATGAAAGAAAAAGCACCAGTACAACTAAAAAACAGACATCTTATTGGCAAATATTCATTTGATGAGTTAGCTAAGATGTTTGTCAACATGCATGAACATTTGAACTTGTTGCAGTAATATCTGGACTTATCATGGCTGCAGTAAAAATTTATTATAAGTCAGATACTTGCATATGAAATATATAAACTGTGATGCATTTGTAAGTGAGATTATGCTTCCTTCAATGAAATTGTGCTTTCTAATTTGAATATGCTACCTGCATTTATTTACATTGCATTCTTACAAATGAATTGAAATGCAAACTCACGTTTATTTATCTTGGCCTTTCTACTGAATCAGATATTTTTATTGAAATCTGTTGAATGAGTAGAACATGCTTTTTATTATTATTTTTATACTTTATTTTTAATAAATTTTTTCACAATATTTGCAATTAGGTTATTTCCATTGTAACAGAGAAAAGGAAAATCATTTGAATTATAGTAGTAAAACCTTGATTATCTGACATAACTGAGAAAAAATACATATTTCAGTTCACTGAATTTCATATTCATGTGTTAAATTTTATGGAGCATTATTCTTATAATTTTTAAATAAGTATCCCTACAAATGAATTTATATGTATCACTAACTTTTTCAAATTTCTACAAATGATTGTATTTGTCACTATATTTGTACAGCCCCAAAAGTAATTTATTTAGAGGCCATGATAAGTATATTTTGCTCTTTTCAGCCAAAAATAGAGAGTTTAGAAGAAAGAATGAAAGACAGGGAAAGCCGAATCCAAGATGTTAAGGAATCTATGAACACTGTTGAAGACAGAGTTTTTGCAGATTTTTGTGCATCTATTGGAGTCGAAAACATCAGGTTTGTGCTATTTATAAAACATTTCTGTTTCAATAATTTAAACAAAAAAATTATAAAATAAATTTAGGAATACATTTTCTATATTTTAAAAATGTTTTGCTATTTCATTTTTTTTTTTAACATTGCTAAAAAAAAAAATACTTTCAGATTTCTTTACTGTTAGTAAATGATGTAAAACCTGTTAAAATGAAACATATCTATAACAGAATCCTATCTTAACGAGAAAAAATTTACTTCCCATTGAAATGATGCCATTTAATTACACCATCTAAGACAGATGCTCCTCTGAAATGAAATTTTTCTTCCAGCTTCATTTTAGCAAATTTTATTTTCTTAGTTTTTATATGATTTGTTGCCAATTTTTTGAAAAACCGAATTAAAAAAAAAATATCACATTAACATTCCTGACTGAATCTTGGTATGTCTCAAAAATTAGTTTTCCTCCCAGATTAGAGTTTCTCAAACTATGATATGCATGCCAATTCTTGTATGTAGATCTACAATATTAGTATCCAAAGGTTATACAAGAAAAGCACACTATTAAATTTAAAGATCTCCAACTTACCTGGCTAATATGTTAATCTATGCCAATAGGTCATGAGTTGTATATTATTCAAAAACCATAATTGATAATCATAAAATGTTTTCATAACTTTTCTTTTTTATTCTTATTTAAAAAGGTATCATCATAAACATTTTCTGATTATGTATTAAGACATATTTTATGCTTTTAAATGAGCAATTTTTGTCAAAAACCAATTAGGAGTTTTTTGTGTCTAGAAATCAACATCGCAGGGTATCATTCTCTTCCTTAAAAAATAATTTTCATGCAGTACTTTCTATTTGCACTAATGAAAAACATTACAAAAAACTTAAAAAGTGTACAGGCACTACCAGGAATTGAAATGAAATAAAATAAAAAAGTATTGTAAATAGTATCTGGTATGTGAAATAAAACAATTTATTTTTTTTATATCACCTTAAAAAAATATAGTTGGTATTCCATAATTGGATCCTCAAACAAAAATGATGCTATCATTAATATTGTTTGAATTGTATAAGCTTTATATTAAACATCCCAGTTAATTTTGGACCTGATTATGGATATTTTTCCTGGAAACATAACTAGAAGGACTTTTTCCCCAACCTGTCCCAAGTCAAACTCACACCATCAGGTACTGAATCTTGATACAAGATAATTCAAAGTGATTGACCTGACTACAAAAGGCAATAACTTTGTTCCAACTAACAATAATCAGTAAAATGCTTTAAACGACTTACAGAAAAAAAGCTAAAGTTTTGTTTGTGTATTTCATAATTGTTCCAAGTGACTTTTTTTAGTCATTCAAAAAATATCTAAGTTGTAGTCCATTAGATGCTAACCATACTGAGTGCATTTTGCGTGACAGCTTATAACTCTTTTCTATGAGGATATTCCTTCTTTGCTTTTAGGGAGTAAATCAGTTGAGGATGTCTGTCCATTAAGATGTTTCATTTTGTAACGCAAAAAATAAATGTAAAATTTCTACAGACTTTGCTTATGCTCTGAGTTTCAGTGTTGTAAAAGATATATATGCAAATTTTAAAAAGATTGGATAATATGTAGAGGTTGCACACTTTGATCATTTTTGTAAAAGTAGACAAAAAATATGTTTTTTCAATTTTAATTACTTTTATTGGGGGAATTAGAAAACACATTTACTGAAACTTTATTAATAGATACTAAGATTAATAGATAGTATGAAGAGCTAAAGATGTGTTGTATTAACATTGAACAATGCAATCCCCTCTTTTATTCACTTGGTAACTACTTTTTTGTTATGTTTAATTACCCTAAACAAGAATTATTTTTGTTATTCATGCCTGACCAATTAGTTAAATTTTTTTTATCAAAACAATTCCTCTTTCTGTGGTATCTTTTACCCCATTAAGAGCGTTAACATGGCATCTTAGAGAACCACTACAGTATTCTGTCACATCATGGATCACGAATAATTCAAAGAATGTTTTTTGTTTTATTAGTAACAAAATGGCTCAGGTGATTTCCTTCAAAAACTAGGTTTTTACCCTATATTATTAGAGAGTATTCCTTTCAAGATTCAATTCCTTTTTCTTTACAGATTTGGTTTCTAAATTTTTAGTCATATTTCCCTCATAGCTTGAGTAATACATTCATCCAAAAAGCCGATCCTACATCTGTTTCTGACAGATACCAAAGGTGTCTCTTAGCAACCATGCAATCAGTTAATTAATAGGATGATAATGGCAAATATATATTTTTTGAAGTTGAGTTCAATTTTTTAATTAAACAATTGCATAAAATTTAATAACATATTTTATTTCGGAAAATGAATTCTCTAATCTTCTGTTTAAATTTTTTATTTGAAAACTTCATTTGTTCAAGTCGTATTAATGGCAAAATTCAAGTTTCTACTTTCAATAAAATTTATAACTTTTGCTATTTACTGTTATCTTTCTATGAATGAGCAGTCTGCCCCCCTCTTTTTTCCTCCCTCCAAACACTATAAAATATGTGAGAAGCACAAGTTCTGCTTCCAAATTTTAATTTTCTTTTTCATGTTGAATATTCCTTTTTTTTTCTTTCTTAGGCAATATGAAGAAAGAGAATTGCGTGCAACACAGGAAAGAGATAAAAAGAGGCTCGAATTTGAAAACCAGAAGAACAGAATAATTAATAGATTAGAATATGAAAGATCCAAGGATACAAATGGTATTTCTTCTTTTATTACCCTTAGAAGTATATAAAACTATTTTTAAACGGAAATCATCTTAAAATATGTGATTGATTAAAAATTCCTTCTATTTGAAAGAATTTTTTATTCATTTAATTAACTGCTTTATATAAAACTCATTATTGCTTTATGCTTTTTATTGGTCATACGTGTTTTTTTAAAACCTTAATGAATTTTGTTTGCATCATACGATGAAAAATAAAAATAAATTGTTTAAAAACTTTCTAACAATAACTAATTATAAATAAATAACAGATCGGGCCTGTTTGCTAACAAGTTTTAAGTTTTGCAATATTGTTATATTCTGTTAAGCATCCCATTCCTTTTGTTGTTTTGCAGAAAATGTGAAGAAGTGGACAAAAACTGTTGAAGAAGACGAAAAAGAACTGGAAAAGCTGAAAAAAGCTGAAACCAATCAAATGAATGTACGTTGGAAATTTCTTTATGTGAATTTCTCAAAAGTTTATGATGATATGATTTATTAGGTTTTATAAATTATAAAATTTATATAAATTATACATTTAATTTGCATAAATTAAACACAGCAAACATACGTGCCAACATTTCTATAGAACTATATGAAGTTATATAACAATATTTTTTATTGGTCTTTTTTAAACACATATTCTAACTTGAATAGCTCAGAGTAACCTTATGTACTTTTGATCGTTAAAGGGGATATATTTAAACTTAATAATTACAGAAGTTCTTTTGCTACCAGTTTTTTTTTAATATTTATTTTTTAAAACTTTTTGGGTCATATAATAACTAAATCATGTGAGAGCTTTAAGTTATGTAATAGCCATCTCTAGCTGAAAGGGTTTTCATCCAACTAAAGTGAATTTAAATGCTGTCAAAGGGCTGGTTCCCCCTAAGATGGGTTAAGTGATTGATGTTTCTAGATATTACGACGAGAAAAACAAAAAAATTTTCAGTTTTATTTGAAAACTTACATTATCTCTGAGTTCGGAGTAGAAAAATTTTAACTTTGGGTATTTAGAAATTTTTGTTTTCCTGAAATGGCTTTTAGATGAAGAAATTCAACCCAAAAAATAATTGAAGATCTTATGTATAATTCTCATATTCTCATGTAGAAAAAAACAGATAATTACATCAGCAGTTTATGTCCTCTCCTAAGTAATTCTGATTGGATATGTTTGAAAAGTGAATAATTAAATAATAAAGATCAAAATGATAAAGATTTTTGCCTTGATTTTTCTTAATGACCTTTTTCTGCCTTAGCAGTCATTGCTGAAATGTTTAAAGTGGCACACACTAATTGTATCATAGATAGGCAAGTCGCCTGAATTTTTGATTTGTATAGGTGCCGCAAAGACTGCTGATTTATAAGACATCATTTTGACCATTATTATGTTAGTTTCCATTTCCTATATGATTTTATTAATTTTTGTACTTAATATATTGCACTGTAAATTACTTTATAATAAAGAAATCAATAAGTTATCCAGATATTTAGGTTTTGTAATCTAGATTTAAACTGTATACTTCTAATATAATTGTTGCCTTAGTTCTTCCATATTTATGTTACTTGGCATATTAATATTTTGAGCTGATCTTCTCTTGCTTATTCTTAAAATTCTTGAATTCAATTGTTAGCCTTTTAATATCCAGGTGTGTGTGTGTGTGTTTTCCCTCATTGTATTCTCTGGCATACTTGATAGTGGAATTAATTATTATTATTATGTTTTAGCTAATTTGAAAGTGGCTGTCTTTATTAAACAAAATCTGTCTAAATGGATTAATAAGGGTTTACTGCATTGTTAAAGTTTTCAGTTAATGCTATTCTTAATTGCTTTCTAAATATTCATTTTTTTCCCCTAAAGCTAATAGATGAAGAAATGCAACGTCTAGAAAAATTAAAGTCGTCTAAGATGAACAAAAAGAGTGATATGGATAAATTAGAAGAGTCTACTGCTGAAATACGAAAGAGGTTAGCTACTGCTCAAAAAGACATAACAGCTGCCCAGAAGCAAGTGACACAGCTTGAAACTAGGATTGAACAGAAAAAAGCAGACAGACATAGTTTATTCCAGACTTGTAAGGTAGGTGTGAGATTCATTCACCTGACTCGAGTTTACTAATTTGATATTGTAACATGATCTTTTTTTTTTTTTTTTTTTTTTTTTTTTCTAACCTGATATCATTAATTTTTTTTCTTTTATAAATTATCACAATTAAAAACTGAACTAAATACCAGACTTGAAAAACACAGATTTTCATTTTTTGTCTCATGGTTGCCACAGACAAAAGTAAAATATTTTTACTCCAAAGCAACTACGGCAAATTTATAAAGCTTAAAATGATGAGAAGCAATTAATTTTATTCAAAGATAATTTTGTCTGTTTTTCATTTTCCTTTATATTTTTGCTCAAAAATATTTTTTAAAAAGTGAAACAGTTTTCACTAGTCCACATTTCAGTTTTGTGCTTAAGCCATCATTCCCTCTAAAATAAGATTTTTCTAAGCTAATCATATCAGAGTTTAGCCATAAAATCTTTGAATTATATTTGTAAATATCAAATTACTTTGCTTTGAAATTTCTTTTTTCTGAAGTAGTTAAATTATATATTAAGATAAAAAAGATAATTGTTTTGCTCTTTTTGAACGCTTAATGCATTATAGATTTTGTAAATATTCTTGGCATTTAAACTTCATATTTAGGCAGGTATGGTAATTTTAGGCACAGAAGCAACTTTTGTTGTTGTTGTTGTTGTTCTTTTTTGTTACTAATCTTGATGGGTTTTTTTTAGGTATTTTCTTCTCATTGTAAATCTTCTGATTGTTTTGTCATTATTTAATAAATAAAAATGCATTCATGTATATTTTCTCCAAAAATTTATAGGAATAAAATACTTTTATTTAACATTTTTTAGCATCTTAAATATTAGAAATGCATTAAAGGAGAATTTTTGCTAAATATTGAGTATTCAACTAGCCGAATAGTAATTCTTAGGTTAAAAAATATATGATACATTTATTCATGCATTTCAATTTGTTGGAACTTTTGTGAATACATATGTCAGATATTCTAAATTATCTAGGTGCTTTTAATGGAATTTTGTGCATCTGTTTTGAAAATGGAAAATATTTTCACTTTTATATTTTAACTATAAGTGCTTATTTTTTTTTTTTTTTTTTTTTTTTTTTTGTCATTTGCCTAGCAATCAATTTCATTGTGTGAAAGAAAATAAAATTTATTAAAATATTTTCTTTATCACATTCAAATATGAAAGATTTTTACAAGAATGTTTAAATAAAATGTAAAATAGCTAATCTTCTATAATCAAATCACTGTTCAAGGTAGCACCACACATGTATGATGAGGAACAATATTCTTTAAAATGAATATAGATACTATTAAAAAAGTGCTACAAAAGCCAATCTTTTGTGCAAAATCACATTTGATAACACAGTAGACTCTCTTAATTCCAAACAATTTGAGAACTGAGGTTGTGAGGTTTCTTTTCATTGTTTTGTTTACATTTTTCAAACAATAATTTGAAATTTTACTCACCAACTTTTGTAACAAATGTCAATGTTTCGTGATTGGCAAATATGTCAGTATGTTATTGGGATATCATAAAATCCCCTTTACAACAAGAAGCTTATTTAATAAGATACAGTTTAAAATAAGCTGCTTCAACACTCAACAATGTACTAAAATACTGAAATAGCCCAATTATTGGCAAATACAAACATAAATCCAGCACGACCATAGAGGATATGGGTGGGAGAGGGGGAAGGCTCTGTCCCTCTGAAAAGATGATATGCACTTTTAGTCTACAGCATTTCAACAATAAGAGATTGAAAAACATATTTGCATGGAATCATGTTTAATATAAGATTTTTTAAAAGTGTGATTTTTTGAGTTGTTGGAAAATCTTAGATGTTGTTAAATGTTATGTAAAATAGATGGAAATTAAAATGTCTTGTAAAATTGATGTTGATCACTTCAATGTCAATTTTACAAGACATTTTAAAGATCTGCAGATTTACTAATTATTATTATAGCAGAAGCAGAATGAAAAGATATTAATTAAAGAAGGAAAGAAAAATAAGTTAAATTGTTTAGATAATAATAAAAATAATTATTTTTTTAAATTAAAACTAAGAATGATAATAATCAATACCAGTTTATTGGGGCAACAAACTATTTCTACTATCAATTTATTGTTACACTGATGAAATACTAAAGAAATATAAATATTTAATTACACATTCAATTTTATTAAAATTTAGCATACATCTTATGAGAAATATAATTATCGCTTTCAGTACACAAAACAGAGAAAAAATTAGTAATGTTCTGAATGTAATGTTCCACATACAAGCCAACATAGCAATTTTATCTAAGATTATTGTTTCTTATATTTTTTTTCCATTGATGCATTTCTTTTCTTTTGTTAATATTTAATTACGCTGAAATAATATGCATTATGATAGTAATCTATCCCCACATAATTGCATTAAATATTAGAAATTCAAATTTTATTTTACTTATGACTGAAAAGTTACTAGAATTTGTTTCTTTTTCCAAATTTTTCATTTCATCAATATTATTTAAAACTTGATTTGTTGCAACATAGTATTGATTGTATTCTTTTTTTTTTTTTTTTTTTTTTTTTTTTTTTTTTTTTTTTTTAATCAGCTTGAAGACATTAAAATACCTATGATAGAAGGATCCATGGATGATATTGATCATACATCATCTGGTAATCAAGATGACATGGATACATCTGATGTGCCAGGCAGTCAAGGGACTCAGAAGATTTATGAGAAAGAAGCTAAAATTAAAGTTGATTATTCAGATTTGTCTGATGATATAAAAGATGTAAGTAATAATTTTGCTTGTATTCTTTATTATTATTATCATTAATAGGAAATGACATAACTGTTCTCAATTTTTGCATTTGGAACTTCTTCCTTTTATTCTTTGTTATTGATATGTAAAAAACTGAGTTAATTTAAGTATTATCTTTTCAACTAGATTAAAATACAAATATACGAAAACGGAGATATTAGCTGCTACTAATTTGTTTTGGAATTTTACGCCTTACTGTAAAATTACAGCTATTTCTACATTATTATGGAAAAAGTAAGAAAAATCATGCATTAAGCACAGATTATGAATTAAGAATATTATTGTATCCATTTCTTCCAGTTTTTTCCAATGTCCTGGAAAAAATAAGAGAAACTCAGCTCTGATTAGTGTGTTAAAGATACAAGCAAAATAAGATCAAGCTCTCACACACATCAGGCACTTTCACTGCAACATATAAAAGAACTGTTGTAGAAAATAAATTATTAAAAAATATACATTTTAATATTTTTGTATAGCAACACTTTGAGACAAGGCAAATCAATGTACTAATGTGTAGTGTATATAATATGCAAAAGATAAACTTATTAAAGCTATTTTACTGTATCTATATTTATTTTATTTAACCTGAAAAATGTTTAAAATATATGATAATTTGAATTAAAAGCAAAATTTTAAAGTGTAAATTTGTGTGAAATCGATTATTTGTATATATTATAATATGTTAACAATAATATAAAAATAAGTAATTCTTTAATAATCTTAACTGAGACTTATCTGTAATTAGAATCTAATTATTTTTAAATTTCCTGCAAGTAAAAATAATTTTACTCTTCCATAATATGCTCTGTGAAAAATATTCACCAATCTATGACAGCCATCCACAATTGTGTTTCATGTAATTAATCCAATTAAAGACAGGGCTGAAAATTTGTAAATTATTTTTTAGAAATAATAATAATCATAATAATAATAATAAAGAATGAAACAAATATTTAACACACACCATTTTTTATATATTTTTAAGAAAGTAGCTTGTGAATCTTGACGTTACTTTCTGTTTAATCTCTAGAAATATTTATCAAAATGTAATTAGAATTAAACATAATTTAGTAGTATTTCTCAAAATTTCACAAAACTAGCTTATGACATTTTGAGATTGCTTGCCTAATAATCTGCAACAATATTTATAAAGATACATCTTGTTAAATAATTTTGTGGTTCTCATCATTTCTTTTGAATGCAAATATTTTTAATGAAAATGAAAAATATGTTCTTGTTTAAAAGACTGTTGTTGATTAAAGTGCTTTTTGGAAAAGCTTCAACTAATAAAGTTAACTCTTTTCAAATTTTTTATAGTTTGATACAAATGAAGAAATAAAAAGGGAAGATAATCGCTTATCCAAGGAAATTAATGATATGATGTCTCATCTTAAAAGAATTCAAGCACCCAATATGAAAGCTATGGAAAAGTGAGATTTAAAAAAAAAATTATATGTAGCTTCCTGCTATAAATTTTTTAATCATTCACATATTTTTACAATACTCAGCAGTATAAGAAAAAGTGAAAGTTTAATTTACTTAAACTGGAATAATCTCATATGTTTTATTTTAAGAAATGATAATTAACTTTTTATCTGACGATGTTTCTTAATATTATTTCTTATAATTTCTTATTATTCTTATTCTTATTATTTCTATAATATTATTCTCTTGTTCTTTCTTAATATTATTTCTTATATATTATGATTTCTTATTAAATAAAGTATAAAGTTATTAAGAGCAGATTTAAAAATATTCCTGGCATTAAGTTACCATGGCTAATGGAAATATAAGTTGGTGCCCCCCATCTCCCCCGCTTTTTTTGGTAGTCCAAATTTTTATCTGACAAAAGTTTTGATTTTATGTGTTTTTTACTTACCCATCATACATAGTATAAAGTAAGTCTTGTAATTGTTTTAAAAATCAGATTTTTTTTAATTTGCACATTTTAGATACTGGGTATTCCAAAAAACAATTTTGTCGTTCACCTGTCTGTTTGTAAACTGCTATCACTCAAATAAATTGCGGTAGAGACTTCAAATTTGGTGTGTACTTAGTATGTAATAATGGGAAGAAGCCTATTGAATATCAGTAATCTCAATTATCCAAAGCTATCTTTTTTGGATTCTCAAAATATTTGTTCTGATAAAAGGTATTTCAAAATTTTTGAAATTGTTTATTTCAAGGAGTGACTATAAAAGACAAAAAATGCATAAAGAAGGAAGTCAATCAGATAATTAGTTACCGAGGTATTTGTAATCATATTTTCCATACTCTTTAATTTTTCATGACCCTGTATTTCATTCAAATTTCAATTGAAAGATATATTTTAATTGGAAATGAGATACTTAATTCAGCTTAGTAAATTGTTAGTTAATATGATTATTGTACATATGACCGTCTCAGTCGCAAAGTTTGCTGCCAACTTGGTAATATCATCAAATGTGGCATCAAAAATTACTTGCCAAAAGGGGCGCTAACTTAACGCTATTTTTAGTATTTCGTCGAATTCTTATAGACTCCCATTGTAATCCAATACGGTCCCGATTTGTTAAATCCCATTTTCTTAAATTTTATTTTGGAATTCCAATGCATTTTATAAGTAGTTTACACATGTTTTATTTTCATATTTTATATTATGCACATCTAGTATTACACTGGCCCTCAATGACTAATTGTGAATTAAAAACAAATTTTAAAAAATATTCCTTATTTTGTTCAGTTTTCAGGAACCTACTTGTAAGTTCAACCACAGGCTTTGAAAAAGTAAAGAAAATCATTCTTAATAAATGGCACAAATTTAAAGTGCTTCACAAGAGAATTAAGCTAAATAAGTTCTTGAGCTAAGTTATCTCAAAATAAAACCATGTTTTAAATTTTTTAGTGTTATGCATGTCAAGTGTTTCTTGTTCGTAATTCTTAATTTCATAAATTTAATGAAGAAGAATTTAAAGTAATCAATGGAGTCATACAGCCTAAGGGTTTTGATCAGGGCTGTGGAGTCGGGTCTATTTTTGAGCAAAAGAGTCAGAATCACTAAAAAACAAGTTGACTCTGGCTTTTTTTATTAGACACTTTGAAGTGAAATTATACAAATCATATGTATAATTTTAAATCTGTAAAAAGAATTATTATTGTGTATCATGGAAATCAGGAAATTTCAAAATAGTCGTGGAAAGTCAGAGAATTTCGAAATAGGGAGTTTACAAATATTTTCTAAAAAGTAATGGAAAAATCTTAGGGGGGAAAAGAAAAAAAAAAGACACACAAAATTTGTCAAATAATCTTAAACAAACAAACAAACACGAAATTCATTAAAGAACTACGCAAAAAGAAAGAGAAATTTGGAGGAGAAAAAAAAAATTGCTATTTTTGACAAAGGATTGTAAATATAAGTAGCAAGTTTTGTTGTATGCTTTGTTTGGCCAGAAAATCTTTTGAAATTTGATCAGGGAAAGTCGGGGATTTTTTTTTTTTTTTTTTTTTTTTTTTTTTTTTTTTTTAATGGAAAGTCAGGGAATTGATCCGTCATGTTTTGCTGGGAACTCTGAATTACCAAAATATAGTTTTCTCCATAAGAAAGTAGACATCAGGAGTCAACAAGGGCATTTTTAAAAATTGTATCTTTAAATTTTAAGTATTTAAAAATACATTATGAACTTTCAAATTACCACTTAGTAAAATTTTATCATTTTATTAAAACTATTTAATATTTAAAGAGACAGTTAAAATAAAAAATAAAAACGCTTTGTTTGTATCTGAAGTCTATTTTCTGATGCTGAAAATCATATTTGGACAATTACATCAGAAAATGAGTAATCATGTTTTTAAGTTCTCCTATAATATTTAGTCATTTGCGAGTTTTCAATGAAGTGGCCTTTGAATGTGATATCTTTTTGCAAAAAATCAATTGATTGTTTTGTTTTGATCTATAATTTAAATAATATATTTACCTGTCAGTGGGAATATTACAGCTAAATTTTATCTATCATTGTCTTCTGATTTAATTAGTATTGTTTTATAGGTTAGATGGTGTGAAAGAAAGATTGAAAGAAACTGATACAGAATTTGAAAATGCCAGAAAAAGAGCCAAAAAATCAAAACAAACCTTTGAAAAAGTGAAAAGGGAAAGATATGACAAATTTATGAGATGTTTTGATCATGTATCCAACAAGATAGATGAAATTTATAAGGTAAGAATGAAATCATTAAATCATCAGAAAATTCTTCACCATTGCTGTTTTTTTTTTTTTTTTTTTTTTTTCTTTTTTAAATATAATATTGAATGAATGGTAGAATCATTAAATCTGAAATATATATATTATTTTATCTTTTATGTCTTGAAATATGTTAACTTTTGAGATTATAAAGAATAGTTAGGGTAAGTTATGTATTGTATGTTGATTGTTGGAGTTTTAAAATTTTATTCTTTGAAAATTTAGTTACACTATTTAGTTTAACAATGAATAAATAGTTTTTAGCTTTGGCAATAGACAAATACATTTTAATTGTTTGTGATGAAAATAGGTAGTCAGTTGCCTTTGTATGTAAATGAATGTGTTAAAAATATAACAGGATACTTTCTGATGATATCTTTTTGAAGTTCTTAAAAAATCAAATGAAAATTTGTATGATGAGATATTTCCAAAGCTACCTGATGGGCTGATTTTCATAATTTTAAGTAAAAGAAGAAAAAAAAAAAAGAATTTTCTTTCTCATTTATTCCATAAAATTTAACCTGAAACTGACATCCTTTGCAATTTGAGTGTATTAACAATAAACAAAATTTAAATAATTCAGAAAATAAAAATAATTTACATATTTCTTTTTTTTTTTTTTTTTTTTTTTTTTTTAAATTTTAAGTCTAAGCAATTGCTAAGAATTTTATTCTTTCATTACAAGCAAAAGTTTAAAAGTTATTTCAGAAAGGAAGCCATTATATAAGAAGTGTGATAATTATCTATTTTGATTACTCAAACTGAATATTGGCTATGTCATAATGATGTATTCCAATTTAGGAGTTGTTCTTTCTTTCTTTTTTTAGTAAATTTTCTTAATTATCATCCTCTAGTTAACTGCCGTATGACAGGGGTTGAAAAAATATGTATTTGAAAAATGCCTTTTGAGATTTTAATTCCTTTTTTATGTTTAAGTTATTGACATGTGTACATTTGTGTTCTAAGAAATGGGAGTTTGCAGATTAAGAAAACTTGAATCAGTAATATGATGTTGCCTCATTACTGCTGTTATGTACCTAAATTCAACATTTTAACTGAGGAATCAAGTATAGGAATTCTTGGTGCTAATGACCCTAATTCATTGCTTAAACTTAAATTATTACCTTTTTCTTTTCTTATTTTAGTTCTAAAGTTTTGTAACATTATAACACCACATTTCAAATTGATTACTTCTTGCTTCAACATCATTAATTATATAATATTCAAGAGATTAAATATTAACATATTAAAACAAATATATTTTTAAAATATAGATATGCAATATAAATATATTGACATATATGCAAATGTAGTCATTTTTATCTAATTCTTTTACATGTCACATGAAGTTGCAGTAAATTTCTTTGTTAAAAGTTATAAAACCTGAATTTTGATGTTTCAGATGTTGTGAGTGTGTTTGTGTGTGCTTAATGCATTTATTTAAATAAAATTTGCAGGCTTTGACCAATAATCAGAGTGCTCAAGCTTTCTTGGGGCCTGAAAATCCAGAAGAGCCTTATTTAGAAGGCTTAAATTACAATTGTGTGGCTCCTGGTAAAAGATTTCAACCTATGAGTAATCTTTCTGGTGGTGAAAAAACAGTTGCAGCACTTGCACTTCTGTTTGCTGTACACAGGTAAGATGAAATTATGTTTAGTTTTATCAAGAATTAATGCCTTTGAGAATATGTGTATATATATGTATAATAATTTGTATTAAATTTAATGGTTTATATATATATAGAACCATTATACAATACTACTATTTAACATCTATAACAAATATAGTTGTGGAATTCAACCAATAAAAAGATTCAGATTTCCCAATTCTGTACTGAGGACAGGAACTATTTTCCAAGTAGTTAAAAAAATCATTAAAAGTTTTTTGCTTGTCTAGTTTGTTTAATTTGAAAATTAATCAGCAGGCTATTTAAAAATTAAAAAATATATATGCTGCATTTATTTTCTTGTGAGTTTCCTGTCTGTTAACATGTCTTTTAATTTGATATACTTTCTATATTTTTGTATATGTTTTAATTTGGCTTCCTTTTTTCCCTTATAGCTATCAGCCTGCACCATTTTTTGTTTTGGATGAAATAGATGCTGCTTTGGACAACACAAATATTGGAAAGGTATTAGTGTTATTTTAATACCTTTAAGTGCTTTTAAGTTTGCTTATCTAGCCTTGATATTGACAAATGATAATAATGATGAAGAAAATTTTGCATTGAACTGGTTATAGTACCAGTTGATTGATTTATTTATTAGAATGAGCGAAGTGAATCCTCTACTAGGCCACTCAAATGACACTTTGTCGTACACTTTACAAAAAAACTATTCAATATTTTGACTTAAAATTAAACACAAATATAAATTATGTTCTGTAGATTTGCAGAATATTATTTTTTTACAGAAATATTTTTCAGAAAAATATTATTTTAATTATTTTATTTTACATGTTTTTCCATTACGAACGCATTTTTACAAATAAAAAGTGAAACACGTATGTTTTCAGAAGAAAAACTTAAATCATGGGGTCAGTAATTATAGCTAGAATCATCATTAAATAAATAAAATATATTTTCATTATTCTGACAAAATATCTCAAAAACTGCTTTCAGATTTTCAAACTCTGCTCATTCCTTTTAACTATGTGTAGTTTCACGATTTATTTTATAAAATTTGTAAAATACTTTTTTTTTAGAAAAAATATAGCATGTTTTTAATTAATTAAAATTTGTGAAAATTCTTTTATTAACATTCAATTATAAAAGTATTTTTCTGTGTTAGGAATTCAAATACACAATTTATTCTTATTTGTGAAATCATTTAAGCAGACGATATTTATGAATTTTAAAAGAATTACATTATGTTTTTGTGAAGTGGCAATAAAAGAATTGTAAACAAATAAAATTAATATCTTGCATAATTCGAGACAAAGCGCCTATGGCGAAGCATAAGTCTCAAGCCGCCTGCCAATCTTGCATAATTCTACTTCAAAAATATTTTTATTTGTACCAGTCTTATATCATAAATAAACAATCTGAGGAAATTCTTAATTTGGTTGAAATACATATTAAAATTAAAATGCGCCGAAACATAAAATTACATTTTTGCTTAATAAAGATGCAAAAGTAATTTAAAAAATATATTATTACTTTCGAATATTTATTTTATAGTATAATACTTCGCGAATCCAAACAAAGCATGGCTTTTGCTAGTTTCTATTATTTTTTTCATCATTATTGTTCTTGTGCAAGACCTTATGCTTATCTCAAAATATATTTAATTAACCTTGATGTCCATATATTTTTCTGTGTTAATTATTAAATAGGAATTTGTGTTAGAAAATTCAGTACTACTCTGTTATCCAGTCGACCAAAATATTATCGTCAAACTATAAGATTAAATACCAATAATGGATGATCGTGAATGTCAATTCAATGACATTAAATGCGATACACTTGTTTAAAACATCATTACATGATTTTTATTTCGATTTTTTATTTGTATTTTTATTAATATTCTACTAATTATTTGTTTTTTTATTATTTAAAATAAAAATTACGCCAATATGGATAATTTGGCGAAATCTGTCGATGGGATAACAGAGTAGTACCGAAAATTCAATAGTTTAAGAAATCACCTTTTCCTCAATAAGTTGAATTAAAAATTCTTTATTTTCATATTAGAATAGCAAATGAAGTATGAAAATTTATTTATCAATTAATAAAAGAATTTTTTTCATATGTATAACATAATCCATATTACATATATGGCATATGTGGGTCCTAATAACAGGAAGAGTTAAAAAACGTTCCTCTGATTTATTAAGAATTAGGAGGAAAAAAATATAAGCTATATTTATTTATGAAATTATCATCCTTGATATCCATATATTTTCTGTTTTAATTTTTATTAGAAAATTCAATAATTTAAACAATTATTTATTTCTATGCAAGTTATTTAAAAGTAAGTTATACAAATTATTTAAATTTAAAAAAAAAATTATATGTCCATGTTATTTTGATGAAGGATTTATTAAAATTAAACTATTTTAACAATGATTGTGTCGAAAACACTTACTATCCAAAATGCAAAGTTAATCATAAATAAATAATAATAATAAAAACTATGTGCATAAGTATGTTTATGACTTCTGTTCTATTTTAATATGTTTCTTTATTTATCTTTAAAATGTCATGTAGTGTTTTATGCCTTCCTTATTGTGTTCATTTAAAAAATAAATGTTTGTTTCAGGTTGCCCGATTTATCCGAGAACAAACAGAGACATCATTTCAGTGTATTGTTATTTCTCTCAAAGAAGAGTTTTATGGCCATGCAGATTCATTAGTTGGTATAGTGCCTGATGTAAGTGTAACATTATTTAGCATGTAAAATTGTTTTGAAATATTGTTTTTAATTTTTTATGTTTATTATTATAATTTATGCTTAAGGGGACTTGTCTGATGAATAAGAAAGTTAAATCCCATGTTATAATATGGAAAAATTATTTATCATTCTTGTTCATTCAAATTTGAAAATTTGAATAAAATTTTTTATCAGCACATAGATATGAAATTTCTTTAAGCTCCAAATTTGTATATTTTTTTCTAGTCACAAGTTACAAACTGGTAAAGAATACTTTTTGAAATTTTAGCACGAATTTTAAAATATTTTAAGCTTATAGAAAAATAAAGTAGCTTCCTGTCTATGTGTTGAAAAAAAAAAAGTACTATTGAAATTTTCAAATTTGAATGAACAAGAAGGGGGAGTATTTTACCCATAGTATTACATGGAATTCCACTCTTTTTCCTTCCACCAAATAGGTCCCCTTAAGATTCCTACAAGTCTGAAAAAATTTTAAAAAAAAGGGAATTATCAGGAAATTTTTTTAAATTTTAAAATGGTCAGGGAAAAATCAGGAGATTTTTAATGTACTACTTTTTATTATAAACTTGATTACCATTGTAAGAGAAAAAAAAATTTATTAATTATTTATTCAATCTAAAATTTTTATATAAAATTTATGCAGACTATATTTATATAAAAAGAATATGTGAAAAATAATTAAAAATCGGAAAATCATACAGCTCATACTTTATTTTAGCATTTATCTAGATTAAAGTTGTCTATTGGCCTTTGTCTGGAGAGTTTTACAACAATAAATAAGCTAATTTTTTTTTTTTTTTTTTTTTTTTTTTTTTTTTTTAGAAAGATTAAAGACAACCTTAAAAAGTAGGGGATTTTTTTTTTTTTTTTTTTTTTAATCAAAATTGTGTAGGAACCATTTTAATTTCTGTATTGGAAGAGTGTTATCATTTGATTTATTACATTAAATATAATGTATAATAATATGTAAATTAAATATAATGGCATTGTATATTGTATAAAAATAGCATACATTTAAAACTACAAGTTTATACTTCAAATCAGACAATGTCATGTAAAAAGTTGTATATTTGAATGCATTAAATTCAAATTAGTATTAATGATTTGATACTAAGTATTTTAATGATTTACTATTTCCTTTTGCCTTGAAGGGTTTTCTTTTGCTATAGAGATCACACCTTTGAAATATTTGAAGAATTTTCTTTTTGACATGCCTCATGATTTTTTTTTTTTTTTTTTTTTACAATTTCCAAGTTATAATAAATTTTTCCAAGTAAATAATTTAAGAATATTTGTTGCATATTTATCTTCATTAAACCTTTCATAGCTTTTCTATAACATGAAATCCGAATAAACAGATAGCTCATTATATTTTAGGATTTTTATTTTATTTAATTTAAAATTGTTTATATATTAGTATAATAAATGAAATGAAAAAAATATTGCAGTGAAATAAACATTGACTCAACAACAAAAGTTATCTATAAAATGTTTTGTATCTCACAAAATGCGTTATAGTTTTCAATGTTCATTCTGTTTCAGTGTTTTTGAAGGGTATATTACATTGTAGTTATTTTATTTTATTCTTTTCATTGCAGCCTGGCGAGTGTACTATCAGCCGTGTTTTAACTTGGGATCTCACACAGTACCCTGAGTGATTACTTTTGTACATAGACTCTTATGGAAATACAGCATTTTGGATTAAAGGGAGAGTTATAATGAATATATCTGAGTATATTTAACTCTTTCTTCAAACTTCTTCATTCGGAAGAGAAAACACTTATTTTCCCTTAAATGTGAGAAGAAGATTTTTTTTTTATTTCTGTGGAAAAATATGTAAATTGTTTGTCATTCATTTGCAGATTGTATAGCAATATATTGTCATTTTGTATAGTCTATTTTATCATGATATTTCACTCATATGCCTGAACAACTCACTTAAGAAATGTGTTTTGATAATCTTCTATCATTAAAGCAGCTTATACATTCGCTACTGATAAAATTATTCACTTACGTGAGTTTTGTATATCAGTAATGTGTCTTTAACTTAATAGCTCATAAAAACTGATACTTTCTTTTTAATTTGGGGGAGGGGGTGGAACTGTAATTGAGTTATGTCTGTTTGTAATCTTGCACATAAGTTGGTGGCCATTTACTATTATTTTCACAAATAACTTATTGTGTGATACTTACCTCATTGTATGAAATGCAGTTGAAGATACAGATCTGTTGTGCTTATATTAGCACAAGTGAACCATTTGAGGAAGATATTTTTGATAGCTATAAAATTTTATTTGTTTATTTATTTAAGTAAAATAAGATCAGTTACTTAAAATTAATTTGAACATATTTCATAAAAATTGAAGACCAAATTTAGGCCTTAGTCAAATGCTGCAAAATGGAAGTTTTTATTGTGAATATTTTCACTGCAGTATCAACATTGTTGGGATATTCATTTTTGATTGGAATTTTTTTCTCAGTTTAATGGGCACTATTAGCCTTGGTTCTCAGTATGTTAATATGCACAACAATACCCACTGTTTAGTTTTTTATAAGGTTTTTTCATTATAGTGTACTGTAATAGAAACCATTTTCTATATTTCTGTAAATTGTAGAATATTTGATATACATTGTATTTATATTATTCTAAAAATTTATCATAATTTGGTAGTAATGTGCTAATTTAGTTTAGTTTTTTAGTTTAATTGAAATTTTTATTGGTAGAGAGTCTGGTTTGGTGATTATTTCCTTTTCAGTGTGTGTTTCACATCCACTTAAAATTACATTGTCAATATTTAATCTTTGGAGTGAGTGGGAAGATGACAGTATTTACAGGATTGCAATGGCTTTTGATAGCTGACATCTCCTAGGTCCAATTGTATCTGTAACCACATTATCTCTTAATTTCGTTATTGAATTTCAACTATAAATATTTTTTCATTATTCATTTTTTTTTAAACTTTATTTTTAATAGAAAAGTTAACAGTATTACTCTTCCACTGTCTCTTTGTAAATAATACAAAAAAGATGTCTGTGGAAAGGGGAAAAAAGATTCAAATGAACAATATTTGTGTACCTATGTTAATTTATGACAGTTGTGTTTTTTTTTTTTTTTAATTTAAATTAATGGTTTTCTACAATATCTTTTTTGTTTGCCAAAAACCCTTAAATTATAAATAGAAATTACTTTTATTATTGAAATGTTTGATAATGTGTTACACAGCTAAATTTTTTTTTATAATATGGTTTCTGTTTTGGTGTATATTTGCATTTTTTTATATGGCATTTTCCTTTAATTTTGCACACATTTTGAAGGAATAAGTAGTTTTGGAATTTAGTAAGAAAATGAAACATTTATGTTAACATTCACTATTTTTTACTCATCTGGTTTTATTGTAAATATATGAGATGATTTCTGAGTGAAAAATGTGATAAAATTTTCATTATTATATTTGATAACTTTTTTTTTTCACTTGTACATATATATTTTAATAAATTGTAACTTTTTTTGAAACATTATGTTATAGATAATATTTTCTGACCATTATGTTATAGATAATATTTTCTGAGAAGTGTAGTTTGTACATTTTTTTAAAAATTTCATTTTTTTTTTCGTTTAATATTATTGATATTTTACAAATTTTTCAGATTTACTATTTGCATATAATTAATTAATGCCATTATTTAATTAAAAATACATTATGAGGAAACTTTTTCTTTTTATAGTTGTAGAATAAAAACAGTCATATTCTCATTATTATAGTCCTGAGTCATGTGAGCTATATTCACTAGAGGTCTACATGGGCCAAAATTTTGAAAACCAAACCTGGTCCTATCCATTAAAAAAAAAAAAAGAAAGAAAAAATTGGCCCGGCCTGGTTTGTTGTTATTAAAGTTAAAATTTCGGCCCGAACCCTGCCTGATATAATAGCTAAAAATAAGGCCCAAGCTCAGCCCGGCCCGAAAAAAAAGTTAAAAATTCGACCCAAGTGAATTTCTGCAGAACATTGATTTTTATTCTTATGCAAGAGTTCAGACCAAAAAAATTTATCTTAGTCTTTTTTTTTTTTTTTTTTTTTTTTTTTTTTTCATATTTATAATATCTATTTATGCAGAAGTGCCATTGGCTGCGATATTTATAACTTATGGTTAAGGCCTGAGCCCGGCCCGAATGTTGTTACAGGAAATCTGCCCGAACCTGATTTGCGGGTTGGGCTTCAGGCTTTGAGCCGAGACCCGTCCTGTGTAGAATCTCTAATGTCTACTATATCATGTATTTTATTTTCTCTTCATATTATTACATTATTAAATTGATTCTAAAATAATTCACTTTTTTTTTCTTTTACTTCTAAAATACAAAAAAGAAACATCTCATTCTTACTTTTGTATAGGATATCTACTGAAATTTTTATTTTGTCTTTTTAATAAAGATATGGTAATATTGAAAAGTCTGTTTTTTATTTCCTCTGTGTTTGATTTATGTGATATCTGTGTGTTTTTGACTAGAGTCCTGTACCCAATCTGAACCTGTGAATTTAACTTTAAATCAACCCAAAATCTGACTTTAACTCAACCAAAAAATTGTTTGCCATCCAAAACCTTTCCTGATCTTGATATCACAAGAGAGTAGAATAAGTCTCCTGCTTAAAAATAAAAAAATAATAATAATAAAAAGAAGAAGAAGAAGATGATGATGATATTGTTTCAGTTGAGTGTCTAGAAATGTGCTCAGTCAAAATGGAAAGGGGCTGTGCAAATATAACGTTATCAACTTTTTGGTAATTTTTGACCCCTTCCCCCCTTTTGATATCATATGTTCAGGGGTGGGGAATTTTTCAAAAATCTTACCAGCCAAGGATTTATTTCATCAGCCTGCAAGATGGAACACACATGCAATTGAAAATAGTTATGACAAAATCGCACGCTATGACAGACGAAATTACAATTACTACAATGCATTTTCGTAATTTTTTCTTTCTAAAATATTAAGAAATATATACAACAGAGGTAAGCTTAATATAAGATAGAACTTAGTACCATATTAACACTGTAATAATTTGGAAAGTTAAAATATCTAGATTATAAAAGTGTCTCTGATAATGTCTCTATCGGCTTATAGTTTTTCAAAAAATAAAAATGCACTCGCCTTACCAGAAAATCCAATCCAAAATGATGTATTTCCCCACCCCTGCATATGTTATCATCTCTCAATTATCATCCTCTTTTATCTCTCTTCACCTTTTATGAACAAAGGCCATTCCCGGAAAGTGTTGCAGCTGTAAGAGGTCAGTGGGTGCAATATTCAATTCAGGGGAGATGCTTAGGAAAGTGTACTTACAAGGAAGGTCTCCATTGGGGGCATACTCAGAATTTTTTGAAAAAAATACGAATTAAACTACTCATGTAGGTAATAAAGGATCAGTGAAAATTAGCGGCGGAATTACATTATTAGATATGTAAAAAAATAAAATAGTTTGGAATAATTGGCGTGAGAAGCTGAAAGCGACGCGGGATTTGGCGAGCAGTGCATTTCCTCGCCAAAAGCAGACGATTTTAACGAATCTGAAAATTGATTTTAATTGACTTCAATGTTAAAAGTCTGCAGCATTTACTGCAACGTCACTCCACTACTTTGATAGAATATCTCTCTTCTGACCAATGAGAATGCTCCATAGCACGGTGAATTGACCGTGTCATACACTGTTAAAAATCTGCTGCATTTTGTTGCAAAGCACTCCACCGCTTGTATATAATATCTCTATTCCAGCCAATGAGAAAGCTCCATTTCACGGCCAAGTAACCATTTTCTATACAAGCAACGGAGTGCGTTGCAACAAAATGCAGCAGATTTTTAACAGTGTATTTTTCAATTTGAAACAATTTTAATCAATTTAAATTGTGTTTTAAATGATAAAATATATTAATTTCATTTTGTTATAAGTACATATAAACGTATATGACAAAATTACACTTAAAGTAAAATAAAAATGCAAAACTAAAATTACTTAAACTAAACTTGTTTAAATAAATTGAACATAGAAAGTTTTTTATTTAAAAAGTATTCAACGCGTAAAAGCGTATTTTTCAAAATTTCGTTTTTTTGCCAACCAAATATAAATTGCCAAATAAACGAAATTTTCATTATTTTTTTACGGACATTATAAGGAAATTCCGCCGAATTTTTTTTTTTATAAACATATATAACTATATGAGAAGAACATTCTGTAATTTTTTCAGATTTTTCTGAGTATGCCCGTATAGAGACCTTCCTTGTTAGTCAAAAGGATGCACACTGATTGGTGTTGAAAAAGCCCTTCTTTCATCCCATTTTTACTCTTAGTTCAGTTAACCCTTTGAGGGGCGAGAAATTGTATCTCTGTAACATTGAATTTACACCGAAATAATCGACAAATTTTATTTTTAACTAAGGAAAAGTAATTTTCCAACTTTTTCTTTCATAGTTAAAAATATAAAATTTAGCTAAGTTCCTAGAGTGAATCTTGATTAAAATTAAGTGAAATATAAGTCTTACTGCCCCTCAACGAAGCCAATTTAAACTATGGTGAGCAGTAAACATAAAACATTCTCCATTCACGATAAAATGGGCACAATAAGAACAAGTTGGAAATTGCATATGAAACGTGGCAAATGAGGTGCGTTCGTACTATAATTTTATAAATATTCAGAGCTTAATGCATTAGCTGTTAAACTCTTATGCAAAAATACATGAATACAAAATTCGATACAATTACATATCTTGAATATTATTATGTACAAAAATAATAGGACATAATCAACATGGCAAACATAGAATCATTACCTATCATGTGATATTGTGAAAATGTGTAGCTCATTCAAAAACCACTTTTAAGCTATTTTTATTCATACTCTGTAACTCTTACAAATTCTCTTGTGTTATCCTATATTTATACGCAGAACGTAATATGCAAAAATATAATTAAAAACTCATATCACAACTAAAATGCACTTCCAGTAAAAACTGTAACATACAGTATTTCTGTTACAGTGTAGTATCCAAAATATTTTGAGAGTCCCTATAAATACTTTTAGCAGTTTCTATTATACAGGAAGTAATTTGTAATGAATCTCAGCAATGTATATCAATTTCATTATATAAGTAGTAATTTAACATGATTGAAAGATGCTGAAAAGAGTATTTTCCTATATATCATTATGTAACAGAATTACTTTGTGTAGCTCTAAATGAATAATAAACAATGTTTGCACCACATATTGCACAGAATGAAAATTTAAGTATAGACTCCTTCAAATCTAGGACTCTAAAATCCACAACTCTCTAAAGTCCATACTTAGTTTACAGATGTAAACAATGAAACATTCAGTTTAGATATAGTTACAAAATTTGACTTTTTTAGTTTTATATCAAATCCAATATATTTTTTACTATCTAATTTTCATTATTATTGCTAAATTCTAAATTCATGTTTTTTCATGAAGGAAGAATAAATTTATTTCTGAAAAATTTCAAGATATTGCTAATATCACTGGAAATCATAATCTTCTTACCAAATATATTTATGTATTAATCAAACTTTTTTGGTTATTAAGTCTGGTTAAATCCAAAATAAAACTTCCTTGTTTCATGATTTTGATGTGAATTAGTAATATACCTTTATGAAGCAAGTTTCATTGAATGATTTAGGAAAAAAAAAATTCATCTTTATGATGAATATTTAATCATACATTGTTGATTATTAACTTGACCTTTGCTATTAGTACTTCAAACATTTTAAAAATTATCTAAATTTTTATTATTTTAGTTTATTACTTATTTTAATATTTTATTATATTGTAAGTATTCATTATAGTTTTGACTGCATTGTTAAATACATTCAAATTACTGTTTAAAAAATGTGAACAAAGCAATGACTAGAAATCTGCAACATTCTGAAATCCGCACAACCTCTGGTCCCAAGCTGTGTGGATTTGAGGGACTCTACTGTACTTCAATAAATGCAAGGCTGTAACGCCATTAAAATGATCTTGAAACAATTTTTTCCCATTGACCAGAATACTTTTAATTGTCCCTGAAATCAAACTATACATCCGATTTTCATCAAATTTGAAATGATTTGACAAAATTATGCAACAATTATGTATGTAAAATTTCAAATGATTCGGTTGGGAGTTTTTGCTCTGTTATATGTGGATAGATGGACTGAATAACGACTATAGGTGCTACGTATTTATATAATTACAAACACACCTAAAGATTGAACATGGATACAATCTGCCGATATCTGCAGGGACAATAAATTATCCAAATTTACATTTTGTAGCATATGTGAAAATAGACAATAATGAATGAGCCTCTCATCATCTAAAGATTACTATTTTATTATTATTTATTTATTTTGTATGCAAGACGTAGAGTAAAAAATAATAAAAGTAATTTTTTTTGTTATTAATTATTTTTTAGCCATTTGGTATTTCATTTTATTGGTCATTTATTTAAATAATATGTATTTCGAGAAAGGGATTAGGAACCATTTACTTAAAATTGTTTGTGGAACAGATACTATAGTGAATCCAGGACTTGATTAACCTTTGAAGCTGTGGGAAGCATAGTATAATTTCAAGGGCAACTTTGATTCGAGAAGAGTTTCCTAAAATCAGCATATTCGGAAATTCAACAGTGCTACAAATGTGTAACAAATAGTAATATATTTTCTCGAGTTTCATCTATTGGACGATAATACTGCATGAAAAATTTACTATTTTGATTGTTTGAATAAACTGTGAAATTGTAATCAAATAAGTTGAAAATGGTCTATTGTAAGAAAAATATATTTGTTACGAAATATATTTTATATTACATATACAGTAATCCCTCAATATTCACAGATTTAAGATTAGTTCGTTTTGATTATTTGCGCAATAAAAAAATGCGGAACATTTTAACATTGAAAGATGAACGAAGTGAACATTGAAAAATGCGAAGAATGAACTTTGTTATTCGCAAATTTTGTTTTATGAAGATTGTTTTTTTTATAAAGTTAACTCACTTTGTTTTACAAATTCTATTAACTTTGTGACACTGGAAACTTTACTGCATAGCCTATTGTATTAATGTATAGCCTAAGTTGCGAGAATTTCAGTTCTTTTGTTGTGGGTAAATAATATATAAGTAATTTTTTTATTTTTTGTGCAGAATTTTTTTTTTTTTTTTTTTTTTTTCTAAGTTTTCAAATTTTTATTGCAGGTGAAATATTTTCTGCAAATATTGTCGAGGAAATTTTAAAACATCAACAATAGCTTGTTTGAAAAAAAAAAATAGAATGTTGTTCTTTACTGGTGAGGAGCCCTAAATTTAAAATAGAAATTGAAGCCTTAACTTTTCTTTACGTGAAAATACAGTGGCGGTCAAAAGTTTCTGGCCAGTTAGTTTCTTTGATGTATTTGCCAGAAGGTTTCAGCAAAGAAGAAGCACATTTGCTTCAAAAGTTAGGTATATGTGAATGACCTCTGATCACGTGATCATTTTGATTGGATACTGTGGACGTTTCATGCAAAGGGGTAGAATTCGAAGTTCGCGTGCGCAAAAGTTTATGGCCACTCATCATTCCTTAGTTTTTTTCTATCGGTAAAGTGTTTTTTGGTTGTGTTTGTGAATGAATCAACGTGAGTAGCATAGTTTAAATTCAAAATTAAGTTCAACAAATATTTCCATAAATAAGTGATTAATTGGTCACTAAAGACCTAATCTTGTTGAGGTATTGAGGTAAAGTTATTGATCAGCAAAATCGACTGTAAACGATATTTAAAAATTATATAAAGATGGCCGTGGCCTTCAGGACTTTTTGAGGTCCGGAAGACTTCAAAAAATTTTTATTCTCATTGACAGAAATATCAGGAGAAAAACAATTGATGACCCGCATAAAAATTCCGTTGCAATATATTGCTATTTACAAAATGAAAATATTGTTGAAAAAAGTCGGTCTACTGTGTCAAGATACTGACATGATACAGAACCAGGGCCATCGCTAAGACTTTTTATTGAGGGGGGAGAGGACCTAAAATTGCCAAGTCAAATTTCAATATTTGCCAACTCATTTTACAATTTTGCCAACTTACCACAATTAGAAAATGTAATATAGCCCCTATTTGTTAAAAGGTTAATAATATTCCCAATTAGTTTTGTAATTTTTGCCAATTCTATCAAAAATTGAAAATATATTATAGTTTTTATTAAAATTTTAAAGAAAATTTGCCAACTAAGTTTGTGAATTTGCCAAGTGTAACAACATTCACGAATGTTGCTCCCCCCCCCATCCCCCCCTTAGCGAGGCCCCTGTACAGAACTTTATGGAAGGGTCGGTGTTCAAAAATTGTTCATAGGTAAAAAAAATATAAACGTACCAACTAGTGTTTTCCAAAAACCACAAAGTCCGGTATAGTGAATGAATACTGAACAAAAGTAATATTTTTCCATCAGTAGAATTTGAAACTTTTTTGGGAGTGATGGCAGACACTACGTCTGATGACCTAACAACAAAAAATGTGATTCAACATATGTTATTCCTAAAATGAAGCATGGCGGAAGATACGTTATAATGTGGGGAGTATTTTCTTCAAAAACTGTCAGTCTGTTATTTAAAATCCACAGCAAGATGAATCATGCAATGTATAAGGATATTTGCACTATTTTCTGCCTTATTAGAGGAAAATTATTGTTGCAACTACTTATTTTAACTTGATAGTGACATAATAAATGTATGCAAGCAATGGTTTTTGCACAAAAAATTTTCGTTTTTGAAATGGCCAGCCCAAACACAAAACATGAATACAATAGAAAATCATTGGAAAGAAGTTGACAAACGTCTGCTGAACTATAAGTATTCCGGCTCAGCAGGAAATTCCAAAAAATTGCATTAATTTAAAAAAAAACATACCATAGACGATCTTTAACCGTTGATTGTATGAATGTCACATTACTGCACCGTAGAACTTATTTTTGATGGTATTAGAATACTAATACTATAAAATTCTAAATATAAATGTTGTTGATCGCTGTAGTTTTCTATTACGCTACATATTTTTAAAAGCTTGCAAAGGTGGCCGTAAACTTTTGAGAACATGCGTTTTCCTTTGTACTTAATTTTGTCAATTATATTTATTGATATTTACATGTTATTCCACAAGTAAGTTCCTAACTATTATGTCAATAAAATGTATAAGTATCACTTTGAGATTCCTCTTTATATGGGTATAGTTACAAATTAACTGAAAAATTTTTGGTGGCTAGAAACTTTTGACCGCCACTGTAGATAAACAAATGATCTGTTCTGTCAAACAATCACACATCACTAAATTTGGTACTTACGTATTAATGCTACCACAGCTACAAATTTGGCGGTTTTTAAGAACTGCCAATCTGCTCCTAAAATTTTTTCAACAAATCATAAAATAAAACACTTTATTTAAAATCAAAACAATTTCAAAATTCAAAACACTTTATTTAAAAATAAATTAGTCAGTCAGATTTCGTTGGAAAATGGACCGATATAGAGTTTAACATCGATTCAAAACAGTCTCTTTATGACAAATCCCAAATGTGCATTTTCGTAGCATTAAAAAAGAGCGTCAAAAAACAGCAAACAACCAGGAATCCTAGAAAAAATCCAGAAGGTTTACGGCATATACCCCCGTATTCCCTTTACAACGTCAGTGCTTATACATTTGTATTGCTTACTAAAACTTCAATTGAAATTATTTATGCTGTTACATTATTCATTTTCTTTTAATCACACAATGTACACCGTTTTAAATTCCTTTCTTTTAGACAGAGTTGTAAAACAAAAAATATGATGCTTAAAGAAATAGGAAAACAAAATATTTTATTAATTTTTTATTAAGATAAGATGTAATTAACATCGGCCGTATTAAGATAAGATGTGCACTTTTGCTACAGTGGCGTTAATACGTAAGTACCCTAAATTTTTTCCGCCATACACTATCAAATAATTTTTGTACAATATGTTTATAATTATTCAAATTTATTTAAAGCGTGAACTTCAACTGCCTTTTCTATTTAAAAAAATTAAAATCTAATCCTCTTATATGCATGAGAAGATAGTCTCAACATTTGAGATTTTGACATTTGCGAACGTTTTTGGAAATCTAACTCACACAAATGTTGAGGGATTACTGTATGTATATATATATACAGATAGAGTGTAATTAATTTAATAATTTGAAAAGAAATTAGAATTTTACAATGGAATTCGTTTAATATAAAATTTGGGGGACTCTATTCTCTCATTCCGGACCCTTTCAAGATTTTGTAACAGAAGCGTGTGCTTCTTGTGCCTATTTCATAATCAGGATCTGAGTGAATCGGAATTTCAGCACCTTGAGGATTCACAATAGTGGGGTTTGACTGTATTACTAGATATTTTTTTTTTTTGTCTGTGGTCAAAAGAATTTAATAAACATAAATCATCAAATAAAATGAAACTAAAAAGCATCGTAGCAATACACATTTATTTAAATGATTGTTATACTGTAATTATTTCCATACAAAATTTTCTCGTTTATTTCACAGATAGCAAGTAAAATTACTTATAACACATCAATTTGTCACTCTACAGCGATAATTCTTCCAGATAGTTCTAAATGCAACAGAATTTTACAAATTTATATATTTTTTTGAACATTAAAAAATTATTGTGTTACAATACAAACATAAAAATCTTCAGATTAATGCTTTAACCCGACAATAAAGTATATCTTCTCAGAGAAAGAAATTTTCACTTGTAACCTTTTAGCCATTCCTGCTAACTGCAAAAATGTTGACCGGGAGCACCACTAGGAGGCAGGCTACGATTGACTCCCTTGGACCCACCTTCCTTCCCACGCCCCTGATGGTATGGGACGTACTCCTTGTTTGATGGCAATGACTTTCAAGATGTTAGGAAAGCAGCTGGAGATGCTATGATGTTAAATGGACACAAGAAGATGGACCGAAGAAGCTGAAGATGGAATAAAGTCACATTCGGGTATACAAAAAGTCACAATTGTCTTGAAGAAAAGTTACAACTGGCTTTGAGCAGTCTGTTTTAAAAAGTCACAATTGGCTTTAAGAAAATCACAATTTGTTTTAAAAAAATCAGTCACAACTGGCTTTATAAAAAGTCACAATTGGCTTTATAAAAAGTCATGTTTGGTTTTAATAAAAGTCACAACTGGCTTTATGAAAAAGTCACAATTGGCTTTATGAAAAAGTCACAATTGGCTTTAGAAGAAAGTCACAGTTGGCTTTAACAAAAGTCACTATCGTTGCATGATATATCACAAAGACGTTAGCTAATTTTTCATAAAAATATTTGTAAAGAACTTTTGAAGTTTATGCATCCGTGTTTTTTTGGGAGTCTGTGTTACTTTAATGTTAGATTTCTTTGCAGTTGGAGGAGGAGGTGGTGCTTTTCTGTGAATTTTTTCTCTTCTTTCTTGACTTGATTTTACTAAAACTGGAAGTACAGAGGTCTTCATTTGAATGTTTCCTGTTGATTGTTGCTGTGATAAAGATGAATCTGTTAATTGTTGGTGAGATAGCTGTACAGTTGGAGGTGGGGGAGCTTCTCTATGAACTTTCACTATTGCTTTTTCACTTGGTTTTACTAAAATTGGAAGTACAGGAGTCTGTTTCTTAATATTTCTTTTTGCTTCTGTTGGTAGTAATAAAACTGGAAGTGAGGGTTCTCTCTGTTTAATAATCTTCTCTCTATATTTAAATTGCTTGTTGCCTTCAGAAAATATTGCATTAATATTTTTTATGTCATTTATTTTTTCAGGAGTAGATTTTGAATGGAGTAATAATTGTAATAAGGATGTTTTAATACAACTTTCTGACTTTTTTGAAGAAATATCGTTTTCACTTAAGCTTTTATGCCCTTTACTTATTGATTTTTTAAAAGGTTGATTCATAATAGCAGCTGCATATTTAACTTCGGAATTACAAATCAGTTTTTCTTTGTCATCTTGAATTTGTGGTTGCACAGGGAAAGATTCTGAAGCACAAGATTTTGTCTCTAAAGTATGGAGCTGTTTAGGATTTGGAGGCAAAGGAGCTCTACTTTTCTTTAAGCTTTGTTTACGTTGTTGTTCTCCTTTAAAATCGTATTTACTTTTTGGTGAGTTAGTAACTTCTTTTTCAACATGACATGCAGACTGGGGAGGTTTAGGTGCAGGATATTTTTTTCGGTATTTACGAGCTTTAGTCGAATGATTTGCAACTATCTCTACAGAGCTGTTTTCTGGATGGTGACGATGAGTTGATAATGTTTTTGTAGGATTTTCAGTAGCACTTGTAGAACTTATAGAATCTTTGCAATTTATACTTGTACCCCATTTATCAACTTTTGAAAGAATTTGAATAATATCTTCTTTATTTTTGTTTTCAGTAAGAAGATTATTGCCATTATCTTGTCTAAAAACTGGAGGATTTTCGTTCTGGCTTGTTTCACATATATTGTCGCCAAATGGATTCAGTGTTGGAGGATAATCATCATTATTTTCTGTTTCAATCTCGTTATTGGTATTTTCGTCAGGCAAACTGTGGTCATTAACTGTGTTATTTTCGTCTTCAAAAGGGTTCAATGATGACGGATAGTCTGTACCATTTTGTGAGCTGCAATCAGATGCAAAAGGGTTAAGAGAGTCTGGATAGTTTTCCTGTACTATGTTTCTTGATTTAATTTTTCTTGGAATTTTAAGACTGCAACTATTAGAAAATCTACTTCCTTCGGCATTTGAAGCTTCTATTGAGGAAAAAGTATTTCTTTGGATGTTTTGATTCTGTTCTCTATTTTGTGGGTTATTCTGGGAAGATTCGCTGATTATTTCTTCAACAATATCCAGTACTGAGTTTTGAACAATATTGTCATTTCTGTTGTGATCTTTGGATCTTGAAACACGGATGCTACTGTAAAAATAAGAACATACAATAAATTTTCAATTATTAAAAGAAGATAAAATGAACATATGTGACAAATTTATGCCTAAATGACAGCAGAAATTAAGACAATGTTTGAACCATAATAACATTTTGCATTTTGTTTCTAAAAATAAATTGTTATAAAAGGAATTTAAATTTTTCCAATAAAAGTAAAGCTTCTCTTCTCAAAATCAAAATCTTAAAACAATAAGAACAAAAAATTGTATGTTCAGCATAGATTATATAACACTCTCCATTCACAATACTGTAACAAAACTTCACTGTTTTTAAGGTAAAATACAGTATTTTTTTTTTTTTTTAATGCAATAGTGAAACTCTAAAAGAGAAAAACCAGTGATCCAAATGACCTGAAATTTCACAAGTATGCCCCAAAGCAATGGGAATTTTTTAGGCAAGGTTAAAGAAAACTTAAAATCGCACGGAGGGTGATATGACATTCTTTTGACCATATATTCTACAGATTGCATATTTTTGTGCATTTCGTGAATGTATCTCTATTTTATCATGTTCTAAAGGGTGTAACAGCTTTAAAATTCGTTTGAAACTATTTTTTCTCATTGGGCGTTACCTAACGGAATGCTTTTGACTGTCCCTGTAAATAAACTACACATCCTAGAAATTTCATTTAAAATAGAGTACATGCTAAGGTAAACGTCAACAACTTTCTGGGCAAACCGAATACATTTACCAGATTCAGAGCGTGGACAGAAGTCCAGAAAAAACGAAGTCATAAACACTTTCCAACTTCGTTGAAAGTGTTAAAAAGGCAGAAGTACCAAAACATGCTTTATTAGATTTTTCAAAATTTCATGTCCGTTTTATTATGAAGCTTCAACAATGGCCCAGATTTTCAAGCTCGAGATTTGCCGTTTTACTACCCAATGATTCAATATTTTACCAATTTCGGTTCGACCTTTTGCAAGGTTATGATTCAGTATTTTACTTTACTACACAAGGGTTCAACGTAGCATTTCTAGTTCTCGTTTAGACATTTTGTCAAGCCATAGTTTTTCAATTTTCCACTTTTCAGTTTAACATTTTGTCAGCTCATGATTCGGCATTTTACAAATTCATGGTGCAACATTATATCAGGTCATTGTTCAGCCTTTTGTCATTTCATGGTTCAACGTCTAAAAACTTGTTATTAATTGGAGCACCGTATTTTGGGACAAATTTTCACCATTTTTTCGAGGTTTATTTCTTTTTATTTTGGCACTTCATTTTTGGCGAAATGTTCATTAAAAAGTGTACTATCAACATTTATGAAGTTTATGTAACTACAAAATATAGATAAAGACTGCCAGGATGTACGCTGAGTACCTCCTCTCAATTTAGTAACTAACAACCAACTGTTGCGTACACCATTCACCAAAGAATAATCAGGATGGTGAGTGTTCAAGGAAAAACATATTGAAAAAAAGAAGAAACTGCCAGTGTTTTCTTATAGAAAATATTTCAAATATATGAGAGGATTATAGAAGACGAATTTTCCTTTAACAAAATAGTGGTGTTTAATACTTTTTTTTTAATGTGTTTTTCCTAAAAACTCGAAACTCTGAATAATGTTTCATATTTGAAATGGATTGGTCTGTGATATGCAACTGATATAACAGGGTACTGATCGAAGGTGAGTTGTAAAGATGAAAGGATTAAAGAAGGCGAATTTTCCTTTAACAAAATATTGGTGTTTAACCCTTTCGGGTCCGAATTTTTTTTTTCAATTGTTAGAAAAATTTACTTTTACACTAATAACATTAACACTAACTGTCTAAATAGATTAATGAGTGTTTAACGAATATTTCATTGTCTGAAGGATAACGAATGTTTCTGTTTTGCATATTATTCCATTAATATTCATATGATTATAGGCTAAGAAAGAATTTTTGGCGATGTTTAGAAAATATGCTATTACAATAGGGTTTAACTGATATTACAACTTTCTAATACTTTTTGTTCTTTATTACGTATGTTTCTTTCAGGAAAGTAACTTTTATTTTAAGTTTAAAGAGAGAAATTTATGTTTAAATTAAAAGAATCGCAAAAGGTGCAAAGATACTTAAACAAATAATAATTATTATTAATATTTCTAAATGCCTAAACATAAATGAAATCCTATAGTAAATGCACAAACACATGCTAACATTACTACATGTAAATGGTAGCAAAAGTATTTCTTAAAACAAAATAATACTCCATCAAGAGACATGTATTGTTAATAGTACACCAGACCCGAAAGGGTTAACACTTTTTTTTTTTTTTTTTTTTTTAACCACTCGAAACTCTGAATAATGTTTCATATTTGAAATGGATTGGTCTGTGCAGTGTTGGGCACGTTCACAAAATAAACGAACTAACTCAAACTCACGTTCAATTTCTGAAAAGTGATTTAAGTTCACGTTCAAATTCAAAAATTTTCAAACGAACTCGTTCAAATCAAACTCATTTGTAAAAGTGAACGAAGTTCACTAAAAAGTTCACTTTTTTTAAAGTTTGGATATTATTGTCCAAATTTACAAAATTTTGTGAACTGATCATTTGATTATTCGATATGTAAGATAGAGGTATGAACGGACGGAAATTTCCAGGCCCGATCCATAGAAAAAAATGTCCGGCCCGATATTAAAATAAAAATTTCGGCCCGAGCCCAGCCCGGCTCGTAGTGAAAATTTAGCGACCCGGCCCGATATAATAGCTAAAATCAAGGCTCGACCCGGCCCGATATAATAGCTAAAAACAAGGCCCGACCCGGCCCGATATAATAGCTTAAAAGAAGGCCCGAGTTTGGCCCGGCCCGAAAAAAAAGTTGAAATTTCGTACCAAACCCGGCCCGACCCCGAGTACATTTCTACAGGACATTGATATTTACTCTTACGGAAGAGTTCTGGCCAAAAAATCTTACCTTAGTCTGTTTATAATCTACATTTATGCAGAAGTGCCGTAGGCTGCGATTTTTATGCTTTCTTTTAAAATCTTTCCGATTTAGACATATTTCCGCCTTACACAGTCCACCTTGTACAGAGAGTTTACTGTATATATCTATTTTCGGCAAAATTGTATACAGCCCAGGTCCGGTTCGGCGCGACCCGAGTCTTCAGAAGAAGTAAGACTAGGATACTACCCAGACATGTGATATCCAGACTTTACCCGTCCTGAGGCTCGTGTAGGCCTCTAAATGGCATTTGAAAAAAGGGAAAAAGTGTACTAAGGTCTGGAAAAATTTTAAATAAATTATGAAAAAATTGAACGTACATTTGAACGTAAATTTCGTTCAAACTCGTCTATTTTTTGAGTTTCCGTTCAGTTCAAACTCGTTTATAAAATAATGAGCGAAGTTCAGTTCAAAGTTCACAAATAGTGAGCGAAACTCGTGAGTTTTCGTTCAGTGAGCGCGTTCATGCCCAACACTGGGTCTGTGATATGCAACTGATATGACAGGGTACTGATCGAAGGTGAGTTGTAAAGATTTGATTTTCATTACAAGAACGTCGATAGAGGGCCATTTACCAGTGAAATTAAGCCTGGTTGTCAATAAGTTAAAATAATTTTAAAAAGCAGTGCAATTTATTAAGTGTACGTTATTTCTAATCATCAACGAAAGAAATTTTTAATAATATTTATGTTCTAATGCATATTCTTCATCAAAAATAATATTGCCATTCTTCGCTGGAAATATCAACGATACGCACTAACTAAGAGTTCCTGTTAACCGCTTCCCTGATTTGCCCATACGTCATACGGGCAACGTGTTTTTTCCAATCATGATTTGCCCGTAACACATACGGTCATCCATATTCCAATCGTGATTTATTATTCTCACCAGTAATTTTAAATTTTGCATTATTTAATCCGGACATTTTTCTGGTTTAATTTGGCAAAAATTTCTCTTTTGAAAAATCGGGGATGAGAGATGAAAATTCAGTTAAGGACATGAAAAAAAAAAAAAAACTTTATTTGCATGTTTTTTTTTTTTCCAAAAATATTAATTAGTTACGTGGTTAACAATGCATTGAAATTAAAATATAACAATCTTATATAATCAAATGTTTTAAAATTAACATAAAAGCATAGTAATTATTTTATTGCGTAAAATAATTTAATGTATAAAATGCAATCTCTTTATTAAAATAGGCAAATGAAAGCTCCAAAATGTATTTTTCTGGATAAGAGTAAATGTCGTCATAATAAATCACAACACAAAAATATGACTACAGAAAAAAAAAATTGTTTTGCTCATTACTTACAAAAATCTTGAGATTCTACTTCTGATATTTCGATGCCACTTCATATTCAAAGACTTTATTTAGTCAAAAATATCAAATTTAATCAAATATATATAAACAGCTTTTATATCGCACAAACATTAACCAAAGTTAATAATTCATATTATACTTAATTATCAATTAAAGTCGATCGCTTTATGAAACACAAAGAAAGAAATGCACTTGGTATGCAAGAATGGAATACTACACATTTAAAAAGAATTCATTGTTCAAATTTTACACATTGTTAAACTAACAAAAAAATTGTTTTCAATTTAGATAGAGAGTTTTCAACAATTGAATATTAATTCTGGATTTTTATTTAATAAGTAACAATAATTTTTTAGAAACAAATGGTCAGAAAATTCTTCAAGCTAAAACATAAGTAAAATCTAACAATAAAAATCTCAACAAAAAATAAAAAACTCCCAATAATAAATTTATTCCATAATCTACAGCGAAATCCATTTAGTGTGGTCAACCAGTGTTGAATTCAGGGGGTAGTCCGGGGGACATCCCCCCCCGGAGCAATAAAGTGCCCCCCCCCTGAAAATTTGAAATTTTGCATTTTCAATGGTCAAAAAGTATACCTAATTTCCCACCCGGAATTCTATTCTATAATGTCTCTCCCAGAGAAAAGTGTCTGAATTCAACACTGGTCAACTATGGCGTCTTGGGCGATCATTTTGGTCGCCAATTATGAATCTGGAAATTTCGAGAAACGCAAGCTGTACGGCAGAAATTTCTATGTATTTCTAGAACGGAAAATATGTCATTAGTTAGGAAATCTACATCAATAAGATTGCAACAATGAAAAAATACAGCATTAGACTAAAGCGATTTTAGTTTGAAAGCAACTGATATTTTTGCTTTTTATTAGCACTTTTCAACAATGTTGAAAACCCGAGCACGAACCCTATTAAAAATGAAGGTTCTGCCATGATTAGTTTATTCACAGGGACAGTCAAAAGTTTTCCATTACATTATGACCTATGGGGAAAAATCGTTTCAAGTTAATTTTAAAGATGTTACATCTTGTCAAACATCTTCAAATTTATATGGATCTACAAAATGCACTAAAATATGCGTTTTGTAAAGCATGCAGCGAAAAGTATAGTGTTGCAGCGTATATGGGGTTCTTTTGATCTTATGGTCAGAGAACTTCAAACTCTTGTCTCTTAGAAAAGTAGAAAATAATTTATTTACAGATCTTCAGAACAACAGAGTCTTCGAAACTCACAAATATTGCTAGATATTCAAAAATAACTGCTCAAATCTATCGTACAAGTATAGCTTTAAATCCCAGAAACTCTTTATACAACGTCTCAACACTTAATAACATTCAAAACAACATAAATGAAACTCAAGCAAACTTGCTAACAAACGCCTTGTTCACTCAATGACTGACTGGTAAATAACAACAACAGCTCGCATCGCTTCTCTTTTTATATAGGCTCGCAGCATGTGCTGGAAATTTCTAGAACCTACTCGAAAAATCCACGGAACAACAAACAATGTATCAGTATATCTAAAGGGGGGTTACCATTGAGAGGGAAGGGTTACCATCGCCAACAATCGCCAAGTTTGTCGCCAACTTGGCGACCAAAATTAGTCGCCAAAAGTGACGCCAACTTGGCGATATCTTTATTATTTCGCCAATCTGCCGTAGACATACACTGAAAATAATGGACAAGTTTGCTTGATAACAGAGACAATGTAACAAAAACTAATATTAGTAAAGGAATGGAACTTAATAAGATTATTTACATTATTTTACAGTACAAACACTAACTATTTACAAAATTCGTAACAATAGTTATTATTCATTTACAGGGCCATACAAAAGAATTCCAAAACATAATAATAAAGGGGGTAATTGTTTGCGACATATTTTAATGATAGTAAATTATTTCATATATAATCAAATTGATTTACGTTCCTGAGGATTAATATGATTTCATGCATAAAACGAAGTGCATAGCATTTACAGGCTCACACAAAAGATTTCAAATAGTGTATTCTATCCGAAGTCCTGTATATTATGGAAGATGGCTGTTAGATTGATGAAATGCATTTTTAGCACTTTCAAACAAAGTTGAAAAGTGCTTATGCATTCGGTTTGTCTGTCCGTCTGTCCTTGCTATTACTCCTGTAAATACACTCGGATTGCCCTGAAATTTGTGGACGTTATTGACGTTCACACTAGCACGAACTCTATTGAGTATTAAGTTTCTATCATGATTAGTTTATTTACAGGGAGAGTCAGAGCATAAAATAATATAGAAAGTAGGCGACACTAGTGTCGCCCAGTACCAAGATATTGTCACCCAGTGACGGGTGATAGTGCCGGCAATTTTTTAATATAAAACAAAAGAATAACGTAAGCTGATTCCGTGACTCGGAGATGATCAGAATGGCAACATTTGTCATAAAAGTACAATAAAATACAATAGCACGTTACAAAATGCTGATTGTTTTGCAATTCAAGTAGATGGTTTTACTGAGCATTATGGGCCTTATAATAAGTTTGTTACAGCACAATTTGTTTGCAGAAGAACAAGAAATGAAATCAATTTTTGTAGAACAATATAAATTAAGTAAGTTAAGAACAGAAGAGATAGATTCTGCTATGATCGTATTTGATAACTTTGTTCTTGAGAATGATATAATAAATAAGCTGGTAGATTTAACTAGAAATGGAAGAACTGCAAACAGAGGCAAGAACAGCGGCTTCTATATTCGTATGAAATAATGTTTGGATAGAGACTTGTTTTGGTGTCCTGTGTTGCTCACTGGTCCGATTTAGCTAAATCTCATTTAAAATTACCAGTTATCAAAGTTCAGTTTTGGAAATTGAATAACTACACTTTATTGAGTTTCTGCTGCACGCTTTGAAGAACTTGCAAAAATAGAAGGAATCGAAAACTAAAATACCTTTCGTTTCCCTGCATTTTTTAAGTTCGTGAAATTCTTAAAATTCTTAGAACACAAACATTCTCTCACACAAAGCATTATAAATCATCAATCCGACTTATCAAAACTAAACAATCATCTCAACCTATGTTTCTTCGATTATAGATAGAAGATAATGAACAAAAACGCCTTAAAAAGACAATCGGAGATTTTTTATTATACTGCCTGATATAGAATTCATATAGAACAGTTAAAAGAAACATTTTTATGAATGCTTTGATTCTTATCAAAGATGGATGTCATCCCGGTGGATATGAAGAACAGTCGGCGAAAATAAATGCAACACTAAGGAAGCGAATGATTCGGATATTGAAGATAATTCTCAGAGACGTAAATTTAACAAATCATTAATTTCTATCAAGAGATGCTGGTCTGCAGAGAAAAAAAAATGTATTAAGTTGTAAGAAGTGTGTTTCTAAAACATTGGAAGAGTTCAAATGAGCAACGCAAACAGGCTAGATGTTTTCTTAAATGTAAGAAAATAGAGGTTGTTGGTGTAGCCTATTTTGATGTTTAGAACTTTTTTGGTAAAGAATAAATCACCAAATTTACTGATGATGTAATGGCTTTGTATGCAGGTGAAAAACTACATCCTTCTCATCGAAAGCAAGATTGTATTACTACTTAAAACGTCTCAACCCAGGGTTGGCAAGTTTCTTCCGCAGTGGAAAAAAACATGGAAAAAACTGGCCAGAAGAAATAGGTTTCTTCCAAGTGGAAGAAATGGAAGAAACTGTTTTTCTTCTAGAATTTACCATATACTTTCAATTTTATAAGATATAATAAATATCTTCTTCCTGTAATCTTATATGAATTAATTCCATTGGACTAAAACAAATTTAATTAAATATGTATGCTAAATTAATAATAATATAATAATAAAATAACGAAAGAACAAATAATTTAGTAAAAGATTAATAAAAATACAAATAAAACGTCAAATTAAAAAACAGTTATGGTATACAAACATATGTAACGTATTTAATGTCAAGTGCATGTGACATTTACGATAAGTCATTATTGGCATTCAATCACATAGTTTGGCGATAGTTTTCTTTGGTCGACGTAATAATCATGTAGTAAAATAAACATCCTTGAAACTCCAAAAATGATAGACCTTTTAACCAACAGCTTACTAACTCGGATGAAGTCATGAAGTGTCCATTTCCAATCAAAATATAAAGTACCTTTATTTAACTGATAGTTTGAAATTACAGCAGTTTTGGCTAACATGTGCATTCAAACGCAAAGGTGCCAAAAGACACCTTTTGGTAGAAATTGGTAATACATAAAATCATGGTAGAAATAGCGTTAACGAAGATTAATTGCAAATTACTCTTCGATCGATCAAACGCCGTCCAAATGAAAGTAGTTGGCGTGCATGCACCCACACAAATTGAGAAACATCATCAGTTTTTTGTTAAACTAGTCGTTGGGGGCACCGTAATAGTACTTACCCATCATGGATAAGCATACTATAACATACGAAAATAAACACGTGGAAACTATTGATATCACAATTCCAAAACAAAATTTAAACGTATATTTAAATGTTTTTTCATATACATAGTAATGCTCTATTAATGAATTGCTGATGAACCTATTCCGACAAATTAAGGTACCCTGGGGTAATAACGCCACGTTAAGGTTCTACCAATTTTCACGGTTCAGTTTTGATTGTATTTTTCAAACAAATATATGATTTGATACAGCAACTCATTGACTATCTAAATAAAAAAATAATTTAACAGATATGTAATCATAAAATGTAATGGCGTGATTTCTTGACCAATGCTATTTAGCGTTATTACCCACCTATATGGCTAATAACGCCATGCAAACAAAACTATGAAATAAGATGGGATAATTGCATGTAGATTGCCCAATTCTAAAAATACAAACTCTACAAACTTAGAAATTGACAAATTGCATTCTAAGCTATTGAAGTTGTTCAATTTTTTGTGAAAGTGTAAGAAAAATAAAGGTGTGGTGTGGTGGAAGATGAGGCAAAAGAATAACAGACCGTGAGCTTCTTTTTGCTTAAAAAGGACCACTTAAATAAAATTATTAGAAACATCGCACAGTTTTAACTGTGTTTATTTGAATCAGTATTTAGGATGTAGCTCCGCCCCTGTAGGGAATCAACCGGGGTATTAATGCCAAGGATTGGCGTTATTATCCCATTATAGTTATTGCGCTGCACATTTTAAATTACAAATTAACTCGAGAAAATATCCAAAATCTTCAACAACATTTTGAAAGTCCATGAAATGTACTACAAATTTATGTAATTAACAAAGTATTTCCGTATAAAAAAAATAGTCTTCACATCACAAAACGTATCTCACAAATTTTAGATCAAGCGTTAATTTTAGTTGCTTGTAAAAACAATAAGACACAAAAATGAAACAAATTAACTTGAAGCTGTTTTTTGGGATTTATATGACTCAAAACCCTTCTGCGCAGAGCACATGGGTGTCATTTATCAGATTATTTCATAATTATGCATAATATTAGCACTTGGCGTAATTACCCCGCCTGGCGTTATTACACCAGACCACCTTATATAAAACGCCAAACTACTCAAGTAGTACCGAATTGAGTAAAAGAAACATCCTTATAACTCCAAAAATAATAATCACATTAACTAACAGTTTACTGCGTCGGATTAAGCGTTTCATTTCCAATTCAAATATATCTTTGAATTGAAATTTGAATGAAATACAGGGTGATGAAAAATCGAATAATGTGAAAAACAGGATTACAACTATCTCAGCAACTAATTATCCGATCGACTTTGTTCTTGATGCAAAATTTTTGTTATTTTATAGCCTTTTACGTCCTTTCCTTAAAATAAAAAAATTCGAAAAATTTTATATATCTTTGATCAGAACGAATTTTTCGAGAGTCCGGAAAAAATAGTTCCAGATAATCGAGGTTACTTGTATTAAATAGGTTTCGTCATATTTTAACATACTAAGCACATACAAAATTTTAAGTCTCTATCTCAATTTATTTGGTAGATAGAGCGTTTACAGAGACACAGACGGACGGCAATTTTTGTTCTTCAAAAAATATGTTTTTCGAAATCTCCAGTGTATAAAACATGTAAATCCGTCTTTTTTTTTTTTTTTTTTTTTTTTTTTTCAAAACGATTGCAAGACTTATCCTATACTACGTATGATAAAAGTAATAATAATAAAAAAAATGCCCTTCAACTGCAAAAAACCTGGAACAAAAATTTTCATTCGTATCAAAGAAAAAACAAGTTGGAAATTGCACGTGAAGCGTAGCAAATGAGGTGCGTTCGTACGATAACGAAGTTTTTAAAATATCACTCTCATATATCAATTTCATAAAACTGTAAATTAAAATGCGCACCAAACAATGTTCTCCCTATACCATTATGCAATGGAATACTTTTGTGTGGCCTTGTAAATCAATAACAAATGTTTTTTGCACCACAGATTATGCAAAATGTATATTATAATATGTACTTTATAGATGCATATCAATTTTATTACGTTCGAATGAGTGTAATACCATTAAAATGTATTCGAAACATTTTTCCACATTAACCGTAATGTAACGGAATACTTTTGATTGTCCTTGTAATTGAACTATGCATCCGATTTTGATAAAATTTGAAATGACTCGACAAAATTATGTAATAATTATGTATTTAAAATTTCAAACGATTAAAATGCATTTGAACCTTTTTCCCCATTGACCGTAATGTAACGAAATCCTTTTGATTGTCCCTGTAATTGATCTATGCATCCGATTTTCATAAAATTTGAAATGACTCGACAAAATTATGTAATAATTATGTATTTTAAATTCCAAATGATTCAGTTGGGTAGTTTTTGCGTTGTTATATGCGGACAGACAGACGGACGGACTGAACGACAACAATAGGTGCTACGTATTTACATAATTACGAACGCACCTAAAAAGTGATATAACACACACTTTTTTCGGAAATATGCACGCGAAATTCCCTTAAATAAGGTGACAGAAGACATGTAGGTAAACAATGTAGAAAACACACAACCCATTTCTAAACCTATATTGTAGCTGTTTCCTTCCATAGTCGGGAAAGTAGGCTGACCCATTTATGGAGCTCTGACTAAAATCTATAGATTTTTGTATGCTGTTCATGCATGGCATGAAAAATTTGGAATGGAATTTTCATTTGAAAAACATGGAATTTTCATTTGCGTTATTCGTTTATTAAACGACCAAATTTAAAACGCAAATGAAAATTCTCCTTCAGAAATTCCTACGAATTAAATATAATTCGCCTCGAATTATTTTGTATAGCCCTGCCTGTATACGCTTCAGTGTACAGCTCTTTTTTATAAATTTTTATATAAATCAAATATTAAGTTAAAATTTATTTCATATAAGAACGCGTGGCATAAAAACGCTACTCCATTCAATTACCAATGTATGCAATCATTGCTTAACTCTGTATATGAATTGAGATATACTTCACAAATATATCTTACTAGGGACCATTTCCAGGTGTAAGTTGCGGATTTGGACAAGTGTGTTATCAAAAGAAAGATCTCGTTAAAAAGTGCAATGGAATTACTCGTCCGAATTCAGTCGTTTTCGAGATATCAGCACTTGAAGTGTAAATGAAGCCGTACGCGAAAACTTCGTAGAATGCGAAATGCCTGTCTAAAAGAGGGGAGATAACTGGCAATGTGTGGGTGTAAAGGATTTTGCTCTTATCTCGAGAAAAGTTGTTGGAAGGAGGATTAAAAACAATGCAAAGAAACTTTTAACTTGCGAACAATTTATATACATACCTGTCAATTCATTTATTTATTCATTCACACTTCAAATGCTGATATCCCGAAAACAGTTGGATTCGGACAGGTAATTCTATTTAACGTACAGAATGCTATCTCCAAATCCACAACTTACACCTGGGAACGTTCCCTAGTTAGTATGCTTTGTATATTTCATCAGGAAAATGCATAACGCAGGAAATGCATTAAAGAATTTCCATCGGCATCGAGTAATACTTACGAATTCTTTATCGTGCCCCCTATATAAACGACAGAATTTAAGCATACCATGTAATATACAAAAATACCTAAACGTAACTGAAGGACTATATCGTAACTGAAGTTGTACTTCCAGCAATTATCGTTCATATAGGCCGTTATAACCGAAATAGTTCAAGTATGTCCTTGTAAATGTACAATAAATGTTGTGCGCATTATATTACAATAGAAATTTGTTGTACAATTTAGCAATGCAAAATAATTATACTATGTTTGAATTAGTGTAACGTCATTAAAAGGATTTACAAATGGTTTTCCCAGACCATTAAATTCCGTAGACCATTATGTGACCGATTTCTTTTGTGTGACCCTGTAAATGAATGATAAATGCTTTGGACACCATAATCTACATTAGCATGTTATAATGTATGTCAAATATTCATACTTAACTCATTATGTTTTTAATAATGTAACATGATTACAGTACTCCACAAACGATTTCTCCCTTTAACTATAGTGTGATGGAATTTTTTAGAAAAACCCTGTAAAGACTACAGGTGCTACAAGTTTATATAATTACAAACACATATTAAAGCAAACAAACAAACAAAAAAAACATGCTTAGTATGAATAATAATTTTTACTTTTAAATTTAAACCTAAATTACATTTAATACACAATTCTATGTTGAATACTTTTATGTCTGTGTTCTGTACTTTAACTTTTTTTGTTGCATGCATTTAATAATAGTAGTTTGAAAAATAGTTTAATATTTCATTTCTAAAAACGTTTACAAAATATGAATCAAGCTAACTTTCAAGGGAAAAGAATTCTCAATTTCCAGTTAACTTTTCTCATTATATACCTTTGGTTAAATTTGAAAATTTAAACAACATTTAGATATCACAGAAAAAAGTATTCAAGTAAACGTAAAAATTTCAATATAAAATTATAAATAAATAGACAATATGCTAAATTTAAGTGATGCTTGTAATTGTTACATTCAAAAGTAAATTATATGGAATACTTACAAAATACTCGTAATTCTATTTTTAAGTTTTTTATGCCACTTCATGACTCGATTTGAAAATTGTAATGAGACAAAAGTATTAAAATAAATCACTTTGAAACTCAAACCATACGAGAAAAGCTATAACAAGTTTAGAGTTTAAACGCTTTTAGACAAGTTCGCAAAGAAGTGTAAAATTGCAAAAAATGAAACAATTTCTTATTATTGCATTTATAAAATTTCATTGTTAAAAATTGCATTGTTTCATTCTTAACAAAGGTGAATGTTTTTTTCGTTAACAATACAACTGGAAATACATTTTTTCATTCAATATTACAACAATCAAACTTTGTTTTAACACCACTATTTTTGTTAAAATCTTCATACTTGAAAATAAGATTCTAACCGCCAATCACTATTACTCCAAATCACAACAAAAGGCTTCATTTGGCTCGGAAAGGAAGGATCCAAATTGCAAAAATTGCGAGAGTTGATTTTTTTCCCCTCTGTGTAGGCGACACGCTGCTGAATGTTGACACGTTGTTGTCTTTCGCGTTGCTGAACGATTGATGTTGCTTATAGCATTCGACCCTAACATGCTATTTACATCACTTTTTTTCTGGTGAGAATCTTCTAGTCCAAGAGCCGACCGCTCAAAATCCTAAGTCATCGAGCACAAGAAAAAATTCTTTATTTTTTGGAAGAATAGTAATAGAAGAATCTAATGATCACTGTCTGCCGGAAGCGAAATGGTGCATAAGCCAAAAAATAATACCACTAGTGGTTGACTGATAGATTTAGCATTGTGTTTGCCGTACAATAAAAAATAGGAAAACATGGAAAAATGGGTGCAGGAAAACAGAATAATGCTAATCCTACGAGTCAACCACTAGTGGTATCAATTTTTGGCTTATGCACCACTTCGCTTCCGGCCAAATGGATGATTAGACTCCCCTAATACTACTCTTCCATAAAATAAAGGATTTTTTTTTCGTGCTCAATGACTTAGGATTTTGTGCAGTCGGCTCTTGGAGTAGACCACATTTCGTCACATTTTCGCTTTATCAGCCACTCCCTCATCCCTTTTCAAGGAAAACTCTCATTCAACTACATCACACAAAATCAAACATCTTTTTTTTTTTTCCAATTTTGAAATTTTTTTTTGCTTTATTACCTCTTTTACTTTAATGTAGCAGTAAAGAATAAATCACCCAAATCTGTGACCAGTAGCGAAATGCATTTACTCAGCTGAAACACATCCTTTCATTAGGTCCTGTTTTAAGCATTTATAACCCTAGTAATGAAACAGAAGTTCACTACGATGCATCTATTGACGGTTACGGAGCAGTCCTTTTTCAAAAGTCTTCTATTGACAATCAATTTCACCCTGTTCACTTTATGAGCAACACAGACGCCGAACGTAAATGTTCGAGTTATGAATTAGAGGTTTTTGCTGTCATAGAAGCTCTTAAAAAATTCCGTGTTTATATTCTAGATGTTGCCTTAATTATGCCTGCCTCATTGGCCTGATGTTGCCTCATTTGCCTTAATTATGAATAAAAAGATCTTTGCACAAAGATAGCTCGATGGGCTTTAATGTTACCTGATTATAACTATACAATCGAACACAGACAAGGTACACGTATGCGCCATGTCGACGCTTTAAGCAGAAATCCCGTATGTATGATCATTCAAGTCAGTTTTACTTCCAAAATCACACAATCACAGAACACTGACGAACATGTACATGCCATCAAAGAAATTTTGAAAAAAAAAGCCATATGACTAGCACTGGGCCGATGTAGGAATTTCTTAAATCGATTTATCACCCATCCTATATCGCGATTTAGCGATTTTACCTTTAGACTATGAAAACCCGTTTTTTTTTTTTATTTATAGAGACAAAATACAGTATTTATTAACCAACCTCCCCCCCCCCCCTTTATCCTTTCTTGTGCTATATAGTATACAGTTATTTTTCTAAATTTTTTGAAAACAGTTATTTGCATAATAAACACAAAAAAATTGAATCCCATCCTATTATAGACATAAGACTCAAATAGATACATTGATAAACATCTTTTATAATAATTTCAAAATATCGATTTTTTTAATAGGAGGAGTATGTAATTTAATTTCAAGTGAAACATTAGGACTGGGCAATGTAGAGATTTCTTAAATCGATTTATCATCCATCTAACATTGTGATTTAGCACTAATTTTAACCACTATAATACGAAACCTATCATTTAATTTTTAATAACAAAATACGGGCTTTATGCCCCCCCCCCACTTGTATTAATTTAGCATTTAATTGTTCAAATAACTAAAAAATATATATTTTACACCACACACACACACACAAAATTAATTATTGATCTATTTTGATATTTTTTATAAACTCATCCTTAAAGAAATAAAATAAAAAAGGATTTTTTTCATTGTGTCTGACTTGTTTTGAATGCTACAATCTAAATTACTTGAGTAGGGAAGCCTGGGGGCAACTTCCCATAACATGCTCAAACTATAATATAAATAAACACAATATAATAGCAATAATAGCACTTCATTGCCAATAACATGCATGCACTTGTGTTTTACAGACACTGAGTTAAAAACTTATTGAAGTAAGACAGAAGCAGATTCACTGATAAATTTAGCTGTTCATTTACCATCAGAAGAATAGTAGTATAAAAAAGAGGGGGGGGGGGGGAGGGAGAGATTTGAGAAAAGGGGTGCATTTTTTTTTTTTACTTTTAGATTAAAAAAAATGTGTTTAATATAAATGTTGACATTCATATAGTGAATGGAGAAAGATTGAAAGGCCACATTACCAAAGTTGCTGATTTTTTTTAGATCGTTGGCCCCTGTAAGATTAGTAATAAAACATAACCTTAAATATATATATATATATATTACAAATTTAAAATTTTTTCGCCAAAACTAACCTTTATACTATCTTAATTTTCTTATAATAATATTCCGTACTTACTTCAAATTATTAAATTAAAATCTTGTTTCTAAATCTAATCTGTTAATCTGTGTGCAGACGATATAAATTCTTAATTTGCCTTAAAAAACATTATTCCAGTATGCGTAAATTTAAAAAGATGGCTCTAAATTAAACATATTCTTAATTAAAACTTTATTTCTTAATATTCCAAATAAAACTGATTTTTTCTATGTTTTTATCAACCCTTTTTAAGAAATTCTTATTAAATTTATTCCAAAACCATACCTTTCAAAAAATATCATTATTTTATTTTATCTATTTATTTATTTTTCCGCCGTCAACGATAATGTGCATATTAATAAATTCATTTCTTTTCTTTTTCTCTTAAAATTAATCATGTATAAAAATCGTCTGCCTAAGATATTTAAAATTCGGAGTCAATTATAAATTGGTTAAATAATATTTTTTTAAAAATAAATTTATCGTCTGTTTAAAATAGCCTCGTAACTGGACAAGAATTCTGTTTACATAAAAGAATGATGGTTTGAGGTTACCGAATGTTCCAGAACTTTCTTTTCAGTTTAAAAGGGGGAAGTCTCGAGATGAAAGGAGGATTCTGAAGATTTCTTGGGTTGCTTCTTCGATGAGGACAGCTCGCTGAAATAATGATGGAATTTTTGCAACAAGGAGCTTTTCCTTCCTCATTATCACGAATTTAATAAATGAATTTACAGCAGCCCATGACTAATTATTGGATCTTCTACATTTATTTATTATTTTTGTTTTTTCCCTCGCTTGCCATGACTGCGTGTTTCTGTTTAACCAGTGGAAATAATTCGAGTTCTCCTGAAATCGTCACAACTAATCGAAAAGTCGCACAGGATAGGTAATGCCTGTGCTAGTGCCTGTTTCGGATTTTGAAATGAATCTACTGAAGAAGTAAAATGCTATGTAAATGAATCTAATGAATCTACTGAAACGAAGTGATGACAAAAATATGAATCGCCGAAAATTTTTCCCGCCATGATTGAAAGTGTTATTAAGCAAGAATTGCCATTACCTTTTGATTCCTCGAGTGAATGTAACAGAGGACATTTTAATGTTAAACAGCTTTCTGTCCGAGTGGTTTGAAAGATTTCTTCTAAATATCTCGTGAATTCCTGAGGCCTGATATTCCACCTTTTTGCTGTTTATGTGTAACTGATGACTCAAGATAATCATGGTCATAATGACAAATTTTTGAAAATTAATAACTTCAAAGTGGTGAGTATGCGAAAGGTATTTGATGAGGAATTTAATAAAGAATGGATTTTATTGAAGATTTTTCGGGAACTGTAAGTTTATTTTATTAAATGTTTTGATTATTATTTCTATTATATTTATGATTGATGGAAAGTATTTATTATTTATTTATTTATTTATTTATTATTTTATTGATGAGAGTAATTTGAAGTTAATTTATTAATTTACTAATTTATTTATTTATTTGATTATTTATCTGTGAATCTTACTTACTTACCAATTTATGAGCATTATTATTATCATTATTATGTGTTGGAGATTGAAATATTTTATTCTTAAGGATTTAATTGAGGAGTATGATGTTCTTAAGATATTTACTGTTACTTATTAAGACTATTATGACATTTTTATGCACGATTAAAGGCAATTTTGTAATAATAAGGAATTATATAAAAAACTTAGTAGCTCAAGTTTACTTTTAAAAAGTACATTTTCTATTTTATTGATATTTGTTTGTTATCAAGAACTATTCTCAGAATGCAGTATTTTCATGATAATGTTCCTACAACTAGACATTTGAGCTGAAAATTAAGTTAACATTTATGTTTTTCATTTTATTTGTTAGAATTTCTGGTTACAGTGAGCTTTGGTTCCCGGATTCTTATAATTTATTTAAATTCAGTAAGACTATGGAACTGTGCAAGGCTGTTGCTAGAATTTTGACTGATAAATATGATTAATTTTTTGAAAATTTTGTGATTTTAAGTAAGGAATTACCTATAATTAAAATTTTTGAATATGTTTATGATCTATAAAATAATAGAATTAAAAGTTGATCCCAATTTAAGGTATATCTATGATATTTACAATTTCTGTTTTATTAGATAAAATTTCTGGTTAAAGTTAGCAGCTAAATATAGTTATAATTTTCACGATAATTTTGATTCAGATTTTTAAAATGGGGGGTAATGGTTTTGTGTGAGGCAGTTAAAATGTATACAACCCCAGTAGACAAAGCCTTTAAAATTGCGAAAGCGCGAACTCAGGAATTTCACCTTAACCCTTAAAAGAACACTACTCTTTAAACTTTGAATTTCAACATAAAAATTTGTAGGCTGTCTATTGAGGTCTAGAGGAGTATAGATATAAATTTTTATAAACATTCCACTTACCGTTTTAATTTTGTGGGTGAGCCCACCGTGGGATCACTGACTGACTAGCGCTTTCACTTGCGACGGACCGAGCATTGCTGTGAAGCACACAATACAATAAAGACATCTGTGAACTGCCCAAAGCTGATCTCTGTAGCAGATTTAGCTTTACCCAGGGTGCACCACGAGGAGGCCTGCTACTTTGCACCCCATCCCCCCCCCCCAAAAAAAAAAAAAAAATCTGGATTATATCATATTTACATTACATCATATTTACACTATTTACAAATATATGTTATTTTCACTCATTTTTCTGAATGATATTTTTCAAAACAACTGCTTCCTGACTTCAGGAAACACAGTCCTACATTGCATGTTTTGCACATGTAGCGAGAGCGATGGGGATTTTTCTTCGTGCTACAATAGGCACATCTTCTTCTTGTGCATTTAATTGGTATGTGTTCCACGTTTCTGTATCTCTTCTCTTTTGATACCTTGAGTTTATATGGAGGAGCTGCTGAAGCATCTAGAGGTGATAGTGGCTTTGGTATTTTTGAAGTGCCCATAGAACATAAAGAATACAGAAGATTTAGTCTAAAATCTTTACCCCTGCGAATTTCATTATTAGTTAATATTTTATGTAGTATGTAGCTGTTTACTACAGCTACATCTAAGAAATGAAAGAAGATCCGATGCCACCATTTTCTGGTTTTGCGATCTATTTCATAGAGAGACTTCATATGATCAAAATTGTCCACAAAGCCCATATTTTTATTGTATGTTGAAATTGCTTTCGGACAATTTATTTTAATTACTTTGCCATCCCTTTCTCTTCTTTCTGTTTCGATTCTTTCCACAGCATCAGGAAGTGAGGATAAAATGGAAACACACCGTTTGTCTTTCCATTTGAGGCAAATAATGTTATCGTTGCTAACGGCCCAGTCGAACTCTCCTCTTTTTAAATTTTTATCTTGGGCAATCAGTGTCTTCGGCATATTTTTGCGACTTAAGATAACAGTGCCACATGAATAAATATTTTTTGTTTCTAAGAAACGAAAGAGTTCATACGTGGTGAAAAAGTTATCCATGAAAAGTTTGTGGTTTTTCCCATAAAGGCTTTCCGTTAGTCTTTTGACAACATTCTCTCCAAGGTGTTTTTCCACAACTTCTCTCTTTCCAGAGTATATCTCAAACTGAGATGCAAAGCCACTATCGTTGCACCTCATCCACACTTTGAAACCTCGTTTTATCGGTTTTTTGGGCATGTATTGTTTAATTGTGCTTCTTCCTTTGAATTTAATCATAGATTCGTCTATTGATTGATTTTCACTTGGATGAAACACGTTTAAAAATCTTTCAGAGAGATGGGTAAGAAGAGGACGCACTTTATACAACTTATCGAAATTTTCATCTCCCCTTTTCGGTTCCAAAGTATTGTCATTCAAATGCAAATTTGAAAGGATCCATTTAAATCGTCTGAATGACATGCGACTCGAAACAAATGAATCATTTAGGGCTTCTTCATTTGCCCAATAGTCTGCATAACTGGGCATCTTTTTTATGCCCATTAGCAGATTTATACCCAAGAATATGTACAGTTCCTCTAAAGTTAATGGAGCATATGGCTTCTCACTTTGTGTGGCATATAAATTAGTCTGAAAGACTATTTCTTTCATAAATCCAATAGAGAAAATTGTTAAAAAAACTTCTATGGGTGTTTTTTCTGGCAGCTCCCACATATCCTCACTTGGCCCAGTTGGAGATGTAAAAGCAGGAATAGATTTATGCATAATTTTCTTTAAATGCCATATTACATCCTGCTCTGCAGATGTTCCTGGTAATGAAGGGGCATCCCCATCTTCGTCGGTGCCAATATCTTCATCATCCGAAATATCTCTTGATTTCGAGTAATATTCTTCTGTATTACTACTAGAATCCGTAAATTCTGAAACATCATCAGGCAATTCATTTAGAATTCTGAGTGCTTCAGAAATGCTGAGCCCTTTTCCAGACATTTTAAGAAAAATCTCGCACAAAAAAAAATTTAATTGCAATTTACTATGAGAAAACTCAAGTAACGAAAAAATAAGACACCCACTCCAGAGAATATCTAAGAGTGAACTGGTAAAATTTCTTCTCTTCACCCCTTGACATTCCCCAAATCCTCCCCACACATGCAAAAACATTCCTTAGAAGACCTAAGCTCACCGACAAAAACAAAACTTGGAAACACAGCTGTGCTCGCAGCCGTGCAAGTGAAATATGATACCGTATGCTGGGAAGCGGTAATGAAACTGCCCATGTCCGCAAACGTTCAGTGATCCCGGGTCGGGTGCACCTCATATTCAAACATTGTTTATTCGAGAACTATGAAAGTAAAAATTTAAAACTAAAATAGTCTAAGTAGATTGATCTATAGCCAATATAATAGCATTGTTTTGTTTTTGCAAACGAACTTTTTTATAACCCCAAAAAAATCTGAAATATTTCATTCAAAAATGTGGGTTTTCAAAAAATATATACAGTAGCTTTAGATCAAATTATATGTGTAGTGCTGCCATCTAGTATTGAAAAACATAGTTAAAAGTAATCTTTAAACTGAATTTTGATGCATTTAGTGTGAAAATTAGCACTTTGCGGAACGGTAAAGATTGGTGATCCCAACGTGGGATCACTGAATGTTAAAGGGTTAAAAGTAAAAGACTCTATGATCGACATTTTGTCGAATGCCCATTAAAAATACAAGACTCTGTAATTTATGAAGAATTCAAATACCCTAACACTCGAAAATTAGAAACTACTTTCTCTGGACCATATAAAATTATAAATAAACAAATAGTGATATTTTCTTTTGATTATACTCTTGTTTTACTATTATTATTATTATTATGATTTCTATGATGAAGTTTAGTATTAATTATACTCTTATTGAAAAATATTAGGATATGGAGTCTTATTATACTATTACTTATTATTGTTGACATTGTTATTATTTAAATTTTTCTATATTATTTATTATTGATATTGAGAGTGATGCTATTTATTATTGAAAAATTGATATATTATTGAAAGATGTTGGATCCAACATAACATAAAAAACAAAGCTTAAACTAGATTTGGAGATATTTAATTAAAGAGACTGTATTCACTGGACATTGAAAAAGACTCTTTTATATATTCTTGAAAGACTTTTTTCATTTAAAGGACTTATTTTAAAATAAACTATGCATTAAGTCATTGTAATTATTTAAACTTCCATGAGAACGAATTTTTATTGTTTTTATTATATTTTTATCTCTTGCTTAATAATATTCATAACTTATTTACTGTTATTATATGTATTATCTCCTATGCACTTACAAATGGTAAGTGATGTTGTAACATTATTGTATTTCTTTCAGGGAAATGCTCCTACCTAAATTCAATTCAGAATTATTTTCTGTTAACTATTTTATTTTAATCGCTAATATTTTTTATATTGCGTTAATTTTCTTTTCTTCCATCTCTTGGCTTCCTGGATTTGACAGTTTTATTCCAAAATTTAACTTTTCTAAATTATTATATTTCTGTTGTCTGAACTTGTAGTTTTATTTAACTATCAATTTCATACAAAGTCTTGGGGAGGGGGGATAATATTACAAATTTAAAATTTTTTCGCCAAAACTAACCTTTATACTATCTTAATTTTCTTATAATAATATTCCGTACTTACTTCAAATTATTAAATTAAAATCTTGTTTCTAAATCTAATCTGTTAATCTGTGTGCAGACGATATAAATTCTTAATTTGCCTTAAAAAACATTATTCCAGTATGCGTAAATTTAAAAAGATGGCTCTAAATTAAACATATTCTTAATTAAAACTTTATTTCTTAATATTCCAAATAAAACTGATTTCTTCTATGTTTTTATCAACCCTTTTTAAGAAATTCTTATTAAATTTATTCCAAAACCATACCTTTCAAAAAATATCATTATTTTATTTTATCTATTTATTTATTTTTCCGCCGTCAACGATAATGTGCATATTAATAAATTCATTTCTTTTCTTTTTCTCTTAAAATTAATCATGTATAAAAATCGTCTGCCTAAGATATTTAAAATTCGGAGTCAATTATAAATTGGTTAAATAATATTTTTTTTAAAATAAATTTATCGTCTGTTTAAAATAGCCTCGTAACTGGACAAGAATTCTGTTTACATAAAAGAATGATGGTTTGAGGTTACCGAATGTTCCAGAACTTTCTTTTCAGTTTAAAAGGGGGAAGTCTCGAGATGAAAGGAGGATTCTGAAGATTTCTTGGGTTGCTTCTTCGATGAGGACAGCTCGCTGAAATAATGATGGAATTTTTGCAACAAGGAGCTTTTCCTTCCTCATTATCACGAATTTAATAAATGAATTTACAGCAGCCCATGACTAATTATTGGATCTTCTACATTTATTTATTATTTTTGTTTTTTCCCTCGCTTGCCATGACTGCGTGTTTCTGTTTAACCAGTGGAAATAATTCGAGTTCTCCTGAAATCGTCACATATATATCTTTATAATGACAAAAAATGTAGAAAACCGCAAACCTACAGAAAAATTCTTTGAATGCTTCCTCATCCTGCTGTAAAAAACAAATTACCTAAAACATTAATTTTTCATCAAAATAATGCATAAAAATATAAACTAAGAATGGGTTAATTTAGATTTTAACCATAAGACTTTTTTTATTTTTCTCAGACATAAATAGTGAATCATTTACAAATAAAACACAAGAAAATGTTATTTAGATTTTAATTAATAAATAAATGTGTTTTTAATGCACTACACACATCACATACAGTTGGCATCTATACTGGTGAGTGTATTTCGCATCATTAAATAGTATATCTTGGGGGGGGGGGGGGGAAATAATCCAAGAGCTGAGCATGCAACAGAAATTGAATATTGAAGATACTGAAATGTCCTAGAAATCCATTTGCATCCAGCGTGAAAAAAGAAATAAATTATTTAAAATTCATGTGGGATCAAAGCTGATGAATATATTTTCCAGAATAAAGCTATATTTCTTGAAAAAAAAAAAAAATCAAACTGAATATAATAAAAGCACATGGCAAAAAACCCCCGCAATATTGAAAATACAAAAAGTCATCGAAATCTGCTTGCATCCAATAGAAAAAAGAATTAACCAGTTCTCTAATTAGATGTAATCAATGTAGATATGCATATTTTGATGAAAAAAACTATTTCACTTGGCGATCAATAATTATTATTTTAAGTCGTCACTTGGCAAGTGATGACTAGAGTGGCGATAGATGACCAGCAAATTACTTGAAATGCATGTGGAATCAAAGCTGATAAATATATTTTGCCAAAATAAAACTGTATTTCTTTTAAAAAAAATCCAACTGAGCACGATAAAAGAACTCGGCAAAAAGCCGAAATATTGAAAATACAGCTATGTCATTGAAATCTGTTTGCATCCAGTAGGAAAAAGGAATAAACACTTTTTTAATTAGATGTAGTCAATGTAAAGATGCATGTTTCCATGAAAAAAAAAAACTGCATTTCACTTGGCGATTGAAAATAGATTTTTTAATCGCTACTTGGTGAGTGACGACTAAGGTGGCGATCGATGTCCAATAAATTTACTTGAAATGCATGTGAAATCAAACCTGATGAATTAATATATTTTCCAAAATAAAACTTTTATTTCTTGGAAAAATAATTCCAATTGACCACACTAAAAGAACATGACAAAAAACCAAAATATTGAAAACCCAGCAGCAGAAATTTTTTCTGCAGTCTGCAACACAAGTAAAAACTTAAAAAACAGTCTGCAGCCCAATCCCTCGCATTACATTATATGCACTCAAACCTCCTAAGTATTTGAAATAAGAACTCCTAAGTATAAGAAAAGTATATTTTTAAAAAGAAGTTGTCTTTGTTCTCAGAATTCTTAACACCTCATACATTGTCCAAAAGAGGGGGGGGGGTCCCCTTTGACGAAACCTGCTGTTTTTTTCGCGATCTCTTGAAGAAATTTGCCGTTTTTTCGCGATCTGCTGAAGAAATTTGCCGTTTTTTCGCGACCTTTTGAAGAAATTTGTCGTTTTTTCATGATTTTTTTTTTTTACGAAATTTGCAGTTTTTTGGATTTTTTAACGAAAACTGCCGTTTTTTCGCGATCTTTTGAAGAAATTTGTCTTTTTTTCGTGTTATTATGAAGAAAATTTCCGTTTTCTCGTAATTTTTTGAAGAAATTTGCCGTTTTTCGCGATTTTTTGAAGAAATTCGCCGTTATTCCGTGATCTTTTACGAAAATTGCCGTTTTTACGCGATCTTTTGAAGAAATTGGCCGTTTTTTCGAGATTTTTTAAAGAAATTTGCCGTTTTTCGTGATTTTTTGTCGAAATTAGCCGTTTTTTTTTGTAATTTATTCATAAAATTTGTCGTTTTTTCTTGATTTTTTCGACAAAAACTGCCGTTTTTTTCGTGATCTTTTGAAGAAGTTTGCCTTTTTTTGCGATGTTTTAAAGAAACTTGCCACTTTTTTCGTGATCTTTTGAAGAAATTTGCCTTTTTTCGTGATTTTTTGACGAAATTTACCGTTTTTTCGCGATTTTTGAACGAAATTCGCGTGTTTTTCGCGATCTATGACGAAATTGATTTTTTCTCGAAGACTATCGAAATTCGCAATGCATTTTATGTCCGAAATTTTGGATTTAGGACAGAATTTTTAAAATTTTTGCTAAATTTTTAAAAGTTAAAAAATAGTTTTGTCGCAGCGTTGCGCCGATTCTGCTCTCAGGATTGAAAATACAGCTAAATTATTGAAATCTGTTTGAAATCTGTTGCCAGTTTTATATCTTTAATTACCGCATGGCAAGTGTCGGCCGCTAATTTTTATCTGCATTAAATCAAATCCTGCTGCATCGATTTAACACATAGGGAGCGCCATGGGTGGCTCAGCCCCCCCTAAAATATTTTGACCCCCCCTCCCCCTGAAAAAGATTCCAAGGTCACTCAATGAATTTCTGTTCCGAAAATCCAAATGAAATTCTGTTCAAAAATCTAATTTAGTTTTGAGACCCTTTCACAGTTTTGCAGAATTACTAAATTGTACCTAAAATAAGCGTTTCAGCACTCCCTCATCCTATTTGTACATATGAAGCTAACATGATGTTTAATTTTGCACCAGTTATGCACTCAAAATTTTCATCATCATATACTTTTCTTAGCATAAAATGAAGTGATTACAACAGTTTAATGAGAAACATAGTGTCTACAATCTGAATATAGCACTTTCTGCCACAAAGAGAGAGAGAGAGGAAAAAAAGTTATGAGCCCCCCCCCCCCCTATTGTTCACTTCTAGCTACGGTCCAGCAGAGAATTTACATATAAAAAGTAATATGCAAAAAACGAAATCAATATATTATAAATATTTAGTCATACTCTTTCTAAAATCTATACTCGTTCTAAAGTCATACTCGTTCTAAAGTCTATATTTTTAGAACGAGTATGACTGGATGTTTCGAGTTTTAGGGAGGTAATGCAGACCTGGCTTTTGAAGTTTTATGCAATTTGAACTTGGAGAGAGCATTCTAGTTATTTTGTTGTTTTTACAGGCAAGAGTTTGAAGCAGGTATGATTGTTCATAATTTCAATTTTTAGATCAGGGAGGAGGCTTGCCAAACTCTGCATTCATTTTAAAATAGTTTATAAGCTACTGCACAGATTTTTTACATAGTAAAGATTTTTTCATATATTTCATATCAATGGTTTTGTTTTTAAAATTTGGTATATATTTTTCTGTTGTTATTTTTGAATGCAGGTTTGGTGGGCGTTCAGAAACCTGAAACATTTCATTTTTTAAAGTAGGGGGGTGGGGCTAGGTTTCGTCTGTCCTCCCTCTGAAGAACAGACTGTTTTTTCTTGCCTGTATTTGTTTGTTTTTTTAATTTTTTAATTCTTCATAGTTCATTGTTTACCTTTTTGACATACACTCTTTCCTTGAAAATTTTGAACTTTCATTGCATAATGTGAATTATTACATGTATCTATACATATATAAATGGGCATTATATACACCTATAAATAAATATTTTTTGTTAAATTTTTATAGTTTATATATTTCATATATTATTATGTATGTCAAAATGGAACAAAATCATAAGTTTTTCCGAAAAATATGCTATATATAAATATAAATCCAAAAAAGTCCAATTCAGTAATTAAAAAAGCAATCCTAAAGGCTGAAAATCATAACCACGTCGGTTCATTTAATGCCAAAAAAAGCTCGCCAAAAAAAAAAAAACAGAACAGGATATGAAACTCTTCCCGAATTATAAATAAATACACAAAATATTAAATTTAAATAACACTTTTAACTTTTGCATTGTAAACTAAATTACATTTAATACTTACAAAATGCTCGTGATTCTATCTTTAAGTTTTTTATGCCACTTCATGGCTGGATTCGAAATAAGTAATAAGAAAGACAGCAGTATGAAAATAAATCACTCAAATTATACAAATTATAAGTGAAACACCATGTGCAATTATAGTTTAATCACTTTTTTGACAAGTTCGCAAAGAAATATTTTAGGTAACGGAACACTTTTCTTATTATTATATTTAAGAAAAAACTTGTAAACTCATTGTTGAAAATACCATTGTTTATTTTTCCATTGTTGCGTTCTCACACGTAACTAAATTCATTTTGGTTAACAATGTAACAGTAAACATAATTTTTTGCTCATTTGTAAAACAATCAAACTTTGTTTAATCGTATAATTTTTGTCAAAATTTTATACTTGAAAAATAAGTGTCTCGCTGCCATTCACCATTGCGTCAATTCACGACAAATAGCTTCATATGGCAAAGAAAGGAACAATCGAAATCGCCAAATAGAGAGAACTGTTGTTTTTTTCCTCGGTGAGCAGACGGCATTGTCATTTTCGTTGCTGAAGAACTGATGTTGCTTATAGCGTTCAACCCTGCCATACTGTTACATCATTCTATTTCGAATGAGAATTTCGAAATTATAATAAATTTCGAATGACGAATCCACATTTCCTCAGATTCTTGCTTTTTAGCTCACAGGCTGTCATAGCCTGAGAGCTTATGTGCCCGCCCGTTCTGTATGTATGTACGTACGTACGTTCGTTCGTGCGTAACGCAATAACTCATGAAAAAAAATATCCGATCCACTTGAAATTTTGTATATAGGTATATGCTGATAAGGCGCTTCCGTGATTAGTTTTTGGAGTTCATTCGATATGTATAAGAGGGAAAACAGGGGGGGGGTCATCCACCTCCCCCTTAATTGATATAAATGGGTTTTTCATGCAGAATTATCAGTTTTCGTTCAAAATTTAGATATAGGATCATTCTGATGAGGCGCTTCCGTGATTGTTATTAGGTGTTCATTGGATAAGTATAAACAGGGGGAACGGGGCTTTTAATGCCCCTCCCCTTAATTTATATAAATGGGTTTTTCATGCAGAATTATCAGATTTCGTTCAAATCTCTGAATAATTTTGGAAGATTAATGGTTAAGTATAAAAGAGGGTGATAACTCCTCTTAAATTATATAAATGGGTTTTTATTATTAAGAATTTTCCGACTTGCTCTGAATTTTGGATATAGATTTTTTATATGATAAAGCATGTCCGTGATTAGTTTAGGGGGTTCATTGATTAAGTATAAAAAGAGGATCAGGGGGGGGGGCTGTTTTCCCTCCTTTAATTTTTTTTTCGAGCGGAATTAACCCTTGAAAATATAAGGCTGTAATGTACAATAAGTATGCGTAGTCTGTGAGTTCAATGCCATCAGTTTAACTGGGCAACATTCTTTTTATTCAGAAGATTCCCCATCCCTTTGCCCGAAAATCTGTATTTCTCCTGCATCACACAAAGTCAAAAATCTTAAAATTTCTTTTTCTTTCAATTTTGGAAATGCTTTCTGCTTTATTCCCTTTCTTTCTTTAATATAGCAATAAAAAATAAATTACCTACCCACCCCCTCTAAAATCCCCACAATCACAGCGTTACTTTTTGCTGCTCCCGTTCAAAGATGATAGGAGGTAACGAACAAAATTTAAAAATTTTAAAACCTTTAATTTTTTTTTTTACCTTGTTATTCCGTATACATAATAAATTCTCCAACTAAGCCACTCTTTCCGAAATTTCCACATTCAGCCTTTGAACATTCAGCTGTGAAATTTTAAAACATTTATACCATTTGCATTTTTCTCTTCTAAATTTGTTCACTGTAAAAAAAATTATGTAATGTTGCTCCATAAAATTGGTGTGTTACCTCCAATTTTATAGCGTAATTTTTTTCCACTTATATAATGGTGTAATTTAAATTTATATTACTGGTGTAACATCACACACATTAGTGTAACGTAACACCGGCTATATCAGTTAAAGTACTCCTTAAAATTGGAAGCAGAAAGACTGCCACCAATTTTGTGGAGTAATGTTACAAGTTTTTTTTACAATGTTGCTTTGTTGTAACAGTAAATAATTAATCATCAAAATTTCCTGCTCCAAACCCAAATTTTCTTCTAGTGTTGCTCCGCTTGAGCGCACAAAGCTTGATTTTTGAAAATATTTATTTTTAATTTACCTTTCTGTCCTTTTAGCTGCATTCTAGCAACAGTAAATAATTAATAATGTCAATAACTCCCTGAAATATTTATAAAAACTCAAGAACTCGGAATTTAGATGTATGGGCGAGGGGAAAGCAAATACTTTCGTTTCTTTTGTTAATTGGCTATTTTCATCTCTTTAAAATATAATTCATTCCTTAGCGCCACTTCATCAATAATCATCCACAGCAAGTGTTGTGCAGATGGATCCTGGCACAAAGTGACAAACATAATTACAAAGAAAGACAATAACAATGCGTCAAGCGTAGATTATGAAGCACTTTCCAACACCTTCAGAATAATGTAACAAAAGGTGCATCGTTTAAAAAATTAAAATATTACGCCTCGTTTCACCATATGGAAATGTATAACGCATTTTAAAACCAAATTTCAGCTGTTCCCATCTACAATCGGAAAATTCTCGGAATTTTTTTGCAGCCCTATATATGATATAGAGATTTGTATCTATCAACAACATGCATTCCAAAATTTAGTTCACTTAAAAGATACACATATTTCGAAATTTCCCCTTCATCAATTTCCTCTAAAAAGGAGAATGGTATGCGATTAATTTTGCGCAGCCCTTTATATGAGATATAGAATCAGTGCCGTAGCTAAGGGGACGCTATGGGCGGCTCATCCCCCTAAAATATTTTGAGTCACCTCTAGAAAGCATTCCAAGATCACTAAATAAATTTCTGCTCCGAAAATTCATATGAAATTCTGCTCAAAAATCTAATTTAATTTTGAGACTCTTTCACAGTGTTACAGAATTACTAAATTGTATCTAAAATAAGTATTTCAACACTTCCTCATCCTATTTGTACATATGAAGCTAACGTGATGTTTAATTTTGCACCAGTTATGCACTCAAAATTTTCATCATCATATACTTTTCTTAGCATAAAAGGAACTTGTTACAACAGTTTAATAAGAAACATAGTACCTACAATCTGAATATAGCACTTTCTGCCACAAAGAGAGAGAGAGAGGAAAAAAAGTTATGAGCCCCCCCCCCCCCCTATTGTTCACTTCTAGCTACGGTCCAGTATAGAATTTACATATAAAAAGTAATATGCAAAAAACTAATTAAATTTAAAAACGCATACCGAATTTTAAAACGTATTCTCCAGCAATTATTACAGAAAGACATTACTGTAACCGATTTCTTCTGTGAGTCCTTGTAAATTAATCCTTGTAACTCGTAATAATCCTTGTAACTCGTAGAGACTCATATTTATTATTTTTGTACAGCTCTGCACATGATCAACAGATTTAATACATTTTATATTACAAAAATTTCCTTAAAAAGTATACGACAATTGAAAACGCATTTCCAGCAATCATTGCTTATAGACAACACTTTAACCTAAATCATTTGTGTCTCCGCATAAGTAAACAATATTTTTTATGCACATCATGCTTTACAATAAACATCTAAACATCTTGTTGTGCATTTCTGTGATGTATATTAAATATATCATTTTTGAAGTAATGTAACATTAGAAAAACTAGTCGTTGGGGGCCACCGTAACACTTACCCATCATGGATATGCATAATATAAAATATGAAAATAAAACATGTGTAAACTATTTATAAATTGCATTGCAATTCCAAAACAAAACTTAAACATACAAATTAATACTTTTAATATACATAGCTCTATATATATGCTCTATAATGAATTGCTGATGAACCCATTTCGACAAATTATACAAAACGCCAAAATACTCAAGTAAGTACCAGATTGCGTAAAGAAACATCCTTATAACTCCAAAAATAATAATCATATTAGCTAAAAATTTACTGCGTCGAATTAAGCGTCTCATTTCCAATTAAAATATGTCTTTGTATTGAAATTTGAATGAAATACAGGGTCATGAAAATTCGAAGAATCTGAAAAAGAGGATTACAGATATCTCGGCAACTAATAATCCGATCGACTTCGTTCTTTATACAAAATTTGTGTTATTTTATTGCCTTTTATGTCCATTTCTTAAAATAAAAAAATTCGAAAATTTTTATATACCTTTCATCAGAACGAATTTTTCGAGAGTCCGAAAAAAATAGTTCCGGATAATCGAGGTTACTGATATTAAATAGGCTTCGTCTCATTCTTACATACTAAGTACATACAAAATTTCAAGTCTCTATCTCAATTTGTTCGGGAGATAGAGCGGTTACAAACAGACAGACAGACACACAGACGGACGGACGGCAAAATTTTTTTTCTAAAAAATATGTTTTTCGGAATCTCCAATATCTAAAACGTGTAAATCCGTCAAAATTTTTTTTTCGATTTTCAAAACGATTGCAAGACTTACCTTATACTACGTATGATGGGTAAGTAATAAATACACCTGGTAACGGTTTTTCCCAGTAAATGATAGTGTAGCTTAATTCTTTTGTGTCTCCCTGTAAATGAAGTATAGATGCTGCGGACAGAATTATGTAATATAAAGCATTTTATAATGCACCTCGATAATTCATATTAATTTCATTTTATCTTAAGCAATGTAGTTTCATTAAAGTTTGTTGCAAACAATTTTATCCCATTGTTTATAATTTAACGAAATTAATTTGATTATCCTGGCAAACAAACTATACATAAACTTCTTCATTTAATACAGTGTACTCTACATTATGTCTCAATAACATATGCCAATTACGTGGCAGTCTGTTTATATATACGGATGGGGGATTAGTGGGCAGATAGACAAACTGAGTTCATAAACAGTTCTCAACTGTTTTTTGGAAAATGATTAAAACCGTAGTTAGACATTAATGTGCATTGCTGTACCCATTTTCTTGAATAAACTTTACCTTGCATTTAATCAACCCCTGATTTCAGAGCAAAGTTATCAGTAATTCAACATCTTTATTTAATTTTTTTTCAGATGCAATATTATTCATGTATATATTATGTAATTCATGTATATTCATGTAATATTATCATGTGTATTCATGTTCATCAATAAATTTCGGTTTATTAATTTTTCCGTTATCGAAACTTTTTGTGACACTTACAAACCAAGCGTGGCACCCAGGGCCGTAGCTAGAAGTGATCTATTGGGGGGGGGGGGGGGGGAAAGCGCCCATAGCGCCCCCTTGGCTACGGCCCTGGTGGCACCCCGATTTCTAAAAGTAACAGCTACTCTACACGAAAACGACATATTTTAAGAAAGATTAGCTGAAAGATAAAAGCGTTTAATTAATTTATTTACAACATTTACAGAACAAAATGTTAAAATTCTATAAAATTCTAGCTAGTTATTTATGTACACTGCAAATTCTCAACACACAAAAATAAACACATTTTAGAACATTATTGTCACCAAATTTGCAACACATTGTTGTGAATTAAAAAGCATCATATATAAAACATGTTTTTTTGTTGTTGTTGTGATTGTTAGGTACTATTAGGTTATCCCGTCGACCAAAAAATTATCGCCAAAATATAAGATTAAATGCCAATAATGGATTGTCGTAAATGGGTCATTCCAAAAATAAAGGTCCCTTTTGAGAAATTTATTTTTCAATTTTTTTTTTTTATTTAAAATGAAATAAAAATATCATTGAGAGGGTTGTATACATATTTAAGAGTAGAAATTGAATATCAGCAGCACACTTTTTTAAAAATATTTATCACTACAGTTAGAAACACAGACACATTGGCTGAAAAATGTCCCCTGTGTTACCATATTTTAAATAATCTTCTCATTTTTTCTTATTAAAATAGAGAATTCTTTTTACAATATTAACACTTTAATATAAATGCTCTTATTAAGTGCCATATAGTTTTTTGTTTATGTATATATTTTTTCATGATATAGGCATATCATGTCCCCCGTGTTACCCTTTTTTGCATTCTCCCTGTATAAAACTTTATATAACTTGGTAAAAATTGCTCTAATATAATAAAATTATAATAAAACTTATTTATACATATTAGCCAGTGCATATTATAAAACTGATTCATAAGAAAGTTTTTTCTCTTTTGTTCTGATAAAGGAAATGTCAGTAACATAGGGGACAATAAAGTAACAAAGGGGACATCCTAATTGAACATAAAAAAGTAACAATTTTAAAAGTGTACTTATGTATTAATTAAAAATGTATTTCTGATACAGACCAATAAATGCATTAAAAAACAGGATATTCTGTTGCATTTCATTTTTAAACTTGGGTTTTTTGTCTCTTAACAACATATCAACCAATATCATGGTAACACAGGGGACTAGTAACACAGGAGACAAAATGAAATAAATTATCACCTATGTATTACTATTTTCATAGAAACAATGTAAAGTTAGATGGAATATTTTCTTTTAACTAAGACTTACAATTTAAATGCCAATAAACTAGAAAATTAATAATTAATCGAAATAAATCAATAGTAACACAGGGGACACACAAAAAACACACCCACCTTCAAAAATCACCTTTACTTAGATAATATTCTTCAAAATTTAACAAATGAGTAAAATGACTACCTAGGATGAATACTAACTCTAAAAGTACATGAATGACTGCTGTTAACAACATTTAGCTTGCAAATTCTTATTTTAATAGGAAGAAAAAGGTGGCGGTAACACAGGGAACAAAAATTAAGGGACACAGGAATTTTTCTTATAAAATGAAGAAAAATATTTACAAAAAATATATAAAGTATATAGGGATAATATAAAGACTACAAAGACATAAAAAATATCCTGAAAGATAACTTAAACGATACATATAGTAAAAAAATAGGGTTTAAAAAGTAAAAATTGTTCTTGGGACATGGCTTTTTACAGGACACAATTATTATGAAAGTTATTTGAATAACAATAAATGGAATTTATCTCAAATTTAAAAATTGCATTAAAGAAAAATATCTTTAAAATATCTTTTCCAATATTTAAATTTAATTTTGAAACAAAATTTTAGAAAATATAGCAATACAAAGTGTCGGGACACCAAAGGGTGCTTTATTTTTGGAATGACCCAAATACGATTCACGTGTTTAAAATGTCATTAAGTGATTTTTATTTCGACTTTTTATCTGAATTTTTATTAATATTCTACTAATTATTTGTTTTTTCGTTATTTAAAATAAACTAGTCGTTGGAGGCCACCTTAATACTTACCCATCATACATATGCATAATATAAAATATGAAAATAAAATATGTGTAGCTTATTTATAAAATGCATTGCAATTTCAAAATAAAATTTTAGCGCATATTTAAATAGTTTTAATATACATAGTAATGATTTATTAATGAATTGCTGATGAGCCAATTTCGACAAATTATATAAAGCGCCAAAATACACAAGTAATACAGGATTGCGTAAAAGAAACATCCTTATAACTCCAAAAATAATAATCATATTAACTAGAAATTTATTGCGTCGGATGAAACGTCTCATTTCCAATTAAAATATATCTTTGAATTCAAATTTGAATGAAATACAGGGTCATGAAAAATCAAAGAATGCGAAAAACAGGATTACACGTATCTCAGCAACTAATAATCCGATCGACTTCGTTCTCTATGCAAAATTTGTGTTATTTATTGCCTTTTATATGCACTCTTTAAAATAAAAAATTTCGAAAATTTTTATATACGTTTCATCACAATGAATTTTTTGAGAGTCCGCAAAAAAAATTGTTCCGGATAATCGAGGTTACTGATATTAAATAGGCTTCGTTCCATTCTTACATACTAAGTACATACAAAATTTCAAGTCTCTATCTCAATTTTTTTCGGGAGATAGAGCGGTTACAGACAGACAGACATACAGACAAACAGACAGACACACAGACGGACGGACGGCAATTTTTTTTCCCCAAAAATATGTTTTTCGGAATCTCCAGTATCTGAAACGTGTAAATCCGTCAAAATTTTTTTTTTCGATTTTCAAAACGATTGCAAGACTTACCCTATACTACGTATGATGGGTAAGTAAAATTATGCCAATATGTATAACTTGGCTATTAGTTTGGCGATTTGTATAATTTGCCGAAATTAGTCGCCGGAATAACACAGTAATACCAAATATTGCTATCCAGAAATGTGTTGTAAATAGTGTTTATAAAAATATTTTCTTACAATAGCATTGTGCTGCACAACACTTTGTCATGAAATTAGCAACACATTGTAAATATACCACACAATTTAGAAAACGTTAAAACAACGTATGTAAAACTCTTCCAAAACACTTTCTACACGGTGCCTTTAAAATCACACAATTTTAAAAAAGAAATAAGAGGCAGTTAGCTTAATAGTAAAAAAAATTAGGAGATTTCTGGGTGAGTTGATTAATTTTTACTAATAAATATCAATATCTGCATTTTTGAAAAAAAATATATAATTTCTATATTATAAAGGCCAAACGTATCTGTGCGTAACGCATACGTCATTTTGCGAATGGCAACTTAAAATTTGAAATGAAATGTCGGTTTTGCAAATTTTTAAATCTCTAAACATCCTACATTTTCAATTTTTACATCATCGAACAGAGAAAAAATGTGCTTTTAAATTAGTGTTCTCGATTATACGTTTATACGAGTATCCGTATAATACGTATTATACGAAATACGGATTTGCTATACGTATAATACGGCATCGGCGATTATACGTATAGCACAAAAGAGCATATACGGTACATCGTATATACGGATCTTATGCAAGCGGTTAAACGTATAAACGTTTAAACGTTTTTCGTTCAAGGTATGAAATTTGATTTTTTAATGTTTTCTGCGGATTAACGACATTGAGAAATATCCGGTAGAGTATCCTCATCGCGTTTCTTTGTTCAAAGAACTACGATGTGTTTACTTAACTACTACTTGTTTTGCAGGCACTTAAAAAAATCTGAATACGTTCCTCAGTTTAGATTTTGTTTTTTTCCCCCAAAAAACTAAGTTATTTATTATGAAATGTCTTACATTAGTTGTGGTAGAATCAAACTATTCATTGGAAGATCTGTGGCGCAGTACTTAGTTTTTTATATTTTCTTGTATCTTTACAAGAAGAAAGTATTTAATTAATAAGGGACAACTTTCGACGGGCTTACACGTTTTAAGGGTAAAAGAGTCCGAAAAACAAGTTTTTACAAAAATCTGCCTGTGAGTTTGTCTGTGTGTGACATGAGATTTGTGGGCGCTCTATCTCAAAGCCTAATACACAGAAATAAGAAACATATATGGGGGAGACTGGGGCACGTGTGAAAATGGGGCATATGAGAACATTGCTATTTTTCACAAGTTATTGTATGTTTTATTATTTCAAAAAATTACCAAAGATAGTAGCACCTATAGACATTTGGAAAAAAAATTGTTGAAGCTCTTCGACATTTTGTTTGTCCCCAGGAGCCAAAATACTGCTTAACTGAACTCAAAAGTAAAATCTCCAACTTGCTAAGAGAATAATTTTATTTATTTATTCATTTTTTAAAAAAGTTAATGTTTTAACATATATTGTGGATACTAATAAATATTTATGATAATTGTTTTTGCTAAAATTGAAAAATGTTAAAGATTTGCCATTTTAACTCTTGTGGGAGTGTGGGGCATTTATGAAGAGTCTTGTTGGAGCAGATCTGAACACGACATTAAATTCTCCAATAATCATTCAGTTATTCTGTTCCTTTTAGTTAACTTCATGAAAATAATGTCAGCTCCATTATCTATAATTTTATTGAAATAGAAGACATTTCTGTCTTATAAACTTGATTTTGTATAGAAACTTTTACAAACATATCTGTCAGCAAATACATAAAAAGCAACAAGCTCGTTTATGTTCAATTGTAATTTAAATAAATTTAATGTTTTCTAAAATGCAATAAATGTTATATATTATTTTATTTAACGGTTTTCAATACTATTTTTTATGCATCGTTAATGCAAAAAATATTACGTTTAACAACTTTGAAAATTTTTCTATTTCATTTGTTGCAGACTTGTTGTATTTAGTTTACTTCCATTTCTTAAACAGTATGTTATTTGGTGCTTTGAAAATAAAATTATATTTTAAGAAAATAAAATTTTTAAACAACTGTGAAATCTTCATTATTGACTTCCCCCCCCCCCGCTTTATTTTAAAAGCAAAAGAAATTAAATTTGGAGGAAGCTTATAAACGGAAAACAATTTTTTATTCTTAATTTATAGGCAAATAAGGCAAATATAGGAACGAAAATCTTTCGCCTTTCGGTAGATTTCCGACAAATATTATCCAAATGCTCCCTCCCTAAAATCTCTCTCAAGCAAAAAGCCCTAAGCAAAATTTAAATTCTATTATTTTCTCAAGTTTACTTCTTAAAGCTTTTATTTTATTGCAACAATATTTTATCAATTATCTAACCCCCCCTCCCCCCAAAAAAAACAATCTATTTATTTTTATTTTATAATATTTTGCTTAAATATATCACTCAGAAACTAAATAAATATACATATATTTTTCTTTATGGTGAATTTAACAGATTGTACAACTAATGATTATGGTAACATATGGAAAAGATAATAAAAAACGTGTCAAATAATTATTTTTCCTTGTGTTCACATGTTGCCCTTATGTTTTACATCTGCCCCTTCGTTGGGGCACATATGAACATTTTTTTGAATTCATAAAACTATTAAAAAAAGTAAGAAGAGCTATAAAAATAATTAAAAAAATTACCATGCGTAAAAAAAGTACTGCTTACTATATTGAGTAGTTTTGCTTATAGAAATTAACCCAGTTATGAGAAAAAAGCTATGTTCATATGTGCCCCAGTCTCCCCTATATTTTCAGGTAGTGCATGAGAGAAATTGGTGCTGATTAGTTTTGTGTGTAAATCGTTCAACAGGTGGTGCTACTATGCTGTCTTTTTTACGATTTCTACAATCTTGGTCGGAATCCAGAAAGATATTTCACTATTAGTGAAACGAGATTGGCCAATCAGGAGTCTGATTTTTTGTGAATTTTTTGCAAAATGTTTTATAAAGTATACGCTTTTTATTGCTCGATCTCTTATATATAAGGCGTACTATGCGGATTCCTGTCGTAACACCACCGATTTCCAAATTATTCTTAATTCAGTGACATACGACTGATGAAGTCTACTATTTAAATTAGATACGATACGTGGAATATACGTATACTTTAAATATACGTATTCTTAAATATACGTTTAGTTGATACGCGTTATACGTATCCGGATACGTTTAAACGTATATTCGAAAGTATCCGTATAGCAGAAAAGCGTATTATACGGATATATGTATATCGTTTAAACGTATAGCTGCTATACGTATCCCATCGCGAGCACTATTTTAAATGCAATTTGTTTGAAAAATGTGTCTTAATTTATTTTTGAAATATTAATTTTTTTGTAGTTTTTTATACCGTTTTTCTAATTGTTGCAACAGAAATACTCCATTTCTATTAAAAGCAAAGGGGAAAAGGAAAAAAAAATATATTATTATATCTTTATGTTGCCATTTTCTTATTAAAAAATAATATAAATAGTTTAGGATTTGTTTCAGCTAATATCATCGAGACTTCAAGTTTTGAATCAAAATCATCAAATTAAAATACCAATTTTTTTTAAAAAAAGGTGAATACAGATGTGAAAAGTGCATATGTAAATTTGGATGTGGTGAAAATGATTTCGGGTTTAAATTTCACGGAAGGGGGGGGGGGGTAATTCTATGACTGAGTCAAAGAGGAATAAATTTTGCTTTTTTTCATTTTGGAATATTAGCATAAGAGTCTTAATTTATAAATTTATCGGAATAAAAGATCTTTATTATTTGTTTTACTGCTTACATGTACGATTAAAGATTAGTTGTAACAATTTCTACAATTGAGTTGTCTGAAAATAGTAATTTGTTAACTTTAGGTTAAATATCATTTGTTTAAGAGTTAGACTTACCAATATGAGGTGCATTTTTTGTTGTAACTAATTTTGTAAGTTTATTATAAGTCGATGAAACAGTTCCTTCTTAAACATTTTCTTTCGTCGAAATTCGACGGGTTCTACCTTGAAATTTTTAATGACGCTTTTTGCACAATCTTTTCCCTGGCACAACACATTCGCAACACATTTACAAAACTGTTGAAAACAATTTTAGTTAGAAGTGTTAATTATTATGTTCAGTTAAAGTTGCGAAAGTGTTTCACGAATTTGCAGTGTAAAATCGTGCGCCCAAGCTACAAAATAACTGTTTTGTATAAAATGATTGTAAGATAAATAATCCTTATGCACAAAATATGGTGAACGTTAGAATTCTTTTTAACATGCCTTTATTAGCTTCACCTGTATGTTTGTATCTAGCGGGAATCTTTGGACGTTATTTTCACCTACTTTAAGACACCAGATATTACACTAGTCAGCAAAAAAATAACTTTTTTTTTTATATCGTAAATAATTTTTTGTGATTCGTGTTCTGTGTGCTAGAAGTTGTGTAGAAAGTCAAATAAAACATTTCTATCACGTCACAGTTTTATGATTGATCAATATTTATTTTTTTACGTTTCTTACAAATTTTTATCTTAAACTAATTTATATCGGATTAAAAAAAAGCTTCCTTTACCATTTTTTTTTTGTTTGTCGATGGTACTTTGCGGTTGAGGTTTCCCCAATTACCAACCAGCAGTAGTTTTCCAATATCGCAGGGTTCCATTTTCCTTGATATCGTTTTTCAATAACAGCTATATATATTGGTGAAATTGCTCTCCGTGTTCATCACTCATAGCCCCCATATTTTCGGAGGGGGGGGGGAATCTTAATGCGAATCCAAAAAATGTATTTTAAAAGACATATTGCAATTCATTTTATGAAAAGCTTGTAACATTTTCTCAACAATGTTAATATATTGCATGGATTTATGATTCCCTAAAAAGTTTTCAGTAACTGCAACAAAGTGACTGCAATATCAGGCTTCTTTTTCTACATCATTTAAGCATGAAGTGAATGTTGGATCTTTTATTATAATAAAAGATCAAGATGCCGAAAAAAAATTCTGAAAAGAAATAACACATTTTAAAGTGTCTCTTTTTTTAACCACTGCATCATACATTTCAATTTACCGTTACCTATCAGTTAATCGAGTTTTTTTTTTTTATTAATTCTTAGATCAAGCGTCCTCAGATACCACTCATAGTTATCTATCAACAATTTTTCACCTAGCAATTTTTCCCTTAAGTGCTGTTAGTAGTAGACCGTTGTGTTTTTCAATTTTCACAGATAAACTTGTAATTTTCAGTTAAACTCTAGATAGGGATAAAATTTTGCTTTGTTTGGAGCCCAATCACTATCGTTTTTGAATAGAAGACTTTTGATAATAATAGTCTTGTATATAAAGTTTAGGAAGGAAGTATTTTCTTGAAAGTTAATCTTGGCTTTTATTTATCCTTAGATTAATACTTTCGAGACGAGAGTCTTTTATGGAATTTTAAATCTTTTATCACCGGTTTTAAGAAGCAGAAATTTTTGCCTACTCTCTTAAAAAGTCAGCCACAAAATAGCTCAAGTTGAGCTGAAATACACTCATCTCAATATTGAAAGACAACTTCTCAAAAAAGAGTTGAAATAACTCGAGTTTTAACCAATTTAAATGAAGTTGAGCTATTTAAATAACCAATTTAGATCAAGAAGATTTAATCGTTTGAAAAACAACTCTTTTATGATCGAAAAAATTACAGCTCTTTCATGAGAAACCAAATCAGCTCTTTCGTTTTAAGAGTGTAGTGAAGTCGGTAAAATACGTGGATTAAGGCAAATTTAACAATAAAATTCTATAGGTGAGAACAATGAAGGATTCGGAGCAAGTTAGTTATGCTTGGTTAATAATATGTTAGTTATGCAAGTTATGTAAGTCGCTCGCCCCCAAGGGGTTAAGTGGCCTGACAAACCACCCACAATAGCTATGCGATAATTATTTGTCAAAGTAGTCGAGGTTTAAATCTTGTTTGTTTAGTATACGGAAGTTATAGAATTTACAAACTTATCCTACTTTGCAAATTATGTCAGAGCGAAGGATACAAAAAATTCCACCAAATGCTAAAAAAGAATAAAAACTTAATCACCACTCTCCTCAAAAATGACTCACATTTTCATGGAGATTACACTTTTCTTAATTTTTCTTTCTCTTCGTAATATATGATGATCGATTTCCGCTATTTGATGCAATAGAGCCATCGAGTCAGTAAATTGTCCCTTTCTGCTTTGTTCTGGTTAGCCGAGAGAAATCAACTAAACGTTCGATTAGCATGATTCTCCACGCTCCAGTAACAAGTATGTCCGTGGAGACTGCCAATTACGGGATTATGTGTAGCCTCACATAAAACAAGGGCAGAGGTGCTCAATCAATCCCAGTCTGTGGTAAAAGCTGATCGCCGAAACAATAGATATTTAGTGAAAAGAGTGCTTCTGACCGATTTTTTCATGTTGTTCCATAATCCACAAAATTATACTCGATACATATATTAAATATTTACTCAGTATTAAATTAAAATTTTTACTTCCGACGAGTAACGCCAAAAATGTCCGGTGGGCTCAAAAAGTTTTGGGCAAAATAACACATATAATTTTTCTTCATAGGGGCAAATATAACGTTATCAACTTTTTGGTAATTTTGGATTCCCTACGCCCCTTTCGATATCATACGTTATCATCCCTCGACCTCCTCCCCACCGTAATGATATCATTATCAAAATATATATCCCTTGTAGCAAACCGATATTGGTCCAACGTTGCGCCAATATTTCGTTTATCGGAAATATTGCCAATAAAACGTGAATATTGCTCCAATATTGGGATGTTTACATTTTGACCTTATTTAGCCAATATTTGCAGCCAATATTATGCTAATATTGGGATTTCATTGGAAATATTGCCAATAAAACGCCAAGGTTGTACAAATGTTGCCGTTTCATTGGAAATATTTCCAATGAAATTGCAATATTTAACCAATATTGGCGTTTTAATGGCAGTATTTCAATGAAACCCCAATATTAGTATAATATTGGCTGCAAATATTGGCTAATTAAGGGAAAAATGCAAACATCCCAATAAAAGAGCAATATTTCATGCCAATATTGTGCCAATGTGCCAATAATGTTCCAAGATATTGCCAATATTGGTCCAATATTGTTTGGCTACTGGGGATATATTTTCATTTTTAGGAATTTATTTCTTTTGTTTGGAATAACATACAAAATTGGTTATGTTTACTTTTCGCATACTTTATTGATTCAAATCAAGAGAAGTCTATAAAATATCCTGTTACACCAAATAGCCACTTAAAAGAAATAGTTACTATTTAAAAGTATTTTATAATAACTTTTTGTCCATAATACATTTAAAGTAATGAACTCTTGCTGCTCTTGCTCCAAACGAAGAAGGGATGGGGGAGAGAAAAGAATACTTATCAACAAAGCATGAAGACAACATTCTTTCTCTCTTTTATTTATTAGTAAATTCAAGCTTCACTTCAAATATACTTCATATGGTTTCTTGAACTGCTATTATAGATACACACAATATGAAGAAGATTAGAAAGATCAAACTTTGGGGATATTCTATAGTGTAGAATAAAATAATTTTATAATAATTTAGTAATTTTAATAATAGCTTTGTATTTTCATAAAAATATGTAACCGACTTAAGAAAGATATCATGCTATTTTGTACCAGACCATGTTACAAATAAAAAGAGAAAATTTTGCTTGAATCAAAAATGATATCGAAATCAAAAGACAAACCCCACCCCCTCTCCCTAGAGATATCTTAGGATATCATGTGCCAGACCTCTCCCTCCTTTCCTCCTGAAATAATAATGTTAAACATGCACTGCCCCTTAGTGTATATGTGTGCGGAGAGATTGAGGAGAAGAGCGAATGACTAAAGATAATAATTTAAAATTACAACATATTTTTTAAGTAAATTTGTAAATTATTATAACTTAACTAGAATTTTATAAATATTTTCATTAAATCATATTTTTACAAACTCTTCCTTATAAATACATTAATTACAAAACTTTAGAGTCAGTTAGTCCCTGATATAAATTGGTACTCATAACTTGTTGGTGTAAATTATCCAACAGTGCTTAATATTTTATGAATTCTGCAATAGCTGAGTCTCAAGAACTAATACACGGGTTTTCATAAAATTTCAGATTCACTTTGTCCTTTATGTAATATGGTGCTAATCACCTTTTCATTTAAATCGCCTATCATCTGGCGCTGTTATGCTACATTATTCATGATTATCGTAGTAACTATATTCCACGAACTAATGCACGAATTTTCATTCAGCTTTAGCATCAATTAGTCCATAATATAAATTAATGCTGTTTAGTTGTTATGTAGATAGCCCAACAGTTGGCGCTTATATGCTGCATTTTTTTACGATTCCGCAATTGCTGTGTTTCAAAAACTAATGCACGGATATTTTATCAAACTTTAGATTCGGCTAGAAGTTGACATAAGTTGCCGCTGATTAGATTTCAGTGTAAATCTCTGAACCGGTGGCGCTGTTATGCTACATTTTTTACGATTACCGCAATAGCTCTGATTTCAAAAACTAATGCGCGGATTTTTTTTAAAAATCAAACTTTAGATTCGGTTAGAACTTGACATAAGTTGCTGCTAATTAGATTTCAGCGTAAATTTCCGAATCAGTAGCGCTGCTATGCTGCATTTTCAGGAAGTATTTAAGTATTAACATGCATGTGATAGAAGAAAGTTTTTGATTGCCACATCCGTCTAGTTTTCGAATGTTTTTGCATAATAAGTTCTACAATAAAATTTTATTCGAGAGTTAAAACACAATACAAAACGTTTGGATTACTGTCACAAACTTACAATCTTCTGCACCAATAAACCGCAGAAACAGTTGTTTTATCACGTTTCATCGTCAACGAAATTGATTTAAAAGAAAGGAGATAGTATCTCGTAAACGAATCGGGAATCAGACTGAAAAAACAAAATGACAGATACTCGTCATGCTTTGCGTCATGTAGCACTTAATGTTTGAACAAATTGAATTTTTCCCCACATTTAGAGATTTTTTTATTAAATGCTACGCTTGTTACATCAATATGGAAACAACAACGTGAGTTTGAATATCTATTCCGTAAGCAGTAGATTTTTTAGCTTCCTTGGAAGTGAATGCGATTTGTAAATGTAATTTAAGTCGAAAAATTTTATACTGTTAATTTTTTTTCATTTAAACTTCAACTGATGTGACAGAAATTGTCACGTAACTAGTATGAAGCGGTCTGTGAGATCGCAAGGTCGAAAGATGAAGAAAAAGCGTGAATAGCTCATAGGATAGTATTTTTCTACTAAACATTTTGAACAAGACTATTATAATAAACATTCACCTATATAAAATTCTCTGGTGATAGTACGAAAGTTAAAAATGAAACAAAATTTGGGCAGTGTTTGTAGTTAAACTTAAAATCACAAGTTAAGCTGTAAAAAATGAAAAAAGCAGTGGTCTGTGAGACCGGTAACATCAGTTTAAAGGTTAACATTTCTGCAAAATTCTTCCATAAGTTTTGTGAAAATAATCGGCGAAGTTTTAATTTTACTCGCGCACAAAGGTTTCTGTACAACAAATACCTTGTGCAAAGTTTAAACTTGAAACGTAAAGAGCGCTTTGAAAGAAGGTCGCAAATTTATAACGTCGCATTGATCCGTACTACTGCTTTTTAGATAGATTTTTAATTAATAGCCGAACTTATCGACATTTTTTTCAAAGATCGTCATCAACAATCTTTGGATGATTCAGCGCCTCTCTCTCCAATGTAAAGTTTGCGTCTAACGGAAAAATGTGATTCCCTCAAAAATTATGTGACCGCAGATCGCAAAAAAAAAAAAAAAAAAAAAAAAAAAAAAAAAAGATTAAAGTTTGTGTTTAATGGAAAATTGCGATTCCCTAAAAAACTATGTGACCTAGGGTAATCGCTATATTTTTCTGTATTTTGAATATGCACCTACTATCCCTAATTTTTTTCACAAATTTAGTTTCAGAACTAGATCTGGAAATATGGGGGATGATGAGATTTTTTGATTCAGAGGTATTTTATATCTATCTATCTATCTATACAGTGTGTCCACTCTCAAGGGTGGCCAATGGCTAATTTCTAAGCCGTTAGTCATAGACATATAATTCCAATTGCAAAAATACTTTTAAAAAGGTAAAGAATTTTTTAAACGATTTAGGTCAAAAGAAATTTTATAAAAAAAATTACGAAAATTAAATTTTTATACGGTCCCACGATCCTGTTAGTAAATTTTTCCATCAATCTAACAAACAATGTGAAAAAGGTCCCACTCATCTAACACTAAAATTGACCGAGTTATGAAACTTTAAATTTCATGACTTAAATCACTTTTCTGTAGCTGAAAACGGACGAGTTGGGCTAAACTTTAAGAGAACGTACGCTAAGTGCTTAAAGTATTATAAAGGTCGTCCGTTTCCAACGCTTTCCAATGGCTAAATCCTAAACCATTTGTCACAGACATATAGTTCCAATTACAAAAATGTTTTAAATGAGATAAAGAGTATTTTTAAAGCCATTTAACTGCAGGTGCATTCACCGTACAAGTTTTACGGTAGTGTTTTTTTTTTAAATTAACTAGGGGGGCCCCGCCCCCCTGCTCGCTATGCTCGCCAACCCCCCGCGTAATCGCTTCGCGATTCCAAATTATTGGCTACCCCTGCTTGCTGCGCTCGCCAATACCCCATGGTATGAATAAGCAGTTGCAGACCTTTCAAATGATGTGTCACACGACTGGTGTTGTAAAGAAATTAAAAATGTGCCCCCTGGGGGGGCAGAGTGAGAGGCGACACAAAAGACATCCATAATATGAATAAACAGTTGCAGACCTTTCAAATGATGTGCCACACAATTGGTGTTGTAAAGAAATTACAAAATGCGCCCCCTCTGAGGGCAGAGGAGGGGTTGCACACAAGATATCCATAATATGAATAAGCAGTTGCAGACCTCTCAAATGATGTGTCACACAATTGGTGTTGTAAAGAAAAAAAAATGTGCCCCCCTGGGGGGCAGAGTGGGGGATGACACACAACACATCCATAATATGAATAAGCAGTTGCAGACTTTTCAAATGATGTGTCACACAACTGGTGTTGAAAAGAAATTAAAAATGTGACCCCTCCTCTGGGGAGAACAGAGTGTGGGGGTGACACACAAGACATCCATAATATGAATAAGCAGTTGCAGACCTTTCAAATCTTGTGTAACAAGACTGGTGTTGTAAAGAAATTAAAAATGTGTCCCCCCTGGGGAGCAGAATGGGGGATAACACACAAGACATCCATTATATGAATAAGCAGTTGCAAACCTCTCAAATGATGTATAAAACAACTGGTGCTGTAAAGAAATTAAAAATTTGGAGAAATATTACATTTATCGCCAAGTTGGCGTCACTTTTAACAACTAATTTTGGTCGCCAAATTTGGCGATATATCGCCAAGTTGGCGACAAACTTGGCGATTGTTGGCGATGGTAACCTTTCCTCTCTTTATGGTAACCCATACGGCGATGCATAGACGGAGCCCTTTCCTGATTGGTCTATTCGACTCATGGAAGGAGTGGACAACCCGGATTCGTTAGTTCCGGAAATCTTCCACATCAGCATCATTCCAAGAGTCATTCCTTTTAAGGCTAGTTTTTTTTTACTATAGAAGGATTTCTAGATTGGTTAAAATAATTGAAACCGTGAGTTTCAATATTCTCTTTATCGAAGAAATCAAATTTTAGGAAATCGCGAAAAACCTTTAAATGCGTTCATTGGTTTTCATTATAAATTTGGAGATTGTAGTGTTACATTAGTGCAGATTGGCATAGACTGATAGAGAAAACAAAAGCGATAACGCTAGTTTTGTAATTCACATTCTCAATTGTATTTTTAAATTCGTTTTATTTTGTAAGGAAATGAAGCGGTTTCTTTTCATGATTTTATTTTTAAAAAGTGTGTTATTTTGATAATCTTTTATTTTACTTATGACGTTCGTATACAATGTTTTCCTAGTTCAAAATTTGTATTCAAACTTTACTTCACTTCTAAATATCTGATCGTGGTTCAATCCACAAACTTATTTATATCCAAAGACAATGTAATATTAATGCGATTCTAGGTGCGTACCATACATTTATTTTATGCGACTACACCAAATTCTATTAGGTTAAGTAATCTAATAGGATTTTAAATACGTTTCATTTTATAACGAATTGAGACTGTTGCTTTTAAAATTTAATTTAACAAAATTTCTGTTACATATATATTTTTTTGCTTAAATTTTTTGTACAAATTGTATATTTTGCTTTAATAAGTAAACATCAACATAAATTAAAAAATAATATTGAAAAAATTATTTTACTCTCAATGTTTAAGGATAAGTTTTATATCTGACGTTTTTTTTTTATTTCCAGTAAATTTGTGAATGACCCCTATTTTACAGCAAAAAAGATGCTTGAACTTTAAACAGCTACACTACATGGCCATTGATGACCATCTACTTGCGATTTTAGACATTTTATTAAATATCTAGAAAAATATATGAGGAATTATCCCGAAACTCTTAGTGTATAAACATAACAGTACAAATCATACATTTCCGTGAAGATTTTTTCCAGAAACTCCATAGGGGACCGTCAACAAATTAAAAAAGAATGAATATCTTTTGGATAACCCTGTCAAAACTAATGTAGAAAAGTGCTTAAACTGTAGATTATGATTAAGTGGCTTATTGGAATAAACTGTGTTCATTTTTATGTGAATAGTACAATATACATGTATACTCGTAGAGAAATTAAGGTTTTTATAAAAACAGTCCCAATTTTTGCTTATAATTTGCAGAGTTCTTAATATAAAGTTACATTCTTTTCTGAAAATATGACAAATATTGCACACAATACCCTATAATCAGAATTTAAAAAAATAATAAAAATTGTATGATAAATGAGTAGATTTACTAAATAATTTTTCACTGCGCATACAACAACGATATCAAAATTTCATTTGCATATTCTGTTAGCTAAATGTATAGAGCAATTTTTGTGAAAGTCTCAAAATCATAGCTTTAAAATTCTGGAAGTAATCGTCTATAGAATAAGCACAAAATCCGTTGTTCCCAAAATAAAGAAGAAAAAAAAAAGAGGGATTTTATCCAAATGTAGTAGTACGTCCCATTATTCTACATTGACACTAATCAATGAATATATGGTTACAACCCCTCATTTTGATTCATATTGGGAATAACAGATTTTCAAATTATTCTATTGACGATTATGTTCAGAATTTTTAAGCTATGATTTTGAGACTTTCACAAAAGTTGCTTTATACATTTAGCTAACATAATATGCAAATGAAATTTTGATATCGTTGACGCATGCGCAGTGAAAAATTATTTAGTAAACCTGCTCATTTTTCATACAATTATTATTATTTTTTTTATTCTGATTACAGGGCATTATGTGCAATATTGTCTGTCATATTTTCAGAAAAGAATATTATTTCATATTAAGAACTCTGCAAATTATAAGTAAAAATTTTGGAAAAAATTGGGACTGTTTTTATAAAAACCTTAATTGTTGTACGAGTATACATGCTATCGACATAAAAATGAACACAGTTTATTACAATAAGCCACTTAATCATAATCTACAGTTTGAGCGCTTTTTCTACATTAGTTTTGATAGGGTTATCGAAAAGATATTCATTCTTTTTTAATTTGTTGACGGTTCCCTATAAAGTTTCGGGAAAAAATCTTCACGGAAATATTTGACCTGTACTATTATGTTTATACTCTTAGAGTTTCAGGATAATTCCTCATGTATTTTTCTAGATATTTAACAAAAAGTCTAAAATCGCAAGTGGACGGTCATCAATGGCCATGTAGTGTATTACTCGGTCAGTTTTAATCGCAGAGGAATGGTAGATTTTTTTTTGTCTAACTTGTTAGAGTAAAGGTAAAAATTTACTAAATATCACTTATAGGACTGAGGGATCGTATAAAAATTTAATTTTCGTAATTTTTTACTAAAATTTTTGACCTAAATCGCTTAAAAAACAATTCTTTGTCTTTTTAAAAGCATTTTTGCAATTGGAACTATGTGTCTATGACTAACGGTTTAGAAATTAGCCATTGGCCACATTTGAGAGTGGACACCCTGTATATATGTTTAATTAGGTCCCCTAAATTTTTACTAAAAGTAATTGTGGAATAGCTAATAATCCATAAATATTTTGGTCAATAACCTTTATGACTCTAACATTCTGGCAAGTTTGAACTTTTCATGTTCTATGATTTTCAAGAAAAAAAGCTCTCACAAACAGATAGACTGACACGCGTGATCTGACAAAGGTTCCGTTTTTAGGTGCGTTCGTAATTATATAATACGTAGCACCTATAGTGGTCGTTCAGTCCGTCCGTCTGTCCGTCCGTCTGTCCGTCCGCATATAACAACGCAAAAACTACCCAACCGAATCGTTTGAAATTTAAAATACATAATTATTGCATAATTTTGTCGAGTCATTTCAAATTTTATGAAACTCGGATGCATAGATCAATTACAGGGGCAATCAAAAGTATTCCATTACATTACGGTCAATGGGGAAAAAAGTTTCAAATGCATTTTAATTGTTTGAAATTTAAAATACGCAATTATTACATAATTATGTCGAGTTATTTCAAATATTTTGATAATCGTGTGCATAGATCAATTACAGGGGCAATCAAAAGTATTCAATTACATTATGGTCAATTAGGAAAAAGTTTCAAATATATTCTATACGTTTGAAATTTAAAATACATAATTATTACATAATTTTGTCGAGTTATTTCAAATTTTATGAAAATTGGATGCATAGATCAATTACAGGGGCAATCAAAAGTATTCCATTACATTACGGTCAAAGGGGACAAAAGTTTCAAATGCATTTTAATCGTTTGAAATTTAAAATACGCAATTATTACATAATTATGTCGAGTTATTTCAAATTTTATGAAAATCGGATGCATAGATCAATTACAGGGACAATCAAAAGTATTCCGTTACATTGCGGTCAATGGGAAAAAATGTTTCAAATGCATTTTAATCGTGTTACACTCATGCGAACTTAATAAAATTTATATGCAACTATAAAGTACATATTATAATATACATCATACATAATTTGTGGTGCAAAGAACATTTGTTATTGATTTACAAGGCCACACAAAAGTATTCCATTACCTAATGGTATAGGGAGAACATTGTTTGATGAGCGTTTTAATTGTAATTCACTGTTAACAATTTTATGCGATTGATATATGAAAGTAATATTTTTAAAACTTCGTTATTGTACGAACGCACCTAATTTGCTACGCTTCACGTGCAATTTCCAACTTGTTACTTTTTTTAAAGTACGGAATCGTAAAAAAAGAAAGAAAAAAAGGAGATTAAATAATTTGCGGGTTTGATAATAGTATGAAGAATTTTTTTGGGATATCATGCATAATGGGAGACGCTAAAAAATCGAATGGATATTAACTTCTTATGAGTGGATTCTTCATTTCTTTGAGAATTTGTTTTAATTTGTTTTCTTTTTTTTAATACAGTTTTCTAAAACTTCGTAAAACAATCAAATTGGACGAAAAATCATGCACTAGTCATAGGTTATGAAACACTTTCCAACACGAACTGAATATTATTAAATCATTTCATTTTTCAGCGACATTAAAAAAGGAGGAGGTTATCAATTCAACGCATATCCCTAATAGCATGCATGGTCACAGTGACGTCAAAATGACGTCACTGTCACATTGGTCACATCACATCTGTGATCAAAATGCCACCACTCAGTGACGTCACATTGTGACTGAGATGTGATTTTCTTAAAAATCTTTAGAAATTTATAAATATCCTTCAAAACATGGTATTTACTTTAAAAAACATGTTTCTGGCAATTTATATGTCGTCGCTTTTGTCACAGTTTCGTCACAATGTTAATGTCAAATTAGTCACAAATGACACATTTTTCACAAATTTGTCACATTGTGACCACTTTGTGAAACGTCACAAAAGAGCTCTAAAACGGCCATAACAACTTCACATTTTAGTCACTGTAACTTCACATCGACGTCACGTGACATCACATCGACAATCGATGGTCACAAATTCACAATGTGACTTCACAACGACGTTGCAGTGACGTCACCATGCTTTACGGGTATGTTCCCTTTTTCTTTTTTTTAATGTTTGTTCACTGATTGTTACTAAACTACACAACCGTTTCATGTATTCATGTCCACATGATTTCTTTTCTGTAGATTCACTGATTACTTCGAAAACACACGACCGATTCATAGATTCATGTCCGCATGATTTCTTTTCTGTCTATTCATTTTACTTCGAAAATGCACGACCGATTCGTAGATTTCATGTGCGTATATTTTTTTTATGCATGTTCAGAGATTACTTCGAAAATTCACAAATTTATGGATTTATGTCCTATGATTTCTTCTAAGTCATTCCCCTGATTATTTCGAAAAAACACGAATGATTCATAGATTCATGTGCGTATTTTCTATATGTATGCTCATTGATTTTTTCGAAAGTACACAACCTGTTCATAAATTAATTTGCATATATATATCTATATATTTGTATTTTTACTGATTACTGCCAAAGTACACGACCAATTCGTAGATTCATACAATATGTATTTTTCTTTTTTCAGGGTTCCGTACTTACAAAGTGAAAATGAAAACCATTATAAATCACTCCCGTGTTTGACTGTCACAACCATTTTTTCATATACAGTCGACTCTCGTTAATTCGAACTCATCGGGACCACAAGAAATGTTCGAATTATGGAAAACATGCTTAATATGGTACTATTACAAAGGTATTAATGTTATAGTACTTTTTAAACTTATTTCGTCTATTATTATTAGAATATGACTTAATATTAAATTAGACTGTATAAATACGTAAACTAATTAAAAGATTAGAAATAAGCACGATAGAAGAAAAATTTAAAGCTTCACTGATGGACAGACGGGGCTCTAAGAAAATGGATATCAAAGGCATTGTATTGTATGTATACTCGTTCGGAACAATTTTCACAAAAATCAAAGAAAGAAAGTTATTTAAATGATCTGAAATCCGTGAGAAAGAAAAGAAAAATGAAAAATCGGAATTCTCGTTAGTTCGAAATAAACGAAGTCAAGAGAAAATGAGTTCGAATTAATGAAAACTTTAACGTTATTCTGCCATTGAAAATTTCGGGACTTCATGTTTAGTTCGAATTAAGCGATGATTCGAATTATCCGATTTCGAATTAACGAGAGTCAACTGTACTATGAAACGTAGAAAGTTCAAATTGGCGGAAGTAAGAAATACTGTTGAGCCACATGTATACAGATTATTAAACGTTTACAAATATATTTAGAAATGGGGTAGGAGGTTAATTAAGTTGCTTGAAGGGGAAAAAAAAACATTTTCTTTGTATATCGTGTGGGGTATCTTGTGAAGGCTTTTGTTACGTGATTTAAAAAATGTATTTCTTTTAATTTTAGGATTTTAGGTACTATATTTTCAGAGATATCGTCAAAATATAGAGCAAAATTATGTCCCCCATCTAATTTCGAATCTACTGAAACTAAAATTATGAAAAAATTAGATGCTAATTTAAACCTTGCAGGAAAACCATAACGATTACTCTAGAACGTATATATATTTAAGCACATTTTTCTGTTACACACAAATTTCGATTTGTGGGCATTGACCAAAGATGTTGAGGAACTTTGGACGTACCTATTATAGCAGAAGTATAAAAACATTGTTGGTTATGATTTTTGCAAAAAATCGTCAATAATTAGCCGAGGTATTAACTTTTAAAGACAAAAACGGTTTGGATATAAATAATGTCAGGGGTGACGTACTCTGCATAAGATCGGCTTTTAAAGTCTAAATAACAATTTTTAATAATATATTTGTGCAAAACCTTGTAGCAGTATAAATGCAATAGATTTCATATTCTTGCACACATACTAATTTAATTAGAATTAATCACATAAATTGAGGTTCGTACGCATAAGAAATTAAAAAAAAACATTCATTTTAGTAACAAAATTTTTTTAATGTATTATTTGCCTTATTTAATGCAAAAACGCCCCTTACTTGAGATACAGCGGCCATTACTTTACGAAATTTTTGGTATTGAAATGTCTAATTTTTAAATACCTTATGAATGCGAACCCTTCATAAACACTATGGGGTTCGCGACTAGTTCGCATTGAGCGGGTCTTTCATTGCGACTCTTGTGTATTTAAAAGTTAATTAAAACCTACCTGGTAAAACGCATCACCGACTAAAGCGACTTTTCAAATTTGCGAGCTTCTTTCTACAGAAGCTCCTTAAACTCAGCGCTAGAGGTCTGCACGGGCCCAGGCCTGGCCCGTGGCCCGTACCCGGCCCGGCAGAATCGTTTCGAATTTTCTAACGGGCCGGCAGATTTAGAATAGTTTTTTCAACGGGCCGGGCCGGGCCGGCAAAAAATTGAACGGGCCAGACGGGCCGGGCCGGGCTGATAAAAAAAATTTCGGACCTGCCGGCCCGTTCTGAACATTTAAGCAGAAACGATAAAATATGAGTTATTTTCAACGAAAATGGTTTTAATGAGAATAAGTATAAATGTGGCCATACAAGTTTGACACCATCAATATAAAAATGCACAGTGTATCGGCATCGGAGAATTACATTATGTGTAACCCGTTTTAATATTTTTTTAGCTGACTCATGCCGGTCCGAGATCACGCTTGCATTATTTTTCTACAGATAGACTGGCCAGACCGGTACTAGACTTAATTATTGGCAGAAAACATGATTTGTAAAATTATTAACAGCGATAAAGAACTTATGTTAGCTTAGTCTTCGGATATATACTTCTTAATGATTTTTAAATTAATTTCTCAATAATGCGAAAGTTTGACACATTTTCTGATTAATTTTAATTGTAAAAGTATAAAAGTGATAAGCCTAACTATTGAAGGGATTTGGAATCGAATAGCGTTTTTCATTTTTGGTAAATAAAATACTTGTATAACCTTGTTGAGATATAATAGTTTCTCAAATGATTGCAGGTTTTTCTCCTTTCCCTTGTTATTGCTTCTGGAAATTCTATTCAAAACGCTAATTATGACAGTATTTTATTTGTTTGCAGTATTCTTAAATTGCTTGTATCAAAAAATGGATAACGCCATTCGATTATATAGTTTCTGAATAAAGGTTTTTGCTAATCTTATGCATTTCTGAGAAAAAAAAAATGAATTTAAAAATGTATCAGAAAGGAGCTTCTTTGAATTTAAGAATGAATTTGGATTTGAAATCTATAATAAAATGATATAGAAATATATTTATAAATCTTCTTTTATTAAACAGCTTCAAAATTAACGATGTTTTTAGCTTTCTTTCTTTTTTCTTTTATTCTAAGCCATATTAATTTTTTAATGAATCTTTATTCGAATGTTGAAAGCCTAAGAATCTAAGTAAACTTAATGTTATTAATGTGTATTTGCTGTAAAATATACTGTAAAATCATTCCACAGATATGTATGCAGTATTCTTTAAAAGAATCTTAATTATATGATAAAATCTGAATTTTTTAGAAATCGTAGAAATTTTAACGGGCCAAAACGGGCCAGGCCTGTTTTTGCTGATTTTTGTACGGGCCGGGCCGAACTTTTGAGTTTTACAACGGGCCGGGCCGAAACAACTTTCCTACGGGCCGGGCCGGGACCGGGCCTGGAAATTCCGGCCCGTGCAGACCTCCACTCAGCGCCAAGTTTAAACATTGAACAAGGGTTTTGTTTAACTACACTAGAAAAAGAAAAGGTTATTAGTACGCTGAATTTAGTTTTATGAGATGCCAAATGAAGTTTAAATATGCACTACCTTTTATCTCAGTATCAAGTTAAGTTCCTTATAAATATATAAGGATAAGACATAAAAAAAGTGTTATACAGAATAGCAATATTTGATATTATTTAGGCTTCATATCTTTTTGAACTTTTATGGTGATCCATTCATACTTTTCTAGTATACACAGCTATAACCAACCCTATTTTGTATAGTTTTTTACAAAGTCTTATTATTCTTTCAGCAATGATTTTCTTTTAGTAATACAGTTAACGCTGAGAAACTCGTACTAATTCATTATTTAGTTTCTGCCAGAGTTCGATGTTAAAAAATAATCATCGCAAAATGTATATAAGATAAAATGAAAAAATCTGGAATATAGATAAAAAATACTTTAAATTTAATAAAATATTTAAATTATTCTTTATTATTATTATTATTATTATATTATACAAGAATTAATATCAATTTTCAACACCACTTTTTTTTTCCAAATAATAATTTTAGCTTGATTTAATCGCCGAACTTTGCTAATAAATAAGATTGTTAATAACATAAAACATAACACACTAATAAAACACTAATATTCAAAAAAAAAAAAAAAATCTTCATGTTCAAAATTGATGCGGATTCGCATCCCCGTTAGGGGCTATCCATAAATAATGTCATGCATGGAAAGGGAAGAGGAGGAGGGTTCATGAAATTGTGACAATTTGTGACAAAGGGGTGGGGGGTGGGGATAAGAAGAAATGTTAAATCACACATTTTGGTTAAAATAAAAACATTAAAAACAGAAAATAAATTTTGGAGTTATTTTGAAATTAAAGTATTTTGCGTTCATAAAGTAAAGATAAAATTTAAAGCCAAATATGCTGTTAAATTCCAAAATACTACTAAATTCAACTGCTGTTTCATATTAATATTGTATTACTATTATATATTAATTGTAATTTTTACTATGAACACAAAATAAGTACACAAATTATTTTTATTGTTATTCTGATAAAAGTCATTAAATTACATAGTTAAAGTTTAAAAATAAAATTTTAAATATGATCTATAACATAGTGGTTTGTTTCTGAACTGCAAGTACAGTAAAACCCCGATAATTCGGATTAATTGGGACCAGACCCAATCCGGATTATCGAAAATCTGGATTATCCGAAGAATTAGAAACAAATTAAATAAAATTAAACATACTTACAGAAAATCACCTTTATATTAAACATATCGAATATTTACCGACACTAAAAATGTTCATTTTGCTTAATTCTTTTGAAAAGATTTCAGAAAAAGTATTTTTTTATTCAGAATACGACGATGAAACAAGTTAATGTTATGGAAATTAGCCAATCGCTTCTCAAATTTGAAAAGAAAATGGCGAAACCGATCCGAATTATCCGGAGATCCGGATTAACGGAGTCCGAATTAGGGGGGTTCTACTGTATATGATAAGTAATATAGTGTGACATGTGACTAAAGAAGGATGGGGGTATGGTGAAGTGTGACATTTTGTGACATAGGGGGGGGGGAGTAAAAAAGTGAAAAAAATGTGACATTTATGGACAGCCCATTTCCATGAAAGCAACTGTACTGTGTGTTAAGCAAACCCGGAAGTTTGAGTTTTAAGTAAAAGAACATTTTAAAATGGGTACATTTTTTAAAAAAAGACGTTAGGCAACTCGTACTAATTTATCATTTCATTATTGGAAAAGACCCAGCGTTATAAAATATTAAATTCTACGAACTTTCTCTGATTTGTCACCAACACGCTAATCGGTTCCGCTTCTTTAAACACAAATAAAACTAAACGTTACACGAGCAAACGATGTAATTCAAATCCATTCGCTGACCTATAAGCCGGGTGGTGCACGCGAGTTGAGAAAAATCTGGAGAATTTGAAAGAAAATAGTAATTTGCAAACCCGTACTTATATGTGTTCATAATTTTTCAGTTGCGTAATAAATTGAGATTGGTTCTCCGGCCTATTAAATATTGATAGGGGGGGATTTCTGTGTCGAACGCACATGTTGTGTGGAAATTGTTATTCAGAAGTGTTTTCGTTAAAACTTTTGTCTTGGTCTGACAGATCGCACCGTCAGCGTCGGATTATTACGTTGATATTTCTTCTTTTGCAACCCATGTTCAGCTAGCATCGAAATTTTACAGGTAAGGCAATGTTTTTCACCCCTTCTACAATTTCGTTACTTAAAAAAACGCGATAAACTTAGATTTTTGTTTCATTATTTTATAAAATATTATTAAATGACCTTATGAAGTAAAATCAGGTAATCTTTAAAAATGCAATTTTTGTAGTAAACTGTAAAAATAATAATAATTAAAATAATAATATGTATATTTTTTAATTACACTTCACTTTCTGTAGTGACTAATTATAATAATAAGATCTATATATTTAAAAGACATGGCAATTTTTTTAGTCATCTGGCCTGAGCTGAACTAGCCTAGAGCCTACTGAACTGATTTTGATAATTATTTTTTAACCCCTTCCCCATTCCAGGGAAAAATCTGGAGAATTTGAAAGAAAATAATAATTTGCCAAACCCGTACTTATATGTGTTTCGCAGATTCATAATTTTTCAGTTGCGTAATAAATTGAGATTGGTTCTCCGGCCTATTAAATTGATGGGGGGGGGGGGGGGATTTCTGTGTCGAACGCACATGTTGTGTGGAAATTGTTATTCAGAAGTGTTTTCATCAAAATTTTTGTCTTGGCCTGACAGATCGCACCGTCGGCTTCGGATTATTACGTTAATACTTCGAGTTTGCCCTCTTCAACCCTATGTTCAGCTAGCATCGACATTTTACAGGTAACGCAATGTTCCTCCCCCCCCCCCCTTCTACAATTTTGTCACTTAAAAAAACGCGATAAACTTAGATTTTTGTTTCAGTATTTTATAACATACAGTCGACTCTCGTTAATTCGAAATAGGATAATTCGAATCTTCGCTTAATTCGAACTAAACATGAAGTCCCGAAATTTTCAATGGCAGAATAACGTTAAAAAATTTCATTAATTCGAACTCATTTTCTCTTGACTTCGTTTAATTCAAACTAACGGGAATTCCGATTTTTCTTTTTTTTTTCTTTCTCACACATTCAGCTCATTTGAATAATTTTCTTTCTTTGATTTTTGTGAAAATTATTTCGGACGAGTATACGTATAATCCAATGCATTTGATATCCACTTTCTTAGTGCCCCGTCTGTCCATCAGTGACGCTTTAAAATTTCCTTCCATTATGCTTGTTTCTAATCTTTTAATTAGTTTATGTATTTATACATTCTAATTTAATATTTAGTCATATTCTAATAATAACAGACGAAATAAATTTAAAAAAACACTATAACATTAATTCCTTTGTAATGTACCATATAAGGCATATGTTTTCATTTCATATTTTCCATAATTCGAACTTCGGATAATTCGAACATTTCTTGTGGTCCCGCCGAGTTCGAATTAACGAGAGCCGACTGTACTTGCAAACTATGCGGCTTTGCTCGCGTAATAGTTAAAATATGCCAAGGGATACTTGTATGTCTAATTTTTATTAGAAGTAATTATACATTTAGGAGTAATTCAAAAATTTTCATTTAACGCACAGTTTGACTAAATTTCCTTATTTCACTGCATTATATTCTGAAATGAGACTTAAAATAAGAAAAACTAAAGTTCATTCTAAATAAATGATAATTTAGAAAATATTTTGTAACTTTTATGTTCAATTCATACATTCCTTTCAGTATTCATTTGAAGTATTTATTTTTTCGCAAACAATCTCCTTAGTATGTATTTACATCTTAAAATTAACCATCATGCCAAAATCTAAATTTCTTTTCTAAGGGTCTATCATCTCTCTAGGGGTAGTGGCACTCACATAAAAAGCCTATGTTGAAAAAGGGATTGTCATCATTAATTTGCAAATGTTAATTTTGAAATGAATTTAGTATTGCATAACATTGCATAGAAACGTAATTTAGAAAGTTTGTAAAGGTTTTTATAGAACATTTCTTGTTCCTGCCAACTTAGGTGGTAGTGGCACCGGCATAGAATATAGACTAAGTAAGATCCGAGGGTGTCATCATTGATTCGCAACTATTACTTTGATAAACATTTTATTACTTACTGAGTTTGCTTAGAAATTACAATTTAGGACTTTTTTAGAACGCTTTTCGCTCTTTCCCTTCGCTTCACAATTTTTAAATTTCGAATTTACTTCCGACTGTTCTTAGAGGACATTTATATTTTATAAATAACTACCATGCTATATTTAAAGTTTCTAGACTCTTCAGTACAAAATAAATTACATTTTGAATGTTTTTTGTTTTTGCAACTCTCTGTTGATAGTGTCTGCAACATAACATTTTATGTTTGTTATGTTTTAATAGGTTCTATCACTACCAATTTACTTTTGAAATCAGTTTGATACTTGCTAAGATTGCTAACAAATTTCCATTTAGAACATATTTAGGACATTTTTCGCATTTTCCATCCCTTTTAAATTTCGAATTTTTAAGGAAATATTGTTAGAGATTATTTGCATCTTATAAGTAACTACCATGCTAAATTTCTAGTTTCTAGCCCTTTAGTAACTCAAAATTCGCATTTTTGAGCGTTTTATGGTTCTGCACTCCCCTTTGAGTAGTGACACCGATATAATATTTATAATAATAAAATATTGTTTAATAAATTTTAAAATTAATTTTTTTTAAATTATGATAAGTTTTATCGTATGATTTATTTACTAATAATATGGCTAACTATCACGATTTTTTTTTTAAATTTTAATTCAATAAATACAAATTATTTTAAAATGTGTCCTTGTACCCCTTAACCTTATTATTTAAAAAGTGGTAGAAAACAAAAAATTAAAAGAAAAAGACCTTTTTACAACTTAATTTTCTAAGTAATTACACAGATCATTTGCGTATTGTTGTGAATACGTGATTTAGCAAATAAATAGGCTCTACACACCAATGACGGAATAATGTAATTTTTTACGCTAAAAGAAACATGAATAGCGATTGTAATAAAAACACCTTTTCAATCATATAAATAAACATACCGGGTGTCATAAAAATGACTGATGGATTTTAAAATTCAATAACTTGCAAACGGTGACAGCTATTTAAAAATTTTTTGCAATAGGGTTATGTATAATGTCAGGAGTTTTTTTACCGTAATTTTTTATTTAGTTCGCATCTCAAACAATAGGTGGCGCTGACGGCGATTGAAGGCCAAGTGATCAGTGCTGAGTGAAGCGTCGACCTGGCCTTCAATCGCCGTCAGCGCCATCTATTGTTTGAAATGCGAACTAAATAAAAAATTACGGCAAAAAAACTCCTGACATTATACATAACCCTCCTGCAAAAAATTTTTAAATAGCTGTCACCGTTTGCAAGTTATTGAATTTTAAAATCCATCAGTCATTTTTGGGACACCCGGTATTTATTGAAATCAGTTTAGCAAACTACGCTCAATTTCGCTACCTGGAACATGACATCAATGTCAGATTAATGCATTGTAAAATTAAAGAATTGTGAACATTTGTTCAATATAACGTACTCAACAAAAGAAACATTGCAAGAAAGATTTTTTTAACATTTACATGAGAACTTGTTTTTAATACTATGTACCTTATCAATCAAAAAAAAAAAAAAAAAGGAAAGGTAAAACATGTTATTTGCATTCATCATCTCCTTTTAAGGTTCCGTATCAATCAAATATAAAAATTCTCTACAACTAACGTACTCTTCCGATGCTTTTCTTTTTAGATACATTCGTAATTTATGTAAATGGGTGATTCTACGATACGAAGTAATTTGTACGGCAATACGTTTAAAACATATTTTTTATTCTATAAGTTGCTATTTTTTACAATGAATCGCTCATCTTAATATACTTTATTAAATAACATCGCGATTAAATGCCTAATTAAAACACGTTTTTCTGAAATTACTTAAAAAGTCTAAAAAAGTCTCTACTCTGGGATGTCCCCTTGCTGGTTTCAATTTAACTTTCAAACAATACGTATATTTTTTCCATCAGATGCTTAACTAAAGTAAGTTTAATTGGAATTTAAGTAATTACACTTACGTATCATAAAATAAAAAATAAAATAAATTTGTTAATTTCAAAAAATTTTTAGAATTAACTTTCGTCCCGCTTTTTTTGTATATCTATCCTGTCAAATTTCGTTCCGCTAAAACAAATATAAATTCAAGGATGGCTATATTGGAAGTAGCGCTTAAGGACACCTATCGGCTTTGAGTTAGCAATACTAAACGCGCAAGCCATTTAAGCGTCGCCATTTTTAGTTGTTGCGACGCGACCGTGCGGTGTAGTGGTTACGCAAGGTTATCGTGTATGTCCCCTGGTAAGTCATAAAACTTATAATATATTCATGTAATTCAATTGCATTTATTGCCCTAATTAACAATACAATAATAATTAAAGTGAAATATACAATTAACCCAAAAACTAATTCAGTCAGTTAAAAAATTTGAATTTATCATGAAAATGTCTCTCCCCTGTCAAGATAACTGCCAGGGGAAAGAGTCACTGACCAGAAAAAGTTATAAAATATGTATAAAGTAACTTGCTCTTATATGGAAAGGTAAATAAACGGGACAAAAATAATAATTTAAAGGTTTTTGATCAAACTTTTCTTTTTGGCCGTATTCTCTATGTACTTGAAACCTATTATCGTAGAATCATCCAAATACATAATACCTATAGTCTTCATTCAGTCCGTCCGTCCTACCCAGCCGACTCATTCGAAATTTAAAATATATAATTGCTGCATAATTTTGTCGAATCATTTCAAATTTTATGAAAATCGGCTGCGTAGTTTAATTACAGGGACAATCAAATATATTCCGTTACATTACGGCCAATGTGAAAAAAGTGTTTCAAGTCCATTTTAATGGTGCTACCCTCTTTCGAGCACAATAAAATTGATATGAATCTATGATTTATATACTAAAATATACAGTCACCGCAAAAAAAATCTTGACATTTGCGATTTCAGATGCTTTGTTAAATATCTAGAAATAAACATGACGAATGACTCTGAAACTCCAGATGTATAAACAAAATAGTACAAGTCATATATTTTCGAGAAGATTTTTTTCCAAAATCCAATAGGCGACCGTCAACGAATTGAAAAAGAACGAATATCTTTTGAATAACCCTGTCAAAACTAATGTAGCAGAAGCGTTCTAACTGCAGATTATGATTCAGTGGTTTATAGTAATAAACTGTTCTCATGTTTATGCGGATAGTTTGTATACTCGTAGAAAAATTAAGGTTTTTATAAAAACGGTCCCAAATTTTGCCAAGTTTTTTGCTTATAATTTGCAGAGTTAATAATAAAAAACAATGTTATTTTTACAAAATATGAGAAACGACATTGTACATAACACCCTGCAATCAAAATTAAAGAATATTAATAATTCACTGTAAAAAATTCTCGAATCACGGTGGTTATACCGTCAACTTTGTGACACTTCCTTTTACTGTAATTTTACTGGACGGTATATATACCGTAAAATACTTAAAGTACATGTACCGTAATTTAACTGAACATAAATTTAAATATTTTGTGGTATATGTACCGTAAAATATTTAAAGTATATGTACCGTAATTTAACTGGACGGTATATGTACCGTAAAGTATTTAAAGTACATGTACCTTAAAAAAATATCGTTACAGCATATATACCGTAAATTAAATGTAAGGTATATGTACCGTAAAAAAATATTTTTACAGCACAGATAATGTAAATTAAATGTACGACATATGTACCGTAAATAATTTTTATACAACATATATACCATAAATTAAATGTGCGGTATATGTACCGTAAAAACATTTGTAATCAGTATGTGTACCGTAAATGAAATATACGGTATATATACCGTAAAAATACAGGATGATCCAAAAAAAAACCCTCCCACATTTGACAGGTTAAAAAAAAACAAAAACGACTCTAATGAGAAACTTATTTGTTAAAAATATAGAATAGATATGACGAGAGTTTAAAATGACTATTTTTCGGAAATGACTTCTGGAAAGTGTCTTCCATTGCGAGCAATGCACAATTCAAGACGATGCCTGGAATCTATCATCACGAACGCACCGTCTTGTGGGAGAATTGCTACTCTACCTGATTTACTCTCTTGAGGTGACAATGAGTGTAGGTCTTGTCTCAAGCAGAGGTAGCAGCTTCCACAAGACATAATATGTTAGGTGATGATATATTTCAGATATTGTCTAGATATTTGCATCGCTTATAATGAACAACACTTACCAAGCATTATTTCTAAAACATAGTCATTTTAAACTCTTGTCATACCCATTCTATATTTTAAAACAAATAAGTTTCTCTTTACAGTCATTTTTTGTTTTATATTATCCTATCAAACATGGGATATTCTTATGTGTTATTCTGTAATTAGAATCACCGAATATACATGATAAGCATGAAGTCTTACTTATTATAAAAAATTTATTTTGGCGGAAAATATTAGATATGTGAGGATACATTTAAATATTTTGATAAATATTTTCATAAGACCATTTGTTGGCCATTAAATTGTGCAAAGATATGTATACTGCTACAAAAACAAAAAAATACATTTATTTTTTATCTTTTATAAATATTAAATTTTCTGTATTTGTTAAAGAAGTTTTTTTTTTTTTTGTCATTATGTATAGTTGTTGAAAAAAATATGGTAATATATAACTAAAAACAATGAATTGCGCAATTACACTTACATAGCTGTCAACTACTACATCTTTTTAGAAATTTATTTTTTATGCCTCTATTTTAAAACAGTTATTACTGTCACATTTCAGGTTTAAATATATAGCGAAAATTATTATTTTAAAATAGAGGTATAAAGATGCTATAAAAGTAGTATGCACTTAGAGAATTAAAAAAAAACAAAAAAGTATTTACATATGACCCCTATGATAATGTGAGATGATCCCTGATAAAATAAAATGATAATATTAAATTTCTTCCTTTCATTTCTATAAACTATTAAAACTTTAAATAATTAATAGATCTTATATTATTTTTATTAAATAGTAAAAATTTACTAAATTTTATTAAATATTAACAAATAATTCAAGAATACTAATTGCTGAAAAATTATTTCACACTTCTTTTGTTGTTTGAAAGTCATAATTATAAAAGCTAAAGGATCAGAAGGACGTGAAGAGAATACAAACACATACAATTTCAAAAAATAAAGTAAAATTAATAAAAGTGGTCAAATTTATGTACATAAATATAGATATTTTAATATCCTTGTTAATTACTTGGAAATTGTTTTTTTTCTTTAATTTCTTAACATACAAATCTAAATTTTCTTACATTCAGTTAAATGTTTAAGAATATCACTGTCTAGTAAATCACCACTTTTGTATTTTTTATTTATTTATTTATTTATTTTATTTTATGGAAATGTGGTATTATATTATTCTTACAAGAATTGATACAAAGTTTATAGCTTATAATCTTAATAACAAACTTTAATTCTCCACGCAGATCAAGAAAAGTAAAAAAACAGTTGTTGTGGACAAAATTGCTTATAAAGCGAAAAATAATTAATAAAAAATGAAAAAAATATTTTCATTCCAAATTTCTAAATAATCAAGACAAATTTATCCATACATACTTAAAAATAAGTTTAAAATTGTATCAAAGCTTTGCATTTATAAGGAGATGGTTTGAGAATCACATAAAAATTCAAAATATAAATGTTTTAGAACATTTACAAAATAAATTAATATCATTATGATTCAGACATATTTAAAACAAACAATTAAAATATAAAAAAAATATTTATTACATTGATTAAATTACATTAATACACTATATCATAATACATAGTTATAATATTTATGTAAACATTTTTTTTTTTTTTTTTACACAGTGTGTCATTTACTCTAGTATACAAATTCCTATAGCTTTGTCGACTTTATAGCATCATGATTTTCCGCCAATTGATTTGTTGTAGTTTGTACCACAAACAGGGTTCATCAACATCAAGTACCTTAAAGAAAAAGGTTCTTTCAGCATGGATATAAGCATTAAAATAAATCATCAAAGAAAATACAAAAGTAATTTGTAGAAATGGTTTCACAAAATCATTTTAAGAGGTTATTTCAATATTCACAAGAAGGAACAAGAATGCTAATATTAATCCTATGGGAGCGTTATTTACAATTTTCTCGCTTTGATTTTAATATATATATATATATATATATATATATATCTTTACATAGAATAGATAAGGGTGATCTGCAACTGTGGGCTAGTTTTCTTTTCCTATTCTAGTTATAGATTTTTTATTCAGATTTGGGTAGTTTCAATTTCAGAAACAGTTCTGTAAGTGAAAGAAAACTTTTAAAAAATCTTAAACTAAAATCTAAAAATTACCCCGGGTAGATAGTCCTCAGTTATCCTACACAAAAATAACAGGTAGTTTCTATTTCAGAACCAGTTCTGTAAATGAAGGAAAACTTAAAAAAAAAATCTAAAACTAAAATCGAAAAATTAAAAATTACCCCGGATAGATCGCCTACAGTTATCCTACACAAAAGTCATTTAAAAATATTAATATCCAACTTAAATATTATAAAATAACGCTCCCATAGAATTTACATAAGTGTTTTCGTTTCTATCCATGACTAGTGTGGGACTTCCCACGACTCTTAAGAACCTACACAAGTCCCATGGCCAAATTTTCAATATTAATGTTAAAATAACGGGAAAATTTCTTACAAAATTCGCACTTGTATTTTAATATTTTTACACAAGGTGATTCTAAATTTTTTTTTACCAAAAAAAAAAAAAAAAAAAAAAAAAGGTGTTAGTACACACCAAGACAAACAATATTAAACAAACCAAGGGTCGTGCGGAGTTGTTAAGTAGCGCAAAGGGGTTCAAAGGGGATTGGGGGGGGGGGTCAACTTTCAAATAATTATAGAAAACGGAAAAAATTGGTCGATTCGTTTGCGGTTTAAAATAAAACTATTCTTTAAGCCAGTATCTTCTTGAAAATAAATTTTAAAGATAAATTTAAAAAAACTACGTTAGAGGGCTCCTTAAACTTCAGAGTAACCACCAACTAATTTTAACATTTATTTTTTGTATCTAATTAAATGCTTGCAAAAGCTCATTAAATGTTTTTGGAAGCTTAGATTTAATTTTAAATTTTGAGCTCAAATTCTGAATCGTTGGGAGGGGTTAAGAAGCGCAAACTGAATGCATTCAAGAGTTGAAATTTAACCCTCTCCCACCTCCTCGAACACAGTTCAATTTTGTGCTATTTAATCACTCCAAACCATTCAGAATTTGAGATGAAAATTTAAGTCAAAGCATTTGAAAGCATTTAATAAGATAATATAACGGTAAAAAATAGTTATTCGTTGCTCCAAAGTCTAAAGCGCCTCTCTATCGGCATTTTTTGAAATTTATCTTTATAATTTATTTTCACGAAATACCGACATAAAGAATATTTTTTTTTTTTTTGAAAACCGCAAATCAATTGACCAATTTTTCTGCTTTTTATGTTTATTTGAAATTTTGTACCCTTAACTTTACTGGTGGCTATCTCTTTTAGAAAACGTTCAGGACCCTTTCTTAGATGCGTTCGTAGTTATGTAAATACGTAGCACCTATTGTTGTCGCTCAGTCCGTCCGTCTCTCCGTCTGTCTGTCCGCATATAACAACGCAAAATCAACCCAACCTAATCGTTTGAAATTTAAAATACATAATTATTACATAATTTTGTCGAATCATTTCAAATTTTATGAAAATCGGATGGATAGATCAACAATCAAAAGTATTTCGTTCCATTGCGGTCAATGGGGAAAAAAGTGTCAAACGCATTTTAATCGTTTGAAATTTTAAATACATAATTATTACAAAATTTTGTCGAGTTATTTCAAATTTTATCAAAATCGGATGCATAGTTCAACTACAGGGACAATCAAAAGTGTTCCGTTACATTACGGTTAATGGAGAAAATGTTTCAAATGCATTTTAATGGTGTTACACTCATTCGAACGTAATAAAATTGACATGCATCTATAAAGTACATATTATAATATACATTTTGCATAATCTGTGGTGCAAAGAATATTTGTTATTGATTTAAAGGGCCATACAAAAGTATTCCACTACATAATGCTATACGGGGAAACATTGTTTGGGGCTTGTTTCAATTATAATAAACTATTTCACATTTTATGAATAAGATATATGTTACTGAGGTGTAATAACGTTATCGTACGAACGCAACTCTTTTGCTACGCTTCACGTGCAATTTCCAACTTGTTTTTAATGCGATACTTTAAATTGATATCTATTGTTGTGTGTATGTACTTTTTCAACTTTTGTAACAATTTCTTTATGGGAGAATAGTTTTATTTTCAGAACTGCTTTCAAAGTAGAAGCATCTGCATATCAAAAAACTGTAACAAACAATTGAAAAGGTAGAAATGCACAGTAAAAAATAAGTACTGCACCTTGTGTGAAAAAAAAAAAAAAAAAAAAAAAAAAACATTTAAAAATATTAAAAGGGTCCAAGAGGTCTGTAAATAACACTATTATAGGATTAATATTTAGATTGAACATTTCTTACCGAGCCGAATGTAGGCTAAGTGTTTAAACAAAAATGGAAATGTCGGTGCTGAAATCCTTAATTTAATACATTCTCTCAACAACGCAAACATTTTCAAGTAATTGTTATTAATTGAGTTAAAATTTTGAATTTTTTTTCTGATGGTTTATCATGTCATTTGGAAACAAAACACGTGACAGAATTTCTCATAATGTTTTTTAATTTTTAAATTTAAAAGTAATTAAAAAGTGGGGTAATTTAAAATCTTCATAACTCGAAATACTATTTATAGAAATTCTTTTCATTTATGTAAACAGAAATATATAAGCTTTAATTCTGATTTAGGAATTTTAAAAACAAATAATTTGAATAAAATCTAAAAATATTTAAAGCAAAAAATTGAAAAAAAAAATTACTTTTTAAAATCATATTTTCAAAATTAAATATATATACATATTTTAATTTGCTGAATCAAAATTAAAATAAAACAATTGAAAAAGACATGTTCCAAATTTAAACAAGTTTTCATTTATATAAACAGAAATATATAAGCTTTAATTCTGACTTAGGAATAAAAAAAAAAAAAAAAACATTAATTTGAATAAAATTAAAAAATATTTAAAGTAAAAAATTGAAAAAAATGTGATTTTTTAAAATTATATTATCAAAATTAAATTATATTATCAAAATTAAAAAATTAAATTAAAAAAATATATATATAATATTATCAATATTATTATCAAAATTAAGTTGCTGAATCAAAATTAAAATACAACAATTGAAAATAATTGTTCCAAATTTACACAAGTTTTTTTTTTAACAGTTCTTGAGTTATAGCAATTTAAATACAAGAAATGGTGAAAAAACTCATGAAGAAAAAAGCATTTTCACAGAAAGTCATTTCTATGAGAATGATTGCTTTGACAGCTAGATTTTAAAAGAAACAAAAACGAAAAAAAATAATATTTCTTGTTCCAGTTAAAATCGAAACAAGGTTTTAAACGTCATTAAGCAGAATTTTTTTAATGCAATATAACTGTTTAATAAAATTTGAATATTTTTGTGTCCCGCACCCTTTTAAACACCGAAAGTTACAGGTCGCAGCAAAAAATTAGCCATGTGTGGCATCTGGCGACAGTGAATCGGTAACTATAATGAAGAGCAGGGTATGAAAAAAAATCAATTAAAAAACTTGGTTTACTTGGAGAAGGGAGGAGGGGTTAAAAAGCTTTTTATAAAAAATTCTAACTAGAAATAAATAAAAGTATGCGTTTAATAATGATAATACTGAGACGCTATTTTAGCTAAATTATGTGTGAATTAAATGTACCGACAAATAAAATTATGCTATTAGTAATAGCTGAAGGTCATTATTTTATTATTAGCTATATGTGTTTGAAATATTATAAGAAATGTATCAAGCCGTTAATTAAAAAATAAAGCAAATATCGACTTTAGTTTGTGTTTGATTTTATTTCTGTTTGAAAAATTAAAAAAAAAGAAACTGATTAGTATTTGTGCAATAAAAAAAATGCTGATATTCAGTCATATCCACTATTTGTTGCAATCACTATTCATATTGCAAGCCCTTTAGCAGAATGTTAAAGAATGGAGACAGGCGTTACAGATTTTCTTTTCTTCCTTACAGATTATTTTTTCATCAAACATCTATTTTGCTTTGTATTATATTTAACACTTTATTACTTAATGCAAAAACTTGAGTTAGTTATTTATAGAAGTGAATAAAACGCGTAAAATCGTTGCAAGTAAGGGTTTAGTTAACGCTACAATTGCAAAACATTTTACCTATGGATTATTTTCTGCCTCTTTAGTATCTGTCGCAGACCATCGAGATCTTTTTTGCCACTGGGTAGTAGGTAGTTCCAAGTCTACTCTTCCATCATGCTTCAAAAATGAAATTAGGTAGCCATATTCCTCTTCCATTCCAAATTCCTGTTATTGAAAATAAACATATTATTTCTTAGCTACTTAAATATACCAAATGAAAAAAAGTCTTTATAGGGTAACACCCCCAGTAATTGGCGCATTAAGAATTTTTCCTTAAACTTACTTCAATTTTCATTACAAAGAAACAAGATATTTACTTGGAAATATTTTTAAATCAAAGAATGCATATCTGTGCATCTATTTTGCCCACTAAAAGCAAACAAATTTGAAAAAATATTTTTCTAAAAATATATTTATAAAAACTTGCTGAAATCACCAGTAATTGGCACCTAGAACACCAATGTATGACACCTTGTGATCCAGTAATTGGCACAAGTTTATGTTACAAAAAAACTTTACACTTTGAATTGGGTTTAATCGCTTTAAATGAATTTACTATAGATGAAGATGCCATATTCCAGGTTTTTGAGACTAAGAAATCAGCATATTAGTCTGAAATGTGAACACTTTAAAACAATACAATATACTTATATTAATACCCAGTGATTGTCGTGCTGTCCCCAGTAATTGTCATATGAAGCTTTAATGGATTCCAATTACTGATAATATTTCATATTTTCAAATAAAAACAAATTTTAAACAAAATTAGTCTATAACGTTAAAAGTACTTCCAAAATAAGTGGTTTAATCTCAAATTCCTTGTGAATTCTTTGTAAGTGGAATAGGTGCCAATTACTTGGAACTAGCAAAATTGAAGCACCATTAATTGGCATCTATCATTAATTCAGAAATCCAAATATTTGTGTCGAAAATACTTTTACACAATTAAAGTAACCCTTTTTAACCAAACAAAACTATTGTCAATTAAAATTTAAAATATATTATAAATCAGATATTAATGAATTGAAAAGCATGTCTTCCTTAAGCCAAAGAAGAAGCATTTGCAACAAAAATGGCTAATTTCATACAAGCCATAATTGTTTCTCTTTCCTAGGCACTATTGTCATCTAGTAGCATAAATCAAAATTATAATATTTAGCATAAATGAACATATATAACTGGTATATGGTCTTGCATTTTTAAAAGACTGGATATAAATCTTATTTTAGGACATGTTGTAGGATGTGCCAATCACTGGTGCATGCCAATTACTGGGGATTTTACCCTACCAGCCATTTTATTAGTAAATATTAATATTTCTTCTGGATTGCTTGTCAAAAACTGAAAACATGTTTTAATTTCAAAACATTTTGAAGAGTTTGGGCGATAATGACTATGAAAAGAAAAATAAATAAATAAATAAATAAAATAACAGATGAAGACCCCTCCCTTTTCCGTCATATTATAATTACTCATTATCGAAAAGCAAATGTATTTTCATAAAAAACGAAAATATAAAAACCATATTTTTTAAATTCTCTAAATAATCAATTTGAAAAAAATATATATCACAAGGTTTTGACTTGTAAGAAACTAAATAGTTATGCTGTAAATCAATGTTTTTTACAGTTATTAATATTTATCACTTAAATTACGCAGGCTGATTTCGAAGATGTCAAATAGATGATAATTATAATTTACACTTCCCGTAAAACTTCTAATATTGAGAACATGTGATAAAATATGGATTGAAAGGTAAACCTCTTTGGTTTATGACAGGGATGCAAAAGTCTTTGCGCCAGTTTCTTCTCTCCAGTTGCGCCTATGTTCTCACTAATAAATTTATTTCGTTTCGTATCATCTAATAATTTGTATAAATTTCTTGCTAGAATGCTATTAAATTTTAGTGGTGAGTGACCGCTAACGCTGGTGCGTAGATTTTTGCACCTCCGGTTTAGGATCTATATGTGTAAAACTCTAAATTTTGAGTGTAAAGTTACGCAATCAGGCTCATTCAAAGCAACATTTGGTGCCTATTTAAAAAAAAAATCATTTAATAATAGGCCCCTTCGCAAAATCAGTTACTTCATTATTTTTACCATCTCAATTTAAAAAAAAAAAAAAAAAAAAAAAAAAAAAAAAAAAAAAAAAAAAAATTAACACAAAGACCGATTTAATAAACCGATAATCCGATTCAATAAACTCCCTATCTATGCAAAAAAGACAAATTAAAAAAATATTACTCCGGTAATTTGACTTTAACTGGCTGCTTTTTTTTTTCTAGAGAGAGGGGAGGAGGTCAAAATTGGCCGTAATTCGTATTTATTCAACGAAGTATTTGAATTATAAGTTACAAATTTTTAAGTTTTTTTATTAATTTAATGACACTTATATTCGTATAACATGCCGAATCACGAAATACCGGATCGACTATTTAGTCAAACACTAGTTTTAATGAGATTTAATTGAGACTTAATACTTTAGAAATATTTAAAACCAAAGAAAGTCTTAATATAAACACCATTTCTCACTCTTTTTAAAACCAGTATTATGAATGGCATATACCGGGTGTCCAGTAAATAACTGACCCATTTTGAACTTAAATAACAAATAAACGGTCGGAGATAATAATGCGCGGTTTGCGGTATTGTTATTAGAAAATCAACAAATTTTTAAACATGTACATTGTTAATACAGTTCAAATTTCGGAAAAAAATATTGCGCTGGCGATAACAGGCTGTTTGAATACAGACATGACTCTAATTTTCATAAATATGAGATTTTCGGCTGGATCTGAATCTATATGTTGTCGAATCTGAATCTATATGTTGAATCGACTCTCGAATCAGCTTCAGAAATAGGGTACATTGGTTGGAAAGTGATTTAAAATAATATTTGTGATTGAACCACCCCCCTCATTTCCCCTCCTCAGTCTTGAGACTGAGATATTATTTTAAATATTATTATATTACATTAACAAAGTTCATATTTTAAAATTTATTTATATTCTAATAACAATACAGCAAGCCGCGCATTTTTATCTCAAATAGTTTTTTTTTATTTATTTACATTCAAAAAGGGTCAGTCATTTACTGGACACCCGGTACATGAATAAGCACGCTTTTAAATGGCAACTAATGTGTAAAACAGTCATGGTTTTAAAAATATATATGTATATTTTTATTTAAATCGGATTATTTTTATTTAAATCGGGCTTTATGATTTTTTTGTGTGTTAATATACTATGTTTTCAAGTTTTAATTATTGTTATTAGTAGTACGGGATATATTAGTTAGTACTAGTTCTAATACAGTGAAACCTCCAAATAAGGGACATTTTTGGGACCGCAACTTTTGTCCCTTAAATAGAGGTGTCCCTTATTCGGAGTGTCCCTTATTTGGAGATTTCACTGTATTAGTAATAAATAGTACTAAAATTTATTACAGTATTAGTAAGTAAGGGAGAATGGGATGGAATGGGACAGAAAATTTTCCTCGTTACGTATTATTCTAAACATCAATCACATACTAGATAGACGCAGTGATGTAGCTAGTTGGGGGCGGAGGGAGCGGTCCGCCCCGGATATCACCCAATATTTATTTCCAAATAGATATATAATAATCTAATACAATTTTGGAAAATAATTCTGAAATAAAATTAATTTCTAGCGTAACGACGAAATAGAGTTAATTTTCTTAGAGAAGTCGAAATTTTATGCAGACTGGTGTGTTTAAATAAGATATATGCACCACGGAACAAAAACTAACCTATCCAACGAGTAGGTATCAAAAGTAAACTTTAAAAGAAAGAGAGAATCTTCTAGATACACACACCACATTGATTTATGCGGATTATGGGTTAAGTAAAAAATCGCTCCTCTGTTTTTTTTTTCTTAAAGCAGAGCAAAAGGTAAATGAGGAATGGTGTGGTCATTTGTTATAATAGCGTACAATTGTGAAAGAAAAATATAACGGATCGGCAGAAGGGGGAATGACACCATGGGGGCTGTGGGTAACACAATTTACATCCGCCCCGAGTGTCACCCATCCTAGCTACGCCACCGAGATGGAGCAACCAAATCTTCTGTTGAAAAAAGTTGCTGATGAGCATAAACTTAGATTTGTATAAAAAAATTGTTTATTAAAAAAAATAAATTTGCTTCATATAATTTAATGGTTTTGCTGTATATTAATGACTTGTTTACGTGTAGCTGTAATAGTTTCCCTATTTAGAAAACCTAATATTATGTATTATCCATAATTTAAACTAAACTTAAAAGGAGCACTGTTGTTTATATAAGCAGTTTAACATAAAATAAGATAAGGGGAGAAATGGGACAAGCTAGTAAAAGGAGTAATGAAATAAGTCGAATTCCTTCTTTTGAATAAGATAAATGTAAATTACTAATACTATTCAAATATTCTAATAAAAAGGATTAAATTTAAACAGAATAGTTGAAATGTTGAATAGAAAATATTCTAAAACTTACAGAAGTCAGTTGCCTATTTTTAACAAAATCTAATCCAACACGCACTTTTCATAAACTGATTTATTTTTAATTCTTAGGTAATGTAGACAAACAAATGAATTACATACTTTTAAGACAAAGAAATTTAAAATAGATATAGTTCAAATTATTTATCTAACTATGTAAGTTAAAGGAAAACATGAAATATAACCCAATAACTCACTTTAGTTTGATTAAGTGGAATCGCAAGTTCTTCCATTGCCGACATCAACAGTTTGACGTCATAGATTGGTTGGTTGGCAAATACTGAAACTTATGCTACTACCCGTAAAGGAGGCTATGGTCTCGAAAATCTAACACCATTACTTCCGTCGAAAATAACTTTTATGTGCTGCATTATCTTACCTATAATTTAGACATTTTCAAGGAAAATGTTTTGATTAGTCAATAATTACGATGGTTTTACTAGAAACAAGAATGATAATTTTTTTATTAGGTGTATATATAACATTATCATTTTAGGAATGAGGGGTTGTCTGACACATGATATCATAAGATATCTCTAGGGGGAGGGGGGGATTTGCCTTTTGATATCGATATCATTTTTGACCCAATAAAAATTATCTCTTTCTTTGTAACATGGTTTTTTGTTCAAAATAGTACATTACGTTTTTTTCTTATTCTGTTATCTATTTTCGCGAAAATACAAAGCTATCATTAAAATCCCTAAATTATAATGAAATTATCTAATTCTAAAATATGGTATACCGCAACTTTTGACGTTCCTATTCATCTTCATATGTGTATGCATGTATGTTTAATCATGGATCGAGAAACCTTATGTGAAATTTATTTGAAATACAGCTTGTATTTTCTAATAAATAAAAGAGAAAAAATGTTGTCCACTTGTTCTGTTGATAAGAATTTCTACGTCTCCCCCCGCCCCCTTCGTTCGGAGAGCAAGTTCGAGTAACGAGAGAGGCTTCTATTAACAAAAATAGCAGTTTTGCCATATCAGTGTTGGATTCATGGGGTGGCCCGGCTTAAACTCCCACCCCCCCTAAACAATGAAATACACCCCCCTAAACAATGAAATACACCCCCCCCCAGAAAAATACTTTTTGTGTTTTCACTGGTGAATAAGTGTCATTCCCCCCGGTATTCTATAATGTCCCCCCCCCCCCCCTACGGAGCCACAGAAGACACTCTCGAAGAAAAAAACACTGCGCCATATGGCGAAATAGCGTTATTGTCGTCGAGTGAGATAGGTTCTAAAATTTTGATTTAAGATTTTTAGAGATTTTGAACTTTACCACATTTTTAAAAATTAGAACAAAAGGATTGTTAATTACTAAATCTATGAGCTCATCAAGATTGTGGTCTGAGGTCGTTAAAATTCCAACAACGTATGCGAAAAAGATTTTTGAATTTTAGTTATTTATGAGATTGGTAGAGGAAAAGGGACCGGTGTTTGTAGTTTTACCGATGGATTATCCGTAAATCTAAGCCAACTGACTGTTTGGTATTTTATTATATTTTTCTAATAAGCATGTATTTTTTTCTACTTTTATGATAATTTTGTCTAAATTTTGAAAGGGGGTGATTCGCGGGTGTGTGTGTGTGTGGGGGGGGCTATTTATAGTCGCCAAAATTTCCCCATCTGCGCACACACGATACGTTATACCATTTCGTTTTTTCTTAAGCAGGCAACATACTAGACGCCAATCTTCAATATTTGAGCGATGCGACTTTCGATGGATTAGTATTGTAAGGAACGTTAAGAAATTGTGTTGCTGAATACGGAAAAAAGAAATGGTAAAACAGATCGTGCTGCCCAGCTTGAAATTTTCGAAAAATAAGAAATACCATATTTCGGTGCTTCTCTTTATTTTGCTTCATGGATTAACTCAACTTTGAACGGAAATTTTTAACATTGTATTATCAGCTTTTTTCAATGAATTTTGAATTTTAAGTAATTTTTAGCTGGCAAATTTCTTATTTGTCATACTTTTAAAAAAATGTTTTTTAGAGTTCAAATAAGTTAATAAGACAGATATATAACATTAAAGAAAAACTTTATTAAGAATTTATGCAAGTTAAAAATGTAATAAAAATACTTGCATACTAATTACATTCACTTAAAAATAATTAAAATGTTACATAATTCTTTGTCTCGCACGTCCGGTAAAAGGATCCAACTGTATGAAACCCAAAGAGCATACAAAGATGAATAAATCCTTTTAACGTATGTCACTGGTATACAGGGTGTTTCTAAATTCATGGTAGGGGAATAAGGGACTTTAAGGAGTGATAGTACACATCAAGACAAACAATATTAAATAGGAAACTAAGGGTCCCAAACGTCTTCCGAAGGAGATAGGCGCCATTAAAGTTTAGGCTCCAAAAATTCAAATGATTATAAAAAACAGAAAAATTGGTCGATTCGTTTGCGGTTTTCACTAAAATTATTTTTTATGTCATTATTGTCTTGAAAATAAATCATAAAGATAAATTTCAAAAATTGTCGGTAGAGGGCGCTTTAGACTTTGGAGTAACGAACAACTATTTTTTACCGTTATTTTTTGCATCATTAATTTTTTTAGAAGCTTAGACATAAACTTGAACTTTGAGCTCAAAATCTAAATCTCTGGGAGTGGTTAAGTAGCGCAAACTGAACTGTAGAGAGAGGTTCAAATTTCAAATTATTATAAAAAACGGAAAAATTGGTCAATTGATTTGTAATTATCACCAAAAGTATTCTTTATGTCAGTATTATTGTGAAAATAAATTATAAAGATAAAATTTAAAAAATGCCGACAGAGGACGCTTTAAACTTTGGAGTAACGGACAACTATTTTTTTACCGTTATTTTTTACATCTCATAATTTTTTTTAGAAGCTTAGACATAAACTTAAATTTTGAGATAAAAATCTGAATCGTTGGGAGTGGTTAAGTAGCGCAAACTGAACTGTGTTCAATGGGGGTGGGAAGGTTCAAATTTCAAATGGTTTTAAAAAACGGAAAAATTGGTCGATTCGTTTGCCGTTTTCGCTAAAACTATTCTTTTTGTCAATATTTCCTTGAAAATAAATTTTAAAGTTTAATTTCAAAAAATACCGTTAGAGGGAGCCTTCAAATTTAGACTAACCAACAACTATTTTTAACCGTTATTTTTTGTATCTAATTAAATGCTTGCAAATGCTTAGATTTAAATTTTGAGCTCAAATTCTAAATCGATGGAAGAGGTTAAGAAGCGCAAACTGAAATGTGTTCAGGAGTTGAAATGTTACCCTCCCCACCCCTCGAACACATTTCAATTTTACGCTACTTAATTACTCACAACGATGCAGATTTTGAGCTCAAAATTTAACTTTGAACATTTACAAGCATTTAATTAGATACAAAAAATAACGGTTAAAAATAGTTGTTGGTTACTCTAAAGTTTAAGGCGCCCTCTAACGGTATTTTTTGAAATTAATCTTTAAAATTTATTTTCAAGGAAATATTGGCATAAAAAACAGTTTTAGCGAAAACGGCAAACGAATCGACCAATTTTTCCGTTTTTTATAATCATTTGAAATTTGAACCTCCCTACCCCCATTGAACACAGTTCAGTTTGCGCTTTTTAACCACTCTCAACGATTCAGATTTTAATCTCAAAATTTAAGTTTATGTCTAAGCTTCTAAAAAAATTCATGAGATGCAAAAAATAACGGTAAAAAATAGTTGTACGTTACTCCAAAGTCTAAAGCGCCCTCTATCGGCAGTTTTTGAATTTTATCTTTATAATTTATTTTCAAGATAATACTGACATAAAGAATAATTTTAGTGAAAATCGCAAATCAATTGACCAATTTTTCCGTTTTTAATAACCATTTGGAATTTGAACCTCCCCCCACAGTTCAGTTTGCGCTGTTTAACCACTCCCAACGATTTAGATTTTGAGCTCAAAATTTACGTTTATGTCTAAGCTTCTAAAAAAATTTAATGAAATGCAAAAAATAACGGTAAAAAATAGTTGTTCGTTACTCCAAAGTCTGAAGCGCCCTCTATCGGCATTTTTTGAAATTTATCTTTATAATTTATTTTCAAGGCAATACTGACATAAAGAATAGTTTTAGTGAAAACCGCAAACGAATCGACCAATTTTTCTGTTTTTTATAAACATTTGAATTTTTGAACCCTAAACTTTAATGGCGCCTATCTTCTTCGGAAGACGTTTGGGACCCTTAGTTTCCCATTTAATATTTTTTGTCTTGATGTATACTATCACCCATTAAAGTTTGTACCATGAATTTAGAATACCCTGTATATTTAATTGTACACAATATTATAATTTTAATTACATGACTTTGAATAACTGATTAATTACACTAGTTTAAAATCCTAGAGTTTCACGTCTACGAATGCTATAATTCTTCAATAAAAATTAAGGATTGGTTGAACTCATTCATTAGATTGAAATTTCACACTAGAAAAACGACATCTATCCAGGCCGTCGAGAGCCGTGACGTGCCCAGGATCAGTCACACATCCCCTTCCCTCTTATACAGACTCTGAAGATACATAAAAAGCATGTGAATCTTTAATAATACCTCCTCGACTTTGAAGACTACTTTGTTCGCCTCTCATAAAATTAATTATTTATTTTCCTGAATTTAAAGATACTAATTAGATATTAATACTATTTAACAAAAGTAATTATAGACCTTTCCTTTTTTGTTGTTACGTTATGGTATACGTAAAAATTATAATGTACAATGTGTATTGTAACTATTGGGCTCCTTTGAGCTTCTTGGTCCTCCAAACAATTTGCCGGCTGAACCCCCCCCCCCCCCCCCTTCTCTCCTCAGATCTGCACTCATTAAGCAGCAAGAACATCATTTGATAGGTTGCCGTACACCGAGGCGAGAATATCATTTTTTCCCTTACTGAAATATAAGTATTTTACAGTGTAAATGGCGTTTTTAATGAAAAAACATTATTTTATAGTACAAATACTGTTTATAATCGAAATAGCATAGATACTGGATTTCTTTTATACCTAATATACCTTAAAAATACGGTACTCGTATTGTAAAGAATGAAAGCAGTAGAAGCACCGTAAAATTTAGGTACACCTATTGAAATGCTACAAAAATGTTTAGAATGTCATTTATCTTACTGAAAAATAATTATTTTACGGTATAAATACCGAGTTTTTACTGAGAAACAATCATTTTACTGTATAAATACCGTTTTCAATCGAAAGGGAACAAAATCTATTTTTTTACGCTCAATATAACTTAAAAATACGGTATTCATACCGTAAAGAGTGAAAATGGTAGTAATACCGTGAAATTTACGGTACATCTACTAGAATTTTACAAAAAAAATTTACAGTGTTGTATGAAAAACGAACAGGTTTACTAAATAAACTTTGACTGCGCATACGTCAACCCTATAAAAATTTCATTTGCATATTGTGTTCGCTAAAAGTATAGAGCAACTTTTGTTAAAGTTTCAAAATCATGGCTTGAAAATTCTGAAAATTATCGTCTGAAGAATAAGATCAAAATCCTATATTCCCAAAATGAAAAAAAAATGAGGGGCTGTATCCATATATTCCATTGATTAGTGTCTACACAGTATTGCACGTACTACTAATATTTGGATACAGCTCCTCATCTTTTTGCTTCATTTTGGGAATAACGGATTTTCATCTTCTTCTATCGACGATAACTTTCAGAATTTTCAAGCTATGATTTTGAAACTTTAACAAAAGTTGATCTATACATTTAGCTAACACAATATGTAAATGAAGTTTTTATAAAGTTGACGTATGCGCAATGAAAATTTATTTAGTAAACCTGTTCATTTTTCATACAATTTTAAATATTTTTTAATTTCGATTGCAGGGTATTATGTACAATGTCGTTTCTCATATTTTCTGAAAAGAACATTGTTTTTTATTAAGAACTCTGCAAATTATAAGCAAAAGCTTGGCAAAATTTGGGACCGTTTTTTTTTAAACCTTAATTTCTCTACGAGTATACAAGCTATCCGCATAAACATGAGCACAGTTTATTATCATAAACCACTTAATCATAATCTGCAGTTTGAACGCTTTTGCTACATTAGTTTTGACAGGGTTATTCAAAAGATATTCTTTCTTTTTCAATTTTTTTGACGGTCCCCTATAGGATTTTGGAAAAAAAATCTTCTCGAAAATATATGACTTGTACTATTTTGTTTATACATCTGGAGTTTCAGAGTCATTCCTCATGTATATTTTTAGATGTTTAACAAAACATCTAAAATCGCAAATGTCAATTTTTTTTTTTTTTTTTTTTTTTTTTTTTTTTTTTTTTCGGTGACTGTACATTTTGTACAATCTGTGGTGCAAAGACTATTTGTTATTAAATTACAGGGCTGAATAAAAATATCCCATTACTTAGTGATATAAAGGGAAACATTCTTTCGGTCGCGTTTTAATAATATTAAACTATTTCAAGTTTTATGAAATATATGTTATGAAATATGTTTGATATATGTTTCCGAGGTTTACTACAAATTACTTACTGTATAATAGAAACCAGATAATATTTACAGGACATACAAAAGATTTCGGATACTCTATCCGAAGTACTGTATAATATTATATCAAGTTTTGAATATTTTTAAAACTTCCTTACAGTACGAGCGCACCCCATTTGCTACGATTGGCGTGCAATTTCTAACTTGTTATTTTATATTATATCTTATCATTTAAAAAGTCGTAGAAAACAGAAAATTAAGAGAAAAATAACTTTTGCCAGTTTAATTTTCTAGCTAATTACACGGATTATTTACCTATTGTTTTGAAGGTGATTTAGCAAATAATTAAGCTTTACACACCTGTGACGAAATATAATAATTTTCTACGATAAAAGAAACATGAATAGCGATCGTAACAAAAACACCATTTCAATCATTTAAATAAACATATTTATGGAAATCAGTTTAGCAAACTACGCTCATTTTCGCTAACTGGAACGTGACACCGATGTCAGATTAATGCATTGTAAAATTAAAGAATTGTGAACATTTCTTCCTTATTACGTACTCAACAAAAAGATTAATTTAACACTTGCACAAGAACTTGTTTTTAATTACTCTGTATCTTATCAAATCTTATCTTATCTTATTCATTGCGTTGATCACCTCCTTTTAATGTTTCGAATCAGTGGAATATCAAAATCCTCTACAATGTTATGTACAGTCTAGTCTCTCTATAACGAAACTCCATACATCGAATTTCTCTATATAACGAATTTTTAGTAGGAACGGTTCCCTTTTCGCATGATTACATTAAAAACAGTCTCTATATAGCGAAATATCTATATCCCTCTACATTTATCTCTCGTCACAAAACTTGTGATACACTGTTCTGATAAATTTAAAGTCTTTTTTCATATAACTTATTTTTTCCGTTAAAGAAGTGATTTTATATCCTTTATCGCCAAAATTACTGTCCGCTATTCGGAATGTCCGTTATTCAGAGGTTAAACGTACAAAAATTTAGGTTTAGGGAGTGGGGATTGGGAAAATGTCCGTTAAATAGAGGTGTACGCTATTCGGGAGTGTCCGTTATGGAGGTTTTACTGTATCTGTCTTTTTGGTTAGCAGATTTCATTTTAGTGACAAAATGCTGCATTCTACGGTTGATCTAATCTTATGATTAATCGTTGAAAGAGATTTGTGAAGTAATTCATGCTTGAAAAGAGTTTAAAATGTCACTAAATCCAAAAGTTGCTGAGTAAACTTTGAAATAAATTTCATCCTGAAGTTAATTTTATTCCTGTTTTTTTATGTAACAAATGAAATTGTACAGTATTTAGATTTAGAAGTAATATAAATACGATAAAAGTGAAAGCGATAGCATTGTTCATTGTCACCACCGTTATACATTTGTAAAAATAGTAGTTGGATTTAAGTTGCCGTTCAAACGTTGAATACTATTTTTTGACATCAGAAAAGAATTCCACTGTTTACACAATGAAAGTCCATAATGAAAGAAATAGGGCTTTGTCGATAATAAAAAACTGTTAAATGAATTTACAATAATCTACATAAGTTATTCCTAATAGAACATAAGCCTAACATCAAATATTTTTTTAGTGTAAAATTTTTCTTTATTAAACTTAATTTTTCTATTATTTTTTTGTTGTTTTACTTTTTTGAATTCTTTATTAAAAAATTAATACCTCTTACCTAATATATATATATATATATATATATATATATATATATATATATATATATATATATATATTAAGTGAGAGAGACATGTCGTCAAGATAAAATAATCAGCAAAGTCTAATTATATTTTTTACAATCAAGAAATGGAGAATCAGTGTAAATTACATCATTTTGACACCGTCAAACCAATTTTTCTCTTTGCATGTGTCATGTTAAAAATGCATTTTAAACTAAGTATGAAGCCATTTTCCACAGAACAAACTTTTTACACGTCCTTTATATAAATTTTTTATACTTAACCAGCATTTATTTAAAAAACCCATTTTTTATTTCATTGTAATGAAAAAAGATGACATCAATAAAATTAAAATGTATAAAGATAAAATAAATCCAATAAATAATATTCTCTTGACGTCAGAGTAAATATGAATTTTAATTAGCTTGTCAAAATAAAGTACACATGTATAAATATTTTTTTACCAAAATTTAACTCTCAATTTAAAAAAAAAGCCGCGTGTCTGAATATTTTTCATTATTTTTGTTTTCTCTGTAACAATGGAAGTAATCCGATTGCCGTTGTTTTGTAGGAATTTCATAAAAAAAGCTTTTAAAATTAAAAGTAAAATATAACAAGTTGGAAGTTGCACGTGAAGCGTAGCAAATTAGGTGCGTTTGTACGATAACGAAGTTTTAAAAATATTACTTTCATATATCAATTTCATAAAATTGTAAATAGTGAATTACAATTAAAACGCTCATCAAACAATGTTCTCCCTATACCATTATGTAATGGAATACTTTTGTGTGGCCTTGTAAATCAATAACAAATGTTCTTTGCAAAACAAATTATGTATGATGTATATTATAATATGTACTTTATAGTTGCGTATAAATTTTGTTAAGTTCGCATGAGTGTAACACGATTAAAATGCATTTGAAACATTTTTTCCCATTGACCGTAATGTAACGGAATACTTTTGAATGTCCCTGTAATTGATCTTTGCATCCGATTTTCATAAAATTTGAAATAACTCGACAAAATTATGTAATAATTATGTATTTTAAATTTCAAACGTATAGCATATATTTGAAACTTTTTCCTAATTGACCATAATGTAATTGAATACTTTTGATTGCCCCTGTAATTGATCTATGCACACGATTATCAAAATATTTGAAATAACTTGACAGAATTATGTAATAATTGCGTATTTTAAATTTCAAACGATTAAAATGCATTTGAAACTTTTTTCCCCATTGACCGTAATGTAATGGAATACTTTTGATTGCCCCTGTAATTGATCTATGCATCCGAGTTTCATAAAATTTGAAATGACTCGACAAAATTATGTAATAGTTATGTATTTTAAATTTCAAACGATTCGGTTGGGTGGTTTTTGTGTTGTTATATGCGGACGGACAGACGGACGGACTGAACGACCACTATAGGTGCTACGTATTATATAATTACGAACGCACCTAAAAATGGAAATAAATTTAAAAATAACTAGAATGGGCATACCTACATATGAACAGCTTTCATTAAAAAATAATTATCAAAATCAGTCCAGTATACAGCTCAGGGCTGATGTCTAAAAAAAAAAACAGCTTGGTCTTTTAAATATATACATAATTTTAATCGTAATTTCACTGATGAAAATTAATTGAAAAATTAATTAAAATTACCGTAATTTCCGGCGTATAATCCGCGGATCAAACAATTATTTTTCGACCCAGAAATTTTCCAAAAGTAATGTAACTTCTTAAATCGCAGTAAATATTTGCCTTCAATCACTAAATAAGATTTCTGGGTCAAAAAAGAATTGTTTGGTCTGCGGATTATACGTCGGAAATTACGGTACATAAAAATTTTATGTTTAGTGCCGCATATATTTCCGCTTGAAATGATGCAATATTTGAAAAAAAAAAAAAAAAAAAAAAAAAAAAAAAAAAAAAAGGTCATTTATTGGCGGAGTCACCCTAGATAGTTAGAAATGACCGATTATTAATATTAATTCTTTTTTAATGTACACTGTTTAAAAATTCTATAAAAACACTGAAAAAAAGCGAGACATTCTGTAAATTTCCACCAGTTTTCCATTAAATGCATTCGATCGAATTTCTCGGTCATCATTTTATAGATACTCCTCTTATCTTATATCTAATCACCGATAGGGATTTCGTCTCCATTTAAAAATATTTTTATCTTTGTTAAAACTTATAACTCAAAATACACACTTATAATATCATTCTGCAATTTTATTACAACTATTAAAAAAGGAAATTTAGTTAAAAAAAATTTTCTTTAACTTTTTATCTACCGCATTATGAATTCATGAAAATTTTACATTCTAAACCATTTTACGTAAATTGTTTTAACTAAATTAAAAGATTCACATAATCATTTAATATATTTTTGAAGGACTTTAGAAGGATAGAAGGATAAAGCAATGTATCTGTAACTCATTCTAAACAGTATTGCAACTAATTGACGCATTAAAAGAATTTTATAATAAGTAATTTTAATGGTACTTATAGCGTTGCAAAGGTTAGAAAAAACACGGGAATAAACCGGGTTTTTAGGAATAAACCTGGAAAAAACCCGGGATTTTTTGGAATAATTCGGTTTTTTTGGGAATAAACCTGGGAATAAACCTGGTCTGTTGGAAATAAACCCGGGAATAAACCGCCTTTTTGCAACTCTAGGTACTAATAAGTACCGTCGGTAGATAAAGGTTAAATTAAAATAATTTAGAAAGGAAAAAATCATCTCCTCGGTGTTAGTGGGGAATTTTATTGACTTTTTTTCGCTGAATCATAAAAGACACATTCTGAATAATGTAACAACAGCTCCTATTAGCCCAGGCAGTAGGGCAGTGGTTCCCAAACTTTATTGTTGCTACACCCACCTTCAAATAAACAAAAATTGCTAATTCCAGTGTGTGTAAGTGGAATAATAATTAAAACACACAAACAACAAAGGTAATTAAAAATACATTACTATCAAAACATAACTTTATAATTAGTGCGTTTTTCTGGCATTGGTATTTACCAATGAAAACATCTATATCAGAGTCAAAACTTGTTAATTTCAACCTTAATTTACTTTCAACATACAGTCTTTCCCATAGTTGTCTTTCAAAAACAGCCAAGTACAAAAAGCATGCTCAAACTTGCATGTTGTGTTAAATTCAATCAAGGAATTCAAAGCTCATTTAGATGTTTCTGAATATTCTGATCGTATATTTCTTCATATGGAAATTAAGGAATTTTCCTTGAAATGTTATTTACTGGTGAAATTGTTATATATTTTTAACAGATTACATACAAAATATATTTTTGTGACAAACTTTGATTGTTTCCGTGACCCACTAAAATAGGCGCTGTGACCCACCCATATTTTGGGAACCGCTGCAGTAGGGTGTTCTTCCGCTGTCAAAAGGTATCGGGTTCAAACACAAGATTGTGTGAACAAATTGTGTGAAAAATAAATGATACAGCAGTTCAAAATTTCTGGAAATATTCAGATTTCTTCTGGCACGCAGAAGATTTTGTGATTTACTGATTTTGAAGAATAAATTAAGTTATTATCATTCAAAAATAAATTTACAGAGTTTTGCGTATTTTTAATTGACAGAGTGTATTATAAATTTATCAAATAATTTTTCTGTTATTTAACAAAATCTCTGTAATTTTACGTAATATTTAAAATGATGGATTACCTGTATATCCGTGGTAATTTCACAGAAATTTTTTTAACAGTATATATAAGATAAACATTTTCTAAATTACTATTATTGAAAATTAATTGTAAGAGACATGTTTTATTTATTACCAGATGAAGTTTATTGAAAAAACAAAGCATTAAAATTACTATTATTATATTATTTTATTAAATACATATTACAAAATTTTCTGTAAAAACTGTATGATATTTTAAAATTTCTATTATAAATTAATGAAAGATTAATGTTATCAAAGAACAATAAATGTAATTTTTTTTAATACATAGGATTTTAATATCGGATTAGAGATATCATTAGCAAAGAAATTAACTACTTAAAACGTTTTGTAAGCTCAACGACTATGAAAGTTTAACAAATGAGACAAGCGTTCAATTACACACATTAAACATCATTTATGAAAATAATATGCAATCATATATTTAAGGACGCACATAATTGGTATGATATGCATTTTGCTTTTGTTTTCTGGAGGTCATCCGTGTACTTAAATGATTACATGAAAATAAAAAGGTTGTCGGAATTTCAAACAGTTAAAATGTTTTTATTCTACTATGTTTTTAAAATCAATAATCAAAGAATAATTTTTGAAGATTTTTTTCTTTTACACTTTATTATTAAAGGTAATAATAATAAAGCTGTGATGTAAAGCTAACTAATTACAAAAATGTAACATTTCCAGCATCTTCTGACACAAAATAGCTTTTAACCAATTTAATTTGTTGTTAATTTTATTGTTTAAGTTGTTTGTTAATTTTGTTGTTTAAAGTGTTCGTTAATTTTAATGTACTGTAAACTGAAATCTTTTCGGAGACGGGTTTCGTTTTAGAGCTGATTTGCGGTATCTTGTGATGAATCTGACTTTATTTTATTTGCTCTAGACCATAGGTTCCCAACCTTTTCTGGTCCACCGCCCCCTTTACAAGGGAAAAAAATGGCCAACGCCCCCTCTTGCACAATAGTTAATTCTACAAAATGTTAAAATATCATTGGATATTATCTATATTTATCAGTCAGTCATTCTATTGATTAAAGTAAAAGTTAATTAAAACGACCATCAATTATAGTAAAAAATTGTTTAATAAAAATTGAAAGCTAAACACAAAACCAATAAGAATTTTTGAAAAATAACGAAATAGTTGAGGCTATTGGAGTTTTACCAACTCTTTCATATCAGATTCCAATTTCTTCAACATCAATCACAAATTGTCGGGTTCAAAGATACATCTTCCTTTTCTTATACAGTAAATTAGCTACTCCACGGAACCCACTTTTAGCCAAATCTGATGAAAGGAAAGCAATTAAAATTTTATGTATTCTCCCTTTCAATTCAAGTTAGAGAGCTGTAGTTTTTTGAAGTTAGAACTCTTGGTATCCATTTCTGAATTTTACCAATAGTTCTAGTTTGCCGCGAGTTCCACGTTTTCCTCCTCCAAATATGATGATACTGCTGTAGCTGCATTTGCAAAATTATCTAAAAACAAACTCGGTGTAATCATGTATAAATATCATGGAATCGCTCTGAGAAAACTTTATGAAGAACGTCCAAGTGTTCACAGTAAGTAAATATTCTTGTTTGTACAAACTGCGAATAATGTGGCAATTTGGCTGCATATCTCTTCTGCCTTGATTTCCTTTGAGCAAAAGAAGTTTACCCACAGAAGCAACTATGTGTTTTTTGTTTTAATTAAATTCAACTCATCATCTTACAATCAATTTATGCATTACTATAAATATTTAAAATATTTAAATTTATGTAATTTAAAAAATCTAAAGAGTCTGTCGCATAATCGATGTCATTTTTTAATGCAATCAGTTTTTAACGTATTTTATACCTCTGTTTTTAGTTAAGTGTAATACTGAATCAAATATATCTAAAAATGATTCAGACAAATACCCTTTCAGAGACACCGAACTTCTGTGTGCAGCAGCAACTGATTGAATTCATTTGGAAGTTTGATGCAGAGTGATAATGAAACCTGCACTATAAAATAAAACAATTGTTTCACTTTGTTGTGAAATTATTTTCACTATAAAGTTGGCAAAATACCATGTCATTCAATGAATTGCTTCTATTCATATTGACTGCTCTAATAATGTAATGAAGCGACTTATACAGGTGTTCATTGCAATTTTTTGAAACCAATTGCTGCTGATGTGTAACGGAATGTACTGAGAGTACATTTAGTACTGCTTGTTTAAAATGTGTTAATGAAACCCTCCTGATGTCCCGTCGTTGTTCGAGCCTCATCAGTAGCAAGTGACAAAATATTATGAGAAATTATTTCTTTCGGACTAACTTCGCGGAATTAGATATCGATCCTCTCTTTGTATCAGTTTCCAAATTTTTAGCAAATAATAACTCTTATTTTTTTATTAGTTTTTGTTATTTAGTAACGATGATGTATGGAGTTGAATGGAAAATTTGCAGTAACGGTATATTGTTATTTCAATGCTTTTAGCCGTCTATTCCTCTTTATACCGAACTATAACTCGGGATTTTTTCTGCTACTATCAGATGGTTTTTTATGATGAAGAACAGTTTTTATTATCTCTCTGACTGCAGGAAACATTAATTTCTCGCCAAATATGAGCAATTTTAATAATTTTGGTATTTTGACTGTTTATTTTTTTTTATTTCCTATCTTTGAACTGGTCAGATGTGGCAATCCCAAAACTTTCTTCTATTTCATACATGTTAATAGTTCAAAATTAGCTATCACAGTATCAAAATTAAATGACAATCTATGTCCATCGTGAGGATTCTTATGATATGAAATTCCGTGCATTAGTTCTTGAAATAGGACTACTGCGACTATCGAGGAAAATGCAGAATAAAAGCGCCACGTGTTATACGATTTGCAACAAAACATAATCAGCAATAATATTTATGAAGGTAAAACTGTATCTGAAATTTGACGAAAATCCGTGATTTAATTCTTAAGATACAGCTGTTGCAGAAATCGTGAAAAAGAGAGAATAACAGAGCCACCTTTTGAGCGATTTTCAACAAAATGTAAAGAGAATCTCTTCATGTCAAGGAATAAACAAATCAAAATTCGGTGAAAATATATTTAGTATTTCTTGAGATAAAGCCATTGTAGAAATCGTGAAAAAAAAAGCAGCATAGCAGCGCCACCAGTTGAGGGATTTACAACAAAAACTAATGAGAGTCAATTTACAAAAGAGAATACCTGCATGTAGATTTTTTATAAATTCCATGCATTAGTTGTTGTGATAGAGCGCCTATAAAATCTATGTCACATACAGACAGATAGGCTAACAGACTCACAGACAGACATTTTGTAAAAACATGTTTGTGGAATCTCTGACCCCTGAAACTTGTAAATCCGTCAAAATCTGAAACTCGAAAATTTTCGCGAATCTAATATTTGCTTTTTGTAAAGATAGAAGAAAGTATGTATCTTTGTCTTTTCTATCAGCACACATTTATTCAAATGATCTTGTAGCCTAGAAGGCTTCATTTGATAAAACTTCTTAGCAAATTAAGCACATAGGTAACGATTGGTTTGTAGGAGAGTTCCTAGATTCGTATTTCAAATGCTCAATAATGTACAGCTAGCATTTCTTCTTCGATTAAGATATTTTGAAACATAAAAATTACCCCTATATAAATTTAAATAAATTTACTTTTGAACAAATTTATAGATATAACGATTTTTATCACTTTCACTAAGGTTAAACAAATTTCTTAATAACAAAGTCCGATTCCAATCACGGGTTCGTTTAAAAATGTTTGCTCAATTCGTGTCGTCATACTTCAGAATTTTTAGAAATACAGGTTAATAAAAAAATATTTATGTTTAAAACTTTTAGCCAGCCAACTATCGCAAATTTTTACTCCACAATTTTTGAATTCATAATGATTTTTAATTCGAGTCATAGCCCTTTTTCGATTTCCAGGGCTATTTTTAGACATTAGTAAAATAAGTTCAACTCGCCTTCCCCCCCCCCCCCCTCAGATTTAGGTTCGTCTGTATAGATTTCCATTTAAAGGTGCAGTTCAGGTTTTAGTCTCGGACTGGACAATGTATAGGATATTAAATATTTTCATTATATTGGTTCCTAAATATGTAGGTATGCCATGACCGCCCCCCTGGACTGTTCTAACGCCCCCCATTCTTCTCTAGACTCGCTACCGCCCCCCTGGAAGGCTCCAGCGCCCACTGGGGGGCGGTATCGCCCCCGTTGGGAACCTATGCTCTAGACAATCATGTGTCAATTGTGATAATTCTGCCACTAATTATGCTAGGTTATTGCAGAAAACAATAATAAAATTTGTTAAAATAAATTTAAAAAAATCATAATTTAAAAATATTTAAAAATCATAACAAGTAGCTAAACTGAGTTGCAGTTTTCAAACAAATTTCATTAAAAATTACATTTTTTTTCCTACTTCATGATGTAAAAATTAAAGTTATGCGATATTTAAAAGCGAAAGAGCGATAAAAAAAGCAACACTTTTTTACTTACCCATCATACATAGTATAGGGTAAGTCTTGCAATCGTTTTGAAAATCGGAAATTTTTTTTTGACGAATTTACACGTTTCAGATATTGGAGATTCCGAAAAACATATTTTTAGAAAAAAAATTTTGCCGTCCGTCCTTCTGTGTGTCTGTCTGTAACCGCTCTATCTCCCGAAAAAATTGAGATAGAGACTTGAAATTTTGTATGTACTTAGTATGTAAGAATGGGACGAAGCCTATTTAATATCAGTAACCTCGATTATCCGGAACTATTTTTTTCGGACTCTCGAAAAATTCGTTCTGATGAAAGGAATACAAAAATTTTCGATTTTTTTTTATTTTAAGGGATGGACGTAAAAGGCAATAAAATAACACAAATTTTGCATAAAGAACGAAGTCGATCGGATTATTAGTTGCCGAGATATGTGTAATCCTGTTTTTCACATTCTTCGATTTTTCATGACCCTGTATTTCATTCAAATTTCAATTCAAAGATATATTTTAATTGGAAATGAGATGATTAATCCGACGCAGTAAATTGTTAGTTAATATGATTATTATTTTTGGAGTTATAAGGATGTTTCTTTTACGCAATCCGGTACTACTTGAGTATTTTGGCGTTTTGTAGAAATTGGCTCATCAGCAATTTATTAATAGAGCATTACTGTATATATTAAAACTATTTAAATATGTGTTCAAATATTATTTTGGAATTGCGATGCATTCTACTAATAATTCACATGCGTTTTATTTTCATATTTTATAGTATGCATATCCATGATGGGTAAGTATTACGGTGGCCCCCAACGACTAGTTTACTTACCCATCATACGTAGTATAGGGTAAGTCTTGCAATCGTTTTGAAAATCGAAAAAAAATTTTTGACGGATTTACACGTTACAGATACTGGAAATTTCGAAAAACATATTTTTTTGAAAAAAAAAATTTGCCGGCCGTCTGCCTGCCTGTCTGTCTGTCTGTCTGTAAACGCTCTATCTCCCGAACAAATTGAGATAGAGACTTGAAATTTTGTATGTACGAATGTATGTAAGAATGGGACGAAGCCTATTTAATATCAGTAACCTCGATTATCCGGAACTATTTTTTTCGGGCTCTCGAAAAATTCGTTCTGATGAAAGGTACATAAAAATTTTCGAATTTTTTTATTTTAAAGAGTGGATGTAAAAGACAATAAAATAACACAAATTTTGCATAAAGAACGAAGTCGATCGAATTATTAGTTGCCGAGATATGTGTAATCCTGTTTTCCGCATTCCTTGATTTTTCATGACCCTGTATTTTAATCAAATTTCAATTCAAAGATATATATTAATTGGAAATGAGACGCTTCATCCGACGCAGTCAATTGTTAGTTAATAGGATTATTATTTTTAGAGTTATAAGAATGTTTCTTTTACGCAATCCGGTATTACTTGAGTATTTTGGCGTTTTATATAATTTGTCGAATTTGGCTCATCAGAATTCATTAAGAAAGCATGACTATGTATATTAAAACTATTTAAATTTGCGTCTAAATTTTATTTTGGAATTGCAGTGCATTTTATAAATATTTTACACACGTTTTATTTTCATATTTTATATTATGCATATCCATGATGGGTAAGTATTACGGTGGCCCCCAACGACTAGTTTTCTTTTTTTTTCTTATGGCAGCCATCCAAAAGTGGATTATGTATTTCCGTGGTAACAGTCCGTGGTAACCAAATAGTCCTTTGTCTTAATAAATTGTGCTTTTCATTTTTAAAATTAAAGGTAAAAACTAGATAAGATATTTAAAAATTATTTTAAAAAGATAAAAAATTCAGTAAAGTAAAATGCAACTTTCAAACAAATCGCATTTGAAAGACCCCCCCCCCTCCCCACACACACATCTACAATTCTATAGTCTGACTTGTCAGATCTGCCAATTCCCAAACTTTCTTTTATATTATTATATAGTAATACATCAAAAAGCGTAAATTTTAAAATTATATTTTATGAACATAAAATATGTAGTTAACTGATCTTTCAGTGACGCAGCCAGAATTTGTCTCTAGGGGTGGGGGGAATTGTGTTGTTGACAATGATGATGGCCGGTTACTTGAATCAACGGTTAATCGAGTCAATTAATTAATAAATAAAATCATATTTATGTTTTTTCTCGGGTAATACAATTATCAGTTACTTTGGTTATGATTCTCTTAAAAAGCACTTACAATATTAAGCTTACAAAACATAAAATGCATCAAGAAATAACAAAATACTATATTAGATTTACATAAAGTGCTTAAATATGATCAGCTAAACTTTAAGAGATGGAAGAACACAGTAAAGCTAGCAATTTTTTACCGAAAATTGTTCAGTGAAAAATATTTAGAGTTTCACTCGAAGACAATCCGAAATTCTTGTTTTTTTATTTTTAAAACTTGTTTATTACTTGTTTTTATGTTAACTCTTGTTTTTTATTTTTTTAAACTGCTGGTTGTAATGTTGCCAGCAGTTTTTGCTGTAAAAATTGCTGGCAACATTACTGCGTAAATTTAACGGATTGTTTTCTACAGTGTCGGAGATATAAGTATTGCTTTGTTTCAAAATAATCACTGAATTTTTTAAAACCACCCTCTTAGATGTCCGGAACCAAAATTTCCAACCTAGAGCATAAAATCAACACCTATTGTTCGATATACACCCAGATCTAATAAGGATTTATTTACTGTGAAAATTTAATAAAGTATTCTGTTTGATTAAATTACGTGCATTAGTTTTTGAGATATATCTTATACGAAAGTCGTGAAAATTTCAGCATAGCTGCGCCACCTATTGTGCGATTTACACAAAAAGGAAATCAGCTACAGCTTAAGTCAACTTGTAACTGAATCTGAAGTTTGATGAAAGTCTGTGAGTCAGTTCTTGAGATAGGGCTATTGCGAAAATCGAGAAAAATGCAGTTTTGCAGCCATATCTGATCGGATATATACACCAAAATCTAATAAGCACGAGTTTATATCAAGGTCTAATTGAGTCTAAAGTTTTGTGAAATTCCCTGCATTAGTTCTTGAGATAGAGTGCCCACAAATTTTCTGCTGCATACCGACAGACATTTTCCAAAAACCTTCAAATCGTGTTCAAGATCTTCTAAAACGTATAAATCCTTCGAAAAACGGAAGTCGAGATTTTACACGAATCCAATACTTTCTTCTAGTTAAAGTAAGAAAAAAGTAAAAAAAAAAAGTTAAAATAAGTATGTTTTGTTAAAACTCCTCGTGCAAAACATATTTAAACTGTATTGGCGTAAAAATCTGTATTTTGTAGAAATTCAGTGAAGCCGGACAGGCTAATTAGGTTTTCTTGTGGGCCGGAGCGGCCTACAAGAAAATCTTCGGCTCCGGCCAAAATTTTAATTTTTACACTGCTCTGGAATAGAGTTGAAATTTTAGCTTTTACACTCATCGGGTCAGTAATTTTTTTTGCAAGGACCGGACTTAGACTTAACTTTTAGCTTTTTATACTGGGCTAGTCTAAAAAAAATTCTACTGGTCGAGTCGTGCTCGGGACTAAAACTTTCGGCCCGTGCAAGCCTCTAACAGGAAGATTGAAACTCAGAGAGACTTACAAAGTGTATGTTTTATGTTTTTTCTGTAATTCGATGGTCCAGTATCGTTTTAAGTGTGAAACAGAGATAAAAATGCAATTGAAAATAGTACAGTGTGTAATAGTTAAATTCAAAGCTTCTAAGCAGCAGGAAATGACCATTCTTTTAGCCTAAGATGGTTTTAAAATGTTATCACTGCCTTTTTTCAAACAAATGACCAGTTTTCACTTAACCAATGCATGTAATATGTACTTTCACAGGTTTAAAAGCAATATTCTCCGTTTAATTGAATCATATTATTGAATAGAATTTGATTAAAAAAATCACAGATTTCAAATAGGCCAAAAAAGTTTAATATTAACTTTAGTTTTGATTAATAAAAAGGCTTATGTGTATAACTAGCGATTCATTTAAGCGGCAATTATTGTAGTTAAAAAAAATCTGTGAGGGATTTTAACACAAAATCCTTCGCCCCCTACCCCACCACCACACATACATACACGCACTTTGCTGCGATATTGTGTTATAATATAGTAAATCATATTTAAACGCACACACACACACACAAAAAAAAGGCCCGAATTAATTTGTATACTTAATAATCTAACTCTAATATATCAGGAATAAGACGGTGAAAAATCGATTAAAAAAATTCGCTTCTACAAGCATGAACCAGTTAAAATTAATAAAATAATACAAAAACATATATTAAAGTTTCTAATCACAAAATAACTATTATTATCAACAACGTAAGAATATTTGATTCATGCGTGATCCCACTCATTGGAAAACTTTAATTGCTACAATCTTAGTTTTTACGATCATTTTTAATGAAACTAGATTATACCCTTTTAAGTACATCGAGTTCATTCAAGCGAGAGAAGAAAAGAGATTTGTGTTCAGATCTCGAAAATATTTTGCAATCAAAATTAATATTGAATATACGATATCCTCAGGGCCAGGAATGTAATAAAGAATATACGTGGTTATACGCCGTATACCTTCTGGATTTTTTAAAAAAGCAACGTTTACCCTCTGTTTCTCAAGAAAGCTTATAATATATGAGGACCTCAGAAGCCAAGGGGTACAAGTGACATAATTTAGATTTCGAGTAAATTGAGTTCAAAGTTAAGCATCAATTGTAATTGAATGAATTGAGATAGGAATCTTTTGCTTATTTCTTAATGTTCTTTGAACTCTTATTTCAATAGCTGTTTAGAAAAACAGCCGAATAAATTTTGTTTTAAATGTGTAACTAAGCAATATTTATCAGCATTCGGCACTTGTACCCTTTGGCTTCCAAGCAGTAATGAAAACTGCTTTGAAGCCAAAGGGTACAAGTACCGAATTAACAGAAGAAATAAAAAAATATCTATACTAATAAAATAACAAATCGCTCTGTCTGCGTGTGTGTGTGTGTGTGTGTGTGTGTGTGTGTGTCTGCGATGGCTAGCAAAATCTATGGGACGTACGAAGCTCAAAATTTTTATGAGAGTAGCCCAATATCTCTCCTGATGCACCTGAGCTTCAGAATTTCGAAATTCTATTTATTAACTGAGTAATTAATTAAATTCCAAAGATCACTCTCATAAAAAATCGCCTTTTTTCTTCTTTTTTTCTCTCCATTCAGTTATGGTTGGTTGGTTGCATAAAATTTTCGCATAAATAATTAAAAAAGCTGGGAATAGACCTTTAAAATTCATAGACTGGCAAACTGTCAGTTTAAATGATGATTTTTTATCACAGCGGTTGTAAACCATGGAGGAAAAAGATAGGTGGTGGTGAAGTGAACCGAAAAAAGGGTTGCAATATTAAATCATTTATCGCTCAAATTTTAATGTCCCAAACAAAAGCATGTGGAAGTGATTTTGTATTAATAAGACGAATTGAAAGAAATGAATTACAGCCGAAGCGTATTTTATGAAGAAATAGTAATTTTTTAAAATGGTCTTTTTTCTATTATATTATTTATTTTTAAAAAAATGTTTGCTTTTAAAATAATTGAAATTGATAAATTCGAAATAATTAAATGTCAAAATAAAATAAAATAAAATATTGAAAACATTTGATTTGAACTAAAAATTGTATTACTAAAAGGTTTCTTTTTTTTCAGAACTTTTTAATACTTTATAACGTAGATGAAAATATGGTTTTAATATAACAACATATTAATAACTCTATATCAATATATAAAATATATTTATGAAAACATTCTTTTAAAATCATGCGCGAAAACTTAAATAACAAATCTTAGTCTAAAATCTAGATTTCAGAGTGCAGACGATTTTAAGACATTAACGAAAGAATGCTAACTTTTCAAGCAAAATCTTAAATGATGCTTCTATATTGATATTTCAAAGTGACGGCTAGGTTACATTTATGTTATATTTAAGTTACGGTAGGGTAATGTTAAGTCGCAGTTAGGTTACAGACAGATTATGGTTATGGTACAAAAGTTTACGGTTAGGAATTTGTCCACAGAGTCAACATTACGCATGCTTTGATTAAAAATATACACTTTTGTTAAATGGCTCTGAAATTATAATACTATATACCAATCTTTTATCATCGCGTATCGATTCATTCAAGGTATAGTCGGATTTAAGAATGATATAATTAGTTTGAAATTCAAAATATTTCACTTGGGATTTCTATGTGAAAAAAATAATTAGTTACGTGATTTAACAGTGATTTTTACGGGTAAATATCAACACTTTAACGCGAAACTAACGCAATCGTTGGATACATGTTCCCTCCCGTGTTTCTCATTGCTCATTTTAAGTATTTTTAGAGCTTAATATTAGTTGTTGTTTTTAAAACCGATTTTTCACAAAGTCAGCTGCAACGTATTTCAGACAATGCATTTCTGCATGCTTCCAGTTATTGATAAAATCATACAAATTTCAAGTTCGTTTAATATTGTTAATACGAACCCGGGCAACGCCGGGCGGGTCAGCTAGTATGAAATAAAAAGATAAATTTATAAAAAATGAAGAACAATGTTGATATAAATAAATGAATGGACAAAACTTTGTTTTAATAAAAGTTCTAAAAAGGAAAAAATATGAGATAAAAAAATGAAGATACGGAAAATTTAAGATCAATGTTGAAACACATGAATGAAACAACAAACTTTTTTCTAACATAAGATTTAAAATTTTATTATAAGTTTTGAAAAAGTTGAAATTTTCTAACATTGTCTAACAAAGGTAAAAAAGTGAATATATTTTCAGTTTGTCTGTCTGTCGGCACTCTAATTCTCGTAAATATACTCGAATTGCGCTGAATCTTTTGGAAATTATTTACGCTTATCCTAGCACGAACCCTATTTCAAATAAAGTTCATAGCATGATTAATTTATTTACAGGGACAGTCAAAAGTTTTTCGTTTCATTATGGACTATGGCGAAAAAATCGTTTCATATGAATTTTAAAAGTGTTACACCCTGACAAATATATTATATTCATCAAGGAAGTTAATTAAAATATGCATTCTGTGAAATATGTGGTGAAAAGAAAAGCTAATATTCATTTACAGGGCCACGCAAAAGAATTCAATTACATAATGGGAAAGAGAAAATTGTTTGCAACATATTTTAATTACATTAAACTTTTTATGTATAATAAAATTAATATACGTCTATGAGATTTAATATAAGTTATAATGCGCATAACATGAAGTTCACAGCACTTACAGGGACACACAAAAGATTTGAAATAGTATATTCTATCCAAAATACTGTACATTATCGATATGGTTGATGGATGGATGAAATGCCTTCTTAATAATGATATGCGCTTTTAAGTTTCACTAAATTTATACATATTACATGGTATGTATAAATGCTATATTTGATATACAGGGTTACACAAAAAATCTGGTAAAGGTTACTGAATATGAGTATAATTTACTTAAAGATTGTTTTTAAATAAGTTAAGTATTTTTATGATGAATTTCATTCAGTTTACACAGAAATGTTTGTAGAATACAGATAAAGTGATATACAGGGCAACACACAGAATTGGATACATGGTCATCTATGGATGATAATTTCTTGAAATATTATTTCAGTAGTCTTAAGAATGTTTTACGTGGAACTAAATTTTAGCTAAATACTGGCTAATACAGGTTCTAGGTAAACTCCAGGGATGAACAAAAATATACAAGTATGTTTCCATCTATTAGTACAAAATGCTAAAAGAGAAATTTCAAACTGTTACGCATTTTCTTCCTAAATTAGTTTTTTCTATTATACAGTATATATATAACCGACAGATCAAACACAAGGCTGTTCAAAAGTATTAAAATACATACTTTTCTATGGACAGTAACACTTTATTACCTTAATTGCGAAATTTTTTTAAAGATTTCAGGAAATCTTGGAAAGTGTTTCAGAATCTATGTTTAATGTTTGATTTTTCTTACTTGTTAACAGTTTGCATTTATTTAATGTAATATTTAATGCATTAAAAAGCAAACTCTAAACAGAAAAAAAAAACTGATGAAAAACATTTTGAAAAAATGCATACAACTCCAGTTCATACGGTTTAAAACGTCACAAGGTGTAAATAATTTTAAACTATGATTGGTACAAATTGGTATATGTTCGGGTTTTTGTACCAATCGTTAAAAATGATCAAATTTCTGGGGCGTTTTCAGAGTCATGAACTAGCCTTGCATGTCGTTGGTCGCGCTTCAGCTATATAGACGATAATGAATACAACTGCACTTATACCCCTTGGCCTCCACGCGTTTTACGGTTTCGGGAAAGAGGTTAAGTAACTGACCCCTAAAACTCAGTGCATAATTAAAAAATCACTCATAACTCTTTACCTACAAATAAATAGACTTATTTCCAGATAGCCTGTGCACTTAACTCATTTTTTTCAAATTTATCACTTATACAACCTTGGTTTCTGGGCTCCTCATATACACTCTAGGGTATACCTCTCTGCATTGAGCGTATACCCTCTGCTTAAAGCGTATATCTTCTGTTATTTTTACGACTACACCCCTGCTCAGGGCCGTAGCTGGAAGTGAACAATAGGGGAGGGGGGGGGGGGCTCATACTTTTTTTTCTCTCTCTCTCTCTGACGCAGAAAGATAAATTAGTGCATATTTACATTGTATGTGCTATGTTTATTATTAAACTGTTGTAATAATTTCATTTTATGCTAAGAAAAGAATATGATGATGAAAAATTTCAGTGTAAAACTAGTTCAAAAATAAACATCATGTTAGCTTCATATGTGCAAATAGGATGAGCGGCTGTTGAAACACTTATTTTAGATACAATTTAGTAATTTTGCAAAAATTGTGAAAGGGTCTCAAAACTAAATTAGATTTTTGAACGGAGTTTCCTTTGAATTTTCGGAATAGAAATTCATTGAGTGACCTTGGAATCTTTTTCAGAAGAGGCTCAAAATATTTTAGGGGAGGCTGAACCACCCATAATACCCCCTTAGCTACGGCCCTGGATATCCTGTCAATTGAACGGTTGCAAATTCTTAGGCACGTTTTTCAATTTAGGTTGATGCAATTTATTTCTTTCAAAATTTACCCCACAGCAGTTACTTTTTACGCATTTAAAAAAAATGCAAGCTAATCAGTTTGACCGCTATTCAGAATGATATTGTAAACACAATGCGAAAGGGAGTTCTACAATCTTAGTTTTTATGATCATATTAATGAAACTAGATTATACCTTCATAAGTACATATAGTAAGATATCTCTAGGGAGAGGGGTGGGGTGGTATTTTGATATTGATATCATTTTTGATCGAATCAAAATGTTCTTTTTTTTTTTTTTTTTTTTTTTTTTGTAACATGGTCTTTAGCACAAAAAAATATGTTATCGTTTTTTCAGTTGGTTATCTATTTTTGTGAAAATACAAAATTATTATTAAAATCCTTAAATTATTATAAAAGGATTTAACTCTAAAATACAGAGTACCCCAACGTTTGACATTCCTATTCTCCTTCATATGTGTATGCACATATAATCACGGTGCGAGAAACCCTATGTGAAGTATATATGAAAAGAAGCAAATGTTTTCTAATAAATGAAAGAGAAAGAGAACTAGTCGTTGGGGGCCACCGTAATACTTACCCATCATGGATATGCATAACATAATATATGAAAACATAACATATGTAAACAATTTATAAAATGCATTACAATTCCAAAACAAAATATAAACGTATATTTAAGTATTTTTAACACATCATCATGCTCTCTTAATGAATTTCTGATGAACAAATTTCGATAAATTGTATGAAACGCCAAACTATTCTAGTAGCACTGAATTGCATAAAAGAAATATCCTTACAACTCTAAAAATAATTATCATATTCACTAACGGTTTCTTGCATCGAATTAAGTGTCTCATTTCCAATTAAAATATATCCTTGAGTTGAAATTTGAATGAAATACAGGGTCATGAAAAATCAAAGAATGTGGAAAACAGGATTAGAAATTTCTCGATAACTAATAATCCGATTGACTTCGTTTTTATGCAAAATTTGTGTTAATTTATTGCCTTTTACGTCCACTCCTTAAAATAAAAAAAAATTCGAAAATTTTTATATACCTTTCATCAGAACGAATTTTTCGAGAGTCCGAAAAAAATAGTTCCGGATAATCGAGGTTACTGATATTAAATAGGCTTCGTCCCATTCTTACATACTAAACACATACAAAATTTCAAGTCTCTATCTCAATTTGTTCGGGAGGTAGAGCGGTTACAGACAGACACACAGACGGACGGACGGCAAAATTTTTTTTCTAAAAATATGTTTTTCGGAATCTCCAGGGTCCGAAACGTGTAAATCCGTCAAAATTTTTTTTTCGATTTTCAAAACGATTGCAAAACTTACCCGACTACGTATGATGGGTAAGTAAAAAATGGTGTCCACTTACTTTATTGACAAGAATTTCTGTCTGCTCCCGAATCCTACCTCCGTTTGAGGCTAGTGCAACAAGACTTTTTTACTGTTGAATGAAAAAACAAAAAACCTATAATAAAATACTTTTAAATAGTAACTATTTCAGCTAAGTGTTATTTGATATAAGGAGATATTTTATTGACTTCTCTTAATTTGAATCAATAAAGTTGCGAAAAGTAAATGTAACTAGTTTTGCTTATGACTCCAAACAACAGAAATAAATTCAAAAAATAAAAAAAAATCGTACAGTTTGATAACCATATATTTACCGGGGGGGGGGGGGGATCGAAGGATGATAACATATGATATCAAAAGAAGGGGAGGGGGTCCAAAATTTTCAAAAAGTTAATAACGTTATATTTGCACTGCCCCTTTCAAAAAGTTTTTGCAATAAAAATTAACATTAAATATACGATATCCCGTCAAGTGAATGGTTGCAAATTTTCAGGCACGTTTTCAATTTAGGTTGGTAAAATTTATTTCTTTCAAACTCTAGCCCACAGTCGTTACTTTTTACGCATTTAAAAAAAATGCAAGCTAATCATTTTGACCGCTATTCAGAATGATATTGTAAACACAAAGCGAAAGTGAGTTTTTTACGCTTCAGTGGAGCAACAGATGAGAGATGACCGTGAAAATCAGAACAGTGACTAAGTTTTAACGAAGCATACTCTGCTAGCGGACCGAATTGTACAACAGTCATACATTATTTAGCCCTTTTTTTTTACGCTCTTCTATATTCAATAGAAGAAACTATTGTAATCGAATTATTTTTTTCGACTTCCGGTTTTGACGGATTTATACGTTTTAGGGGCCAAAGATTTCAAAACACATGTTTTTAGAAGATGCCTGTCGTCCGTCCGCCTGTCCGTGTGTTCGTGTGACGCCCATAGATGATTAGTTTCTTAGCTCTGGGAGGGGTTTTAACCCCAAAACCACCCCCCTGGCTGCGCCACTGCGTATAGTTGCCGTTCAATCCATCCCTCTGTCTGTCGATTCGTCCGCATAACAAACACAAAAAACTACCCAACCGAGTTTGAAAATTAAAATATGTAATCGTTACTTAATTTTGTTGAGTCATTTCAAATTTTATGAAAATCGGATGCATATCAATTACAGGGACAATCAAATCTCTTCCGCTACATTACGGTGAATGAGGAAAAAAGTTTCAAATGCATTGTAATCGTTTTAAATTTAAAATATACAATTATTAGATAATTTTGTCGTGTAATTTCAAATTTTATGAAAATCGGATATGTAGTTTAATTAGAGGGGCAATCAAAGTTATTCCATTACAATACGATCAATGGGAAAAAATAGTTTCAAGTACATTTTAATGATGTTAAACTCTTTCAAATATAATTGAATTGACATGAAAATATAAAGTATATATATATATACTAAAATATACATTCTGTACAATCTGTGATGCAAAGAATTTTTATTATTAAATTACAGGGTCACACAAAAGTATTCTACTACATAATGCTATACGTGGAAACATTGTTTGGGGCGTGTTTTTATTATATTAAACTATTTCGCATTTTATGAATATGATATACGTTGCTGAGGTGTAATAAAAGTTACTTCCTGTATATTTACAGGAACACAAAAAAGATTTCGACCACTATACTGTATCCAAAATACCGTTTACTATAACCGCAAGATTTGAATATTTTTAAAATTTCGTTATAGTACGAACGAACCTCACTTGCTACGCTTTACGTGCAACTTCCAACTTGTTTTTTTTTTATTTTTCTCTAAGCAAAATAAATTTTTTTAAAATGGATGTACAATTTTAAATGATTTTATTTTCTTTTTCCAGGAAGTTTATAATAATGTTTAAAGTAAAATTTTTCCTCACTTTGGAACTTTTAACCTCCTCCTTTACATTCAATGACTTCTATTTGGTTCTTCACACAATATTTCAAAATTTCCAGATGTTTAAAATATTTTTTCTCCTTCCTTTCTGCCCATGTTTTTTTGCAATGACAATAAATTATTGTGTCAAATTTTCCATACTCACTAAACTTAAAACATTTCTTTCCCAGCCATAGTTGTTAATCGTTCATCTCGCCCCCCCTCTCCCTAAAAAAGTGCAAAAAGTTAAATACAAAAAAAAAAAAAAAAAAAAAAAAAAAAAAAAAAAACTTATTTTAGCTGTACTATCTTTTTATTTGTGTGTGTGTCAAAAAAATAAATAAAATAAAAATAAATAAATTAATTAATTAATTAAAAAATAAATGAAAAAAAGTGAATAAAAAAGCATTAATAATGCACATTTTTATATTATTTTTTTAGCTAAACATTGCTCAACAAAGGTAGACAAAGCATGAAATATTTTACCAAGGTCAATATTCTTAATAAATCTTTGGTATTTTTAAAATACAACATGAATGAAGTGATAAATAAATCCGTTCATTTACATTTTATAAAAAGTGTGAATGAGTGAATTAGCTAAAAAAAAATTTAATTTTTGTCCATTTCAATTTTAAGATATAATAACTAGGACGAAAAACAAAATCCAATTCTTTGAATTACTTAATAACACATCAGACAAAATCACAATAACGTATATCTGCTATGCATTACTGTGGTAGAATAGCAAGTTCCACTTGCTTTTTGCCACTCTAATGGATGTTGCCACCGAGCCGCAACAGAATCAAAAGGTATTGGGAGAATAACGTTGAATGCGTAATCTAGTTATTCCTATATCTATGGTGTCGCCATTGCACCATCAAAAAGTGTATGAAGTTATGCACAGAACTGAACAAATTTTTTGTGTATGTTTTTGGCTATGGTCAATTGGTCTACCCTGAATTTGAAAAAAAAAAATCCGCTTGAAGGGGGCGCTATAAATGGCGATTTTTTGTATCTCGTATATAACGCGCACCATAAATATGACATGCAAGGGAATGACTGATCAAATGTATTTCAGTAACGAAAATCAAAACACGTCAGGCTAGAAAGGAAGTCGAAATTCTTTTTAGCCTCAGATGCTATTTCTTTCAGACAAACTAAAAAGTGTCGTGTCAAAAATTGTGGCCCACTTTTTCATAATCTGGCCGTTAAAACGAGATATTCATACAATCTATATATTTAAAAGACCTGGCTGCTTTTTTAGTCATCAGCCCTGAATTTTCTACTCAACCGATTTTGATATATTTTTTTTTTTAATGAAAGCTATTTATTTGTAGTTATGCCCGTTTTAGCTATTTTTTAATTTACTAGGGGGGCCCCGCCCCCCTGCTCGCTATGCTCGCCAACCCCCCGCGTAATCTCTTCGCGATTCCAAATTATTGGCTACCCCCTGCTTGCTGCGCTCGCCAATACCCCATGGTATGAATAAGCAGTTGCAGACCTTTCAAATGATGTGTAACACGACTGGTATTGTAAAGAAATTAAAAATGTACCCCCCTGGTGGGGCAGAGTGGGAGGTGACACAAAAGACATCCATAATATGAATAATCAGCTGCAGACCTCTCAAATGATATGTCACATGACTGGTGTTGTTAAGAAATAAAAATGTACCCCTTGGAGGGCAGAGTGGGGGTTACACACAAGATATCCATAATATGAATAAGCAGTTGCAGACCTCTCAAATGATGTGTCACACAATTGGTGTTGTAAAGAAATTAAAAACGTGACCCCCCCCCCCCCTCTGGGCAGAGCAGAGTGTGGGGGTGACACACAAGACATCCATAATATGAATAAGCAGTTGCAGACCTTTCAAATCTTGTGTAACACGACTGGTGTTGTAAAGAAATTAAAAATGTGTCCCCCCTGGGGAGCAGAATGGGGGATAACACACAAGACATCCATTAAATGAATAAGCAGTTGCAAGCCTCTCAAATGATGTATCAAACGACTGGTGTTGTAAAGAAATTAAAAATTTGGCGAAATATTACAGTTATCGCCAAGTTGGCGTCACTTTTAACAACTAATTTTGGTCTCCAAATTTGGCGATATATCGCCAAGTTGGCGACAAACTTGGCGATTGTTGGCGATGGTAACCTTCCCTCTCTTTATGGTAACCCATACGGCGATGCATAGACGGAGCCCTTTCCTGATTGGTCTATTCGACTCATGGAAGGAGTGGACAACCCGGATTCGTTAGTTCCGGAAATCTTCCACATCAGCATCATTCCAGGAGTCATTCCTTTTAAGGCTAGTTTTTTTTTACTATAGAAGGATTTCCCATTTTTATATTTTAATCTTAATTTTAAATGTTTTTTACGATATTTCTTCAAAATGGTGGCAACTCAGTTTAGCTTTTCTCTCGATAATCAAAATTTATTTTCCATTATCACTTTCCACCAGTCAGAAGCTATATTTCATCAGTGAACATGTCCTCGCATTTAAAAGAAAAAAGTTGATTGTTTTGGTAAAATTTAACCACAATAAAATGATTGCGTATAATTATGCACTAATTGAGGTAAAAAAAATATATATTTACTGAGAAATAATATTAATAATGTAAATAAAATAACAGAAAAAATTTATGATAAAAATTAATATCTAAAGCAAAATAAGAAAAATTTCAAATGAGGAAAATGATGTCATTCAGCAACCAGATAAATGGGAATTACAAAATTATTATGGATGCCTTTTTCATATTACTAATAACAGTAACTTTTAAAAAACATTTGAAGAGAAAATGACGTCACTATTTAAAACATCGCATTTTTACTCATAACGATATTACATTTCAATATTTCTTTTCATTATGGACACTGAGATTGAGATTTTACTGGATTTCGCCGGCACTCAGATTACAATTTTAACTGAAGATGTGCGAATATTTGCATGCAAAATTGTAACTGGCAAACTTGACATTAACTTTGGAAATATATTTATTATATATTGATTCAGTAATGTAATTACTTTTGCTTTTTTTTTAAACCAAATCGATCGGGTCTTTTAAACATTTCGTTCGTTGAATTCGACGGGTTTCCACTCGTTTTATTGTTGAAATGCATTTCATTTTTCTCAGAGTCTATAAAAAAGCGTTTAAACTAAAGGAAAAATCCGTTTTTGATGAATCTAGTCAATGAAGAAGTAGAACGTCAAATTATATCTCTTTATTATTCCCCAATTCCAATGTCTCAGAGAGAAATTGCTAATCAATTGGGTATTTCACGCCATTCTGTTTGCTATTATATTGATAAACACAAGAAAGATGAAGTTAGTTCATTGCATTCTAAACGGGGTCGCCCTTCTAAAAGACCTCTATCGATTTTTTTCCCCTAATCGGAGGAGAAACTGAATTCTGCAATGGCAGAATCTACATTCAACTTGTCTGTAGACTTCGCGTAGAGAGTGAGTGTCGTAATATGGTGACGTCCCCAGGGGCGTGCCGACCCAGTGTGCAAAGTGTGCACCGCACACAGGCGCCTGAATAGTAAAGGCGCCAAATTTTTTAGGCGAAGCTGAAATATTTGAATAACTTTTTTAATTTATTAAAGCGGTACTGTAAATCTAAAATGCTTATTTCTGATACATTTCTGAGTTCATTTTTATTTTTAAGGTATATAATATTAGCAGATCTCTTCAGCGGTTTCGCCGTGGGGGGGGGGGTGTCTCAAACTGAAGGGCACCACTGTGGTGAAAAGTCATGGTTGAAAGACGCCACTTAATTCTTAAAGGCGCCATCAAGCACCTGAAATACATTAAAAAAAGCCAGAAACTTTAAAAATTTGGAGCAACGACTTGAATGTTGCATTTGACAAATGCTGCTCTACACTAGGCCTGTCCAACATTTAAGAAAGCAGAAGCGCACTACAACTGCTGGCAAACATGGAAGGGCACCATTATTAAAAAGATTGAAAATATGCAACATTTCTCCTTTATTGTAGTACTAGAGCGATATACATACTGACAGTATATAAACAAGTAGAATTTTAGATTGCACCAGTGGCGTAGCTAAAATGGGTGACACCCGGAGCGGATGTAAATGGTGTCAACCCCCCCCCCGCCGATTCTTTCAATTCCAAGCCAGCGTTAATACAACAAATAAGCATACCATTACTAATTTATCTTTTGACCTCCTGCATAAAAAAAGACGACAGAAAAGACTAGAGAAAATTGCACCCGGGGCAAAGTTAGAATTTGGCGCCCGTCTCTCAACTTCTTCTTGTACAGGCCGAAAATGACATTTGTAGTATAAATCTGGCGTCCTCAAAATTTCCGCGCCTGGGGCGATGCCCCTTCGCCCCCCCCCCCCCTTTCACACGGCGCTGATAATCCGCATAAGTCAATGTGGTGTCTATAATTAGAAGATAAGTGTTTATTTTAAAGTTAGCTTTTGCTATCTGTTCGTTGGGTAGGCTGGTTTTTGTTCTCTGGTGCATATCTTATTTAGAAAATTTTCACATTCTCAAAGAAAAGAAAATTAACTCTGATGCATCTTGCGCTAGAATTTTCATTTTATTTCAAAATTCTTTTAAAAAATCTAATAAGATTATATATATATATATATATGTATATGTTGATTTGCAGAAAAAAAAGATTGGGTGTCACTCCCTTAGAGGGTGACACCCGGGGCGGACCGCCCCCTCCACCCCCCGCTTGCTACGCCACTGCATTGCACAATGGTAAAGCAACATAACTTTATAGGTTATGCAGATTCCTATGTAAAAGTAAATTGCTGAAAAAGAAACAAATCAATCATATCAATCGGCAACATATAACTGAAACAATTAATAAATAAAATTATTATTTTTTGCACCCTGGGAAAACATGGATTTTGGCGTTCTCACCTCTTCTACATAAATGAAATTTACACAGATTATTTTACTAAGTTGCAAAGAGCTGACTTATTTAGAGTATATAATCCTAAAATATGTTATATTGAACTGCGTAATCAATTTCAACCATGAAAATAATCAACCATGAAAAAGAATATAAAAGAAAATCTGCTTTATACAGGATCCTTATACTCTATCATCCTTAGATTCTTCTATGCTATGGAATAATCTAGATAGGGCAATAATAACAATGCCGTTCTAAACTTAGACCTTAGAAAAATCGATAAACAAAATCTTCACTTGGCGCCCCCCTTCACTTTATCTCCCCTTCATTACATTTTTGAGAAAATACTGTCAAAGTTGGCGTTTTGAATCTAATTTCTGGAAGCAGCAGCTTGGGAAGAATGAAAAATCTGCAGCCACTGGACAAGAATCTTTTATATAAAGACAAGTAATGTATTTACCAAAAATGGAAAACGCTATTCGATTTCAAATCTCATCAATAGACAGGCTTGCCAATTTTATACCTTTACTGTTCAAAATTAGTCAGAAAATGTGTGAAAATTTCGCGTAGTTGAGTAGTGAATTTAAGAACCATCTTTAGGTTCTACCCTACACATCTTGAGAGCAATTAACTCCAGTTCCCGTTCTGCTCATATAGAAAAATAATACAAGGCTGATTTCGGCCCGGCAAGAGCCTGCTAAAAAAATTAAGCCTGGGTCAGACACAATGTAACTGTTCCATGCATATCTCTACGCTCAGCAAGTTATATCTCGGTATTGATGTTGTCAAACTAGCATCGGTTCTTAACGCACATTTATACTTTTTCTTGTTAAAGCCCTATTCATTGAAAATAGTTCATATTTTATCGTTTTTACTCTTACATTTATATCGGGTCGATATACCCGCTACAATTTTTTTATTGGCCCGTATAACCCATTCATATTTTTTTTTTCTTTTGCCGGCTCGGCAAGGTTAGGGCTTTGGGCCAGGGCCGGGCCTTTGCAGACTTCTATGATATAATACCTATCCTATAATTAGATTTTTCTTTTAAAATACACTTTGAAGCAGATAAAATAATTTGTCCTATAATTATCATATTTGTCGGAACATAATAAAAACTAGTCGTTGGGGGCCACCGTAATACTTACCCATCATGGATATGTATATGAAAATAAAACATGTGAAACTATTTATACAATGCATTGCAATTCGTAAACAAAATTTAAATATTGTTAATATACATAGTAATGCTATATTAAAGAACTGCTGATGTACCAATTTCGACAAATTACATAAAACGCCAAACTACTCAAGTAGTACCGAACTGCGTAAAAGAAGCATCCTTATAACTCCAAAAATAATAATTGTATTAACTAACAATTAATTGCGTCGGATTAAGCGTCTCATTTCGAATTAAAATGTACTTCTGAATTGAAATTTGAATGAAATACAGGGTCATGAAAAATCGAAGAATGTGGAAAACAAGATTGCAAATATCTCGGCAACTAATAATCCGATCAACTTCGTTCTATATGCAAAATGTGTGTTATTTTATTGCATTTTACTTCCATTCCTTAGAACAAAAAAATTCGAAAATTTTTCTATACCTTTCATCAGAACGAATTTTTCGAGAGTCCGAGAAAAATAGTTCCGGATAATCGAGGTTGCTGATATTAAATAGGGTTCGTCCCATTCTTACATACTAACTACATACAAAATTTCAAGTCTCTATCTCAATTTGTTCGGGAGATAGAGCGTTTACAGACAGACAGACAGACAGACGGACGGACGGCAAATTTTTTTTTCTAAAAATATGTTTTTCGGAATCTCCACTATCTAAAACGTGTAAATCCGTCAAAATTTTTTTTTTCGATTTTCAAAACGATTGCAAGACTTACCCTATACTACGTATGATGGGTAAGTAATATGTGAAAAATGTCGAATTTTTTCGAAGAAGAAATTACTTATTTTACTTCAAATTAACAAATGAATACGTATCTTTTTGGCCACATTAAATTGAATTAAGCTGTCTCTTTTTGTTTAAGATAAATCATTCTTTCTAGAAGGTAAAATTCAGCAATACTGTATTGGCGCCGTAGTATGTTACATTCACTTTTTGCTGAGACATGAAATTCTGAAGATTTTGCAATTCAGTCTGACTTTCGTTGTTATAGGAGGTGCAATAAGAAAATATTAAAAAAAAAAATCGTTATTATAATTGGATCCAAGGTATAAATTAAGAGATAAATTTTGATGCTTTATTAATATAATAAGGTAAGTTACTCACTTTTTACATGTACATTTGTAATTATAACTCTGTCTTTTCTTAATGTGAACTTTTATAATTTCAAACACTTATACTTTACCTCGCGTATAATACTATTCTTATAATAATCCTATACTATAAGTATAATACGTATAATATTCTAGTTCAAACTTACGATTATGCTTTTTGGAAGCTGTATTTAAAAACACCATGTAAAAATTTCTAAATTTCGAACAACTTGTTGGGATAATATGTACAGTAGACTCCCTCATACCCAAACAGCTTGGGGGCCCGACCAGTGGTCGAGAGGTACTGACCTCTCAACTGGTAGACGGCAGGTGCTGGGTTCGAACCCAATCGCGGCCGTCGGCCTAACCGTTCGGAGTTTTCGTGGTTTTCTTCGAACCTTGCGTAAATACGGGTTAGGTTCCCTTAGAAAGACCCCCACGAAGGGCACTCCTCCCCATGGGCCTATATTTCTAGAGTAGATAATCGGCCGACACAAATACACCACACCACCAAACAGCTTGGGACCAAAGGATTTTGAGGATTTCTGGTCATTGCTTTCTTTGTTTACTTTTTTTAAACAGTAATTTGAATGCAATTAATGATGCAAACGAAACTATAATGAATACTTACAATATGATAAAATATTGAAATAAGTAATAATCTAAAATAATAAAAATTTAGATATTTTTAAAATGATTAAAATATTAAAAGCAGACTTCAAGTTAATAATCAATAATGTACGAATACATATTCATTATATTGATGAAATCTATTTTTCTTAAACTATTTAATGAAACTTGCCTCACAAAGGTACATTACTGATTCATACATAAAATCATAAAATAAGGAAGTTTTATTTTAGGTTTAGCCAGACTTAATAATAATAATAAAAAAAACTTGATTAATACATAAATATATTTGGTAAGGAGATTGCGAATTATATCTGAACTGAATGTTTCATTGTTTACATCCATAACTTATGTGCGGATGGTAGAGGGTTGTGGATTTGAGGGAGTCTACTGTATATATTGAGTTTTCGCGAATTTTTTTTTTCTTGTGTTTTACCCTGCACAGACAGATGTCAGGTCAGAAAAGTTTACTTTTGTTTTGTATTTTTAATTTTCTCCAAGAAAGCATGTATATATAAATAGAATTTTAGTTGGTTAGTTGCTAGTAAATATTTTTAATGAATAAAAGAAATTATTTTTTTAATCGTGCCAAAAATGAATACCACTAGTGGTTTATTCGCAGGTCTATCATCGTGTTTACCGTACAATCAAAAGTATAAAAACACGGAAAACTGGGTACAGGAAAACATAATGCTAAGTCTACGAATCAACCACTAGTGATATTATTTTTTGGCTTATGCACCATTTCGCTTCCGGCAGAGACATGGATCATTAGATTCCCCTATTACCACTCTACCATAAAATAAAGGAATTTTTCTTGTGTTCGATGACTTAGGGTTTTGCGCGGTCGGCTCTTGGACTGTTAGAAATAAATTTTATATTGTTAACATGACTAACAATAATGCGGAAACTTTTAATATAACGTACGAGGACTGTTGAATAACGAATTATGGTTTACGAACAATTCTTTATGAAAGATACGTAACGAAGGATTAGTTTTGACAGGGTTACCCATAAGATATTCGTTATTTTTCAATTTGTTGACGGTCCCCTATGGAGTTTCGGGAAAATATCTTCACGGTAATATATGACCTGTACTATTCTGTTTATACCTATGAAGTTTCAGGATGATTCCTCCTGTATTTTTCTAGATATTTAACAAAATGTCTAAAATCGCAAGTGGCCGGTCACCTTTGGCCTTAGAGTGTATTAGGGACTAAGTGAATTTGAAGTTTGATAAAAATCCGTACATTAGTTCTTGTGATAGAGCTATTGCAATAATCATGAATAAGACCATATAGCAGCAGCATCTGTTGGGCGATTTACAACAAAAAGTAATCAGCACCATATTATATCAAGGACTAACGAAATTTAAAGTTTTATGAAAATTTGTAAATTAATTCTTAAGATATAGCTATTGTGGAAATTGTAAAAAAGCCCGCATAGCTGCACCACCTGTTGGGCGATTCAGACTAAAAACAGCACCATATTATAACAAACGGAATCTGAAGTTTTATGAAAATCCGTTGATTAGTTCTGTGATATAACTAATGTGTAAATCATGAAAAAGACAACATGACAGCGCCATTGTTTGGACGATTTACACCAAAAGCTAATCAGCTTCAATTTGCATCAAGATCTATTTTAATCTAAAAGTTTTGTGAAATTACCGTAATTTCGGGTGTATAAGCCGCAGATCAAACAATTCTTTTCCGACCCGGAATTTTTTAAGAAACAAATATAACTAGTCAGATCGCCGTAAATATTTGTCTTCAATCACTAAATAAGATTTCTGGGTCCAAAAAGAATTGATTGATCCGCGGCTTATACATCCGAAATTACGGTACATGCATTAATTCTTGAGATAGAGCGCCCACAAAATTTTAGACACATACAGAGACTCATAGACGAACATTTTATAATAACACATTTTCGTGATCTCTGACCCATAAAACGTGTAAATCCTTTCGTAAACCGGAATTCGAAAATTTTCAAGAATCGAATACTTGTAAAGATAGAAGAAAGTAATAAATCTCAGATCACGTCAAATAAATAAAATGAAATAAAATCAAAATTAATAAATAAAAGAAAGGCAATTAATTTTTAACCGGTCATGCGTAAAGGTTCGGAAATTTAATTTAGCAGAAATGTTTTCCTCTGTTTATTTATAAAATCAATATACTGCATTCACGAAACATCGACAAAACTCAACTTTCGAACCAACATTTTTCATTAAAAAAAAAAAGAAATAAAAACCCCTCACAAGATAATAACTACTTAGCGATCAACCGTAACTCGTTACAAATCACATTTGTAGAATGTTAAAAAGAACAATGCAGCAATTTTGAGTGTGGTTTAGCATTGGAGTAATTCGTTGATCATTGTCATTCCAATGTTCCAAATATTAATTCAAGTGACTCATGAAATAATCCGTTTCTTTTGAAGATAACAGTTTATTTAACAAAATACACAACACTATTATAACAAAATACTGCTCAAAACACATAATAGATATATTTTATCGTTTTTTTACGGATCTTTTCCAATACCGTCAGCCCTGGGCTGGAATCAAAACATTCTATGCATTTTTACTTACCCATCATACGTAGTATAGGGATAGTCTTGCAATCGTTTAAAAAAAAAAAAAAAAATGACGGATTTACACGTTTCAGATAGTAGAGATACCGAAAAACATATTTTTAGGAAAAAAATTTTGCCGTCCGTCCGTCCGTCTGTGTGTCTGTCTGTCTGTCTATAACCGCTCTATCTCCCGAACAAATTGAGATAGAGATTTGAAACTTTGTATGTACTTAGTATGCACGAATGGGACGAAGCCTATTTAATATCAGTAACCTCGATTATCCGGAACTATTTTTTTTCGGACACTCGAAAAATTCGTTCTGATGAAAGGTACATTAAAAATTTCGAATTTTTTTATTTTAAGGAGTGGACGTGAAAGGAAATAAATTAACACAAATTTTGCATAAAAAAACGAAGTCGATCAGATTATTAGTTGTCGAGATATTTCTAATCCTGTTTTCCACATTCTTTGATTTTTCATGACCCTGTATTTAATTCAAATTTCAATTCAAAGTTATCTTTTAATTGGAAATGAGACACTTAATTCGATGCAAGAAACCGTTAGTGAATATGATAATTTTTGTAGAATTATAAGGATGTTTCTTTTATGCAATTCAGTGCTACTTAAATAGTTTGGTGTTTCATACAATTTATCGAAATTGGTTCATCAGAAATTCATTAATAGAGCACGAAGATGTGTTAAAAATACTTAAATATACGTTTATATTTTGTTTTGGAATTGTAATGCATTTTATAAACTGTTTACATATGTTATGTTTTCATATATTATGTTATGCATATCCATGATGGGTAAGTATTACGGTGGCCTCCAACGACTAGTTTCCCTCGGGACGGGATGACGTTATGCCGAAATCCTCAATAGGGATTATTCCTTTCCCCCAAAATAATGAAATTGCAACAATCATGTCTGTTTTCATGCTTGAGTGAACGAAAATTATTTATAATTTGTGAGGAAAACTTTACTGTGCAAAACTTAGTTGATAGTTGCAAATAGGATGAAAAATGTAGAGAAAATATTTTCTCCTATTTCATTCTGTTTCCTTTCTGTTTTTTGTCGGTAATTGTTGCAATGAAAGGTTAAGGTGAACAAGATATTAAAAGTAATTTTCACGACATCCATTTTAAAATAATGTTATTAAGGTGATATGATATCATAATGTTAGTGCGTTGCCAACTTAATATAGAGTATAAGGTGACCGACCACTTGTGATTTTAAACATTTTGCAAAATACAGTCGGCTCTCGTTAATTCGAACTCGTCGGGACCACAAGAAATGTTCGAATTATCCGAAGTTCGAATTATGGAAAATATGAAATGAGAACATGCTTAATAGGGTACTATTACAAAGGAATTAATGTTATAGTGTTTTTCTTTTTATTTATTTCGTCTGTTAACATTAGAATGTGACTTACTATTAAATTAGAATGTATAAATACATAAACTAATTAAAAGATTAGAAACAAGCACAATGGAACAAAAATTGAAATCGTCACTGATGGACTGACGTGGCACAAAGAAAGTGGATATCAAATGAATTAGATTATATGCATACTCGTTCGGAACAATTTTCACAAAAATCAAAGAAAGAAAGTTATTCAAATGATCTGAAATCCGTGAGAAAGAAAAAAAAAATGAAAAGTCGGAATTCTCGTTAGTTCGAATTAAACGAAGTCAAGAGAAAATGAGTTCGAATTAATGAAAAATTTTAACGTTATTCTGTCATTGAATATTTCGGGACTTCATGTTTAGTTCGAATTAAGCGAAGATTCGAATTATCCGATTTCGAATTAACGAGAGTCGACTGTATCTAGAAAAATACATGAGGAATTATCCTGAAACTCTATGTGTGTAAACATAATAGTACAGGTCATACATTTCCGCGAAGATTTTTTTTCCCGAATCTCCATATAACCGCCAACAAATGGAAAAAGAACGAATATTTTTTGTATAATCCTGTCAAAATTAATGTAGAAGAAGTGTTCAAAATGAAGATTATGATTAAATGGCATATTATAATGAATGGTATTCATTTTTATGCGGATAGCATGTCTACTCGAAGAGAAATTAAGTTTTCTATAAAAACAATCCCAAATTTTCCCAAGTTTTTTGCTTATAATTTGTAGAGTTATGTTCTTTTTCGAAAATATGATAAAAACATTGTACACAATCAGAATTAAAAAATAATAAAAATTAAATAAAAATGAGCAGGTTTACTAAATAACTTTGGAAAAAATGAGCAAATATAATAATACGTGCCATTTTGTGTATTCTATATTGACACTAATCAGTGAATAAATGGATACCGTCCCTCATCTTTTCGCTTCATTTTAGGAATAATGAATTTTGAGCTTATTCTATCGACGATTCACTATCAGAATTTTCAAGCTATGTTTTTGAAACTTTCACAAAAGTTTCTCTGTACATTTAGCTAACACAACATATAAATGAAATTTTGATAGCGCTCATGCATGCGTCAATGAAAAATTACTTAGTAACTGTGCTCATTTTTCATACAATTTTCATTATTTTTTAATTCCGATTACAGAGTATTGTACAGAATGTTGTTTGTCATATTTTCGGAAAAGAACATTATTTTATATTAAGAATTCTGTAAATTATAAGCAAAAAACTTGGCAGTATTTGGGATTGTTTTTATAAAAACCTTAATTTCTCTACGAGTATATATATTAATATTGTTTACATGTGTAAATACATTTTAACGAAATCAAAAATAATTTTAATTGAATTTTAAAACAAACCTTTTAAACACACACCAAGGCGTCTCTTAAATTTTATATCATATCTTCTAAAACTGATATTTTGAATTTATGAGAGATGGGGATAAAAGAGCATAAGCAAATAAATTTTTATGCATCTTTTTATGTTAAATATATTTTTTTTCACATACCATTGTAAATGGAGAAAAATAAAATAATGAAATAAATATTCCAAACATATTCTAATTTATAACAAAGCGTCACTCAAAATTACATATTTTTTTAATTCATGCCCAAATTTATTAGAGAAATAAGATAACTGTTGCATCGTAAACTATTAACACGTTAAGGGTTTTTGTATTGATATCATTAATTTTTTTAAGCTTAATCATCACATGATCTTAAAAAAAAATTATAATACTTATGCGATTTGATGCAGATTTTAAGAAGGTAATATCGAAAAACTAACAGTTTTTTTTTCACATTTTTTAAGTAAGAATTATCCTGTATTTCAAAGGTGAAAGTGACACGATTAAAAATAAATGAAAATGATGTCACTTTGAAGCAACTGTTACTAAAAGTTTTCCTTTTATGAATCAAGATACAAATTTATTTTTAACCCCTCCAGGACGGAAGTCTTTTGCGAAATTTTGAATGCATTGTCACCAGTTTTTAAAAACAAAAATTTTTGCCATATTAAATTGAGAAAATGCTCCGATTGAATAAGGTAAATTTTGCGGTAATTTTTTATGGGTGGGGATAAACACGGATTGTTGAGCCTTTCTATCGGCACGTATACGTGTCGCTCGTCCCCAAGGGGTTAAGTCAGGTTTCATATCCAAAAGTACCTACTTTCTAACACAACTTCAATTTCTTTTATTCGCAAAAATTGTCGTGTTTTTATGCAGATATTGTGTAATCGAAAAATTTGTTTCGTAGCAGATTTTCAGAAATTGCTGTAAAATTTAATGTTTTTAACCGTATTTCCAATCGGCAAATGTAATAATGTAATCAATTTCATTTTTCTAATCATTTTTTTTAACACTATCAAACAAAGTTGAAAAATATTTATGCATTCGGTTTGTCTGTTCATCAGTCCGTTTGTCCACGCTCTGATTCCCGTAAATATACTAGAATTCTTATGCAATTGATAAACTTTATTTAGGGTCAATAAAGCATATTTGTCATTGTATATGAAGTACGTAAGAATTAATAGTTCATTTACAGGGGTACTCAAAAGTATTCCATTACATCATGATATATGGGGAAAATAGTTTGCAGAGTATTTTAATGAGATAGCACTATTCTAAATGTACTGAACCTGTTAAAAATACCGAGTTTTCCTACAAGGTCATTACGATAATTTAAGGCATTCGGATCTTTTCGTCATGAATGTCATATGTAATATTACACTGAGAATAATAAAATTCTATCTGTGTTTAAAAAAAAAAAAAAAAAAAAAAAAGATTTATCGATATAGATAGGTTCTATTTATATCTATGAAGGCATTTTTGCATCAAAATGATGTTATATATAATTTACATATTACCTTACAATCATAATATGACTATATTTTAATCCAAAAATGCCTTCATAGATACAAATGGAACTTTTCTATATTGGTAAGTCATTTTTTTCAAAAACACAGATAGAACCTTATTATTCTCAGCTGACGATTTGTCGCTCATTTATCTGGAAATACAAGAGAAATCGGTTACAGCACTTTCTTTGAGTAATAATTGCTGGAATTGCATTTTAAAATGCCCTTTAAAATTTAAAATAGTTTTTTGCTTGTTACACATTGTACATAAATTCTATAGTTCATTTACAGGGCTGCGCAAAAAAAATTCACGTTTTATTCTCCTTATTATCGGAAATTCCCGAAAAGAAATTTTCAATTGAGGTATACGCATTTCTTAGCTGAACTAAATTTTGGCATGCATGAATTTAATATGATACAAATCTATATATCATATACAGGGCTGCTAAAAAAATCGGATAACTTTTCGATTGTAGATGTGGGCAGCTGAAATTGGATTTTTATATATGTTATGCAATTTTATAGGGTTGAATAAGGCATAACATTTTAACTTATTAAAAAGTGCATTTTTGTTAGATTATTCTAAACATGTTGGAAAATGTTTCATAAACTATGCCTGTTGCATAATTTTCCCCTTTCTTTTTAAACGTATTTTTGATCCACACATGACTTATATTATCCTGGTATACACAGATATATACGTATATAACTTTAAACTTAAAACTTTTTGCATTGTATTTTGAAAGTATACATTTATATTGATAACGAAAGTAAAATTAGTAGTTTCTGATTTATAGCTGTACATCGAGTGGCTAGGTCTCCTTTCCGTATGATTTACTGTGTTTTGGTCCTGGTTTAAACGCGATGTCCCATTTTCTATTGTCTCTTTCTTTCTTTGTTTTCTTTTCTTTTCTTTTTCTTTTCTTTTCTTTTTCTTTTCTTTCCTTTTTTTTTGTGATCCGACAAAATTATTTCAAAACCAGATGTTAAATTTGTTTCGATGTTACAAAATATCAAAACAACATGCTAACTAGAGTAGAACTTATAAATTGGCTGACATAAAGGAAAAATTAATCTCCAATGGTTATCCCTAAAACAGATAATAAACAACTAACTTTAATGGATATTAAACAATATTTGCCTCAAAATATTAATAAATGACTACTTATTCCGATTTCCTCTTTTTAAATCCAGTTATTCTATTTCACTTGATACAAGTTTGACAGCTTCTTCTGGATTACATTCTAAAGCTTTTTGTCTGATATTCATAAAAGTTAACAGCCCAATTCAATTACACGCACGCATGTGAGCGCACATAAATTTGAAATGTGGTTTTTATGAAGACGTGATTGTTCACTAAGAACTGTTTTTAAAAGATTGAAATAACTGGAAAGCGTTTTAAAATCATTATTACCTAAACTATTGGGTGTATGAAAAAATAAGTTCCAATTTTCTGTTAGGTAGCATAAATGTTCATATAAGTAGAGTGTGAATCTGATAATACAGGCTTTTGAAAAGGCTCTTCATGACTTTGAAACGTAGTACGTTTTATTTCATTAAATTGTAAACAACATATAGTTTTATGCTCGATTTAAAATGGAAAATCATGTGCCAAATAATCGTCATTTGCGGAACGATTTGTTATACTTTTATAATTTAAAGAAAAGCGTTGAAGAAAGTCGTCATTTACTTGTAGAAGCTTACGGTGAATATGATTTTTCTGATAATATGTATAGAACGGGATTCAGGCAATTTAAAGAAAGTTTATTCGATATTGAAGACTCAAAATGTGAAAGCAAAACAAAAAATTTGAAGATGATAAATTGTAGCATTATTAGATGATGACAATACACAGCTACAACAAAAATTGGCAGAAACATTGAATGTTGATCAATCTGCTGTTAGTCAATGTCTACATGAATTGGGAATGGGTCAAAAATTTGGAAATTGGATACCAAATGAATTTATAAAAAAGACAGATGGAATGTCCAAAAATACCCTGTTAAATGTTTCTTGGATGACTACAAAGAAAGGGTTTTCTGCATCAACTTGTGACTGGAGATGAAAATGAAATTACGACGAGAATCTTAAACTTAAAAAAACTTGAAAGTAGCTGGTCCATCACAACCAAAATAAAATATTCATTCTGATAAGGTTATACTCTTTATTTGGTGAGATTTAAAAGGCGTTGTATGTTATGAGCTGCTGAAACCTTCTGAAACCTTCTGAAACTGTTACTGGATAAGTTTACCGACGATAACTAATACATCTGAAGCGATCTGCTCAAGAAAATCGACCAGAATGGAAGAACAGATACAATAAACTGATTTTGCAGCGTGACAATGCAAAAATACATACTACAAGCGTCATTAAAATATACTTTAAAGGACAGGACTGCACTGTAAACAATTTTAGTAATGGTTTCACATTTGAATCGTAACGTTTAATTTCTGAAAAAAAATGCCAGATTTCATGTTATTCCTGTTTGAATACGGAACATCTCAAAAACGATCTTTTTGCTACTATCTGTATTTTCAGCTATTACCGTTTTAAATTAAAATGTTTCATTTTCAAAATTAACCTATTCCTCTCAGAAAAGGCAACTAGTTGCCGTTTCCAAAACGGAACCTGTGCAATTATTTTACAGTGTAGGAAGTTCTAGCGCACCCGTCATATCGCCAGTCACTATTCCACCGTATTACTATTTATTCCCGTCATTGTAATGAACTCTCTGAGACGTACGATTCACATCTTATGAAAGTATCAAAAATTGGCTTGAAAAATGATCGCTTCAAAAAACGACGACTTCTTCAGGTAGAAAATCCGTTAATTGCCTAGAAGATGGCCAAAAGGTGTGGCTTCTGGTGGAGTATACTTTGAATAATGTACCACTTTTATATACTTGCTAAACCGACATGTAATTTTAACCAAGAAACAGAACTTACTTTTGCATATATCCAATACCGAACCTCTTTTGCAACGGTTTCCAGTATTTGGATGGCGGCTTACCTATGCTTCAAAATAAGCTACACTTATCGCGGACAAAGGGATGTAAGCATGAAAAATAATCTAAAATTATAAAGTGTTGAAAGGCCTTAGAATTTTTTTTTTTAGAAAATTAACAGTTTAACTGCTTTAAAGACATAAATGCTTCTTAAAACGGTTTCACTCTACTTTAAGAGAAAAGTAACTTACGCTATCGCCGCCGCAAATGAATTTTATCTTGGCTAATATTGGGCAAACTATTTCATATCAAAATATGACAATGTGTAGTTTTAGAGAAAAATGTTCAATAAAAACGATGAAGTAGACAGTTTTTTAAATCAGAGAATTATTTTAAGAGCTATTTAATGTTGAATTTAGTTCAAATAGTTTCATTAAAAAAGTTTTATAGAAATAAAAACAATGCATAGATTATAAATTATGTTTCGCAAGGAATATATTTGATAAGTTTGCGGATTTCAGTGTTCAATATTTTCCTTATTTGACTAAGTCTTTGAGAGTTTTTTTAAAAAAAATATTCATTTTTTTAGTATTTTAATAAAGATTTATATATATGATCTTTAGAATAGATTAATTTTTTAAAAAATGTATTTAAACTTGAATCTGTCTCTATAATAATAGCGTAAGTCATTTGACTGTCGTCAAAGTTTTGAATGGACCACTTCGCTTTTTATATTCCAGGAGGCCATTTTGGCACTTTAATGTTAGTCAGATGCAGGTGATAAAGCGCCAAATATTGTTCTATCGTCATCATTTTATCTATATTTTAATAGTCAAAATCATGTGACTATTGCCTTAAACTGTTGTCATATAGGACTACTCTTCACTTTTCATATGAGCGATTTCTATTTTGATTAAAAAGAATCAGAATTATTTTTTTCAAATAATCTCTATAATAATAATAGCCTAAGTCATGTGACTGTCATCAACAGTTCTGGGCGGATCACTTCGCTTTTTACATTCCAGTATAAGTGCAGACTTCCAAAATCTTTAAGGGGCCAGTGGCTCTTAAACTCCAAAAATCCAGTCGCCAATTTGGCTCCTAACCAAAATCAAGTGACCACATTGGAAACAAACTCAACAATAGTATTCATATGGAAGAAATTAAACGTAGAAATTTAGAAATTCAAAATGAAAAATAGTTTAAATTAGAAATACATATGTACAACAAAACACAGATTAATTACAACAAATATGTGCATTTAATTTAATCCTAAAATTCTAGAAACTTTGATATATATAAAAAGTATAATATAAACGTAGTACAGTCAGAAGATAAAATTGGAGAAGAAACAATTGAATAATAGACACGTATAAGCTAGGCAATCATGATAATGAGAAATACTAGGAAAAATTTATTTCTTATTTTAATTTTTTCACATAAAAGTATAGATATAAAATAAAAAAATAGGAATGTGTAATATTATTTTGCACTATAAAAAGCAAAATACATTTCAAATATTTATTCTTTTTCTAAAATAAATAAATAAATAAATGAATGAGTAAACAAATAAAAAATAAAAATAATGTTAAAATTTTTTAAATAGATTAAATAAAATTATCAGATTTAAACTGTTACATAGAACACTGTTATTCGAATAAATTCAAAGCAATAATTTATTGTGTTTGATATATTATTAAATCAGTTTGATATATTATTAAAATATAATGATAAAGTTTACTATGTGTTTCGGTTTTAATCTTTCTTCCGGAAATTGGAGTATGTTTTAAAATGTATCGATATTAGTTTTGTGTATAGCAAACAAATTTGTTCTTCGCTGGAAAAAAAGACTGTTATGCAAAATTAGGTTGGATTAAAAGTTCAGTATTATCATTTATCAATAAAATTATTTACTACTAAAGCTTAAAAGGTATAAAAAACAGTTCTAATATCAAAATTCACACGAAAGTTAAATATATTAACTTATTTTTTCTACAGTAGTGAAGCGGACATGTGTAGAATTAAATCGGAACATAATGTTCGGCAAGAATGGAGTACAGCACAAGGACATCATTCACAAAGTTAATTCAGATCTCAAACACTCCCTGTCATTTTCGAATTCCCAAACTTGCAGGAACTTTGTTCTAGTACGGTTTATGATTCATACTTGATCTTGACCAGTGTTAAGTGTCGTAATGAGGTAAAAAGGAGCTTTTTTTTTTCTTTTTTTTTTTTTTTTTTTTTTTTTTTCTAAAAGGAAAAAAAAAATCAAAATTCCGCTCTGGGGATGAGGAACACTGGAAACTGATCTCTGGCGACTAAAGCACAGAAAATCAATGTGGCCTCTTTTTTTTTTTTTTTTTTTTTTTTTTTTCCAAATTAGAATTAAATGATTATGTGCTAAAAGCAGGGAAATATTGAAAATTAAAACTATATTTACACAGAAATTTTAAAAGAGAAAGAAAATTTTAGAACAATAAATTCATTATTATGCATTAAAAGCCGTAAATTGAGAAATTTAAGTCATATTTAAAATGACCAAATTATGATAATACCAAACAGTTTAAATTTTAAAATATATTTTCACGAAACATTTATTTTATATTTTGAAATAAAATTTCCAACTGTTGTTGTGAATTCTAAGACAGCGCAGCTAAAATTTCCTTTCTAACAACAAAATTATTTTCACATGAAATTTAAAAAGAGAAAGAAATCTTAGGGGAAAATTATATCAGATTAAAAACTATACAGCAGTTTAAATCTAAATATATATTTACACGAGGCATTTCATATTCTTAGATAATTTTTACTTACCCATAATACGTAGTATAGGGTAAGTCTTGCAATCGTTTTGAAAATCGAAAAAAATTTTTTGATGGATTTACACGTTTTAGATACTGGAGATTCCGAAAAACATATTTTTTTGAAAATTTTTTTGCCGTCCGTCCGTCTGTCTGTCTGTAAACGCCCTATCTCCCGAACAAATTGAGATAGAGACTTGAAATTTTGTATGTACTTAGTATGTAAGAATGGGACGAAGCCTATTTAATATCAGTAACCTCGATTATCCGGAACTATTTTTTTCGGACTCTCGAAAAATTCGTTCTGATGAAAGGTATATGAAAATTTTCGAATTTTTTTATTTTAAAGAGTGGATGTAAAAAAGCAATAAAATAACACAACTTTTGCATAAAGAACGAAGTTGATCGAATTATTAGTTGCCTAGATATGTGTAATCCTGTTTTCCGCATTCTTTGATTTTTCATGACCCTGTATTTTAATCAAATTTCAATTCAAAGATATATTTTAATTGTAAATGAGACGCTTCATCCGACGCAGTAAATTGTTAGTTAATATGATTATTATTTTTAGAGTTATAAGGATGTTTCTTTTACGCAATCCGGTTTACTTGAGTATTTTGGCGTTTTATATAATTTTTGGAATTTGGCTCATCAGCAATTCATTAATAAAGCATGACTATGTATATTAAAACTATTTAAATTTGCGTTTAAATTTTATTTTGGAATTGCAGTGCATTTTATATATATTTTACACATGTTTTATTTTCATATTTTATATTATGCATATCCATGATGGCATATTATTATTACGATGGCCCCCAACGACTAGTATTAACTATTGTTGTCAATCCTAAAACAGCACAAATAAAAACATTTCCTTTCTAGCAACAAAAGTATTTTCAAGTGACTATTACAAAAATTCATTAATATGCGTTAAAAGCAGTTAATAGGAAGAATTATGTCATATTTGAAATGACCATCTAATATCAATGCAAAACTGTTTGAATTAAAAAATATATTTGCACAAGACGTTTGTTTCATATTTTAAGATAATCTTTTCAACTATTGCTGTAAAATCTAAGACAGCACAAATAATATTTTCTTTCTACAGCAAAAGTATTTTTACGTGAATATCAAAAAGAAAAAGAAAACTTTGATGAAAATTTCGTCACATTTAAAACGATATATTTCAAATGCCTTTTAAATGAACTTCTTTATAACGTTAAACTCAAAGACTCTGTTTTCTTAATTCATTTTACATTAGCCTATTTTAAAATTTTTAATTTTCTTTTTTTTTTTAAATCATACACAAAAACAGTCATTGTATCGCTTAACAGCGGCTGATCCGGCCTTAAAAATGACCGATCAAAGAGAAAAGAATGGAAATCCGGTTACAGAGAGATTGCCACTGTTTTTTTTAAAATTATAATTTAATCTTTTTAATGCTGATGAAATTAGCGTGTTGTTAGAATCTATGATGTGTAATCAGAAGTTGGCGAGCGACAGACGTAGAGAATAGAGCCATCTAGTAAATAAAAAAAATTAAAAGGTGCTATTTTTTTAAAAGTACACTTTTGTCATTTAATACTTTGATGTTAATTAATTTACGATTATTCGCTAAGGAATCAATTTAGAAATCCAAAAATTATAGTTTAAATAATGTTTAAATTTTCCTGCCCAGTTGCTCTTTATTTAAAAAAAGAAACAAAGCAAACATTATATATTTTAAAATAAATTAATTTGCTTGAACTATCAAGGAAACGTAAAAAAGTAGTGAATTTATCGTAATCGAGTTATTTATGTATAAATAATGTAAGATGTAATGAACATTTTTGGAAAGAAACATGATCTGAGGTCAAAAAGTTAGGCGTGATTTTCAAGATGAACATTGCATGATTATAAATGAAAATTTAAAAAAAAAGAAAACTTATCCTTCTTGTTTTTATATAAGTTTCGTAGAAAATAATGATAATTCCACCATTCTATATTTCAGGATCTTAGCTGACCATGGCTTTGAAAGCTACATTTTGGCTAACATTCATTCTCCAGTTGATAATCGTTAATAGCCTTGTGGAGCCGAAAACACCAATATCTGTAAATGAGGAGGCAAGCGCCACATCGCAGAACGAAGAAACAACCACAGAAGATCTCTTGCAGATGAACCTAAAGATGTATGAAAAGTTTTTGAAGAATGTTACCCGAACGGCAGTTAAGAAAGCTCTACCCAAGATGGTGAAGATGATAGAGAATGTGAATATGTCATCGAGCTGCTTGTCCAGCTTGTTGAAATATGTCGTATCTTTGAAGCAGATTAAAGTATGGGCAATAAAAAGTAAGACTTCTTATTCTTTTTTGAAAATTCTGCACTAATTTTTTTTTCTCCTACACAGTAAAAAAAAAAAAAAAAAATCTGTAATACTATAGATGAAAAGTTGCCGAAATCTGTATGCTTACTAAAATTTTACCTATGCACCTTACAAAGAAAGATGTAAATCTACAAAATTAATTTTTGTAAAGCTGCAGAAATCTGTAACTTTACAAACGAATCTACAAAAATTACAGTAGCCTTACTAAAATTTTATCTGTAACATGGGTTGTAGTTACATAAAAAAATCATGGAATTCCAGTTTCCTAAAACAATCCGTAGTAACCTTATAATTTTTTGGTTTTCAGTGCAAATCTGTATCTGTTACGTGCACTTTTGCTGTTGAAGTTACATAAAAAGTTCTAAGAATCCCAGTTTCCTAGAAAACTTTTAGTAACTTTACAGATTTTTTTTACAGAGGATAAGACAGACTATAGTACGACAGAGTATAGTAAGACAGACTATAATACGAACAAATTATGTGTGTGCATGTAAATTTTGACTGAAAAACTGTCTTAACAATTTTGACTAAATTTTGCATTCTAACGTTTTGAGATATGAAAAGACAGTTTTGTTATACCCTGTTCGCACTGCGATACTTGAGATATGTCAGGCCGCCGAACTCTCTGAGAGAGTTTCAATTTCCTCCAGCTAGATACAGGAAGTACCACTCACTCTCGTTGGCTATAAAGCTTTGCTTTTACTGATTTGCTGTTGCGGCCGTCTTTATTTTAAGCGTCCTTTTTTTTTAAAAAAATAATTAAGTTACATCATTTTTTTTAATTTTTGGTTAAATATTTTTTATTTAAATTAATATTTTTAAAAATGTTGAATCAAAATTAAAACTTAGGTATCTCTGTTTATTTAAAAGTAAAAAAAGTTGAAATTCTGCAAATAATGTTTTGAATTATAATGTTTTTAAACTATCCCAATTTTTAAATAATAAAATTAAAAAATTTAAAAAAAAGAGAAGTTTTTTCATGTGATTTTGTTTACAAATAATATGGTTAACCATCACAAAAAATTCAAAATTTTAACTCAATAAATAAAAATTATTTTAAATGTGTGCTGGACCCTCTTAACAATGCCTTATTTATTAAATATTTGATAAATAGCTGTTGTCCTCGGTAGAGAATTGGGAAATCTGAAGTATATCTGAATCTTTTTATTGATTGAATTCCGCAACTTATTCGTTTCTGATTGGTCCATGTTTAATGTCCAAAAATTAAATACTTCTGTTTTTTATTTCATTCGATTTCTGATTGGTGCATGCTTAATGTTTAGAAATGGAATATTTCTGTTGCCAAGATGTAAAAAAAAAAAAAAAAAAAAAAAAAAAAAAAAAGATACAGGTTTTAAACAAAAGTTGCAAGTAAAAGAATAATTTTTTTTTCTAAAGAAAAAAAAATTACTTTTAAAAGCAACTTGTACTTACGACAGTGTAAAAATTTAAAATGTGCGATGTTTAAAAGTTTTAAAATTTGCAATACCAAAAATTGTTAAACTGAAATTTCATTTAATATTTGTTTATGATTGGTCCAGGAATATTAATGTGATTCTAAATGTTCAAGCATATTAATATAACTCTGTTATTACGTAAGCTGCAATTTTATCATCATAAAAAGGATGTTATTATTTATTTTAAATATAGAAATCATTTATAAATCTAAAATATAGTCTTTGAAAATATTACTTTCCAAATAGTCGTTGTAATTTGTTAAATTACAATTTATATATATATATTATTATTATTTTAGTGTTTGATGCTACTGCCAAAGTGCCCTCTGGGATATTTGAAGGAACCGTCACTGAATTTGGAGCCTACGACCAGTGCCTCAAGATTCTGGTGAGGGATAAGAAAGGCGAGGAGGACTTCAGGGGACAGTACTGCTCTGTCGAAGCTGCTCCGACACTAGGTCCGAGACCACGCAATCTCTCTTTAGCTGTCATGCCAGATGTAAAATTTAACGATTCGGTAAGGATTTATAGTAAAATTATCGTAAAACGTATCTAAAGGTGCATTAATTCAGAGGTCCCAACTACACTGTAAAAAGAAACTTGTTGGATGTGCCAATCCCAAAACTTTCTTCTATCTTATGCATACATTTTAATATTAAAAAAATAGTTACTCATTTTAATGCTTTAATAATTTTAATTCAATACTTTACCAACTTTGATTTTCATCTTAAATTTCTGCTTCAATCAATTAATCGGGGTAAAAACGAATTTCCGTCTCTGCACAAGCCGATGTACAATAGAATGATAAGCAGATTTTTTTTTTTCAAATTCAGGGAGGACCTACTTGCCTTACCAAAAAATAATCATATACAGAATGTTTAGTTCAGTTCTAGAACTAACTTCATACACTTTTATGTCGTGCAATATTGAAAATGGCATAAAATTCGGTATTGCAGCTCCCCCTTACGGCGGATTTTTTTCAGATTCAGGGTGATCCAACTAGCCATAGCCATACACTTACACAAAAAATTTCGTTCAATTCGATGCATAACTTCATGTACTTTTGGTCGGTATAATATTGAAAATGGCACAAAAATCGCGATTGCAGCGCCCCCTTCCGGCGGATTTTTTTGAAATTCAGGGCGGACCAACTAGCCATAGTCATACAGATACAAAAAAAAAATTGGTTCAATTCGATATATAACTTCATATACTTTTGGTCGGTACAATATTGAAAATGGCACATAAATCGCGATTGCAGCGTCCCCTTCCGGCGGATTTTTTTCAAATTCAGGGAGGACTAACTAGCCATAGTCATACACATACACAAAAAATTTGGTTCAATTCGATGCATAACTTCATATACTTTTGGTCGGTACAATATTGAAAATGGCACAAAAATGGCGATTGCAGCGCCCCCTTCCGGCGGAGTTTTTTCAAATTCAGGGAGGACCAACTAGCCATAGCCATACACATACACAAAAAATTTGGTTCAATTCGATGCATAACTTCATATAATTTTGGTCGGTACAATATTGAAAATGGTACAAAAATCGCGATTGCAGCGCCCCCTTCCGGCGGATTTTTTTCAAATTCAGGGAGGACCAACTACTGACCTACCGTCAGAGAAAAACTCTGAGAGGGGTTGCTTCTTCGGAAGATACCAACTGACAGAGGGGGTTTGAAATCCGAAGACTGCGATAATCTCCCCTTTTTTTTACCCTCCTAGTACATACAAAAGAAGCCAATAGTACTGCGGTCACCCTAAAATAAAGTGGACGAGTCCGTTTTTATAGTGACCACGGGGAGAAAGATGTTTTTCATGGTCTTTCTCGTTACGGGTGGACTGTAGCCATAGTCATACACATACACAAAAAATTTGGTTCAATTCCATGCATAACTTCATAGACTTTTGGTCGGTACAATATTGAAAATGGCACAAAAATGGCGATTGCAGCGCCCCCTTCCGGCGGAGTTTTTTCAAATTCAGGGAGGACCAACTAGCCATAGCCATACACATACACAAAAAATTTGGTTCAATTCGATGCATAACTTCATATACTTTTGGTCGGTACAATATTGAAAATGGCTCAAAAATCGCGATTGCAGTGCCTCCTTCCGGCGGAATATTTCAAAATTGAAGGAGGACCTGCTTGCCACAGCCAAAAACATTCACAAAAAATTTAGTTCAATTCTATGCATAACTTCATACACTTTTTGATGGTAGAATGGCGACATACAGACACACAGACACACACACAGACACACGGACAGACAGACATTTTATAAAAACTTGTTTTTTGGAATTTGACCCCTAAAACGTGTAAATCCGTCGAAAACCGGAAATCGAAAAAAATTTCGATTACAATACTTTCTTCTATTGAAGATAGAAGAAAGTAAAAAAATCTGTAATCTTACAGATGAAAAATTGCCGAAATCTGTATACTTACTAATATTTTACCTGTGCGCTGTACAAGAAAAGATGTAAATCTACAAAACCAATTTTTGTACCAGAAATCTGTAACTTTACAAACGAATCTACTAAAATTACTGTTATCTTACTGATATTATATCTGTAACCTGGATCGCAGTTACATAAAATATTCTATTAATCCCAGATTCCAAAAAATTCTCAGTAACCTTACAGATTTTTTGATTTTCAGTGTAAATCTATATCTGTTACATGATTTTTTTGTTGTTGCCGTAACAAATTTTCTGGGAATTCCAGTTTCCTAGAAAACTTTTAGTAACTTTACCAAATTTTTTTTACAGGGTAGAGGTTAATTCGGGCTCTCTTTTTGGAATCATAGCTCGATTATTCGAAAACCGATCATGAAGAATTTTCTGTCATCAGAGTCGGAACCATATACTGAAAGTACGCAGTAGAAAATCATTACTAACTGTTTAAAAAGTTTCTAAAATTAATTTTCTTATTTAAAAATATCTTCTTAAGTATATAAAAAAAAGTATTAATCCTAAATATTCTCTCATAACGACATTTGGTCATTTTCATGTCCTTAAAAATATATTTAAAAAAGCAAACAAATTTGTTATTTACATCCAACTACTAGCAGGAATCTATAGAAGAAACCTAATTTTTATTATATTATTGCACAACGGAAGACACGAGTTCTATTTTCCAGCAATTTCAGAAGAATATTTTCAGCAGAAAGTGTGGATAGGCAAGGGATTTTCTGTGACTTCTTTATGAATCTTTTTTGTCCTACCGATCGGGCAAAAGTTTTTTAATCTGACTAAATATTTTTTCCTATTTCTTCACCAATGACAATTCAATTCTCTTTCAAACCGATTTTTAAAGAAATGTAAAACACTTTATAAAAACCTGATTACATTCTTGTTTCCCAAATAACAAAAGTTTTTTTTTTCGTTTTTTAATTCTCGAATCAATAAAATTTTTACTTTGAACCGCCTGGAACAGTTTCAGATCCGGACTCGGACTTATAAGCACGGGCTGAACCCATTTCATGTCTTGTCCAAACTTTTCTCTGATTTAGTTATCACTATTTCCAAACAATATAATATTTATTTACAACAATTCAATAAAAATCTACCTCGAGATTATTATTCGTAAATAGTGACATCCAAAAGAAAAGACTAGTTGTGGCCATTGTAAGTTTATTTTAACTTATGCTAAACGTCATTGCTTGTTTATCTTCTATCTATAGATTATGAAAGAAATACATTCCACCATCTTCGCCTTTTACCAGCTGACATTACGGTTTGGAATTTGTGTTCCATCCACATGTTCTGCAGAAGACATGCGCATATTGGGAGCTCAGGGTAAGCTCAGTTACAGTTTTTATTAGTATTTATTGCAATGGATTTGTTTATTTAACTACTATCAATATTATAGGGTCACATAGCAGAAACTGTGCTGCACGACAGCAGCGATGCAAATTATTTTAGATCTTGCAGATTAAGTCCTACAAGCCTAAAAATAAATGTTGGGATTAAAAAAATTCTTTAAAAAAGTGCTTTGTTTTTTAAGAGTTAATGTTTTACTTATTACATTTTCTTTGTAATACTTAAATTTTACTTATTTTATGAGTTAATATAAGTATTTAAGATATCACTTTGTTTCAGCATTATTGGTCGACAGATAAATTTTGGTTTGCTGCAGATAGATACAGAAAATTCTGCTACCGGGCAGTGGTATTCCCCCCCCCCCCCAGGTATATACGTTAGAGTACGTTAGCCTTTCAGATTCAAGAACCATAACAATTATTTTTTAAATTTCTGCAGATTACCCATAAAGTCAATGAAATAGACTGGACTAAAAATGCATATATCATATGTTATAAGACTAGATTCAGCAGCGGAAATGTAGATTTCTTTCTTTTTCTTCATTCGTAAAAAAAACATTATACAGGGTGTCCCAGAACTTCGCGTACAACTTTGAGGGGTGTTAGAGAACATCGTTTGGAACCGCAATTACATAGGAAAGCATGGGCGAAAACATTTTGTTAATCCTTTCACAGCCAGTGAAAATATATATGAAACTACAAAATTTTTAATACAAAATGAGCATTGACACTAGAATTTTAATATGATTTTTTCCATTTATTAAGTATGTGAAGTGTCTGGCTTTTCTTCTTTGCAAATACATTTTTCCGCAATTTCGGGTGTCATTCATACTATTTTTCGACATTTTAGCAATGGAAGTGCTTTGCCCGTGAAAAGCTCAAAGAAACCTAATGACACAGTTATGACACAATGCGGAAAGCAGTGTAGAACGCTTTATTACACAGAAAAAAATTACAAGAAATAGTTTAATTTTAAATTAAATTTAAAATTATGTTTCCTTAAAATCAAGTATCTTAGTAGCTATTAGAAATTGCTAAAATGTGGAAAAATATGAATGACATCAGAAATCGAGGAAAAATGTATTTGCAAAGAAAAAAAAATACATTTCACATACATAATAATTGGAAAAATCATATTAAAATTCTGGTGTCAATGATAATTTTGTATTAAAAATTTTGTTGTTTCATATACATTTTCACTGGCAGTGAAAGCGTTAACAAGACGTTTCCGCCTATGCTTTCCTGTAATTATGGTTTCAAACGATCTTCTCTACTATCCCTCAAAGTTTGTACACGAAGCTCTGGAACACCCTGTATATTTGTACGTAATATTTAATTTTATTAACCGAAATTTTGTATTACTCCCTCTGTCCCAAATTAGTTGCGACATTTGAATACTTTTATACTGATTATTGATATTTATGACTTTATGATTTTGTTTGAACATTTTTCAGAGAACTATACTATCAATACACAATATTTACGTACCTAACATTCCCTCCATAATTCCATAAATAAGTAATTAATTAGTTTAAAAAAATCCCGGTTTACATGCTCTTAAGCCACTCCCTATAAAGATTCTTTTAACAGTAATCACATGAAACTGTCTTCCATCTAATCAATCGTGAATTCATTTAAGAACATTTAATTCCAATTATATCTAAATTTTTTTTTTCAGTATAAATTCAAGTTTCTAGTATAATTTTACTGGTGTCGATCTACTAAACTGCAGCAGAAATTATTTAGACTGCGCCTACTTGAAATATAGCAACTAATTTGGAACAAAATTTTCAACCTAAATGTCGTAACTAATTTGGGACAGAGAGAGTATTTATTAAGCAATGATATCATATTGTGTATTTCATTTAGTAATAAGAGCAATGTAACACAAAACCTGTCTGTAACAGATTCCTGTCTCAATACGAAAACAATAATACTGTTCCTGCGGAAGGAATTTCATATAACTAAGAAGGCTTAGTCCCTGCTTGCCAATTCTCGTCAAGCCCCATGAATGACTACGCAATTCACATTGGGGCCACTCATGGCCAACTTCATTAGACATCGGCCAACATTCGGCCAACTTTATCTAATGAAGATGGCCGTGGATTACTACGGATCCGAGTTCATTTCGCTCGCTCTTTGTCGATTTGATCGATAAATAACATTCTGCACCCTGTATATATAATCATCTACTATCAGTATTCATAAAAAGGAGAAAAGTTATTTTCTTTTATTTTTGCCTTATTTTTTGTTAAATGCATATTGCTAAGAGCATGTTGTGTTAAGTGTATGTTATTATACAATTTTTAAATTATAATTGTATCTTTTTTAGTTGTGAAACCCCTAAATTACGGAATAAAGATATCAAAGTGCCACGTTTCTGAAGCATTGCAAGTGGAACCTGTGCATATAGCGGTATTGTGAGTTCTGTTTATAATTTGTTTTTAAAAATGCCTCATCCAAAAACATGTTAACGCAATTTCTCATAATATATTCAAGGTAATCTAACATAGTTGTTATTCGTTAAAATCAATATGTACAGTGTACTTTCACTGTTTTTCAAGATTAATTTCTATACATTATTATTGGTGTGATTTCATATTACTCGTTTATCAAACAAAGAAACCATTACAATTATTTTTTAATGTCCTTATAAGTAAAAATTACAATAATAAGTACAATGAAAATTACAATAATAAGAGTAAGTATATCTACTGTGAGAACATAGTAAAAATACTTACAATTAATCACAGTAAAATATTTGAATCTATCCGTATAAAGCAATACTGGAAGTAATTAAAAGATAAACGTCTTGGTTTTTTTAATTATTATTCAATTTTTCTCACTACTGTATCTCTTTTAGGGTTTCGTTCATCTGACGAAATCCTATTCGTATCTGTTCTCTGTCTGTCCGTACACAAAAACTGTGTAAGTCAGAGGCTTCAAATTTTGAGTATTTACATCTGAAAATTTTGTGTCACACAGCAAAAAGCAAAATTTTGAAATTATTATAATTAAATTAATTTTTTCAATGTCATCCGTTCATTTTTGCAAAATAAATTTTAAAACAGAACCTTAATTTCAACGTCTTACTTTCAAACAATCTAGGTTGGAGGTAAAGCATCTCGCTTGTAAACTGAAGGTTTTCAGTTCGAACCCCGGTGCTGAAAGTTGAAATTTGCAAGCTAAGAGAGATTTTGTTAAAAGAAATATCGTACTTTTTGGCCAATGTAAGGGTTTATATATTGTTATTATTATTTTATCACTGACATTCATAATATTTTTTTCGGAATTTAGAGTTTCTTCTATTTTAAACACTATGACGATTTATTAAAGATTAAAAATCGTTTAAATCCATGCAAATTTAACTGCTCGAAACACGTGTCGGAGGAACATAGACATCATGTATGTAATGAATATTATAATCTTTCGCAAAATGAAAAATATTACTTCATTGGAAAAATGACTCATTGCCAGGGTAAGCAAAATAGATTAAACATAAACACAAATTCCCATAAATAGAACTCCTTTTATTATTTTTTGTGTATAGGAAGTGACAAGGTTAAAGTGTACAAGCAATTCTACTTAGGAACATTGCACATTAATCAGAAACCATTTTATACAGAGCATCAAATAATGATATAAAATCCCAACTAGTGATAAGCGGGGTACAACTTCAAATAGGGCAATCTCACTTGATGTCAAGGACAAAATAAAATCTCATATTGAAAGTTTTCTAAAGATTGAGTATCATTACAACAGATCAAACACTAAAAAAACATACCTGGAATCAGGCCTTAACTTTAAAAAAAATGCGTGATTTCTACTTTAGAAATACAGAGAAAACAATGAAGAGCCAGAGAAAACATTATTTAATTTCAATATAATAACTAATCTTTTGTTGTAATTTTCATATTTTCCCTTTTTCTTTGCCATCTACGTCCTAATGAATTAGCGCACTAAAAAGGGGAAGGCTTTCGAGTTTTATTTAACACAATTAAACATTTAAGACAGTTTGTGTTCAATTTAATAATATAATTAACTTGTGTAAATTCATTAATTTTGTGATGATGCTATTAATTAGTCTGAATAAATGGCAACAGTCATTTATTGTTATTGCATTAAAATATAGTAAGTAATAAATATTTTAATGTCCACTGATGTTTATTCGAATTAATCAACAAAATTTCACTTTTTTAATCTATAAAAAGTTACATAAATTAAGAATAACATGGTTTTTTTTATGATAGAACCCTGTTATTCTAAGCATGAGAAGACATTTTGGAATAATATGGTTCTATCAATTTTTTTAAATGTAATATATATATATATATATATATATATATTATTTATGAATTTTGAATTTGTAGAATTACTGTATATACTTATATACGAACTTATTAATGCCAAATGTTTTTTGCAAATTTTAATAGCTGCACGTACAGAGCATGCTGATTTACAAAGTGATCTAACTGCAAAATGAGTTTTGTCCTGGTAGAACCAACTCATTCTCAAGTGACGATATATAATTTATATAAGACACATATAAGCGCGTAATAGAAAAAAGCATTCAATATCATCAAAATACACTAATTTTCCTATAATTTCTTGGTAGAATTAATTAACGGAAATAGGCTTTAAAAGAAGCTTACATCTGTGATATTTTTCCTTCAAGCGGAATTTTATGATCTTTATTTTATTTCAACAAAGTGTTTGCATCCTTACAGTTTCACATTTGTCTTAATCTACAGCTTCCGATAACTGATTAATATATAAATATGTTTTATGGTTAAAAACTCATGATCAGTGAGGTGTAGCAACGGAGTCCGAAAATGAAGATTAGCAAAACTATTCCGAGAGGTGTTAATTTTGTAGCGATTAAAAATTAGTTGTTATTTTCTTTTAATCCTTCCGAGTATTTAGCTTGTCTTAAAAATAACTCTTGATTATCTCTTCCTATATTCTGTCTACACATCGTCTGGCTTGAAATGATTGATATAACATCAACTCTCTGTTGTACAATATAAATATACATATATATATATTTCTAAATTCATTATGAAAATACATTATTTTTATTGTTTTGTGTTGATTAAGTTATTTAATTTTAATTTCTAGTTTGCTTTTCTTATTATATTTGGCATTTTTGTTTTTAAAATATTATTTTTGAATTCAGGTTTGGCAGGTGTTCAGAAACCTACAACAATTTAAACTTTTTAAAAGGAGGGAAGTTAGACTTGTTTGTTTTCCCTCTGATGAAGAACAGACCACCTTTTTTGCCTGTATCTTGTTTTTGTTTATTGAATTTTTTCATAGTTAACTGTTTAACATACAAATATGCATATACTTTGAATGCTTCAAGATTATCCAAAGGATATTCGTTCTTTTTAAATTTGTTGACGATCACCTTTGAAATTTCGGGAACAAATTTTCGCGGAATTGTATGATCTGTACTATTTTGTTTACACACCTGAATTTTCAGAATAATTCCTCATGTATTTTTCTATATATTTAAAACAATGCCTAAAATCGCAAGTGGCCGGTCACCTTTGTCCATGTAGTGTATATTATATGTATATATATATATATATATATATATATATATATATATATATATATATATATATATATGTATATATAATAATAAAAATTATTATTATTATATATATATATATAATAATAATAAAATTGAAATCATAAATATAAATATAAATAAATAATAAATAGATAAATAGAAAAACAGGATGAACAAAAAGGTAGAAAATTTAAATTATGAATAGCATACAGATTCACCAGAGATGCTATGCATGCTAGTTCATAAAAAATGTATGTTATTTCGTTGAATTTTGTCAGCAATAAGCTTAAAAAGACCAAATTAAGCATTTTATGACGAAAGTAAAAAACCTGAAAGAATTGTAGAATAAAGAAGTAAATCAATGAAATTAAATAGAAAATACAAAATCCAATGCTTGTAACTCACCAGAAAAAAAACAAATGTGTGAAGATGTGAATTTCAAAACTTGACTTATTCAAAATTAAAAAAAAGAAGTTTTCTCTGTATCAATCTATTGAACTTGCATCTATAAAACACTACAATCTGATTAAAAAATAATAATAATACTTTTATCGTGTATTTCTGGCATTATAAATCCTTGTATTACAAACGACAGAAACAAAGAAAAAGTCAACGTTAATTGAAAAATTCAATAGGAGACAGGCTGCTTATCAAAGCTCGTAAGGGTGCTGGATTTTAATACCATGATATTCTTCGGCACCTCTATTTTCTTATAAACTAGTCGTTGGGGGTCACCGTAACTTGCTTCGCAATTTCATGCACTCGCACGAAAGTGGTGGGTGGGGCGGGGGTAGAAATTTTTATCAACAAAACAAGTGGATAACATTATTTCTCTTTTTTCCTTATTAGTAAATACCACCGTATTTCAAATATATTTCGCAAATAGTTTCACAAACAGCGATTATATATGCATACAGTACGGAAAAAAAACAGGAATGTCAAACGTTGAGGTGCTTCATATTTTGGAATTAAATAATTTTATAATAATTTAGTGATTTTTAATAATAATTTTGTATTTTCGTAAAAAATTGATAACAGACTAAAAAAAAGATAACATACTATTTTAATGTAAAGACCATGATACAAATAGAAAGAGATAATTTTGGATCAAAAGTGATATCGATATCAAAAAACACCCCCCTCTCTTCTTACAGATATCTTACGATATCATTTGCCAGATCCTAAGATGTTAATGTTATATATGCACACCCCCTCAATATATTTTTTTCAAGAGTTAATAATGGAAGTAAGTATTAAATTTACTTAACTCTCTTCTTATGATTCACGGTCGTATTTCTAGTTAGTCTTTTTCTAAACAGGTGGCGGCAACACAGACAATCACCTCATCGAGTTCATGGATGAAAATCTAGGATTAGTTAAATCTCGATTAGCATGCTACAGCGCAATCGGTCTGCTAAGTCATATCTTGATGTAAAACGCCTAAAATCCAGATTTTATAGTTAATAAATAAGTTAACCATTGTGGTCTCCTGCACCCGAAAGTATAAAAACATGGAGAATTGGGAGATGGAAGACATAATGGTAAACCTAAAAGGCAATTGCTAAAATGGAGTTTTTAGGTGTTTTCCACCAAGATATGATTTGGCAGACCGATTGCGTTTTGAATTGCGAATTGAAATTTAATTAATTTTAGATTTTCATCCGTGAACTGGATGAGGTGATTGTCTGGACTGATTATTCGTTTAACTGAAATTACCTATACAGAAATTTATTTAATTTTTATTTAACAACTGTATTGAAGGATTGTGAAACTTCAAGAAGAATAACACGCACAGGGTTCTCTTGAAAGCTGTTTAATGACACATGAATGTTACATATAGATTTATAAAATATTATTTTAGATTAAATTAGATGCGTTAATATTATCGGCACGAGGTAGAAAATTAATTAATTTTGACTTTTAAAGGGAATATTTCGATTTCCAAAGATTCAGGCGTAATTTACACAAGCAGGTGAACTTAAACTAACACACCGTTAAAAATATGCTGCATTTTGCTGCAACGCACTCCACCGCTTATATATAATATCTCTATTCCAACCAATAAGAAAGCTCCATTTCACGGCCAAGTAACCGTTTTCTATACCAGCAGGAGAGTGCATTGCAGCAAAATGCAGCAGATTTTTAACCGTGCAGTACATATACATTGCTAATATATCAATCTAAAGTATCTTTTCTAAGAAAAGAATGCGGTTGTCAGCAGTTTTTACATTATTAAACTGTATCATTCTTATTACATTCAGTTTTAAAATGTTCTTTTGATTTCTTCATTGAAAGGTGATGCTATCTAGTGAATGTCTTGAATAAATATTGTTCTCGTGACAGCTATATTTCACAGACCGAAGTTTCAAATGAAAGATATTGAATAATAATTGGAGATTTCTGATCCCCCTACATTTCGTTGGAAATTGTTGACAGATCTTTTCTTAAAATTTTGAAATGCGTCTTTGGAAATGGCTTGGCCAGGATGTCAGCAATCCTCTTCTTGGATAAGCAATAAATTAATTTAATAATTCCACTTTCTTGTAAATATTTTATATTTTGAAATGTAACGTCGATATGTTTTGTTCTGGCTTGAGCGTTTCGTTTTTGGTAAGTTTAATGACTGAGTGATTGTCCTTGTACACCGTTATTGAGAGCTTCTGTTGCAACTCCAGATCGTTGAGAATGTTTATCAATCATTTCACTTCTTGTGTTGCCGTGGATGCAGAGATGTCAAATACACGAATTTAGTAATTGCTATAATCACTAAATCTCAGGAACCCCCCTCCCCCTCTTCTATAAAATAACAATTTGTTCGCTTTTGTTAAGTTTGTTCATTCGGTTGATTTAGCAGCAATACTATCACATTTCGGGAAACGAATCGTTCGACAAATGGGACACCTGAGAACCGAAGTCCAAACGTAAACATTTACGGGCTGATATGGTCTAAGTAGTAAACACCGATGCATATTAAAAGGTACATTTAATTAATATACCTTACTTTACATCGTTTGATACTTGTATCTTTTTATGTAATTATATACCGCATAAACAATAGATGGTGACTGCAATTTTTTCCCTAAAAATGTGCATCGTTCACGGAAGTTTTCTATTTCTATTTTAACAATTTATAAAATTCTGCTAATTTGTTTCTGTTAACTTGAAATGCAATTATTGTACATTTTCCCACTTTATTATAACTTAGTATCCTTTCAAACATTTTTTTTCTACGTAACTCATCTTTATTACGTGACTTAGCGTCCTTTTTATATAACTTATTCTTCCAAACATCTTTTTTACGTAACTTTTCCTTATTACCCGACTTAATCTTTCAAAATGCCAATTCAAGGTTACGTCTGATTTAAATCGACATATATTCAAGGAAACAAGCTTTACCTTCGTCTGTTGAATATAGGTTAAAAGAATCTGTCGCGCTGAATCGAAAACAAAAGTCAATTTAGAAAACAAGGAGAGACAAAGAGGAATGAAAGAGAAACCGAAATGTTCATTTATAAATACATTGCTTAAGGAAAAATATAATAATTAGAAACTTTTAAACAAAGAAACAATCGACTTCACTGGATTTTACACTAACTTAACTCTATATGTCTTGACTATATTTTAAAGTATCCTTATAATAACTTGTTATAAATTTCATTTAATACATCGATTAGTAGTAATACAGTTTAGAACGAGTTACAGATACTTAGAACTTTACTTTGTCTTGTTCCAAATATAACGGGGGGTGGCAGCACAGGCAATCCCCTCATCCAGTTCACGGATGAACATCTAGGATTAGTTAAATCACAATTCGCATATTACAGCACAGTTGGTCTGCTAAGTCATATCTTGGTGGAAAACACCCGAAAACCTTATTTTAGCGGTTGACTCATAGATTTACCATTGTATTTTCCTGCTCCAAGTTTTAAAAAAAAGGATAATCTTTCCGTAATCTTTTTATTGCCAATCAGATAGCATGTTTTTAGAGTCTGTGGTGTCTACACAGGGGTTGTTGGAGAGAATAATTCATACAGGCAGAACCCCTGGTTCTGAAAGAAAATGTTAACAACAGTGCTAAAAAATTATGCATTTGCTATTTTCTTTTCAGGATTATGATCCGAAGCATAAATGTTATTTAAATATGATTGGTATATAATCCCCCTCATATTATAGATACAGCTTTTCAATTTCCACAGTTAAGTGAAATTGAAAATATACTGTTGTGTCAGGCTAGCTCAACTTATTTACAAGAAAAAGAAGCTTCACATATCTAATTATAAATTTCTCGAGGCGACGAGCTTCTCTAAATATTTTTATTTTTTCATAGACGGCACATAACACGTAGAACAGTACACAAAGATAAAATATTTACAAAATAGCGTTTTTTTACATATTTTAGTTGCACAAAACCAAAACAACAGAACTGACTCACTGCTTCAATTTTTAATAGAACTTTAGCAAAACTCACGGTCACATTCACGGACGCGAGAGAATCTATTTTTGGAGCGGGTAACACTTGCTACACTGTTGCATTTGTTAGAAAAATTAAAAAATCACAGTACCATATCAACACAAAAACTTTAAAAAAAAAAAAAAAAAACATTGAAAGAAGAATAGTCAAAAGTTATTCCTAATTCTAATGAAAATTAGTCTATTCAATGTCGAATAGATTTGAAGCTGCTATAGCAAATGACGATTTACCAACCAAATAACCAACCTTCAACTTAATAAACTAAATTATATGTAACAATAATTAGATCTAAGGCTTATTTTGAGATTATTTTACATTACTTATTGAACTTTTACTGTTATTTTTTTAAATCTTAATGCAAAAAGATTTTGTTATTAAAGATTTTTAGACTTATATCGTTAACTCTTGTCACTCTCAGCTCTCAATGAGTAAAAATAAAAAAGGTATTACTTTGTTTAAATTCTTCATTTAAAATATATATATATATATAAATTACATCATAATGTGAAAAATTTGTAAGTGTCCTTGTTTTACTGTGAGTCACTGCATTTCTTTGGTTATTTAATTTTTCTCTCGCAAGATATTTTATCTACCCACAGTAAATGCAGCACAAAAAACGCACCGGATAGATTCGAACTAAATGCCGATAGATACAATATTGGTGGGTTCAAATATCCACAACAAGAAATTTATTCAAATTTGTTTAATATTAAGCTTAAAGCCCTGAGTATAACAGTAAGGTAAGCTGGGGAACCGCACCCGCAAGGTAAGTGGGGCAGATGATATTTTATAAAAAACCGTTGATGACTTTTAATTTTTAAATTTTGTCAACATTGCAACCTCATATCTATATAGATGAGGTTGCAATGTTGACACATGTTGTTTTTAGAAGTAGGGGGAACTGGGGTACATTGATACATGGGGCACATTGATACACCCCCTCTACCGCTCACAGGGTCATTACAGGAAGTTTCACAACAGCTCCAAAAGGTGATGCTAGTGTATTCAACTACATACAGAAAATCTTGGAATGATTCAGCAGTTTGATGAAATGGGACGGGTGATTTATTGTTTTTGTTGTTCAAAAGTAAACTTGAGTTGTACAATTGGAATGCTATTATACAACTGTTCCAGTATTTTCAACCAAAATGAATACTCTCCCTGGTAAGTACAGCTACTCTTTATCAGTTCCTCATTATTTATTGTTAGATATATTGTGAAGTGTTGGATTTGAGACTCATTTTATTCAAAATCGCTGTATGGGGCACATTGATACAGTTTATGACGGGGCACATTGATACAGCCTAAATCCTTTAATAGTTCATATTTTCATTATCTTTTATTATTTTTTTTACCATACACTCCTTAATCCAACCTTTTTTTCACGAAAAATTTCTAATATTAGTTTTTATTGAAGTGAAATAGCTCTAATTTCTTTATATTAGAACATTTTATAGTATTTCTGAAAACAGAAGACGTAGGAACTTACCCAGCATCTAGTGCTAGTAGAACTAATAAAAGAAAAGGACGGCATTCTGGCAAATCTCGAATTTATATCGATTCTCCAGAGAAAAAAGTATTTTCGACATGAGAAATGTTAAGTAAGAGAAACAAACTGCAGAACAGAAAATGATACTTATATTATAAACAGAATTTTTAATATAATTATCCTTTATTTTTTGTTTATGAACCTATTTATAAACAGAAAAACTGGTAATTTTTTCATCTTTCATAAGAAAGAAGATAATGCTGGGGTTGAAGTGCTAGATATGACAAAGTTACCACAGCCAACAATCAGACAAGAAACAGCCAGAACATCATGTCATAATATATTTAATTTTGATTGCTTTAATATTGCTTAAAAATAAATTGTGGGTGATTTGAATTTTTATAAATAAATATAAAATGGTTTTCCAACTCATTTTTTATGAAAAATATGCATTGGTATTATTTTGTCGTCATTTTTCTTAAACGTATCAATCTGCCCCGGGGATGGGGCACATTGATACAAATGACTTTTTTTGATTTTTTTAAAATTACATGCAAAAATACTATATAAAACAATGATTGTACATTTTTATAACATACTACACAAGTTTTGCTGTCACCTCATGGAAAAAAAACTTGAATTTTCTCCTTTCTTGACACAAAAAAAAATCTTAGAAAAAAACTGTATCAATGTACCCCAGTTCCCCCTATACTTCTAAAAAAAACATGTGTCAACTGAATTTTTTTTTTTTTTATAGCAACATCAAATTGCACGAATTAAATATTTCCAACCGAGCGAAAAATTGCCCAGGCCGGGAATCGAGGTCAGATACTTGTCTTACAAGCCCAATGCTTTATCGTTTAAGCTAATTGGCCACGAAAACCGGTGAACAATTCTCGCTCAGATAACCTTGTCGGTCATAACATCTAATCTGTCATTTAGACAGCCCAACAGAATAGACCGCAGGTAAAGGAACTCCATAGAATGATGGGTATGTAGATACGTATCTACGTACCCATCGTTCTATGGAGTTCTTTTAGCCCAGTTAGCTTAAACTATGGAGCCCAACTAGCTTAAACTGTAAAGCATAAGCCTTGTAAGCCAAGTATCTGGGTTCGATTCCCGGCCTGGCCAATTTTCCGCTCAGTTGGAAATATTTAATCCGCATGATAACTTTACCAATCAGTTTGATTGTGTTAAAAATGCAACATCAAATTAGTTGAACTTTCTCGACTGTTTATTAAAATATGGTAAATTCTTTTATTAAACAAATACATTTTTTAATACTTTACAGGACAATTACTTTACTTTTAAAGTTACAGTAATAACTTTTCATAAATCATGGTTAAATACATATTGTTATCAATGGCCATATATGTATATTAAGCTTTACATTTCTTTTTCTAGTCGTTGATACAATTTTAAAATATTCAGATTAAAATAAGAAATTCAGATCTAACAGTCTAACAAGATCTAGTGGATAATAGTATTAGGTTTTGGCAACAATTTTTCTACTAGCTTACTTTGGAATTGTATTTGCACAAAACATACTTGAAAGATCTGTTGAATATTATTCATCAATTGCTGAGGTTACTACCCAAACTTTTCCACTTTAATAAAAGCACTATTTAAATTCTTTACAAACAGAAACAGATTTCTATTTGTTATAAAATTTCAAACGAAAAAAGTTAAGATAATAATAATAATAATAATAATAATAATAATAATAATAATAATAATAATAATAATAATAATAATTTTTAAAAAATAAAACAAAAATGAACAAACAAACAAAAAAATTAATAATAATAAGTAAAGATAAGTTTAAAGAACTAAATCACGTCTATGATAAATCATCTTTGAAATGAGTTGTAATATTTTATAGTAAAATGTTGTTATTTTGTAAAACAATTTTAAAGAGATATGTGAACATCACATATGTCGTAAATTAAAAATAAAATAAATATGGAATACTCCACAAAAATAATTTGGGTATAAATAAAAACTCGATAGCCAATAAAACCCAATGTATGTTAAGTTTTTTCAATCTTACTCTTTTTTTTCAAAGTCTAGTTTAATTATCCCAACATATCTCTAAATTTCTATTTGAAACCAAAAGTATGGAATTGTTTGTAAAAACTATTAAGATACTTTTGGTGTTATTTATTATGCTCATCTGAATCTAAATCTAACAAAAAACATCATATATAGAACCTTATACTATCATGATAATCCTATGTCCGCCACCGCCTATACTTCGATCCACTGCTGCATAAAGGGTTAAAGGGTGTTATTTAATGTTTTCTGCAGGCGACACCAGCACAGAGGAGGTTAAAGCTTAGGGTACATTTGAATTAAATGGCTGTTTAGATGCCGACAATTTATTTACTTGAACTTTTGATACATATTTTCTATCACGTGATAAAATAAGATATAATTTTATGGATTCTGTTATTTAAGTAAAATAAAATCGTTCAATTCACATACATTTTATTATTCTTCATGTTATTGTTTCTTAATATAGGATCTGCTTGAGTCTGCTTATTTCCATGGTAGTTGGTGGAACATTCTTAGAATGGTTTATGAAGAAAAACATAAATGAAGAGAAAAAAAATCAGGAAAGTATGGACTTTTGTTTTGCTTCGCATCTTCCAAATATTTTAACCTTTTATGCCCCAACAGTATTTTAAAATACAATTAAAATAACTTGTTACAAAATTAATTTAATATTTTTATTAGTAATAATACTATTTAAAATGATTTATAGGTACTTTATCTTTTTCAAAAGTATTATTATAAAATTTTTAATCGCAGAAAAGGGTTTAGCGGTATATATTGACACATATCATGCTTATATATCTTGATATATATTCATTATTTGTTTTAAATAAAATACGATGTTTATGATATTTTTGCATTGATATTTATTACTATTTGATATTTATATTCAAAATATTACTGTGTTTGATATATCTCATTAGTTTTAATGAAAACGAGTGTAAATGAAAATTCCAACTGTTATCATCTGTGGCATTTTGTAGATAAAGAACTTTTGCTGTGTGAGTGATATTTTTGTTTAAAAAAAAAATGAAAAAAAATTGCATTAATTTTCTTTTGCGCCGCTATGATGGCCTTTTTGACGTATTTTCAATGTCTTTGACTAGAGTTTCCCTAACGTTTACTTAAAAAAAAAAAAAAAAAAAAAAAAAAAAAAAATACTTAGCTGGTTCAGAATAGAAATTTTTGGTACCACTGGATAAAACATGGCTTTATTTTAGTTTTTGCGACATGTATGCTTTATATCAACCAATGAAGGGAAAAAGCGATCTTTTAAATTCATGAATGTATATATAAAAAAAAAAATATCTTAAGGTATCATTATTGCTTTTGCTGCTGAATTTTATCATGAAAATAACCTCTGATTGTCTAGCAAAAAGCAAATATAAAGACAGTAATTTTTCAGTTTGCTTAGCAAAAATTGTTATTCCAACATGATAATAAAAACAAATTAATTATGCTTATGAATATAAACTTTGATACTATTAAAAAATTGATCATGCGCATGAAGACAAACTTTGATATTATTAATCGTTACTTAATATTTTAAAAGTTATTTAAAATGAATAATTACTTTAATATAAAAAAAACTAGGGGGCTCTGCCCCTTACGAGCTACGCTCATCAACACTCGTCCCGCCTCTAAAAATCAGTTTATTTAACCGATTTTTTAAAAAAATTACGGAAAAATGAATAATAATAATAATAATAATAATAATAATAATAATAATAATAATAATAATAATAATAATAATAATAACCAGTGGCTTTCGCCATATAAACAGGTATTCATTCGGGTTGAAGACCGAATGAGCAGCTGTTAATGGTTGTTTTCGCGTTTTATTGAAACAGATTATTATATAAACATTTCAAAATCAGCTGATTTAAAATGAACTTAGTCAACAGAGTCTTAGCTTCTCGACATTTTTTAATAATGCTGTAAGGTAATGATTTTAAATAAGTCTTCTATAATTATCATCATTAACTGCACCGTATTTAACGAAAAAGGAATCTTAATAGGTAATTGTGCTTCATTTGGAAAAATTACCAATAAACTTTTTTGACTCGTCTTCCTCCTCCGAGAGGCGGCAGCACAAACAATCAACTCATCGAATTCACGGATGAAAATTTAGGATTAGTTAAACCTCGATTGGCATATTAAAATGCAATCGGTCTGCAGAGTCCTATCTTGGTGGAAAACACTCCAAAACCGATTTTAGCGGTTGACTCGTAGGTACCATTGTAATTTTCCTGCACCTACGAAAACATGATGGATTCGTAACTGGAAAACTTATTGGTAAACTTACGAATCAACTTCTAAAATCGGATTTTTAGGTGTTTTCCACCCAGATATGACTCTGCAGACCGATTGCATTTTAATATGCGAATCAAGGTTTAACTAATCCTAAATTTTCACGCGTGGACTCGATGAGGTTATTGTATGTGCTACCGCCTCCCTGTCTATATCCTCTTCAGACCTGAGCATAAAATAACTCTACAAATATATATTTATTGCTTTTGCATAATCGAAATGACACCATAGATGACAGAAAGAGCACTTTTTATGAAATCAGTATTTTAGGGGACTGGTAATTTAGGTTTACAAATATAGATATGAAAGTACTAATCCCCTTAAAACATCAGTTTAACTATCAGTAATACAAATTTACGCAATAACAAAATTAAGGTCTTTAAGCAAGTAAATGATCAGAAATCCTCGGAATTTTTTATTGTAAAACATTTAAGTTAAATATTCATGAATATTTCTTACTCTGTTGGCCACAATGTCTTGAAGGTATTTTCGAAACTCGAATGAAAATAATATTTATTTTATGAAATAATATTCATCAGTGCTAACATTTATTGATTTTGTTTTAAAGCAAAAAGCATTCAGCCCTATAGAAGTAAAGTAAAAATGCAAAAAATTCGAAGAGTTTAGTTTTTATGAAGAAAAGAATGGAGGTACACATTTGTGTACCTCAGGTCTCAAGAGGATATACCAGCCTATTTTGCGAAGTAGATATTAACAGCAATAAGCTTATTTAAAAGGCATTTCAGTTTTGTTTCTTGACTTATGAATTAATGCTAATGTTTTTTCTTGTGTAACAATCTAGCGACGTGGCATCGCATACTTCTTTGTTTTGCGTTGCAGTCAAATCTGCACCGTCTTTGTGCCAACAGTAGCCGTACAGGCGAAATGAAGGTTTTGCATGGCATCCGAGCTCTGAGTATGACTTGGGTCATTCTTGGACATACCTACATCTGGGTCAACTTCCAAGCTCTCAGTAAGTTTTTTTCTTTAATATGCAAATGATTTTTTTTTAAATTGAGCTTGATTAAAATCAAATGAAAATATATACAGGGTGTTCTTAAAGTTCCATTTATCGCTACAAAATATCTTTTATGTGAAGTTTTCAGCTACATAATATTAATAATTATTAAAATTAAATAATAATTAATAATTAAAATTATATAAAATTATATAAAATATTATATAATTATATATAATATTTAATAATATTATATTTAATAATATAATTATATTTAATAACATAAATAACGACTCTCGTTAATTCGAACTCGTCGGGACCACAAGAAATGTTCGAATTATCCAGAGTTCGAATTATGAAAAGTAATGAGAGGAAAACGTGTTTAAAGGAGTACTATTACAAAGGAATTAATGTTATTGCATTTTTTAAACTTATTTTTGCGATTATCATTAGAATATGACTTAATATTTAATTAAAAATTATAAATACACAAACTAATTAAGGAATTGGGAATAAGTACAATGGAAGAGGTGTTGGAGGTGTCATTGATGGACAGACAGACGGGACATTCAGAAAGCTGGTATCAAATGAATGGAATTACATATTACATGTTTACTACTTTCAAAAGAATTCTGACACAAATGAAAGAAAGAAAGTTACTTTAAGGATCTGAAGTCCGGGTGAAAGTAAGGAAAAATGAAACATCGAAATTCTCGTTAGTTCGAATTAAACGAAGCATGAAGATGCAATAAAACGAAGCATGCAATATGCAGAAGAAATAGAATATCAAAGCTAGAATTTATATCAAATGCTTCACTATAGATTGGGATGCAACAGCATAGAAAATCATCTCGTCGAATTTACAGCTGAAATTCCAGAATTAATTAAAACTCAATTCGCATACTAAAACGTAATCGGTCTGTCAAGTCATATCTTGGTAGAAAACATCTAAAAACCCAACTTTAGCAATTGACTCGTACGTTTACCATTGTGTTTTCCTGCTCTCAGTCATCCATGTTTTCATACTTTTCAGTTCAGAAAAACACAACAGTACACCTACCAATCAACCACTAAAATCGATTTTTTCGGTGTTTTCTATGACTTGACAGACCGATTGCGTTTTAGTATGCGAATCGAGTTTTAAATCTAGAATTTCAGCCGTGAACTCGATAAAGTGATTGTTTATGCTGCCGCCTCCCGTTCTATTACAATTACAACATTTTGTAATGGTAACGGGATTTATAACCCTGTCCATTAACATAATCCTTTTATTTTATGTAAGAAGATATTCCGGTTTTTGTATTATAAATTACTTAAGATACAATTTACGGCAGAACGATGATACTGATAATTATCATATTGGTTAAGTATTAAAAGCCTAATGGTAGATTTCAAGAATTTTAAATTAATGATAATATTTCAGATTTTAATTGCTTAGAAAAGCGCACAGCCAACAGAGTAAAAAAGCGTGCAAACGGAGACCTGAACCGGGGCCGTCGCGAAAAAAGTTTCCTCTCTAACCTGATTCAGAGCGAGGATGACGTCACGCAAGGGATCTGAGTAGCAAACAAAATTTATCGAATAACCATATATGTGCATTAAAAATAGCGCTTTAAAGTTCCCTTTTATGATATTTTGTTGAGCAATTTATGGTTTATGAAAATCTATTTGAATTATACATTCAGTAAATATGTACCCAAAGTTCAATAAACATATTTTAAACTTGATTTTCCTCTTTATTTCAAAGTCATTCGAATATATTTGACTCAAAGTTTTTGTCAAAGATTTTAACTTGAACAATACATTTATGGCGGAGAAAATAATGCATTAAAATTACACGAATTTAACAACAAAAAATATAAATACAAAATTTTTTGAAGAATTGGGATTAGTGGTCTTTTTCAGAGAGTTTAGGTTAAAATATAAATTTATGGCAGAAGAATTACTTTTAAAACTTATTATTACTTATTATTACTTTTAAAAAGAAACATGTCTTAATTTAAAATTGTAAATATAAAATTGTTAATATAAATATAAGTAAAAATAAAAATATTACTTTCTTCAACCAATAAAACAAAAATTCTATATATCAGTTTAAAATTTTTTATTTCATAATGCAGGATTAACTTAAAATGCACATTCTGTTTATAGGCATTAAAAAAAGACATTTTTTACTATTAGTATATACTCATAAAATTTACAACAAATATATAGCAGTTAATATTGCTTCACACAAAATAATTTCATTTAAATAGACAATATTAAGGAAGCTAAAGTTACATGAAACTTGCCAATGACTCTATATGTCTGTTAATGTAGATAATTTTCTTTTATTAGATGGACATTTTCTACTGTCATTTTTAACTTTTGTGTAGTTATTTAATAAGATTTTTGATATTCCTGACAAGCACAACTTAAATAAATATGAAACTTGGTTTCCACATTTACATTTACTAATGAAATCCAGACCTAAAAGTTCAGTCTTTTCAATTGTAAGTTGCATAATGAGTTTTTTAGGCTCTGGAAATTTTAGAAAAGAGCTTTCATAATTATGATTGATTAGTTTTTGAAAAATTTGAAATGCATTTACAATTAGAAATAATAAATTTTCCTGAGGCCATTTTGATTGGCCCCTATCTGCCAACATCAAATATTTATACACTTCATTCGGGCAGTCTAATTCTAATTTTTTTTGTTTGACTAATATATTGATGCACTCAGAACATTTTAATTTATGGGAAACTTTATAACCAATATAACCTGCTATAAAAGTTAATACAGACATTGTTTCATTTTTTATTTCTATATCATTACTACTGTTAAACACATCGTAAAAAAAAAATCTGGTATGTTTAATTTTTCGATTTCATCAGCAGTTGTATTATAATTTAAATCTTTTAATTTAAATTCTCCATTTTGTTGTGAATATAAACTAATTAGACTCAAAAATTTTAACTTTCTTTCTGCTTCCATGACTTGCATACAAGATATATTATAATTTTTTCCACTCATCTGTCGATATTGTCCAAAGCGGGCTTCTAAACTATCGGTTTGAAATTTCCCCAAAGGTATGTATTGTGAATTAGTCGTTTCAAACATACATTTTACAATTTCAATTAAAGTATGTGTGGTAAATTTTAAAGCAAAAAATGTTTCTTTTGACAGAAGTCCTCCTTTAGTTGGAATACCAATTTCTTTTTTCCCATCTGCTTTCAAAGTATACATTTTATTCCATTCACTTAACCATTCACTGAATTTAATTAAAAATAAAAAGTTTTCATCTTTTGTAGATGTTATTGGTTTAGATAAACTGTCATTTAGATGTATTCCTTTCTCGGGATGCGTTACATTCACAATTTTCCACCACTTGGAAAATAAATCAATAAATAATTTTGTGCTTAATGCATTATCATCCAACTTATCTACCGACATGTCTAAAGCAATTGAATTAGTTTCATCAAATAAATTCAATGCATGCTTAACATTCTGTCTTTCAATAGAATTGGGAAATAATACTTTTTGGGAAAGTTTAGGAGCTAACTTTATTACTGCATCTTTTTCTTTTTCATAGATATCTATTAAATTCTGTAAACTGGCACACATGATATCTTTATTATTAGGATGTGGAAAATAAATATTCTTATCAGGGGTAGTTTGATTTAACCAATTATTTCTTACTGCTTTAATTAAATGGACAGTATCAAATAAGAAAAATATTCTTTTATCGGGCTTGTAAGGATTGCTTATGTAAGGTTTTAATTTTCCCCCACACATTTTTGTAAACATGTTCCTGTTTATCCTATTACTATCCGTTATTAAGGAAAAAACGGTAAAACCACACTCGTGGAGCATTTCTAGGACTTTATTGGTGTCAGGGTTGTTATGATTTTGCTCAGCCCAAAAAACCCGGGTGGGTTTTTTCAAAATTTCAACTTTAAATTACATATATAATGTATTTATATTACATATATAATATATTACTTAATATCAGTACACCACTCATAAAGTTTATAATCATCACCGCCCACCCCAAAGAAAAGAAATGTCCTAATTATACCATCACAATTTTTAAAAGAAATAATTGTAAGTTAATCTCTGTAGCATGTGTAAGTAACAAACAAAATTTTTTACATTAAAAAAATACTTTGATGTGTAATCCGTTCTATGTTATACAATAGAAACTCATAACAATACCATATATGCTTAGAATCCTAATTTAATTATGTAGACATGTAGAATTACTTGGCTTATTCTATTATTTAGTAATAATAAAAAAAATACTTTATAAATTATTACTAATAATCAATTTATCTATCATAATTTGGATTACTGCCATTGATTTAATATATATTTGTAATAATCAATTAGCTATTTTAAATTTAGTAATAAGTACTTTTTTTTTTTCAAGCGTACTGAACCACCTCCAATAATCTGAAAAAACCCAAAAAATCCTGAAAAACCCTGATAAAACCCTGATAAAACCCCCAAAACCCTGAAAAAACACATTGGGTTGGGTTTTTTCTGAAAAAAACCCGGGTATTTAACAACCCTGATTGGTGTATGTAAGAAGTGTATCAGCATTTAGATTGCGAACTGGAAATAACGATACTACATCCTTATATTTAGATAAGACGGATGAAATCATAAAGGTTTGAATGATCGTAGCTTCAGACTCAGAATTTTCAGACATGCCAATGACATGCCCAGCTTTATAATTAATAGAGGGATTTATATAGATCTCATCTAGCAAAAGATTCCCAGTTTTTTCATGTTCTTCCAAATTATCAGATTTGTTTTTAAGATACAATTTAAGGTTTTGACATGAATTTTTAGAACATAAATATGTTAATTTTCTTAAGTATGAAGGATGCGGTAATATTAAAACTTTGCTGTTTCGAATTAAATTGTACGCCGCAGGGTAGCTAAACTAGATTTTTGCGGACCAATATATAAGGTCAATTGTATATTTCAGTTTTTTCATCAGCACAAGTGACAATTGTTGATTCACAAATTTCAAAACAAGATTATTTTCATCACTGCATTGATCATCGTTTATGCATTTTTCCAGATATTTAATGGCAAAAGTTAAATTTTCACTTAATGTCATTGAATGTTCATTATAACAATTCAATTTATTTAAAATATTTTCAAACTTGCTCCATTTATCACATTTAAGCTCATTGCCTAGTAACCATTTAAAAGAATTTATATCAATTAAATTATTTTCATACTATATCTTTACAGTCAAATTTCTGAAGACTTTAAAACAAGCATTAATTTCTGGAATATCTGTTTCTTTCAATTTGTAAAACAACAGATGATCATCCCTAGATAAATATAACCACTTATTTTCAATTTTCTTTTCAAATTTGTTAGTGAAATCTTCGAAGGATAATATGATATCCTTTTGACACCATTCTCTGAATTGCTCTAAATCTCTTTTTTCAATGTTCAACATACGTTCAGCAGGATCTTTTCTTTTTGGGGGCAATTTTTCAGTAAGATATTTTAGCGCATTCGGAAATATAGTAGGAAATGCTTCCGGTAAAAGAATTACTTTCTTCCTTGGGACAACTAATTCAGTTCCATCTGAGCATTTAATTCTATCTTCTCTAATTATGAAACGCTCCTCAAAGTGCTTGATGCACACAACAGCAGTCGAACTAGGGACAAAATTTTCTCTTGGTATCTTATTTATCCATATTTTCTTTTTTTCAGGATCTGATGGGAATTTAAAAACAGTTGTGTATTCCTTTACATTGTCATAATTTGAGCGGCAATTTGGCGCACAGCATTTTCGGCCCATAGCTACAAATTAGATAAAATTAATTAGCAATTAAGAATATTTAAATAAAAAATTAAGATTAATGTTACATATAGTTTTTTTTTATTTATATTAAAATTATATTTTGATAACGAAATTACAAAAATAAAAAACCCTTTAAAAAAACTTTTAATGCGTATTATTTTAAAAGATATTCATTAAATATTTTTTTTATCTACCCATATGAATAAGAACTCAGTACTATTAATATTTTAATTATTTACAATTTGTGTAAACTGAATTGAAAACAGAAATTCTAGATACAAAATAATTAAAATAAAACAAAAGACACAAAATGGGCTTTCTTTTCACTTTTTTTAAATCTTTTAAATGATTCTAAGTTAAGCTTACTATCCTACTTCAAAATAAAACTTCACAATTTACATCACATGTAAGCCCACGTGATGAACAGTATAGATATTTATTTTGCATTTTTAATGAGATTTAAAAAGAGGTACTTACTGATTTATGTTAATCCTATATAGATAATTTATCCTTCGAAAATGCACATTTTGAAAAACATCCTTATAGCATAATTTTTATCACAAATACAGGGCCGTGCTTAGGGGGGGTCGAGCCGGACATTTGCCCAGGGCCGCCAAAATTTGGGGGGCCGCAAAAAAAAATTATAATTTTTACATTTGTTTAGGATTTATACTTTTGTTTATATTACGCCTTGTCATTAGGCATTCATATCTTTCGCAGATAATTTGAGGTAATAAAAGAAAACCAACCGTAACCTGCCGAATTCAGTTCTTATCAAAATATGTTACACCTATACATATGAACTAGAGAGAAATACTTTCTACTCTAAAGAACTTGGAATTACCGAATAGAAACCTTTATTAGTGCTCCTGATAGAGAATATTCCGATAATATCATGTTTTATACATGAAAAAAAATTCGACTCAATAACCGTAAAATTTTGCCAACAATTTTGAAAATTTTCTCAGTTTAATTACCAATTTTATGTCTGAATCTTGAATATGGGGTGTGGGAGACCAACGAAACAAGACCAAGTGAGCAATTCAACCTTTCAGTCAAAAAGGCCGCAGCCAGAAGGGGAAAGGCTAAATTTGTCCGTAATTTTCCGAAAATTTAAAACAATCGTCATCAGTCTGAAGTTTGGACTTTGAAAAAATGTATCGCGATTTTCGACAAATGGTTGTCGAAAAATATCAAATTCGTCAATCATTCGCAGAAAAAAAATCTGATTTGGTTAAAAGGAATATGCAAGTAGTCGGATTTTGTTAAAAGACCGCAGATAAAATCAGAATTTTGTCGAAGGGCCGTAAAAAAAACAGGAATCTCGTCAAAGGATCGCGGGAAAAAGTCAAATTTCGTCAATTAGAGAAAAAGCACATTTCTTTAAATGAACACGATTTTCTTCTAATGACTGCTGAAAAACGCGAAATTTGATAAACGATCGTGACAAAAAAGATAATTTCATCAAAAAGTCGAGGGGAAAATGCTAATTTCGACAAAGGATCGTGGGAAAACGCTAATTTCGTCAAAGGGTCTCAAAAAACCGCGAATTTCCTCAAATGGCTGCGGAAAATTTGCAAATTTCGACAAAAGATCAGCCCCCCCCCCCCAAAAAAAAAACGCGAATTTCAACAAAAAATCACAAAAAGACACGCGTTCCATCAAAGAGCCAAGAAAAAAAAACTAATTTCGTTGAAGAATTGTAAAAAATGCGAATTTCGTCGATGAACCACTGGAAAAAAGCTAATTTCGTAAAGGGTTGCGAAAAAAATCCGCATTTTGACAAAGGATTGCGGAGAAAATGTCAAATTTCGACAACTAATCGCGAAGAAAATTCAAATTTCGTCTAATGACGGCTGAAAACCACGAATTTCAAGAAAGTGTCGCGAAATAAAACGCAAATTTTGTTAAAGGGTTGCGAAAAAAAAACGCAAATTTCGTCAAAAAGCCGAGGATAAACTTGCAAATTTCGACAAAGTATCATGCAAAAGAATCGCGAATTTCATCAAAGCATTTTTTTAAAAAAATGTGAATCCGTCAAAGGGCCGCAGACAAAAGCTAATTTCATCAAAGTGCTGCGGAAAAAATCGTGAAATTCGACAAAGAATTGCGAAAAGAGCCCGGAAAAAACAAAGTTTCGTATAAATACTATGGAAGAAAGCAAACATTTTCATAAAGCCGCGGGGGCAAAAATGCTAATTTCGACAAAATATCTCTAAAAAATACAGGCATTCCCCCAGAGTTCTACAGAAAAAATAATTTCAAAAAAGAATTTAAAAAAAAGGTGAATTTGATGAAAAAGATGTCGAAAAACGCGAATTTCGACAAAATATCGCGAAAAAAACACATATTCCGTCAAAAAATTTCCTGAGCTGTAAGCCCATTAATCCCTTTCATTTCTTTGGGTAGAATGTAGTGTCATTGAGCTTTAACTCTGACACTAACATTGAGCTGCCCTCATGGAACTAAAGAGAAAAGAGCGGCTAGTCTTTTGAGCGGTAGAGGATAATATTTGAATATAGATTCGGTTTTGAAATAGACTATCGTATTTGATAATCGGTTTTAAATATAAATTTGCTTAAAAAAAATGACTTTTGTGGTATTGGATTGTAATCCCAACAACCCCTTTCATTTCTTTCAGTATAATGTGGTGTTATTGAGCACTAATATGGTACTAAAGATAAGGGACGGCTCGAGGTCTGCACGGGCCGGAAATTCCAGGCCCGGGACCGGCCCGTTTTAAAATTCAACAGTTCGGCCCGGCCCGTTTTGGCCCGTTACAATTTCTACAATTTTTTAAAAAACTCAGATTTTTATCATATATTTAAGATTTCTTTAAAGAATACTGCATAAATGTCTATTGAATGATTTTACGGTATATTTTACAGGAAATACACATTAACAACATGAATGAATACTTAGATTCTTAGGCTTTTAACATTCGAATAAAGATTCATTAAAAAATTAATATGGCTTAGAATAAAAGAAGAAAAAATACAGCTAAAAACATCGTTACTTTTTAAGCTGTTTAATAAAAGAAGATTTACAAATATGTTTGTATATCATTTTATTAAAGATTTTAAATCCAAATTCATTCTTAAATTCAAAGAAGCTCCTTTCTGATACATTTCTAAATTAATTTTTTTTTCTCAGAAACGCATAAGATTAACAGGTATCTTTATTCAGAAATTTTATAATCGAATGGCGTTATCCATTATTTGATACAAGCAATTTAAGAATACTGCAAGCAAATAAAATATTGTCATAATTAGCGTTTTGAATAGAATTTCCGGAAGCGTTAGCATGGGAAGGGAGAAAAGCCTGCAATCATTTGAGAAACTATTATATCTCAACAAAGTTATACAAGTATTTTATTTATGAAAAATAAAAAAACGTTTTTCGATTCCAAATCCCTTTAATAGTTAAGCTTATCACTTTTATACTTTTACAATTTAAAATTAATCAGAAAATGTGTCAAACTTTCGCATTATTGAGAAATTAATTTAAAAACCATCCAGAAGTATATATCCAAAGATTAAGCTAACATAAGTTCTTTATCGCTATTAATAATTTTTACAAATCATGTTTTCTGCCTTACAGATCTTGAGAACATTTAAGTCTAGTTCCGGTCCGGCCAGTCTAAATGTAGAAAAATAATGCACACTTGATCTCGACCCTGCATGAGTCAGCTAAAAAAATATTAAAACGGGTTATGCTCAATGTAACTCTCCGATGCCGATCTCTACACTGTACATTTTTATATTGATGCTGTCAAACTAGTATGGCTCATAACGCACATTTATACTTATTCTCGTTAAAACCATTTTCGTTGAAAATAGCTCATATTTTATCGTCTCTGCTTAAAACTTCAAAACGGGCCGACAGGCCCGAAAACTATCGGCCCGGCCCGTCTGGCCCGTTCATTTTCTTTGCCGGCCCGGCCGGATCCGTTGAAAAAACTATTCTACATCTGCCCGCTCGTTATAAAATTCGAAAGGATTCCGCTGGGCCCGGTACGGGCCAACCCCGGCCCGTGCAGACTTCTAGGTACGGCTAATCCGTTGAATGATATGGGGAAAAAAATAGAAATTTGTCTCAAACAAAATAAAAAAAATCTGCACAAATTTTAATTTTATTATAGACTATTTCAAGGTAAGGGGGCTCTAATTTCATCACCCCCCTTCCCATCTTTGGGTATGCTGTATGTCAATGTGGACTAATATGGGGTTAACGGGAATGGCTATTTCGCTGAAAAACAGAAGAAAAAAATGTCGATCTTAGATTTATCTAAAAAAGTAAGGATTTTTTTTTTCCATTTAATTTTCAAAAAGAGAAGGGCTGTAATCCCATCACCCCTTCCTTTCTCTTTATTCATGGCAATGTGGATTAAAATGAGATTAATAAGAATGGCTAATCCACTGTATGTTTGAAAAAATTACAAATTTTTCTCAAAAAGAAAGAAAAAAAATCAGTACTTTTTTCATATAACTTTCGAAAATTTCGGGCTGTGCTTTAGCCCTATCACCCCCTCCCCCAACACATCCTTGGGTACACCCATGGAAGTAAGGATGATACAAATACGTAGAAATTCCCTCGTATAAAAGTACTCGCGCCACTGCCGATTAGATATTATAGAGACTCTAAAAACAAGCTAATTTGCTCTGTTTTAAAACCGAGTATTATTTACGAAAGATCGAATTATCTCGACCAGTGACCAGGCCGCCAAAATATATTTCGTCCAGGGCCGCCAAAGTCCTAAGCACGGCCCTGCACAAATAGATTAAAACTACCTAAAATTTACTCGCGACGCATACACTAATGGCGATTCCTTAAACTATGAGCTGGAACCAAAAGTTCATAAGGGGTGAAGTGGTCAGGCAAGGGGGAGAGGAATAAGTCAGATCTCGTTGATGACTCATTTCTCCTGCTTGGGATTTTGAATCGGGCCCGTAAGAGAGGAAAATTTTTTCGCGACGGCCCCGCTTGAACCCGGGTCACCGGTTTAGCGACTGGACGTTCTACCAACTGAAACACTTGTCACTATCATATGAAATTACATATATTTCATTTCATTTTCATAATCATATCCCGTTCAAACCTCAGACGCTCACATTTATAAAGTTTTTCTGTACACTCTTAAAACGAAAGAGTTGATTTGGCTTCTCAGGAAAGAGCTGTAACTTTTTCGATCATAAATGAGTTGTTTTCAAACGATTTAATCTTCTTGATTTAAATTGGTTATTTAAATAGCTCAACTTGATTTAAATTGCTTAAAAACAACTCGTTCACTCGAGTTATTTCAACTCTTTTCAAGAAGCTGCCTTTCAAAACGTTTTCAATGAGTGGATTTCGCGTCAACTTGAGTTATTTTGTGGCTGGCTTTTTAAGAGAGTACTTTGGTAGTTTCTGTAGTTAGTTCTGTCGTTTTGTTTTGATATATTTTATTTAAATCTTCAAAAATGAATTATTTTCTGAAAATCAGTAGTGGCAGTAAGAGAAATTTTGTTTCTATAAATTTTTCTTTAAATCTCGAAAATAAATTAGTTTTTGAAAAATCAATGGCAGCAAAAGGAATTTTGTTTTTCTTTAAATCTCGAATATAAATTAGTTTCTGAAAATTAGTGGCAGCATAAGAAATTTTGTTTCTATGCATGTTTCCTTAATCCTCAAAAATGAATAAGTTTCTAAGGTTTCTCAAACCCCCCAAAAATTTGTCCCCCCCCAAAAGAAAAAAAATCCATCTCGTGTTGTGGTTGTAGCCTTTCCAATATATGATAGTGTAAAGTGCTCGGCTGCATTTTCAGAAAGAATCCCGTTTTGAGCACCTTATCGCTACAACAACGATTGGCGTGGAGATGAAGTCAATGCTACGCACCCTTTCTTGTTTGTGACGTCAAACGCCTAGCGAATAGCAACCCTTCCTTCTGCAAAGAGATCGCGCTTATTGTTCATTTGTTTTTCCATAAATGTTATCAAGCAAAGACTATAATATGAGGAAATGTTATTCACCCTTGTTTACGATTAAAACATAGTTTAAAACAAAGAGCTTTTTCAGTTTAAAAGGCTTTAAATTTCACAAAACATATAAACATAGTTTTTTTTTTCTCAATTCAAAAATATTATTTCCTTAACTCTTTATGTTCGAAGAAATTGAGAAGTTAATTAAAAACAGTAGTAAAGATTCGCTTGTAATAAATATAATTCTATTAATCATATGTTTTACGACACATTTAAACTTAGTTTATTTTGTGTTTGGCAATGCAGCTAGCTGAACGTTCTCACATTCGCCAACTCGCCAAGGCTGGTGCTCAAAACGTGATTCTTTCTGAAAATGCTGCCCGGCTGGGTATCGTTCCATGTGGTTCAGTTGGTAGAACTGACCGGTTGCGCTACATTGGTAATCCAAGTTCGAGTCCCCGCTTGTACATTTTTTCTTTCTGCTGGCTGTTCGCTTTTTTAAACAATCAAAAATAGAAATATTATTGAATAAAGGCGTGAGAAATTTTCTAGGAAAAAATTTCCAAGAACTATATCGATTTATTCAAAGTAAAGATGTTAAACTAAAGTAAATCAAAGTGACGATATCATTAAATTAAATAAATAACTTAATATTAAAACATTAACTGCTAAAGGCATAGTGTTAAAAAATTACACTCCTTATTTTTTATTTATAATTTATTTATTACTTTTTATTCCTTAAAATGTTTGATTATTGCAATTTCACAGCGATTATGCAAATTTTGGCGAGCGTTTATTGTACACATTAAAGATTATTTGGCAATTTATCACCTGCGGCAGGTAAATTTTACCTACAAACTAATGTATTAATATATAATTAAGTTGTAAAAACATTGGAAAATTGTATTATCATCGGAACGCACCTCTGTACCCAATTCTTATAATTATAGACGAACGAGCAAGAGGTCCATAGGGACATATTCCGAAAAATCTGAAAAAATTACAGAATGGTCTTCTCATGAAGATATATATATATATATATATATATATATATATATATATATATATATATATATATATATATATATATATTAAAAAAAACTTGGGCGGAATTTTTACACAGCGTCTGTAAAAAGATAATGAAAATTTCGTTATTTGGCGGTTGTTGGCGATGAAATGCAATTTTCAAAAATACCTTTTTAGGTCAAATGCACTTTAAGGGGGAAAAAGTTTCATATTGAGCTTGTTTTTATAAATTTAATTTAAATAACTTTAGTTTTGTTAGTTTTAATTTATTTTAAGCATAGTTTTGTTATATCGATATTTATATTGCATTTACATTCAAATTTAATCATCAAAATACGCGATTTAAAATGAAATACATAATTTATATTAATTAGAATTCTATCAAGCTCAAAATCTTATTGAACGTTGTCGATTCGATTTTGTTACTATGGAAACACCTGGCTTTTATTTTCGACTACGATCAAATAAATGAAAATAATTTTTCTCAATATGATTTTTTTAGATGTGAAAATATTTTTTCCAGTGATAAATTAAACAAGTTGGAAATTACACGTGAACGTAGCAAATGAGGTGCGTTCGTACGATAACGAAGTTTTAAAAATATTCAGATCTTGCTGATATAGTAGAGCGTACTTCGGATACAGTATAGTAGTCGAAACCTTTGTGTTTCTGTAAATATGCAGGAAGTAATTTTTATTACACCTCAGAAACCTATATCTTATTCATAAAATGTGAAATAATTGAATATAATTAAAACACGCCCCAAACAATGTTTCCCCGTATAGCATTATGCAGGGGAATACTTTTGTGTGGCCCTGTAATTTAATAATAAAAATTCTTTGCATCACAGATTGTACAGAATGCATATTTTAGTATATATTTCATAGATTCATGCCGATTCTATTATGTTCGAATGAGTGTAACATCATAAAAATGCATTTGAATCTTTTTTCCCATTGACCGTAATGTAGTGGAATACCTTTGATTGTCCCTGTAAATGATTTATGCATCCGACTTTCATAACATTTGAAATGACTCGATAAAATTGCGTAATAATTATATGTTTTAACTTTCAAACGATTAAAATGCATTTGAAATTTTTTTTTTGCATTGACCGTAATATAACGGAATCCTTTTGATTGTCCCTGTAATTGATCTATCCATCCGATTTTCATAACATTTGAAATTACTCAACAAAATTACACAATAATTATATGTTTTAAATTTCAAACGATTAAAATGCATTTGAAATTTTTTTCCCCATTTACCGTAATGTAAAGGAATCCTTTTGATTGTCCCTGTAATTGATCTATCCATCCGATTTTCATAAAATTTGAAATGACTCGACAAAATTATGTTATAATTATGTATTTTAAATTTCAAACGATTCGGTTGGGTAGTTTTTGCGTTGTTATATGCGGACAGACAGACGGACGGACTAAGCGACAACAATAGGTGCTACGTATTTACATAATTACGAACGCACCTAAAAACTACAGCAACAAGCAATATATATATGTAATACAATATATACATATATATAATATATTAAACTCTCTCATTGCTCCATGTTTAAATTCATTAAATACCATTTACACGCATTCTAAAAATCCAACAATTTTCAGTTGCATTAAAGTCGTTTGCTTTTGGTGGGGGAAAGTGCTGTTCGCCAAATCGAGTGACGTTTTGGCGTCTTTTCACTTTAAATATTCGATTTTTTTTTAAAATATATATATATACAGATTTTCTACTGTAATTCCGCCGTTAATTTTAATTGATCCTTTATTACACACATAAATAGTTTAATAAGTATTTTTTTTTTCAAAAAATTCTGAGTATGCCTAATCTGGAGACCTTCCTTGTAGTAGGAAGTGGGTTAGAAATAGGTTACAAAATTACATCTTTATATACAAAAACCAGGTTGTGTTAAACAAAATAGTGTGATAAACATGCGTGATTATAGTTGTATTGTTATTGGTTATGACATTTACATCTGATTGATGATAGATTTTGCTTATAAAACATTACAATAATCTTCTTTGATTTCGCGCTTGATTGAAGACAGAATATAAATGATGTATTGAAAGTTTTAATACATGATGTGTTCGGTTCAGATATTCCCGCATTAAATCAGTAGCAGCCTCATTGTTTGATCTAGTTTCTTCATTCCATCTGAATATTATCTAAACTCGTAAACCTTTTTTAAGCTTCAGTGATTGTACAAGAAATTGAGTGATAAAATACCAGTTAATGACAACATCTTATCAAGATTTAAATAATAAAAAAAGCTTTTAATCAATAGATAATGTGCATGTTTGTAAACAAACTGGCTTTTTTCACGACAGCTCAACTTGCTCTCTTGAAAAGTCAGCCACAAAATAGCTCAAGTTGAGCTGAAATCCACCCATCTCAATGTTGAAAGGCAGCTTCTCAAAACGAGTTGAAATAACTCGAGTTTTAACTAATTTAAATGAAGTTGAGCTATTTAAATAACCAATTTAGATCAAGAAGATTTAATCGTTTGAAAAACAACTCTTTTATGATCGAAAAAATTACAGCTCTTTCATGAGAAGCCAAATCAGCTTTTTCGTTTTAAGAGTGTGCGGTTGGCAAAAATTCTAATTAAACTGCATTAGAAAATTGTAAACCTAATGTAATTTTCACGTCGATGTATTGAATTTCATTTTATAGTATTATACGCAGGAAATAATACGTTATAAATTAGTAACTCTCCAAGAATTATTATTTTTGCCAACCACAAGTTGAGAAGTACATCCTTTTTCGGGTGCGTGACGTCACATGCACATTATCTATTGACCCACAGTTTTTACGTTATTTTATTTAAATCAATCTGTTTTTATATGTAAAAATGTGATTTTGCAATTGATTTTTAACCCACTTCTTGAAAGATACAATAGAACCCTGTTAATCCGAACAAATTGGGACCGGTGCCAGTTCGGATTACAGAAAATTCGGATTATCTGAAATTTTGATAAAAGTAGGAAAGAAAAAGATGCGTGCCGTAAAAAAACGTAAGTTATAAGTATTCAGTAGTATAGTAAGTATTCTGTAATTTGGCTTCCTGGATAATCTGGGACGACGACAAAAAACTGATGTTTCGATAGTTGTATTTTTTAATTGCCTTGATAATTTTTTATGTACAGTAAATCATATTTAATAATTAATCTGCAATTTTGAAGTTCTCAAAAAAAAAAAAAAAAAAAATCCTCTTCCCTATAAAAATTATCAAAGTTCAAGGTTCTGAGTGCCATTTTCATGAAAAATGAAATGCCAGTATGTTTGGAGTGCTATAACTCTGGCAAGCAACAACATCCAAAAATTCTTTTGGCACAAACTTATAGTATAACATTACCTGCTTATTAAAATTTATTTGTTACCTTGGGTCATTGGTACTTTACATTGTTATGTTGCCACAAAGTACAGTCAAAATGACGTTTTTGTCCATTTTCCGCATTTAATATCTTATTTAATCAATGGTACCCAAACTTTTACTCATAGAATTTGAAAGTGCACTACTAGAACAAGCTAAATAATATAGTACTGCACGGAGATGTTGTTGCTGTTAGTAGATATAGCCTGTTAAATGTTCAAAATTTTCCAAATCTGCATTTTTTAAAGTAGTGTTATTTCAAATAAGCGCCACAGTTGAATAAAACAAAATATATCACGAAATAGTTGAACATGGAACAACAAATGGTACAAAAACATGGAAAAAAAAGAAGTGGGGTCTCGTGATATTTTTAGGCAAAAAAAAGACAAAATTTATAAGAAAAGCAATGTCTATAATCACATTTTTCCCCGAAGAGAAAATGAAACATCCCATTTCTCTTTCGAAAGGGGCAGCAAAAAAGGGATATTTCATTTTATCATAGGGAAAAAACATAGAAAAAGGAAAGAGAAAAGGGATTTTTTATTTTCTGATAGGGAAAAAATATGATCATCGACATTGTTTTTTTTTTGAAAATTTTGTTATTTTTTTAAATAAAAATATCAAAAGTACCCACTTCTTTTTCTTTTCCATGTTTTTGTACATATGTTCAACTATTGCGTGATATATTTTGTTTCATTCAACTGTGGTGCTTATTTGAAATAACATTACTTTAAATGTTGCAGATTTTGAAAATTTTGAATATTTAGCAGATTATATCTACTGACATCAAAAATATCTCCGTGCAGTATATATTACAGTAGACTCTCTCAAATCCGCAAACCAGAAATCCGCAACTCTCTAAAATCCGCACATATTTTATGGATGTAAACAATGAAACTTTCAGTTTGGATATTGGGACAAAATTTGATTTTTTTTTTTTTTAGTTTTGTATCAATTCCATATATTTTTTTATTTGTAATTTTCTTAATAATACTCTATTCATGTTTAATTTTTTTTGAAAAAAATTTAAGATATTGCTGATATTAGTGGTAATCAAAATCTTTTTACCAAATATATTTATGCATTAATCAAGATGTTTTGGTTATTAAGCCTGGCTAAACTTGAAAAAAATCCTTATTTTATGATTTTAATGTGAATTAGTAATGCACTTTTATGAAGCAAGTTTTGTTGAATAATTTTGTGAAAATACATTTAATCTTTATAATGTATATTTAATCATACACTATTTGTTATTAACTTGACCTTTGCTATTAGTACTTTAATCATTTCAAAAATTATCTAAATTTTTATTATTTTGGTTTATTACTTATTTTAATATTTTATTATATTGTAAGCATTCATTATAGTTACGATTGCACCATTAATTGCACTCAAATTACTGTTTAAAAAATGTAAACAAAGCAATGACCAGAAATCCGCAAAATTCTACAATCCGCACAATCTCTGGTCCCAAGCTGTGCGGATTTGAGGGAGTCTACTGTATTTAGCTTGTCCTAGTAGTGGCCTCTCATATTCTATAAGAAAAAGTTTGAAGTACTATTGCTTAAATAATATATTAAATGCGGAAAATGGACAAAAACGTCATTTTGACTACACTTTGTGGCAACATAACAATGTAAAGTAACAATGTCCCATGGAATCAAATAAATTTTAACAAGCAGGTAGTGTCATACTAACAGTTTATGCCAAAACAATTTCGGGATGTTGTTGCTTGCGAAAGATATAATGCTCCAAATATACCAGAATTTCACTTTTCATGAAAAATGGCATTCATAACCGTGAACTTTGACAATTCCTATAGGAAAGAGGAAACTTTTTCAGGGCTTCAAAATTGCACATTATTCATTAAACATGATCTACTTTAACATATAAAAAAATCAATCGAATCAAAAAATACAACTATCACACTTCGTCTGATTTTCGAAATAATGTCTCTTAATATCTACTATACAGCTAATACAGTAAAACCTCTAAATAACGGACACCTCCGGAGCGTGGAAACTGTCCGCTATTCGGAGGTGTCCGTTATTAAGAAAAACCTTAGAGATTCAAAAATTGCTAAGAAATGCTTAAATTTTCATTAATTGATTTTTATATGTCCTAAAACCTTATTATACCATTAATCAGAAATTAGAACAATGTTTTTAAGCAATAAAACTGAAATAAAATTGTAAATATCTTTTATCCACTATTTATTACATTCTTACGAAAGAAATCTGTTACAAAAATTTGTTTTTGCTTGCGATTACATGTAATTTGTTTTTCATTGTGAAGTTTCAATTCTGTCACTAGTTTTAATCCTTCTGAATCATTTTTATAAGAACATTGTATAATTGTTCATTGTATTTTGCTGCTTCTTGGAAATTCTTGATATTGCATGAAGCATCTGCAGTTTCAATATCTGTTTAATCCTCACTAATTGTCAGTTTTTGCCGAAAATTCGGAAAGAATATAACCGCATATATCAATTGATAATTCAACATCAATAAAAATGAAAGGTTTGGCTGTTTTTTTACTCCTGATGCATTTTAACAGGCCAAATTCTAATCCTGTCTTATTTTATTATTTATTTATTTATTTATTTATTTATTTATTTTTGCACTTTAAGCCTTCCCCATATTTATAACTAATCCCTTTAGTTAAGGGATATTAGTTATAAATATGATGGGAAAAAATATATATAATTTTCAGAATGTTCCCAATTGGGAACATTGGTCAATTCCGGTGGTAATTTTCCAGTGGTCATTGGTTATTTTTATGATTTTCTGTACATTTCCCCATAAATGATAAAAATGTAACTTCTATTTCAAAAACCAAGTTATCTAATTCGAAAAATCTATTTCAAAAATCTTTTTTATGACTGATCATTTTCTTGTAGTCATTGTTCATTTTTATGATTTTCTGCACATTTCCTCATTAATGATAGGAATGCATCTTCTATTTCAAAAATCGAATCATCTTTTTTCTATTTCTGCTAATTTTGCCAAGTCAATTTTGATTAACTTAAATTTTTAAACTTATGTTTCCAACTGGTAACATTGGCCAGTAAAGGGTTAATTCACTTAATTCTTTATTCGTGTCGGAAGTGTGTGTTTTCATTTCCCTTTAATATAAATTTATTTTTCTGAAACATTATCGTACGCTTTCCGATTTTATGTTTTTTAAAACTGGGGAAATACAACACTGTAAAAAAAAAAATCTGCAAAGGTACTAAACCTTTTCTAGGAAACTGGGATTCCAAGAACTTTTCCTGTAACGATAACAGTTAAAATTCAAGTTTCAGAATCGATTACATGAGTTTTTCCTGTTATCGTTACATGAAAAGTTCTTGGAATCCCAGTTTCCTAGAAAATGTTTAGTACCTTCACAGATTTTTTTTTACAGTGAAATTGGAGCATCGGGAGCATTAACTAATTTTAGACGGTTCTCAAGTGTATTCATGGAATCTAAATTTAAAAGAACGTTGCGAGATAAAAGCTTTCTGCACCTGGCTTTAAAATGGTGTATAAAGCCTTGAATAAATGGCTGGCATACTGATGTTGTGTTAGGAGAATAATACAATTTTAACAGTGCCGAATTTTAAAGTTATGGACGATAAGTTGCGTTGTTCAAAAGCAAGTAGTCTTTACACCTTATTATTAAAGGAAATTAACTATTCGATATTTAAAGGTCTGATTATCCACGCTTTCTGTTTCGACCTCTACATAATTTGAAATTTGTTAAATCGAATATTCTTTGGAATGTCCCTCCCGGGCCAACCCCTGAATCTAACACTGTACGTAGGAGGGGATCTTCCCCAACCCACCCCAACATTTATTTGTGATCACAAAATTTGTGACACACTGCCCTCATAAACTGAGAGGCTTTTTACTTTTTTCCATTTTTTTGTCTCGTTGAGAAATAATTTTTCATCCTTTATCGCCAAAATTACTGTCCGCTATTCGGAATGTCCGTTATTCGGAAGTTAAACATACAAAAATTTAATTTTGGGAGTGGGGATTGGAAAATTGTCCGTTAAATAGAGGTGTCCGCTATTCGGGAGTGTCCGTTATGGAGGTTTTACTGTACCACTTTTTAGGGTAGAATTTTTGTCGCGTAAAAAATTGCCACCGAAAACATTTTACAGTACTAATTTCAAACAAGAAAGTTTATTATTTGAAAAGAGTGGTTTTCAATTTTTTAGTAATATTTCTTCCACGACAAATGTTCTAGTGGTAATATTAACTTCGTTATATTACAGTGTTATACTACTTATGTTATTTTAATATTTTTAAAAACCTTTTTATAAATGTGTTGACGCCCGCCTAAAGTCGGAAACTTCTGTTTGCGGCCCACCTAAGTCTGAATCTTATGTTTGCGGTCCGCGACAAAAAAAAAAAAAAAAAAAAAAAGGTTAAGTATGACTGCCTTAAATAATGTATAGCATTTGTTGAACTCTTTAAAGCAAATGTATGCAATTTCATTTGAAAAACATATAAAAATAAGATATCTGCAGGTAATATGGCCATCTTAAGAACAGAATTTTTTTAGAGACAGTTGTAAGTGATTTTTAATAAAAATAAAAATTATCTAAAAGAGAAGAGTCTTTTTACTAAAGGAAAAAAAATTAAAAAATTAAATTAATCAAGATTTAAACTTGCAGTAATTTTTTGAAAAAAAGTTTAGTTGATGAAAGTAATATGCCCATATGCAGATAATATGGTCATAGGTGAAATATAATAAAAATATTCATATTTAACGCATGAGAAACTAAAATCGCAGAAAACAAAATTTATTTTTTGATTTTTTTACAGAAAATTATGAAAAAAAAAGAAAATTTTGTATTTTATTTTAACATTATTACATTTGATTTCTTGTATTTACTTGGTATTAATATATATTTTTAAATGTTTATTTATTTGGCATTTAATGCTAATAGTGCATTAAATTTTTTAACTCGGCTATTTGTATAAATAAACAAACATAAAAAGTAGGGAAATTTATTTATATGAATGTAGAATGCCATACGTGCACCAACAATGATGAGTTTTGAAAAAGTGTTCGTAATTCTGCCTGAATACTCAGATATTAAAATTCATTGTAACAGTTAAAAAGGACTTTAAACACCAGCTAAAATATTATGTATAACAATAAATACAAATACTTTGTTTAAATAAGAAAAATAACAAACTTAATAGAGAAAATTTTATAAAATGCCATTGCAACGAACAACAAATCAGCACTGACTGCCTCCGTATGCATTTGATCAAGGTTTGCGGCCAACATGTTGCTACACTCTGTTATTCGGATATTTAGGTAATAGATCCAAGCATCATCTTTGGAATTTCATTGAAATTAACAACAATATTGCAGGTTGGCCACATTACCTGCACTGGTCATATTTGCATCAGATACCTTATTTTGAAATACTTTAATGTATGTACTTTAATGTACCTTATGTTACTTTTATGTTGCTTTTAATGTACTTTCTTAGCATCAAATAATTCTACTTATTTATTTTTTTATTTTCTGATAATTTTAGCGAAGTCTAGTGCTGCCAGCAAATGGTTCAACGACCTTGAATTTGAAGCGATCCTAAACGGATGGTTATCTGTTTCGTCTTTTATGTTCCTCAGGTAAATATTTTTATGAATTTATTGGGTTAAGTTCCATTAGTGGATATGTCACTAAATTAGGTATCAAACAATTAGCGATGTTGGCTACAGTTTGGTGATGGGGGATTCAAATGCAGCACAAGTAATGAGAGCTTTTCAGTGTTGATTTCATCGGGTGACCATGAAGGGGGGGAACCCCACCCGGGGCAATGAAATCCCCCTTTCCCCCAAAAAATTTGAGATTGTGTGTTTTCAATGGTGAAAAAGTGCAACTTCCAACCCGGAATGCCTCCTTCGAAGTTACCAAAGTCTCCAGTGCCTGAATTAAACACTGGAGCTTTTAACTATCAAAAATGGTTTTCATAGTTACAGGATATTTTAGCAATATGTTTAGAATGTTTAGGTAGATATTTAAAATTCATCAGATCAATGAACTTTGATATAATAAATTATAAAAAAAAACTGTAAGAAACTTACAAAAAGATGTGTATTGCCTGTACAATAAATATATGAATTAGTAACTGGGCAATGCATTCTACTACTATATCATTAAAAGTTTTTATCAAGGTTTTAAAAGTCTGTGGTGCATAGTGTACGCTGCCCATGTCTTTGTGCATCTGTAAGCAATCCGTGTCTTTAAAGGTTAATTCTCGGCTAATTACCTTTTTTTTTTTTCGAAAATCATAATCAATAGTCCTTTTATACTTCTGCGATTATAGGTACTTCCAGTGCTCTTCAACGCTGCAAACCGAAATTTGTGTGTCACGAAAAAATGCAATTTTCTTAAAAACTTTATGGCTTAAAGGTAGTTGGTATAATTTTCCTGCGAGATTCAAATTAATTTACACTACCCTTACTTTTTTCATAATATGAATTTCAGTTGATTCGGAAATAAAGGAGTATGTGTGTGGGGGCATATTTTTGCCTTACATTTTCGACGATAACTCTGAAAATATAATATCTAAAATTAAAAGAAATATATTTTTAAGTTTGATGTTACAAAAGCTTTCACACGATACTGTACACGATATACAAAGAAAATATTTTTTTTTCAAGTAACTTAATAAGCCCTCTAAATATTATCTTAAATATTTTTGTGAACGGTTAGTAATGTATAAATATATGGGTTAGTAGCCTTTATTATTTCAGAAAAGTTTTTTTCCACGTACCATAGTTTAAGAGTAAAATAGCCTGTGACAGACAGAAATGGGAGTAATCTTTAAAAAGTTCCTTAAAAAAAAGAAGAAGGAGGAGGAGGAGGAGGAGAAGAAGAAGAACGGAATCCTAAAAACTGACATTCCACATTAAGCAGTCGAATAACATATAGCGCAAATATATTTAAAAAATAATCTCTACAGTTCGTCGTAAAAATTATGATTATTATGATTATTATTATTGTTATCATTATTATTTTCCAATTTATGAAGTAATTGCCTGAAAATAAAGCCACGTTACAATAATGAAATTAAATTTGCGTATGTCGTGTTCGATAAAATACAGCATTTGGAGATATCACTACCTATGGAATTTTTTTCAATTTATTATAATGTTTTAATGCATGTTATATAATTAAATATTAATATCATTTAACTTTTTATGCTAATATTTTAAGGTACTTAGAACAAAACTTATAAAATTCTTTTAAATATTCGAGGAGATAATGCAATTTAGATTGAGTTATAACTTATTTACAATGTTTCAAAAGCGTTATTTGTTATACAAAGCAGAAGTATATTTTTCAGTGGATAATTTCGTTTCTGGATACGTATAATGTTCAGTTTTCTTCATATTGGAAGATATGGACTGGAAGTGGATAATGGCAAGTTGAGTTATGAAAATTTTCTATATATATGTATGTAAGGCATTATATTTGCCAATTTTTAGGTATTTATTTCGAAACGTTTTATGTTCTTTAAAGAACCTTTCACAAAACTTTTCTTATTAAAGGAACACAGAAACCATTTCTTCAATTTTGAATAATATAGTAATATATGTGGTGACCCGATACTTAAAACTGAAAATGGTACTTACGTATTAACGTCATCGCAGTTACAAATTTGGCGATTTTTAATCTACACCTAAATTTTTTGCAACAAATCATAAAATAAAACACTTTATTTAAAATTAAAACACTTTCAAAATTCAAAACACTATATTTAAAAACAAAGTAACACATCGGATTTCGGTGGAAAATTGGCCGATATAGAGTCATTTCTGCTGCGGTGGCGTTAATACGTAAGTACCCTGAAAATTAAATAAAATTGAAAAATAAATTGTAAAACAGTCCATTTTACTAAAATTTAAATTTAAAAAAAAAACTTTTTTCCCCTTTTGTACATCAAAAAATAAAGAAAACTCAACAAACCTTCAATTTAAATATTTTTCAAAAAATAATTATCAACTTGAGTGTTAAATCCATATACAAAAATATTAAATACCCCATAGAGAATCAGAAAAAAAAATTCAAACCTCTATCTAAATTAGCAAAAAAGCCTTTGTATTTATTGAACAAGTAAGTTACACAAAAATATGAACACGGTGAAAAATCAGTTTAAAGTTTTCAGGGTCATTGCGCTGGATCTATTAACAATATGTATAATATCTCGCGATATAATTGTCGCATAGATTAAACTGAGGCACCAAAATATTCACAATTAAAGAAGCTTTCGGTTAATGTTTAAAAAAAATCGATATTTGGATCAATTTAAATGTACTGTGTCCCCTTAAAAAAAGAACTTTTATAAAAAATTTCTTATTAAGTCTTCAGGATCCTTCACAAAACTCTTTGTCTTAAACAAATTACTTTTCCCAAACTTTGGAACCTTAAAAGTGGACTCTTCATAAATTTAATCTCCTTAAAATAATATCGAATCTGACACATAACGACTGAAACTGTCAATATCTATCATTATTTCCGACTACTATTAATCTTTACTATATACTATCGCATAATTATCGGATTTCATAAAGCAAATATTACAATTGTAGATATTTTGCATAAAAAATTATAATATCTGACAATATTGCCTCGAACGATGATTAGATTTTCTTTGAAATTATAGCAATAACAATAATATATTTCTATCTTTTATATTTTAGTGGTTTGTTGACGACCCATACCACTTTACAATACCTAAGGAAAACTGGCGGAAAGATGAACATTTTTCTTTACGTATTTCGACGTTTCTCAAGGTAAGAATTGCTTTCATATCATAAATTTAAAATTACTAAGCGCAAAGTCTTATTTTGATTAAAGACTTCGTTCTTTAGAAATATCTATGAAGATCATTATGCCTCAGTTAATTTTTCTTCGATGTTGTAAGGTCGAATAGATTTGATGCATAGATTCGTTAATATATATTAACACTCAACAGCGTAGTAGCATTGAGAGGCTTTCTAAAAGTCTTGTCCCTGTCCGTGAAGACACTCGCGAGCTAATGCTATTCCTATGGGGAGGCATTTTTCCAATAACTCTTTCTCATTTTGACGTTATTAATTTTTTGCATTGGATGGCAGAGGTCCTTCTCAAGATCTCTCTTTGATTACTTTTTGATTTTGGTCGCAGATATTTTTTATAAAGTTGCTTTCACTTTCTGAACCGGTTCTGAATGTTGACGATATGGTCGACAGTGCCTCTCCTTTTGGAGAAAAAAGCATCAGCGTGTTGATTTTGCGTTGAATGCTCTTTCGAAATATGCTTGAGACCTGCACTAGAGGTTTGAATGTGTCAAAGTTTTCAGGTCCGGGCCCAGTCAGACTCATTGAAAAAAATTTTATAACTCGGTGTAAAACCTAAAAGTTCGGCTCGAAGCCGGCCAGGCACGTTAAAATCTTGTCCCAAGCCTCATCTGATCCGTGTGAATTTCTGACCAAAAAAACGTATTGTAGCTTTTTTTCATTTTTATAATCTTTATTTTTAAAGAAGCATCCTAGGCTGCGATATTAATTTTTTTTAATGAATCTTGATTTGTATAAAAATGTCTCATTTATTATTAATATCGTTAATCTATATTCCATGTATTGGAGACTTTGAAAAATGTGTGCAATAAAATCTTCTAAGGATGAATAAAAATGCTGAAAAAATACGTTATAGAGAAGTTCACTTCTTATCAGGTGAAAATCAGGTGTAAATCAGGTGTAATCAGGTCCTGCAGTATTCTATTCTTTTCTCACATCATTACATTTTCACGTTTAATACAGGATTTCGTCATATTCAGGTTCATTTCACAGATTTTACTGCATTTTAATTTTATTGCTTTATAAATCAACGATTCTTTAAAAAGAATAAGTTTTAATGTTTAATTTTTGAACACTGCCAATTTAAAAAGTCTATGCAGTTTTTGCAAAAATTTCTGTGTCGTCCCAAATTTTACAAATTTTTTGCACAGACCAGAATTTGTCACGTCGAGACAAATATTTTCGTATGGGCTTAGTAGAAACCGATACTGAAAATTTCGGCCAGTGCAGAACTAGGAAGAATGGAGCCGGTTCCTGCTGTTGATGAAAAAAATATGTTAGACCTAGCTAGGAAAAAGTAATGTCTTAAGTAAGACACGGATCGGCTTAAATAAGGTCCATAAAATATAAGGCGCGACTTGGCTCGATGATGCCCGGGATCGGCCCGAAAAAATGAAGCCAAAACCCGGCTGAGTGTCGTGAATGAAAATAGGCAATAACGCCCGTATGTGGCCCTATAACCGGGTGGGCCAGCAAAATGGAGACAAACATTCAAATAGATAGGGAAGTCAGAATAAAGACATTTTTAACGGTCCTGGATAAGCCTATAAAAAAATCTGAAGTTCCAATGACTAAACTTATGAAAAAGTTCGAAATTTGCGTGTTAGAAAAAGACACACATGCTTTTATATTTTCAACACACATACTTTTTTTATAAAAGTCCATAAAAATTCCTATTTGTGTTCACAATGACGTCAAGAAAATATCGCCCATTAATTTAACATCTATAATTAATTTTAATCTACCAAAAAGTATTTGTACACTTTCAGTTTTTGACATTTTGTCAAATATTTAAAAATATACTGGTCGGATTCTTCTGGAACTTCAGAAATATAAAGATTATGTTTCACTTTATATTTATTTTCATTCATTTCTTAAGCGGGTAATTAGGGGGCCGGCAAAAAAACAAAGAATAATAGAAATATTTGGGATCGCCCTGTACATGAAAATGCACGAAACGACTTATCGCTTTAGAATACAAATATATGAATACAGTAGAATATGTACACTAATTTTTGTGGGAATAGCATGTATATTTGAGGCGATAGAGCGATTTTTTTGAAAAATTCAAAAAATTCTGGTATGTTTTTTATTTATATCATGCTGGGTTTTTGACCAAATTTAACGCAAATTTCAGAAAAATTGGCAAAATGCAGTAGAAAAAATTTAGCGCAATTGGAATATAAATATATTAAATATTTTATGAAATATGAGTAGTTGTATAAAATAATTTTTATCTGCGCATGCGCGAACTAGAAAAACATTTTTTTTACATCATTTAATAGTCAATTCTATGGAGTGACTTATAAAAAAAAATCCAATCAAATATCGTGAAAATTCAAAAAGATATCATTATTTTAGTGAGATGTTTTTACTCTGCTGTCTAAAAACGGCTGAATCTTAAGGAATTCTCCACAAATTGACATTTTTTAATAACTGACTTTAAAAAAAAACTAGCATTGAATTAATACAATATCTAATACAATATTGCTGCTAATAAGTACTTGACAATTGTGATAGAAAAGAAAAAGAGCTTTATTCACATTCAGGGCCAAAACTAAGAGAGGGTTGGGGGAAAAGGGCATGTGCCCCGGGCGCTAGGATGAAAGTGTCCCAAATGTACATTTTGTTTGGCGATTTTTTCCATGTCTATGTTTAGCATGATATTGTCAAAATCGTCCCATTCAAAGCATTTCTCCTATACCAAAGCATAGAAGAATCTAATGATGATGGCATAAAGATCCCGCATAAAGCAGATTTTTTTTTTCGTTTTGATTCGGTTTCACGATTTTAAGGTATCATTTTTTTTAAACAAAGCAGACTACTTTAATCAATATTACATATTTTAAGTTTTAAAATAAGTCGGCTATTAATAAATTAGAAAATTTTTCTTTGCAAATACTTTTGCAGATGCTTTGCAAAGAAGAAAAGGGAGGGGGGGGGGGAGTTCACCAAAATTCATTGAAATATAAATATATTAAATATTTTCTAAAATGTTCTATGTCATGCAATATTTTCAACCAAATATAAAGCCACATTCAGAAAAATTCGCAAAATGTAGTAGAAAGAATAAGGTACTATTGAAATATAAATATATTAAAAATTTTCTAAAATATGAATATTTGTATGAAATATTTTTTAATCAGCGTATGCGTGAACGATAAAATTTATCATTTTACATAATTTAATATTCAACTCTATGGAGCTACCCATAAAAAAATCCGATCGAATTTCGTGGAAATTCAGAAAGTTATTGTGGATAGGAGTGAACTGATTTTCAATTGGTCTCTGAAAGCAGTTAAATGACGTCAGATTTTACGCAAATTGCCAAATCTCCATTTACGTTTTTTACTGGAGATTTACTTCTTTTCTTAGATAATTACCAGAACGAACCTATTTCAGGATAAAAATAATTATAAAAAATCGAAGCATTTGTGTCAAATCTACCCATTGATACATAATTGATAATGGCTCTTATGCAAATGCCGATATCTGCGATCCTGAAATACGTCAAATTCTCCACTGTTAAATGTGGTGTCGAAAACAACACTGACATCAATCGCATGCATGATGCCAAGAAAAACAGAGCTGTCTGATTTTGAGAAAGGTGTGATCATCGGGTACCACCGAAATGGCCGATCTTTAATCGACATATTTAGCGAGCTTAATTACCCCAAAACGACTGTGGCTTATGTGATTAGAAAATGGAAGCTGAATGGTGATTGTCAGAATGTGGTCAGAGTAGGCAGACCGACGAAACTGGGAGATAGAGACCGACGGGTTCTGTCTAGAGAAATTCGGAAGAACCGCAACCAACCAATGTGACACATACGCCAAGAATTTCAACAAGCTTCAGGATGTGTTGTTTCCATGAATACCATCCGTAAGGAAGCTCATCTGCTTAATTTTTATGGCCGTGCTGCCGCCCATAAGCCTTTAATCACCAAGTCCAACCGCGCAGCTCGGTTAAGTTGGTGCAAAACACGCCAGCAATGGACTGTACAGCAATGGAAACAGGTTCTCTGGAGTGATGAATCAAGGTTTACCCTCTACCGTTCTGATGGTAGGGTCTGGGTCTGGGTCTGGCGTCTGCCTGGAGAACGCCTCCTACCAGAATGTATTGTGCCCACAGTTAAATTTGGCGGAGGGGGAATTATGTTCTGGGGTTGTTTTTCCTGGTTCGGACTAGGACCCTTGGTCCCAATTCATGGTAAGCTCAATGCCGATGCCTACTGTAATATACTGGACAACAGTGTACTTCCTACATTGTGGCAATACTATGGATTGGATCCATGTTATTTCCAGGATGACAACGCAAGCTGCCATGTAGTGAGGTCCAGCATGGATTGGTATGCTGATAATGGAGTGCATCGACTCGAGTGGCCTGCCCAGAGCCCAGACCTGAACCCAATAGAGAACCTCTGGGACGAGTTGGATCGTCGAATTAAGGCGGGTGACACACGCCCAAAATCAGTAAAAGAGCTTACCTGCCTTGTGCAAACAGCGTGGAATAAAATACCATTAAATGTAATACAAGGACTAGTTGAGAGCATGCCCAGGAGAGTCGCAGCTGTAATTGCCTCTCGAGGAGGATCTACAAATTATTAAATGGGAACAGGGCCAAAACCAGCCTTTTTTCCCGAAGCAAACGTGGATTTTGAAGGTACCCCTTTCCCCCTCCTTCGCAAAGCATATTTACAAAGAAAATTTCTCCAATTTATTAATAGCCGACTTATTTTAAAACTTAAAATATGTAATATAAAATAACGTATTCTGCTTTATTAAAATACTCCAATTTGATACTTTAAACCGAATCAAAAAAATTCTACTTTCAACAGGATCTTTAAGGCCCTTGTCCCTGCCCGCGAAGACACTGCTGAGCTAATGCTATTCCTGTGGGGAGGCATTTTTCTAATAACTCTTTCACATTTTGAAATTTTCAATTTTTTTTTTTTTTTTTTTTTTTCATTGGATAGCGGAAGTCCCTTTCAAAATCGCTCCTTGACTACTTTTTCGATTTGAGTCATAGATATTTTTTATAAAGTTAGTTTCACTTTCAGAACCGCTTTTGGAAGTGAAAGAAACATTATAAAAATATCTACGCCAAAATTGAAAAAGTAATCACGGAGCGATCTTGAAAAGGACTTCCGCTATCCAATGCAAAACATATTATTTAAAAATGTCCAAATGCAAAAGAGTTAGAAAAATGCATCCCCATAGGAATAGCATTAGCTCGTGAGCATCTTCGCGGGTAGGGGCAGGGACCTTAAGCCATCATCATTAGATTTTTTTTATGCTTTAGCATAGCCCAGATATAATAATTTTAACAATATTATGCTAAACATAGCCATGAAAAAAATCGCCAAACGAAAGATACATTTGGAACACTTTCATCCTAGCGCCCGGAGCATATGCCCTTCTCCTCCCCCCCCCCCTCTTAGTTTTAGCCCTGAATGCGAATAAAGCTCTTTTTCTTTTCTATCACAATTGTCAAGTACTTATTAGCAGCAATATTGTATTAGATATTGTATTAATTCAATACTAGTTTTTTTTTAAGTCAGTTATTAAAAAATGTCAATTTGTGGAGAATCCCTTAAGATTTAGCCGTTTTTAGAGAGCAGAGTAAAAACATCTCACTAAAATAATGATATCTTTTTGAATTTTCACGATATTTGATTGGATTTTTTTTATAAGTCACTCCATAGAATTGACTATTAAATGATGTAAAAAAAATGTTTTTCTAGTTCGCGCATGCGCAGATAAAAATTATTTTATACAACTACTCATATTTCATAAAATATTTAATATATTTATATTCCAATTGCGCTACATTTTTTCTACTGCATTTTGCCAATTTTTCTGAAATTTGCGTTAAATTTGGTCAAAAACCCAGCATGATATAAACAAAAAACATACCAGAATTTTTTGAATTTTTCAAAAAAATCGCTCTATCGCCATAAATATACATGCTATTCTCACAAAAATTAGTGTACATATTATACTTTATTCATATATTTGTATTCTAAAGCGATAAGTCGTTTCGTGCATTTTCATGTACAGGACGATCCCAAATATTTCTATTATTCTTTGTTTTTTTGCCGTCCCCCTAATTACCCGCTTAACAAATGAATGTAAATAAATATAAAGTGAAACATAATCTTTATATTTCTGAAGTTCCAGAAGAATCCGACCAGTATATTTTTAAATATTTGACAAAATGTCAAAAACTGAAAGTGTACAAATACTTTTTGGTAGATAGTGTACTATACCATTATTGTAATAGTCGAATTTTAAAAGATATTCCATTTTTATATATATTTTCCTGAGAGCCTCCAAGATTAGCGTAGATGACACCGAGCTTTTATGATAGTTTCAAATAAGCTGAAAATATTGTTTATAAAGGTTTCAATCTATATGAAAAACAGAAGTAAATTTTTTCACCAGTTCTTGCTTTACTAGAAACCGGGCATTATGACGTAAACTCAATGAACAAAAGTTGAGAGAAATGTATACAGAAAAGGCTGTTTTGTTTTTGGTAGAAATGCACACAGCCAAATGACAGTCTTCTTAATAATAGGCCTGTGCGCCAGCTTAAAAAATAACTGCTATATAGGCGCGGATGATTTTTTTTTTTTTGTATGTGTGTGTGTGTCTTTATACGGTCTCTTAAATTTTAGTTGTAGCACTTTATAGAAGTATTCATTCCGTTATTTAGTTACAGACAGTAATGTAGAGAATATTAAAAAAAAAAAAAACTGGTATTGAAGGAATTGAAACTGGGAAAAAACTGGTATTGAAATCCAAAAGTTTTTACAAAAACCGAAAAAGAAAAATCCACTCACGGCAGCCTCCGATTCTGTGCCACCGCTTAATCATAAATATGTCCACAAATATTTTATCAGATAGAATTATTTATAAAATATACATAACACCAAAAATTTAACAATAATAATAATAATTAAAAAAAAATAAAAATAAAATAAAATAAAATCTATATATATATATATATATTACACTAACGTATGTGGCACAAAAATCATGATTATCGGTTAATTATTTAATGGAAATATCCAAATGAAACACATCTTATGGATTGCTGTGCAAAAGTCTCTGTGTTCTTGATTTATGAGCACAGATGTCATATATGCACCACATTGGAGAATTATTTTTCTGACGCCAATTTGGCGAAAACTTCGTTTTCAAATACCAGTTACATACATATTTTTAAATAATTTCTATAATTTTTAAAAGGAAATAATAATTAAAAAAATGTTTAGTTAATAATTATAGAATAAAACAATTTATATTATTTTAAACAAGTTGGAAATTGCACGTGAAGCGTAGCAAATTAGGTGCGTTCGTACGATAACGAAGTTTTAAAAATATTACTTTCATATATCAATCTCATAAAATTGTAAATAGTGAATTACAATTAAAACGCTCATCAAACAATGTGCTCCCTATACCATTATGTAATAGAATACTTTTGTGTGGACTTGTAAATTAATAACAAATGTTCTTTGCACCACAAATTATGTATGATGTATATTATAATATGTACTTTATAGTTGCATACAAATTTTATTAAGTTCGCATGAGTGTAACACGATTAAAATGCATTTGAAACATTTTTTCCCATTGACCGTAATGTAACGGAATACTTTTGATTGTCCCTGTAATTGATCTATGCATTCGATTTTCATAAAATTTGAAATAACTCGACAAAATTATGTAATAATTATGTATTTTAAATTTCAAACGTATAGAATATATTTGAAACTTTTCCCTAATTGACCATAATGTAATTGAATACTTTTGATTGCCCCTGTAATTGATCTATGCACACGATTATCAAAATATTTGAAATAACTCGACAGAATTATGTAATAATTGTGTATTTTAAATTTCAAACGATTTAAATGCATTTGAAACTTTTTTCCCCATTGACCGTAATGTAATAGAATACTTTTGATTGCCCCTGTAATTGATCTATGCATCCGATTTTCATAAAATTTGAAATAACTCGACAAAATTATGTAATAATTATGTATTTCAAATTTCAAACGTATAGAATATATTTGAAACTTTTTCCTAATTGACCATAATGTAATTGAATACTTTTGATTGCCCCTGTAATTGATCTATGCACACGATTATCAAAATATTTGAAATAACTCGACAGAATTATGTAATAATTGCGTATTTTAAATTTCAAACGATTAAAATGCATTTGAAACTTTTTCCCCCATTCACCGTAATGTAATGGAATACTTTTGATTGCCCCTGTAATTGATCTATGCATCCGAGTTTCATAAAATTTGAAATGACTCGACAAAATTATGTAATAATTATGTATTTTAAATTTCAAACGATTCGGTTGGGTAGTTTTTGCGTTGTTATATGCGGACAGACGGACGGACGGACAGACGGACGGACGGACAGACGGACGGACAGACGGACGGACTGAACGACCACTATAGGTGCTACGTATTATATAATTACGAACGCACCTAAAAAGAAAATAAAAGCAAACAAACGATTTATTAATAAATAAATAACAATAGCCGGGATACCATGTGAGGCACTATAATTGCCATATTGTTGCAATCGCGCCAATGTGGTGCGTATATGACATCTGTGTCTATTTCTCTAGCAGAGTCTTCCAATTTGGCAAAAAACTGAGCAGTTAAAATAAATTATCAATAAAAACAATATGATTTAATGCTTGGCATACATTCATGGGAGACCAAGCTGGTCGCCTAGGGCGGCTAGTAAAATAAGAAATGCTGTCTGATTTTAGATTGTTTAAATTTCAATTCGCCCTTTTTCAGGCTTTATCCTTCTCTTCTGCTACTTGTTGGAGGAGTTTTCTTTCTGCCTTGGGTGGCATCCGGGCCTTTCTGGCCTGAACTGCCTGGAATCGAAGTTGCGAACTGTAAGAAAAGCTGGTGGACCAACCTTCTGTTCATTAATAACTGGAGACCCATTAACGAGATGGTATTTGTTATCAAAGCTATTGTTTACCGTATTTGTGTGTTTTTCATGTTTATCGATATTTTATAGTTTAACGCCTTTGCAGAAATATGCATCTTAAAAATTCGTGACATGTTTTTTGAAGACTAATATAATTAATATCGAAGAACTGTAGTTAACTACATTCGAACTGATAATGCCTGCATTCATAACTTTTTGTTTCTATACCAGTTCAAAGCATTACTTTATAGCTTTAAAAAATATATTTTATTTACTGTGATATACATCGTTATTTTGAAAAATATAGATATGCAATACTATAAAAAATACACATTAAACGCGACAATTAAAAATCAATCTCAAAAGCGTTTCTGCCTGGAACGTCTTCAGTTGGTAGACTAAAGGTCATTTCTGTTTCTCCTTTTATTTTATCTCAAGATCCCTCATTTCTCTCTTTTTCCCCTTTCTTCTCATTTAGGGGACAGTTCTCCTTCAACCGGTCAAAAATAAAAATTAAAATTAAAAAAAAAAAAACGGGTTCAATTTCTATACCTTTTCACAAATTAACTAATAAGGCAAATTCAATGAAGTTTTTTGGACTGTTAAGGACTGTTGTAGCATTTTTTGTTACAATAAGATAATCAGATTGAAGAAAAACATTTAAATTAATTGGGAAAGCTTAATTAAGTTACCTGCTTTTTTTCCCGCAGTTGCTCTACGTCACTGCGCGTATTATATCGCATGTTCTTTTTAATTTCGGAGCTTAAAATAGATCTTAATTTAAAGATAATACTTCGCTTAACATAATGAACTAGAATCTTTTAATTTTCTACATTTATAATGTTTTTATTTAATAATAAAAAAAATTAAAAAAAAGAAAATTTTTAAGTTTTCTCACATATTTTTAATAAAATGTTTACTATTTAAGATAATTCTAAGATTTTAGTTCCTTTTATGAAAAAATACAATATCAATGCACACAGAAAATTTCAATTCATTATCTTTAAAAGTTTTTCAGAAATCGTGCGCGTAGTGATATATCGTACAAAAAACAGTAGATTATTTAATTAAGATTTCCTAATTAATTTAAATATTTTTCATTAATTGATTCATTTATTGTAACAAGTAATACTATGCTTAGCAATCCGAAAAATTTCATTGAATTTACCTTATTAGTTGGTTTGAGAAAAAGTATGAAAATTGAATCTCTAGCATTTTTGACCGATTGGAGGGGAACTGTCCCCTTAAGCATTTTTGGCCGGTTGGAGGGGAACTGTCCCCTTAAGCATTTTTGACCGATTGGAGGGGAACTGTCCCCTTAAGCATTTTTGACCGATTGGAGGGGAACTGTCCCCTTAAGCATTTTCGATCATCGAGAGTCTATAGGCGCGTGAGTCGAGTCATTGCTTGGTTTCGTTTCTGAAGTCTTAATTTCGATAGCCTCTCGTATTAAAGATTTATGTAGATTAATAGAAAACTATGAAAATCTACATAACTCTTTAAAGAGTGGGACCCAAAGCTATAGAAGATCACTGGGTGAGGTCGCATGTTCGAAAAAATTGGATTAGAGAGTAATTTTGGATCACTGTTGGTCAGGGTGAAGCCAATTGTATCTAAATAATGGATCAAACGATTAATTGTACCGTTTCCAGATTCAGATTCAAATTCAGATTCAGCCAGGTGGGGAGGCCTACTAATTGGTTTGAGCTCAACAAGCCCCACCCAGCAATTTTTATATAAAAAAAAACAGAACAATTATACTGTAAATAAAGGATAGGTAACAAAAAATAATTGAAATAATGAAATAACTATAAGTAACAATAATTAAATAGACTAGTTGAATGCTTTACAGACGTATAACACCTATTTTTTTTAACAATAACAGTAATTATATAAGTGTTTTAAAGTAAAAGTTTGTTTTGTTAGTTCCATAACTCATCATCATTATCATATAAAAGGTCCCGAGGAGGCATTCCTTGATTTTTTTCAATCACTGTTACACAGTTTATGATTTTTTGTAATAGTGCTGGTTGTTATATTATTATTTTAAATCATGAAGAGAGCCTTATCGTTCTGGAGATTCTGAGGTGGTATGTGGAAGTTAGCGTACATTCTGTTTCCACACGTACAGTAGCCCGAGTCAGCTTTACCTATCTTTACCAGATAATCTGGAAAAGGCTCGTGATTTGTAGCAAACAGGAAGAGGTTTCTGTGCGATAGTAAAGTCTCCTCTGAGACAATGGGTAGTTGTGAACATGTAAATCTTCCTCTATGATCAGTGTCCCATATTTGCACAAGAAGACCATTGAGCTAGATAACATGTTTGAGAAATATTAGGTGGGTCCTTTTGGGTGACAATGTATAAAGGTAAAGCTAATTTTATCTAAAAACGTCTCAAACGATTCAAGATTTTGACAAAAAATTGTATTATACCGTTTTTAGTCTCGAGAAAACGATTAGGCTGGGTCACATGGTCGAGAATTAGTGGGCCATATTGGGGTCACTCCGGTCAAGCTAATTTTATCTGAGAACGAGTAAAATCATTTTGACTAAATTTTATATTCTACTGTTTTGGATTAACAGAAGATCATTGAGCTCAGTCACGTGTTCGAGCCGATTTGATTAGCGCGTCATTTTGGATCACTACGAGTCAGGTTTAAACTAATTTTATCTAAAAATCGACTCAAGCCACTTTAACTAAATTTTATGTTCTACTATTTATATATTTAATACTAATATTATTACTACATCTACGATTATTAATACAATAATACTATAAAATGCTTTGTATCAAAAACACAGCGAAAGTGATACAGCAGAGATAATATATAAAGTTGAACACAAAGCTAATTTTGACCGAGCTATCCCCCATTGTTCTGCTAGTTAAGTTTGACGCTCCATAGAAGGCCTATGAATAAATTGAGATGATATTGAATATTTTTTAAATACAAATGATGTAAAGTAGCATAAATTGTAGTATTGTCCGCATAAAGGGAGAGTAATATGAGAAGAGTACGAGTATATCATAATAGTCCAAGAGCCGACCGCACAAAACCCTAAGTCATCGAGCACAAGAAAAATTCCTTCATTTTATGGAAGAGTAGTAATAGGGGAATCGACCCTAGTAGCAAACCAATATTGGTCCAACGTTGCACCAATATTTCATCTATTGGAAATATTGACAATAAAATGCCAATATTGCTCCAATATTGGGGTGTTTACATTTTGCCCTTATTTAGCCAACATTTGCAGCTAATATTATACCAATATTGGCGTTTCATTGGAAATATTGCCAATAGAACGCCAATATTGTACAAATGTTGGCGTTTCATTGGAAATATTTCCAATGACATTCCAATATGTAACCAATATTGGCGTTTTATTGGCAATATTTCTAATGAAACCCTAATATTGGAATAATATTGGTTGCAAATATTGGCTAAATAAGGGCAAAATGTAAACATCCCAATAATGGAGCAATATTTCATGCCAATATTGTGCCAATGTGCCAATATTGCTCAAAGATGTAGCCAATATTGGTCCAATAATGTTTGGCTATTGGGGGAATGATCCATGTCTGCAGGAAGCGAAGGGGTGCATAAGCCAAAAATGAATACCCCTAATGGTTGACTCGTAGACTTAGCATTATGTTTTCCTGCACTCAATTTTCCATGTTTTCATCCTTTTGGTTGTACGGCAAACACTATGTTAAACGTACGAGTGAACCACTAATGATATCGATTTTTGGCTTATGCACCACATCGCATCCGGCAGACATGGATAATTAGATTGCCCTATTACTACTCTTCCATAAAATGAAGGGATTTTTCTTGTGCCCGATGACTTAGAGTTTTGTGCGGTCGGCTCTTGGACTATAACAGGATGAGGCCCAGGATTGAGCCTTGAATAATTCCACAAAGAATATGGTATAATTCACACAACAAATTGTTTATGAGAACAGAAAAAGAACAATCACCAAGGTATGAGTATATGAGATGTATAAGACCGGACGGAAATTTAAGCTGAATTAATTAACATTCTTGAAATAAGAAAAAAATAATTACGACCATAAAAGTTGAATTATTTTATTGGTGGTCCTATTAGAAATTAGATTATGATAAATTAGACATAAATTTACTGGGTACTTACGTATTAACGCCACCGCAGCAGAATTTGCGCTAATGCGCCAATAAAGAGCAATCTTATTGCTCCCACCAGCACAAAAAAATGGCGTTAAAATGAGCAAAAAAGCACTGAAGAACTAAAAAAAGCGCTATAAAGCGGCGTCAAAGAATGAGCAAAAAAGAAAGCACTAAAAAAGCACGAACAACAGGATTGCTCTTTATTGGCGCATTACCGCAACTTCTGCTGCGGTGGCGTTAATACGTAAGTACCATTTACTGCATAACTTATAATATTTTCCCTCACACTTCTCATTTTATTCACAGTGAAATGCAAGTGGAAATCATTCATATTATTGTTATTATAGAATCCATAATAACAATCTAATGTCTCAACGAGCTTAGGTACACAAATGCTTTGCTTTTTTTCGGACGTTAAAGTAATCACTAACCTTATGTAATTTTCCTTTTTTAGTGTATGCAACATTCTTGGTACATATCAGCTGATATGCAGTTGCACATTCTAGCTTTACTAATTTTGTTTCCTTTGTACAGGTAAGTATCAAAGGCATTTTTGTTCATCACTGTAAAAAAAAGGGCAAATGTTTCTGAATCTATGAAAATATAATATATGCACGAACGAAACTACACAAAAACCTCTTCTGAGTTAGCTACGATTTCAAAAATTATTCCTTATCTATAAAAAAACTTAGAAATGAACATACAGTCGAGTCTCCCTATAACGAAACTCCATACATCGAATTTCTCTATATAACGAATTTTTAGTAGGAACGGTCCCCTTTTCGCATAATTACATTAAAAACAGTCTCTATATAGCGAAATATCTATCTCCATATAACGAATTTTTTCATAAATTTGTCTTAGTTTATTCAGTTTTAAAAAAGCTTCGAAATCATATGGAATCAATTTTCCATCACTTATTTTTGATTTATCGTTCAGTGCTGAGTTATTATTGTTATTATTACTTTTCTCCTTGTTCTTTAAATCCAACGAATTCATTCCACCTCCCACACACCTTTCCACATCCTTCTCAAAACAGAATCAATTGGATTGTTACACATATAAGAGAGGAATCAATGAGAGGCACATAAGAGAGGCCTTCAAATGGAGGAAAATGTTAACTACAATTTTTCATTCCTTGCTAAAATTTAAGCTTTTTTTTTTTTTTTTGAGAGCGTAACAATTTTAAAATCGAAACAACAAAAAATTACAGATTTTTTTCGTCTGAAATTAATGCAAGTCTTCCTCATTTGATTTTCATTAAGCTTTCAAATAAATGTCTGTTCTCTTTTTTGAAACTACTTAAATCATTAAGAAATAAAATGTTAGGTTAATATTTACTTTTAAACATTTCAAATTCTTAATTAAAAAGATCAAAAATGATATTTGTTTAAATTTACACATTAAATACGATTTTTAACATCATTCTCTATACATCGAATTTCTCTATATAACGAATTTTTTACTGGAACGATGGATTTCGTTACATAGAGACTCGACTGTATTTCTGAGATTAAAGGAGCATTTATAAAAAGAAAACATTTTTAGATGCCATTGATTTTTTGAAATGTTTCCAAATAGTTTGTATTGTGCACTAATCAGTTTTTTTCCTGACGGAATATCGGTTTTTAGTATTAGCAATGTTTTTGGAAATACAGTCGGCTTTTGTTAATTCGAACTCGTCGGGACCACAAGAAATATTCGAATTATCCAGAGTTTGAATTATGGAAAGTATGAGCGGAAAACATGTTCAAAGGGATACTGTTGCAAAAGACTTAATGTTATAGTATTTTTTAAATTTATTTCGGCTTTTATCATTATAATATATTTAACATTAAATTAAAATATATAAATGCATAAACTAGTTAAGGGATAAGGAACAAGAACAATAGAAGGAGAAGTGAAGGAGTCATTGATGGACAAACGGAGACTAAGAAAGCGGATATGCAATGCATAAAATTATATGTATATTAGTCCAGAATAATTCTAACAAAAATAAAAGAAAGAAAGTTATTTCAAGGGTCTGAAATCCGTGAGAAAGTAAGGAAAAATGAAAAATCGGAATTCTTGGTAATTCGAAATAAACGAAGTCAAGACAAAATGAGTTCGAATAAACGAAAAATTTTAACCTTATTCTGCTATTGAAAATTTCGGGACTTAGTTCGAATTAAGCGAAGATTCGATTTATCCGATTTCGAATTAACGAGAGCCGACTGTGTTTTTTCCCCTAACGTTATTAATAGAAAACGCAAACTCAGAAATTTCAGATTTTTTAAAGCATGTCATGATATCAGAAATGCATTTATTTGTATTAGTTAACATTATTTCTCATCGGATAAACCTAAAAAACTCAGTTTTTTTTTTCAGCTGGGTTGACTTTAAATATTTCACATTAGAATCAATTTCGGGTTAGGATTTGACTTTTTTGAATTTGATTATGGATGATTAAGTTAAAAAAAAGTTCTAAATATTAAAAAAGTAATAGTAAAAAAAAATATAAATACATATTTCAAAATTAATTATAATTCATTTTCCTATGATTGTATTAAAATATGGTTGAACTGCCTTTCTCTATGGGTTCGAGTTTGAATATTTTGGGTTCGGTTAAAGTTTGGATTGAAATGCATTCGGTACAGCTCCAGTCGGAATGTCGATTTTCGGATTGGCTTTAAGAATAAATTTCAGGTCTGTTTCGAATACAACACGATTTGTGAAGGACTCCATTTACAATAGATCTGCCATAATAATTTCAGATTGCGAAAGATTAATATCTTCGGTACAATTTAATATTTTGAATTATAACATATCAATTTCATTTGTACATCAATAATATTTTTCAACAATGTAACCCTATTGATAGTAAAACTGAAAGACTTCTCACAGGTGTGTTTTAGAAAACTACTTTGTTAAACAAACTTCAGTGTTAAGTTTGCATTGTCGGAAATATATCTCGATAAGAATTTCAAAGGCCATGTGTTTAGAAAAATAAATTGAATCGGACCGATACAGGTATCGCAAATCGAGATCAAATATGAAGACATGCTGAAGACATTTGGTACTGCTTAAAGGGCAAACTTCAGTCAAATGAAAAGATCCCTTGCTAATGCTAATCCTTATGGAAGAAATTTATAAAGATATCTCGGTCGCATTTCAATATTTTTAAATGATTTTTTAATTTGCAATGGATAGCTGATATTGATCTAAATGCAGACCGTTCTATACTTTTTCGATTTTGGTTGCAGATATTTTTTATGAGGGTGCTTTCGCTTTACAATCCGGTTTCGGAAATGAAAGCATCCTCATAAAAATATCTGTAAACGAAATCAAAAAGTAAAAAAAAAAAGGCTGCATTACAGATCGATTTCAGCTATCCAATGTAAAAAACATAATTTAAAAATATTAAAATGCAACCGAGATATCTTTGTAAAGGGTATAGCCGGGTTTCTTAGTAAAATATGCCCTTGAGTCAACCACATCGAGTCCTACATGGATTGATAGCCCACAAAAAGAAATCCATTTCTCCCCAGTTTTAAGTTTGTATCTCAAGATCATGGGGGTAATGGCCCTAAATGCCTGTTTTGGAAAAGAGCGCTTTGTGACGAAACTACTAAGCAGATTCCAACGAAAAAAATAAGGGATGTAAAAAAACCACCCTACGAATGTTTGACAATTTTTTCAGATTTTTTTTAAACAAAAGAACAAGTTTTCTAACATTTTTCCTGTTTTTAAATGTACATTTCAATTAAAAGTAAACTGAAATTTCTGAGTGGCCACCTTAATTTTTTTGCATGAAATACTATGAGACATGATGCGTATTCACTATCAATTTCAGCTTTCTACGTATGGTGCATCATATTATAAAAAAGGACAAAATCATATATCGGCGGTAATGTGGGGCGTGTCTCGGACAAATTTCACGCCTTCTTTTAAAAATACCGTGTGAATTAATATGTGAGATTTGAAAAAAAAGGCGTGAAATTTGTCCGAGACACACCCCACATTTCCACCGGAATATGGTTTTGCCTTTTTTTAATATGATGCACCATACGTAGAAAGTTGAAATTGCGAGTGAAAATGCATCATGTCTCATAGTATTTCATGCAAAAAAATTAAGGTGGTCACTCAGAAATTGCAGTTTATTTTTAATTAAAATGTTCATTTACAAACAGGAAAAATGTTAGAAAACTTGTTCTTTTGTTTAAAAAAATCTGAAAAAATTGTCAAACATTCGTATGGTGATTTTTTACATCCCTTATTTTTTTCGTTGAAATTTGCTTAGTAGTTTCGTCACATTCGCACTTTTCTAAAACTGGCATTTAGAGTCTTTGCCCCCCCCCCCCCCATTGTCTTGAGATACAAACTTAAAACTGGGGAGAAATGAATTTCATTTTATGGGCCATCGATCCATGTAGGAATCGATGTGGTTGACTCAAGGACATATTTTACTATGAAACCCGGCTATACCCTTTCTTCCAAAGGATTAGCATTAGCGAACAGGTCTTTTCATTTGAATGAAGTAGCAGTCCAAGACACAAAAATTTTCAAATTTTCCAAAAATATATATATATATATATCACATTACAAATCTTTCAGGGTTTTTTTTTTTCATGTTTAAAATGACATTTAAATCATGTTTCTATCTTAATTAGAAGAAGAAATATTAATTTTTTCGTTTTGGTTTGTTTTTAAAATCCAACTTTCAAGCTATGTTTGTCATGGAAATGACTTTTTGTGAAAATGCGTTTTTCTTCATGATGGATTTTTTTTTCAAAATTTGTCGAATTAAAATTTTTATAAATCAAGAACCGTTAAATATAAATGCTTCAAACTTGGAACATATCTTTTTTGGTTATTTTACTTTAATTTTGATTCAGCAAGCTTGAAAAAAAATTTACTTTTGAAAATTTTATTTTTTAGTAAAAGTTACATTTTTTTTTTTCCAAATTTTTACTTCAAATATATTTTTTTTTTCAAATTCATATTTTTAAAAATGTTGAATCAAAATTAAAATTTAGATATTTCTGCTTATTTTAATGTAAAAAATTTCAAATTCTACAAATAATATTTTAGTTATAACGATTTTAAATTACTCCACTTTTTTAGTAAATTTCAAATTGGAAATTTAAAAAATATATATGAAAAGTTTTATCATGTGATTTTGTTGATATGATTAACTATCGCAAAAAAATTCAAAATTTTAGTTCATTAAATAAAAATAATTTTAAAATGTGTCCCGGACTCCCTTAAGTTTAACAAAATCCTTGAATTAAAAAAAATACATTCATTTTATAATAAATTGCGAACAATTTGTTACATACAGGATGTTTCAAAAATGACCGATATATTTGAAAAATCAATAAAATATAAACAGGCAGCGATAGAAATATACCGTTTATTGCAATATGCTTTGGGCCAACAGTAAATTTTCAGGCAGTCAAACTTTCAAAATTAGTTAAATTTTTCAACAACAGATGGCGCTGTGGGCGATTTGAAAGGTATAGAAGAAAACGCACTCTGTGAGTTCGCCATTCTGTAGTCATATTTCTGCTGTAAGCGTGTGCTGTTCACAGGTTGCAAGTTTGCTGTGATAAATGATTTATTCCTTAGAACTGGAGATTTTTAACTTGAAAGACCAGGGTACAGTCACAATCCAGAAACAATTGAACAACTGAAGCAGTACATCTCTTCTGCATGTGAAGCCATCCTGCCTGACACGTTTACAAAGGTTTCTGGTAATTTCGTTCAGAGACTTACGCCATATTAATGCTGCGCATGGTGGATATGTGGAAAATATCATACCTTAGATTTTTCCAAACTGCAACTTCATCTGTTGTTGAAAATTGTAATTAATTTCGAAAGCTTGTCTGCCTGAAAATTTACTGTTGTCCCAAGCATATTGCAACAAACAGTGTATTTCTATCGGTGCCCGTTTAGTTTTTAGTGATTTTTCAAATATACCGGCTATTTTTTAAACACCCTGTAAAAAGCAAATTAGAGAGAACAAATGTGTTTACATTTTGTATTTTCAGGAACGCCTTCTTAGGCTTGGTTATTTGTCTTTTACTTACTGTGGCTGGTTGCCTTGCTGTTGGGATTATTACATACATCAATGATTACGATCCTACTATCTTAGTATCAACGGCGAATCTACCGTAAGTTGCTGGATTTGTTCTTTCGTTATTTCGGTTTGTTTCGCTGGATTTGTTTTTCTAGTATTTTTGTGATTTTTTGTGGTTAATTTTTTTACCATTAATTTTTAATCCTAAATGACACATTGACACAGGCAGTGTTGAATTTAGGCGGTCGCCCCCCCCCCCCCGGAGCAATGAGATGTCCCCCGGAAAATTTGAAATTTTGCGTTTTCAATGGTCAAAAAGCGCTGTTTCCCCGCCCTGGAACTGTATAATGTGCCCCCCGGAGCCACAAAAATCCCTCCCGGAGAAAAGTGTCTCAATTCAACACTGGACGCAGGAATTGTTGAATGAAAATTTTTCTTTTTTTTAAGCACTTGAGGAAAAGCTTTTACAAAAAGGCTTTTTAAAAAAATTAAAAGTTATACTGCTAATTTATTATTACTATCATTTGTTATATTACTATTATTCATTATTATTATAACATCGAATACACTGGCAATAATTAATAATTAAAATAATACACTTTGTAAAAATCACCATAAAATAAAAAGCAAAGCAGGACGCGTTTCGAGCTAAAACAATATCAACAATATAAACGTCATCAGCTGTCACAAAGACGTTTCCGTAAGGGGCAATGTCAAAAATGAACTTGTCATTTTTGATATCATGAATTTGTGACGAGAATCAAGTTTTCATCAATGAGTTCATTTTTGACATTGTCCCCTTACGGACAAGTGTTTGTTTCGAACTGTTATTGTTTTAGCTCGAAACGCGTCTTCCTTTGTTTTTTATTTTATAGTAATTTTTACAAAGTGTATTTATTATTCTAATCCTTTTGAGCATTTTCTGCTACATGATGATAGTAAATATTACTTTATTGGTAAATTTACACTGAAAAATATGAAGTCAAAAATATTTTTTACGTCTTCAAATTTCAAGCACAATTCCTCACGATATGTGCAGTAAATACTTCGAAAACCGTATGCAGTCGAAAACATCCAATCACTCCTCCTAAATTTTTTAACATCAGTATAGATCATTACACAACAATTCGAGTAGATACACTTTGTTGAAAAAAAATCGCTGGAAGGAAATTTTCAACTAAATTTTAGCGTACTATTTAATATGTATGTAAATATACAGATTATACTCGAGGGTTCTCAAAGGAATGCGAATATTTTTACTTACCCATCATACGTAGTATAGGGTAAGTCTTGCAATCGTTTTGAAAATCGATTTTTTTTTTTTTTTTTTTTTTTTTTTTTTTTTTTGACGGATTTACACGTTTCGGACACTAGAAATTCCGAAAAACATATTTTTAGAAAAAAAAAAAAATTTGCTGTCCGTCCATCTGTGTGTCTGTCTGTAACCGCTCTATCTCCTGAACAAATTGAGATAGAGACTTGAAATTTTGTATGCGCTTAGTATGTAAGAATGGGACGAAGCCTATTGAATATCAGTAACCTCGTTTATACGGAACTATTTTTTTCGGACTCTCGAAAAATTCGTTCTGATGAAAGGTATATAAAAATTTTCGATTTTTTTTTTTTAAGGAGTGGACGTAAAAGGCAATAAAATAGCACAAATTTTGCATATAAAACGAAGTCGATTGGATTATTAGTTGTTGAGATATTTCTAATTCTGTTTTCCACATTTTTTTGATTTTTCGTGACCCTGTATTTTGCTAAAATTTCAATTCAAAGATACCTTTCAATTGGAAATAAGACACTTAATTCGATGCAATAAACCGTTAGTTAATATGATTATTATTTTTGGAGTTATAAGGATGTTTCTTTTATGCAATTCAGTGCTACTTGAATAGTTTGGCGTTTTATACAAGTTGTCGAAATTGTTTCATCAGCAATTCATTAATTGAGCATGATTATGAGTTAAAAATGTTTATATATACGTTTATATTTTGTTTTGGAATTGCAATGCATTTTATAAATAGTTTACACAGGTTTGGTTGAATGATGGGTAAGTATTACGATGGCCCCCATAGTTCCGTCTATAAATGATTAATCCTGAAATTGAGTTTTAAAAATGTGTTATGCGTTTACAAATTGTTTACTTAAAATTATTTACTTAATTGTTTGCTTAAAATTATCTGCTTAATTGTTTACTTGCGTTCGCCTGATTAAAAACTGAAATTTTGTTATACTGTGAAACCTTGTTAACATGGACACGCTTAACATGAATTGTTTTCACAGTCCCTTATAAAGATGAACACAAAGATTTGGTACTGATAACTTAAATTACTGTTAACATGAACAAAATTTTCATGCATAATACAAAATGTATTTTTTTTTTCAAACAGTGGTGCGACCAAAATATAAAAGTATAAGTTTTGGAGTCGCGGTTTTGACATTCGCGGAACCTAACTCTAGCGAATATTAAAACATTACTGTAATTTCAATGTATTGTACAGTGTTTCATAATCTGTGCTTGACACATAATTTTTCTTTTTTGTCTAGAATGGCTTGGAACATCGCAGAAGATATCCACGTAAAAACGTACACTTACTTCGGGCCTTATTGCATCGGATCTGTGACGGCTTATTGTATTTTAAGAAAGCCGAAAGTTAAAATTGGAACAGTGAGATACTTTTAAAAAAATTCGTATTTTTCCATTTTTTGTTTATGCATTTCTTATAGTCCAAGAGCTGACCGCACAAAAACCTATGTTATCGGGCACAAGAAAAAAACCTTTTATTTTATGGAAGAGTATAGGGGAATATAATGATCCATATCTGCCGGAAGCGGAGTGGCGCATAAGCCAAAAATCTACCACTAGTTGTTCACTCGTAGGTTTATTATTCTGTTTTCCGTACAATCATTTCATACCTATGATTGTACGGCAAACATAATGATAAACCTACGAGTGAACAACTAGTGGTATCAATTTTTGGCTTATGCACCACTTCACTTCCGGCAGACATGGATCATTAGATTCCCCTGTTACTATTCTTCCATGAAATAAAGGGATTTTTTTGTGCTCGATACCTTTTCTTACTTTTATTTTTACTGCCCGTGAGGACTGCTCAGACTAGCAAGTCTGTAGAGCATAAATCTCACTCCTGGACCCTTTTAATTAAAGTCTTTAAAAAATGCAAATTTCAGCCGAAGCTGAGTACGCCAAAATACGCGATAAAGCGCAGAAATTATTACATTTGCAAAGTGTGCTCGATACTTTAGGTTATTGTGTTGTTGGCTCTTGGACTATTTATTATTCAGTTTAAATTATTTCATCTGACTTCTCTTTATTTCAGGTGTCTCGAGCGGTTTGTTGGGGGTGTGCACTTGTTTTGGCCGTCTCTTCACTCTATGGTATTCACCCATGGAATATCGGTCGGTTTCCTGCGCCCGAAGTAACCGCTGTGTACGCGGCTATGCATCGCACTACTTTTATCGTGGCCCTTGCCTGGGTGGCATTTGACAGCATAACTCAAAAAACAGGTATTTAATGAGTAAAACACAACTGACAAGGAACGTCTCCATACGAGCTTACTCCAAAAAAATCTGAAAAAATTACAGAATGTTCTTTTTATAAGGATATATACGTTTATTAAAAAAAAATGGTGGAACCTCTATACAGCATCCGTAAAAAACTAATCAAAATTTCGTTATTTGGAGATTTTTCATCGGTTGAAAATAGAATAAAATTTTAAAAAAAAATGTCAAATACATTTTAAGGGAAAAAAAGTTTCATGTTGAACTTGTCTAGATAAATTTAACTTAAATAGCTTTAGTTTTTTCTGTTTTAGTTTGTTTTAAGTATAATTTTGTTATATCGATATTTATCTGTATTTATATTCAAATTTAACAATCAAAATTTGCGGCTTAAAACAAAATTCGTAATTGAAATTAATTAAAATTGTTTCAAGCTCAAAGTCCAATTTAGCATTGTCGATTCGATTTTGTTGCTATGGAAACATCTGGCTTTTATTTTTGAATACTCTTAAATGTATGAAAATAATTTTCCTCAATATGAATATTTTATTTATGAAAATATTTTTCTTAACTTTTTTTTAAGAGCACATACAGGCTTAACTTCGTAATCCGCGAATTCGACTATACAAATTTTGCAAATGAAAAGATTTCGGTATGATGCAATTTTATTAGTTCAATAACAAATATCTTGTATTTTCCCTTTTATTTTTCAGGTCCAGTAGCCTCTTTTCTAAAATTTCGTCCTTTTGTCCTTATGAGTCGGCTGACGTTCATGACTTATTTGGCCCAGGGTCCAGTCATATGGACTCGATATGGTTCTTTGAAAGAACGTGTCTTCTACAGCCATTTCAATATGGTAAGTTCACGTTTTGTAATGAGGTGTGAATGGAAATCCCTAAAAACATATTACAGATGGCTTCACAGATGGTTACAGGTGGGATATTTGCTATCTGTAATATACTACCATTGTTGCCAGTCTAATATCGAGCATGGAAAAAAATGTGAAGGGGAGTTACCTAAAAAGCATTGCCAATGGGGGCATGCGGGGCAACTGTCCCGGGGCCCTTCTCTTTAGCCCCTCCCCCTCATGAGAGTAATTAGGATTTTTAATAAGAAGTGTCAAATGATTAAAATTAGCCAAAAGTGATCAAAATTCCCATACTTTCAAACAATTAGGAAGGTAAGAGTGGTTCTCCTTCGCTCCTTTGATTTCAGTACAACATTTGTCTATGCTAAAAGAAAGCTACATTAGAAAATAAATAATTAAAGTTTCATTATAACAACTTAGTTTTCTATATTTTTCAAAAGAAAATATTTATTAACGTTTTTCTCGTAGCGTGGCAAGTTAAAACTTTTAATTATGATCAATTTGCGACATTTTTCTTTTAGCCATGTTTTATAATATATGTAGATAAGCAAAAAAGAAGATTGCAAAGGGATACTTTTGTCAATCAATCTATCATTTTTTCTACAATTACACTTCTGTACTTTTTCTTAAAGTTGTGACTAGCTTTTTGTGATAGAAGTTTAGTACTAGCTACTTCCACATTATTCACAAAAAATTCTATTGATAGATAGAAGCCCCCCCCCCCCAGAATGATGCTTGCCCCGCTCCCTCCCCATAGCCTTAGTCTGGGCCCTGATTGCCATAGGCGTTTTTTAAAGTTCTCCAATTATTCCGATTTTTCATGAACCGGATCGGTCTCGGTTCCGACCCATAGAGTAAAGAAAAGGAGTGGAGATGCAATATTCCGTAAAATTGTTTTACAGTATAATGCAAGTTATAGCTCAAATTTAAAGGCGATCATTCAGTCAAAGCAAAGCAAGCATGTGAAACTGAGGCGAAATTCTTTGACATAACCCGTGCATTATTTCTCTAAATGAAAATGATGTGCTTACCATAAATATTCTAAACTAGCATTTCATTGTATTATGAATTAAAAACTATATTACTAAAAGCTTTTTTTTTTTTTTTTTTTTTTTTTTTTTTTTTTTTTTAGAAAAAGCACATAATTGTGTTTAGACCGAACGTAGCAGATTTTAGGATTAGATTTTTGGCATCATCCGCAGCTACAACACTTCATCTCTATTCTTTCTCTTTACTCTTGTGGTCCCGACTGGTCCGAATAATCGGCGCTCCACTGCATTTTAATGATTTAAAGAATCATCTATAAAAAGAAAGCTTCTTTTTTTGTTCGCAATTTTCGGAAATGTTTCTGCCTAAATTTTACACTATATTAGACCATTTTTTCTTCCCGGAATATCGGTTTTCTGATTGCTATAAATTCTCAAGCAAACACATTCAGGAGCGTAACTGAATTTATGCATGTAAGACTAACAAAATAACTTTAATTTTAAAGATAATGTTAATTCTGTTAATGTAACATAGTTTCTCTTAAACAAATTTCTTGAAGAAGAAAATATTTACTTGAGAATGAATAGCATCCAAATATACATATATTTATTTCTGGATAGAGTAAACCGATAATAAACACAATAAAAACTACTGGTAAAAGTTTCCGAAAATCAATGACAGCGAAAGAAACTTTGTTTTTAAAAACACCTCTTAAATAACGAAAACATATTGATGTGAAGAACGCTTTTTTTCATTGTATATATATATATATATAAAAAAAAAATGGAAATTGCAATTTGCACAATAAAATTCCTATTAAATGTTATGTAATGTAATTTCTCTTGATACATTACATTCTAATGAAAAATATCCTTAGAAGTATTTTCAAGAGCAATTACATTTGTAATAACATAAATAAAAGAATTAAAAGACTTAGAATTCTATATTGCCATTTTCCTGGCATGTTACGCTATAATGTGTGCAAAGTAAAGGGCCTTCTGATATATTGTATAAATATCTTTTTCTAGTTTTTTTTTTTTTTTTTTTTAATTTATTTCTCTTTAATATTTATACCTTATAAAACAATATAAGAGGAAAGTAATAAATTATATATTTTACAAAACATTTTCCATACGATTGCATGGAAATGAATGCCATTTTCCTGGCATGCTCATTTTAGTTCAATATCAGATATAAGTATAAATATGGTGCTGAAGCCGCCTTATTTTTGAGATATTTCAAGTCGGAAATAGAAAAGTAACTGCTACCAGCAAGATCTTTTAGTTATTTCTTTGAAAAAAAATGCGATTAATGTCCTTGTAAAAATTTAATATATTTGTATTATATCATTTTTCTGGCCTTCATAAATTAACAAATAAAACTGAATATTACAGGGAATTTTAGCTAATATGTTGAAAACATGTTCCTTTAAGCAAAATTAAAATGTTAGACTAAAAAGAAAAAAAAAACAAGAATGTAAAAAATGTTTTAGAATGAAATCATGGTTAGGGCCTGTGCAAATATAACGTTATCATTTTAGGGGGGAAGAGGGGGGGGGGTCTGGCAGATGATATCGTAAGATATCGCTAGGGGGGGATTTGTCTTTTAATATCGATATCATTTTTGGTCCAACTAAAATTTTTCTTTTTTATTTTCAACATGGTTTTTGGTTTAAAATAGTATGTCATCATTTTTTAGTCTGTTATCTATTTTTAAGAAAATACAAAAGTTTTTATTAAAATCGCCTAATTATTATAAAAATATTTAATTCTAAAATATGGAATAGCCCAATATTTGACATCCTTTTTCTTCTTCATATACTATGTATGCATATACAATCACTGTTCGAGGAGCCCTGAAACTTATGTTTACTAAAAAATAATAGAGAAAGAGAAAGAATGTTACCCACTTGTTTTGTTGATGAAAATTTCTCTCCAGCACCATTACCCCCTCCCTCCTCCGTGCGAGGCTCGTGCAACAAGACATTATTATTGTTGGATGCATTATCTAATAACATAAAGCTTTTAAAAATACTTTTAATTAAAAACAATTTCTTTTAATTGTTATATGATATAGAGTGATATTTTATTGAATTCTCTTAATTTGAATCAATAAAATACCTAACCAGTTTTATATATCATTCAAAATAAAAGAGATAAATTCTAATGATCAGAAAACAATTAGACATTGATAACGTTATCATTACCAGGGGATGGGGGGAGGAGGTTCGAGGAATGATAACATATCATATCGGATGGGGGGAGGGGGGTTCAAAATTACCAAAAAGTTGATAACGTTATATATGCACAGCCCCTTACCAGATTTCACAGAATTTTCAAACCAGGAAGTTTTTCGGCACCAGTACTTTTCTTACAGAGTATTATTCTCTTTAAAGGAGACGATATTTCTTACATTTAATCTTCAATTAAAAAAAGTTAGTGATATTTCGACTGGAGAATTCTCTGAAATGGGTAAACCTGGAAGTTGTCATTATCCTGGCATACCAATGCCAAGAAATGACATATAATTACATAAAAATTAACTTATTATTTAAGTTCTTCAAAATTTTGCAATTTTACATAGAAAATCATTTATTCTTTAATAGAAAATAAATTTACCTCTTTAAATTTGATTACCTATTTAAATAAATTGAATTGTTTTCAATGCTTGCAATACACAGATGATCAAAATCTGACATTTTGCGATATTGACCCGTGGATAACTTATTGTATATTTTCGTTCGCGGTTATGTTGTATTTTCTAGATTAAATAACTGTCTTTTTAACTACAGTCGTAATTATGTAAATGCGTAGCACCTGTAGTCGTCGTTTTGTCCGTCGGTCCATCTGTTCCTCAATCTCTCCGTCTGTCTGTCCGCATATAACAGAGAAAAAACCACCCAACCGAATCGTTTAGTTTAATAACAGAGACAATGAGAACTATTCCGTTATTAAGTTATTATATGGCCAATGAGAAAAACAATTTCAAGAGCATTTTATTCATGTTATGCTCTTTCGAACATAATAAAATTGATATGCATCTATAAAGTATATACTAAAAACTGCACTCTGTACAATCTGTGGAGCACAGAATGTTTGTTATTAATTTACACAGCCACACAAAAGCATTTGTGGCACATTGCATAGTGATATAAGGGGAAATATTGTTAAAGGCATGTTTTAATTATATTAAAATATTTCACATATTATGATATTGATTTACGTTGATGAGGTTTACTACAAATTACTTAATGTACTGTAAAAAGAAAAGAAAAAAAAAAACGGACGATTTTATGGAGATTCTACTGGGAATTGGAACGCCAGTACACTTTACTGTTTTCAGTACACTTCTCTGTTTTTTAACGGAAAAATTCTCGTAAATTCCAGAAAAATTTTCGTTTTTTCCTGGAATTTATGGGAGTTTTTCCATTAAAAAAATAATAAATTATACTGGCGTCCTGATTACCAATACACTCTCCGTAATTTTTTTTTTTTTTTTTTTTTTTTTTTTTTTTTTTTTTTTACAGTGTGTATACTTGAAAGCATATAGTATTTGCAGGGTCATACAAAAGATTTCGGATACCATAATGTGTCCGAAGCACTACATACTATTACACCAAGCTCTGAATATTTTTAAAATTTCATTATAACGAAGTTCGTACGAACGCACCTTATTTCCTACGCTTGACGTGCAATTTCCAACTTGTTTTTACTGGCATACCGTAAAATGGGTGTGAATAGGAACACTTTTCAACTTTAACATTGCAAAAAAGCAACAAATGATTTTTAATTTTTTTATTTTTCTAGTAAAATTTCGGTCTTGTTTTGTTCTTTACTTTTTAAGTAAAAACGAAACATTTTTATTGTTTATAAATACATTATTTATTTTTTTGATGGTGTTCCGATTCACCCCGCAGTTAGGGGTGAATCGGAACAAATGTTATAATCTTTATTTATTCCGATTCAAACTTTAATAAGGTTAATAAAAACAGGTAATAATGATAAGGGAGGAATAGGAACACGTAGTTACTGTGAAACCAATCCTTTATTTTATATACAAGTAAAGGTATGCCTTTGTAAAAATTAGAAAACAACTTTGAAATCAAGAGAAATTAAAATTTATTTTAAGAAATTGTATTCGAATTGCAGAAGTAGAATTTAATACAAATTCAGCCCTGTTCTGTGTTATTCTTTACTAGTAGTCATTGTGTAAGTGAATCCATTGAGTAACCCCAATCTCTGCATGTATTAAAACGATCTACTAATACGCCCTCAACCCCAGTCCTTAGTACTGTATGCATCCCTCTCTTTTTTAATTGGTTTTTCATTTTGAGATGTTTCTCTAATTCTGTGGATCTCAGAGAATAATTCTGTGCAGCTTTTCTAACTAATTTGCTATTTTAAAATTCTTTTATTGTGTGTTCCATGTCTGTTGACTTTTTTGTTTAACCAAGTAATTTCTTGGAACTTTTAAATTCTTTAAGTAATTAGAACAAACAAAATATTGTTACAATACATGTTCCTACATATGTTTTCATATATTACATGAAATTATTACCGTATAGAAAAATAAACCATGAGAGAAAACGTGTTCCGATTCACCCCGTAAATCTTAAACCGCTCATGTTACAAGCCATTTTTCATTTTCTCATTATGTAGTATAGAAATAAGTAGAATTTAATACAGCATGTCGTTTACAGGTCTATCATTAATTAAAAATCCCCTCTCAGGTTTAGAATACCAAAAATACTGTAGTTACATACAAAGTTTTGAAGACGTTGAAAAAATGAGGTTTTTGAGGATCCTCTTGACGTTTTTTTATATACCCCAGTAGTAGTTCCAAAATGTCAAAACTGATTTCCCCAACTCTTAATGTTATACCTTCTTATAATAAAATTGGCAACTAAAAATATCATCACATATATTTATAATGAATTTAGATTTGATTTGATTTGATTTGACAGTGCTTTGAGGCCTATAGCTGCTATGGCTGTCGCCTCGATTGATCCATTATACACAGAAACAGTGACAATGCGGAACAATTTTATTACCCATATCCATTACATACATTTTATTACACTTCAAAGGGACAACACACCATCCATGCCCGTACCCGGATTCGAACCAGGAACCCACGGTGTGGCAGCAGCTGCCGCTACCGACCACGCCACTGAGTCGGCCTGAATTTATTTGTATGACCAGGAAGTTTCGTTCCTATTCACCCCGCTGTTCCTATTCACCCCATTTTACGGTAGTTAAATAAAATATTTTTATATTTACAGCTGTACGAGTATCTGGGTAACCTCATACTGTCCCTGGCGATTGCATTCGGCGGGCACATGCTTGTTGAAGCTCCTTTCGCAAACCTGGAACGTCTGTTATTCTCCAGTAGGGGATCCTCCACAGAGAATCCTTCGTCTTCCGTTCTGTATCAAGTGAAAACAGTTCAGCATGACCAAGAAGTCAAAGAAAACACTGAACAATCTACTAAAACTAACTAAAGAAATGCCATCTTTATTGTAAAATCGTCACCTGAAAATAATAAAATTCTATCTGTGTTTTTGAAAAAAAAAAATGACCTATCTATATAGAAATGTTCTATTTGTATCTATGTAGGCATTTCTGGATTAAAATAATATCATAACGTAGTCGTAATACCAAATGTAAATTATATACACTGTTAAAAATTTGACCCTTTTGCTGCATCATCACTCCACCGCTTTTATAGAAAACCATTTCTTCACCTTATTATGGAGCATTCTCATGAGTCAAAAGAGAGATGTTCTATAAAAGCGGGGGAGTGACGATGCAGCAAATGGGTCAAATTTTTTACAGTGTATAACATCATTTTGATGTAAAAATGACTTCATAGTTAGATTTCACAAATAGACCCTTTCTTTATCGTCAAGTCAATATTTTCAAAAACACAGATAGAGCCTTATTATTCTCAGGTGAGAAAATGTGTTTTGTTGATGTCTTGAACTTTTTTAGCCCTCCGAAATTTGTTGTTCTTGTGATAATCGTTTTTGATTAACCTTTTTGGGTCTGAATTTATCGCAATTTTGAGAGAAAAATTACTTTTACGGGTGATTCTACGATAAGAGGTAATTTGTACGGCAATCCGTTTAAAACAGATTTTTTATTCTATATGTTGCTATTTTTTGCAATGAATCGCATCATCTTAATATACTTTATTAAATAGCATCACGATTGAATGCCTAATTAAAACACATTTTTCTGAAATTTCTTACAAAGTCTAAAAAAGTCTCTCCCCTGGCATGTCCCCTTGCCGGGTTCAATTTAACTTTCAAACAATACATATATATTTTTCCGTCAGATGCTTAGCTAAAGTATGTTTAATTGGAATTTAAATAATTATACTTACGTATTATAAAATAAAAAATAAAATATTTTTGTTAATTTCAAATAATTTTTAAAATTAACTTTTGTCCCGCTTTTTTTTGCGTCTCTACCCTGTCAAATTTTGTTCCGCTGAAAAAAATATAATTCAAGGATGGCTATATTGGAAGTAGTGCTTAAGGACATCTATTGGCTTGAAGTTAGCAATACTAAACGTGCAAGCCATTTAAGCGTCGCCATTTTTAGTTGTTGCGACGCGACCGTGCAGTGTAGTGGCTTCGCACGGTGATCATGTATCTCCCCTGGTAAGTCATAAAACTTATAATATTCATTTAATTCAATTGCATTTACTGCCCTAATTAAACAATACGATAATAAGTGAAAAACACAATTAACCCAAAAACTAATTCAGTCAGTTAAAAGATTTGAATTTACATGAAAATGTCTCTCCCCTGCCGTATTTCCCCTGGCAAGATAACTGCCAGGGGAGCGAGTCACTGACCATAAAAAGTTATAAAATATATATAAAGTGACTTGCCTTTATATGAAAAAGTAAATAAACGGGACAAAAATCATAATTTAAAGGTTTTTGATCAAACTCAAACTTTTCTTTTTGGCCGAATCCTCTATGTTTTTGAACCTCTTATCGTAGAATCACCCTTACATTAACCATGTTAATACAATGTTACAAATTTGAAACTTTTGCTGCATCGTCACTCCACTGCTTTTATATAGAATATCTGTATTTTTAATAATGAGAATGCTCCATAATGCAATGAAGTAATTGTTTTCTATAAAAAGCGATGGAGTGACGATGCAGCAAAAGTTTCAAATTTATTTAACAGTGTATACTAGCAATCCAAATAGATATGCCGAAATTTAATGAATTTGTCATTGGCTATAACTTAACGAATGCAGTTATTTTGCGTGCGTACTTTTGAATTCATTTTTATATAAAAATAGCCTGAGGAAGAATTTTTGAAAATGTTTGGAAAATACCGAACTACAACAAAATTTAACAGATATTATAACTTTTTAATACTTTTTGTATTTTTTCTCACGTGAATTTTTCAGAAAAGTAACATATATTTTTAATCCAAAGAGTAAAATATATGTTTAAACTAAAAGAATTGTCAATGATGCAAACAGAATTAAGTAAACTGATATTATTTTTATTATTACTAAATACCAAAACATAAATAAAATCATAATAATAAATGCATAATCATATATTGTCATTACTATATGTAGATAGTAACAAAAGTAAATGTTAAGGCAGAATAACACTTAGTGAAAAGACATATACTATTAATAGTACACGAAACCCGAAAGGGTAAATAACATTTTGAGTTGTAACTGTACAGTACACTTATGGAACTTTGTTTATGTCCCAACAATAATTCATCCCGATAGGGAAATCCAACAATAATCCAGCTCTATATATAATTGCAAGCATAAACTAGTCGTTGGGGGCCACCGTAATACTTACCCATCATGGATATGTATATGAAAATAAAACGTGTGAAAACTATTTATACAGTGCACTGCAATTCATAAACAAAATTTAAATATTGTTAATATACATAAGTAATGCTATATTAAAGACCTGCTGATGTACCAATTTCGACAAATTATATAAAACGCCAAACTACTCAAGTAGTACCGAACTGCGTAAAAGAAATATCCTTATAACTCCAAAAATAATAATTCTATTAACTAACAATTAACTGCGTCGGATTAAGCGTCTCATTTCCAATTAAAATATACCTTTGAATTGAAATTTGAATGAAATACAGGGACATGAAAAATCGAAGAATGTGGAAAAGAGGATTACAAATATCTCGGCACCTAATAATTCGATCGACTTCGTTATATATGCAAAATATGTGTTATTTTATTGCCTTTTACGTCCATTCCTTAGAACAAAAAAATTCGAAAATTTTTATATACCTTTCATCGGAACGAATTTTTCGAGAGTCCGAAAAAAATAGTTCCGGATAATCGAGGTTGCTGATATTAAATAGGCTTCGTCCCATTGTTACATACTATCTACATACAAAATTTCAAGTCTCTATCTCAATTTGTTCGGGAGATAGAGCGTTTACAGATAGACAGACTGACGGGCGGCAAAATTTTTTTTCTAAAAATATGTTTTTCGGAATCTTCACTATCTAAAAGTGTAAATCCGTCATAAAAAAATTTTCGATTTTCAAAACGATTGCAAGACTTACCCTATACTACGTATGATGGGTAAGAAATAAACATTGTGTTTGTTTCATTTATTTAATTTCAAAGCTTTTACATTTTTTTATTTATGTAGATTATTTATTTATTTTAGTATTCGTGTTTATTTAAAAGTATCTTGAGGATTTTCATACATTAGTAATGTTTCTTATGTTTGTTTGTTTATGTTGTTTTTAAAGAAATATTTTATTGTATTTATTTACTTTAATGTTATTTTTTATTTTATTATGTTCTTTTATTTTATTCTTTTGTGGTTTTGTTTAAAACATTTATGTAAATTTAACTTTAAATACAACTGATACTTAAACTAATGTGTAAGTTGATCTAATTCTTTCTCGGCTTCATTTATTATTCTGTGAAATGTGTCCTATTTATGACAATTTATGTAAGTCAGTAATAATGTTTTGTGTAACTTATGTTCAGAAAACTGTACAAAATTGGTCTAATGCGTTTCCTTGAAAATATTCTTGCCATAATAACAGAATGTCTTCGAATGACAGTAGAAACAGCATTAACTTATTTTTACATTTATTTCTGTTACTATTTTATATTTGTTTCTGTAAATGTTTTATTCTTTTGAAAACGAATGGAATAAATGTATTTTCTGCAACGACAACGTTTTATTTATTTTATTTCGGATGTTTTCGACGTCATCATGTATGTGTCGTCTGTTTACTATTAGAAATGAATTGTACACCGAAGTGCAAAAGTAGTACAAAACGCCGATGTCATAAGTCCCTGGCCAAAATTGTCAGTGTATAGTGATGCAGCAACATATTCAGAGCTCTGGAGCAAGTAAATTTGCTGCATTCTTGATTACTCGAAAAAGTTCAGCATAATATCGTTTTAAAGTTTAAATGCCGTATATTCTTATTTTATTTAAAACGTTAATTTTATTTAAAGTCTAAGTATGACACGTACAATTGAATCCCATTCAAGGCGTGCAAATAGATTGTATCAGCATGGTCCACTAGATCTATAGGCCCACTTATTTGAGATTAATGTATGAATTCTCCCGCCAGAGGACTCTGATACCTTGCCCAAGTTATTCTAACCAATCGTGCAAACCCTGAACCAAAACAATGACCACGTGCTAAGCCATGTGCACCGAACAGAAAACAGCTTATTCAATGCTAATTTGGCCAGGGTTTGCGTCACGTGGACTCACACGTGGTCCAATAAAATGGTTCAGGGTTTGAAGTTGAATCTAGTTTCACTTTTTCGGCGTTTTTTAGCGAAATGAGTAGGCCGGTAGTATATAGTCGGCGTTGGTATCAGTATGACGTCACAGGCAACTCAACTTCACATATCAACTGCAAATTGTTTCCAAACAAATCCATAGAGTTCAGAATATATTAGAGATGCACACTATACCAACAAACTGTTTGAATATAAAACCCAAATAATGTTCAAAATAAGACAAGCAAGTGGAACTAGGACTTAAGTTATAGGATTAAGAAAAAATTTCAAATCGAGCCGCAAGTGTTTGGGACGAATTGAGACATTATTAAACTGTTTCACGGCTGCAATTTTAGCTTCGCACCAAATCAACACATTGCCCGTCTATCTATCTCTGAACTCTATTGTTTAGGTGTTTTGTACCAAGATATGACTTAGCAGACCGACTGCGATGTTTATCAGATTTCGTAAATTTCTATTGGCCATTTCATACCCAATCACTCCATAAACGCTTCAGTTTAGCTTTAAAAGTCTTATTCCAATGCATATCGACGGGCTATAACAGTGGGGTCAAACCTCCAGTATTTATTACAAGATTTGTTTTATAATGTTGTTTAAAATGGATTTAACAGTCGTTTTTAAGCGGGGTTTCACACTGTCCATTACTCAGATGGATATAGGTTTAAAAAAAAAACAATCCAGACGAGTGCCCCCCCAAACATTTACCTTGTATACACTATATGGCCAAAGGTGACCGGCCACTTGCGATTTTAGACATTTTGTTAAATATCTAAAAAAATACAAGAGAAATATCCTGAAACTCTAAATATGTAAACGTATTAGTACAGATCATATATTACCATGAAGATATTTCCCCGAAATTCCACAGGGAATCGTCAACAAATTGAAAAAGAACGAATATATTTTGGATAACCCTATCAAAACAAATGTAGCAAAAGCGTCCAAACTGTAGATTATGATGAAGTGGATTATTATAATAAACTGTGTTCATTTTCATGTGCATAGCATGATCGTTAAGAAATTAAGGTTTTTTTTATATAAAAACAGTCCCAATTTTTTTCAAATTTTTGCTTATAATTTACAGAATATAAAATAATGTTATTTTCCTAAAATATGACAAACAACATTGTACATAATATACTATAATCAGAATTGAAAAATAATAACAACCGTATGAAAAATGAGCAGATTTACAAAATAATTTTTCATTGCGCATGCGTGAACGCTATCAAAATTTTATTTGCATAATTCGTTAACTAAATGTATAGTGCAACTTAAGTGAATGCCTCAAAAACATAACTTGAAATTTCTGAAAGTGATCGTTCATAGAATAAGCTCAAAATCCGTTGATCCCAAAATGAAGCAAAAAAAATGGGGTGTTGTATCCAAATATAGTAGTAGTAGGTGCCATATTGTGTATTCTATTATTGACACTAATCAATGGATAAATGGATACAGCCCCCCCCCCCCCAATCTTATTCCTAAGTCGTTTTTCTGTCCGCATATAACAACGCAAAATCTAAACAACCAAATCGTTTGAAATTTAAAATATGGAACTGTTGCATATTTTATCGTGTCATTTCAAATTTTATGAAAATCGAATGTATAGTTCAGTTACAAAGACAATCAAAAGTATTCCGTTATATTACGACCAATGGGGAAAAATAGTTTTAAGTGCATTTTGACGATGTTACACTCTTTCAAACACAACAAAATTGATATACATCTGTGAAGTATATATTAAAAAATACATTCTACACAATCTGTGGTGCAAAGAATATTTTTTATTAATTTAAAGGGCTACACAAAAGCATTCCACTAAATATCATCGGGGGGAAACATTGTTTGGGATGTATTTCAATTGTATCAACTTATTTCACATGTTATGAAATTGATGCACGTTTCTGTGGTTTACTTGAAGTTAGTTCTTGTATAATATAAAGCAGATAATATTTACAGGGTCACATAAAAGATTTCGGATAATATTCTGTATCCGAAGTACTGCATATTATTACACCAAGATCTGAATATTTTTAAAACTTCGTTATACTGCAAACCAGTGTTCTCGCTGTCGCTCGCCTTTGCGCCAAATTGCGACTAAATTCTTCATTTGGCGAGTAAACAAGCAATTAGATTCGCCAAATTGCTAGTGTTCAATTTTTGCTCTTTCTTTCTTTTCTATTTTCATACACATGCGTAGATACATATTTTTAATATAAATAGCAAATAGTTGAAATTAAATTAATAACAATCGTTGTCGCAGTTATAAAAACTTTGGTTATTTTAGAACATATTGAAAAAAAAAAAAGGTATATTAAAAAATTAAAGATATATATATATATATATATATATATATATATATATATATATATACATATATATATTTGTGCTACATGGCGAATTTAATTTGCTAATACTTTTTTCATTTGGCGAATGTTTTTTACTTTTAATTAGCCAAATTGCTAACGTTGTTGGTCAAATGTCAGCGAGAACACTGGTGCAAACTCATTTCATTTGCTACGCTCACGGAAAATTTCCGACTTATTTAAAAATCATGTTAAAGCAGTTTTTTTAATACTGCGTGTTTTTTTTTTTTTTTTTTTTTTTTTTTTGTCGTTTATCAAAAAACTAATTTGTAAAACGTGAAAGAGATAAAGTTCCAGTTAGAAAAAATATTCAAATTTTGTTCTGTATCATATAGAAATCTATTTTAAAATAGCTGCTTTTTAAGTAGTTAAGAAATACAGTTTTTTCCATGAAAAACAGTTTTTTTTTCTTCTATGACCAAAACTTACTGAGTTATGATACTGGCAATTAAAAAAATTTTCAGTATTTCAGTCACCAAAAACGGAAAGTATTGTATTAATTACGTAATAAATTGCATTTGATTAAAAATATATATGTAATTTTTTTATGTTATTATGGATTCGCTTTGGGTATGCGTAGATAAATATGGCCGTAATGAAGTCGAAAACCAAATTTAATTTTTCTAACAAATTGTATTGATAAGGGAGTCCGGGACACATAAACCTTAAAATTTTCAAAAAGAGAAAAAAAGAAAGAAAAGAAAAAAGAAAAGAAAGGAAAAATATTATAGCATTAAAATTTTCATTTTTTTTTTTTTTTCTGCTTAAAATGATGTTTCAATCACGTAACTGTCTCAAGTAGAACAGGAAACATTTTTATATATTTTTTTTAATTTTGTTTTGTTTTCAAAATCTAGCTTTCAAACAATGGCTGTCATGGAACGATTTCTTGTGAGAAATGCGATTTTCTTCATGATGGGTTTTTTCACCAATTCTTGCATTTAAATTGTTATAAGTCAAGATTCGTAGAAGATACATGGCTGAAACTTGGAACATGTCTTTTTTGATTGTTTTACTTTAATTTTGATTCAACAAATTTGAAAAAAATATATTTATTTTTGAAAATATGATTTTTTTTTTTTTTTTTTTAAAGTTGCACCATTTTTTATTTTAATTTTGACCTTAAATATTTTTTATTTTTATTTAAATTAATATTTTAAGAATTCTGAATAAAAATTTAAACTTATATATTTCTGTTTATTTGTTTGAAAAAAAAATGAAATTCTACAAATAATATTTCGAGTTATGACAATTTTTTTCGCAAATTTTAAATTTTAAATTTAAAAAAAATCCTGAGAAGTTTTATCATATGATTTTGTTTAACAAATCCTATGGTTAAATATCACAAAAAAATTTAAATTTTAAATCAATAAATAAAAATTATTTTAAAATGTGTCCCCGACTCCCTTAGTTTATATTTATAGATGATGTCTCTTTTTTATTTATCATTTACCAAAAGATAAATTTTAAACCTTAAGTTTTAAAAGTATAATTCCAATTGCAAAAATGTTTTAAATTTTGTTATGCGTCCTTTAAAATATTTCTCTTTGTTCCAACAAGTAAAGCAGAAAAAATAGTCTTCTATTGCTAAAACATACTAAGTTATAATATTTAGAATTAAAAAAAAAAATTAACGTTTTAATTACCTTAACTGGCAAAGCATATTTTTAGTGCTTGAAAATCTGAAAATGATTTAAATTAAAAGTATCGTAACTAGGTAAGTTTTTGTCTTGTAAAAATAAAGTTTTTAACTAAAACTTGATTTTAATAGTGTAGATCAGCGGTGCCCAAACTTTCTTGGTACGCGACCCACCTTTCAGAGAAAATAATTTTTGCGACCTACTTTTCAGTAAGAAACACTTTCACGACCCATCCAAGATAAAGTTGTATATCAGTATAGCAATTTCGGTACGATCCCAGTACGCTCGGCTATCCTATCCTACGAAAAACGCGAATTTTCGTACAAAAGATACATTATCAACAACAACAAGAATCGGTAATCTCAATGTGTGCATAGTGATTAAAACAATGCACAAGCTACAAAGATAGTTAAAAATACGTTTAATTATTATGAAAGCATAACTTTATAATTAATGAGCTTTCTGGTACTGATGTTTACCAATGTGGGAACATATAGTAATTTCCAGTTTGTCTTAGTATTTGTTTTCCAAAAACAGCAAACTAGAAAAAGCATGTTCTCATAAGTACGAAGTATTGAATTTCATCAAGGACCTCAAAGCTGATTTAAATATTTCTGGATATTCTGTTCGTATGTTAATCCTGTTGAAATTGTGATATCTTTTTAAACAGATGAAATAAAAGATATATTTTGATGACAAACCTCGATTGTTCCACGACCCACCAAAACAACTGCTGCGGCCCACCAGTGGGTCGCGACCCATAGATTGGGAACCGCTGGTGTAGATCCATCTCAGTAAAAACTAGCGTCTATACTTACATCCCAAAATTATTTTAAATATTTTGTTTAAAGAGCTTCTAATTAAAACATCTGTTGACAGCATACTTAGCGATGCGTTATACGTTACAAAAATTACAGACTGTTGGAACTTGTAACTCTAGCAAGACTGGAACGATGCAATTCAACCCACTAACCAAAAACAAAGGTCTTTGCCAAAAGCAACTCTATATCCCAACTCTATCTCTATCAGGATCAGGAGACTTACATGACATCGACAGATAGATGGGTTGAATGTTGAATACGCCTCTGTCAGAGCCATCGAATAAGTATATATTCAATGGCTCTGGCCTCTGTATTATTCAATCGTCTGCATAATCATGTTAGCTGACAATTTCTACGAATTTTGGTCAATATGAATCTGCATTTCAGAAATAGCTTTCAAGTAATCGAGTTTAAATAATGTTAAATTAAATTTTCCGGTGTGAGTTTTAAGTTAAAATCCGAATATCTTTTTTACACTTCTTATTAGGGATGGGCACTATTTAACTTATCAGGATAAATAGCACTGTTGATATGCTAAAACTTAATATTGCATTAATAAGTTATCGAAAAGTTCTTATTAATTACTAAATAACATATGCTTTTAAATGGCAGCGTGTTCGTTCACTTGCTTTAGTCAATATTTTAATTTCGTGTATCTAAAATATATTCACTAAAAAACACTCTCAAATGTTTCTTTTGAGACTTATGCGCCTAACTGGTTCCTATTTCACCCCCTTGTTAAGAGAAACTTTTTTAGGTGTGTAAAGCTAAAAGTTTTTTTTCTTTTTTGTGTGTGTTACATCAATTCTTACAGCACTAATTAAATAGTTTATCGACTTGTGCCTTTTTTTAGTTTATCACCATCACACACTGTCTCCAAATCTGATAGCGTAACGTGGAGCATAAATGAAACACTGAATCTATTAATAGATTAAGAAAACATATGAAATTTTGTAATAAAAAGTTCATGCTTGACTTGACAAGTTTTCTGCTCATAAACCGTATGGATACACCGAAGAGCCATTGCAAAGACCACCTGTTTAATACGGCTAGAACCACTTTTCGCCCTTCAAGGCGCCAACACCTGCCGTTGTATCAACTCGACAAACTTCTTAAAGTGCTATTACACGAGCGGTCGAAGTCGCTTCAAATTCCAGGCGTTCCCATGTAAGCCTTTGCGTAAATACGGGTTAGGTTCCCTAAAGTGCTATTACACGTGTGGTCGAAGCCGCTTCAAATTGCAGGCGTCTCTATGTTATCCTATGGGGCCAGGGGAGTCGCTTGGAGAGAGCGTGTTTCTCTTGTATCGGAGCGTCTTTGACTCCTAAAACGAAGCGAGTTGCTAGTAAGAGCCAATCAAATACTTGGAAATCCAAATGATGGTAAAGCCTCTTCTCGAACAGCCAATGAAATGCTTAGAAAACGAAAAAACGCAGGCGATTTTTGTCGCTTGCTATTTTTACGTGTAATAGCACTTTTAGAAAGACCCCCTCCTAGGGGATTCCACCTCTTTCGGGCCTATATCCCCTTTGTAGATAATCGACCGGCGTAAAATAAACTAAATAAACCAAACCCATGTAATCCTATGGGACCAGGGGAGTCACTTGGAAAGCGCGCGATTCTCTTGTGTCGGAGAGTCTTTGACGCCTGAAACGAAGCGAGTCGCCAGTAAGAGCTAATCAAGTGCTCGGAAATCCAAATGATGGTAAAGCCTCTTCTCGAACAGCCAATGAAATGCTTAAAGTGCTATTACACGAGGTGTCAAAGTCACTTCAAATTCTAGGCATCTTCCATGTAATCCTAAGACACGAGGGGAATCGCTTGGAAAGCGCGCGACTCCCTTGCAGCCAGTAGGCTAACATGGAGAATAACATGAATTTACAATGTAATTTTACAAAAAAAAATTGTAAATGCGAACAAAGATGTTCCAATAAAATGAAGACAATCACTGCGAATATTATCATATGCTGTTATAATTCGTAAATCAATATCAAACAGGATTCTCAAGGCTGATAAAGAGTTGGAGCGTATTTCTTCCACCATTAAGCCAAGTCTAATAGAAACAAGTAAGAAAAATCATGCGTTAAGCATTGACTATGAAGCACTTTCCAACATTTCATGAAATCTTCTACAAAACTTCGTTAATTAGGAAAGTAAGAGTATATAGCCATATATATATTCCGATACTTTTGAACAGCCCTGTATTTTATTTGTCAGTTGACATACATATTATATAATGGGAAAATTTAGTTTAACAAGAAAAAGCTTAAAATTTTTTGTTGAGCAATTTGTACTAATAAATGGGAAGCATACTTGAGAACTTTTGTTCAGTTCTGTAATTTAGTTTTTAGCTTTATTACACGTCAGAAAGAAGCTAAAATTCATTTTAAACTAAAACACTCTTAAAACAACTGAAATCACATTGTTATAAATTATCATTCATAGGTGTCCATGTACACAATTCTTTGCGTGGCCCTGTATATCATTTTATTTATATTCTGCAAACATTTCTTTGTAAATTGAATGCAGTTCAGCGTAAAAATGTATACCTTATTTAAGAACCACCTTTAAGTAATTTACGCGCATACTCAGTAACGTTGGCGAGCTCTTTTGGCTAGCCCTGTATATCAACTATAACATTTATACATACCGTTATAATGTACAAACATTTAGTGAAAATTAAATGCGTATATCATAATTAAAAGTATTACATCCATCCATCAGCCATCATTGGAAACATATGGCTCGGAAGTAATATCCGTCGGAAGGAATATACTATTTGAAATCTTTTGTGTGTCCCTGTAAATGCAATGTACTTCATATTATGCAAGACAATATCGTATAATTTATATTAAGCCTCAGTGACATATATCAATCTTGTTATACATGAAACAGTTTAATATATTTTTAAAATGTCGCACACTAGTCCCCCCCCCTCCTTTACCATTATCCAATGGAATTCTTTTGTGTGGCCCTGTAAATGAATATTAGCTATATTTTCACCGCATACTTTATAGAATGCATATTTTAGTGCAGCTCTTAAATGCGTGTAAATTTTAATATGGGGGGTAATCAGGGTGTAAAATCTTTAAAATACCTTTGAAACGATTTTTCCCCCATATGCCATAATGTAATAGAAATTTTTTTACTCTCCCTGTAAATAAACTAATCATGGTAGAAACTTCATTTTCTATAGGGTTCGTGCTAGGGTAAACGTCAATAACATACAAAATTTCAGGCAATTCGAGTATATTTACAGAAGTTAGAGTGCGGACAGACGGACAGACGGATAAACTGACAAACGGACAGACAAATCAAATGCATAAGCACTTTTCAAACTTTTGGAAAGTGTTATAACCGTTAAAATTCATTTGAAACGATTTTTCCCCATAGGCGGTAATGTAATGGAAAACTTTTGACTGCCCTGTAAATAAATTAATCATGGTAGAAACTTCATTTTTAATAGGGTTCGTGCTAGGGTAAACCTTAATACTAACGTCCAAAAATTTCATGGCAATCCGAGTATATTTACGAGAGTTAGAGCGCGGACAGAAGGACAGACAAATCGAATGCATAAGCAATTTTCATCTTTGTTGGAAAGTGCTAATAAAAAGTAAGCTTGACAGAATTCGAATTTGTTTGCAACATGTTCAAGCTAAAAGATACTTTTGAGATATGTTGGAATGAAATTTTCGGAAATGAATTCCCGATTAATTAGCTTGAAAATAGTTTTATGTGATTTCTGTTAAAAGAATCTTTACAAAATGGGGCGTGGCTTAAAAACGTGCAAATCGGGATTTTTAAAACAAATGTATGGAAAGACGAAGGGAATGTCAGGTAGGTAAATTTTGTTGATTGATAGTATAGCTCTCTGAAAAATAATCAAAGAAAATCATAAAGCCAAAAATATCAATAATCAGTACAAAAGTATTCAAATGTCGCAACTAATTTGGGACAGAGGGAGTATTTCATGCCCCCCCCCCCCAAAAAAAAAAAAAAAAAAAAAATGTTAGACATACCGTGCTGAATTGCCACCTTTGGAACACTGCATCGGGTAAAGACTGAATTGGATACGTTTAATTTATTCACTATTCACTAACTAATCGGGGTCGGCGCAAAATCGCACAATGAATAGGGATAACCAACTGAAGCTCCTCCCATACTAATAAGCGAACGTCATCTACTGGAGAATCCTTTAAAAATGCGCTTTGCAGGGCTCTTTAAATTAATTTAAAATTTATTTTTCTTCAATAAATTGAAAACATTCTTCACTAAATTCTTAAAACAAGAATTATAATAAGAATTATAATATATTATTTTTGTGTCTACACATAACATTTCCTTTATATGATACGACATCATAAGTTAGTAAATTTATAATAATTTTTAAGTAAAACTAATAATAATAATAAAAATAATAATAAAAGAGAGAGTGAGGGGAATATATTTTAATACTTAATATAGACCCCTTGCATTGACGTCACAACATCGGCTGTTCCCCTTATCTGGTGCACATGACGCCATAATCTGGAGCCCAAACAAACCATCATAATTCCCCGTTTGTCGTTTAAAGCAACTGTGGTCTTTCTGTTTAATTTTGATTTTTCTTATTCTTGCATTATTTTTTTAAATACTTAAAAAATGAAGCGCAAATTACTATTTTTATAAATGTGAAAACACCACATTTGTTTGGGCGCCAGATGAAGCATGTGACGTCACGTGCAAGGGGTCTATTTATGCTCTAATATTGAAGTTATGTTCTGTACATTGACTTAGGGCTAGTCCCTTTTAATATTAGCATGGTTTATTTATTTGCTATTTATTTAATATTTTGCTTAAAAGAAATTTATTTGAGATTTACTTATTTGCGATGTTAAAAATAAATTAATAATAGGGCTGGTCAGAGAAAAATCCATGTTTAATTATTATTTAGGAATTCAAAGAAGAGCTTTATTTTATTTATTATTTTGGCATCTCATTAAAAAACAAAAAAAAAGTTTAATTGAAGAAACCCCTAGAATTTTATTTTCATTCTAATATTTTGATTTTATCTATATTATAAAGGCCAAACGAATCTTTGCGTAACGCATATGTCATTTTGTGAATGGGAACACTTTCCCCTGTAATTTCGGTTTTGCAATTTTCGCTACTGCAAATTTTACACTTCTGAATATCGTATGTTTAAAAATTTTTGACCGTCGTATATAGAAAAAAAATGTACTTTTAAATGTAATTTCTTTGAAAGCTGTATCTCAATTTTCTTTTGCGATATTAATTTTTTTATAGTTTTTGTATCAATTTTGTAATTTTGGGAACAGAATCATGCCATTTTCTCTTAGAATTGGAAAAAAAAAAAAAAAAAAAAAAAAAAAGAAAGAAAGAAAGAAAAAGAAAAAAGAAAAGAAAAGAAAAGAAATTTAAATTCGCAACACTTTTTCATGCGATTTCAGTTTTGCAATTTTCGCTACTGCAAATTTTACATTTCTAAACATCGTACATTTTAAATTTTTACACCGTCGTATAAGGAAAACCATGTGCTTTTAAATGCAATTTGTTTCAAAGCATTATCTTAATTAATTTTTGTGACATTAATTTTTTATAATTTTTAGTATCAATTTTGTAATAGTGGCAACAAAATTACTTCATTTTCTCTTAAGATTGAAAAAAAAAAAAAAAAAAAAAAAAAAAAAAAAAAGAAAAAAGAAAAGAAAAAAAAGGAAAACAAAGGAAAAGAAAAAAAAGAAATTAAAATTAGTATACAATCTTTAAAATATCGCTTGTTATTATCCGGTGAATTTCGGTTTTATTTCGTTTAATAATTTTTATAATTGAGTTTTATAGCATTTTGTTGGTTTTAGCTTAAAATAATATTTGTTAGACAATTAGATTGACCAATATAAGATGTATTTTTTACTGTAACTAATTTTGTAGATTTAACATAGCAGTTCTTTCTTAAACATTTTCTTTCGTCTAATTTCGACGAGTTCCACCTCGTATTAATAAAAGAGAAAAAAATGGAATAAATAAATAATATTAGCAATTGTTTTCTAATAATTTTAGCTATCAATTTCTTTCAAATACCTTTATCCAAATATTACTTAATTATTTGAATGATTTTTATAAATAAAATAGACAGATTTATACAAAAGTATTTATAAAAGAATTATCTTAACCATTTTTAATAATTTACCACCGAAAATGAATTATTTTCCATACAAAAGAGAGCTACAGAAATGTGCAATTTATTTCTGATATTTAGATGCGAGTCAGATAAAGAAAAATAATATTTGGGCTTAAAAAAACAGTAATAAAGTTTGTTTTAAAATATATTTGAAAATTTAAATTCAAATTTAGTGTAGCACAAAATTTAAATAATACTTAGCTAAAAGTAATGGAGAGTAATTGATAAATAAAATTATTAGAATGTAAGTATTATACATTTTTTCTCTCTCTTTCTCTTTTATTAAGCATAAATTGAAACAATTACTAAGAAAAATAAGATCCTAAGAGGTAGCTCTGTGAAAAATATTCAAACAAAACCCTAAAGCCATAAATATCAAAAATCGGTACAAAAGTATTCAAATGTCGCAACTAATTTGGGACAGACAGAGTAGTTCATAGCTAATTAAGCATAAATTGAAACAATTACTAAGAAAAATAAGATCCTAAGAGGTAGCTCTGTGAAAAATATTCAAACAAAATCCTAAAGCCATAAATATCAAAAATCGGTACAAAAGTATTCAAATGCCGCAACTAATTTGGGACAGACAGAGTAGTTCATAGCCAAAAAAAAAAAAAAATGTTAGACATGCCGTGCTGAATTGCCCTCTTAGGAACAATTCAGCTGGTAAAGGTTTTCGTTTCGTTCAATTTATTCAACATTCACTATTTATTAAATAATCGACAGCTCTCGAGCTACCGATGTATTTAACAATTCATTGGAATTTTCCAGTGTGAAGCAATAAAATTCTATTATTTTACTTAAGAGATTTCTTCAATACTATTTCTGGTGTACGTTTTAGATTAAAATGCATGTTATGTCACATTTCTTTTGTGTGTTGAAAATATCTTCAGAAACAACGCTCATCTATGTGTATTATTCACGGATTACAACCGTATCATTTGTAAACAAAATCAAGTGATTTTGATACAGCTTTTTAAAAACTATTAATTTAAATAAAAATTAAAAATATTTAAAATGAAAATTTGAAAAAAAAAAGTATGTAACTTCTTTTAAAAAAATCATATTTTTAAGAGTAAATATTTTTTCAAATTCGCTTTTCGAAATTAAAGTAAAACAACTGAAAAAGACATAACCATTGCTTGAAAGCTAGATTTTAAAAACAAACTAAAATGAGCAAATTGATATATTTGCTACTCTAGTTAAGATAGAAACATGATTTAAACATCATTGTAATCAGAAAAAATACATAAATAAAATGAAATATTAATGTAGTAAAAGTTAAAAAAAAAAAAAGAAAGAAAGAAAGAACGAGAAAAAGAAAAAAAAAAGAAGAAGAAAGTAGTTAATATAAGTCAATAGAAGAAAGTATTGTAATCGATATTTTTTTCGACTTCCGTTTTTCGACGGATTTAAATGTTTTGGGGGTCAGAGATTCCAAAAAACCTGTTTTTACAAAATGTCTGTCTGTCCGTGTGTCTGTGTGTAGGTCGCCATTCTACCATAAGAGAGTGTGTGAAGTTGTGCATAGAAATGAACCAAATTTTTTGTGAATGTTTCGGCTGTGGCAAGCAGATCCTCCTTCAGTTTTGAAATATTATGGAGGAAGGGGGCGCTAAAATTGCGATTTTTGTGCCATTTTCAATATTGTACCAGCCAAAAGTATATGAAGTTATGCATCGAATTGAACCAAATTATTTGTGTAAGTGTATGGGTATGGCTAATTGGTCTTCCCTGAATTTTAAAAAAATCCACCGGATGGGGGCGCTGAAATCGCAATTTTTGTGCCATTTTCAATATTATCCCGACGAAAAGTATATGAATTTATACAACGAATTGAACCAAATTTTTTGTGTAAGTGTATGACTATGACTAGTTGGTCCTCCCTGAATTTGAAAAAAAAATCCGCCGAAAGAAGGCGCTTCAATCGTGATTTTTGTGCCATTTTCAATATTGTACCGGCCAAAAGTACATGAAGTTATGCATCGAATTGAACCAAATTATTTGAGTAAGTGTATGGCTATGGCTAATTGGTCTTCCTTGAATTTGAAAAAAATCCGCCGGATGGGGGCGCTGCAATCGCGATTTTTGTGCCATTTTCAATATTGTCCCGACGAAAAGTATATGAATTTATACAACGAATTGAACCAAATTTTTTGTGTAAGTGTGTGGCTATGGTTAGTTTGTCCTCCCTGAATTTGAAAAAAATCCGCCAGAAGGGGGCACTGCATTAGACAATTTTATGCCATTTTCAATATTGCACCACCTAAAAGTGTATGAAGTTAGTCCTAGAGCTGAACTAAAATTTTTGTATATAATTATTTTTTGGTAAGGCAAATTGGTCCTCCCTCAATTAAAAAAAAAATCTGCCTATCATTCTATTGTTCATCGGCTCATGTAGAGACGGAAATTCGTTTTTTCTCGGATTAATTGATTGAAGCAGAAATTTAAAATGAAAACCAAAGTTCATATGATATTGAATTAAAATTATTAAAACATTAAAATGAGTAACTATTTTTTTAAAGATATTAAAATGTACGTATGAGATAGAAGAAAGTTTTGGGATTGGCACATCCAACTAGTTTATATTATTGTTCTATTTAAATCCAACCTCTCTCGCAGAACACAAATTAAAAAAAATTTTAATGTTTTAAACATTTATCACCCATTTTTGTTATTTACAATGAAAATAAATAATCATTAATCTCTCTCTTCACCCTCCCCCAACCTCACACGCACACACCCTCAATTCTTCACACAACAAAAGATATTTCAAATTTTGAAAACGAAAGAGCAAAGCATTTTCCTATTTTTATTTATTTTTTTTTATTCAATTTTTCACTCTTTTGTTTATAACCTTTAATAAAATATGGTGATATTTTTAATGTTAGTATTATAAAAAACTATATAAAACTATATAAACTAACTACTATATAAAAGTACATACTATTTTATCCTAGTATGGGGCAGTGCAAATATAACGTTATTAACTTTTTAGTAATTTTGGGCCATCGAACCCCCCCCCCTTCCAATATCAGATATTATAATCCCTCGAACCCCCCCCCCCCCCCCCGATTCCCTGTAATTATATTGTTATGAAAGTGTAATTTATATTTTTATTTTTTTTAAATTTATGCCTTTTGTTTGAAGTGATACACAAAGTGGATATATTTATTTTTCTCATACTTTATTGATTCAAATGAAGAGAAGTCAGTAAAATATCGCTTTGTTCAAATAACACTTAAAAGAAATATAAACTATTTAAAAGTATTTTACAATAGTTTTTTTGTTTTATAATGCATTTAGCAGTAATAAAGTCTTGTTGCACTTGCCTCGAACGGAGGAGGGATGGAGCGCAGATAGAAAGTCTTATCAAAAAAAAAAAAAAAAAAGTGAACATTATTCTTTCTCTTTTATTTATTAATATGCACAAGCTTCAATTCAAATATATTTCACATATGTTTGTTTTTTTTAAATCCTTATTATATATGCATACATAAATGAAAAAGAATAGGTATGTCAAACATTGTGGTATCCCATATTTTAGAATTAAATAATTTCATAATAACTTAGTGATTTTAATAATAACTTATTTTGTTCATAAAAATAGATAACAGACTGAAAAAAAGATAAGAGTATTATTTTAAACAAAAGACCATGCCAAATATAACTAGTTGGATGTGCCAAGAGACACATTCCCAAAACTTTCTTCTATCTCATACGTACATTTAATCTTATAAAAGAAAGTTACTTGGGTTAATTCTTTAATAATTTTAATTCAATACTATACCAATTTTGATTTTCATCTTAAATTTCTGCTTCAGTCAATTAATCGGAGTAAAAACGATTTTCCGTCTCTGCACGAACCAATGGACATTAGAATGATAGGCAGACTTTTTTTCAATTTCAGGGAGGACCTACTTGCCATACCAAAAAATAATCATACACGAAAATTTTAATTGAGTTCTAGGCAGAATTTCATACACTTTTAGGTGGTGCAATATTGAATATGGCACAAAAATCACTATTGCAACGCCCACTTCAGCAGATTTTTTTTAAATTTAGGAAGGACCAAAAAGCCACAGCCAAACACTCACACAAAAAATTTAGTTCAAATCTATGCATTAATCCATACGCTTTTGGTCGGTACAATATTGAAAATGGCACAAAAATTGCAGATTTTTCCGGTGGATTTTTTTCAAATTCAAGAAGGACCAACTATAGCCATAGAAAAAAAAAAAAAAGAAAAAATTTGGTTCAATTCTATGCATATCTTCATACACTTTTTGATGGTAAAATGGCGACATACGGGCACACAGACACACAGACGCACGGACACACAGACACATGGACACACAGACACATGGACACACAGACACACGGACAGACAGACATTTTGTAAAATCGTTTTTTGGAATCTCTGATCCCTAAAACGCGTAAATCCGTCGAAAACCGGAAATCGAAAAAAATTTCGATTACAATACTTTCTTCTATTGAAGATAGAAGAAAGTAAAAAGTGAAAAATTTTGATTGGATCAAGAATGGTATCGATATCATAAGCGAACCCCCCCTCCCCCTAGAGATATCTCACGATATCATTGCCAGACCTCTTGAAATGAGAACGTTATATATGCGCCTCCCCTATATTACTTTAAACAATGCAATTACAAGTAGGATGTTTAATTATTACTTTCTTCTATTTTCAATAGAAGAAAGTATTGTAATCGAAATTTTTATCGACTTCCGGTTTTAGACGGATTTACCGTTTTTAGGGGTCAGCGATTCCAAAGAACAGTTTTTTACAAAATGTCTGTCTGTCCGTGTGTCTGTATGTCACCATTCTACTATTAAAAACTGCATGAAGATATGCATAGAATTGAACCAAATTTTTTGTGAATGTTTTTGGCTGTGGCAAGCAGGTCCTCCTTCAGTTTTGAAATTTTTGTTTGCGATTTTTGTGCCATTTTGAGTATTGTATTGATTAAAAGTGTATGAAGTTATGAATCGAATTGAATCAATTTTTTTGTACAAATGTACGGCTACGTCTAGTTGGCCCTCCCTGAATTTGAAAAAAATCTGCCGAAAGGGGGCGCTGCAATAGAGATTTTTTGTACCATTTTCCATATTGTACCACCTAACAGTGTATGAAGTTACGCATAGAATTGAAACAAATTTTTTGTGTAAGTGTTTGGTTAAGTCTAGTTGGTCCTCCATGAATTTGAAAAAAATCCGCCGGAATGGGGCACTTCAATAGCGATTTTTGTGACATTTTGAACACTGTACCACCTAAAAATGTATGAAGTTATGCATAGAATTGGACGAAATTTTTTGTGTAAGTGTTTGACTATGGCTAGTAGGTCCACCTTAACTTAGAAAAATCCGCAGGAAGGGGGCGCTATAATCACGATGGCTGCGCCAATTTCAAAATTTTATCATCATAAAATGTATGAAGTTATGCATAGAATTGAACTAATATTTTTGTTTATGATTATTTTTGGGTGAGGCAAGTAGGCCCACCCTGAATTTGAAAAAAAAAAATCTTCCTATCATTCTATAGCACATCGGCTCACGCAGAGACGGAAACTCGTTATTATTCCGTTTAATTGACTGAAGCAGAAATTTAAGATGAAAATCAAAATTGGTATAGCGTTGAATTAAAATTATTAAAGTATTAACATGTGTAACTATTTTTTTTTTCAAATATTAAAATGTATGTATGAGATACAAGAAAGTTTTGGGATTGGCACGTCCAGCTAGTTTTTAAATGTAGGTTTACCAATATAAGAATATAAAAAAAGCAATGTAGAATAGCGCACAGTACTGGGTAATTAAATATGAAAGTGTATTAATACTTGATCATATAACCTCAAATGTAAAATTTGAACAGAATCGCATTGAAATTCTTTACCTTACAATTCAGATTGTAGCCGAGGGCCAAAGATCACGACCGCACTACTTTATTTTTATAATGCAACGCTGTCTTATGAAAGAACAGCTTTTGCTTGATCATCGGTTATTCTGCATCGAGCATTCGTGCAGGCAAATGTTAATGAAAAATATAAATAAAAACATGTTTTGAAATATTTCTGAAACAAGAGTTATTTTTAAGTCGTTAAAATAATGTAAACAATAATAATGCTGGATTTAAAGACATAACCTGTCCAGAACCCAGAGTTTATTTATGTATATATTTAAATTTCAGTTATGCATTTAACATTCTGATAATTAACAAAGATTGAACAACAACAACAAAAAAAAATTTACATAAAATTTCGTGGCTCATGGGAACTTAAAAAATACATTTTTGACAATTTATTAGGATTAGTTTTTTATTTTATTTTACTTATTTGCATTGAAAGAACTTAAAATAAAAATGTATTTAATAATTTTTTATTACTAAAAGACTCTACAAATGTTTTTTAACACACAGTAAAATTATTTACGTTTTCATTTTTATAATTTTCGTACATTTCTGCTGCTAGGAAGTTTTATATAATACGTAGCAATCTAAAAGGATCTATGAGGAACAGTTTGCTATTTTGTTTACTTTTGCATCAGTTACGCGCAATTCACACCAATTTACCTTTTTTAAAATATAATTTATATACGCAAAAAAAAATAAATAAATAAAATAAAATAAAATAAAATAAAAATATGTATGCCATAGGTAATACATCAGGTCTGAAAAGCTTAACTTTTTTTTTTTTTTTAAATTCTTGCGTCCAAAAAGTTCAAATAGTATATGAAAGGAAATTTGCGACGATTAATGTGTTATACATGTGTTCGTGATCTGTACTTTTAGTCTAATTAATATGAAATCGCACTTACGGACTTGCATGTTAAACATTGTTAATTAAAGTAAGGTTTCTTTCGTATTATGTATAAATTACTAATATATATATGTGTGTTTATACATTAAATTTATCTATCTATTATCTATTATTTCGACTTTGACTTAAAATATTTTCAAGGTATAATATGTTCATTGGTCTCAAATCGCATCGTAAGAAAAAATATAAGCAGCAAATTATGAGGAATATTAAAAACAAGGCAAATGTGGATGGAGAAAATAACAAATACTTAAAAGTTGTGAATTCACGTCAGTGGTTACATATATATTAATTTTTAACATTTTTTAACAGAATGTAAAATCATGACCCAATAATTCTAAAACATGACATAAAGAACTTTAACTCTTTAAGTTTATCGAGCAACATCATTCTTCTGACAGACGCAAAGGCTGAATAACTCCACCCCAAATTAAAAGTAACATTTCAATTTGATTTCGAAAGGCGTGCCACACTTACTTTAAACGTTGAAATTAAACTTCGTTGATAAATGGTAGTCTAAGAGCCAGTGAAAAGCTACCTATATGTATTTGACCAGAACTGAGTTTTTGTATATTGAGGCCCCTATACCTACTATACCTGAGATGGGGAGTCACTAAGCCCAAAGTGGTGGACACGGCTATCAATTTTTGGCAAATTTTAAATCCATTTGACCACGCCTGCCATTTTGAAATTTTAAAATATATTATTAGTATTATCGGAAACAACAATGGCACACCATTATAGCGCGATTAACATTGTGGCAGACAGTTTTGAAAGTGCTGAAAAAGATAAATTTTTAAAAGTAATTGACCAGATCTGTCATTAATATATTTTGTTTATTAGGGTCTTAAAAACTTATATTGATCACGGCAGATGTTTTCATTGAGGATACACTTCAGCAGACAACCAAATCTTAGCTAATATTCGGTCAGATGTATGCATAGACTATCTATTATTATCTTTCTTTTCTCCCCTATGAATTACTAATGTACTCATTCTAGCCTATAGTATTCTCTTTTATAGTTACTAGCATTCAAATAACTGAGGTTTTATACGTGAGAGGGCATGTTGTGTTCCCACAATAACGGTTTTTGCCAGATGTTTTCAGTATATTTGTGAATCTTCATACAGATGCCTCGTATTTCCTGAATTTAATAAAATACATACTGTTTGTTATCGTATCGTAAAACTCTCAGCGCTATTGCCCATGCATCAGTTCTGGTTTATTTTATCAAAATAGAGGTGGACAGTTTGTTTAGCTACACTTATTTCAAGAATCCGTTTTGGGGGAATATTATCTATTTATGTAAAAAAAAACGTTTTCGTAGTTAATATTTATAATTTAAAAAAAAAAAAAAAAAAAAAAAAAAAAAAAAAAAACTGAAATTTTCAAAATATATTTTTTTTGTTTTAAGTCCTTTCTTTTGGCATCTTTAACACTAAAACCAATTTTCTGGAGTAATTGACGCAAAGTTTCTTTGTTTCAAAAAAGGAAGCAATTTATTCAAAGGCGGGATTGTTTTCCATATGACGAAAAAATCGTGTACAGTTTGACTACTAACGCTGCAATCGAAATCTTCTATAGATGTTTTTTTCAATGACATTTTTTTTTCTTTTTTAGCGATGAACAAAAAACAGTATTACGCGCATGGCATTTCTTGTTTCTCCATGATTTTTTTAATAGTACTACTAGAATAACCTGCAATTTGGCATGGTTCGTTTTATAGAATTAGCTTCGGAACAATTAGTTTTTCTTTAACTGTCTCTTGATCACAGAATTGAATGACATATAAAATTGTCGTACTGCTACTCATGAAAGATTTATTTCTACTCGAATTAGCCTTGTGAACACTAAATATAGAAGTTTTAATTTGAATTAAAACATGATATTACCGTAATTTCCGGCGTATAATCCGCGGATAGAACAATTGTTTTCGGACCCAGAAATCTTATTTAATGAGATAAGATAAATATTTACGGCGATCTATTAAGTTGCACTTTATAAAAAAAAATTCTGGGTCGAAAAAATGATTGTTTGATCCGCTGATTATACGCCGGAAATTATGGTAATAGAATTTCAAAATTTGATCAGAAGTAGAAAATAACAGAAGTAAGAGCCAATTTTAATGGTAGAGCAGACGAGAAAATGCCCACATTAGCCTTCACCCCTTTTTAGAATAGAATCATCCCAGAATAATAGGCGAGATTCAGTTGAATGAAAAGAAATAAATATTTTGTAATGCACCATAAATCTTTTTTTTTTTTTTTTTTTTTTTTTTTTTTTGTCTTAAATGAATAAAAAGAATAAAATAAAATCTAAATTTGAATGATTATTTGTTATCTGCAATATAGCTTAATATTTGAGATTGTTTCCAAATGTATTTAGTTTTTTATCACCAAACTTACAAATTTTAGTACATAATTTACAAAATTAAATATTAATTTTTATAAATACAATGATAAAGTAAATCACATTGATGCAAAACAGAGAACTTAATACATATACATCTGACCGAGTATTAGCTAAGATTTGGTTATCTGCTGAAGTGTGTCCTCAATGAAGACGTCTGCCGTGATCAATATAAGTTTTTAAGACCCTAATAAACAAAATATATTAATGGCAGATCTGGTCAATTACTTTCAAAATTTTATCTTTTTCAGCACTTTCAAAACTGTCTGCCACAATGTTAACCGCGCGATAATGGTCTGCCATTGTTGTTTTCCGATAATACTAATAATATATTTTAAAATTTCAAAACGGCAGGCGTGATCAAATGGATTTAAAATTTGCCAAAAATTGATAGCTGCGTTACCTGCGCACTAGCCGTGTCCACCACTTTGGGCTTAGCGACTCCCCATCTCATGTATAGTAGGTATAGGGGCCTCAATGTACAAAAACTCAGGTCTGGTCAAATACATATAGGTAGCTTTTCACTGGCTCTTAGACTATGATTAAAAGCTTCCAAACTAAAAAAGTCAGAAAAATAATAACGGAATAAAATCGTCACAATACTTCAGTACACCTAAAATAATTCGATAAAACATTCACGATATTTTCATTTCATAGTAATCGTAAATAATAAATTACAAAACGCTCCATCTCAATTGTATTTTCTGTCTATTCTCAGAGCAATCTCTATATGCTTACAAATCACTTTAATGAAGGAAAAATCTTTCAGCAATACATTAGTGAAGAGGTTATGATTTTTAAACATGTTTGCAATGTGTGTGTTCTACATGGATGTATTTTAAATAAAATGAGTGAAATGTTTATATTTTAAATGAAACGAATATAATAAGAATCAGGGTGATCAGAACAATATTTGGCGATTCATTACATGCGTACGAATAACATAAAAGTACCGCTTTATCTTGCAATTATTATAGCAAACGATTACAAAAATAATTTATAAAATATATTGGTGAGGGCGGAGGGGTGGAGAGGGCTCATTTAGAGGTTTCCTTGGCCTGTGCAAAACTTAAATGTCCAGCCCGCCCCGGCCTGAACAAAAATCAGTAAAAACAGACCCCATTCGATCTTTCCCGACTCAATAAATAAATAAATAAAAAAAAAAACATTTCTATATATCCTTTACGTTACAGTACGCTGGGAATTTTAAAAATGCTTTTATATATGCAAAATGTTTTTTTTTATTATTCATTTCCTTATTATTAGTATTTTGAGGAGGGATCAAATTGTCCTATTTATTACTTTTTCGGAATAATAAATAATCAATCAAATCACAACTTCATGTTAAAGCGAAGGTTGTTGAAAGATATTATGCTGATTTCAGGGAGTGGTCTGGGAGAGGCATCCCCCCCCCCCCCCGGAGACACAGAATTTCCTCCAGGAGAAAATTGTCTGGATTCAAGACTGGAAAGAGATCAAAGATTTCTTTTTCACTAGATATAATATTAATAAGTATTTTAAAAATTTTAAATGTGACTTTTCAGGTGAATAGTATCAAGCAAAAATATGCATTATAATTTGCAGCAATTATACGTAAATTTTCTTAAAAATTACTAAATTCACTAAGGTTTCCCATTTGCACAGTCCTGCTTCTTGCTCAGTAAATGCTAAATAAGAATTCGAATTGCGCATTTACTTTTACATTCTTTTTAATCTAGTTATTTTCAAAAATAATTTAAATTCTTTACAAGTACATTGATTTATTTCTACATAGTACTGTTAGGGGGACATACGTTGGACTCATGAACGTGCATGACTAGAATTTAAGCTATGCCTTTTTAAGGGGGCGCTTCACTCAAATGAAAATACCCCTTCGCTAATGCTAATCTTTGGGAAGAAATTTATAAAGATATCTCGGTTGCATTTTAATATTTTTAAATGATTCTTTTTGCATTAAATAGCTGAGATGGATCTGAATGCAGGCCGTTTTTTACTTTTTTAATTTACTTTACAGATATTTTTTACGAAAATGCTTTCATTTTCAGAACCGGTTTGGAAAGAGAAATCACTCTCATAAAAAACATCTGTAAACAAAATCGAAAAAGTAAAAGACGGCCTGCATTCAGATCATTCTCAGCTATCCAATGCAAAAAGAATCATTTAAAAATATTAAAATGCAACCGAGATATCTTTATAAATTTCTTCCATAGGATTAGCATTAGAGGACGGGTCTTTTCATTTGAGTGAAGCGGACCCTTAAGAGAAACAAAAGGTATACGGTGCATTTGAAAAAAATCCAGAAAGTGCATGGCCTATGCCTCCGTGTACTCTCCACTATATCCCTGTTTAAAATAGATACGAAAATTATCTTCGGAATTCCTGCCCCACCCTTTTTTTCTAAAGCACAGCGGTTGGGGGTGGGGCGTAAAAATGAATCGATTAAAGGTGGTCCCTAAATAATGTCGCACCGTTTTTCAATATTTTTGCCCCCACCTCGCCCACTTTGTCACAAAGTGTTACACTTCACCATACCCTCCCGCCCCCCCCCCCCCCTTGTCACCTGTCACGCTATATATTACATAATTGTATACTTGGCAGTTCAGGAATAAGCACAACGTTTTAAATCTCATTTCAAATTTTATTTTTAATCTTTATGTGTTTTAATGATATTTCTGAGCATAGCCATAAATAAGATTCGTGTACTTATTGTATGAAATAAGATTAAGGTTTACAACAAAAAACATAACTAATATACAATAATAATAAAACAATAAGGGCAATTGAAAAAAAAAAATAGCATTTCAGAATTTCAAATGGAATTTAATATATTTGACTTTAAATAATATTTTTACTTCATGAACACAAAATACTTCAATTTCAAAGTAACGTAAAAACTTTATTTCTGCTGATGTTTAATGCTTTTATTTTAACCAAAATGTGTGATATCACATTTCTTCTTAGCCCCTCCCACTTCTTTGTCACAACTTCACGAACTCCTTCCTTCCCTTCAAGCATAACATTAATCAGGGCCGTAACTATAAACTTGGGGGCTCCGGAGCAAAACCTCGGGGGGGGGGGGGGGCAGGGAGGGAAAATTGAAACTTCGCCCCGGGCATAGTTTCTTTTCTCGCACACCGTTGTTTAAATGTACATAGTATGATAAGCCCAAAAATGACTAAAAAATGTAGAATTGGACAACTCTACTCGCAGGCACTTCGCGGCGACGCCATTTTTGCCGATCCCACTGAAGTTAGCATAGGGAAGAAAATACGGACTTCTGATTGGTTGAATACTTTAAAGAGCATTTTATTTAGGTTCATTTTTGAATATATGTAACTTAATCATGCGTTTCTGTTTAAAAACCTTTTGAAAGATGGATTGTGATAATTTTTTTTTTCGATTTTATGTATTTATTAATAGACTAGTTGACCCATGTTAAATAAAATTGAAAGCAATTTGGTTCATGTTTAAAGAAGCTGCATCAAGGGCCTCAAGAAAGCAATTGACAAACAAAATTAATGGTAGCTGAAGTTTGAGAAATTCTTTTGTCGTTCATGTAATAGGTAGAGAGAGGGCATAAAAAATTGATAGAAAAAAAAGCTAGTGAATTGGACCATTTTTAAGGGAGCTATAATATGGGGCCCTGTAGGGACCAACTGATAGTTAAAACCAGGACCCTAATATGAAACCATGTTAAAATATTTTAGTACATAGCGCTTTAGATCTTTAATTAGTCAAAATTAAGCATATAATAGGAACTATTCTTTGGAATGATATAATTTTTTAAATGTACCAATTGATTGGGCAAATGTTTAAAAAGGGGACCTAGGGTACGAATAAAAATATCAGGTTTTCTGGCTTGGTCCTGAAAGAAGAGTCCCAGGCAACTTTAAAATTTTGCACTAAGAAGATCAGAAACATAGGAAGTGAAATATGTTTATTTCACAAAATGTTGAGGGGCCCTGGGCTGGACCCTATGATTCCACAGGGTAACACAGTGTCTTGTATAGAATGTCAAAACATTAAAATATCTAAATGAATAAAGAATCCTAAAAATGAAGATCAGATTAAAAGGAAGCAATTTATTGACAATTAATTATTACAAAAACTTCAAGGGGGCCTGTAAACCCCAAAGAGCCAGGAAATTATTTCGCATGTAGTTGGGTATAAAAATATTTGTGTAGTTATTAAAATAATGGGAAGACGCTAAAACTATGTTGAATAAAATTGAAAGCAATTTGGATCATTTTTAAAGAAGCTGCACCAAGGGCTCCAAGAAAGCGATTAATATTCATAAACAGTGGTAACTGAAGTCTAAAAAATCTTTTTTGTTGTTCATGTCGTAGTTGGAGGACCTAGTTGTTAAAAAAAGCTAGTGAATCCGACCATTTTTAAGGGAGCTATGATAGAGGGCCCCATAGGGGCCAACTGACAAATACAATCAGGGCCCAAACATGAAAACATGTTAAAATGTTTTAATACATAACGCTTTAGACCTTTAATTAGTCAAAATTAAACATAGAGTATGAATTATTTGCAAGAATAATATATTTTTTTAATGCACCAATTGTTTGGGTAAGCGTTAAAAAAGGGCCCCACGGCCCGAATAAAAATATCAGGGTGTTGGTCCTGACATAAGAGTCCAAGATTCAGCTTTAAAAATTTGCACTAAGAAGGTGAGAAATTTAGGGAGTGAAAAATGTTTAGCGCACAAAAAGATCAAGGGGCCCTGGGTCGACCCTATGATTATCTAGGGGGGCCCAGCGTCTTATATGGAATGTAAAAATTTGAAAATATCTAAATGGAACAGGTATCCCAAAAATGAACATCGAAATTAATGGAAGCAATTTATTGACAATTTACTATCACAAAGACTAAAAGGGGTCCTAAAACGGGCCCCAAGAGTCCAAGGTCATAACTGAAGAGTAAAAAGGCGAAAATATCTAAAAGGAGAAAGATACCTCAAAACGGAAAAGATTAGATAAAAAGGGGTCAAGCTATTAACAATTTGGCGCATAAGAATTGTAAGGGGCCCAGGGCCCTGGCCCTTAAAATATTAAAAGTCTGAGCCTCAGGTGCATCAGGACCTGTCTTGGACTATCTTCACCTAAAATTTCAGACTTCTATGTGCGGTAGATTTTGCTAACCATCGCAGTCACATACTCACATACAGCCCCTCAGGCTTGGGGGCCCCGGGCAGTGCCCCGGCGGTAGTTACGGCCCTGACATTAATTATGAACGGCCCCTTATATATCATGATTTTAAAAGATGAAAAAGATGAATTGCAGAATGTAACGACCTGAAGCAGGAACAAAAGTAAAAAAAAGTCATTCTAAAAGAACTGAAACATAATATAACAATGAATGTCCTTTGCTTGATTTGCATATAAATAGTCATTTTATTTTTTAATTGGATTCAGAATTCTGTTAAGGGAAACCTGTAAGAAAAAACCCAAAATTTTTATTATTGATTTAAAAGTAATGAATTTTGGTGTACTATTTAAGAATCTTTTTGTAAGGAATAATTAGCAAAAAAAATCACTTTTTATTGAAAAGTATATTTTTATAGGGATTTTTATGATTTTTTTTGGTCGAAAAATACACTTTTTAAAATTACTACTCCTCATTCAATTTTCAATATTTTGGTATTACTAAAATTTCTTAAATAGTGTTATAGTATATGGAAAAAACCTAGGGAGAGATATTTTTAATTTTCTATTTTAATCAGCTAAAATAAATAAATAAATAAATAAATAAAAATACGCATGGTAAATTTCCTTAAATTCGTTATAATTTTCATGTTTACCAATTTATGTAAAATTTTCAGAAATAGTTAAAAAAAATATCTCTCCTTACTTTTGTTGCAAATTTTTTTTAAGATTCTAAAAACATAAACACTTTGTTTCTAAATCATTTTACCACTGAGCCTTAGTACTTTGAACTTAGGCAAACTATGAAAAAAAAATCATTTTCAGGAAAACACATTTTAATTGGCCGCTAGTCCTTTAAACTCTGTAGTGACAACAATTAAAAAAGTTCATTTGCTATCTGTTCCAAGTGTCCCAGAGTTCTGAAATTTTGCATGGATATTCGCAAATATGTATTTTATCGTTTTCCGAGAAATTTTTTTTTTTTTTTTTTTTTTTTTTTGAACTTTTGATGATTTTTGGCTGAAAATAGGGTTTAGGTCTCCCTTAATACGTGGCAGCAATATTCGTCGTTCAGTCCATACATCCGTCTGTCTGTATATAACAACGCGAAAACTACCCAACCGAATGGTTTGAAATTTAAAATATATACTTATTGCATAAGTTTGTTTAGTCATGTCAAATTTTATGAAAATTGGATATATAGTCCAATTTCAAGGACTTTCATATAAAAGTATTCGTTACATTACGGTCAATTGGAAAAAATTGTTTCAAAAGCATTTTAATGATGTTACACTGTTTCGTACAGTTAGTAAAATTCATACGCATCTATGAAATATATACTGAAAACTGAAATATACATTCTATACAATTTGTGGTGCAACTAATATTTTTTATTAATTTATTGGGCCACACAAAAGTATTCTATTACATTATAGGTTCCCAACGGGGGCGGTACCGCCCCCCAGTGGGCGCTGGAGCCTTCCAGGGGGGCGGAGCGAGTCTAAAGAAAAATGGGGGGGCGTTAAGCCAGGTAAGGGGGGCGGTCATGGCGTACGTACCTATTTAAGAACTAATGTAGCAGAAAAACGAAAATAGTTGATCTCTTCTACATTTCCAGGTCCATGATATAAACCTTAACTGCACCTATAAATGGAAATCTATAAAGACGAACATAGATCTCAGGGGATGTGGGTGAATTTATTTTACTAATGTCAAAAAACACCGTAAAACACGTAGAAGGCTAAAATCGCGGAAACAAAAATTTTATTATATCAGGCTCAAAATATTATACTAGGGGTGATCAAATGAAAAGGTACGAAACTCTCTAACTACCAAACCGATTGAAATCTGGATATGCCCCTTTTGAATAAAGTAGTGAAACATCGAGAGATGTGATTGGAGTATCCGGTGTAGTTGTGAGCATGCGTGGTTGTCCGTGCATGAAGGGGGAGAAAACAGAGAAAGAGTGAGTTCCGTCCAACTGATGCGGCAGTGCCTGTGATGACATCATGGCCATCCCATTGCAAAATCCGATGATTAAAGCGCAGCGAGATGCTATTAGATTTCTCACTGCATCAGCCTTTGATCAGACACCTCGCTGCTTTTTAATCATCGGATTTTGCAATGGGAAAATCATGGTGTCCTCACCGACACTGCCGTGTCAGTTGGACGGAACTCACCCTTCCTCTGCTTCCCCCCCCCTTCATGCACGGGTAGCCACGCATGCTCACAACTACACCGGATACTCCAATCGCATTTCTCGAAGTCTTACAACTTTATTCCAAAAGGACAGTCAGATTTCAATCGGTTTGGTAGTTAGGGAGTTTCGTACCTTTTCATTTGATCGCCCCTAGTAGCTGCAATTCTCTCATGAATGACAAAATATCAAAGCAGAACGCGACAAATCGCTGTGACTCTCATTAAAAATCATTATGAATTTAAAAATTGTGGAGTACAAAATTCTCGATAATTGGCTGGCTAAAAGTTTTTAACATATATCTTTTTTAATTATCTTGTATTTCGAAAATTTCTGAAGTTTGACGACACATGCCTGAACAGAGATTTTTAAACGAACCTGTGATTTGAATCAGTTAAAGATATTTGTTTATTGTTTGTGAAAGTTATAAAAATCATTATATTTGTAAATTTGTTCAAAAGTAAATTTATTTAAACTTAATTAAGAGAAAAATTTACATTTAAAAATATCTGAATCGAAAAAAAAAAATGCCGGCAGTACATTATTGAGTTTTAGAAATATTTATCAAAGCACTCTCCTACAAACTTATCGTTATCTATGTGCTTAATCTTCCAAAAAATTTTTTGCATGAAATCATGAAGCCTTCTAGGCTACAAGATCATTTGAATAAATGCTTGCTGATGGAAAAGACAAAGATATATCCTATTTTTACTTTCTCCTATCTTTACAGAAGAAAGTATTGAATTCGTGAAATTTTTCGAATTCCAGTTATTGATGAATTTACACGTTTTAGGGGTTAGAAATTCCAAAAAACATGTATTTAGAATGTATCTGTCTGTGAGCCTGTGGTTATGTGATTCTGTGATTATGTCTGTATGTGACAAATTTTGTGGCCGCTCTATCTGAGCAACTAATGCATGAAATTCAATAATATTTTTTATTTAGGTTGACTTTGATATAAATTGATGCTGATTAGTATTTAGTGTAAATCGATAAACAGGTGGCGCTGTTATGCTGCCTTTTCCATGATTTCCACAACAGCTTTATCTTAAGAACTACTGAACAGATTTTTATCGAACTTCAGATTATATTGGTCCTTAACATGAATAAATACTGTTTACATTTTGTATAAAATTCCTCATCAGGTGGCACTTGCATGCTGCCTTTTTCACGATTTCTGCAATATCTTTAAATCAAGAACTAACGCACGGATTTTCACCAATCTTCAGATTTCGTTAGTTCTTGACATTGATATTTATGCATGAATATACTGAGTTTATTTTTAGATCCTTTCGCAAATGGAGATACAGCAGTATTATCATATTTGGAGGAGGAAATCGTGGAACTCTCAGCAAATGAGACTAAAAGCAAAATGCAGAAATGGATACCAAGTGTTTTAACTTCAAAAGCAAATACAACTCTCTGACCTGAATTGTGATCGATAATACATAAATCTCTAATTGCTTTTTCTTCATGAGATTTAGCTGAGAGTGGGTTGAGTGCTGTAGCTAATTTACAGTCAAGAAAAGGAATTTGTTGGTCATTTTCATTAACTTCTATTTTACGATTCTTAATAGATAAATAGACAGATAAAATATAGATAATATGCAACAATATTTTAACATTTTATATAATTAACTGTTATTGAAGGGGGGGGGGGGGGGAGGGCGTTGGCATGTTTTTTTCTTTTGAAAGTGGGCGGTGATCCAGAAAAGGTTGGGAAACTATGTATTACATGATGGTAAAGGAGGAAACACTGTTTAGGCACGTTTTAATTATATTACTATTTCAAATTTTATGAAATTGATATGCTTTGCTGAGGTTTACTATGCGTTACTTTCTGTATAACAGAAAGCATACCATATTTACAGGGACACACAAAATATTTCAGATAATGTACAGTATATTTCAAAAACTTCGTTACAGTGCGAAAGCACCTCATTTGTTACGTTTGATGCGCTATTTCCGGCTTTTTTTTTAATGAACAAATTTTCGAAGACATTCTTGAAAATGTAGTAACAATTTATTTTTAAAAAGTCTATCAAATTGATTTTTTTAAATAATTTTTAAGATAATAACTAAAAGATGGCAAAAAAAAAAAAAAAAAAAAACGAGGGTGAGAAAAGAAAAAAAACGACATCGTGCTAACTTGCCATCTTGGAAAAAAGGATTCACAGAGTAGTAACAGAGAATCAACTTTCATACACTGTAATGGCAACTTGTTTAACATGGGATTACGTATAGACAGTAGCAAGACAAGCGGATCACTCTGAAACTACGATCATAACATAAGAGAGGTTGCTAATTCGGCGAAACATCGCTTCCTTGGCGACAAATGATAAAAGAAAAAAAAATACAGCGACGGCTTGCTGCTTCTTGTTTTGAAATTTATGAAAGAATTATTTTAATATGAAATAACTTTGACTTATTCGTCTTGCAAACAATACATGTGTCTCTTCGTAACATAACGACCTAATAATTTAAACTTGAAAATTCAAGAATAATAACAGTAATAATTACGAATCAATATAAGCGCGGAAATCTAAGATCATATAGCATAAGCACGTGTGCAAAGATAATCAAATCAGCATTCAGCAAGAAGTGCCAAACCAGAATAGGGTTACAGTTAAACAGAAATCACGAGGATAAAAATCGCCAACGCGATGGTTTAGTTTTTAAGTGATCCACTAAGGGCGTTCTTTTCAAGTCGAATTGAGACTCTGTTAACGTACTCTGTGAAGGGATTTAAATAGAGAACTGACTGGACTGCGTCCGACATTTCTTAATCATATATTCATCTTGTGATTCTGCTGTGCTGTTCATAATTTAATTTATCGTTAATCGGCTGCCATCTAGCTACCGATTTATTAAAATTTTACCCCTAAATCTCCAAGATTAGTGTTCTAAATTTGTATTATTTTACTCTTAGCATTTTTAGAATATTCTTTCTGGTGTGCGTTTTAATTTAAAATGCATTTTTTTGTTATTCATTTTGTACAATGAAAACAAAAACATCTTTATAGGCTTTACTTTGAAAGCGAGTACTAGTATGCCATTAATGTATAGCTGCCAACTCTTCTGAGTTTTAGGCCCGGAAAAAATTTAATAGAAATTTTTGCCTTATTTAAACAGACTATTATGGAGATTTAAAATGGTAAAATTTATTATAATTTTTTTTTCGAGGCGAAAAAGCGGAAGATGTTGGCAGCTATTCCTCCCCCCCCCCCCATTAATGGATACATTGAATATACTCAACTTGACATCATTAGTAAAATAAATTGTATCATGCTTGCATAATATTAGTGTTATTGCCTTATTGGTTTTTAATGCCCAATTTCGTGGTGATTATCTAACCCTTTATCTACCGCATTATGAATTCATGAAAATTTTACATTCTAAAGCATTTTACGCAAATTGTTTAAACTAAATCAAAAGATTCACATAATCATTTAATAAATATTTGAAGGATTAATTAAATTTGAATTTACAGGGATTTTGTGCAATTTTTATAACCCCACTCAAATTTTTCCTTTTTAATTATTTTCTTAGTATTTTGTAGAATTAGAAAATGTACAAATAGGATGTTCTCACACTATAAATATAGAAATTTTTCCGCATTGAAAAATCCCCATCCCCCTCCCTCAGCGCCAAAAAAGCTGAAAAGATGCAAAGGCAAAAGAAATCATCCTTTTAAAAATATTTTTGTTTTGTATAACCAATAATGCTTTTGGAAGAAGATAAAGTAATGCATCTGTAACTCATTCTAAACAGCATCACGACTAACTGACGTATTAAATGAATTTTATAATAAGATATTTTAATGGTACTTATAAGTATCGTCGGTAGATAAAGGGTCAATCAACTGGGGGGGGAGGGGCTTTGACTCCTGCGCGCTATACTTGCGAACTCCTGTTTAGACTAAAAAATTCCGTTAATTTGATCATATTTAACCCCTTGCAGGGCGGTGGTATGTCTATGAAACCACTTAATTTTAAATCCCATAGGTTACATTGGCACCATGTTACATAGGTTACATTGTCTATGAAACCATTTAACCCTTGGCACACCGTGGTCTAAGCTGCGGAGACATCACCTTTACTTGCAAAATTCGTTTTTGTCATCAGTAATAATGGAAAATAAAATTTGCCTTATTTAATCAGAGCATTTTTGAAATTGTGTACTTGAAGGAAACTTCTTTTCAAAAAATGGTGCTGGCCAAATGAAATTTGGGTAAGAGACGCCGGACTCCGAAGGGTTAATTTTAAATCCCATAGGCTACATGGTAAAAAAAAAATTTCGGTTTTCTAGGGCGGGAAATATAACCTTTTTTTTCATATTTACAAAAAAAGCTGTTTTAAAATTCCGGTGATAATTATTATTTTCAATATTTAAATATTTAAAGTACTCTGCGTTGCAAAGGGTTAAAAAGATTTCGGAAGATTGAATTATAATTTAAAAAAAACAGTGGCGATCTCCCTGTAAACGAATCTCCATGCCTCTTTAATGAGGGATTTTAAAGAGGAAATAACTACTGCTAATTGTTATTTTCGTGCTTGATTAAGTAAGATTAGTTACACATTTGAAAATTAGCTAGTATGAAATGAACTAACAAAGAAGGTCTCCATACTGGGCATACTCAGAATTTTATGAAAAAAATATTAATTAAAGAACTTATGATGTATGTAATAAAGGATCAGCCGAAATTAGCGGCGGAATCAGTAGAAAATATGTAAAAAAAATAAAATATTTTCGAATATTTGGCTTGAAAAGACAAAAGAGTCACTCGATTTGGCGAGCAGCCCTTTTCCTCGCCAAAAGCAAACGATTATAATGCAACTCAAAACTTTTGGATATTTAGAATTCGTGTAAATGGTATTTAATGAATTTAAACACAAACAATGAGAGACTTTAATATATTATATACATATGTATGCATATTGTATTACATATATATACTACTTGTTGAAGTAGTTATTTAATTAATCACTGGAAAAAAATGTTTTCATAGATAAAAAGAAAAAATCATATTGAGAAAAATTATCTTCATGCATTTAAGCGTATTCAAAAATAAAAGCCAGATGTTTCCATAGCAACAAAATTTAATCGGCAATTCTCAATTGGACTTTGAGCTTGAAACAAATCTAATTAATTTAAATTATGAATTTCGTTTTAAATCTCAAATTTTGATGATTAAATTTCAATATATATACATTTAAATATCGATATAAGAAAATTATGCTTAAAACAAACTAAAACTTATAAAACTAATGTTATTTAAATTAAATTTACCAAAACAAGTTCAACATGATGCTTTTTTCCCCTTGAAGTGTATTTGACACAAAGTATTTTTTGAAATTACATTTCATCGCCAGCCGGCGATAAACCGCCAAATAACGAAATTTTTATTATTTTTTTACGGTTACTGAATGACCGAAACGGTTCCGCCTATATATATATATATATATATATATATATATATACTACTATATATATATATATATAAACGTATATAACCACTCGAGAAGAACATTCTGAAATTTTTTCAGATTTTTCGGGTTATGCCCATATGGAGACCTTCCTTGTAAGCCAACAGAGTCTTCGCTTCCCGGTATTTTTTAACCTCGCTATAAGAAAATGATTTTAAACAAAAGATTTTAAATGTAACTTTTAAATGTGACACAATTTTCATCCAACTTTTCTATAACTTTGTAATATTCACGAGAAAATAGTTTTATTGTTAGAAAGATAATATTTGCGCTGCATTAAAATTGGCAACAATAGTTAAAACGATAATCTCGAAATTTAAAATAAATCTTCCATGTAAATATATTTTTTAAATTAAGCTATTTGGCAATAATTATTAGCAATAGTATTTGGCAATTTAGCCATTTTTAATATGACATAATTTACTCCATGTGCGACTTTTAATCCATATTAATGAACTTATTATCTTAAATTTTTTTCTTTTTTAATTATCACATGTAAGTATAGTTTTTAAGACGTAGTTTTAAATATTTCCTTGCTTTTTATACGTAATCATTTAATTCTAATTTCAAAGTTTTGAAATTCTAAATTTGAAATAAAACTGTCATGTAAAAATATTTTTTTTTTTTTTTTTTCAAACTGTTTGGCAATATTATTATTTCAACATTTGAAGTAGCACATCCAGGGTTCGCACAGTGGTACCACTAAATTTTAAGAATACTTTCAAAGTATTTCACAACAGAATAAAAATGTACGACGTTGAAATCTGTGTTTTAAAATTTAAATGTAAATTTTCTTATTTTTAATAGTGATGCCAGAGTGCTTAAAAAATGTAAGGAGTGTGCGAACCTTGTGACATCATTTCTTCTATTTATTACTTTTAATGCATTTCACGGAGTAAGAGAGAGGAGGAAAAAGTAGTACTATAATCAAGGCTACCTTATTAAAACAGCAGGCCTTACAAACGCTAAGCTTCCTTTATCCGCTGTATATGTGGTCGCATGGTTTTCCCGCTGTTAGCGCCATCTAATGTGAGATATTGAAATATTTTCCATTTTTTTCTTATGAATTTGTTAATGAAGTATTACCAGTAATATACACCAGGTGGCGTTACTTACAAGACGAAGTCATATAATAAGTTGGCAGTTATCAGGACATTTTTACCCATAGACTTTCTCCTGATTACGAGATCTGGTATTATGATAAGGTAGCCTTGGTTAAAATTTTGCAATGTAGTTTTTCTCCCGATAGGTAGCGACACCGTAGACAGGCTACTGATTGTTCTTCTGCAATTCTTTTCAACGACATACATTTAAAATATATATATATATACATATATATATAATCTGAATATTTAGAAAGTCGTATAGATAGAAATACGATTAATTACAGTTTTCTTCACAAGATACATATATTTTTTAAAAAGGTACTTGGCGTTTCGATTGCTTTTGAAGAGATGATTCTGACAAAAACCAAAAGGCTGGCCATTCAAAATCGTTGAATATCACAGACTATTCTACCTCCAAGAAATAAACGGATTTCTAATTTTTAGAAATGAAAAGTATTAATAAAATCTTATGTAGTAAATTTTAATCTCGCGTACATTTTTATAACCTTTGAATAATTTAACAATTCATAACTTTTCACATCTATGCAATTAATAAATGTAGCATCAAAACAAATTTTTATCTTGATCATTTGGGCATAAAAATGTAGTGTAAATTATAGGTTACTGTCCAGAAACTAATTTTTTCAAAAATCGTAAGGTCTGTTTTTTATATAATCTTAGTTACAGGAGATGTAGAAGATAAAAAACTACGATATAAAATTAAATGAGAGATTTCGCTGTAATCGAAGACAGACGATGGATATCTTAATTAATTAGATTAAATAATAGATTAAAATCTATCTTAATTTATTTTTGTGACATTAATTTTTTATAATTTTTAGTATCAATTTTGTAATAGTGGCAACAAAATTACTCCATTTTCTCTTAAGATTGAAAAAAAAAAAAAAAAAAAAAAAGAAAAAAGAAAGGAAAAGAAAAAAAAGAAATTAAAATGAGTATACAATCTTAAAAATATCGCCTGTTATTATCCGGTGAACTTCGGTTTTATTTCGTTTAATAATTTGGATAACTGAGTTTTATAGCATTTTGTTAATTTTAGCTTAAAATAATATTTGTTAGATAGTTAGACTGACCAATATAAGATGTATTTTTTACTGTGACTAATTTTGTAGATTTATTATAGCAGTTCTTTCTTAAACATTTTCTTTCGTCTAATTTCGACGGGTTCCATTTCGTATTAATAAAAGAGAAAAAAACATGGAATAAATAAATAATATTAACAATTGTTTTCTAATAATTTTAGCTATCAATTACTTTCAAATACCTTTATCCAAATATTACTTAATTATTTGAATGATTTTATAAATAAAACAGACAGACAAAAGTATTTATAAAAGAATTATCTTAACCATTTTTAACAATTTACCACTGAAAATAAATTATTTTCCATACAAAAGAGAGCTACAGAAATGTGCAATTTATTTCTGATATTTAGATGCGAGTCAGATAAAGAAAAATAATATTTGGGCTTAAAAAAAAAACAGTAATAAAGTTTGTTTTAAAATATATTTGAAAATTTAAATTCAAATTTAGTGTAGCACAAAATTTAAATAATACTTAGCTAAAAGTAATGGAGAGTAATTGATAAATAAAATTATTAGAATGTAAGTATTATACATTTTTTCTCTCTCTTTCTCTTTTATTAAGCATAAATTGAAACAATTACTAAGAAAAATAAGATCCTAAGAGGTAGCAATGTGAAAAATATTCAAACAAAATCCTAAAGCCATAAATATCAAAAATCGGTACAAAAGTATTCAAATGTCGCAACTAATTTGGGACAGACGGAGTACTTCATAGCCAAAAAAAAAAAAAAAAAAATGTTAGACATGCCGTGCTGAATTGCCCTTTTAGGAATAATTCAGCTGGTAAAGGTTTCGTCAGAGCCGTCCCTAGGAAAGGCGAGGCCGGGTGCGAGAACTTTTGTGAGGCCTTTTCCTTCTAGAGTCAATTGAATCGGGCCAGGTAGACATTCATTTTTAGGGTTTCCTATTCATCTGACTAAACTCTATTAGTCTCAATTCTCTGTTTGTCTCTCAGAGTTCGTTCTCCAAAACTGACGTAAGTTAGAGACATGAAATTTTGTACTTATAGCTGAATACGTCTGATCACATGCAAATCATAAAATTTTAGAAAATTCTTGCATAATCTTAATTAAATGGATTAATTCATCCCATCCGATCATTTATTTCTGCGATATAGATTTTAAAACAAAGCCTTAATTTCTCTCTCTCTTTTTTTTTTTCTTTTTCAAGGAATATTTTTTGCTTTCGAATGTCTGTGGATAACTTTTTATCGATAAAAGTTTTCCGTTTTATAAATAATCATTTTTTAAAATCTAAATTTACTCGTAAAATAAATAACTTGCAGCAATTTAAAAAAAATGATGTTTTTAAAATTCATCTTTTTTATTTTTATTACAATTTATTTATTTTATTTTATTTTTAACCGAGCGCGAGGCTTTTTTAGGCGCGAGGCCCTGTGCGGCCGCACCTGTCGCACACCCCTAAGGACGGCTCTGGGTTTCGTTCAATTTATTCAACATTCACTATTTACTCCAATCTTAAGAGCCTGCATCAGTCAAACCGAAACTGAAAATCCTATCACAAACCTATGCGTGTTGCCACCAGGAAGGCGTATCCCGAACCCAAAGATTGACACTTTAAAAGACCAATGATATTTTCCAAGCTTGTAATTAATAAGAAAATGGTCATCTCACGCCACCCTTTACCTCCAGGCGATAAAAAGGGGATAAGATACCCCAGGAAGAAAAAAGTCATTAGCAAATGCTAAAAACTCTCGCACCTTTTCCATACTGATAGCCCGAGGGATATGTGCATTTGGAACAAGTCGACATTGACCTTTTTTGTTAGATAGTTTCAAGTGAAATTGAATCATTTATATGTAATTTTAAAAGACAACATACAGATCGTGATTATTATGTCAGAGATTGCACATTAAACATTTTCCAAAGAATCTCCTCTACATTTTAATATTTTTAAATGATTTTTTTAGCATTGAATAGCTGAGATCATTGAACTGTACAAAGACCGTTTTATATTTTTTCGATTTTGTTACGAGTATTTTATAGTGGCTTACATCAATAAAGCGAAATCCCAAGATAGAAATTTTTAAGATATCTCGTTTGTATTTTAATATTTTAAAATGATTTTTTTAGCATTGAACAGCTGAGATTTTTCGGTATAAAGACCGTTTTGTACTTTTTTGATTTTGTTTACAGGTGTTTTAAAGAGGCTACTTCAGTCAAGTGAAATACAATGGAAGAAATTTATAAAAATATCTCTTCTACATTTTTATATTTTTAAATTATTTTTTGGCATTCGATATCTCAGATATTTCGGTACAAAGACCATTTTGTACTTTTTCGACCTTCTTTAGGGGAATTTTAAAAAGCTACTTCAGTCAAATGAAATCCAATGGAAGAAATTTATAAAAATATCTCTTCTACATTTTAATATTTTTAAATGAATTTTTGTCATTGGATAGCTGAGATCTTTCGGTACAAAGATCGTTTTGTACTTTTTCGACTTTGTTTAGGGAAATTTTAAAAAATCTACTTCAGTCAAGTGAAATCCAGTGGTAGAATTTTATAAAAATATCTCTTCTGCATTTTAATATTTTTAAATTATTTTTTAGCATTCGATATCTCAGATCTATCGGTACAAAGACCGTTTACAGAACTTTTTCGACTTTGTTTAGGGGAATTTTAAAAAATCTACTTCAGTCAAGTGAAATCCAGTGGTAGGAATTTATAAAAATATCTCTTCTACATTTTAATATTTTAAAATTATTTTTTGGCATTCGATATCTCAGATCTTTCGGTACAAAGACCGTTTTGTACTTTTTCGACTTTGTTTAGGGGAACTTTAAAAAAGCTATTTCAGTCAAGTGAAATCCAATGGTAGAAATTTATAAAAATATCTCTTCTACATTTTAATATTTTTAAATGATTTTTTTGTCATTGGATAGCTTAGATCTTTCTCTACAAAGACCGTTTTGTACTTTTTCGACTTTGTTTAGGGGAATTTTAAAAAAGCTACTTCAGTCAAGTGAAATCCAATGGTAGGAATTTATAAAAATATGTCTTCTACATTTTAATATTTTAAAATGATTTTTATGTCATGGGATGGCTGAGATCTTTCTGTACAAAGACCGTTTTTTATATTTTCGACTTTCTCTAGGGGAATTTTAAAAAAGCTACTTCAGTCAAGTGAAATCCAATGCTAGAAATTTCTAAAAATATCTCTTCTATATTTTAATATTTTTAAATGATTTTTTGTCATGTTATAGCTCAGATCTTTCGGTACAAAGACCGTTTTGTACTTTTTCGACTCTGTTTAGGGGAATTTTAAAAAAGCTACTTCAGTGAAGTGAAATCCAATGGTAGAAATTTATAAAAATATCTCTTCTACATTTTAATATTTGTAAATCATTATTTGGCATTCGATATCTCAGATCTTTTGGTACAAAGACCGTTTTGTATTTTTTTTGATTTTGTTTACAGTTGTTTTAAAGAGGTTACTTCAGTCAAATGAAATCCAATGGTAGAATTTATAAAAATATCTCTTCTACATTTTAATATTTTTAAATGTTTTTTTGTCATTGAATAGCTGAGATCTTTCGGTAAAAAGACCTTTTTCTTTACAGCTGTTTTAAAGAGGCTACTTCAGTCAACCGAAATCCTATAGTAAAATTTTATAAGTATGTCTTTTCGACATTTAAAGATTTTTAAATGATTTTTTGTCATGGGATAGCTGAGATCTTTAGGTACAAATACCGTTTTGTATTTTTTTATATTTTGTTTACAGGTATTTTAAAGAGGCTACATCAGTCAAGTGAAATCCAATGGTAGAAATTTATAAAAATATATCTTCTACATTTTAATATTTTGAAATGACTTTTTTTTTTTTTTTTTTTTTTTTTTTTGTCATTGGATAGCTTAGATCTTTCGGTACAAAGACCGTTTTGTACTTTTTCGACTTTGTTTAAGGGAATTTTAAAAAAGCTACTTCAGTCAAGTGAAATCCAATGGTAGGAATTTATAAAAATATCTCTTCTACATTTTAATATTTTTAAATGATTTTTTTGGCATTGGATAGCTGTGATCTTTCGGAACAAAGACTGTTTTGTACTTTTTTGATTTTGTTTACAGGTGTTTTAAAGAAGCTACTTCATTCAAGCAAAATCCTATAGTAGAATTTTATAAATATGTCTTTTTACTTTTAAAGATTTTTAAATGATTTTTTGGCATTCGATGTCTCAGATCTTTCGGTACAAAGACCGTTTTGTACTTTTTTGACTTTGTTTAGGATAATTTTAAAAAAGCTACTTCAGTCAAGTGAAATCAAATGGTAGTAATAACAAAAAAAAAAAGAATATCTTCTACATTTTAATGTTTTTAAATGTTTTTTTTGGCATTGGATATCTCAGATCTTTCGGCACAAAGACCGTTTTGTACTTTTTTGACTTTGTTTAAGGGAATTTTAAAAAAGCTACTTCAGTCAAGTGAAATCCAATGAAAGAAATTTATAAAAGTATCTCTTCTATATTTTAATATTTTTAAAGAAACAGGAAACTTGTCAAAGAAACAGGATCACAGAACTATTATTGGCGCATTTATGAACTATTCGTATTTGCCTCAACTAGTCTGTTCACAAGTGCCCCACATAGCCATTAGAGTTAAATTGACAAATCATTGACATTTCTCAATTTTAGAAGAAATTTTTTATCGGAAATATTTTAGTTTTCATAGCATACGTTAAAACAGTAAAATTTAAATAAATGAATGAATAAATAAAGTTATTCGCTTAGCGATTTGTTACTGAGATTTTATTTTTGAGATCGATAAACAGACTGTAATTGACTACTAAAGAAAAATAAAATGTTAAAGAGCTTCAAGAAAGTTTTACCATATGTCTGCCGGGGCTGTCATTGCTAGTAATTAAAAAATAAATAAATAAATAAATAAAAATAATATTAATAGTAATAATTGTAAAAAAATTGCTTCATTTTATCACCTTAATTCCAAATTAGTACCTAATAAGAAAGAGAGAGGAAAAACTTTTAATCGCGGTTTCTATGCCTGTTTATTGAATTTAATGAAATATGATAATGACTTTATTTATATATGATTTTGCTCTAATAACTAACAGAATAAAATGTAAATATATTTATAAATAACCATTTAAATACGTAATCACAATTTGAACTTTCAATATTTTTATTAATTACATCAGTAGTTACATGGTACAAAGAAAAATAAATATCTTGTTTATGAACACTTTCAATGATATATACAATATGTTAAGCTAAACAAAGATAATACAAATTTTATTTACACAATTTGCGTCCACAAAGGCATATTTGCTACATTTTGGAAATCAGATTAGCGTATTTAATAATAATTCTGGTAATATCTATGAATTTACACTTTCTAAACATAAAAAATTTCTAAAAATTTACATTTTCTAAATATTAACAAATCTAAAGCATTATTAGACTTACGAACAGCACTTGAAATATCATTATCAAAATGTAAATATTTTAAAACATTTTAGTTTTCTTTAAAATTCTGAGAGTTTCAGTTTTCAATAGCTCTACTAAGTGTCCCCCCCCCCTTCAAATATTACTTCACATTTATTTTCTATTATGTAAACAAACACGAAATTACAAATTTTGCTATGTGCAAAGCATTTTTCGTATTTTGTCTCCATCTGAAATCTCCTTCGAAAACAGAGTAATAAATAAAAAGAATAAATTAAAAATCATTTTTATGTAGAATGCATTACTTATAGTACAAAATAAAATAATATATATATATATATAGGGTAGATGTGCCATTTCAGTAACTTTATTTATTTATTTATTTTAGGTTATACAAGTTGTTAAAGATATATTATTTTCTGTCTTAAATATTTCATGATTCATTTCTGACAAAACTGCTCTGTACACAACAAAATACTTATAATATTAAATTTATAGAAGTAAATAGAAAGAGAAATGAAACTAGAGTAGTCTTTTAAAGAGGCTACTTCAGCCAAGTGAATTCCAATGGTAGAAATTTATAAAAATATCTCGTCTACATTTTAATATTTTTAAATGATTCTTTTGTCATGTGATAGCTAAGATCTTTCGGTACAAAGACCGTTTTGTACTTTTTAGACTTTTATTAGGGGAATTTTAAAAAAGCTACTTCTGTCAAGTGAAATCCAATGGTAGAAATTTATAAAAATATCTCTTCTACATTTTAATATTTTTAAATGATTGTTTTGTCATTGGACAACTAAGATCTTCCGGTACAAAGACCGTTTTGTACTTGTACGACTTTGTTTAGGGGAATTTTAAAAAAGCTACTTCAGTCAAGAGAATTCCAATAGTAGAAATTTATAAAAATATCTCGTCTACATTTTAATATTTTTAAATGATTCTGTTGTCATGGGATAGCTAAGATATTTCGGTACAAAGGCCGTTTTGTACTTTTTCGACTTTGTTTACAGGTGTTTAAAAGAGGCTACTTCAGTCAAGTGAAATCTATTGGTAGAAATTTATAAAAATATCTCGTATACATTTTAATATTTTTAAATGATTTTTTCTCATTTGATAGTTGAGATCTTTCTGTACGAAGAATGTTTTTACTTTTTTGATTTTGTTTACAGGTGTTTTAAAGACGCTACTTCAGTCAAGTAAATTCCAATGGTAGAAATTTATAAAAATATCAGTTGTACATTTTAATATTTTTAAATGATTTTTTGTCATGGGATAGCTGAGTTCATTCGGTACAAACACCGTTTTGTACTTTTTTGACTTTTATTAGGGGAATTTTAAAAAATTTACTTCCTACAAGTGAAATCCAATGGTAGAAATTTATAAAAATATCTCTTCTATATTTTAATATTTTTAAATGATTTTTTGTCATTGGATAGCTAAGATCTTTCGGTACAAAGACCGTTTTGTACTTTTTAGACTTTCTTTAGGGGAATTTTAAAAAAGCTACTTCTGTCAAGTGAAATCCAATGGTAGAAATTTATAAAAGTATCTCTTCTACATTTTAATATTTTTAAATGTTTTCATCTCATTTGATATTTGAGATCTTTCGGTACAAAGACCGTTTTGTACTTTTTCGACTTTGTTTATGAGAATTTTTAAAAAGCTACTTCAGTAATATGAAATCAAATGGTAGAAATTTATAAAATTCTTTCTTCTACATTTTAATATTTTTAAGGGATTTTTTGTCATTGGATAGCTGAGATGTTTCGGTACAAAGACCGTTTTTGCTTTTTTGATTTTGTTTACAGGTGTTTTAAAGAGGCTACTTCAGTCAAGTGAATTCCATTGGTAGAAATTTATAAAAATATCACTTGTACATTTTAATATTTTTAAATATTTTTTTGTCATGGGATAGCTGAGTTCTTTCGGTACAAACACCGTTTTGTACTTTTTAGACTTTTATTAGGGGAATTTTAAAAAAGCTACTTCTGTCAAGTGAAATCCAATGGTAGAAATTTATAAAAATATCTCTTCTACATTTTAATATTTTTTAAATATTTTTTGTCATGGGATAGCTGAGTTCTTTCGGTACAAAGACCGTTTTGTACTTTTTAGACTTTTATTAGGGGAATTTTAAAAAAGCTACTTCTGTCAAGTGAAATCCAATGGTAGAAATTTATAAAAATATCTCTTCTACATTTTAATATTTTTAATTGATTGTTTTGTCATTGGACAACTAAGATCTTCCGGTACAAAGACCGTTTTGTACTTGTACGACTTTGTTTAGGGGAATTTTAAAAAAGCTACTTCAGTCAAGAGAATTCCAATAGTAGAAATTTACAAAAATATCTCGTCTACATTTTAATATTTTTAAATGATTCTTTTGTCATTGGATAGCTGAGATCTTTCGGTACAAAGACCGTTTTGTACTTTTTTTTTAATTTTGTTTACAGGTGTTTTAAAGAGGCTACTTCAGCCAAGTGAATTCCAATGGTAGAAATTTATAAAAATATCTCGTCTACATTTTAATATTTTTAAATGATTCTTCTGTCATGGGATAGCTAAGATCTTTCGGTACAAAGACCATTCTGTACTTTTTAGACTTTTATTAGGGGAATTTTTAAAAAGCTACTTCAGTCAAGTGAAATCCAATGGTAGAAATTTATAAAAATATCTCTTCTACATTTTAATATTTTTAAATGATTTTTTCTCATTTGATAGTTGAGATCTTTCGGTACAAAGACCGTTTTCTACTTTTTTCGATTTTGTTTACAGGTGTTTTAAAGAGGCTACTTCAGTCAAGTTAAATCCATTAGTAGAAATTTATTAAAATATCTCTTCTACATTTTAATATTTTTAAATGATTTTTTTGTCATTGGATAGCTAAGATCTTTCGTTACAAAGACCGTTTTGTACTTTTACGACATTATTTAGGGGAATTTTAAAAAAGCTACTTCAGTCAAGTGAATTACAATGGTAGAAATTTATAAAAATATCTCGTCTACATTTTAATATTTTTAAATGATTCTGTTGTCATGGGATAGCTAAGATCTGTCGGTACAAAGACCGTTTTGTTATTTTTCGACTTTGTTTACAGGTGTTTTAAAGAGGCTACTTCAGTCAAGTGAATTCCAATGGTAGAAATTTATAAAAATATCTCGTCTACATTTTAATATTTTTATATGATTCTTTTGTCATGGGATAGCAAAGATCTTTCAGTACAAAGACCGTTTTGTACTTTTTAGACTTTTATTAGTGGCATTTTAAAAAAGCTACTTCTGTCAAGTGAAATCCAATGGTAGAAATATATAAAAATATCTCTTCTACATTTTAATATTTTTAAATTATTTTTTGGCATTCGATATCTCAGATCTTTCGGTACAAAGTCCATTTATACTTTTTCGTCTTTGTTTAGGGGAATTTTAAAAAAGCTATTTCAGTCAAGTGAAATTCAATTGCATAAAATTATAAAAATATCTCTTCTACATTTTAATATTTTTAAATAATTTTTCTGTCATTGGATAGCTGAGATCTCTTTCTGTGTGAAGACCGTTTAGTACTTTTTTGGTGTTGTTTACAGGTGTTTAAAGAGGCTACTTCAGTCAAGCGAAATCCTGTAGTAGAAATTTATAAATGTATCTTTTCTACATTTAAATCTTTTTAAATGATTTTTTGGCATTGGATATCTGAGAGCTTGCGGTACAAAGACCGTTTTATATTTTTTCGAGTTTGCTATGGGGGTTTTAAAGGGGCTTACTTCAATCAAGCGAAATACTATGAAGTTTTGAAGTTCATATAAATATATATTTTTCTCTTCTACATTTTAATATTTTTAAATGATTTTTTTAGCATTGAATGTTAGAAATTTATAAAGATATCTCGTCTACAAGTAAATATAAACTGATGATTACCTCAATCAAGTAAAATCCCATGGTAGAAATTTATAAAGATATCTTTAAGATCATTTAAAAGTCATTTCTATAGATCATTTTAATACTTGTAATTTTTGTTTCATTATATAACTGATATCTTTCTTTACAAAGAACGTTTTATATCTTTTCGACTTTGTCACGGGTATTTTATAATTACTTACTTCAATAGAGCTAAATCACATTTTAGAAATTTTTAAAGATATCTCGTTTGTATTTTAATTGTCTTTAAACTTTTTTTCGGGGGGGGGGGGCATTAGATATCGGAGATTTCTCTGTACAAAGATCTTTTTACATTTTTTAGATTTTTTACGGGTATTTTAAAGTGTCTTACTTGAATAGAGAGAAATCCCATTATAGAAATTTATAAAGATATCTCGTCAACATTTTAATTTAAAATGATTTTTTTAGCATTGAATTTCTGAGATATTTCTGTACAAATACCTCTTTATATTTTTTTCGATTTTTTTACGGGTATTTTAAAGGTGTTTACTTCAATGAAGTGAAATCCTATGACAGAAATTTATAGAAATATCTCGTCTATATTTTAATAATTTTTTTTATATTGAACAGCTGAGATCTTTCTGTACAAAGACCGTATTACAATTTTTGATTTCGATACAGGTATTTTAAAGTGACTTACTTCAGTCAAGCGAAATCCCATTGTAGAAATTTATAAAAATATCTCGCCTACATTTAAAAAAATTATTTTTTTTTCTTACATTGAATAGCCTTTACGATTTCATTTATTTTAAAGAGGCTACTGCAGTTAAACGAAACAATGTCTTCGCTTTAAAGCTAATGCTATGAAAGAAATTTATAAAAGTTTATCGTCTGTGTTTTAATAGTTTTAAGTATTTTTTTTTCTTACTTTGCCTAGTTGATATCGATTTGCACAAAGGCCATTTTCTATTTTTCGATTTATTTTACGGGTATTAAAAAAAAAAAAAAAAAAAAAAAAAACTTTAATCAAGCTAAACAATTTACTAGCTTATAATAATTCTTTCGACGATAATCCAACGGTCGAAATTTATAAATAAATCTCGTCTGCATTTTAATATTTTTTTCCCCCTTTAATAGTTCAGAGCGATCTCTTCAAAGGCCTTTTTCTACTTTTTTAATTTTCTTTACAGGACAGTTTCATTTTCGGAACCGTTTTCAAAAGTGATATTATCCTCATATTTAAAATCTACAATCAGTATCGAAAAAAGTAAAAATCGGCCTCTATACTAACCATCGTCACCTATACTATGCAGAAAAAAAAATAATTAAAAATTGGAATGAAAATATGGCATCTTTATAAAAATCTTCCGTAGGTTTAGTATAATTGAGTTTGTCTTTTCGCGTGACTGAAAAAACCGTTATTCTAAAATTTAGATCAGTTAGACTATGACAGGCTTTGGAATATATACGTATTATTTAGTTAAAATAGTATAAGAACTTTAAAAATCATTCGTTTATCTTTCTGAAAGGGAAAAAGACAGGGAAGACAATTTATATACAATAAAGCATAAATGTATCATTTACGGATGTGAATTTTACCGCAACAGAATATATTTGCTAAAGTATTGTAAATTAGTCATAATTTTCGATAGAAGTGTCAAAATAAATATATTTCTATCTTTTAAATTAGTGTTATCCAATTTAATCATAAATTGCATAATAATTACTTTATATTTTAGAGTGGGTATACTGCAAACTTTTATTGATTAAAATAGAAATATTTATGAAATATTTATGAAAAGGAACATTTAAACTAATTCATTAAGAATTGTCTAAAAGAATGATACAAAAAAAAAAAAAAAAAAAAGACATAGAAAAATTTAATACAAATGTATTTATTCGCGAATATATCTATTCATTTTTAATGTCAGAACCATTGTTATTTTCTTTCTGCCCTTTCTTCTTTTCCCTTTGTCGACTGCAGATGACAAAAAGTTAATTCTGTTATGTTTTATGAATTAACGAATATATCACTTTGATGTTGTACGCAATTAAAGAATCTTTTTTAGAAATTAAACTTCAAATATATGGAAGAAAAATAATAAAAATGGTAAATCTGTTTTTATTCGAAATCAATAATGCTTTTAAAGTACATTTGAGATTAGATGCCTAATTAAACAAACTTTTTGAAATCAACATGTATTTACATCATTTCTGATCGAACTTCTTGCGTGAGATATCATGCATTCAGAAAAGGATGTTTTTATTTTTTCATCCTAAAGCAGCAAACAACATTTTACTAATAGCCACAGGCAAGATTTTACACCTTCGTCCCTGTAAGACTCCCTACAGGGTAAACCCACATCGTCTTTCACCCTAATTACTCTTAAGGCGTCTCCCTTTTAAAGGCGGAGTTAAACACCATTTTCGACTCTTTTAAATCAAAGTGCTTCAACTTTTTATACAAATAGCATAGATTAAATTTATTTAAAAATCAAAATAAAAAACATTTTCTGAAAGCTAAATAATTAAACTCTGCATGCTGTTTTACCAAATTTTAAAATGTCAAACAGATTTTTCGTAATAAGACATTAAAGGTGAATTTTAAAGACTATAAAATAACGCACTTGTATCGCCTTAAAATTCAAAAAAGAAATAAAATTTCAGAATGACGTGCATACTTTAAACCTACAGGTTTGCAAAACAACAAAAATTATTAAATTTGAGCAAAATGCAAAGGAATGAAAGCGATAAATTTCTTCCATTGAAATAACATTAGCCGTTTTATCTCGGAGCGTTACTGATGTAGGGCCTTAATTATAACTCTCCGTGACACAGAGAGCGGTAGAATACGATTTAGATTTGAGCGAAGAATAGATTACAAAAGTAGCAATAATATTATCTTACAGAAAACTTTTAAATAATTCCGGTGTAAAAGATTGCATTAAAAGTTCGTAAAAATACAGCCGAATAGGCATTGGAAACGCTTTTCAATCAAATTTCTCGATTTTTTTTCCTTATGTGTGTCTATATATTTGACAATGTATTATTTCCCCTATTTAGGCCAGTCAAATTGTCATAAATAGATGCAAAAATTCTGCTAGAAGTTTTTATGTTTTTAAACTGTTTATAGGGATGCTAGTAACAAGAATTAATGGTTTTCCAACAAAATATCTCGAGGCTAAATTTTGTGGAGCCAAAAAACCACAAAATTTTCGGACTTTTTTCAGTTTTTTGCCAATAACTCAAACATTATAAAATTTTTGCGTAAAATACTCAATTACAAAAAGAAAGAGCATTAAATTCTCGACAAATTTCATAATAAAACTGTTTTTCTAAAGCCATTATTAAGCGCGCTACAGCATTCTGAAAGCGACTTTCTTTTTCTAACTTTACGGAAAAATTGCAAAAACGAAAATTTGACACAATTTTAAATTATTTTATTCTCTTTAATGTAACTTATTTAAATTATAGGTATTTGCATGATACAAATCGTGATGAATTACAACGGTAACATTGTAAAAATTTAAGAACATTGTAACTTTTTTTGTATTTAGAGATTTAGTGTAAAACATTAATATTAGGTATTTAACTGATTGTAAGTAAAAAATACTTATGTTGACATTTTTATATCCTTTCCTTCTGGATAAATAATGTCGTTAACATTTTCGTAGTTGATTCCATTATATGTTTTACAAATTGTTGAGCATTGTAATCTTAATTTATCAAAAGAACATGCTTTGCTGAACCTTTCATTACAGCTACATGACACGGCATGGAGCAAGGATTCAGGTGCCGGGTTTTGGCACATTTGAACTGGCTGAAAGAAATCGTCCGACCTGTGAGCCCACCCCAATTCTTCAGGAGGGATGTTGTTTCCTAGCCTAGCTTGTAACTGATAATAACATCGGAGAAAATGATGCTGCGCAGCCTCTTGTGTTGGTGGTAGTCTTGCAAGATGAACTTTGCTTTTTGTGGCAGATTTAGCAAATAGCTGCAAACTTAAGGATTTCAATTTCTGTGTAGTATCTATGCATCCACTGTATAGTGCAGCATGGAATTTTTCTCCAACCTCGATGATTTCTTGACGGGTAGAACCTAATTTATTGAAGACGCAGGCTATTTCTCCAAGCTGATCATGTTTTTTCAAAGTGTTACAAAATTTTGACTTTCTTTGCCCAAAAAGAGCGGATGTTGTATCGCATCCGCTGATTGCATGAGTGAAAAGACCATTGATGTAATTAGTATTTGAACGACATGGTTGAAAACCATTTGGTTTCAATGTTACCTCCTCCTGGCTTTTGGAAAAATAGATTTTTTGTTGATAGCTTAAGCTCATCATGATCACGAGAAGGTCAATATCTTCTCCGACAATTACGACGCTTTCAAAAGATACGGCTCTTGAAATGACTGAGATAACTATCATGACATCAGCTTCTTCTTTTGCCTGCTCAACTTGAATTCTGTTATTTTGAAATTCTTATTTTGAAATTTTTAATTTGTTCTAAGAAATAAAATGAAGAAGCTCTTGTTTATGTCATTGGCTTCATCAACGGATGGTGCGAGTCGGCGCTCTCTTTTCTCTCCACTTGTTACAAATTGATCTAGTTTTACACAACAAAAACTATGATACCATGCATCTGCAAGTTAGGTTCGCATCTGCTAATCAGGTTCGTTCTGAATACGTTCAATTACTTTCTAAGACCATTCATCACCACGTTTTTCTGCAGCTTTCAAAATTTTAATTTTCGCTTTTAACTTCATTACTTTGTGAATCAAATTTCTCTTTGCTTAAGGCCTTTTTTATTGTTTTTCGTTGAAATCACCGGAATTACCTTTTTCACATAAGAAGCAATTATCTTGAAACTTGAAAGAAGTGTTCAATCTGAAGGACAAACTATAGTCTGTGTAGAATCTTCACTCCGACGAACATATGCTGCTATCATTCTCTCATTCGAATATGTTTTTCGGCAATCATCCTGTATTCTAACTTCCTTTCTACTTTCCAAAAAACTGATGAATATTACTTTTGATGAATATTACTTTGACGCTGAACGCTATGTTCAAAGAGCTTGGCAAGTCCTTTCTGGCTCACAACGCGAGTATCACTATTTGAAGTCGTTTGGCGAATGAAACACAATTTTCGATCGAACTCACTCATTTTTCATTACTGCACAAAAAGAAATAAAATAAACTGAATAACAGCATATTAGATGAGTATGTCTTTATAAAAGAACACTTGCATCTAAATCATTACGGCTCGAGAAAGTCACGTGGCCGCAATCTTCCATCTACATTCCATTTGTTTGTCCCTGGCCCTCCATTCCTTTATAATCGTTTTTCTTATAAGGTTTTTAGAATTTGTGCTTCTTCTGCCTTCCTTTCTTAAAACTTTCATTTCTCATCCATCAATAGGTGTATTTAATTTTCATTGTTGTGATGAAAAAAAGTTTTTTCTGATGGGAGGCGAAAAATAGGTCACTTTTTATAAAGTAAAAAAAAAGGGACATTTTCAAAAAACCATAGCGCGCTTAGTAATGGGTTTAGAAAAACGTTTTTATAACAAAAATTATAGAGAATTTAATGCTCTTTCTTTTTGTAATTGGGTATTTTAAGCAAAAAAATTATAATTTTTGAGTTATTGGCAAAAAACTGAAAAAAGTCCAAAAATTTTGGGGTTTTTTGGCTCCACAAAATTTAGCCTCGAGATATTTTGTTGGAAAACCACTAATTCTTGTTACTAGCATCCCCATAAACATTTTAAAAACATAAAATCTTCTAGCAGAATTTTTGCATCTATCGGCCCTTTTTTCTGACAATTTGACTGGCCTAATTATCACCTTTCAAATATTGATATTTTATGAGATAAAACTGTTTTTTTTAAATTTTATAAAAAAAACTCATTTTCTCAAAACTACTGAACCTAATGAATGCCATGTATAGAGTTTATATAGACATTAAAAATGCATAAATGGGAATTTTTGTATAATTTTCTGATTCTAAAAAATGTGTGAAAAAGGGGTTAAAAAATTTACAAATATAAAAGTCATATCTAATAGTTGTGCGAAAATTTCCATTTTCTTGTAAGATATTCCTCATGTGCGCTCGCACATTACATACAAATGCCGAAAGTTTGCGTTGGGTGTTACATATAAATATTTATGAAAGTATGTATAAAATTTATTAGAACCCATTTAAATGTGTTATTCAGGGCGGAGCTATCCAACTTCGACATCTGAAGATTTTTGGATTACCAGCAGATTATATGCCAACTTAGGTATTTTAGACTTCATTAAGCATATAGGTATAGGCAATAATTTTCAACACTGTCGAAACTGTTTCGATATCGATAGCATGTTCTGTATCGGAGACAATAAAGAAAAATATTTTTGCTTGGAAAACAACAACATTCTTCGATATCGAAATGTAACGAGAGTTATTTTAATGATTTTTACTTAAAAATTTTCACCTATTTCAACGAAGAATAAAAGGATTAATAGTTCCGTTATGTATATATATATATATATATATATATATATATATATATATATATGTATGTATGTATGTATATATATATATATATATAGTATATGTATGTATATATACCTATATATATGCATGTATTATTGACTTATTTTATTTTATTCTATTTATTTATTTTGCGAAAAAATTAAATAGTGATGTTATATAGCTAGAATAATAACCTAATGCATCCTTTTAATTCTGAAATATTATCTGGATTGTGTGCTAATATACAATTTTTTTACTCAATATATGTATGCTATTCGCAATTTTTGCTCCTTATGGCAGATTTTTGTGACTGTTAAATTCGAAGATAAATATTAGCGAAAGGTACATAATTTAAGTTAAAAGAAAAAAAAAAGTTGACAACATTGGATGATATTTTGCATTGAAAAACATATATTTCTATAATTTTGAACCGTTTAATATTTGATAAGATATTTTTTTTAAAAATAAATATTATTTAAAAAAAAAATCGAAAAATTACCAGGAGATTAAAATATTGTAAAGACAGAGCTAATTTTTTGCGAATATGTTATAAGATTATATACAAATACACAGTCGGGTTCAGGGATATAAGCCTTACTTTCAAGAACAATAACTTTTATGAGAGAAAAGAATCTGACATTTGATAATGTATTACACTGTTTTATACATAAAAATAAAAATGATTTTTTTTTTCTGTAACCACAAGATGTTTTTGAAAGAAACTTCCACTACAATCCCATTTCGGATTATCATTTTTAGATTACACGATTAGTAAAAAATAGAAATCATTCACTACAATAAACCTATTTCTGACTCAGGGTTCGCACAGTTCTGCCACTAAATTTTAAGAATATTTTCGAAGTGTTTCACTGCAGAAAAAATATCGTAAAATCTGTGAATGAAGGTGGGGGTTACGAATGTTGTGGTTTAAAAATTAAATGTAAATTTTCTTATTTTTAATAGTGGTGTCAGAGTCCTTGGAAATTCCAAGGAGTGTGCGAACCTTGCGACTATAACTATTACTATATCTAGAACTATTATTTAGAAATAAACATTTAACATGATGGTAAACAGGCATATCGCCGGTTAAAAAAATCCCTGTCGGCTGGGCCTATAGGCGGAGGTAGATTTCAAAGAGTGCTCATTTCAAAAAAATAAATAAATAAATAAATAAATAAATAAAATAAAATAAAAAAATAAAAAAATATGATTAGAGATAAACCCAGTTTAATAACTTCATTTGGCCGTTTATGAAAAATTTTTAATTTAATTTTTCTGCAAAAACTGGTTTTATCAGAATCATCTTAAGAAAAATTCAGCTCAAATGCCCATTTTTACAACATATTTTGAAATAGATTCTGAATTTATTAAAAAATCGACCAAAACAGTACATTATACAGTTCCTAAATAACAAAAAACTGTCAGTTGAATGCATTTGAGAAAAAAAATGAATTTAAAAATGAGTCATAAAATAACCGGTTTGTTGTTTGAATACATCCTTGATTCTTTAATCTTAATTGCTTCGGAAAATTTTGTGTGAAATACTCACTTTGACAGCATTTTTAAAAATATATTCAGCCTTTATAAAAAAAACTGGCCAATGCGTCACAGTATATAGTTTTTAAATAAGAGGATCTGTAAATTGGATGCTTTTGAGAGCGAAAATGGATTTTAAAACGAGTCATAAAAAACGCAATTTGCTATGTGAAAACTTCCTTAAATTTTCAAATCACGAAGACTTCGGGATATTCTGTTCAAAATACCCTTTTTGGTAGCCTTTTTCAAAATATATTCTGTCTTTATCAAAAAACCGATCAATGCATCACATTATATAGTTCCTAAATAAGAGGATCTGTAAATTGGATGCATTTGAAAACAAAAATGGATTTAAAAACGAGTCAGAAAAAAACGCAATTTCTTATTTGAATACTTCCTTCGATTTTCAGTCCCGATGACTTTCGAAAGTTCTGTTCAAAATACCCTTTTTGGTAGCCTTTTTTGAAATATATTCTGTCTTTATCAGAAAATTGACCAATGCGTCATTTTATACAGTTTCTAAATAAGAGGATCTACCATTTGGATGCGTTTAAAATCAAAAATGAATTTAAAAATGAGTCAGTTTTTTCTCCAACTCCTATTTTTGTTTAATTTCTTTTTGCTATACGAATTGGTCCTATGAAAGACTTGTCAATATAAAAGTTGTAGATATTTTTGAGAAGATGTAAAATAAATTTAATCAGATTTGATATCTTAAAAATTGACGGAGTTATGCATTTTTCTCTTTTTTCAGCGCCCTTTTTCTTTTCGTTTTTAATTTTTTTCGTCGGTAAAAGTTCTGTGAGGGAGTGACCTTTGCATAAAGGCACTCTAGTATTTCTGAGATCGTGACGTCAATAATTTAACATGTGTAAGCGTAAAAGCGACATCCATCCTCTCTTTTACTTTAACTTTCTAGAGTGTGTGTGCTCTTTCGGATTCTGCAGTTAACTCGCGGTTATTAGTAATATGTTAATGTGAAGTATCTCAGTTTGCAGCATATAAAAGCTTGGGTGTGAGTGTATGGTGAGTGTCTCTGGCATTAGTCAGCGAGAGAGCATCTGTGGCGTTAGTCAGCGTGGGAGCATCTGTGGCGTTAGTCAGCGAGTGAGTATCTCTGCAATCGACATTAGATAGCGAAGTGCTAGCAAATTGAAGGTAGCAGCGGGCCTCCAGTGAAGTGTAAAGGAGTTTCGATATTTGACTTGAGAGTTGGCCGTGGTAAGAAACTTCATTTTGATTATTTGTGAATAAAGAATTACACACAGCCACGGGCTGTCTAATTAAGCTTTATCTAGCAGCTCAGCCAAGACATAGTGAGAAGTATTAGAAGGTGCCACGATTGAGCTAGGCCGGAGCCTGTCCTGTGAGTATGCGTTTAGCTTTTTCATAGTATTCTCAGTTGTGTAAAATTAAGACTTGCTCCACTTCCCTTCAGCCCTCATCATTTTAATAAACTTTGTTGTTTTATCTTAATTACTGAGTATGTCTGCATTTAACCTCCACCACGACCAACCAATCGCTACAAATGACACTCAACGTGTATATAACGTTACAGTTCATCCTATCAAAAACTTGTAAATACAAAAGTTTTAGATAATTTTAAGAACATTTACAAAAAATTTAGTTGGACTTAATATCTTGAAAATTGACGAAGTTATGAATTTTTTTCTCTCAAAATTCCTGTTTTTTTCGCCCCTTGAGCCCACTTCTAAATTTATCAGAAATCTGTCATGCATATACTTTTGGCCCATTTTTAAGAAGTTATATAAACTCTAAACCGATTCGATATCTACTTTAATTAAGAAGTTATGGCGTTTTTTTGGTTTTCACAAAAACGCCCCCTATTCCGACCCCTTTGGTCCGATTTTGCCCATTAACGAACTTAGCCAAGATTTTATCCCTTTTGATTTTATGTACCAGTTTGGTGGAGATTGGTGAAGAATTATAGAAGTTATCGTGTCCATAAAAAAGTGAGATATATAGATAGATAGATAAACTGGTGCGATTGCAATAGGTAGTATTTCTTACGAAATCTACCTAAAAAGCTTGAAACTAGTCATTATAACATCTCCTTATAAAAACTAGTGAAATCCTTTTTCACTTAAATTGACTGCGATGCGATCACTGTCATTACATTTCGACATCGAAGAATGTAGTTTGTTTCTATTCCAAACATATTTTTCCCTGTTGTTGTATTGGACACCAGCAACATATTTGATATCGAAATAGTATCGTCAGTGTTGAAAATGATGCCCATGTGCTTATTAAAATTTAAAATACAGCAATTCTGTAAGTGTATATTCAAAAAATTCTTCAGGTGTCGAAGACGATAGCTCCGACCCAAATATCGCCTTTAAATGTAATACCTTTCACACCTTTAACGCCTTTAATCTACGTAAATTATTTATGTACACATTTATTTCTTTTTAACTTAGTCAGAATCATCATTAATTTGGTTTAATTAAATTGTGTGCATCAAAAAGACGCATTGCATTGTGCAGTTGATCTCCACTTCCATGACATTAGAAACCAGTTATAATCTGAATCTTGCCAGCCAATCAGAAAGGCTCAAGATCTAAACAGAGTAGGTATTATGAATATGAGTGCGGGAGATACAAGCTCCGCCCTCCCCCAGCCGCCTTTAGATTTAGAATTTAAGAAGGTTTAGGATTTCATTCTTGTTAATGATTACTTTAATCAAGAGCCCACCCTATAGTGCCGTAGCTAGAGCATTTTGTTTGGGGGGCAGGGGGGGGGAGATCGAATTTACCGAATGTTAATTGAAAATCACCGAATGATTGTGGTTTAATTTTCTATTTTTAATTTTTATATCTTATTATATTTTAGAATGAGCACTGTGAATATAAATGTATCTCTGGTAGGGATACACAACTTTTTCAAGAGAAGGGCCACTTAACATATATGTTTGGGTGATCGAGGGCCACATCAATAACACGAAGAGAATTCTATTTTAGTTTCTAAGGGTATATCAACAGTTTTAACGCTTCCATATATATAACAGATATCGCAAGGATTATTTTCAAGATGAAATAATAATCCTTGATTTTCCGGGCAGATTAAATTTTGTTTTGTTAAAAGTAATAAAAAAACAAACATAAGTGGCTAATGCTGAATAAAAAATTTTAGCTTTACGAACTAAGGGAAGCAAGGGCGGCGCCATATGCCCCCCGTTGGCCATACCTCCCCCCCCCCCATCGGGGACAATTTGATGTCGTTGGGGAAAATATTTTGACTTTTGAATTTCGTCTCCGTCAAGTTAAGTCAACATATAAAGATTTTTTTTTTTTAATATTAAACTCAGATTGACTAAATTAATTCCTTTGAATACGAATCGGTTTCTGACTGAATTTTGATTCTTGCAGATTGTGTTCAGATAAACCGGATCTTAAAAAAAAAAAAAAAAAAAGAAAAGAAATTCGAATTTTTTAAAATAAAAATCTATATAGATGACTACATAGGATGATATATGAATGACTCTGTACGTGTATTTTTTTTTTTTTTTTTTTTTTTTTTTTTAAGATTATTTAGTTTTGTCGGGACTGTCTTGGATGACAAATAAAATGCTGCTTCGGGTCGGGCAAACTGAACCTCACTACGACTCGCAATCTGGATCGGATTGGGTTGAGTCTAATCTTTTGTCGTTCAGGGTCGGATTCCAGTTGGGTTAATTGTTTCAGGTCGGGTTCGGATGTTGACACTTATGGTTCTTGATTCAAAATCGATCTCTTAAAAGAATTTACAAAATTTATTTTAAGTTGAAAAATTATATATTGAATGTTAATGAGTTTATAGATGCTGATTTTTTACTTAAAAGTTAAAACTGATACTAGAGATATATTTTTACATAATTGCATTATAGTATGGATATATTTTTTCATCAGTTACGGTTGGGATCTATTTGAGGCTGAAATATTTCGAGTTCAAATCGAAATGTGGAAATGTCGGGCTCCGATCGCGTTTCGGGTAGATTCCTGCATCACCTTGAGAAATTAAACCCAACTCGACAGGCGATTTGAGTCGGATCTGGCTGAAGTTAATATTTTTTCGGAGAGTTTCGGATTGACTTCTATTTTTCAAGTCGGGTCCATTTTAATTGTTTTAGCGTAATGGGTTCGATTCTATCTCATTTCTCAAATGTATCGCCGAAGTATATTTTAAATTTAAGATTTTATTATTTGAATGCCAATGAGTGCATAAACTGATACATTAATTTTTCTACATAAAATATATAATTGATATTGGAGGTCGAAGATTTTCGAGTTCGGATCATCTACGTTTTTAAAAATGGTTGAGGTTGAATGGATACAGAATTAACTAGTTCAGGTCGGGTATAACCCAATCCGCGGGAGGACTCTATGCGCGCAAAATAATCCGTGAATTGAACTATTTTTTCCCTTGATTATATATCTATATAATAAAGGCCAAACGTATCTGTGCGTAACGCATACGTCATGTTTTGAATGGCAACACTGTCCGATGAAATTTCGGTTTTGCAATTTTCGCTATTGTAAATTTTTTAACTTCTAGACATTGCACGTTTTCAATCTTTACACCATCGTTTAGAGGAAAAAATGCACTTTTAAATGCCGTTTGTTAGAAAACTGTATCTCAATTTGTTTTTGAGATATTAATTTTTTTGTAGTTTTTGGTTCACTTTCTCAAATGGTGGCAACTTGAGTATCGCATTTATGTGGGAAAGAGAAGAAAAATAGCCATAGAGTAAAAAAGAAAAAAAAAATAGAGATACAGTTTAGTGGCTAGAGGTGACGCCATAAATGTAACCCTAAAATTCGCTGCATTGCATCAAACACAACCGCGTGCTTTTCCAAAAAATTAAAAGTTTTAGCGATGCAATTTTAATTGATAACACAATGAAATGCTATTTTATAATCAGATCTTTTTCATTTAGAGAAAAAATGATGCTAAAAAATTCGGCCTGTGTTCCACGTGATTGTTTTGCTTGGGCCGAATGAGAGACCTAAATTGGAAAATTAACGCCCATCAAACCGTTTTAATTGCATACTGCACCTCCATCTATCTCTTTTCGCCATGAAAAATAACAGATCACTGTATATTTTAGTTGTCATTTTTTCATAGCAACTGAAAAAAATAGTAATTAAAAACCTGTTATGTCAATATATCGTCGGCTATAAAACCCGGTGAATGTTTTTGGTTTTATTTCGTTTTTATCTATGAATTTAATGGACTTTTAGTTCGTTGTAAACTTATTTTACAAAAGATACATCAATTAACCTTTACAAAAATGTATTTTAAAGTATATCTGGGTGTCATATTTCCTTAGTTGTTTTTAAAAACTGAGAATGCAATTTTATTCTTTGGCGAAATCTTTGTCTAATAACTTCTATCTTACGTCTAATATGGAAGTACCGATAATTTTTAAAGCTGTATATGATTACATAAATAATATGTTTCATATAAAATTGCTGTTTGGAATTAGTTGGCAGTTTAAAAAGCATATTACGCAGAAAAAATTTATTAGACTTTCCAATTTTAAATTTTAAAAAAGTTTTTCATCTTTACTTTGTGACCCGGGAAACCCGGGTTCGGTGTACTAGTTCCGTTAAAACAGAAAAATTTGCTTTAAATTTTGCTTTCATGCGCTTTAATTTTACTATTTCACCCCCCCCCCCCGCAAAAAATACAGAAAAAACACCATTTACCTGAAAGATTGACAGGTAAAGCAACATGTTCGTCAAATTACATGGGTGTTCTGGCAGCTTTCCTGCTTAGTACTTTTTCGTATTAGAAACGGAATTTATAAATCCAATATAGATAATCTTATAAGGCCTGTATAGGATTACCTATAATCTTATAGGTAATCCTAAATATAGGTATAAAACAGAAATCTTAGATCAAAATTTTCGAAAAATGTCCAATCAGAAAGAAGGCAGAAATTGCTTAAAATAATAGAAAAGTCTTTTCAAATCACAGGGATATTTCGGCATTGTCACGACGGACGCTTTTCGCTGTTATTAAAATAACGCACTTTTAGGTTTTCAACTATTTTAGAAGTTTTCACTTCATTTACATTTATCTTTTGTTTTTAATTTGGGAATTTTGCATTTAAGTTTTTATTTCAGATTTAAATTATAGTCTTAAAAACAGATCCAGCTTAAAAAAATCTGCTTTAATTTACACATTTTCTCCAAAATACAGAAAATTCATCAATCTAGTGCAAAAACCACGTGAAATCCTCCAATATCTAAAGTTGCATTTTTGTTGAATCAAAAAACTGTCCAGTTTACTGAGCAGTAACACTGTGTACTAGATTTTTCTATCTGAAACTGATCTTTTACGTATCTCTATTTTCTCTCAAAATAATGAAAAGTTCGTGAACCGAATCTAAATTCTACAATCAAAACACCAGAATTTTTTCAAGTAATAGAAAAATTCGTTCCAATAACATGTGCGTTCCGGCAACGTATTGTCTGTACATTTTATTTCTGGCGAAATGTTTTTTGAGAGTGTATGGAATAATAATTACTTTTTCTCAAAAGTAACAAAAATAGAAAATAATGAAAAAAGTAAAATGCGGTATTTATGAAGTAATATAAGGTACATATTTCAAAAATTGTAGTTCGATTAATTAATTTCACTCCGGCAAATACATTCAAATCAAATTAAAAAAATATATATATTTAGCATAGAAACGTGTTCAAATGGAACGAAAAAAGATACGAAGAACTTTCAATTTTATACACATTTTGTTCTTAGTAAGTATGCTGTTTCTTTATACTTGTATTTTTACTTAGATTTCAATCTACGATGTTTAAACCACAGAACAGCTGCAATTTACTAAACGGAAATACATGCCTATCTGTTTTGACTAGTTCTCAAGTTCTGATGTGCAAGTTAATATAAAACAAAGTTTTCGTTAATTGAAATAAAGAGATTGATGAATAATATTTTTTAGCTTCAACAGACAGTAAAAATAACATTTATATATCTCAAAGTGGCTACCAAGAAAAAAAAAAAAACCTGTATTGTGATAGACCGGCAGGCTATTTCAAAGTTAGATAGATGCAGTACTCTATTTTCGTGAATTGTCCATTGACCATAGATATAAGGAATTATTATTATTAGTAGTAGTAGTAGTATTATTAGGATGAGCGAAGCGAATCCTCTACTAGGCCACTCAAATTACAATTTGTCGTACACTTTACAAAAAAACTATTCAATATTTTGATTTCAAATTAAACACAAAAATAAAATATGATCTGTAGATTTGCAGAATATAATTTTTTTTACAGTAAAACGTTAAAAAAATATTATTTTAATTAATTTATTTTACATGCATTTCCAATACGGACGCATTTTAGCAAATAAATAAAAAATGAAACGCGTATATTTTCAGAAAAAAAAATATATAAATCATGGAGTAAGTGATTATAGATAGAATCACGATTAATTTAATAAATAAAATATGTTTTCATTATTCAGCAAAATCGTTTGCACAAATGACACTTAAACATTTTAAAAGAATTGTATTATGGATTTTTTTTTTTTTTTTTTTTTTTTGTAAAGTGGCAACAAAAGAATTGTAAACAAATAAAATGAATTGTTAAATTTGTTATATAAATGAAAAATTAAAAGAATTGCGTGAACTTGTTGCCTCGATTCAAGCTCTTTATAAATGTGCTAAAGGAAAAGTTGGCCGATTCAGAAATGACAAGTGGACTTCAACCATTTCTTACTTTATCATTTGTATCGAAAGTAATGTTACGTTCTTATTTGTGGACCGAAAAAGGTTTAGTGAACGGGACTTTAGACTTTGTTGCACGTATTAAAGAAAATCACAAGCCACCAGACTAGATACCGCGAATAATCATGGATAAATTTGAATACTACAATAATTTAACTTAAAAGAATTGGTGCGTACCAATTCTCCCAATACAGTAGACTCCCTCAAATCCGCACAGCTTGGGACCAGAGATTTTGCGGATTTCTGGTCATTGCTTTGTTTACATTTTTTAAACAGTAATTTGAATGCAATTAATAATCCAATTGAAATTATAATGTATGCTTACAATATAATAAAATATTAAAGTAAGTAATAAACTAAAATAATAAAAAATTAGATCATTTTTAAAATGATTAAAATATTAAAAACAAAGGTCTAATTAATAATGTATGATTAAGTGTTCATTATAAAGATGAGATGTATTTTGAATAAATTATTCGATGAAACTTGCCTCATAAATAATGTACAATACTAATTCAGATCAAAATAATAAAGTAAGGAGGTTTTATTCCAGGTTTAGCCACACTTAGTGACAAAAAAAAAAAAAAAAAAAAAAAAAAAAAAAAAAAAGCTTGATTAAGACATATATATTTGGTAAGATTATGATTATCATTGATAACAGGAATATCTTGAATTTTTTCAGAAATAAATTTATTTTTCCTTCAAGAGAAAACATTAAGAAAGTAATAGTAACAAAAATTACAAATTAAAATATATTTGGAATTGATATAAAACAAAAAAAGTAAAATTTTGTCCTTATATCTGAACTGAATGCTTCATTGTTTACATCCGTAAATTATGTGCGGATTTTAGAGAGTTGCGGATTTTAGGTTTGCGGATTTGAGGGAGTCTACTGTAATTGAATTCTGGAAATATAGAAGCATAAATTGCTCAAGGAAAGAATTTCTTCTGCAGTTAGCTTTTGCTGTTACAATTCATAAATCCCAAGGTTTAACATTAGATGAAGCAGTTGTAGATATTGAGGATATATAGGCACCAGTTGGCTTAAAAACGTACGTAACGTTGTCAAGAGTGAAAATCCTTCAAAATTAAGCATTCAATAGAAATCTTCCTTGCGAAAAATTCTTTAATATCAAAAATTCTCATGCACTAACATGTATAAAAACGAAGAAATTAGACTAAAAAGTTTTACAGTTAAAAATTCATAGTATCGACGAGAGCAGATTTCAAATGTTTTTCCAGAAAATAGGATTTTGAAGAAGTAACTTTCTTCAAGCTTTCTTCAAATATATTATTCTAAAATAGCTATCAAAGATTATTTGATGTTAATTACAAAGATTGGAAACATGCATATTTCAAACACACCAGTGGCTACTAGAAATTGTAAAAAAAATCTTTAAAAGAATTTTTAGTTGAAAATTTAAAAATATTTTGTAAAAGTTTGCTTCGAAAATATTTTTTTATGCCAGTCTTACATCATAAATAGAAAATTCCTAGGAAATTGATAGTTATTTGGCTGAACTTACATTTGTAGAATTAAAATGCGCCAAAACATAAAATAACGTTTTTGTTTAATAAAGATGCAAAAATAATATTAAAAAATATTGTTACTTTCAAATATATGCTTTATAAAAAAAATGCTTCGCGAATCCAAACAAAGCATGGCTTTTGTTAGTTATTATTATTATTATTATTATTATTATTATTATTATTATTATTATTATTATTTTTTTTTTAAGGAGTTAAGATTTAAAGTTTCAAGACTTTTATAACAGTAAGTCCAAAAAATTTCTTATTTATTTGCGTTTATTTGATTTGATATTTTTATCGTTAGTGATTTGATATTTTTACCCGAGCATTTTAATTTAAAAATTGCTTTATACACAGAATTCGTACTTTTGTTGATAATAACAATTTAACTAATGCTTTTGGAAGTTTTTCACTTATATTTTTGCATTCAGTAATACATACAGTAGAGCTTCGATTATTCGAACCGGTCGGGACCCAGGCTGATCCGGTTAATGAAAATACGGAAAATAGGACAACTTTAAAAAGCGCATATGGCAATATTTTTAGGTAACTTTCCTTCACTTTTTTCTGGTTTAAGAAAGACTGGCAATTGTGGTAATACATATTTTAGTACATTGAAAATGGCGTATTTAGAAGATTTTTTATTTTATTTATTTATGTTTTAAATAAAATTTAAATTTTATTTTCTGCAGAATTGGTACAAAATTATACTTAAGTACAGATAGAAGCTTCATGATTTCCGATATAACTATGTTTAAAAATTTAACGCACAGACTTTAATCCAATTTCATACTTTTTTTAGACCTTCAAATAAATTAATGCTGATAAAATTTGTTATGCATCAGTCAACAGTGGTTTTGTTATGCTTTGTTATTAATAATTACCGTGACATGCACTCAAAGCCTTTTTTTCCCCTCAAAAGTCAAAATGATCATATTTACAAATCAAATTGAAATGAAATAAGTATCACATAAAAGGTTCCCTTTTTAAATATTTTTTTGTTTTATAATACATTTATTTGATTGTTAAAAATCTAAAGTTGGCTCTGGCTGGTGTGCCGTGAGACCTGATTTCATTCTTCCTAGGACTGCGCGGGTCGAAATTTTCAGTCCCGGTTTCGATCCAGCCCGTATGAACATCACCTTCTCGAAACGACTTGGGCCGTGCAAAAATCAGTAAAATTTGGCCCTTTTCAAACATTTTTACAAAAAATGTATGTATTAGTATGAGTTTAACACGCCATTATTCTATAATTAAACTTTAAAATGTATTGTTTTTAAAGAATGGTAGGTTCTTAGGCAATAAAATTTAAATACAATAAAGTCTGTGAAATAGTACCTGCCTATGACACAAAAAGTACTTTTAGTTTCAAAACCGTTTCCGAAAGTGAAAGTATCTTAAAAAAAAAAAAAATCTGCAACCGAAATCGAAAAAGTGAAAAATAGCCATATTAAAGAGCAAGCTTAGCTGTCCTATGCAGAAAAAAAAAAATGTTTAAAAATATTCTAATTAAAACGAGAAATTCGAAAATAATCTGTGTTTAACATGACGTAGCGGATGTTTTCAAGTGAGTGAAGAGTTTCTTTAAACGCAAACTATGTTGATTCAAAATTAGTATAATAATACATGACAAAATAATATAATACATCAACACTTGCTACGAGGAAAACTTGACTATAACTCTCTCTCTTTCTTTTTTTTAAATGCAATTTTGTCTTAGAAATCTTTGTGGGGCATTTTTCTGATTTTTGTCTCCAATACATGATATAAGGATTAACAATAACTGAATGATAATTGAAACATTTACATGCAAATAGATATTCATTCAAAATAAATAAATATTGCCGCCCAGAACACTTCTTTAAAAAAAAAAAATTATCAGAACTCCTTGTGCAAAACACTTTATAACCATATCGAAGTAAAAATTCGCGTTTTGTAGAAATAGTCTTGTGAACCGAGATTTTAACCCTTTATTGTCAGATTAAATTATATAGGTATGTATTTGTATTTCCCAGACAGTATAATACAATTTTTAAATTTCATATCGACCAGACCATTAACCTATTTTGTAAAAACCGGATCAGGCCTAAAATTTTTGCCCACGCAATTTTTTAGGCCTCAGACCAGTACGTGGGGACCTACTATATATTATGAACTTGGCACCCCTGTCGGGGACACAGTGCCCCCTCCCCCCGTCGGGCAAATTCTGGCGCCGCCCTTGAAGGGAAAACATAAGAGCTTATCAACAAGATTTTCCAGATCAACGAAATTCCCAATTTTTTCACGCTCTATCAATGAAATTTTCAAATTTTCCTCATCTAATCGAAGAATTTGCGCTTTTTTCGAAGCCGATCGAGAAAATTCGCGATTTTGGCGAAGCCGATTCACGAAATTTGCAATATTTCCACGTCTAATTGATGAGATTCACGATTTTTCCACGATTGATCGGTAAAAATTGCAGTTTTTCTTTGCATGATCGACAAAATTCGCGAATTTTCCGTGCTCAATCGATGGAACAACTGATCGGTAAAATTTCCGGTTTTTCAGTCCTTGATCGATGAAATACGTATTTTTGCGTGCACGAACAATGAATTTTGCAATTCTTAGTGCAACTGACGAAATCTGCGATTTTTTTTTTCTTACCGCAAATTGTTGAAATCCGCGATTTTTTTTTTCACGATAAACTGTCGAAACTTACGGTGTTCAGCAGCCGCTCAAAGAATTTTTCAAATTTTCCGCGCATCATCAATAAAATCTGCGATTCTTCCGTGTCCTATCTCACGAAATTAGCGATTTTTTTTCTTTCTTAAATCAACAAATTTCGATAGTTTTTCGTAGGATTGAACCCGAATTCGAGCTTTTTTACAAATCTGATCGACCATATTTGGGATAATTTTTTTCCCAATCGTTGAAACTGGCTACTTTTGCGTGCCATATCAACGAAATTCGCGATTTTTTCGTTCCCGATCCGTGATTTTTCCGTTCTGGATCGATTAAATTCGTGTTTTTTAAGAAGCCGATCGACCATATTCGTAATTTTTTCGTTTCCGATATACAAAATTCGCGATTTTTCCGAGTCTGATCGACGAAATTGGCGATTTTTCAGTGCCCTATCAACTAAATCGCGATTTTTTCGTTCCAGAACAAAATTCGCAATTTTTTTCGGGCGCTCATTCGACAAAATTTGAAATATTTCGGAGGCCTATGGACCAAATTAAAGAAATTTTTCGAAGACCGATAGACAAAACTCGCGATTTTCCCATGTCCAACAGACAATATTTTCAATTTTCCTGCGCCCCGTCAACAAAATTAGCATATTTTTTCGCGCATTAAACAGACAAAACAGGCGACTTTTCTACAACCTATGAACAAAATTTACAATTTTTTGCACCCATCATCAAAAAATGTAGATTTTTTTCCTTGCAGGATCAATAAAATCTGAGATTTTTCGCGTCCAATCGACAAAATTTTCGATTTTTCCATGCCTGATCAACAAATTTCGCGATTTTTCCGTGCCCGATCCGTGAAATTTACGATTCTTAAGTGATTGGCGAAATTTTCTATTTTCCTATCGCAAATAGACGAAATTTGTGAGTTTTTCGTGCGAGTTATGCACAAAAATTGCAATTTTTTCCAATTATAAATATACGAAATTCGCGCGCCGCACATTAATCCATCGAGGGACACAGGTTGTGCAACCCTAATTTACCAGCACCTTTTTATATATTTTTTTATTTTACAAACTTCAGTTAAAAGATCGGAAAAAAAGATTTTGGGGCATGGGATTGGTCGTTACGGCTCGAAAGCAAGACAAAGATTTGTTTCCGTCTTATGAGAGAAAGGCAGAAAGGATAATCGACTCAGAATGAATAATAATGAGAAGAATAACAACAACATAATGTAAAAAATATATATACTGTGTAGTTTTAAATATGTTTTGACATTGTATTACGTTTTGTAATAAATTTTTAAATAAATTTTTAAAAATTCTTAGAAGGAAAAAATACAAGCCCAATGGTGCAATTTTTCAACGAAAGTGAAATTACCGAATGTAATGAGTATTTCAGATTTGGGGTATGATTATTCCAAAAATATTTAATAGTTTTAAATATTGACAATTTCTGTCCATCAGTTTTGACATTGTTTTATGTTTTGTAATAAATTTTAAAAAATTCTTAGAAGGGAAAAATACAGGCAAAATGATGCAATTTTTGAATGAAAGGGAAATTACCGAATGTAATGAATTTTTAGAATGTGGGGTATGAGTTTTTGAAAATTTTGATAGTTTTAAGTGCGTTTTCACATTATTTTATGTTTTGTAATAATTTGTTTAGTATATTTTCAAAACTTCGTAAAAATGATGCAATTTTTGAACGAAAATGAAACTACCTAGTTTAATAAGTATTCAAAATGTGGGGTATGATTATTCTGAAAATATTGTATAATTATAAATATTGACGATTTTTGTCCATCACCTTTAACATTGTTTTATGTTTTGTAAGAATTGTTTAAATATATGTTTAAACTTTTTTAGAAAAGTGCAATGCAATGATGCAATTTTTGAACGAAAGTAAAATTACCGAATGTAATGAGTTTTCTGAATGTGGAGCATGAATATTCCGAAAATATTTAGTAGTTTTAAATATGTTTTGACATTGTTTGTAATAACTTTTTTTAATATTTTTTTAAAAAATTCTTAGAAGGGGAAAATACAGCAAGAAATAATACAATTTTTGAACGAAAGTGAATTTACCGAATGCAATGAGTATAACGAATGTGGGGGAGGAGGTCGCACTTCCTACATCCCTCCCCCCCCCTGTAGCTACGCCCCTGCCGCCAGATATAAATGTGCAGATCAGTAGTGCTTGGGAAGATAGGCGAAGGTTGCTCCATTAGGAGTAAATGAAGAGTTAGTGTTTTGCTGTGGACAGGTGACAAATGCGATTATATGAAAAAGCAGCAACGTGCGAAGAGAAAATGCGTCCGGGGAAAAGTTTCAGTTTGGCACCCCTCCCCTCCCTTTGAAATTTGTAACATGTGTCACAAAATTTAAAAGTGTAGAAGCACAAATAAATTCTATTGAATGCACATTTTGCGTATTTTTTGGAACTTTGAAAGGTTTAATTTTATCAACTAAATACACTGCTCGACGTTGAAAGTGCAAAATCACGAAGGAGTGGTCAGAAATTTATGCAAATTTTAGAGTAGACGCACGTCACTGACAAGGAAGGTCTCCATACGGGCATACTCAGAAAATTCTGAAAAAAATACAGAATGTTCTTTTCATGTGGATACATATGTTTGTAAAAAAAAGTTGGCGGAATCCTAATAGAACGTTCGTAAAAAAATAATGAACATTTCTTTTATTTGGCGATTTATCATCGGTTGGCGACAAAATAAAATGTCAAATTCTTTTTAAGGTAAAAATGTTTCATCTTGAACTTGTTTAAAGAAATTTTATTTATATAACGTTAGTTTGTTTTCACTATATTTTTGTCATAATGTATTTAGAATGAAAATTAAATGTGAAATTTTATTAATTAAAACAAAATCTAAATTAATTTAAAATTGTTTCAATCTCAAAATTAACTACAATCTAATTGAGCTCTGTCGATTCAATTTTGTTGCTATGGAAACAAAAACCTCTCCGTTATTGAAATAAATTGCTTCATCTGGCCTTTATTTAGTCATGCGCTTAAATATATGAAAAATACTTTTCAATATGAAAGTATTTTTTATATAAGAAATTCTTTTTAAAGTGGTAAAATTAAATAACTGCAGCAAAAGCAACAGAAATATGTAATATAAAATACATCTATATGTCAAACTCTCTCACTGTTCAAATTTAAATTCTGTAAGTACTATTTACACGTATTCTAAAATTTAATTGACAAGAAATTTTCAAATGCATTAATATCGTTTGCTTTTGGCTAGAGAAAATGCTGCTCGCCAAATCGCGTGACGCTTTCGTCTTTTCGCGCCAAATACTCGAAAGTATTTTATTTTTTGACTGTGTTTCTTATGTAATTCCGCCGCTAAATTTGACTGATCCTTTATTACATACATGAGTAGTTTAATCAGTATTTTTTTCAAAAAATTCTGAGTATGCCCAGTATGGAGACCTTCCTTGTGAGCTATGCGAATGATGTGAAATGTGCACGTCCGCGACGTACGTGATGTAAGATATAAGGGAAGGAACTTGCACAATGGGCAATATTCGTGTCGTTATTTGTGCCAGACGAATTATCGAAGAAATTTTGTTTTTGTCTCAGAGGATAAGTGTATTGAAGAGAATTCTAGGCCGCCGTAACGAAGGCACTTCCAGCAGATAGACAATTTTACAAGACGAGAGATATGGTGATCGGACTGAAAAGGTTTGGTTGGTCCTTACGTCAAATTGCAGCTGATACCCACATGGACGCGAGCACGGTTCATCGGCTGTGGCGAACATTGTTGGAACAAGGAAATGTAGCAAGATTGAGGAGTGTAGGTGCAACCAGAGTAACGTCAGCCAGCGTGGATCGACGCATCAGCCGACAAGCTGTGGCGGACCGGCAAGTCACTTGTACATCGATTCTGCAGCATGTACGAGATACCCTGGATGTTTCCGTATCGACCAGAACCATTTCCCGTCGATTGGTTGAACATAGCTTGCACTCACGGCCAGGGCCCGCTTATGAATTAGAAGTAGGGGAAGCCCGGCGTCCAATTGGGGGCCCCCTGTTAATCAACTATTTTTTTTAAACTTATTTATTTAATAATCTATTTTTCACATGCTTAGATGATATGAAATTTTGCTATCAAAATTTCGATAAATAACATTTTTAATATTAAACTCAAACGATTATATGTTTATTATACATATGAAAAAGTATTTTATTAGATACATAATTAAATATAACAAATTAATTTTGTAAGAAACAAATATGAAACTATAATTAAGAATATTTCAACTTCAAAATATCTTTTTATGATTTTCAAATTACAACCTAATAAGAAAAACAAAATCCTTATGCAAAAAAATCCATTATTTTTTTTATCATGAATTTTTTTTTATCTAAAAGTTAAGTTTGAAAAGTAAATTTTGGGGCCCTTTTAAAAATTAATGGGTAAGCACGGGCTTCACGGGCCTATTCGGTAAACAGGCCCTGCTCACGGCGTCCGCTAAGAAGACTGCCATTGATTCGTCAGCATAGACGCCAACGTTTGGAATGGTGCCGGACTACAGCGACGTGGATGACAGAATGGCGAAACGTCGTGTTCTTAGATGAGTCATGCTTCTGTTTATCCAGTGACAGTCGCCGTATACGTGTGTGGCGTCTACGTGAAGACAGATCGAATCCGGCAGTAACTGTGGAACACCCCACCGCGCGACAACGTGGCATAATGGTTTGTGACGCTATTGCGTATAATTCCATATCACCTCTGGTTCGTATTCAGGGCACTATGATGATCCAACGATACTTAGATAATGTACTGCGGCCGATGGCAATCCCCTACCTTGAGGGGCAACCTAATGCAATTTTTCAGCAGGATAATGCCCGACCAAACAGTGCTCGCATGTGCCAACATGTTCTGAAAGGTATACAGATGCTTCCGGACGCATTTTCAGAAAGAATCACGTTTTGAGCACCAGCCTTGGCGAGTTGGCGAAAGCGAGAACGTTCAGCTAGCTGCATCGCTAAATACAAAATAAACTAAGTTCAAACGTGTCATAAAACATATGATTAATAGAATTATATTTATTACAAGCGAATCTCTACTACTGTTTTTAATTAACTTCTCAATCTTTTCGAACATAGCGAGTTGAGGAAATAATATTTTTGAATTGAGAAAAAAAAAAACTATGTTTAGATGTTCTGTGAAATTTAAAGCATTTTAATCTGAAAAAGCTCTTTGTTTTAAACTATGTTTTAATCGTAAACAACGGTGAATAACATTTCATCATATTATAGAATTTGCTTGATAATATTTACGGAAAAACAAATGAACAATAAACGCGATCTCTTTGCAGAAAGAAGGGTTGCTATTCTCTAGGCGTTTGACGTCACAAACAAGAAAGGGTGCGTAGCATTGACTTCATCTCCTCGCCAATCGTTGTTCTGGCGATAAGGTGCTCAAAACGTGATTCTTTCTGAAAATGCTTCCCGGACACCGTACTCTCCTGACCTGTCACCAATCGAACATGTATGGGATGTGATTGGACGTTGTTTGCAGACTCTGCCCCTGCCTCGTTCAGAAGACGAACTGTGGCAAATGGTTGAAAGGGAATGGAGAGCTATCCCTCAGGACACCATCCACACTTTTATTGACTCTATACCTAGACGTGTTTCTTCGTGCATCGCTGTCCGGGGTGGTTCTACATCCTACTGAACCGACGACGTTCTCGTTCTCTATTCTGGCTATCATTTTGAAATAAATATCATTTAATGCTCCTTGCTGTCACTGTCTTTTTCCCAAATTTCATCCCTTTCTGACAACCCGTTCTTGGTGTTGCATTTTCAATGTTGAGCAGCATAATATAAGATGAAATTGGACTTCTGTTTTGGCAAAGAGGATCTAGAAAACAGACGAGGGAAAAAAATGTATATAATAACACAATATATTACTTGCAACCCCTTTTTATATTCTAAGATTGAGGCCACGTGCTATTTTGAAAATGTAAATTTCTATCACAAAAATTTTCAAAGCAAGGCAAAATTTGGCACTTTTCGGTTAGACGGGCACCAGTGTTATACATATGTATATCAATATACTGTATATATACATACATATGTAATACATCTGTATTTATATAGATCTATACATGTGTAAAAATAAAACACACATCCGGTTAATTGGAAAGTACCCAAAAATTTTGCATAAGCCATGCGAAAGACATCATTTTTATTTCACAGATAGAAAGCCCAAAGTGTAAACTTTTATTTAAAACAAAAAGAAATTGGAAATTTAATTTGCCTTTTTGTGTACAGTCTTTTTCGTGAAGTCACAAAAATTTGGAAAAATAATCATCTCTCAACTTTGACTGACTTTTTTTATCCTAAATATTACAAGTAAATTTTTTAAATATTTTTTATTAAAATCTGCATCTTTTTATATTCTTACAGTGATAGTTTAAGATGATTCATATTTTAGATCAACAGAAACAATTTTTTGAAGATGGAATTGCAATCTTAAAATACAGACTCAAAATGTGCGATTTGAGGAAAATCCAAAAATTGGACCCCCCCCATATCTTACAAACTATGAGGTCTGGGAAGGAAAAATTTCTGATGGAATCATTTCATGATAGAATTGGTGTGCACACAAAGTTTCATCCAAATCCCTGTCGGTCGGGTTACAGATGGGGAAAAATTGGTTGAATTGACATAGAATAGAGTTGGCCGAGGAACTCTAAATCTCGACTCCTTCCAAGTGAATCGAACTATCGACTCCTATCTAGTTAACGGAGTCGACTCAAAAGAGTCGAACTTTCATTTCAACTCAGTTTGGGATTCGGAGTCGAAGAGTCGAAAAGTCAACTCACTCACTCAGTCGAAACAGTGGTTAAACCAGTTTAACAAAGTGTCAGGCTTTGGGAGTCGAGAGTTGAAGATTGGGTGGTCGACTCTTCGACCCCTTGAAAACCACTCTTTCGACTCGGTATCAGATTTCGATTCTTCGAGTCCGCGCTGGGCTTTTTAGCAATAAACAAATGTCTTGGTTTGACTTTATATTGGGGTTGGGGATTTTGGGAAAAGCGGAGGCAGTGTAGATGTGCATTTCACGTATAATTAGGAAGATACCGAATGAATGAAAAGAGTGGGAGGGGCAGAGAAAAAGGGGTGTTCAGCTGGTTATTTCTGGAAAGATTAATTGAATTTATGGAAAAAGGGGCGTTTAGCAGGATATTTCTGGGAAGGTTAGTTGAAATTTTGATAAGCTTGTATTGATTTCCGTATAGGGGAAAGACCAGGGTCGTACTGGCATAACATAGAGGGCGGTGGCAAAAAGGATAAAAAGGGCGCCAATTGCCTTGCAAAAGGGCGCAAATCCTTGTGTATATATATATATATATATATACACTTACTACACAAATTATGCATAAAAATTCACTTTAAAAATAAAAATATGTACAAGTACATTGTTGTATTGAAAACCAAGCATGGGACGAATAGTGATTTGGCCGAATAGCCGAATACCGAATATTCGGCCAAATATTAGGCCGAATACCGAATATTCGGCGGCCGAATACCAACTTTTTTTTCCCAATAAAGAAAATAAATTTTGATTATATATAATTTAAAAAATAGGAACTCATTAATAAATATTACTCTTAAATGCGCTTTTAAATGTATTTTTAAATTTGAAACACTTATTTTGGAATGAATGAAAACCCCAGCTCCGAACGGACCGACTAATGTACCCGTTCCCTTATTTTAACCCCAAAAATTATGAAATTGCATTACATTCTTTTATCTTAATGTAGATCAAATTGATTTCCAATAAGTCAGGATTGTAAGATATTTCCATTAAAATATGAAGAATGTACTTCATTTTTACTATCAAATGATATTATTACCCTTTCTTGCATCCAAAATTAATAATATTAATCTCTCTCTCTCTCATAACTCACGAGGAGATATTTTCTGAAATAACCTTTAATGAAGTAAATTTGATCATTTAGAGTGTGTCCTTAATGATAAGCAAATTCGTAAGAATGAGACTGTTTTGAAATCAGTTGCCAAGTTTTAAATTACAAATTACTTTAAAGCAAAAGCTTGTGTTTAAAGTAGAATGCATATAGTAACAAAATCTTTGACATTTGAATTGGCGCATACAATATCCAACTTCAATATTCCACTTATTCAACAAACATTAAAAGGATAAACAGAAATTGATAACAACATGAATGAAGGTATATATGTAAATTAAAAATATATACATAATAATGTTACATATTTAAGTCAGTAATTATGCAAATAAATTTTTAAAAGTGAAAACTATATAATAAAAAAAATATTTTGTTCAGTATTTAGAATTTATGTTTAAATACTTATAAAACCATCTTCATAAAGCAATTTGTTTCATATAATGCGTATCTAGTTTGCCACCAGTTATGTTTTCAGATGTACCGTTGTATCTGGAATAGTGATATTTGATATCTAATTTTAAAAATGAATCTTCGTTAATACACCTAGTGAATGAATTTTTTCATTTCATACTTTACAGAATAAGTTACGAATTTCATATGAGTCTTTTTTATATGTGCATGGAATTTGCAGATATTAATAAATATTCAAGTTTTAAAATAAAGCAGTGTTTTTCCTTTTTTCCTTTTTTTTTTTTTTTTTTTTTTTTTTCCTATAAGTGTTTTTATATCTTGAATTGTAAAAGATCATTCTTTAATGAAGACACTTCCCATACAATTAAATCTCCAACTTGGCAGCATTTTCTAAAATATCACTAACTTTTATAGGAAATACAGAAAAGCTGTGTATTATTTAGCAATTGAATAACTGTATATTTTGTAAGTAAGAATGAGAATGACTTCATGAATGAAGTAGCCAATTTGGATTAGAGAAACAAAAATTGCAAGAAATGAAGTTCTTTAAATCCTAAATTTATTTGGCAAGATATCTTTCACTATTCGGCGAGATTTTACCTCTATTCGGCCAGATATCTCTAAATATTCGGCTACAGGTATTCGGCCGAAGTATTCGGTCAACTAGCCTTCAATATTCGGCCAACCGAATATTCGGCAAAAGAGCCGAATAGGCCGAATACCGAATAGTGGCCGAATATTCGTCCCATCCCTATTGAAAACTTTATTCCTAAAATAAATATATCACCCAAAATAATATTATGTATTATAAACATATACACAAAAATAGCTCTCCGCAAAACAGTGCACTTTAAAAATATCTTGATATTAGACAAGTGTTGCCAATTTAGAGGGGTTTTTTTCCCACCACACTTTTCTAAAAAATCTACGTCTATTTTCGAATTCTACTCACCTTATCTAATGATACATTAAATAAGCCGAATATTACTACTGGAAAATAATGGTGATTTAAGCGAAAATATTTGCAAAATTCAAGCACTGTGTTAGTTTACTTGAACCGCATTACATCAGTTAATATATGTGAAGAATATATAAAGTGACGCGGAAAAAAAGTGACAAAGGGGGTTTATTATTGATTTTGGGGATTCATTGCTTAAGTATGAAAGGGGGATCGGGGAGGGGGGCTCATAGTTTAGGTAAATGGGTTTTTCATGCTGAATTAACTGTTTTGGTTCAATTTTTGGATATACGTTCATCCTGAAAAGACGCTTTCCTGATTAGTTTTGGGAAGGTACGATTACTCTCCTCCCCCCCCATCCGTCCTCAATTAGATGAATGGGTTTTTATGCAGAATTGTCCAATGTGTATCAAATTTGCATATAGGTTCTTTTCGATAAGGCCAGAAGTGGATTAACTACCACACGGGCCCCTAGGCTTGACTTTCTGAGGGCCCCCTTTCACTCCTCCAAAGAGGTATATACTGGAAAAATTAAAACACACATGCTTGCTTCATTAACTCATAAATCATTGATGATAAAAATATAAATGATTACGACAAAGAATTTCGCACATCTTTTGTCTCTTGCATTAAATAGTAATGTCCGACCAGTGTAAAAAAATATTTTTTCTTGTTCTTTATATTGGAAAAATTTTAGCACAGGGCCCCTTTTTCTTCTGGGCCCCTAGGCTTCAGCCTACTCAGCCTAATGGATAATCCGCCTCTGGATAAGGCTTATACACTATATTGCCATTGATTATGGGACACTTGCGATTTTAGACATTTTACTAAATATCTATAAAAATACATGAAGAATCATCTCGAAACTCTTAGTGTATAAATATAATAGTATAAGTCATACATCTCCGTGAAGATTTTTTCCCGAAACTCCAAAGGGGACCGTCAACAAATTAAAAAAAATGAATATCTTTTGAATAACCCTGTCAAAACTAATGTAGCAAAAGCGCTCAAACTCTAGATTGTGATTGAATGCCTTATTGTAATAAGCCTTGTTCATTTTTATGCAAATAGCATGCATACTCGCAGAGTAATTAAGGTTTTTATAAAAATTATCCCAAATTTTTCCAAGTTTTTTCCTTATAATTTTCAGAGTTCTTAATATAAAATATTATTTTTTTCAAAAAATATGACAAACAACATTGCACACAGTACCCTGTAATCAGAATTAAAATATAATGAAAATTGTATAAAAAATGAGTTGGTTTACTAAATAATTTTTTACTGCGCATGCGTCAACGATATCAAAATTTCATTTGCATATTATGTTAGCTAAATGCATAGAGCAACTTTTGTGAAAGTCACAAAATCATAACTTAAAAATTCTGACAATAATCGTCAATTGAATAAGTCGAAAATCCGTTATTCTCAAAATAAAGCAAAAACAAGAGGGGTTGTATCCATATATTCATTGATTAATGTCAATATAGAATACACAATATGGGATGTACTACTGCATTTGGATAAAATCCCTCATTTTTTTGCTTCATTTTGGAAACAACGGATTTTGTCCTTTTTCTATAGACGATTACTTTCAGAATTTTCAAGCTATGATTTTGAGACTTTTACAAAAGTTGCTCTATGCATTTAGCTAACATAATATGCAAATGAAATTTTGATATCTTTGACGCATGCGCAGTAAAAAATTATATAGTAAACCTACTCATTTTTCATACAATTTTTATTATTTTTTAATTCTGATTACAGGGTACTGTGTGCAATGTCGTTTGTAATATTGTCTGAAAAAAAAAATATTTTATATTAAGAACTCTGAAAATTATAATGGAAAAAGTTGGGACCATTTTTATAAAAACCTTAATTACTCTGCGAGTGTGCATGCTATTTGCATAAAAATGAACACAGTGTATTACAATAAGGCATTCAATCACAATCTAGAGTTTGAGCGCTTTTGCTACATTAGTTTTGATAGGGTTATTCAAAAGATATTCATTCTTTTTTAATTTGTTGACGGTCTCCTATGGCGTTTCGGTAAAAAATCTTCACGGAGATGTATGACGTATACTATTATATTTATACACTAAGAGTTTTGAGGTGATTCCTCATGTATTTTTCTAGATATTTAGTAAAATATCTAAAATCGCAAGTGTCCCATAATCAATGGCAATATAGTGTATATAGTATATAATGAATGAAGAGATTTAGGAGTTCTAATGGTTAAGTATAGAGAAAGAAGGGGGGATAACCTTTCTAAAATTAAATTAACAACTTTTTAAGCATAATTATCCGATTTGCTTAGAATTTTGGACATAGGTTCATTATGTTAAGACGTATCTCTGATTAGTTATGGGGTTCTTCTGCTTATTATAAAGGGGGGCGAGCAATTATATACCACTTGAACTAGAAAAATAGGTTTTATGCAGAATTATCCCATGTATTTCAAATTTTAAATATAGATTCTTTCTGATAAGGTGGAACTCTGAATAGTTTTAAGGATTTAATATCTAAGTATAGAAGAGGAATAGAATATAACCCACCTTAAATTAAATTATTTTTTACGCAGAATTATCAGATTTGCTTCAAATTTTGGATTATAGAACCATTATGATACGGCATATCCCTGATTACATATGGGGTTATTTTGCCAATTAAAAATTGGGGTCGGTGATTATCCCCCCCGCCCCTTAAATTAGATAAATTGGTTTTTATGCTAACTTATCCGATATATTTCATATTTTGGATATATGTTCTTTCTCATAAAGTGAATCGCGGAATAATTTTAAAGGTTTAATGGCTAAGTAAACACTGGGGGAACGGATGATACCACCACCCCCCTTAAATTAATAAATGGCTTTTTACGCAAAATTATCTGATTTGATTCAAATTTTGATTGGGCGTTCATTATGATACTAGCGAGCTACGCCCGCTAGCTGGGCCACTTTTTCCGAACGAACCTCGATATTAAGCAGTATATAATAAGCAAAAAAATTCATTTAATAAGCAAGTCTTGGTGTTCGAATCCTCACGCACAAAAAAAAGTAAATTAAAGAGCTATGGTTGTTATGCGCCCATTATCCCGTTAAAAATATGTGATTTCGCAAAGTGGGGGCTACGTGCCCACCGGCGCTACGCGCCATGATCGCCATCGTCCCGTTAAAAATATTTGGTTTTGCACGGTTGGCGCTGCGCGCCCATAAGACATTTTCTCGTATTTTTTGGTTCATCAGAAGCAGACTTTTACGCAGATTCTGAATATGTAATCAGTTTTTTTCTACTTTAAAAACTGTCTGCATGATGGTTTGAGAATAACGCACAAAAAAAAGTTTTGATAGTCCTGTTTTATATCTAAGTTCAATATTTTAGCGAAAACTACGGTAAATTATCTACGGCAAGTCAAAAAAATTGATACGGAAAAAATGCAATTAGCGCCGGTAGAAAAAGAGGTTTTCGGCTGTTTCTTCTTTTGGCCAAAGGGGAAAAAATCATGTCCTTCACCGCAAGGTGGCGCAGTGTTCTGCTTCGAAGCTCCGTTTGGAAATTGAGTCATTTTTCGTTCCGATTCCCAAGGGGTTTTTAATTCATAACTTTTTTAATTTTGGTCCCACGGTCTCGAAAATGTCCGAAAAGACTTCCCCGGAATTTTTCCAATCGAAAGACACCTCTCGCGACTTCCAACTCGCCCGCGTTGCGAACTGTAATCGGCTTCAAGTAGACAGACAGACAGACAGAGGCGCACGGATTTTATTAGTATAGACTAGCGAGCTACGCCCGCTAGCTGGGCCACTTTTTCCAAACGAACCTCGGTATTAAGCAGTATATAATAAGCAAAAAAATTCATTAAATAAGCAAGTCTTGGTGTTCGAATTCTCAAGCACAAAAAAAAGTAAATTAAAGAGCCATGGTCCCGTTAAAAATATGTGATTTCGCACTGTGGGCCACGTGCACTTGAAAAAAAAAAGATTGTGGATCGGAACTATGGTCGCTTCGCGCCCATAATCCCGTTAAAAATATTTGGTTTTGCACGGTGGGCACTACGCGCCCTTAAGACATTTTTCCGTATTTTTTAGTTCATCGTAAGCAAATTTTTACGCAGATTCTGAATATGTAATCAGTTTTTTTCTACTTTAAAAACTGTCTGCATGATGGTTTAAGAAAAAACGCGCAAAAAAACGCAATTAGCGCCGGTAGAAAAAGCGGTTTTCGGCTGTTTCTTCTTTTAGCCAAAGGGGAAAAGTTAGGTTCTTCACCGCAAGGTAGCGCAGTGTTCTGCCTCGGAGCTCCGTTTGAGCGCCGTTTCGGATTTGAGACACTTTTCGTTCCGATTCCCAAGGGGTTTTTAATTCATAACTTTTTTAATTTTGGTCCCACGGTCTCGAAAATGCCCGAAATGACTTCCCCGGAATATTTCCAATCGAAAGACACCTCTCGCGACTTCCAACTCGCCCGCGTTGCGAACTGTAATCGGCTTCAAGCAGACAGACAGACAGACAGACAGAGGCGCACGGATTTTATTAGTATAGAAGGCGAAGTCCTGATTAATTGTGGGTTATCATTTGTTCATCGCTCTATACTTAGCCATTAAACCTTTAAAACTATTCAGGGATTCACTTTATCAGGAAGAATCTATATCCAAAATTTGAAATACGTTCAATAGTTGTGAAAGAAAAAAAACAATTTATTTTATTTAAAGAGTGGAGGATTCATCGCCCGCTTAACCTATTTAATTATCAAAAGAACCCCATAATTAATCAGAGATTTGCCTTCTTATCCAAAATTTGAAGCAAATCGGATGATTCTGCGTAAAAAGCCATTTATTTAATTTAAGGGAGTTTATCCCCCGTTCCCCCTCTATACATAGCCATTAAACCCATAAAACTATTCAGGAATTCACTTTATGAGAAAAATCCTATATCCAAAATTTGAAATACATCGGATAAGTGTGCATAATTTTTTTAAATCTAATTTAAGGTGGGTATAGTAATCACCCGCCCTCCTTTTTAATTACCAATAGAACCCCATAACTAATCAGAAATACATCTTATCAGAATGAACCCATGTCCAAAATTCGAAGCAAATCGGATAATTCTGCATAAAAAGCCATTTATTTAATTTAAGAGGGGTTTCCTCCATCTCCCCTTTATACATAGCCATTAAATCCTTAAAACTATTCCAGAATTCACCTTACCAGAAAGAACCTATATTTAAAATTGAAATACATGGGATAATTCTGCATAAAAACATATTTATCTAGTTTGAGGGGGAGAATTGCTCGTTCCCTCCCTTTGATGCATATCACATCATAATATCATCAGATTGCAGGCTAAAGTCGTTCGAATAGTATTCAAATTGTCGAAAAGTTCGTATTAATGTGTCAGTTCAAATATTAAATTCAAAACGCAGTGACTCTTACTTGAAGTAATTAAATTAACTTCAGATTAAAAAAAAGACTATATACATATTTATTTACAAAGAATAATAATTATTACTCTCATTGAGAGTTCAATTTTTACCGAACGAGTCGGTTCCAAAAAACATTCTACTACAAAGAATAAAAATCGTCTGACAAAGTAAAAACAAAAGGTTCGTTGCCAACAGCAACGAACAGTAACAAAAATTGGTTTTTGAAACCAAGGAGGCATTCGTAACACACTGCCCCCGGCTGAACACTTAGTTCAGCATCTAAATTAAATACTTTAATAAACATAAGAATATACTTACATACTTTGCAGAAGTTTCGGATAACATTCGTAAATACAGGTACAAAGAAAGATAATAAGAAATCTTCTATATATGAAAGAAAATAAAACATGTAAAATAAATGCAAATTAAACAATAATAAAGGTAAATAATAGCATAAAAGAAATGTAACAGTTTTAGAGTTTTTAGTGTCTATTAGTCTATCAAGTCCAATTCGAGATTATATAGAAGTTGGACAGGTCGTTTAAGATCGCCATTTGCCGTCTGTAAAACACATGATCTTATTTTCGAATCACGACCATATATAAGTTCTTTAACGCGTCCACATTTCCACATGTGTTTCGGAAGTTTTTCATCATGAATTAAAACGATATCATTAATTTTGAACTGGGGTGATGAGTTCACATTTTTAACTTGAAAAGCAGATCTAAGTTCTAATAGGTATTCGTTTCTCCACCTTTTCCAAAAATGGTCAGTAATTTGTTGCTTGTATTTATATTTTTTCGTCAACAGAATCTTGTTTGAATTCTCTTGAGTACAGATCGGAAATCCATAAGAAGGTAAAGACATTAATCGTTTACCAACTAAAAAATGAGAGGGCGTCAAAGGTAATGGTTCAGCATGTTCTTCGTAGAGATAACTTAAGGGACGTGAATTGATCACAGCCTCTATTTCTGTAAGTACTGTTTCTAGTTCTTCATAACTTAGACAAGTTTTGCCCAAAACTTTTTTCAAAGGTGTTTTAATTGATCGAATCATTCTTTCCCAGAAACCGCCCCACCAGGAGGCTCTAGGAATAATAAACTTCCATCTTATACGATTTCTTCTTAAATAATCAAAAACTTCTTGCTTAGAAATTCTATCCCAAGCATCTTTTAACACCAAATCAGCCTTAGAAAAGGTCTTAGCATTATCGCTATACATTATTTTGCAAAAACCTCTTCTAGAAAAAAATCTTCGTAGTGCTAAGATAAAGGTTTGAGTACTTAGATTGGTTACCAATTCTAAATGTACTGCTCTTGTTACAGCACACGTAAATACAGCAATATAAGCCTTTTTAGATCCTTCAGAAGTTTTGTAATAAATTGGACCGGCAAAATCAACGCCAGAGGTTTCAAAAACAGGTGTTTCGATGATTCTGTCTCTCGGTAGGGGAGCTATTTCCACCTTTCCAGGAGTAGCATTAAGTTTTCGGCATATCATGCATGACCTTATAACGGATTTCACAAATCTTCTTCCTTTCACTATAAAATATCTTTCACGAAGATGAGCTAAGGTGACAGCTACACCAAAATGATGTAATCTTTCATGAGCCTCTTTAATGAGCAATTTTACAAAATAAGATTTACTAGGGAGAATCCAAGGATGTTTTTCTTTCTCTGTAATTTCTGAAAACTGTAGTCTTCCGGATAAAACAAGTAAATTATTTTCATCTAATTGAGGATTAAGATTGTATAAAGAAGAATCTTTATTAAGGGATTTTTTTTGTTTAAGTGCTTCTATTTCAACTTTAAATGAAGTTTCCTGAGTTTGTTTTATCCAGTATTTTTCTGCTGTTTCTATTTCTGAAGTAGTTAAAGGTCCTAAAATTTTAGGGTTTTTCGAATTGGCATTATGAATAAAACGCATTATCCAAGCGGTAATGTTATACACGCGATTTAAACTACTATACTTAGCCACATCAAATATGGGTTTAGGAGAAGCATTACACAATAAAGTTAGATTTGATTTAGCTTTCATTTCAATAACAGCTTCAGAATCAAATTTAAAAGATTTTTTCGAAGGCCACATATTTTCTGGAAGTGATAACCAAGTTGGGCCACACCACCATACATTATTATTCATTAACTTCGATAAATTTTCCCCTCGCGTAAGCAGATCTGCTGGGTTTTCTTTTCCAGGGCAATAATTCCAGTCCTTTGGATCTGTCAATGACTGAATTTCTCTGACTCGATTAGCTATAAAGGGTTTCCAGTTTGTAGTAGAACCCTTTATCCAAAAGAGAGTTATTTCAGAGTCTGACCATAATTTTATAGTTAAATTCGGAATATGTAAAGCTTGTTTCAGGTATTTCCACATTCTAGCAGCAACTACCGCACTGATCAATTCAAGTCGTGGAATGGTTAACCTCTTGAGGGGGGCTATTCTACATTTACTCCAAACAAAACTTGTATGGATTTCATCAGCTAAAGAAATGCAACGCATATAAGCAACTGCTCCGTATCCTTTAGCGCTAGCATCACAAAATATGTGTATTTGTGTTTTTTCAAAAATGTTCATACCACTAGGAAAATATTTTCGGGGTATTTCAAATGTTCTTAAATGTAGAACTTGAGAACACCAAGTGTCCCACTCGATTTTCAAATCTTCGGGTAACTTACAATCCCACTCTAAACCCCTTTGCCATGTTTCTTGTAACAAGGCTTTTATACGTATCATAAATGGGTTCAAGAATCCGATTGGATCATAAATTTTCAATAACATTTTAAGCACTGTTCGCTTGGTGGGATTATCTTTATGACACTCTTCAAAAGGGTGCACATCTAACATCAAAACATCAGATTCAGTATTCCAAATTATTCCTAGCACTTTTACGATGCTGTTTGTGTTTTCCTCACTTATGCCTAATTTATCAGTTTCCCACATTTTCTTAAGTTCAATAGAGTTAGTTTTGAACTTTCTCAAATTCATTCCTGCATCTTTAAGAATTTTAGAAGCTGTAACTGATAAATAATATGCTTCATTATCTAGATCTGATCCTGAAATTAGATCGTCAACATATAGGGAATTGTCTAGCATATTTACAACACTTGGATGTTGATCGCGATATTTTTTAAGATGATGTTTAATCGTGGCAGCCAAAATAAATGGTGAGCATGAAACGCCAAATGGTACACGAGTAAATCTTAAAATTTTGAAAAAGTTGTTAGGATCATTATCGAACCAAAGAAATTTAAGGAAATCGCGGTCTTCTTCTGCTACGGAAATTTGGAGAAAGGCCTTTTCGATATCTGCACAAAATGCAGTATTAAATTTTCTGAAATTAAGAATAATTTCTAATAAATTTGGATTCAAATTAGGGCCACTGTACAGATAATCATTTAATGATTTGTTGTTTTCTTTTGATGAAGCGTCGAATACTATTCTAACTTTAGTTGTAGATTTATCATTTCGCAAGACAGGGCGGTGCGGCATGAAATATCCGCTGTTTATAATTTTATTGGGGGATTCTTCTACTATGTTATTTAATTCCTGTTCAATTACAATTTCTTTGTATTTTTGCAATAATTCTTTATTTTTGTGTAATTTTCTATTCAAGTTAAAAAATCTATGTCTAGCATTATTATAATTGCTACCAAAATCGATTTTATCACCTTTCCATAACAATTTAGTTTCATAACGGTGCTCAAGGAAATGCAAATTGTCTTCAAATTTTTTAATTAATTCTTTATCTAACTCTGAAATGTTTTCTTCTGTATTAATTCCTAAAGCTTCTAACTCCCACAATGATTTTAAATCATTTTCAATAGGTTTCATAACCTGAGTCGATAAGACACCAGCTTGATTACTATCGCTATTTTTGTTCGAGTCAATTGTCCCACAAAGTGAATGACCAAATAAATATTCACACACGAATAAGGATTTATTTATTGGATATATTCTACCGTTAATTTGATATATGTAATCTGCTCCTAATAAAATTTCGACATTACGATTATCAAAATCTTCCCATCTGTCAAGACGAAATTTAGAAAGTTTTCTCTTTATATTGATTGGAAGGGGAGGAATTTGTATCAAAGAATTAGTTATGATTGGAGTGACTAAAGCTTCCACAACTATACTACGTTTTTTGTTTTTCAAGTGAGTTAGTTTCAACTGAACGACATCATAACATCGTTCTTCAGACCTTTTCGAACCAAAAGTATATACAGTTAAATTTTCATTTCTAATGATTTCAAGTTTTAGTTTAGAAACTAAATTTTCTGTAACGAAGGTACGATGACTAGCTGAGTCAAACAAACAAAGTGCGATTTCGGAATTTTCACCTGCTTCTACCTTTACATGAATAGTTTGCAATATAACTTCCTTATTTAAATTATTTATATTACTATTACAGTGGGATACTGAGGATACAATGCTACTTTTCTGCTCTGATATTTCTGGTTTTTTATTTTGAGAATTGCAAAGTATTGTATTATGAAATGTTTTGCCACAAATTTTACAATTTTCATTTGAAAACTTACAAAAGCTGGAAATGTGAAATTTTCTAAAGCACTTAAAACACCTTCCCTCCCTTTTCAACTTTTCTCGCATTTCTGGAACGGTCAGCGACTTGCAATTTTCGGTATTATGTTCACTTTTATTGCAAAAAATGCAGTTATTCTTAACATTTGTTGTTAATGCTGAGGTTGTTGGAACGCTTCTTTTATAAGTGTTAAAATTTTTCTTATTAGGCTCATATTTATTTTCATGAATTGTTTTTTCAAAACCATTCAATTGTATAGTGGCTTCACGAGATTCGATTTCTTCTTTTAAAAAATTTATTAATTCAGTTACATCCCAGTCGGTACATTTAGTGCGTTTTCTATTAAATTCCAGAGCAATATCAGATGGAATAATTTTAAGAATAATAGGACATAATAAATGTCCGTATGAACCTGATGCTACACCTAACGAATTCAGATTTCTTATTTGAATTTCGCACTCGTCATATAATTCTCTAAGAGCTTTAATGTTACTTGAATTTCTCACAGGTTTTAAATTAAGTAATTTAGTCATGTGACTGTTAATTACAAGGTCGTTACGACCAAAACGACTTGTCAATATCTCTATAGCATGAGAATAATTTTCTTCAGTCAGCGAAAATCCTGCAATAGAATTCGCAGCACTTCCGCCTAAAAGTGACTTTAAATAGGAAAATTTATCAATTGGAGTTAAATGCTCATTATTATCAATTGAGTTCGAAAATTGACTCCAAAATTCAAGCCATAAAGATGGATCACCATAAAACTTAGATATGTTAAGTTTTGGTAGTTTAACTATATTTTGATTCAAAGTTTTTTGACTTTTTAGTAGAGAACTATTCTTACTACTACTATCACTTTCATTATCTGAAGCATCTTGCTTAGTTTCAGAAGTAACTGTATTATCATTTATAAATTTGGAAATTTTAAATTTCCATTCAATTATATTTTCATTATATGTTTCGGACTTTTCAATTTCCTTTTCAAATTCAGCATCAGGAACCAATGGTTCTATCTCAGAGTTTAACGATTTTAACGTTTTCAATTTATCATTTAACTGCTGCATTAAAATATTTAACTGCGTTTTCTTATTTTCGATTTCTAAAGTTTGTGTATCATCTAATAAATCTTTAACCTTATCAAATATTTTCGTAACTTGAGTACGAATAACTGCTCTTTTTTTCTTTAGCAGTTCAAGATCCATAGTAAAACCAATCTATTTTATTCAAATAATAAATATTTCATTTCAAATAATTTATTTCAAATAATTAAATTTGAGGTACTTACCTCATTCTTTCGTTTTCAGATCATTCAGATATCAAGTATTTCATCATACATCCTGTCGCGTTGACGCCAAAAATGTTGCATAACATCATAACATCAGATTGCAGGCTAAAGTCGTTCGAATAGTATTCAAATTGTCGAAAAGTTCGTATTAATGTGTCAGTTCAAATATTAAATTCAAAACGCAGTGACTCTTACTTGAAGTAATTAAATTAACTTCAGATTAAAAAAAAGACTATATACATATTTATTTACAAAGAATAATAATTATTACTCTCATTGAGAGTTCAATTTTTACCGAACGAGTCGGTTCCAAAAAACATTCTACTACAAAGAATAAAAATCGTCTGACAAAGTAAAAACAAAAGGTTCGTTGCCAACAGCAACGAACAGTAACAAAAATTGGTTTTTGAAACCAAGGAGGCATTCGTAACACCCTTCTTTATAATAAGCAGAAAAACTCATAACTATACTTCGTTTCACCTTAACTTGGCAGCACTGAATATGCTACAAGAGCCGAATTGCAGCCGTTGCCATAGAAACCAGGGTTTGCTTGAACAGCACAGGATCACTAACAGACAAGGGAAATCGCCATTTTGGCGGAAATATATAATAATGAATGTGAAAAAATCGGCACTTTTCGAAGTTTTTATGAAATTAATTTTATTACATAATCATTTACTAAAATAACGAATATTAATATTTTTTTCCTTAGTTTTACCATTTTTTAAATTTATTTCAACATTATTTCATATTATATTGTTGTCTAACATTGTCCGGCCTACAAAATGTGAAACATATTTAAAAATCTCGAAAAGTTAAAAAGCATTACAGAAATTCCGGAAAAAACTTTATTGAAAAGATAAATTTTTCTGAAATAAGCTAAAAAATTGAAACTGAATTCCATGCATTGTCATACTTTTGTAAAGAATTTTCTGCAGTGTTGAATTCAGACACTTTTTCTCTGGGAGGTAACTTCAGTGACTCCGGGGGGGGGGGGGTGTCCTCTGCGAGCCAGCCCCTGAATTCAGACACTTTTCTCCGAGAGGGGGGGTTGTACTTTTTGACCATTGAAAACGCAAAATCTCAAATTTTCCGGGAGGGGGGACATTTATTTGCTCCGGGAGAAAATGTCCCTCCCGGGCCACTCCCTGAATTCAATACTGATTTTCTGTGCGAATTTTTGCGTTTCGATGTGATTTTTTTTTTTAATCGCAGAGAAGAGAGGATAAATTTTACGTATTTAAGCTCAAAATTTAAAACCTAGTACCGTTTACAAATGTTAAAAAAAAGCATCAAAAAGGAAAAAAAAAATCTATAAATCGCACTAAAAAATCAAGTAAAATAAAAGTAAAAACAGAATTTTAAGCGAATTTTATTGAAAAGACGAAAGCATTAATTTTATTGAGTTAAAAGATTAAAGCCAAATTCTCCGAAAATCTATTTAAAACAGAAAATTTATTATTTATATCCAACCACTGGCAGATATCTGGAAAAAGTCAGGTTCCATGCCATCAGACAGTACCTCTCAATGTATCTAAAATTATAGATATTTGGGTATAAAAATGTCATGATTTTTAAAAATTTAAATTATTTTATAAATTTTTTATCATTGTCCGCGCCCCTGCTTTAAAATACACAATTTCTCGAAAATAGATTGTTTCCAAAACAATTAAATCTCTAATAATAATATAAAATATTTTTATGCTTTAATCTTTAATCCTAAAATTATAATTATTATTTAGAAATTTCAAAAATAATGTAAACTAAAAATTAGTAATTTCATTAGTTATTAATATCCAATAACATTATGTAAATAGAAGTTTTACAATAATTATCGAAAACTATATTAAACACAACAGATATTTACACTTATTTAAATATTTAAAAACTGCATTTAATTGCTAACAGTGCTTAAAATTAAGGGGCTACTTCACTCATGCAAAACACTCTAGTTTAATCCAATGGAGATTTTTTTTAAATATCTCGTTTACATTTCAATATTTTATTTTTTAGGTGCGTTCGTAATTAAACAAATATGCAGCACCTATAGTTGTCATTCAGTCCATCCGTCTGTCCGTCTGCATATAATAACTCAAAAACTACCCAACCGAATCATTTGAAACTTAAAATATATAACTATTAGATAATTTTTCGAGTCATTTCAAATTTTATGAAAATCGGATGAATAGTTCATATACAGGAACAATCAAAAGGTTTCCGATACATTACGGTCGATGGGGAAAAAGTTTCAAGTGCATTTTAATGGTCTTACACTCCTTCGAACATAATAAAAAACATAATGATATACATCTATGAAGTAACATACTATTATATACATTCCGTACAATCTGTGGTCCGAAGGATATTTGTTACTGATTTAAAGGGCCACACAAAATTATCCCATTACATAATTATATATCGAGACATTATTTCGTGCGCGTTTTAATTATATTAAACTATTTAACATTTATGAAATTTATGTACATTGCTGAGGACTCCTACAAGTTATTTCCTGTGTAATAAAAATCAGATAGTTTTTACAGGGACACACAAAATATTTCGGCTACTATACTGTATCTGAAATATTGTATACTATTACACCAATATCTGATTTTTTTGAGGTATTTCGTAATTATATAAATACGTAGCACGTATAGTCATCGTTCAGTTTGTCCGTCCATCTGTCTGTCCGCATGTAACAGATTAAAAACACCCAACCAAATCGTTTGAAATTTAAAATATATAATAGTTGCATAATTTTGTAAAGTCATTTCAACTTTTATGAAACTCTGATGTATAATTTAAATAAAGGCACATTCAAAAGTATTCCATTACATTATAGTCAACGGGGGAAAAAAAAAAGTTTCAAATGCATTTTAATGATGTTACACTCTTTCAAATATTATAGAACTGATATGCACTTATGAAGCATGAACTAAAATAAACATTATGTACAATCTGTGAAGCAAAATACATATTTTTTCAATTTACAAAAGTATTTCACTACATAATGGTACACAGAGAAACATTGTTTGAGGCTTGTTTTAATTGTATTAAACTATATCAAATTTTATGAAATTGATAAACGTTGCTGAGTTTTAATAATAGTTACTTCCTCTATATTTACAGGAGCACACAAAAGATTTTGTCCGCTATACTGTATCCGAAGTACTGTATACTATAACAGCAAGACCTGAATATTTTAAAAACTTCATTATAGTACACCGTATTTGCTACGTTTCAAGTGCAATTTCCAACTTGTTTTTCTTACATTGGATAGTTGAGCTCGATCTTTACAAAGAACTTTTTATTTTACTTTTTAGATTTTGTCAGTAGGAATTTTTTTTTCGGAAGGGGGGGAGTTTTTTTTAATTTTCAGACTTCGAAAGTGTTTCGAAAGTAAAATCATCCAAGGAAAAAAAAGCAATCCTAAAACAAATTCGAAAAGATAATAGGGGTCTTTGTGAAGCTTGACCTCCAGTGTAGAATTCATGAGATGGCCTGGGGGGCATTCCTCCCCGGAACAATGAGACCCTGATCCCTTCCCCCGAAAAGTATGAGATTATGAGTTTTCAATGTCCAAAGATTGCAATATCCCCCCCCCCCTCCCCCGAAGTCGCAGAAATTCTTTCCGGAGAAAAGTATCTGAATTCAACAATGTCGACCTCAGCTATGAAATGCAAAGCTAATAATTTAAAAATACTGAAATGCAAATTAAATATTTTTAAAATTTTCTTCCATAAAAGTAATATTAGTGAGCGGGATTTTACATGAATGAAGATCTTAATAATTATTAAACAATTGATTCTCCAAGTAGGAATATAATATTAATTGCTACAGTTTTATGCTTTAGAATTTATCATAAAAGCAGATGACACGGGCGCTTAAAAAGCGCGCCTGTAATTTAACCTTGAAGATTGGTTCCTCGCCAAAGGAGAGTTTTTTTTACGCCAAGCTTTTTACTTTATACATACGCTTAAAATAGATTTATTTTTGAAATAAATACTTTTAACAGAGAAATTACTTTAAATATGTGTTACAAAATCTCGAATTTATTAATTTATAAACATAACCATATAAATTTCTACGAATTTTCCCCATAAGATTAAAAAATATCGGAGAACTATTTTCCACGGCGGAATGTTACTGTTTCTACGTTTCACAGTGCTGCCAAGTTAAGGTGGAACAGAGTATAATCTAAGATACGTCTTATCATAATGAACTTATGTCCAAAATTTTAAGCAAATCGGAGCATTATGCGTAAAAAGCCATTAATTTAATTTAAGAAAGGTTATCCCCCGTTCCCCCTCTATACTTAACCCTTAAACTCCTAGAATCTCTTCAGACATTTTATACTATACATAAGCCTTATCGAAAAGATCCTATATGCAAATTTGACACACGTTGGATAATTCTGCGTAAATACCCATTCATCTAATTGAGGACGGATGGGGGGGGGGGGTAATCGTCCTTCCCAAAACTAATCAGGCAAGCGTCTTTTCAGGATGAACGTATATCCAAAAATTGAACCAAAACAGTTAATTCAGCATGAAAAACCCATTTACCTAAAATATGAGCCCCCCCCGATCCCCCTTTCATACTTAACCAATGTATCCCCAAAATCAATTCCTTGTCACTTTTTCCGGTAACTTTTTTTCCTTGTCACTGTTTTTCCTTGTACCTTTTTTTCCGTGTCACTTTTTTTCCGCTTTTGTAGTTTATGTCACTTTTTTCCGGTCACTTTTTTTCGTTTACCTAATCAGGTATGGCACATTTTTGAAAAAATTGAGATAATTTGGGAAAATGTAACTTTAAAAGAATACTCACATCTGCCATAGTTTTGAAAAATGAAAATCGAATCTTCCCGTCATAGGGCGATTATAAATTTTTCTTTAAAATTTGAAATTTTTTTTAATTGGTTCTCAATTAATAAGAACCATTTTTATATAACTATTTTGGCAAAAAGAGAGGTTCTTATATCCTAATTCAATGTAGTGAAAATGATTAAGTTCTAATCTAATTTATAAAAGTAATGATAAACTAGTCGTTGGGGGCCACCGTAATACTTACCCATCATGGATATGTATATGAAAATAAAACACGCGAAACTATTTATACAATGCATTGCAATTCATAAACAAAATTCAAATATTGTTAATATACATAGTAATGCTATATTAAAGAACTGCTGATGTATCAATTTCGACAAATTATATAAAACGCCAAACTACTCAAGTAGTACCGAACTGCGTAAAAGAAACATCCTTATAACTCCCAAAATAATAATTCTATTAACTAACAATTAACTGCGTCGGATTAAGCGTCGCATTTCCAGTTAAAATATACTTCTGAATTGAAATTTGAATGAAATACAGGGTCATGAAAAATCGAAGAATGTGGAAAACAAGATTACAAATATCTCGGCAACTAATAATCCGATCGACTTCGTTCTGTATGCAAAATGTGTGTTATTTTATTACCTTTTACGTCCATTCCTTAGAACAAAAAATTTCGAAAATTTTTATATACCTTTCATCAGAACGAATTTTTTGAGAGTCCGAAAAAAATAGTTCCGGATAATCGAGGTTGCTGATACTAAATAGGGTTCGTCCCATTCTTACATACTAACTACATACAAAATTTCAAGTCTCTATCTCAATTTGTTCGGGAGATAGACCGTTTACAGACAGACAGACGGACGGCAAAATTTTTTTTCTAAAAATATGTTTTTCGGAATCTCCAGTATCTGAAACGTGTAAATCCGTCAAAAAACTTTTTCGATTTTCAAAACGATTGCAAGACTTACCCTATACTACGTATGATGGGTAAGTAAAAACATTTGAAAACTTTAAACGTCAGTTACTCAAAATATTAAAAATGTGCCTTATCTGGTTATAACCGGAAACCACAGATATAATACAATCTCTAGGATACAAATACTAATTATAATGTAAAAATATTCCAAAACATGGAAAGAATGGCGTCTATTTTACAAAAATTATTTAAAGAATTTATTTTTTAAATATAATATGTAAATCAATTTCAAATTAGAAAAAAAAAATCTATATTTTGAAAAAGTTGACAAAATGATAACGTGATTTTTTTTTTCTTATAAACAATTAAACTTTTAAAAAATAACAAATACTGACATTAAAATATTACGAATATTGATTGATTATTATTTATAAAAAATATTTAAATAGTAAGAAGAAAATTTGTTTTAACTATACGTAACTTTATACTTAGTTAATTCAAATATTATCCCGAATATCCTAATAAAAATCTCCATGTGATTGTTTCCAAATCGAAAATAAATATTAAAATAAAACAAATAAAAACAATTTCATTAAATCTAAACTCAAAAGTGCGAAATATTATTTTATGCAATTCAATAAAATTTTATATAATGCATTCTAAACAATACAAATACTAAGTATGGTGTAAAGAATTTTGAAAAGTTATTTTAGTTTGGGGCAAGAATGATGTCAATTTATGTAAATTATTAAAAAAAAAAAAAAAAAAAATTAATTGTAAAATGAAATCACACAGAAGTTTTGATTCGAATCCTGCTTTTTAAATAATATTGTTACGAATTTTGTAAATAGTTAGTGTTTGTACTGTAAAATAATGTAAATAATCTTATTAAGCTCCATTCCTTTACTAATATTATGTTACATTGTCTCTGTTATCAAGCAAACTTGTCCATTATTTTCAGTGTATGTCTACGGCAGATTGGCGAAATAATGAAGATATCACCAAGTTGGCGTCACTTTTGGCGACTAATTTTGGTCGCCAAATTTGGCGATATATCGCCAAGTTGGCGACAAACTTGGCGATTGTTGGCGATGGTAACCCTTCCCTCTTAATGGTAACCCCCCTTAGATATACTGATACATTGTTTGTTGTTCCGTGGTTTTCCAGGTTTTTCTAGAAATTTCTAGCACATGCTACGAGACTATATATAAGAAGAGAAGCGATGCGAGCTGTTGTTATTATTTACCAGTCAGTGATTGAGTGAGCTACTAGAGATTGTCCAAGCAAGTTTGCTTGATGTATTGAGTTTTATCTACGTTATTTTGAATGTGATATAGTGTTGAGACATTGTATAAAGAGTCTCTGCGGCCTATATTTGTACTTGTTCGATAGATTTAAACAGTTATTTGGGAATATCTTGTAATATTTGTGAGTTTCGAAGACTCTGTTGTTCTGAAGATCTGTAAATAAATTATTTTCTACTTTTCTAAGAGCAAGAGTTTGAAGTTGTCTAACCATAAGATCAAAAGAACCCTATATACGCTGTAACATTTTGGTGTCAGGAGTGGGGTTCTTATGGCGAAAACAAGAACAATGGACGGTCAACTGAAAGAACTGTTAGAAGCTATTAATGGAATAAAGGCCAAGAAGAGTTGGCAGAAAAAATGAATAAAGGCCAAGAAGAGTTGGCGGAAAAGATGAATAAAGGCCAAGAAGAGTTGGCGGAAAAGATGAATAAAGGCCAAGAAGAGTTGGCGAAAAAAATGAATAAAAACGAAGAAAGAATGGAACAGTTGACAAATAAAATTGACAAATGCCAAGAAGATGTGACTGAAAAGATTAATAAAGGCCAAGAAGAAATGAAGAAAACTTTAGAAGAAAAGTTCTCGTCGGTAGAGAGAAGAATAGGCTCGGTAGAAGAGAAAATGGCGGAAGTAGAAGAGAAAATTCAGAATGAAGTTTGTAACTTTGAAGAGAAAATCAGTAACGTTGAAGAGAAAATCAGTAACGTTGAAGAGAAAATACTAGGTGAAGTAGATGAAAAGCTAAATAAAGAGTACAAGAACTCGAGAAGAAGCTTTCAGCGTCCAGTGGTAATTATGAAGAATTTAGGAATCCGCCTGCTTCTCCCGTGCACATCAAACTGTCGACATATGACGGAAAGAGTTCCTGGCAAGTTTATAAGACCCAATTCACCATTGTAGCCGAAGCGAACAAATGGAGTGACGAGGTGAAAGCTTGTCAGCTGGCAGCATCTTTAAGAGGAGAAGCCGCCGACGTGCTGCAAACATTGCCCGATATGACGCAACTCAATTTTGAGACTTTAAGTTGTGCACTTGAAATGAGATTCGGCGAAAAATTCTTCAAGGATTATACGAGAATACAAATGAAGAGCCGCCATCAAAAATCGAGTGAAACCCTTCAAGAGTTTGCCTCGGAAATTGAACGGCTTGCAAATTTAGCATTCATTGACTGTCCAACAAATGTACGGGAAATGTTGTCACTGCAATATTTTGTAGACGGAATAAAAGATCCAGGGGTGCGGAGAGCGGTGCGAATGGCGGATGTGCAGGATTTGGGGGCTGCACTGCTGTATGCCTTGGGGTTGGGGGCGGCTGCACGGGCCGGCCGGGGGGATCGTCGTTCGGTTCGAGGGGCGGCGGTGAACGGGGGCTCAGACACTGGGGGCGACGTCTTGGGGGAAATTGGGAAAATGGATCGGGAGGTTGGGGCTTTGAAATACGGGGGAGCAAGTTCAGGAGGACAGGGTCTCGCGTGCTGGGGATGCGGTGATGCAGGACATCTCCGGGGGGGTTGCCCCGGGGTCCACGGGCGTGGGATGGGTTCGGGCAGTCAGCGGGGAGGCTGAATTTTGGCCATCTCGCGGGGCGGGGGTTGCCGGGGAGTGGGGGGCCCCACCTGGGGATCCTCCGGATATCAAAAATGAGTGGCGGTGGTGATGAGTTATATGTGATGGGCTTTATTGGCGGAATTCGGTGCCGTGTGGTTGTCGATGCGGGAGCCAATGTGGCAATAATCGGAGAAGATTTGGCTCGAGGATTGGAGTCTAGGCTCATCTGGACTCCACCATGCGTTGCCCTGCGGGCTGTGGCGGGCGACGGGATTGGCATATATGGAGGGGCCAATTTAACTATCAACTTTGGAGGAACGAAATATTACCATACGGCATATGTGGCTGACATAACAGATCCTTGCTTAATCGGACTGGATTTTCTGAAGAAGTTTCACTTCAGACTTGATTTCAAAAATAACAAAATGATCTCAAAATTTGAAGAAATAAGTCTTTTTGGATTAAATAACGAAATTGAATGTAAACAAATAGTAATAGCCAAAGAAGACATTAATCTAGATCCAAGAACAGAATTTTTAGTTCCAGCTGAAATTAAAAATGAAACTAATTACCGATTTGGCCATATAGATTATCCAGTAGACAATAGTACACAAGCAGGAGTATTGGTGGCTTCTTCTGTAGTAGACCTCTCGAAAAAGACCATTCCAGTCAGAATTGCTAACATCAGTGATAAGACGAGGACTATCAAGAAAGGAGAGGTGATAGCATCATGTGCTCCTGTGACGTGCATAAGTCAAAATTCCAATCACTCTCAGAAATCTTCAGATGATTTAGTCAAGGATTTGTTACAAAATACGGACTTAGATCCAAACCAGAGAGATGCTGCTGAAAGTTTAATTAGAGAATTCCAAAGTTTATTTTCCCAAACATCTGAAGACTTTGGACGAACTAAAATGGCACAACACCGAATTGACACGGGAGATCACTCTCCTATTAAACAGCACCCTAGACGATTACCTTTTGCCAAGCAAGAAGAGGTGCAGAATTTAATTAAAGATATGGAAGAAAATGACGTCATCGAACCATCGACAAGTCCATGGGCGTCTCCCATTGTATTAGTAAGAAAGAAGGATGGTTCAACAAGATTTTGTGTAGACTACCGCCGACTGAATGACGTCACTAAAAAGGATAGTTACCCTCTACCAAGGATCGACGACACTCTCGACACACTTGCGGGCAACACTTGGTTCTCGACTCTGGATCTGAATAGTGGTTACTGGCAGGTAGAGATCCATCCCGACGACCGCGAGAAGACTGCCTTCACAACGGGACAAGGATTATGGCAATTCAAGGTAATGCCTTTTGGTCTATGTAACGCACCTGCAACTTTCGAACGGCTTATGGAAACGGTTCTCCGGGGGCTGTCGTATGAAGCATGTCTTGTTTATTTAGATGACATCATAATCATAGGAAAATCTTTTGATGAACATCTGAACAACCTCAGGCGGGTGCTACAAAAATTAAAGGAAGCTAATTTGAAGTTAAGCCCTTCGAAGTGCAGTTTGTTTCGCAATGAAGTCGCCTACCTTGGACACATCATTTCGGCGGAAGGAGTTAGGACTGATCCAGAGAAGATATCGGCCGTGAAAAATTGGAGTCGTCCAGCAGATGTTCACCAGCTTCGAAGTTTTCTAGGATTATGCGCCTATTACAGAAAATTCGTCAAAGGCTTCTCGATGATTGCAAGACCACTTCATAAATTAACAGAAGCCAATCAAAAATTTATGTGGACACAGGAATGTGACGCTGCTTTCGAAAAGCTTAAGGAGGCCTTGACATCCACTCCAATTCTGTCGTATCCTCAAATCGATAAACAGTTTACACTTGATACGGATGCAAGCAACGAAAGCATTGGCGCTGTACTGTCCCAGGAAATCGACGGTCAGGAGCGTGTTATCGCCTATTTCAGCAAGTGCTTGTGAAAGGCCGAGCGAAACTACTGCGTAACAAGAAAAGAGCTTCTTGCTGTAGTGAAAGCCATAGACCACTTTCATCACTATCTTTACGGTCGCAAGTTCCTGATCCGAACTGATCATGCTTCTCTTACTTGGCTATTGAATTTTAAGAACCCAGAAGGCCAGATAGCCAGGTGGATACAAAAGCTTCAAGAGTACGACATGGAGATACGCCATCGAAAAGGCTCATCACATGGAAATGCAGATGCTCTCTCAAGAAGACCCTGCTCAGATAATTGTAGATACTGCGACCGGGTTGAGAAGAAATTTAATGTCAAAGGTCCTATAGTAAGACAAGTTACAACTGGGTCTACATCATCGCAAGATCCGTGGAGTGACGAGAGCCTGCGTAAAGATCAACTTGCTGATCCTGAAATTAAGCCAATTCTAGAGCTGAAAGAGGAGTCCAACAGGAAGCCCAGCTGGCAAGACATGGCCCATTACCATCCTACGACTAAACGTTATTGGGCTCTCTGGGATTCCTTACACTTAAAGAACGGCATCTTGTACCGAAAATGGGAGTCTGACGATGGAAAGACATGTAGATGGCAACTACTACTCCCTAAGTCGAGAATTTCTATGGTCCTTCAAGAACTGCATGGTAGTCCCACAGGAGGTCATTTTGGTGTAATGAAGACCCTGCAAAAGGTTCGAGAGCGTTTCTACTGGAATAATGTTCGCAGTGACGTGGAGAAGTGGTGTCGAACTTGTGACACCTGTGCAGCACGTAAAGGTCCAAAGAGGCGCACCCGTGGACGATTGCAACGTTATAATGTAGGAGCTCCTTTCGAACGAATTGCTTTAGACATCCTGGGTCCACTTCCTAGAACATCTGATGGCAATAAGTACATCCTCGTTGTCATGGACTACTTCACTAAGTGGCCCGAAGCATATGCCATTCCTAATCAAGAGGCGGTAACCGTAGCAGACATACTGATTCGACACTGGGTTTCCAGATACGGAGTTCCTCTTCAGATCCATTCCGATCAAGGAAGAAACTTTGATTCGGCTGTGTTTAAGGAAATGTGTGGACTACTCGGCATGGACAAAACTCGAACTACACCTCTACATCCGCAATCGGACGGCATGGTGGAGCGGTTCAATCGTACAATCTTAAATAGCCTCTCTCTCCTGGTGTCTAGAGACCAACAGGACTGGGACAAGAAATTACCGCTTTTCCTGCTTGCCTACAGGAGTGCCACTCATGAGGCCACTGGTTACTCCCCTTCTCAAATGCTCTTTGGTCGTGATCTTCGTCTGCCTGCTGATCTTTTGTTTGGTCGTCCTCCTCATGCTCCTTCATCGCCTGAGGAATATGTCGATGAACTCCAGGCACGGATTGAGGAGATTCATTGTCTAGCGAGGAACCGAATTGGACTGGCATCAGAAAAGATGAAGACACGGTACGACACAAAGGCAACTGGACATGAGTTCAACGAAGGTGACAAAGTTTGGTTGTGGAATCCGATACGTCGTAAGGGACTGTCGCCAAAACTACAAAGAAACTGGGACGGTCCTTACACAGTCGTCAACAGGCTGAATGACGTCGTCGTACGCATACGAAAATCGCCACACACCAAACCCAGGGTCGTACATTATAACCGGCTAGCCCCTTATTTTGGCGAAAGTGATTAAAAATTCAAAACTGGAATTTCAGACCATGGTCATGAAAGTCACTTTTTGTAAATATGTAAATAGTAATTAGTTCTTATTTATGTAAATTTTATTATTATTGTTATTATTTATTTATTTATTTATTTATTTATTTGTTTATTTATTTTAAGTGTTTTCCTCTAACTCAAGGATTGCACTGCCCGGGACGTGCAGTCTTTGAGGAGGGGGTAGTGTTACGAATTTTGTAAATAGTTAGTGTTTGTACTGTAAATTAATGTAAATAATCTTATTAAGCTCCATTCCTTTACTAATATTATGTTACATTGTCTCTGTTATCAAGCAAACTTGTCCATTATTTTCAGTGTATGTCTACGGCAGATTGGCGAAATAATGAAGATATCGCCAAGTTGGCGTCACTTTTGGCGACTAATTTTGGTCGCCAAATTTGGCGATATATCGCCAAGTTGGCGACAAACTTGGCGATTGTTGGCGATGGTAACCCTTCCCTCTTAATGGTAACCCCCCTTAGATATACTGATACATTGTTTGTTGTTCCGTGGTTTTCCAGGTTTTTCTAGAAATTTCTAGCACATGCTACGAGACTATATATAAGAAGAGAAGCGATGCGAGCTGTTGTTATTATTTACCAGTCAGTGATTGAGTGAGCTACTAGAGATTGTCCAAGCAAGTTTGCTTGATGTATTGAGTTTTATCTACGTTATTTTGAATGTGATATAGTGTTGAGACATTGTATAAAGAGTCTCTGCGGCCTATATTTGTACTTGTTCGATAGATTTAAACAGTTATTTGGGAATATCTTGTAATATTTGTGAGTTTCGAAGACTCTGTTGTTCTGAAGATCTGTAAATAAATTATTTTCTACTTTTCTAAGAGCAAGAGTTTGAAGTTGTCTAACCATAAGATCAAAAGAACCCTATATACGCTGTAACAATATATATATATATATATATATATATATATATATATATATATATATATATATATATATATATATATATATATATATATAATACCATTAAAAGTAGACAAGATTCACCAACGGATTTTATCAATAAAACAATAAACCAAAACGAAGAATTAAATTGAATTATAGTAAACAATATTAACCATTTGAAATTAACCATTGAATTTAATAACTTACAGCACATTGAACATGGAAGGAAAAAAAAGAATAATATGAATACAATTGAAATTTGTAGAACCAAAGCAGAATCTTCAGGTCCCAAATACTTTGGAACTACAAATGGAGTGTGTGGTTTCATCTTCGTATTTGCCATGAAAAAGCAAAACAATACGAATTTGGGACTACCATCACACAAAAACCAAATTATTAAACAAGGAACAAAGATATTTTACAAAAAGGAGTTGAAAGTAAGTAAAAATAATAGTTATCCATAACAAACAAAAAAGATAAAGCTGAATGGAAATATAATTGAACCGGAAAAAATAATAATCGATATTAACATAAAATTAAATTAATAAAATGATTAAAATTAGAATTAAGAGATAACATTCATATTAACATATAACTTAAAATACATTATTGTTACTTTAATCAGTAACATTTATTGTGACTTTACATGGTAAAAACTCATTATCTTAATATAGGATAATAAAAATAATAATAATAATAATAATAATAATAATAATAATAATAATAATAATAAAATAAATAAAAAAATAATAATAGTAATAATATTATTAATAATAATACCAAAAATTATATCAATAACATTAAAAATAATTTGATATTTAAAATATAGCTATTTAACTATAGATATAACTAGACGAATATCCATATATTGGTGTAAATTAAACAGTTTAAAAATTATGTTAAAATAAATAACCCACTCTCAATTTTTTTTAAATAAATAATTAACCTTTGCGTTTTTATCCAGACAACACCACCCTCCTCCGTACTCTAACATCTACCCACCCAACCAACCTATATATATTTTTTTATTACTTTTTAACATTTTTAATTTTTTATTATTATTTTTATGTTTTATAATTTTTTTATACATTTTTTATGCAAAGAATTAATTATAAGATCATGTAATATCTAATTATAAATTAAAGAATATATGAATTTTTTAGGATAACCATTATTTATAGCATCATATACAAGCTTTTTAATATTAGTATTAATTAAATGGGAAGAACATAGACATTTTATTCTATATAAATGGTTAAGTATTATATTACGATATACAGAATTATGAAGACATGATTTAAAATTAGTAAAAGTATTAACTTTAAAATTAAATTCTTTCCTTTTGTCATAAATATCAGTTATAAATTTGTTCTCTTTTAATATAATTTTAATATCTAAGAAATTGATTGTATTGTTAAAAAGTAGGTTTTTTGAAAGTTCTAGATTAGAAGGATAATCAACAGGGAATTGAGATATACAGGTGTTATCAGTATCAATTAAAATTACATCATCTATATATCGATATAAATGTATTGTATTATTTAAATAATGACGTTCATAGTAATATAAGTATAAGTCAGATAATACACTAGATGTACTACCACCTTGTGGTATACCAACATTTTGAATATATACAGGGTGATTCAGCTCGTCGGTGACAAACTTTAAGGATCGATAGAGCACACCTAGACGAACATTTTTGAATAGGGAATGTAGGGTCCCTGACGCGATGGTAAGGCGCTAGGCGCTTTCGAAAATTTGGGTGCCGAAATTCGAAACGTCATAAAAACTAGGGAAATGGTTAGATTTTCTTGCTTGTTGCGTCGAAATGATTCTGTTTGTTTAGACTTTCTTCAGTACCAATTTTATAAGCGTATCTCTTAAAACATGGATAGGGGGCGCTGCAGACTTTGGAGAGCTAGACAACAACTTTAAGCCCGTTATTTTGATAATTTAACACATGCTCGCCAAAGTTTATACTCTAACTTAAAGTTTGAACCCAAAAGTAGAGCCCTGCAAAAAGCGTAAGAGCCGGAATAAAATGTCAAAGTACAGGGTGGTCGAAACTCGAAGGCTTCTAAGAGATAAACAAACAGATTTCTTGACTTATGGCATGCATTTTCATGATTCTGTTTGCTGGGGCTCTCTGAAACTCAGTTGAACGGTACAAAAAGAAACATCGATAGGGGGCGCTTTGGGCAAAAAACATAATTCGTTGACATTTCGGACGCTAACTGGAAACGGGGCGCTACGATCAGTTAGTAATAATGAAAACACATTTTCTACCTCTGCTCAACACTTCTGAATAAATTTAGACCAAAAACATCAATGATACTGGAAATTTATTTACAAAAAATAACACTACAGAAGATGCTCGAAATTTCGACCTTGGGCCATGATGCAGGCTTCGCACCTCCGTCGCATTGAGGAGTGTGTGTTTCCAACAATGCCAGGAGTATCTCTGATCTGCCCTGCAGCTGCCACAATGCGCGCCACAAGTTCTTCAGCACTGCTGACAGGTGTATGGTATACCTCGGCCTTCAGGTAACCCCAAAGGAAGAAATCCAAGCAGGTGAGGTCTGGTGATCGGGCAGGCCAGTGAACTGGACCCCCACGCCCGATCCTTGCCATACCTTGCGTTTAGATGGAGACGCACGTCGTTCGTGTAATGGGCCGGAGCTCCATCGTGCTGGAACCACATCTGGCGACGCGAACCTTCGGGTACGTGCGCCTCCTCCAGAAGCTGTGGCAGCACTTGATCCAGGAAAATCAGGTAATTTCCACCTGTCAGCCGTTCAGGTAACAAATAAGGGCCAATGAGGCAATCCCCCAGAATGCCGGCCCACACATTTACTGAGAAACGCTCCTGGGCTGCTCGGCTTCTGGTTTCATGTGGATTTTCATCACACCACACATGACTGTTGTGGGCGTTCCACATTCCCTCCCGGCTGAAGGTGGACTCGTCCGTAAACAAAATGCTGTTTACAAAACGAGGATCCCTGGATCTCATCGCCAAGTACCATCTTGAGAATTCCACTCGAGGGCCAAAATCCTGCTCTCTGAGCAACTGCACCTGCTGGATGTGGTAGGGGTGCAGATTCCGGGAACGTAAGATGCGCCACGCAGTTGCTTGCGAAATGCCAACATGTCTGGCGATATCTCTCGTGCTAAGACCTGGGTTGTCCTCAACCAGGTTAAGCACAGCCTCTTCGTTGTCGGGGGTGCTCACTGATCGCTCCCGTTCAGGCCTGCCTCCGTCGAAAGATCCCGTTGTGGACAACCTCTGGTGTACTCGAGCGAAGAAGGCATGGCAGGGGATTTGCCTGTTGGGGTAACGCTCGGCGTAACAACCGCTGAGCGGCTCGTCCATTACAACCAGCAGCGCCATACGCCAAATGCATGTCAGCCAATTCAGAGTTTGTGTACCGTTCCATCCTACTACCGATCTGCAGACAAGTAACCCGAAGCTTAAGTAGGTACCGCACGTTCAAAAGACGTGTCTGCGCATGCAACTACGTCATCTCGCGTTGTCGTCTACGCATTACGTATCTTTTGCATATCGATATGGTACGATATCTTTTGCATAAATCAGCAAAAAGCACCTTATGTAAATTTTATTGCGCGCATTGTGCATGATTGAAACCAGCTATGTTTGTTAAAAAAAAACAAACAAACTGCAGTTTTAATAGCTTCTTATGATAAGTAAATTACTCTCTTGTTTTGTTTCTAACTGATCGTAGCGCCCCGTTTCCAGTTAGCGTCCGAAATGTCAATGAATTATGTTTTTTGACCAAAGCGCCCCCTATCGATGTTTCTTTTTGTACCGTTCAACTGAGTTTCAGAGAGCCCCAGCAAACAGAATCATGAAAATGCATGCCATAAGTCAAGAAATCTGTTTGTTTATCTCTTAGGAGCCTTCGAGTTTCGACCACCCTGTACTTTGACATTTTATTCCGGCTCTTACGCTTTTTGCAGGGCTCTACTTTTGGGTTCAAACTTTAAGTTAGAGTATAAACTTTGGCGAGCATGTGTTAAATTATCAAAATAACGGGCTTAAAGTTGTTGTCTAGCTCTCCAAAGTCTGCAGCGCCCCCTATCCATGTTTTAAGAGATACGCTTATAAAATTGGTACTGAAGAAAGTCTAAACAAACAGAATCATTTCGACGCAACAAGCAAGAAAATCTAACCATTTCCCTAGTTTTTATGACGTTTCGAATTTCGGCACCCAAATTTTCGAAAGCGCCTAGCGCCTTACCATCGCGTCAGGGACCCTACATTCCCTATTCAAAAATGTTCGTCTAGGTGTGCTCTATCGATCCTTAAGGTGCGTTTTCACGGGCCGCTCTAACTACCTAAAAAACCTTAGCTTACCCAAAACCTAACCTAAGAGCGTTTTCACTGGTTACAGATAAATCCTTATGCCAACCAATCAAAGGCAAGTCTTCACTGCGCAAGCGTCTACTTTAGGGCTTGACAGTCTACAGACCGATCAGCTGATATAAAATTATAAACAAATAACTTTTGACAAATAACTTTTGTTTACGTTCATCGTAAATATTTCGTATAAAAAATAATAAAAAGTTTTGACTGTTTTTTCTTACTAAAACAGCTTTAAATAATGCTCCAAATATCATTTTTTATCCAAGTTTCAAAATGAAAATACATAAAAGCACACAGTTACTATGATTAATGTATTAAAAACACATAAGTAAACTTTCACTTATGAAAAAGTGATGTGTTACACACTTTGATCAGGTTATTTCATGTGCGCAAATGACATAAATTTGTCGAAAATGTTGGGAAAATTGTTCAATTTGTACAAATGGCATAATAATGATTACACTAATTAATATATCTCTATCCATAACATGTCAATAAAACACATTGTGTTAGGTATTTCTTTTCAGTTTGTTTAAAAATTAAACGGTATTACTAAATAAGTATAAAAGTAGAAATATATGTATTTTTTTAACCATTCTTTTATAAAGTTAAAATATTTATAAATATAATGCCTAATTTCAAGACAGTAATTCATGATGGATCAAAAAACTTCTCTTCATTAATTTGGCATGACTCTAATTATGAAAAATTCACCATAATGCCCTGGTAGAAAGCATAAACTGCTGAATTTATTAAAGGAATTATTTTTTCTTTCTTTTTTCTGATATGACAACAGAAAAGGTAAAAAAATAAAAACCATTTTTTAAACTATGAATTCAGAATTTTTAAATTATTTTTTCAAAGTTTAATTATAATTTACTTAATGCTAAATTATTAGTTGATAAAAACAGATACAAAAATTATTTCTTTATTTTTGTAAATAAAAATTATTTCATTATTTTTATTTATGTTTCCTTTCTTGCCTTCAAATTATTTAAAATATTTTGTTGTTACAGTTTCACTGCCAGTTGGCATATTTTAATGGCACGGTTTGATGCACAATTAACTCTGCTTGTTGTTATTGTAACCTTAAAAAATATTTGCTTTTTTAACAAGTGGTTAACAGAAAAATGTTTTAAAATTCACTTATTACTTAAAATAAATTCCTAAAAAAAGAATTGCCGAGAAAAGCAAACAGGTGTAGATTTTTTTTTTTTTTTTTTTTTTTAGCATGTTCTTAGAACAGTCAAGACACTTGATTTTGGCGATTTTTTTAACATGCGCCAAGCACCCATGAGGGCCAACGGAGTTTTCAGCAACTCTGAAATTCTCCCCAATCACAATGCACATGTTTTGGCTGACAATTAGCGATATGCACAGCTTCAGAGATGACTGCTTTAGTAAAATAAACTTTCACAAATAATGTACAACTAGTTAACTTCTTTTACGATGAATTTTCTCTATGCAAACAGTTTTCTCGATAGTTTTCAATTTTTAAAAATTTGCAGATCTCCATTTTCTGATTTTAAGAATTTTTTTCATGTTTAATTTACAGAACTTTATATACACCAACTTTTTTTTTTCTAAAACAAAAAAAATACAATAACCATAAAATAATATCAGTTAAAATTCACCTACCTTTGCTTCTTCATTAACATTAAAGAATCTTACAAAAAGAATCTTTTATTTATTCTACTTATTACTTTTATTCAAGAAAATAAATCACATGTTCCAAACTAAAAATCTAGCAAACAAACAAAAAATTCCTTCAGCTTCCAGATATCGTGTCATGCAGCAGATGATTCAGTAATTAAAAAATTTGAAGCTTTTCTCTAAATAAGCTAACATCAATGCGTTGTTTTCATCTAATGTTCAGCATTCTTGTGGAATATGCAAATAAAAAGATTGTAAAACATCAATAAACAATCAGAATTCAGCATTTTTACAAAGCTTTCCATTTTCTAAATGATAAAATTTTCTGACAGGTCAATCTTGTTTTGCCAACAACACAAATTCTATCTAGATCCCGGCCATCAAAACTACTTTTGTTCCTTAAAAAAAAATTAGGATAAAAGAACCATTTAAGCACAATAAAAATTAAAAGAAGTGAATTTTAAAAGCACACTGCGTACATTCATAGGAATTTGTTTAAAATGGGGAATTTTTTATTTATGTAATTTGCAGATATTGTTTATTACAATAAACAGTCACCAAAATAATTGTGAACTTATTGTCTGCATTTGCTAAAGGGAGCAGAAGGCAGTCCCACAGGGTGCAGAAACTAGGGGATGCTAAATTTATACTACCAATGTCGTTTTGAGGGCTTTAGTATCAAGTTAAGGAAAAGGGGGTGGAGGCGAATTTCCGGGTGCAGCTTTCTCTTAGTTTTCTTCGCCCCTGCTTATGGCTAGTGAATAGATATAGTTGTAACGCATTTTGCAAAATAAACAATCAACGATTGAAAGTAACAATCAATAATTTTTAAATATTGATCTTATATCATAATGTTATTTAAACTGCCTTCCTACATCAGAAATAGTTCAACACCTTTTAAGGAAAACACTATACTAATAAAAATCACAGAAAAGGAATTTTTAAATTTTGCCGCTTACATTTGCATAAAGTTATGTAGATTTTATGACTTCTGTTCATGAATTTAATAAATATATTTTATTTCTAAAACTTATTTAGGATATTTATCAAGCATATCAATTTCTATAATTTTAAACTAAAGCACTTATGAGTGTTACATGCCCATTAAAATGAAGTAAAAAATAATCACTGGATGCACGAAATTTGCTGTCCAGCAGTCTCTAAAATGCACGAAATTCATCAAACTCTCATTGACTAACGAAACTAAAATTTAAAAATTCATCTCTGAGTGCACGAAAGTCGCATTGAAGAAGTTTCTAGAATGAGCAAAACTGCAGTTATTAATCACAGCAGATATCAAACTATTAAAATGTCTATAAATTTGTACAAAAATATGCGATAAAATTTTGAAATATTTTTTCTAATATTTATGGTACATAAATATTATGCGGATTTTTTAAGTAAGGAAAAAAGTATTTCTGATATAGGAATTCACTTTCAATAACATCAACACGTCATCTCAATCTTTTAATGTTACGTATTGACAAATCATAATTTAAATCATTGAATATTTATTTTGAGAAAAGCGTACACTCAGTAGATTTGTCTGCCCTACCGCACATATATTACCAAATTTATATTACTATTTATTGAAATAAGCAATATATTTAAAGTGCATGAATAAAAAACTGGAAAATATAGTCATACACATATAATGCAATCTCGTTTTTAAATATAAATAATACAAGACTGACATAATAATCGCATTTCATAAAAGCAAAAGACAAGAAACTGTGCAATCCGATTAAATTGATCCAAATTCCTGATCGAATAACTGTAGACATGTAAAGAACTTAAGAAACAAACGAGTAACAAGAAAAGGCCATTTATCATCTCGCCAAATTCAACGATGCTAAGTGTCTCGGGTGTTTTAGGATTCAGCCATTTTTTTAAGTTATAAAGTATTCAATAATAAACCAATTATAAAATCCTATCTTTACATACTTAAAGCAAGTTAATTAAAAGAAAGTAAAAAGAAAAAACAAATTCAAAGGATTAATAAAAATACAAACCACACTGATTTTTTGAAATAACAAAATGAAAGCGATAGTGGGGGGGGGGGGGTTCAGTATCATACAATCAATATTAAAAAAAATGTGAAAAACATACAATAAAAAAAAACACATACTTTTCCTAAGCTAGATTACTTGCTGGTTAACACAGCTTTTCCCATTTTACAGAAAAAAAAATATTGCTTGTAATTAGCGATGCACCGAATATTTGGTATTTGACTATACTACCAAATATCAGCTATTCAACATGTGAAATACTTGGCATGGCCAAATTTAACACACTTCAGTATACCAAATATGGTATATCAGCCAAACCGTATTCTAAGAAAATATTTTTAAAAACCTTAAAGCAACTTTTAACAACAAATTTAAACATAGAATTATATTTACATAAAAGAGAATGCTTCTTATTTACTATTCGAAAAGTAACCCCAAAGACAATTAACTAATAATGATTTTAGTTTTTTCCTAACAAATAAACAGTATATGACAGTACTTTTTTTTTTTTCAAATTTCTTTAAAATTTCACTTTGATGTCAAAATATTTGTTTCAGAATATGAGAAAATTATATTCATTTGTTTTAATTCACAGAGGAAACTATCCTCTTCTTAAGTAACAATTCAAAGCATAGTTTTTTTTTTCTTGTAAAATTTACTTGTAAAAAGATCTTGTTTATCAATATGGAAGTTTTTATGTTAAATATTATGTAAAATTATTTTAACTTTTTATTATTTTCAAACTCTGAAATTTAAGAGTATTCGGATAAGCCAAACATTCAGTGTTTAGTTTATCTGTTGGAGATGTATGATTAAATATTCATTATAAATATGAAATATGAAATGCGTTTTTCCTAAATTATTCAATGAAACTTGCCTCATAAAAGTACATTACTAATTTACATCAGGATCATAAAATAAGGAAGCTTTATTTCAGGTTTAGCCAGACTTAATAACTAAAAAAGCTTGATTAATACATAAATATGTATAGTAAGATTGTGAATGTGATTACCAATGATATCAGCGATATCTTAATTTTTTCAGAAATAATTATTCTTTCTTCATGAAAAAACATGAATTCAATAACTCTAACAAAAATTACAAATTACAAAACATATGGCATTGATATAAGATTAAAAAAGTCAAAATTTGTACCTACATCTGAACTGAATGTTTCACTGTTTACATCTGTAAAATATGTGCGGATTTTAGAGAGTTGTGGATTTTAGGGGTGCGGATTTGAGAGAGTCTACTGTATTTGTTTTCACATATTCTGTGCTATGTGACTATGCTAATAAAAATATGCTTTATTTTATTTAATGCTTATCATTTGTATGTTTTCTTAAACAATAATTCAATTTGATATTAAAATTTTTATTTTAATCTAAGTAATTGTTGCAATTTACACAATTTATATTTACTAAATTCCTGTAAAATTAATGCCTTAAATCAAAGAGCATTAAATTGAATTTACACTTATATAAGCAAGAACTTTTAAACAAAGCAATAGAACTCTTTTTTTTTTTTTTTTTAAAGCAATAGGTGGCTTACTTTTCATAAGAGTCAATACAGCAAATGCAATCTTTAGCAAAATAAAAAGAGGAAGTGTGTAGCTTCCAGGAAGAATCCAAATGCAATCTAGCTAGCAAGTTTACATCCCAAAAGGCCAAAGATTATTTCTAACCTATAGCCTTTTGAGCGCATTCCAGCTGGCCAATGCAAAAGTATCCAACAAACTGCAAGAGTAGCACTCTATCGCACAACTTTACACCTATTCGTATTATTCTTGTTACATTTCCATCATAACTGTAGCATCCGAAGCAACTAGAAAATTAAAAGAAAGAAACTAATAAAATATGTGCATACATATACATATAAAAGTTCTTGAAAAGCGAATATTTACTAATAAACAATTAACTATTAATCAGCTAAGAAATTTAAGTATGCTTGTTTGAAATATTAAGTTTATTGTACGCATGAAAGACTCGCTTTTAGTTACAAAAATCCTTCTAACATCATAATGAAACATTACTTTACCATTAATTTTCTTAAACATCATTTGCAACATGCCAGCTTGTTTACTTAGATATACAATGTGGCAGTTTGTTTATTTAGGTATGCAATATGACAGTTTATTTTGCAAGTTGCATGCTTTATGAATCGCTGTTTTCAATGTAATTTTTTAAAAGATAAACAAAGACTTCACATAATGTTTTCCTTTTTTCTGCATTTTTAAGTATTAACAAAATAGTAAAGATTAAAAAGCAATCGAAACGGTCAAGATTTGACAAACCTTGTTTATAATTCTAAGTTTGCTACTTTCTCATCAAATAAATAAAATGTATATTATAATTTCATAGGGATAACTTTCAGATTCATTAGGACACACTAAGAAAATATCAAACAATTTTAAAACAAAATTAAGGGAGTCTCAATTCTGATCAAAGTTATAGGATTAATGGATAAATTCTAGTGAAATAAAACTAAAACGCCTATCATACTGGACTAACACATGGAAACTTTGCTCAAATAGTAACAAACCATGCATAATACATACAAATCCTTAGAAATAATCGGATAAAAAGAAGCTATGCATGATTTAAAATGAAAATTCTATGAGGATTTACAACTTTTTATGCTGTAAATTAAATCTCTAAAGGGATGAAGAGCAAACTATTTTGCAATTAAATATTACTTTCTTAAAATAAAATAGGGAAATATCAAATACAGCGGCTTATTTATTTTAGAGAAAATTCTTTTACATGCCTGCATAAATATGCAAGTATATTAACAAAGCTCGATTGCAGCTAGCATTTAACTAATTTGACGATTTAAAGACCTACGAGGTAGGCTAACCAAATATTCCTTAACATTTATAATTTTTAAATGAACAAACAGATATTTAATTCAAAATCAATTGGAAATACTCTACCAAACAACCGAATATAATCACTGAAGCAAGTAATTAATTTTAAGAAACAAATATTTATAAACAAATACTTTTATCCTTTGTACTGTTAACTTTCGATAAAATAATTTTGAGAACAGTACATTATATCTTCAACTCGAAACAAACTATATAAATTATAAATATTATTTTAATATTATAAAATGCATCTGAATGATTACAAAAGGCAGATAGATATGTATATGCATCTACAAAATGAAAAACATTGATAAAACTTACTTTTTTCTTTCAGTCATAAAAAATAATTACTGCTTGACGCAAAAGAATAGTTCGAAATAAAAATAACTATATGTAAAATGAAAATTAAAATTTCATTTTTAATGCTACATTTCTTCACCGCCATTACTTAGCAAAATTCTCTTTTCTGATTGGCTGCGCTTAGGTAGTTAGTGCTTAGGTTTGAACATGAATCGAACCTAAAAAATCGCGTTCTAACTACCTAAAATCTTGTGCTTAGGTAAAGAGTTGGGAAAGTTAGCGCTTGGGTAGGCCCGTGAAAACGCACCTTTAAAGTTTGTCACCGACGAGCTGAATCACCCTGTATATTGTTATCATGCATGATAAAATTATTATAGATAATGAAATTAGTTAAGGTATGAAAATAATCAGAATCGATATTATGTGATATATCCAACTCGTGTTGATATTTTTTAAAAAGCTCATTTATGATATTATGTAAATCCGATAAATCGATCCCACACAACACATACGTTCAGATTACATCCAGTTTTCCTCTGTTAATTCCAAAATACGTCTATAGATGTATTTTGGACCTAGCCAGTGAGTTTAAATACGTCCAGAATTTGTTGAATGTTTGACATAGACGTATCTACCAAATATCTACAAAATAAGAACGTCAGTTCAAAAACGTTAATTGTATGAAAATTCGACTAATCCAATTTTGGCTAATTCCGAAACTAAATCTGAACTTATTTGTCCCATTTCTTGACATAAACGGCCTTATTCTCCCCTTATCCCGTAGCGGAACGGGATCAGAATTCAGTTCACCCGGAATATGGACTTTATTCCGGTTAGAATGGAAAGAGCTATTCTCCCCTAGTCAGATTCCGGCCTCGGAATAATCGATATATATTCCGAGGCATTTGAAAGGAAGTGACGTCTCAAATTCCAAGGAAGTGTGAAGAAACCAATCAGAATGAATGTTTACGTCAAGCTATTTTTGTTTGTTTATTTTTTTCGTTTATTTTGAGAGAATATTTTAAGCAAAATAATAATCTGTGAATAAATTTGAGTAACTGAATGAATATCTAAAGTAAAATAAAACATTTCTCAACATCTATATGAAATATTTGTAAAAAAAGATTGAGGGGAGAGGGGGGATCGTTCGCTCAAAAAATTATTATTATTATTAAGTTTTTAATTTTCATTAAAAAAAAGATGCAGTTATTTTTACTTTAAATATGAAATATTTCAATCGGATGAATTAAGTATTGATGGAAAATTATACACTGATCCATTTGTTACATTTTCTTTTTATTAATTTTACAGTTTGATAGACAAATAATCTTATGACACTGGATACAAAATTTTAACTTAAATTTGAACCAGTGTACTTATGATCTGTGAATAAAAATATTACAGAAGAAAAATAAATTATATTTAATAAATTCAGTTTCTTAATGCAGTTTCTGATTTATTTTTTTTTCTTTTTTATAATTTATCTAGTAATAAATTTCACACTAATAATGGTACATATACCATTTATTACACAAATGAATCAGTAAAAAATAATAGCTACTTAAATGCATGTTTATAGATTTATATTAATACTGTACAGGTATATGGAAAACGGCTTAAATTTACAAAACAATTACAAAATTTTAACTTGAATTTGAACCATTATATTTCATGATTTGTGAGTAAAAATGTTACAGATAAAATATAACAACTGAATTTCTTATTGCAGTTTTTGATTTGTTACATAAGTTTAATTTATTTTTCTTTTTTTATAATTTATACACTGATTTTTACCTTTTTTATAATTTATCTAGTAATAAAATTTACACTAATTTAATTAAAATGAATAATAATAGTAATGAAATTTACTCCATATAGTACATATCATTTATTGCACAAATTACCAGTAAAAAATAATAGTTACTTATATGCAAGCTTGTGGATTTATAATAATACTGTACAGTTAAATTTTTAATTTATCACTTCAAAACATCTCTTGCTATTATTCTGGTGTGTACCGCAAAAGCAGGAAAGGGGCATAATTTAAGCCATTTTCGCAAATCCCACATATTACTTATGCTTAGTAACCCCCCCCCCCCCCACACACACACACACAAACATCCTCCTGAAACAAAATCCCGTGACATCCACTGTACTGTTGACCAGTGGTGAAGTTGTAGATGAAAAACCAACGGTATATGCTTTAAGGAGAGGAGCACCATAGAGTGTACATACTATAGCTTTATTGGTAAAGAGGGTGTATGATGCTTTTTTAAATAATCCAGAAGGTATACGGTATATGTATACCCTCCACTACATTTGTTAGCATAATTTTGTAGTCTTTTTTTTTTTTTTAACATCATTTTAATGCACCTTTCTCATTCAAGTAACATACAGATGCAGATAATGCTAGCATTCCAGGGAAATTTTCTATTCTAGATTAAAAATATATGTTGCTTGTATATTTGGTACTTTAAAGTTAGCCAAGCACAGCTGTTAAGTTTCCAAATATTGTTCTATTCCCATCATTTCATGTATATTATAAAAATCCAAGTCATGTGACTGTCATAAACAACTACAAGCTGATTCCATCGCTTTTCATATGCAAGGTTTCCATTCTGATTAAAAAATCAGTTATTTTCTGAAACTCGCCACTTGGCATTTTTTTCCCAGTAGTAAATTAAAACAATATTTTGAAGTTGAAATTAAATGTCATGGTTTGCAGCATTATTTAGTATTTTCATTTCTTTTCGTTAAAAAAAAAAAAAAAAAAAAAAAAAAAAAAAACGAAGAAAAAAAAAATCTGAAAGCCGTATATTTTAAATGTTTCAGTCTTAAGTGAAAGTTTTGTATTTTGTAATAAACATGGATGAAAGGATTATATTTTTAATAAGATAAAAAAAAAAAAAAAAAAAGATGGAAGCGATGTTTGGCCATTTATCAAGTGTCCCCACGAACATACGAAACATGATTTCTCCATCAGAATCTCCAGATTTGGTAAAAGATTGAGCAAGTAAATTGGATTACAAATAAAAGTAATATGATGCATTGCTTAGATACATTTAAGAGAGACCAAACTGGTTGACAAGGGCAGCTAGTAAATAATAATAGATATATGTGCTTAAGTTTTTTCTTCATCTTTTAAAGATTGTTTATATTTGTATTGAATTACCTAAGATAAATAGGTTTCTTCATATTACAATGTAATATACTTTTATAGTAATAAGCTGTTATTAAATGCTACTATAAAAGTTTATTAATAGAAAGTTGTTCCTTTATGGATACTAACCATGAAAATTTAGAATAGTAAGGCAATACTTTTGAATTAAATATAAAATAACCTGATCCTTATTTAATATAACAATTCTCATCCTTGGGGGGTGGGGGGAGGAAGACGCATATCGCTAACAGTCAAAAAGTCTTTGACCCCCCCCCCTTTTTTAGGTGCGTTTGTAATTATGTAAATACGTAGCACCTATTGTTGTCGCTCAGTCCGTCTGTCTGCATATAATAACGCAAAAACTACCCAACCGAATTGTTTGAAATTTAAAATACATAATTATAACATAATTTTATCGAGTCATTTCAAATTTTATGGAAATCGGATAGATAGATCAATTACAGGGAGAATCAAAAGGATTCCGTTACATTACGGTCAATGGAGAAAAAAGTTTCAAATGTATTTTAATCATTTGAAATTTAAAACATATAATTATTGCATAATTTTGTCGAGTCATTTCAAATGTTATGAAAATTCGATGCATAGATCAATTACAGGGACAATCAAAAGGATATACGTTACATTACGGTCAATTGGGAAAAAAATTTCAAATGCATTTTAATCATTTGAAATTTAAAACATATAATTATTACATAATTTTATCGAGTCATTTCAAATGTTATGAAAGTCGGATGCATAGATCATTTACAGAGACAATCAAAGGTATTCCATTACATTACGGTCAATTGGAAAAAAGTTTCAAATGCATTTTTATGATGTTACACTCATTCGAACATAATAGAACTGGCATGAATCTATGAAGTATATACTAAAATATGCATTCTGTACAATCTGTGATGCAAAGAATTTTTATTATTAAATTACAGGGCCACACAAAAGTATTCCACTAAATAATGCTATACGGGGGAATATTGTTTGGGGCGTGTTTCAATTATATTCAACTATTTCACATTTTATGAATAAGATATACGTTTCTGAGGTGTAATAAAAATTATTTTCTGTATATTTACAGGAACACAAAAAAAGAATTCGACTACTATATTGTATCCGAAGTACGCTCTACTATATCAGCAAGATTTTAATATTTTTAAAACTTCATTATCGTACGAATGCACCTCATTTGCTATGTTCACATGCAATTTCCAACTTGTTTTTTAATGTAGCAGAGTCAAGAAAAAAAAATTCAAGGATTAAATTAGCTATTAAGATTAAATAATTATTTCTAATTAATTCAAGAACAACCATTTCATTGAAATAAATTATGATTATCAATATTTCAGATGAATCATGTCACAGTCAAAGATCGATAATCCGCGCACCCATAATCTGCAATTTTCTATAACCCGCGTTACTTTACGAATGTAAACAATGAGGTAAACAATTAAGAAAATTTACAAATTTGGGATTTTTTTTAAATCAAAAAAAGTGAAAAAAAATCATAATAAAGCATCTACTTTTTAAAATAAAACTCTTTTATTTTATTAACAGTAAAAAACAAACTGTATTACGGAACATATGTAATTCTTTTTATTTAAATACACATATATATCAATTTTTTAATAAAATAACTTTAAAAAGGCATTTTTTTTAGATAGCATGTTAGATTAATTATTAGATTTCATATTTATCTTTTCATATTATTTTGATTATAGAATTAAAACACTGTCTAGGAATAATGAAATGACATATAATCCATAGTACTCTATAATCTACAATATTCCATAATCTGCACAACCTTTGGCCCCAACTTGTGCGGATTATAGAACTTTGACTGTACTTTTCACATTCAAATTTATTGAAATGATTAATTAAGTTTCATTATTATTATTATTTTATAATTTAAAAAGAAAAGTATTTTAAGATTAAAATATACTTTTATAAATGCTGAATTTTTCTCCAATTGATAAAAAATCGTCATTGTATTTTTTTATAATTGTTATTTACTTAAAATTCTTATTTTAAAACAATAAAACTGCATGTTTTTTTTGTTTTTTTTTGGGGGGGGGGGGGGTTCAAAGCTTATTTACAATTATTGCATTATTAAGTAATAAATTAGAGATGGAAAATAAAAAGGATTTCAAATTTTATTTTTTTTTTATCATTTTCACTTTAAAAAGAAAACTTTGTTTTAAGATTAAAATATACTTTTATAAATACTGAATTTTTCTCTAATTTGTAAAAGATCTTTTTTGCATTTTTTTTTTTTTTTTTTTTTTTTTTTATTCGTTTAAAATTCTTGCTTTTAAAACATCAAAACTACGTTTTTTTTTTTTTTTTTTTTTTTTGGGGGGGGGGGGGGAGGGGGAATTTATTTACAGTTATTGCATTATTAAGTAATAAATTAAAGATGGAAAATAAAAAGGATTTCTAAAATTTCATCATCGATAATTTTTTAGTAAACATTTATCATTATTATTATTTTTTTTTAACTATTTTGTTTACATTTTTAAACAATAACTTAAATGTAATGATGCAATCAAAATTATGATGAATGCTTGCAATATAGTAAAATAATTAAGTAAAGTAATAAATTAAAATGGCAAAAAGCAAGATAATTTTAAAAACGATTTAACTTTTAAAACTTAAAAAAAATAATAATAATAATATATAATTAAACATGCACTATAAAGATCAGTTACATTTTCCTTGAGCTATTCAACTTTTCTCATAAAGGTACCATATTAATTCACATCAAAATCATAAATAAAGAAATTTTATCTCGGGTTTAGCCAATCTTAACCAAAATAATCTCATTAATACAGATATATTTGGTAAAAAGATAGTGATTAAAAGTAATACCAGCAATCCTTTTTTTTTTTTTTTTTTTTTTTTCAAATAAATTTATATTTTCTTCAGGAAAAATCATTAGCTCAGTCATATTATCGAGAATTGCTAAAATACATACAGAATGGTATAAAACTAAAAAATTATGTAATTTTGGCTTTATATTTGAATTGAAAGTTCCATTGTTTACATCACCATGACATGCAGATTTAAAGTTGCAAATTTGAGGGAGTCTATTGTATAAATTAGAAACTGAAAACTATTACACTTAATATAAAAACTTAATAAATCAATATTCTCAAAGTGATTCCCCCCCCCACCTTACTTACGACAAAAATAAAAACCAACTGAAAAAAAAAAAAAAATTGCTTCATCCAAAACACAAACTATAGGATCCAGTATCAAGAAATTTTTATACGATAGAATAACACAATCAATAACAGTTGAAAAATTAATTTACATTTATTTTAAATGAAAATATATGCTCAATGATAGCTTCAAAATAAATATCAAATATATGAAAATATCAAACATTTTGAAAGTAAATATCATGATATACAGGGTGTCCGAAAAGTCTGGAAACGGTCGAATAACTCGAGAAATACATATGAGATTGAAAAACGTAAATATACGTGTTAAATATTTTTAAATAAGCTACTCAGTGATACCAAATTTGACCTTCGTAACCGACCCCCTGGGGGTCAGAGGGGGTCCAACTTTAAAATCTTAAATTATAACCCCCATTTTTTATTGCAGATTCGGATTCTACGGACAAAAATATGTAACTTTTGTATTTGATGTTTATTTCGAATCCTCGTTTATCACGGTGTAATTGAGCGTATTAAATCGATACATATTTCGGCTTTTCCAACGGGATTTTCCCTAATCGAAACTAATTGGGGAGAATTTATGACATCAAATTCCTCATCTTTTGCAGGAATAGCGTTTCCTGAAAATCACCCGTGCCGATTATTTCGATAGTGCTACACAGTTAAAAATTTGACCCATTTGCTGTAGCGTCACTCCACAGCTTTTATAGAATATCTCTTTCATGACCAATGAGAATGTTCCATAACACAGTAAAGTACACTGTAAAAATATTGACCCTTTTGCTGCATCGTCACTCCACCGCTTTTATAGAAAACGATTACTTTACTGTGTTATGGAGCATTCTCATTTGTTACAAAAGAGATATTCTATAATAGCTGTGGAGTGACGCTGCAGCAAATGGGTCAAATTTTTAACAGTGTAGCACTATTGAAATAATCGCCACGGGTGATTTTCAGGAAACGCTATTCCTACAAAAGACGAGGAATTTGACATCAAAAATTCTGCCCAATCAGTTTCGATTAGGGAAAATCCAGTTGGAAAAGCCGAAATATGTATCGATTTAACATGCTCGATTACACCATGATAAACGAGGATTTGAAATAAACATCAAATACAAAAGTTACGTATTTTTGTCCGTAGAATCCGAATCTGCAATAAAAAATAGGGGTTATAATTTAAGATTTCAAAGTTGGACCCCCTCTGACCTCCAGAGGGTCGGTTTCGAAGGTCAAATTTGGTATCACAGAGTAGCTTATTTAAAAATATTTAACACATATATTTACGTTTTTCAATCTCATATGTATTTCTTGAGTTATTCGGCCGTTTCCAGACTTTTCGGACACCCTGTATATTACCAAAATTTGATCATACATACCCATTATTTATACTTACCTCTAGAGTAAATAAAATATTAATTCTCCTGGTTCACAGATTTCTGTTAGAATTTTAAATGATTTCTTTTATATAGAGTACCTGAGATTGATACTTTCATTATGTATTTGTACTTTTTCGATTTTGGTCATAAATTTTTATTTAACATAAGGATAGTTTCATTTTCAGAATAGGTTCCACAAATGAAACTAGCCTCATATAAACTAACCACAATCAAAACAGAAATACTACAAATGTATGCAATAACAGTTATCAATTTCAGGTATATACCTTATGTAAATTATATACATATATAAATGAGATAAGAAATGTAAATAATCTTCTCATAGGTATAACATTAGCATGAGTGTTTCTTTCCGTGACTAGTATAGGCTCTTAAATTGTTACTTCTGTCATGCAAAAGAATGAGAATTTTAATGTTAATCCTATTGGAGAAGGGGGGGGGGGTGTTATTTTCAAATTTCTTGCTTTAACTTTAAAATTTTTGAATGGTTGTTTTGCATAGGATAGCTAAGGACAATCTCTAACCGAGCTAGTTTTTACTTTTTTGATTTTGGTTACAGTTTTTTTCAAATAAGAAAGTTTCTATTTTAGAACTGGTTTCCAAAAATAAAAGTGACTAAATTAAAAACACTTGTAAACAAATTGAAAAATGGTTGTTGTATAAATCGACTTAAACTATTCAATGCAAAAAAAATATATATCTATACATATATATACAGGGGTGGGGAAATTTTCCAAATTCTTACCAGCCAAGGATTTATTTCGCCAGCCCGCAAGATGCAACACACGCAGTTGAAAATAGTTATGACAAAATCGCACGCGATTACAGACAAAATTACTATTACTACAATGCATTTTCATAATTCTTTTTTGTATAATATTAAGAAATATATATAACAAAGGTAAGATTAATATTAGATAGAACTTAGTACGATACTTACACTGTGATAATTTGGAAAGTTAAAATATCTAGATTAAAAAAGTGATAATGTGCCTATTGCCTACAGTTTTTCAAAAACTAAAAATGCACTCGCCTTATGAGAAAATTTACTCGCCACTGGCGAGCAAAATGATGTATTTCCCCACCCCTGTATATATATTTAACTATGTCAGAATGAACCTATGTACAAAATTTAGAGCAAATCGGATAATTTTGCATGAAAAACCTATTTACCTAAATTAAGGGGGAGATTATCCCTCTCTCAATTTTACTCCCTTTATACTTAATCAATGAACCACCAAAACTAATCAGAGAAGGGTTTTATGAGAATCACCCTATCAAAATTTATAACAAATCTGATAATTCTGCATAAAAATCCAATTTATATAAGTTAAAGGGGTTAGATCCCACAATCCCCTTTTTATACTTAATCAATGAATCCCCAAATCCAATCAAAGAAGCACTTTATCAGAATGAACCTATATAGAAAATTTAGAGCAAATTGGATAATTCTGCGTGTAAGTAAAACCCATTTATCTGAATTGACAAGGGGTTTTACCACATCCCTCACTTTATACAAACCAATGAACCACAAAAACTAATCAGAGAAGTTTCTTATCAGAATGAAACTATAAACAAAATTTAAAACAAATTGGTGAAATATGTTTTATTTAGCTTATTTTTTATTGACAAAAAAAAAAAAAAAAAAAAAGGACAAAAGCCATTTTTCGCCCCCATGTTATCATCATTAAAAATGTCATAATCTTCATTATCACAAAAAGTTGTTGAGCAGGTGACTTGAATAGAGTCTTGTGAAACTTTTATTTTATCCCAATTTTATGTAAAAAAAAAAAAAAAAAGGATGTTTTTGAAAAAAAAAATTAACACTTAAATTCTTTAACTTCAACGAAGTTTCTTTCATAAAATGAAGTAGTTCTTGCAGTGTTGTTTTACGTATAAAGATTAAATAAAACTGTCAGTAAAGTAAGTAAATAAATTAATCAGATTTTAAATTTGCAAAATAATAATAATAATAAAGTGGAAAAGAGGGGGGTGGGATTAGTAGTTGAGTAACTCATACATAACTTTAAAATACAGTGAAATAATAAAATTTAATATTTAAATTCAATGCAAAAAATATCAATTTGAAATTAAATTAAAAAAAAAAAAAAAAACTTACCGAATATTTAATTTTTTTATCTTTAAACAAAGAAAAAAAACATTTTAGTAACTCCAGAGTTATTACAGCAAGATTAAAATTCTAAAATTAATTTTTTTGGTCTTTTTTTCTTACTTGAATAAGAGTTTGGTGATCATCCTTAAACATTTTTGGATTAAAAACAGCTAGCAGTCATAATTTGGCATCAGAGCTCTTGTCCATTGGCATCAAACCTCCGTGCTTTCCAGAATTTCAGTCTAGCTGGTACACACTCAAAAGCAGAGATCAAATAACACCCCATGATGCTTTTAAAAGTGGCACCGGCTGGACACTATAACTTGTAATCTTTGTCATTAGATCATATAGACTCTTGCACATGCTTCACAGTGGACAAAAATTGAAAAATCAACTGAAAAATAAAATAAATAATTTTACAATTATAATATTAGGGTTTCATCATGTAAGAAATATTTTTCTGTTTCTAAAAAAAAAAAAAAAACCACAAGAGTTTATTAAACATTAATTATCATAAAAAAGAATAACTAACATAATAAAGTTTAAAGGGAGGGGAGGGAAAGGTACTTTTTGATTAGCCAAATGCCAGTGTTATATAAACATATATACTAACAGTGTTATCGCTGACATTTGACCAACATTAGTAATTTGGCTAATTAAAAATAAAAAAAATTCACCAAATGAAAAAAGTATTAGCCAAATAGATTTGCCATGTAGCACAAAAAAAAAAAAAAAAAAATCTAATTCTTTAATATACCCCATTTTTTTCAATATGTTCTAAAATAACCTAAGTTTTTATAACTGCGAAAATGATTGTTATTAATCTAATTTCAACTATCTGCTACAAGTATATGAAAATATGGGTACTTCTAGGTTATCCTGTTGACCAAAAAATTATCGCCAAATTATACGATTAAATGCCAATAATGGATGATCGTAAATGCCACATTCAATGACATTAAATACAATTCACGTGTTTAAAATGTCATTGATTTTTATTTAGACTTTTTCTTAATATTTTACTAATTATTTGTTTTTTCATTATTTAAAATGAAAATTTTGTCAATATGTATAATTTGGCTATTATTTAAGCGATTTGTATAATTTGGCGAAATTGGTCGATGGGATAACAGAGTAGTACCAAAATATGTATATATATGCAAATGTATGAAAAACGAAAAAGAAAAGAAAAAAAAAAGTATAGCAATTTGGCGAATCTAATCGCTTGTTTACTCGCCAAATGGAGAATTTAGGCGCATTGACGAGTGACAGCGAGAACTCTGCTATTAACACTGACATCTCAGCTAACAAAGAAAAGAAAAAAAAAGCACTTCAGCACAATATAATGCCACTGAAGCCTGTATTTGACTGCCTCTGTATAAAAAAAATTGCAAAATAAGAGTGGATGGCATTCTTTCATCGCAGAATATGGAAAATTACTTGAAATTATTGAGGATATAATAAGTTAGATAAATAGATAAATTCAAATCAGATATAGAGAAATGATATCATGTTGAAGTAAGAAAAGATTTTAGTAATCCAAGAACAATATTAGATAACAACAAATTTTATTACATAATTCTTGCCTGAATTTTAAGAAAAATTTAATGTAAATATAATGATAGCGATTTAATAAATAATAAAAATTCTCTGTTTGCAATCATCAACGTGCAACATGAACATAAAAATTTAAACAAATAACCAACAAATACATTATATGCTGATGCAACTTGACAACTCAGAATTTTTTTTTTTTTTTTTTTTTTTTTTTTTTTTTTTTTTTTTTTTAGAAAAGCAACAGTTTTTCAGCCTATGCTCAGATTGTTTTGTAATAAATAGTTTAAAAATAAAAAAACTCAAAATTTTGAATTCAAGATCAAAACTATAATTAATTATAACTTCAACATTTGTTCATTAGATATTATAAATATTAAACAAAGACTTAAAGTTAAATATATTATAAAATAAGGATTAAATGTTTAGTTTAGCCAGCATAAGTAAGTCGTTACATAACTTTATTCAGAAAAAATATAGGAAAATATTCTTTCTGCAAGTAAAAGTCTTTAATAAAATGCAGTTATTTTACATTAAGTTGTGCATATAAAAGTAATTTAGACCCCCCCCCCCCTCTGGAAAAAAAACAAATTTTAGATAACTGTTTACTTTTTGAAAGTAGAATTAGCATTAACCTAGGAGAATTCACTACGTGGTGAGATTTTCTTTCTCCATCGTACCTTTTTTAAGGCACTTATTTAAAACATTTTTCATTTAAATAAAATTTCAAAATGGGATTTCGATTACTTTATCTTTTTAATGAATAAAAGTACTAAGCCAAACTAAAAGGTTGATATTAAGTGAATGTAAAGTAAAAAAAAAAAAGCAATTGGACACTGTGAGAGAAATTCTCACTAATGAGTTCTCCTGGGTTAAAAACAAGAACAGAAAACTAGTTCTAAACATAACAAAAGTAGTAACAGAAAATTTAAAATTTTAGTTATGTGAAGAAATAGTCATTTATTTTAAAATCATGATATAAGATTTGTATACCTATTAGCAAAATATTACTTCGATATTACAAATAATGCAAAAAATTCTTCTAGTAAGGCTGCATAATTTTTTTCATTTCAAATTTACAAATTTTCCACATCGTGTAAATTTTAATTGACTAGTGCAAAATCAAATTTTTAACCTTCTTTGATACTAATAATTTTAGATTATAAATAAATACTTTAGATAGCTCAAAGTGACTACTGTAGCCTATATAAAATTTAAATTTATTTGCAAAATATCACATGAAAGTTTGATTGTGAAACTGTAGAGTACAACACGTATTAGGCATCGGAATGTAAAAATATGAAGCCAATGTAATTTATTAAAGTATATTTCAATAATAACTTTAAAAAATAAATAAACACAAGCATACAAAATATTACTTATGTAAATAAACACACTTAAAGCACAATTTTTTAAGTTATATGAAACTACAAAGGCTATTTAGAAATATTAAGTTCAATTTAATAAAACAAAATTTCAAAATACATAAGAAAGATCGATAATGTTAAATAAATGCTGTCAAATATTACCAAGTCATTTAAACAATTCTAATGGTACATCAATATTTAGATCGCATTAAATATATAAATTTACTACATAAAATCTGAATACAATATATATATAGCGTGTAAAAAAAGCAGAATCTAAAATAGAATATATTTTTTTTTAACCATAATACAAAATAAAACTAACTTTTACCTTAATTTCTGGAGATAATAATAATTATTATAAATCAATCTGCTGGGAAACATTCACATTTTTATTCTAAAACTGGGATTAATAAAATAAAAAAATAATCACAAATAATGTAACTTACCTCGAAACACGCAATAAATATTTAACGAACAATATTTGTTTACATCCTCCTCGACATCTGCCATTGCTCATTCCGCTCTCCGAACGATATTCCAGCTACCTCTGACTAGCCGTAAAAAAGTAACAGATATTCCGCATATTCGAGATGCCTGAATTCCGGATTTCGCCGGATTTTGAGGGGAGAATAGCTCATCTTCGGAATAACATCCGGAATCACTGAATTCAGTACGATATTCCGATTCCGCATGAGGGGAGAATAAGGGCGATCGTAGATGAAAACGGAACCAATCCAATTTTTGTCATTTTTGGAACAAAATCTTAACGTCCTCGTCTCCATTTTCTATATTTGGAACGTAATTTGGAGGAAAACGGAACGTCATTTGTGTAAGTACCTTCACAAAATCTGGACGAAAATTGAACCTAACAACCGCCATTTTAAACTAGCGGTATTTGTAAAATTCTAAGTGCTTATTTATATTGCATCTCTATTTTGATTTAAAAAATATAATGCAACCAGAATGCGCCTTTATTTACATTTTTTAATTAATAAAATCACTTCGATCTGGATGTATATTAAGCTTGTGCTGTGAAGTTTTCTACAGCTAGGCCTAACAGACTTAAACCTAATTTTTACATAGTCGCTCGCAATTTTCAGGACCTGAAGGATTAATTTTTTTTTTTTATAAATTAATTATGTAAAATATTAATTATTTTCATCATCGATTAGAAGCGATGCAGCGGAGTATTATGCTCCACATCTGTTAATCCATCAACCGTGTGGAAGACGCGTATCTGGTGGTTTGTTTTGATCGAGGTTTTGATTGTTTTTATGATGGATATTAGTGAAAATAGGTAAGTACATTTAAGATTTTGTTTTCTACATTTACTGTATTTTATGTATGCTTTACATAAAATATTTCTGTAATGATTTTTTATTTTGTTATTGATTTTATTTATCAATTTTTGATAGGTCGACACTGCATTTGATTATGTAAATAAGAAAGTTTGCAATGATTTTTCTTGATCATATTTCAGTTTTATAGACAGCAAACAAACGATTATTAGGTGGAAATAAATTTTAAATTAATTTTGGTGCAAGTGCAAATAAAAATAAAACTATTTGTAAATTATTTTATTACTTGTTGCTAGTAACGCAATTTCTTTAAGAAACTTGATTGCAATTTTTTATTTTATCTGATTTATCTTTATACAATATCCACCTCTTATTTGGACCTCATATTTTTTTTACATTTTAAAAATTACTAATGTTTACTCTAATAAAAATTCTTTATCCAAATGTTATTCATCATACTAACTATTATGTAAACTAATTTACTTAACACTAATAATTTTAAAAGAAAATCTCAATTTTTTTGCTAAACAAACAAGAATTATTATATTATTGTGTGCATGTCCTGTTTTTTAAACTATAAATGCAATAATAATTCATACGATTTTTGCAAATTATATATACACAAACACAGATATATGTATGTATATATAATTAGTGTTTACTTTAGAATGAAGGGAACGCTGCTAGCTACTAATTAAGGGATTAAATAAAGCAATAAACAGACGCTAGTTCAGTAAAAAAGTCTTTATTTCGAGGGGTAAGGAGATGTGTTATTGTGCTAAGTTACCAAAAAAAAAATATATATATATATACATCAATGTGATTACCTATGATTTTTGTTAAGAAAACAGGAAAGTATGTTTGTATGCTAGTCAGGTCCAACAAAAATCATGAATGTTGTCAATCAGGTGCAGGAAAATCACAAATTCTGTTGATCAGGCATGGAGAATTTCATCGATCAGATACCAAAAAATCATGAATTTCTTTAATTTGTCACTTGAAAAAATTGCGAGTTTTGTTTATTTGGTTTTGAAAAATCACAATTTTCATTAGTAAGGACACAAAAAATTCATTAATTTTGTCGATTAATATTGAAAAAACTCAGTTTGTTGATTGATTATGAAAAACAGCATGTTTCATCGCAAATTTCATCAGTTTGCCTTAGCAAGAAATTGCGAATTTTGTTGTTCAGGCATGGAAAAATTGCAAACATTGATCGGATGTGAAGAAATCGCTAATTTATTTGAATGAGCATAAAAAAAAATGGTTTTTGTTGATTGGGCAATGAAAAATTGTGATTTTTATCGATTAGGCTGAAAAAAAATCATGAATTTCATTGACTCAACATGTAAAAATTGCAAATTTCATCAGTCGGCTGACGAAAAATCACAAACTTTATCAATCAGGTGCAGAAAAATTACAAATTATAGGCATGGAAAAATCACAAACATTGATCAGACATAGAAAAATTGCAAATTTTGTTGATTGAGCAAGAAAAAAACATAAGTCTTGTTGATTGGACACCGAAAAATCTCGATTTCTGTCAACCAAGCTGATAAAAATCATAAATTTCGTTGATTTGGCATGAAAAAATTGCAAATTTCATTACTCGGACACTAAAACATTATGAATTTTGTCAATCAACTGCAGAAAAATCACAAGTTTTATCAATCAGATGCAAAAGAATCACGATTTTCATGGATCAGGCAAAGAAAAATTGCAAATTTCGTTGATTGGCTTCAGAAAACTTGCAAATTTTTGTCCGTCATTTTCATGTAGTCCTTGAAAACTTGGACACTTTTATAAAAGGCCCTTCTTTTAATAAATTTGGGCACACCTAACACAATACCATATTTAATGTCATATGTCAGTGCTTGAATTTCATGGCGGGATTTGTGCCCAAAATTTTGAAATCCCGTCCAAAAGAGCAAATACAAGGAGTAAGTGTAAATTTTATATTTTCGTGCGGCTGATTGACACTTTTTGAGAGTTTTTTACAGCGAAAGATTATTGAATTTCATGATTTTTTCCACAAATGATTGACAAATTTTGTAAATTGTTTTCCTGCAATCGATTGACAAGTTTCGTTCTATTCTTCCTGGCGAGAAAAAGGTGATTCTGTTCTAAATTTTCAAAAAAAAAAAAAAAAAAAAAGCACATTTAACTTAAAAAATTAAAAAAAATCAGTTATCATACCAGAAATTCGGACATAGAACTATCACGAATTTTGAGAGATGGTGTCAAAAAAAGCATTTTCGCCAATCGTTCCCAGAAAATGGCCAGTTTCATCAAAAATTCTGGGGGGGGGGGAATTTTATCAAAGGAATGTGAAAAAGCACAAATTTGGTCGAAGGATCGAGAATAAAACACAAACTTCTTTAAGTTATCGTACGAAAAACGCTTAATTTGTCAAAGGGTCGCTTTAGGGCTGATTCTGAAGGAGAAAAAAAAATCTAAAATTCACTGGTATTTTCTGAAAGGTTTCAGCATAGTGTGTGTGTGCACGGAAATCCAGTTTAGAAACTGTGTTTTTTCTGCGACCCTTCGGTGTAGACTTTAGAAAATCTTTTGTCAATTTGTAGATTTTTTGAAAATTTTTTAATTTTTTTCGTGTTTTTTTTTTTTGACAAAATTTTGCATTTTTTCGTGATTAGTTGATTTTTGCATTTTTTTCTCGATCCTTTACAAAATTTTTTATTTATTTTTTTTTTTCACTATTCTTTGATGGAATTTGTGTATTTTCCTCGATTTTCTAGCAAATTTGCATTTTTTCACGATCTTCTGACACAATTTGCATTATTTTTTCACTATTTTATGACAAAATTTTTTCAAAGTTTTTCCAGTGATCCTCTGACGAAATTCGTGATTTACGAAAAAGATTTTTTTCAATAACTATTTGTGTGAAATTTGCATTTTTTTTTTTTTTTTTTTGTCTAAATATTTAGATTAACAGATTCTTTGTTAAAACTGTTGTTAGCTTTCATTTTTTCAAAAACTAAAACAAAATCTTTCACCTTTTTCATTCACGTATCACTTTTTCATTTACGTAATATTCTTTTTTTTTTTTTTTTTTTTTTTTTTTTTTTTTTTCTGAAAATTTTAAATTTTGGGTTTTTTATAAAATTTGTTTTTTTTATGTACTATTTAAAGAAATACAAAAATGACAAAATACCACTAAAGCATTTTTTATCAACAACTCAGAATAACCATGGAAAATGTGTTTTTTATTTTAAAAAACTCAATCTTTTATATAGTCTATTTATTTTTCAAAGGGATAAATTCCCTTCCTGTGCTAATTACTTTTGTTTCAGGTCTAATAAACTCTGTTTTTGTTCAAGTAGATTTTAGGTTGAATATAGATTGCTGCAAGTTGGGTTCGGGTTAATCTAATTTTTTAAAAGTTAGTTGAGTATATATTATTTCCAGTTAAAAATTATACCTGATAACAATAAACAGATATGTTTGTGTGTGTGTTGTTTTCCAGACGGCTGCATTTTCTGATGAAATTGACATCTTTTTTTGTAATTCAGTGATGAAATTTGCATTTTTTAGCAGCCTTTTGACTAGATTTGCATTTATTCTGCAGCCTTCTGACAAAATTCACATCTTTTTTGCGATTCTTCAATGAAATTTGCATTTTTTAGCAGCTTTTTGACTAAATTAGTGTTTATTAACGACACTTTGACAAAAATCATGTTTTTTTCTGCATTGCATTGTTGAAATTTGTATGCTTTACACGACTCTGTGACAATTTGTATTTATTATGCGTTCCTTTGACGAATTTTGCATCCATTAAGCGATCCAAAGGCAATTCGGTTCTGTATTTTTCAATATCATAGGTTTTCGGCTCAAAAAAAAGTGATAAATCTGGAAATTTAGAAAAAAACATACCACGAATTTCAACAATTGTCGACCCCCCCCCCCCCCCCACCAAAAAAAAAAAAAAAATCTATTTTGCAAATCGTTCACAGAAAAATTTTAAATATCATAAGAGGTTTGAGGAGAAAATATGAATTTTGTTAGATAATTGTGAAAAATCTCAAACTTCGTCTGAAGATCGTGAAAAAAAACCATGAAATTTGTGAAACAGTAGTGAAAGAAAAACACAAATTTTGGGTAGGGATCACAGAAAAAACAAAAATATCTTCAAAAAACCTGTGGGAAAAATTCACAAAAAACCCTGCAAATTTCAGCAAAAAATCCACGAATTTTGTCTAAAAAATCTACAGACATGCTACTTTTCCACGAAAACGTGGAATTCTGCTTTTTCGGCGACGAATTTTATTATCCCTGGGATCAATGCAAATATGCATTAAAATTTGATGACATTTATATGTAGGGGGGGGTAACAATGTGTTACAACAAAAACGCGAGTCAAAGTGTGCTAAATTAAGAAAATTTCTTCAAAGGATTGCAAAAAAAAAAAAGGCAAATTTCTCCAAAGCATCAAAAAAAAACTATAAAATCTTCAAACAATCGCGGAAAAAATACTATTTTCTTCAAAGGATTGCAAGAAAAAACACGATTTTTGTTAAATTATCACGAACAAGACGCGATTTTTGTCAAAAAATTGCTCTGAAAACATGACTTTGGTGAACAGGTTGCGGAAAAATACTCTAATATTGTCAAATAATAGTGATAAATAATCGTATTTTATCGAAAGATCGCTGAAAATGCTGCAATTTTGTAGAAAGATCACAGAAAATATCCAAATTTTGACGAAAGATCACGGAAATTATGGAAATTTTAACGAAAGATCGTAGAAAATACACATATGCCGACAGAAGATCGTGGAAACCACACAAATTTTGACGAAAGATCACGAAAAATACGCAAATTTTGACGAAAGATCACGGAAAATAAGCACATTTTTACAAAAAATCGCAGGAAAAACGCATATTTTGACGAAAGATCGCGGTAAATATGCAAATTTCGACGTAAGATCACGGAAAATACGCATATGTTGACGAAAGATCGTGGAAAATGATCAAATTTTGACGAAAGATCACAGAAAATATACAAATTTTGTCATAAGATCGCAGAAAATATGCAAATTTTGACGAAAGATCGCGGAAAATACACACATTTTTACGAAATGCTGCTGCCAGGCACTGTGCCTTACCAGTTTGGTGTAGGTCAACGCTATTTGCTATAGATTTTATTAAATAGCTTATATATGTTTTTTTATATTGCAATCTACATGAAACATTGGTTGTAGAATGCCCATTTATTGAGTGCTAATTTGTTTTGTAAACGAGGCAATCAATCAATGCTTGTTTCTGAATCAGAGAAGAGAAAATAGTGAATAAAACAACTTAATTTAATATTATTTATTTATTTTGTAGATACATGAGTTAAAGTATTCCTAAGCATTTTAAAATTGCTTTAGAATAAGGTTACTGGATCCACCATATGTATAATTTTTTTCCTTTTCTTTTTCAACTAATAGTTACAAGCTCCCTGGTAAATATACTTCTTGTGGATGAAGATCTTAGATGAGTATAGATTTGTTGAAATGATCTGAAAAAATGATTACCACCCCTCCATAGAAAAATCGTGGTTTAAGAGCAGTATAAATCATGGATTCCAATTTTTCAAAAAGGATCTGACTTTGAATAAGGTAAACTTTTCATTAAAATCTATAAATGATACAAAATAAAATTTTGTCTTATATATGTCTGTTTGATTTTGCAATTATGAGTTTGAATAATAATAATAATATGACAGTGGATAATATGGTACTTTTATGTTATACCGGTGCTAATTATATTAACAGTGTATTTTTTTGATGAATGCATTTTAAGTGTTTCAAGTTTTACTCATTATTATCAAATTACTATGTATTGTTCTTTTATTTTCAGAAATATTTTTAACATTTAATAACTTTTTAGAAATGCTTATTATAAAGTATAATTCTAATTTATTTATTATTATTAAATACTTTTTATTTAAAAGATATTTTATGATTAATCATATATTTAAGTATTATTTTTGAATTTTCAAAAATTGAAATAAAATTAAGCATTTTTTAAACTATTTTTCAAGTATGTCTGCATAATTAAGACTGAAAAATAGCATGCACAAGTTGTTTTGAAAGTTTTATTTGATTATTTTTATTTGTGAATCAATCAGCTTTTGTAAAAACCCTTATTTTGTTTAAGAATGTGTTAAAAATCAATTAGAAACAAACCTATTATTACTATTATTATTTTTTTTAACAAATTTATTCTTCACTTGAGTAAAATGTTTCATATGTTGCTATATCATAGCTGCCAACATCTTCCACTTTTTTGGAAGGGAAAAATTTTATAGAAAATTTTTTATGATTAGAAATCGCCATAATCTGTCGATTAAATAAGACGAAAATTTCTATTACATTTTTCCGGGCCGAAAAATCAGAAGAGTTGGTAGCTATGCTATAGTAGAGGCACATAAGTGTTTTGTAATTATATTACAGTACGGAACCATTTATCCATAAACCAGTTATCCGGAATGATACTTCTAATAGACTGATGTTAGAATCTTTTTAGAAAAAAGTGACATACACAATCAGTTTGACATATACATTGCTTGAAACAATTGTATAGTTTGATAACAGCCTCTAGTATTTGAAATAGAAGCATATAATCATACTATAGATTAATAAATAATATTTTAGTATTACAGATGTTTTCATGCTTATTCAGAGAAAACAGAAAATTTTTTGTTTCCAAGGAGTTCCCATAAGTTATCTTCTTTCAAACTTTAACAATTGATCTTACTTGCATCAGATTCTTGGTTCAAGTAATCTCATAATCAATTTAAAATTAGAAGTAATACGACAACTACATATGTTTCACAAAACTTATCAAATCGATGCTGCTTTGATGCCCAACCAGTTAACTGGAAAAACCAGTTATCCAGAATACATCTGACCCCAACCATTCTGTATAAATGGTTCTGTACTGTATGTAATCTTTTTAAACCTGAAAAGTGGCTAAAATATACATTTTATATATTTAAAAAGTCATTTTTATGCTAAAATATCAGAGGAAATACTCCAATTCTTTGCATCAATATATGTAATAACAAGTTATTTCATGCATGTGTATTTCAAAAGGTTACATGGAAAAATGATTTTTTTAATAATTTTTTAAAGAGCACTTTGCAAAATCCTTCGGCCCAGAACATGAAATCAAATTTCCCCGCTCCGTCCTCAGATGCACGTTCTGTCGGGAACGGGTTAAAATAGGGATGCACAACCTGTGGCCCGCGGGCCAAAATTGGCCCTCGATGGGTTAACGTGTGGCCTGCGAACTTCGTCAATTTACAACTGGAAAAAAATTGCAATTTTTGTGCATAGGTCGCAGAAAAAAATCCTAAATTTTGTTAAATTGCCGCGGTAAAATATAAAATTTCATCAGTCTCACAAGTTTCGTTGATTGAGCACGGAAAAATCACGAATTTCATTGATCAATTGCAGAAAAATAGCGAATTTCTTTGGTGAGGCTCAGAAAAATTGCTGATTTTGTCCATAAGGCTCGGAAAAAATAGCATATTTCATCGTCGGGCACGAAAAAAATCGCAAGTTTTGTCGATCAGGCACTGAAAAATCGTGAATTTTCCTGATCGCGGGTCGAACGCGAAAAGTCGCACATTCCATTGATCAAGTAAGAAAAAATCGTCAGCATAGGTATTATTAATCTGCATTAAATTTATCGGCTGCGGAAAAATCTCATGTTTTCTTTTCTCGGATTATCGCGTGAGAAATACGCAAATTTCGTTGAACCGGCTTGAAAAAAAATCATGAATTTTCTCGATCGGGGACAAAAACATTGGAAATTTAGTTGATAAGGCATGGAAATAAAGCGAATTTTGCGATGATGTAAAGAAAAATTAAAAATTTCTACATCGGCTGTGAAACAGTCGTGAGTTTTGATTTATCAAGAGAAAAAATTCATGACTTCCATCTTTTTGCGTAAAAAATGGCAGAATTCGTCAAAATTAGTTCAAGGTTTCTAATTTAGTTGTTTGGAAGTGGAAAAATACTTATTTCGTCAATTACAGCCGAAAAAACATAAATGTCGACAATCGGACACGGAAAAATCACGATTTTTAGTCAACGGGGTCACGAAAAATTGCAAATTTCGTTGGTCAGACAGAGGAATATCAAGAATTTTGTCAATCAGGCTCAAATAAAATCGCGAATTTCCCCAATTGACTTCGTAGAAACCTAGAATTTCATCGATGACTTTCGTAAAATTCTCGAATTTTGTTAATCGGATTTATAATAATCGTAAATTTAGTCGATAAGGCTCGTAATTGAATTTTGTTGATAAGGTACAGAAAAATCATGCATTTCATCAATCTGGTCCTGGAGGAACGCAAATTTTATCGGGCTTGCGAGGAAGAATCACGAATTTCGTCAATCAGTTATAGAAAAATTGCAGATTTTGGCGATTGGCTTCGTTAAAATGGCAAATTTTGTTGATCGGGGGTGGAAAAATCATAAATTTTCTCGATATTTTTCATAAAAATCACGATTTTTCTCAATTAGCTACGTAAAAATCGCAATTTTTTTCCATCGGATTCAGAAAATGGTGAATTACGTCCATCAATGTCGGAAAAATCGCGAGTTTCGTCCATCAGAGTCAGAAAAATCACGAATTTTTTCGATCAGACTCAGAAAATCGTCAATTTTGTCGATCAAGCTCGAAAAAATCGTCGATCATGCAATTATAAATCATTAATTTTCTCAATCAGATTTCCAAACTTCGTTTGTTTCATCGATTGACTTTGTAAAAGTCGTGAATTTTGTCGATCAGGCAAGAAAAAAATCTCAAATTACATCGATCAAGAGCGAGAAAATTGCAAATTTTATCGAGCATGTGAGGAAAATTTGCAAACAATTTCATCGATCAGGTTTGTAAAAATCACGATTTTCATCGATCGGCTTTGTAAAATTCGTGAATATTGTCGATGAGTTTCGTAAAAGTTATGAACTATATTGATCGATTTCGTAAAAAGTGCAAATTTGGTCGATCAAGCGTCGAAATATTGCAAATTTCGTTGATCAGGTGCAGAAAAATCGGAACTTTATTGATCAGGCATAGACGAATCTTGTTGATCAGCTGCTTCCTTTTCCTTCATTGATAAAGTTCACATTTTTTTCGGCACCAACCACTTATGTTTTTTTTAGCAATTTTAATAAAACAAAATTTACTCTCCTGAATAAAACCGAGGAATATCATTACATCTAGAAAATAATTCTTGCTGTATCTGTTATATATACAAATATAAAAACTGCTGATATAGCCTTACAGATTGAATCGGATTTTTTAGTTGGGTTAATGAACTTAACGGAATAACTTCCCCACTCTCCTCTGAAACCATATTTATTAGATTATATAGGCCACAGATAACCTCATCGAAATATCTCCGTGTTATTGCTGTGGCCCTCGATGACCCAGACATATTTGTAAGTGGCCCGTCTCTTGAAAAAGTTGTGCACCCCTAGGTTAAAACACCATCAATTAGAAGATTTTAGCTTTAAAAGCATACATTTGGCTTGTTGATTCCTTTTAAGTTATGCCTTAGAAGTGCATTGCCATAATGGACCAAATGTTTTACAGAAAAACGACCCCTTTTTGAAAATCTATACTAATAAAATAACAAATCGCTCTGTGTGTGTGTGGCTGCGATGTCTAGCAAAAATTACGGTACGTACGAGGCTCAAATTTTTTGTGAAGATTGTTCAAAGACTCTGCTAATGTACCTGACCATCAGAATTTTAAAATTCTAATAATTGAGAAATGAATTAAAATTCCTAAATTAGAAGAATGGAAAAGTACTCCTAATTTAATGGAAAAATAGATTTTTATCAAACCTCAGAATATTTCTTCAAAAGCTGGAAGAGAGGGAAAAGGGTTAATGTAAATGGAGGGCTAACATGACAATAAATGTACTCTTTTTTTTTTTTTTTTTTTTTTTTTTTTTTTTATTATTATAGAGGGTTGTGTTTTAAAATCTACCGAGCCTAAAAATTCAAAAATTAGACAGCTAGATCAGAAAAAATTCACCTTTCAGAAATTCTAAAAATTATTTTCCTACTCCTATAAATAGTTGAAAAATTCATTAAAAATCTATTTATAAAATCTCATTTTATTTCTGTTTAAAGAAACAGATTTTTAAGAAATCTAATATAACAAGAGCAGTTGTTCATCGATGACAACTGGGTGCTGGTGGGTACTCGCATTTATAGATGACTTGTAATTTTTTTCAAAAATTAAATTCATAAATTTAATATTTATATATCCAGATGACAAATTTTTTGCTGATTTCAAATATGTAAATTTTTCACAGTCACTCAGTTACAACCTTAGATATTAATTTTTAATCCGTTACTTAGAGGACTTGCTACATTTAAAAGCGAGTTTTTTGAAACCATAAACAATTTTTATATAAGGATTCTTTGGCACTGTGTCAAATTTTTAAAAATACATTATTTGGATATTTTAAAGCTATGCATTGAGTAACATCTTTAAATGCTGTTTAATAATATCTAAATTTATAAAAATCCAATTTTTTTTCTTTTTTTTAATCAAAAAACTTTTTTTTAAAAAGGAAAAGAAATGTGGAAACGCTAATTAAAATTCTAAAAAAAAAAAAAAAGAAAAAAAGATCAAATAAATTATAATTTATAACACATAGTACGTATTTTAAAGAGTAATGAGCATCAAATAAGGGGTGGGGGGATCTTTTAGGGGCAGCGATCAAATACTTAAAATTGTACTTTTTTCTACAATCTCAAATGTGGACTTTTCACTAAGCTCTGGGATAAATGTTACTTATTTAATATAAAATGTTTAGATAGTTTATAACATATAATATAGATTTTAAAGAGTAGGGGACTTGAAATTATGGGTAGGGACAGGCAATAATTATTTTAGGGAGGGCTTGATCAAATATTTAAATCTGTACTGTTTTAGATGCAGATTTTTCAGAACCCTGGGATAAATAATACTTATTTAATACAAAATTTTAAAAGTGTACCTACCCCTATTTTCAAATAATGATTTCATCAAATATCTTCAGAAACAATTTTGTTAAGAAAAAAGTTTGCACCATGGTGGTGGAATATGAAATTAAAAGATTCTAGTCTCCCCACCCCTTTTTTTGTGTGTGTATGGAGAGCTTCTGCTAAACAGTAACATAGGCAGCGAGAATTCGGTTAGAGATTGGATCTTTTAATGAGATTTTGCAGTGTCAATTTCAGTTCATTTAAGAATATCATTACGGGCACGGGCAATGTCAGGCGGCTCAGCTAGTATTTAAATAAACAATTTCATATTACTTGAGAGGTGTAAAAAAAAAATTAAAACATTGACATGAGTCCTATTCTAATAAAAACCATCATAATAAAAATAAAAGCACAAATCTTTTCACAGTCAATACAAACAGCATGCAACAATGAGATGTAAACAAAAAACCATGCACTTTTGAAGAAAGAAAAAAGGTGACTTAAATTATTACATAGGCATGAATAGGAGAAAACTTGGATTTAGAAAAGGTGAACATTAATCTGATTTTAAATTTGGTCATACTAACACATCTTTATCTGCACTATATTTAGATGGGGAGATAAAAACTCTGTTTAATGTAAGCAAATTATGTTTTGTATCAAATTGTTGTTGTAAATCTATTATAAGGGAGTCCATTAAAATTTAACTGTGTAAAAATTTTGTTAGCAATGATAGTTTTTCTTTTATTACTCCTAAATTATGGTTACAGTTTATAAATAAATTCCTCTTGAAAGCTTGAATAGTATGAACCAAGTTGGAAGTTAATTTTAGATCATGGTCTATTTTTAATTTATTGTTTTTATAATAGAGCATGTGGTTTTTGTTTACATCTCATTGTCGCATGCCATTTGTATTGACCATGAAACAATTTGCATTTTTATTATGACTATGGTTTTTATTTGAATTTGGACCGAAACATGTCAATAATACTATTTGTTTTAATTTTTTGTTACACCTCTCTCAAGTAATATGAAATTGTTTATTCAAATATTTATATTAAAGGTGAAGTTCTTAAAATCTTGTGAGTTAAAAATCTAATAGATTTAATAAACTTTTTATGATACTTTTTGAAAATATTAAATCCAAACTATGAAAAACACAAAGAATTTAATATATGAAAAAATAGGAAAATTTCTGCTCTTCTTTCAATGCTGCCAAGCAGAAATAATAAATTTCTTATATTAATACTTTTTTTGACATAAAGTCTTTTATTTAAATTTATATATTATTAATTATGTGTTTTATAGTTACTTTTATTTTTTTTCTCCTAGCTACTGTTAAGAATCATGTTTTGCAGAGTGGAACATCAGATTGCCGATTGGAAAATTTATAGCAAATGTGTTGTGACATACAAGATTATTATTGTAAATAAAAATTGTAATAAAAGTATTGTAATTGTAAATAAAAATAAATAAAAAAATTTTCCCCACATTTTTATTGTGTGTTTCTCTTTAAAATTGAATGATCTTATACAGTAATTCTTTAAACATTCCTTGACATATATAATATTGATAATCATTATAAGAAATTTATGAAATATATTTTATAATAAATTAGATCTATCCCCATTTTGTACATAATCTAGATTTTTAACTAATTATATTGCTCACAATTTGACCATGGCATTGTATTTTTTCAAAATTAATCTAAAATAATTTAAATAGTTTTTTTTTTATGTAATAATACCATTTTTACATTTTTTTTTATTTAACTGAAATGTGTGACTATAAATAAGAAACTTAATTTTATAATACCTAAATAATTCACAAGATTTTTTTTTCACTCAATTTTGTTGGAAAAAAAAAAGAACTGATGTTAATTAATATGTTGAGTGACACACCAGACACCTGTGTCTAACACTGAATTTTCCCATTTAGGCAGCTTCACTGTAAAATGAGATATAAAGCTACTGATTTTATTTAGAATTTAAAAGAAAAGTCTATTATTCACCAAATGTGAAACCTTTCAGTTGATGATAATGGATAATATAATAAATTTTCTAAATACAATTGCAAAATTATGCAAGTTTTAGTCATCTCTAATTTCTTTTTAAAATCTTCACCTTTTTTAATTGCAGATATCTTTTATTAACTCGTTAGAGACGAACGATCAGTATACATGCCCCTTAAATTGCTCAAAATCTTAGCTTATTCTCACCAGTTACTGTTTTATTATAAAATTTACCTTCTATAATCAGAGCATTTTCAAGATTCAATTATAGAAAATTTTCTGCATTGAAATACTGGTGGTAAAATATTAAAAATTAAAAGGCTCTTGTCGTGAAAGGATTGCATAAAGCGAAAATTTCTATTAAAAATTAGTGCTAGCTAAAAATCACAGCTGTTGTCTGCTATGTAAATTCGACCTTTTTAGATGAATTATCACCATCAATAATAATATAAATGAAAACTTTTTTTTTTTTTTTTTTTTCCAGGAGAAATAGTACAGTTAATCAGAGTAACTTTGGCCAAGAGAAAAAGAAAAATGTTCTATATCACTTGAGTTAATGGCAAAGTTTTGGTCTCAAAATATAGCTACTTGCACTAGTTTGAATTTGGCATCTCATTGGAAATAATTTGTCAAGATTCCATCATGGCAGAATAATCAAAGTTTTGTAAAGGTGGAGCAATGTTACTCTGATTGACTGTATATAAAATAAAAATGTGAAGAAGAGCAAAAATGCATAGATATCTAGAAATGCACAAAGCAATAACTGGTACGCTGGTAGGTATCTTGCATTTTTTATTTCCTATTTTGTGTAGAGATGAAGGGTAACTAAAGTAGTTTCTTTAAAGATCTTTCAGAATTGAAAGTTTTAAAATGCTAAAAATAAGTTTTATTAGCAATATTATCTTTAAATATATATACTTTTAAAAGTCACAAGAAAATTTACTATCCTTTAAATAATTTGTTATTTAACAACAACAACAAATTTTTTTGATATATTATTGAATTAAAAAATTGTTTTATTTATCTAAATATAATGGATGTGAATATATATACATTGGCATTGGCAAGAGAAAAATTTTAACATTTTAGTTAACTATTTTTTTTTCTAATATAAAATGGAAAAAATATTTTTTTTTTTTCTTTTTAAATCTATAAGCACTCATATTACGACTAAAAGGTGTCTATATTTCGTCTGGATGTCGAAGTTTTTGGATGTAATATGAATCAGTACAAAAAACCCTGAACGGGTTAAAAGCTTGTGACGCAGCACTTTATCTTATATATCTAAGAATTTTAAATTTGGGACTTAAAACTAATGATATCAAAATTTATGTGACGCTATGCTATTAATTAATATATACATATATTAAAATTTATTCATTAAGATTTTATCAATTACATCTTTCATAAATTCAAAATATGAATCTTAAAAGATATGATATCAAAATTTAAGTGACGCCTTGACGAGGCTTTAAACAATGTTTTAAAATTCCATTTATTTATTTATTGTCTAAATACATTTTCATATCTAAACAATACTTTTCATTTTCCAATACACTGTTAAATACATCACTTTCACTGAATATATATAATGCACTGAAATTTATTTATTTGAATAAATAGATTTATCTTTTGGGCTACGCTATCCAAAATCAAAAATAACATTTGAATACATATTTTTTGCGTCATTGTATCTATTTGCATCTATTTAACTTACTTTGGATACAATGACGCAAAAAATATTTATTCAAATGTTATTTTTGATTTTGGATAGCGTAGCCCAAAAGATAAATCTATTTATTCAAATAAATAAATTTCAGTGCATTATATATATTCAGTGAAAGTGATGTATTTAACAGTGTATTGGAAAATGAAAAGTATTGTTTAGATATGAAAATGTATTTAGACAATAAATAAATAAATGGAATTTTAAAACATTGTTTAAAGCCTCGTCAAGGCGTCACTTAAATTTTGATATCATATCTTTTAAGATTCATATTTTGAATTTATGAAAGATGTAATTGATAAAATCTTAATGAATAAATTTTAATATATGTATATATTAATTAATAGCATAGCGTCACATAAATTTTGATATCATTAGTTTTAAGTCCCAAATTTAAAATTCTTAGATATATAAGATAAAGTGCTGCGTCACAAGCTTTTAACCCGTTCAGGGTTTTTTGTACTGATATCAGTGCTTTTTTTAGGTTAATAATAAAAAGATAAAAACAAAAAATTAAAGACTAATGCAAAGAATTCATTTTCATGATTTCTGATCACCTTTAATTACCCCTCCCCACCCACTTAAAAAAAGATATTTCAAATTTTATTATTAATATATGCTGTGCTACTTGATTTCGTTAAAAACAACTCTGTAGTAAAGTACGTTAGTATAAAATAAGAAAGTAATGTACATTCAGCACTGTATTTCTAAGAAAGGATTTCATAATCTATGCTGTATGTATCATTTCTCATTCTAGTTAACTATGTTTATTCTTTACACATGATGATACATATACTGCAGATGGATTAAAATGATCAGGAATACAATATTCAGAATGTGCTGGAAAGTATTTCATAATCTATGCTGCGTGCATGATTCTTGTTAATTATGTTTCAACCTTTGTATAGGTTGGTAATATTGCAGATTGATTAAGACTATATCCGTTACAATATTCAGAATATGCTGGAAAGTGTTTAATAATCTATGGTGCACACAGGTTTTTCTTTCTTCTTAATTATGATTTGTTCTTTATATAGAGTGGTAAAATTACTGCAAATGGATTAAAATATGTTTACAATAATGAAAATGTGTTGGAAAGTGTTTCATAATCTATACTGTATGTGTAACTTTTCATTCTTGTTAGTTTATTTATTTTTTGCTGTTTGCACAAAACATATATAAACTAACAGGGGGGGGGGGGGGAGATTTGGATGGGAAGATTACTGTACAAAGATGAAACTGATAGGTTTAAAGCATTCAGAATAAAATGGAAAGTACAGTAGACTCCCTCAAATCCGCAAACCAGAAATCCGCAACTCTCTAAAATCCACACATACTTTATGGATGTAAACAATGAAACTTTCAGATTGGATATTTGGACAAAATGTGATTTTTTAAATTTTGTATCAATTCCATATATTTTTTAATTTTCTCAATAATACTCTATTCATGTTTTTTTTTTTTTTTCATGAAGGAAGAAAAATTAAAAAAAAAAAAAAAAAAAAAAAAAAAAAAAAAAAAAAAATCAAGATATTGCTGATATCACTGGTAATCACAATTTTCTTACCAAATATATTTATGCATTAATCAAGATTTTTTGGTTACTAAGCCTGGCTAAACTTTAAAAAAAAAATCCTTATTTTATGATTTTGATGTGAATTAGTAATGTACTTTTATGAGGCAAGTTTTGTTGAATAATTTTGGAAAAATATATTTAATTTTTATAATGAATATTTAATCATACACTATTGATCATTAACTTGATCTTTGCTTTTAATATTTTAATCATTTTGAAAATTATCTAAATTTTTATTATTTTAATTTATTACTTAACATTTTATTATATTGTAAGTATTCATTATAGTCCTGAATGCACTATTAATTGCACTCAAATTACTGTTTAAAAAACGTAAACAAAGCAATGACCAGAAATCCGCAAAATTCTAAAATCCGCACAACCTCTGGTCCCAAGCTGTGCGGATTTGAGGGAGTCTACTGTATATAAACATGTTAAAGGAAAATTTTTTACTCTCGTTAATTATGCTTTGTTTTTTTGCACAGAATGGTAAAATTATTGTACATGAATGACAATAAGTTTACAATATTCAGAATGAGTCAGAAAATGCATCATAATCGATGCAGTATGCATGACTCTTCGTTCTTGTTAGTTATGTTTTGTGGGGTCATCAAGGCTTCTTGTTAGTTATGTAAGGGAGGGGGAGGAGTTTGTATCGGGTTTAAGATTTTATTAAAATTTCCATGCTCTAGTCTGTACGTATTTACATAATATTTTTTTCTAAAAATCTTGATTTGGTTAGATAATTGTTTTTGTTTTTTTTTCGGGTTTGAATCTCGATTCAGTTTGACTTGAATTGGAATTTTCAGGTTCTTGCAGAGTTGCATTTCAAGTACTAGTTTTCAATTCTGGTCAGTGGATGGGGACAAAAATTACTTTGTCTTTATTGAACAGATTTTTATTTCCTAATTTTTTTATTTTACTTTTTTTTTTGGGGGGGGGGGGATTAGATAGGGTTTCAGGTTATTCTGATCGGGTTTGAGATAGACTTCTATTGGAATTTCCATGATCTGGTCAATACATATCGACATAAATTGTTCTTTTTTTTTTCTAAAATCTCGATTTGATTAATTTTTTTTTTTTTTTGGGGGGGGGGGGGGGATTGAATCTGGTTTCGGATTGACTTCAAATGGAATTTTCAGGTTCTTGTTGAGTTGCATTTCAAGTATATTATTTTGTCGCAGATAAATTGGGTTACAATTGGAATTTTTTTTTTTTTTTTTGGAGGGGGGGAGGGGGGCGGGTAGTGTTTCAACTGGGTTTGGGATAGATTTCAATTGAAATTCTTGTCAGTGTATGTGGACAGAAATTATTTGGTCTTTCTTGGACAGACTTGTGTTTCCATTGTTTTTTCCTTTTTGGGTTTGGATTAGGTTTCATGATAACTTTCAGACTCTTGTCAGTGTGTATCGGCAGAAATAATTTTCTCTTTTCCGGATTAGGTTAAGGTTCGATGGAAATTTTTTTCAGGTTTCAATCAGGTTCAATTCAAATGGAATTTTCAAGTTCTGGTCAGGTTGCGCTTTAATGGAAAATATTTTGTCCTGTATAGATACTGGGCTCCGGTTGTATGGAATTTCCTTTTTCAGGTTCAGATTAGGTTTAAGATAGACTTGGAATTTCCAGATTTCTGATCACGCATATATATGGAAATTAAGTTTTCGTTCCCAAATCGAGATATGGTTGGATAATTTTTTTTTTTTTTTTGGGGGGGGGGGGTGTTGAATCTGCTTTCGATTTGACTTCAAATGTAATTTTCAGGTTCTTGTTCAGTTGCATTTCAATGTATTTTATTTTGCAGCAGATAGATTGAGTTACTCTTGGAGGGATTTTTTTCTTTCCGGTTTTGGATTGTATAGGATAGATTTCAATAGGAATTTTTCGATTCTAGTCAATGTATGTCAATGGAAATTATTTTGTCTTTCTTGGACAAATTTATCTTTCCATTAAATTTTTGTTGGTTTAGAATGGGTTTCAGGATAACTTGTAGGTCCTTGTTGGCAGACTTGTATAAAACCAAAAACTTTCTGCAAATTAATTTAATGTTGGGTGTAATTCGTATTTTTTGCGCAATTCATGGTCATCATTCATGTTTTTTATGCGATTTATGAATTTAATTTGCATTTTTGAGCAATTTATGGACATAATTCGCAATTTTTATGCGATTAATGAATGTAATTTACATTTTACATGATTTATGGACGCAATTTGCTATTTTTATGCAATTCATAGACAGAATTTGCGTTTTTTCAGCTTTCTGTTGACGAAATTTGCGTTTTTTAATCGATTTATTGACGTTATTTATGTTTTTATAGGATTTATGAATGTAATTTGCTTTTTTTTTACCAATTCTTGGACGTAATTTGCATTTTTTGTAATTTATGAACGTTATTAGTGTTTTTTTGCACGATTCATGGAAGTGATTCGCATTTTTTGAGTGATTTATGAATGTAATTCACGTTTTTATGCGTTTCATGGATGTAATTTGTGTTTTTTGAGCGATTCATGAATGTAATTTGCGTTTTTTATGCAATTCATGAATGCAAAACACTATTCGCTATTTTTATGCGATTTATAGACGTAATTTGCGTTTCAGCTTTCTGCTGCCAAAATTCGTGTTTTTTGAGCGATTTATGAACATAATTTCCGTTTTACTACACGATTCATAGACATAATTTGCTATATTTATGCAATTCGTAGATATAATTTGCATTTTTTGAGCTTTCTGTCGACGAAATTTGTGTTTTTGATCAATTTATTGACGTTATTTGTGTTTTTATAGGATTTATGAATGTAATTCGCTTTTTTTACCAATTGTTGGACTTAATTCACATTTTTTGCAATTTATGAATGTTATTAGTATTTTTTTGCATGATTCATGGAAGTGATTCGCAATTTATGAGTGATTTATGAACATAATTTGTGTTTCAGCTTTCTGCTGCCAAAATTAGTGTTTTTTGAGCGATTTATGAACATAATTCCCGATTTCCTACACGATTCATAGACATAATTTGTGTTTTTCATACAATTTCTGAACGTAATTCTCACTTTTTTAAACAATTCATGGATGTAATTCACGTTTTGAGCAATTTGTGGACCCAATTTACGTTTTTTATGCAATTCGCTTTTTTTGAGCGATTCATGGACATAATTCGAGATTTTTATGCGATTAATGAATGTAATTTACATTTTACATGATTTATGGACGTAATTTGCTATACTTATGCGATTAATAGACATAATTTGCATCTTTTGAGCTTTCTATCGACGGAATTTGTGTTTTTTGATCGATTTATTGACGTTATTTGTGTTTTTATAGGATTTATGAATGTAATTCGCTTTTCTTACCAATTCTTGGACGTAATTCGCATTTTTTGCAATTTATGAACGTTATTCATGTTTTTTTGCATATTTTGAGTGATTTATAAACGTAATTCACGTTTTTATGCAATTCATGGATGTAATTTGCGTTTTTTGAGCGATTCATGAACGTAATTCACATTTTTTATGCAATTCATTAATCCAATTCGGTATTTTTATGCGTTTTATAGAGGTAATTTCCGTTTCAGATTTCTGCCGCCAAAATTCGTGTTTTTTGAGCGATTTATGAACATAATTCATGTTTTACTATACGATTCATAGACATAATTTGCGTTTTTCATACAATTTATGAATATAATTCTCACTTTTTTACATGATTCATGGACGTAATTCACATTTTAAGCAATTTCTGGACGTAATTCCCATTTTTTATGCAATTTGCTTTTTTTTTAGCGATTCATGGATGTAGTTCACATTTTTTATGCGATTCATGCATGTAATTCACATTTTTATGCGATTCATGCATGGAATTCGTATTTTTTATGCGATTCATGGATTGAATTAATGTTTTTATTGCGGTCTTTGCACGGAATTCACGTTTTTCGCGTGGTATTTTGTCGAAATGATGGGTTTTTTTAAGGGATGCACCGAATAGTGATTTTGGCCGAATACCGAATGCCGAATATTCGGCCGACAGGTGAACCAAATACCGAATATTCGGCTTTCCAAATACTTTTTATATTTCAAAATTTAAAGGTATTAAAATGTTACTTTTTAAAACAGTTTTACATAACATTTAATAAAAGAAACTTACATTTTGATAAACATGTGCTTTTTATAAGAACATTTAGTATTGAAAAGAATCTGCCTTGAGTTATTTAAGAAGCACAATTATGAAAGTTAAAAAAATTTTCTACGAATCAAAACAAGCATTTTAAAATCAAATAATGAAAAAATGGTTGAAGAAAAATTTTATAGTCTGATAATTGTCCTTTTAAAATAACTCAAGGCAGATTTTTTTCAATATAAAATACAAATACTTTCAACTTAATTCTGAATAAAAGTATGTTTGGCTCATAGTTCTTTTCATATGAATGGTGGTATTTTCCACCCTTCCCATCATATCATATTTTACAGAAATCAAAGCATGGGAGTTGAAAATATATTATCTTATTTAATGTTAATGTAATAAACAAACACACAAGTTATGACCTAGACTGAAATGAAATACAATGTACTTATGACTCAATAAGTTGATTATGGTTTCATGAACAAAAATTGTCTGCCTTGATAGCTATTACTATCTCAAACGGTTTTTTTTTCTTATAAAGGACTTTTATTTGGGGAAAAGCAAAAAACAGATTATTTACTAAACAAAATTTAGAAACTTGTATCAGCACATAATTTATTCCTTAGGAGAATCCTAATAAATCACCATTTTAATCCTTCTCATGGTTAATTTTCTTAAGTTATACTTTACAGACAGCAAATAAATAATGTAAAAACATTCTATTTTATTTAAAAATGATTTTGTTTCTAATTATTTTAAATATAAATTAAAAAATTGACAGTTAAAAGTAGAAATAGCGAAAAGGTTTTATTAAGTATTGGATTCGGCCGAATACTTTGATATTCGGCCATACCGAATAGTTTCATATTCGGCCTAACCGAATATTCGGTAACATGGCCGAATACCGAATAGATACCGAATATTCGGTGCATCCCTAGTTTTTTTACATGATTCTTTGTTGAGATACCCTTTTTTTTTTTTACGCAATTCTTTGTCGAAATAAATAAATAAAAATTGTTTCTTCATAAAATTTTCTGCACATGGCGTGCGTCTATATTATACAACTCTGCTTGTCAGTGTGTATTGTCAGAATTTTTTTTTTTCAGATCGAATTAAGGTTTGCTAACCCATAGACTAATTGGAATTTTCAGATTTCTGACCACGCGTATCTATGGAAATTAAGTTTTCTTTCCCAAATCAAGATATGGTTGGATTTTTTTTTTTTTTTTTGGGGGGGGGGGTTGAATCTGGTTTCGGTTTGATTTCAAATGTAATTTTCAGGTTCTTGTTCAGTTGCATTTCAATGTATTTTATTTTGCAGCAGATAGATTGAGTTACTCTTGGAGGGATTTTTTTCTTTCTGGTTTTGGAGTGTATAGGATAGATTTCAATAGGAATTTTTCGATTCTGGTCAATGTATGTCAATGGAAATTATTTTGTCTTTCTTGGACAAATTTATCTTTCCATTAAATTTTTGTTGGTTTAGAATGGGTTTCAGGATAACATGTAGGTTCTTGTTGGCAGACTTGTATAAAACCAAAAACTTTCTGCAAATTAATTTAATGTTGGGTGTAATTCGCATTTTTTGCACAATTCATGGTCATCATTCGTGTTTTTTATGCGATTTATGAATGTAATTTGCATTTTTGAGCAATTTATAAACATAATTCGCAATTTTTATGCGATTAATGAATGCACTTTACATTTTACATTATTTATGGACATAATTTGCTATTTTTATGCAATTCATAGACATAATTTACGTTTTTTCAGCTTTCTGTCGACGAAATTTGTGTTTTTTGATCAATTTATTGACGTTATTTGTGTTTTTATAGGATTTATGAATGTAATTTGCTTTTTTTACACAACTCTTGGACGTAATTCGCATTTTTTGCAATTTATGAATGTTATTCGTGTTTTTTTGCATGATTCATGGAAGTGATTCGCATTTTTTGAGTGATTTATGAACATAATTCATATTTTTATGCAATTCATGGACGTAATTTGCATTTTTTGAGCGATTCATGAATGTAATTCGCGTTTTTTATGCAAATCATGAATGCAAAATGCTATTCCCTATTTTTATGCGATTTTTAGACGTAATTTGCATTTTAGCTTTCTGCTGCCAAAATTCGTGTCTTTTGAGCGATTTACGTCCAATTCTTGGACGTAATTCGCATTTTTTGTAATTTATGAACGTCCTTAGTGTTTTTTTGCACGATTCATGGAAGTGATTCGCATTTTTTGAGTGATTTATGAATGTAATTCATGTATTCATGGACGTAATGTGTTTTTTGAGCGATTCATGAATGTAATTCGCGTTTTTTATGCAATTCATGAATGCAAAACACTATTTGCTATTTTTATGCGATTTATAGTCGTAATTTGCATTTCAGCTTTCTGCTGCCAAAATTCATGTTTTTTGAGCAATTTATGAACATAATTCCCATTTTACTACACGATTCATAGACACAATTTGTGTTTTTCATACAATTTCTGAACATAATTCTTACTTTTTTAAACAATTCAAGGACGTAATTGACGTTTTGAGCGATTTGTGGACCCAATTCATGTTTTTTATGCAATTCGCTTTTTTTGAGCGATTCATGGACATAATTAACAATTTTTATGCGATTAATGAATGTAATTTACATTTTACATGATTTATGGATGTAATTTGCTATATTTATGCAATTCGTAGACGTAATTTGCATTTTTTGAGCTTTCTGTCGACGAAATTTGCGTTCTTTGATCGATTTATTGACGTTATTTGTGTTTTTATAGGATTTATGAATGTAATTCGCTTTTTTTTTACCAATTCTTGGACGTAATTCGCATTTTTTGCAATTTCTGAACATTATTTGTGTTATTTTGCACAATTCATGGAAGTGATTCGCATTTTTTGAGTGATTTATGAACATAATTCACGTTTTTATGCAATTCATGGATGTAATTTGCGTTTTTTGAGTGATTCATGAACGTAATTCACATTTTTTATGCAATTTATGAATGCAAGTCGCTATTTTTATGAGTTTTATATAGGTAATTTCCGTTTCAGCTTTTTGCTGCCAAAATTCGTGTTTTTTGAGCGATTTATGAACATAATTTATGTTTTACTACACGATTCATAGACGTAATTTGCATTTTTCATACAATTTATGAATATAATTCTCGCTTTTTTACATGATTCATGGACGTAATTCACATTAAGCAATTTGTGGACGTAATTCCCATTTTTTATGCAATTTGCTTTTTTTTTTAGCGATTCATGGATGTAGTTCACAAAAACACCCCCTTGGCTGTGCCACTGACAACAAAATTTTATGTTGGTGCAAGGAGTAATTTATTCATAGACATGAGAAAAAAGTTTGACAACAAACCAAAAAAAAGTACAATACGGGATTTTTACCTGGCATTCTCATAAAATTTTGAATATACCCTGCCTCCCTCCTCTAATTCATAAGTTTTCATACATTCTATATTATATTCCATATTAAGAAGGCGCCACTTGTCTAGTTTTTTTTTTTTAATCAGAACGCGTTATTAGCATTTTTCATTCAGGTAGAATTTATTTAGAATAGAATTGATAAAGAAAATGCACAAATTGAAAACCATTGAACAGACATGATAGAATCATTACGTATATTTCATGATTTTAATAATCCACATGGATGTTTCTTGTTATGCCAATACAATCTTGCAATGTCTTAATATACAATGAATAAAGTCTGCAATAAAGTTAACCAGAGAATCTTGCAATGGATTTTTGCCGTCGCTTATTCAAATTTACTTAAGAAGAATCTAGTTAATGAAATGTTGTATAAATGTTACTTGTTAGCTTTATAGATTACTAGGTACTACTAGGTTATCCCGTCGACCAAAAAATTATCGCCAAACTATAAGATTAAATTCCAATAATGGATGATTGTGAATGTCACATTCAATGACATTAAATACAATTTGTATATTTAAAATGTCATTGATTTTTATTTCGACTTTTTATTAATATTTTACTAATTATTTGTTTTTTCATTATTTAAAATAAAAAAATATGTGATTATGTATAATTTGGCGAAATTGGTCGACGGAATAACAGTAGTAGCGATTACTAAAATATTTCAAATTGAAATAATTTATGAAACTGAAAATGTTTTAGCCAACATTTCACTTAAGTTTAAAACAAGCAATATATAGAAATTGTAAAGTCCATCAAGTGTGTGTACTTTACAATTTCCATTGTTGGGACCAGACATTGCACAAATATGTGCTCATCTTTTGTTTACATTTTTAAAAAGAGTAATTTGAATGTAATAATGTACTAGAAATCATAATGAATGCTTATAATAGAGTATAATACAGTCAACTCTGTGAAATTCACAAAATGTATTATCTGCAAAACATGCTAAAATGCAAACATTGAAAAGTGTTTTAACACTTAAACTCAAAGATAACAGATATGCAATAATTTTATTTTCATGAAATGACAAATTTTAATAAAATAAACTGGGATTTAAGAAAATTCATGTATTTTGTACCCTGTATTTAAAAACAATACTTTAAGCAAGAAAGTAAGTTTCCGTTTATTAATTATAATTAATGCAAACCTATTCTTTGCTCAAGCAGCGAAAAAATTAAAAAAATAAACAATTTTACCTCTATATATTTTTTGTTTATCAAACAATACACATAAAAAGTTCCTTGGCGAAGGAGAATAAACTGCATTTCACCCAAAATTACTGACAACAAAACAAAATGCAGTCCAGATTTTTAACTGGCATTCTCGTAAAATTTTGAATATATCCTGCCTCCACACTGTAATCCATAAGTCTTCAAAAATACAAGCAAAAAACTTTATTGCAAAGTTACACATTCTGTATTAATTACTAATCCATTGCAAGATTCTCCGGTTAACTTTATTGCAGAGCTTATTCGTTGTATATTGACATTGCGAGATTCAATTGGCGTAACAAGAAACAACATGTGGATTATTAAAACCTGAAAATTACTTAATGATTCTATCTTGTCTGGTTTATATTTTTTAATTCGTGCATTTTCTATATCAATTTAATGGACATTATGTAAGAATATTACTACCTGAATGAAAAATGTAACGTGCCGCGTTCGGGTTCGGATTCAAAACAAAACTAGACAAGTGGCGCCCCTAGGCGTATGAATACATGACTTTCCAACAACAAATAATTTAAAATAATTTTTGTTTGAAAACTTAAAAAAAATCATAAGTCGAAAGTATATTGAATATGTATAATTAAAAAATATTTTCCTATTTTAAAAAAGGATTCAAAATATTTTTTCCACAAAATGCAAAAATATCCAATGTAAGAAACGTAATATTTTCTTCTTACGAAAAATAAAGGCAAAATAAATAGAAATTTGATTTAGTATATATTTATTGAATGTTTTAAAGCACATAAGATGTTTTTGTAGTTTAAAAAACATTTATTGCTTCGATTCGGGTGTTTTAACTGTGACCATAAGTACATGAGGTTTTTCACTCAGTCTCCGTCTGCTAACCCATAGAATAACATGTAATCCGCGAGCTAATATAGTCCAATTTTCCAAGACCAATATATAACAAACAAGAGTTTTCCTAGAAACAAAGCAAGTCTTATTACCTCTATCTTAAAGAGATTCATATTATATATAAGTTTTAATAAAATCTCCCAGCCAGTTTCCTAGATCTCATTATCAGGAACAAACACCATCGATTACAGTTTTAAAATGGTTATCGAGATCTAAAAATATACGGCACGTAGAAATGTAAAAATTATAGGATAGGATTAGACTGGGAATATAAGACTATATTAAAAAAATTGGACCATTCTGATCAATATTTGCTGAGTTATTAGAAGGCGGCTTTTCCGATTTTCTCTGATGTTGAGTTAGCTGTATATATGAAGTTCCGCATCTACCGTTATGACGATGGTAGGTTTAAAGCTGCGTCACTTGAAGGCTGCCGCCTTCTATGATTCAGAATGTGCTGGAAAGTATTTCATAATCTATGCTGCATGCATGATTCTTGTTAATTATGTTTCAACCTTTATATAGGTTGGTAATATTGCAGATTGATTAAGACTATATCCGTTACAATATTCAGAATATGCTGGAAAGTGTTTCATAATCTATGTTGCACACAGGTTTTTCTTTCTTGTTAATTATGATTTGTTCTTTATATAGAGTGGTAAAATTACTGCAAATGGATTAAAATGATAGGCTTACAATAATGAAAATGTGTTGGAAAGTGTTTCATAATCTATACTGTATGTGTAACTTTTCATTCTTATTGGAAAATGAAAAGTATTGTTTAGATATGAAAATGTATTTAGACAATAAATAAATAAATGGAATTTTAAAACATTGTTTAAAGCCTCGTCAAGGCGTCACTTAAATTTTGATATCATATCTTTTAGGATTCATATTTTGAATTTATGAAAGATGTAATTGATAAAACCTTAATGAATTAAATTTTATTTTATTTTAATAGTTTATTTATGTTTTGCTGTTTGCACAAAACATATATAAACTAACAGGGGGGGGGGGGAGATTTGGATGGGAAGATTACTGTACAAAGATGAAACTGATAGGTTTAAAGCATTCAGAATAAAATGGAAAGTATATAAACATGTTTAATGGAAAAATTTTTACTCTCGTTAATTATGCTTTGTTTTTTTGCACAGAATGGTAAAATTATTGTACATGAATGACAATAAGTTTACAATATTCAGAATGAGTCAGAAAATGCATCATAATCGATGCAGTATGCATGACTCTACGTTCCTGTTAGTTATGTTTTGTGGGGTCATCAAGGCTTCTTGTTAGTTATGTAAGGGGGGGGGGGGAGTTTGTATCGGGTTTAAGATTTTATTAAAATTTCCATGCTCTAGTCTGTACCTATTTACATAATTTTTTTTTCTAAAAATCTTGATTTGGTTAGATAATTGTTTTTTTTTTTTTTTTTTTTTTTTTTTTTTTCCGGGTTTGAATCTTGATTCAGTTTGACTTGAATTGGAATTTTCAGGTTCTTGTCGAGTTGCATTTCAAGTACTAGTTTTCAATTCTGGTCAGTGGATGGGGACGGAAATTATTTTGTCTTTCTTGAACAGATTTTTATTTCCTAATTTTTTTATTTTACTTTTTTTTTTGGGGGGGGGGGGATTGGATTGAGTTTCAGGTTATTCGGATCGGGTTTGAGATAGACTTCTATTGGAATTTCCATGATCTGGTCAATACATATCGACATAAATTGTTCCTTTTTTTTCTAAAATCTTGATTTGATTAAATTTTTTTTTTTTTTTGGGGGGGGGGGGGATTGAATCTGGTTTCAGATTGACTTCAAATGGAATTTTCAGGTTCTTGTTGAGTTGCATTTCAAGTATATTATTTTGTCGCAGATAAATTGGGTTACAATTGGATTTTTTTTTTTTGGGGGGGGGGTAGTGTTTGAACTGGGTTTAGGATAGATTTCAATTGAAATTCTTGTCGGTGTATGTGGACAGAATTTATTTGGTCTTTCTTGGACAGACTTGTGTTTCCATTGTTTTTTCCTTTTCGGGTTTGGATTAGGTTTCATGTTAACTTTCAGACTCTTGTCAATGTGTATCGGCAGAAATAATTTTCTCTTTTTCGGATTAGGTTAAGGTTCGATGGAAATTTTTTTCAGGTTTCAATCAGGTTCAATTCAAATGGAATTTTCAAGTTCTGTTCAGGTTGCGCTTTAATGGAAAATATTTTGTCCTGTATAGATACTGGGCTCCGGTTATATGGAATTTCCTTTTTCAGGTTCAGATTAGGTTTAAGATAGACTAATTGGAATTTCCAGATTTCTGATCACACATATCTATGGAAATTAAGTTTTCTTTCCCAAATCGAGATATGGTTGGATTTTTTTTTTTTTTTGGGGGGGGGGGGGGTTGAATCTGGTTTCGGTTTGATTTCAAATGTAATTTTCAGGTTCTTGTTCAGTTGCATTTCAATGTATTTTATTTTGCAGCAGATAGATTGAGTTACTCTTGGAGGGATTTTTTTCTTTCTGGTTTTGGATGTATAGGATAGATTTCAATAGGAATTTTTCGATTCTGGTCAGTGTATGTCAATGGAAATTATTTTGTCTTTCTTGGACAAATTTATCTTTCCATTAAATTTTTGTTGGTTTAGAATGGGTTTCAGGATAACTTGTAGGTTCTTGTTGGCACACTTGTATAAAACCAAAAACTTTCTGCAAATTAATTTAATATTGGGTGTAATTCGCATTTTTTGCGCAATTCATGGTCATCATTCGTGTTTTTTATGCGATTTATGAATGTAATTTGCATTTTTGAGCAATTTATGGACATAATTCGCTATTTTTATGCGATTAATGAATGTAATTTACATTTTACATGATTTATGGACGTAATTTGCTATTTTATGCAATTCATAGACATAATTTGCGTTTTTTCAGCTTTCTGTTGATGAAATTTGTGTTTTTTTAATCGATTTATTGACGTTATTTATGTTTTTATAGGATTTATGAATGTAATTTGCTTTTTTTACCAATTCTTGGACGTAATTTGCATTTTTTGTAATTTATGAACGTTATTAGTGTTTTTTTGCATGATTCATGGAAGTGATTTGCATTTTTTGAGTGATTTATGAATGTAATTCACGTTTTTATGAGTTTCATGGATGTAATTTGTGTTTTTTGAGCGATTCATGAATGTAATTTGCGTTTTTTATGCAATTCATGAATGCAAAACACTATTTGCTATTTTTATGCGATTTATAGACGTAATTTGCGTTTCAGCTTTCTGCTGCCAAAATTAGTGTTTTTTGAGCGATTTATGAACATAATTTCCGTTTTACTACACGATTTATAGACATAATTTGTGTTTCTCATACAATTTCTGAACTTAATTCTCATTTTTTAAAACAATTCATGGACGTAATTCACGTTTTGACGATTTGTGGACCCAATTCGCGTTTTCTATGCGATTCATGGACATAATTCACGATTTTTATGCGATTAATGAATGTAATTTACATTTTACATGATTCATGGATGTAATTTGCTATATTTATGCAATTCGTAGACATAATTTGCATTTTTTGAGCTTTCTGTCAACGAAATTTGTGTTTTTGATCGATTTATTGATGTTATTTATGTTTTTATAGGATTTATGAATGTAATTCGCTTTTTTTACCAATTGTTGGACTTAATTCGCATTTTTTGTAATTTATGAATGTTATTAGTATTTTTTTGCATGATTCATGGAAGTGATTTGCATTTTATGAGTGATTTATGAACGTAATTTGCGTTTCAGCTTTCTGCTGCCAAAATTCGTGTTTATTGAGCGATTTATGAACATAATTCCCGATTTACTACACGATTCATAGACATAATTTGTGTTTTTCATACAATTTCTGAATGTAATTCTCACTTTTTTAAACAATTCATGGACGTAATTCCCGTTTTGAGCAATTTGTGGACCCAATTTACATTTTTTATGCAATTCACCTTTTTTTGAGTGATTCATGGACATAATTCGAGATTTTTATGCGATTAATGAATGTAATTTACATTTTACATGATTTATGGACGTAATTTGCTATACTTATGGGATTCATAGACCTAATTTGCATCTTTTGAGCTTTCTATTTGTGTTTTTTGATCGATTTATTGACATTATTTGTGTTTTTATAGGATTTATGAATGTAATTCGCTTTTTTTTACCAATTCTGGGACGGAATTGGCATTTTTTGCAATTTATGAACATTATTCAAGTTTTTTGCACAATTCATGGAAGTTATTCGCATTTTTTGAGTGATTTATGAACGCAATTCACGTTTTTATGCAATTCATGGATGTAATTTGCATTTTTTGGGCGATTCATGAACGTAATTCACATTTTTTATGCAATTCGGTATTTTTATGCATTTTATAGAGGTAATTTCCGTTTCAGATTTCTGCTGCCAAAATTAGTGTTTTTTGAGCAATTTATGAACATAATTCATGTTTTACTACACGATTCATAGACGTAATTTGCGTTTTTTATAGAATTTATGAATATAATGCTTGCTTTTTTACATGATTCATGGACGTAATTCACATTTTAAACAATTTGTGGACGTAATTCCCATTTTTTTATGCAATTTTCTTTTTTTTTTTAGCGATTCATGAATGTAGTTCACATTTTTTATGCGATTCATGCATTTAATTCACATTTTTTATGCGATTCATGCATGGAATTTGTATTTTTTATGCGATTCATGGATTTAATTAATGTTTTTATTGTGGTCTTTGGACGAAATTCACGTTTTTCACGTGGTATTTTGTCGAAATGTTGGGTTTTTTTTATATGATTCTTTGTTGAGATACTTTTTTTTTTACGCAATTTGTCGAAATAAATAAATAAAAATTGTTTCTTCATAAAATTTTCTGCACATGGCGTGCGTCTTTATTATACAACTCTGCTTGTCAGATTTTTTTTTTTTTTTTTTTTTCAGATTGAATTAAGGTTTGCTAACCCATAGACTAATTGGAATTTCCAGATTTCTGACCACGCGTATCTATGGAAATTAAGTTTTCTTTCCCAAATCGAGATATGGTTGGATTTTTTTTTTTTTTTTTGGGGGGGGGGGGGGGGTTGAATCTGGTTTCGGTTTGATTTCAAATGTAATTTTCAGGTTCTTGTTCAGTTGCATTTCAATGTATTTTATTTTGCAGCAGATAGATTGAGTTACTCTTGGAGGGATTTTTTTCTTTCTGGTTTTGGAGTGTATGGGATAGATTTCAATAGGAATTTTTCGATTCTGGTCAATGTATGTCAATGGAAATTATTTTGTCTATCTTGGACAAATTTATCTTTCCATTAAATTTTTGTTGGTTTAGAATGGGTTTCAGGATAACTTGTAGGTTCTTGTTGGCAGACTTGTATAAAACCAAAAACTTTCCGCAAATTAATTTAATGTTGGGTGTAATTCGCATTTTTTGTGCAATTCATGGTCCTCATTAGTGTTTTTTATGCGATTTATGAATGTAATTTGCATTTTTGAGCAATTTATGGACATAATTCGCAATTTTTATGCGATTAATGAATGTAATTTACATTTTACATGATTTATGGACGTAATTTGCTATTTTTATGCAATTCATAGACATAATTTATGTTTTTTCAGCTTTCTGTCGACGAAATTTGTGTTTTTTGATCAATTTATTGACGTTATTTGTGTTTTTATAGGATTTATGAATGTAATTCGCTTTCTTCACACAACTCTTGGACGTAACACTTTTACACAACTTTTTGCAATTTATGAATGTTATTCGTGTTTTTTTGCACGATGCATGGAAGTGATTCACATTTTTTGAGTGATTTATGAACATAATTCACATTTTTATGCAATTCATGGATGTAATTTGCATTTTTTGAGCGATTCATGGATGTAATTCACGTTTTTTATGCAAATCATGAATGCAAAATGCTATTCCCTATTTTTATGCGATTTATAGACGTGATTTGCATTTTAGCTTTCTGCTGCTAAAATTCGTATTTTTTGAGCGATTTATGAACATAATTCCCATTTTACTACACAAATAATAGACGTAATTTGCATTTTTCATACAATTTATGAACATAATTCTCACTTTTTTAGACAATTCATGGATGTAATTCACGTTTTGTGGATATAATTCACATTTTCTATGCAATTCGCTTTTTTTGAGCGATTCATGGGCATAATTCGCGATTTTTATGCGATTAATGAATGTAATTTACATTTTACATGATTTATGGATGTAATTTGCTATATTTATGAGATTCGTAGACATAATTAGCATTTTTTTAGCTTTCTGTCGACGAAATTTGCGTTTTTTGATCGATTTATTGACGTTATTTGTGTTTTTATAGGATTTATGAATGTAATTCGCTTTTTTTACCAATTGTTGGACCTAATTTGCATTTTTTGTAATTTATGAATGTTATTAGTATTTTTTTGCACGATTCATGGAATAATTTGCTTTTTTTGAGTGATTTATGAACGTAATTTGCGTTTGCTTTCTGCTGCTAAAATTCGTGTTTTTTGAGCGATTTATGAACATAATTCCCGTTTTACTACACGATTCATAGACATAATTTGTGTTTTTCATACAATTTCTGAACGTAATTCTCACTTTTTTAAACAATTCATGGACGTAATTCACGTTTTGAGCAATTTGTGGACCCAATTCATGTTTTTATGCGATTCGCTTTTTTTTTTGAGCGATTCATGGACATATTTCATGATTTTTATGCGATTAATGAGTGTAATTTACAATTTACATGATTTATGGACATAATTTGCTATACTTATGCGATTCATAGACATAATTTGCATCTTTTGAGCTTTCTATCGACGAAATTTGCGTTTTTTGATCGATTTATTGACGTTATTTGTGTTTTTATAGGATTTATGAATGTAATTTGCTTTTTTTACCAATTCTTGGACGTAATTCGCATTTTTTGTAATTTATGAACGTTCTTAGTGTTTTTTTGCACGATTCATGGAAGTGATTAGAATTTTTTGAGTGATTTATGAATGTAATTCACGTTTTTATGCGTTTCATGGACGTAATTTGTGTTTTTTGAGCGATTCATGAATGCAAAACACTCTTCGCTATTTTTATGCGATTTATAGACGTAATTTGGGTTTCAGCTTCCCATTTTACTACACATTTCATAGGCATAATTTGTGTTTTTCATACAATTTCTGAACGTAATTCTCAGTTTTTTAAACAATTCATGGACGTAATTCACGTTTTGAGCGATTTGTGGACCCAATTCGCGTTTTTTATGAGATTCATGGACATAATTTGCGATTTTTATGCGATTAATGAATGTAATTTACATTTTACATGATTTATGGGTGTAATTTGCTATATTTATGCGATTTGTAGACATAATTTTCATTTAAGCTTTCTCTCGACGAAATTTGCGTTTTTTGATCGATTTATTGACGTTATTTGTGTTTTTATAGGATTTATGAATGTAATTTGCTTTTTTTACCAATTGCTGGACCTAATTCGCATTTTTTGTAATTTATGAATGTTATTAGTATTTTTTTGCACGATTCATGGAAGCGAGTTGCATTTTTTGAGTGATTTATGAACGTAATTTGCGTTTCAGCTTTCTGCTGCCAAAATTTGTGTTTTTTGAGCGATTTATGAACATAATTCCCGTTTTACTACACGATTCATAGACATAATTTGTGTTTTTCATACAATTTCTGAACGTAATTCTCACTTTTTTAAACAATTCATGGACGTAATTCACGTTTTGAGCGATTTGTGAACACAATTCATGTTTTTTATGCAATTCGCTTTTTTTGAGCGATTCATGGACATAATTTGCAATTTTTATGCGATTAATGAATGTAATTTACATTTTACATGATTTATGGACGTAATTTGCTATACTTATGCGATTCATAGACATAATTTGCATCTTTTGAGCTTTCTATCGACAAAATTTGTGTTTTTTGATCAATTTATTGATGTTATTTGTGTTTTTATAGGATTTATGAATGTAATTCGCTTTTTTTTTACCAATTCTTGGACATAATTCGCATTTTTTGCAATTTCTGAACGTTATTCGTGTTTTTTTGCACACTTCATGGAAGTGATTCACATTTTTTGAGTGATTTATGAATGTAATTCACGTTTTTATGCAATTCATGGATGTAATTTGCATTTTTTATGCAATTCATGAATGCAAGTCGCTATTTTTATGCGTTTTATAGAGGTAATTTCCGTTTCAGATTTCTGCCACCAAAATTCGTGTTTTTTGAGTGATTTATGAACATAATTCATGTTTTACTACACGATTCATAGACGTAATTTGCATTTTTCATACAATTTATGAATATAATTCTCACTTTTTTACATGATTCATGGACGTAATTCACATTTTAAGCAATTTGCGGACATAATTCCCATTTTTTATGCAATTTGCTTTCTTTTTTTAGCGATTCATGGAATTTGTATTTTTTATGCAATTCATGGATTGAATTAACTTTTTTTTTTTTTTTTTTTTTTTTTTTTTTGCGGTCTTTGGACGAAATTTATGTTTTTCGTGTGGTATTTTCTCGAAATGTTGGGGTTTTTTACATGATTCTTTGTTGAGATACACTTTTTTTTTTAATGCAATTCTTTGTTGAAATAAATCAATAAATATTGTTTCTTCATAAAATTTTCTGCACATGGTGTTCGTCTATATTATACAACTATGCTTGTCAGTGTGTATTGTCAGATTTTTTTTTTTTTTTTCAGATTAAATTAAGGTTCGATAGAATATTTCTTAGGGTTTGGATGAGGTTAAACTCAAATAGAATTTAAACAATTACATTTTAGAAATGACAAAACTAAAAAATGTAATTATTTATCGCCCATTATTAGCTGTTAGTATTTTAAAATATTTATTTGTTAGTGTGTTAGTAACTTTACATTATTTGAATTAATGTGTTTTTCAAATTTATGTTTTTCGAATTTATAATTCTAACATTATAAATTTTTAATTTCTTGTATTGAATTTAATCTTAAATATGTTTTCTTCTTAGGTATGTTATGCAATTTATTTAAATATTGGATTCAAAGTTATTTGAGGATTTTGTGTTCATTAGTAGAAACAAAGCCTTTTTTTTTTTTAAATAAAAAAAGCGTTAATTATCAAACATTTTTGTAAAAGAATGTTAGAAAGAAATACTTCAATTTCGAGACAATGAATATGAAATTAAAACATCTATAGAAAAAAAGGGGGGTAAATTTATATTTTATGAAACTCATTATTAAAGCATAAAAGTATAAGTTATTTCTTTTTAAACCAATGTTATCATTAATATTTGGTTAAGAATTATTTGCTAACCCAACTTTTAGTGCTTGTAAATTCTAACATTATAAAAATATATTAAGATTTTTCATTTTAGATGTCCAATTTATAAATGCAGTTTATTAATAACGCTATGTTCTAAGCTGTAAAGCTAATGCTTTTATATTTTGATTATTGATTTCTATAACGTAATATTAACTATTACAATACTTTTGTATTTGGTTTGTGATCTGAGAAAAAAATTTTCACGCTTGGATTTAAATCATCAGACTCTTAGGAAGAAAAAAAGAAAATTCTATTTTGAACAGCATCTAATGCTGACTACAATGATGCGCTGTAGTACCTCTGTGGCAACTGCTAAATAACATTTTAAAATATAAACATGGAATTTCGAAATTATTAATGAAATAATAGGATGCATGAAACATGTTAAAGCTACAGTCACTAATGGATAATGAGAGCTGGGTGCATGTCAAATTACTGGATGCAGCAAACTTATGCAATGGTCTCTAAAACACATGAAATTTCTCAAAGCCGCAGTCAATAACAAATGTATGAGCACTATGCCCATATGAAAACAAACAACAAAAATTAACAGATGCAGCAAACTATGCGGTAACATGCAGATTCCCAATATCTGGAAGAAATGAGTGATATCTGAACTAAAAAAATCCAGTGACAATATTGTGAAACAAATACATTAAAACAATAACGTTTATACTAGAAAAAAAAGGGCCTAAAACTCTCACTCGCTAAAATAAAACTCGTTAAAGCAGTCCAACTACTGCATGTATAGCACTTAGAGCACATGAAAACAAAACAAAAACAAAACACTCAGGCTGCAGCAAAATTGCTGTGCAACAATCCGTAAAATACACAAAATTAATTAAAAATGCAATCACTAATGCATGTTGTACAAGCACTGTGTGTACATGAAGAAAAAAACAATGAGTGCAACTAATTTGTTTTTAAATCTCTGAAATCTTTATAGCCACAGTCACTAATGCATGTAAGAACAAATTAACTTCATTACTTTCTTTTGAATTATCAAAATACTGCTGTAATTTGTTGATAAATACTAGTTTGTTCACAATTTCCAATAATAAGTGCACTTACTTATTTTAAAAATTGTTTAAAACCTGGATTTACTGGCCATTAAGCTAAGCTAAAAAGGCACAGTTTTAAAATGAAAATTAATAGCGACAAAAATGCATAAGAAAAAGTAATAAATGCATTTTGAATAACATATTCAAGCAATTTTAATCTAAAAATTAACATCCTGGGTTATTAATCACAGAAATTAATAAATGAAATAAAAAAGCACAATTTTTACAACACTTTAAAACTTAGTATTGTTAATTAATTCATATAATTATTGTTAATTAATTCATATAATAAGGACATCTATAAACTTAAAAACAATCTATTTTGAGAATTTTAGAATTCACAAGCACTTGGTTAAACTGTTGGTCAATTATAAATATTGTTTGTTTACCAAAATTTAGCAATAGTTTACACATTCTGTGATAGTTTATGTTGGTTTGAAATCAAATCAACATGCTAACTAATGTATACATCACTTACACTTTTTAAATAATACTTTAATAATGAGTGCCAAAAAATATTTATTTACCTTTCTTTTTCATTATAGATGGTTTAGCTTCACGTTCGTCTCCTGAAATTGAATATTTTATGCCAACATACAGCACGAATCAATTTGTTTTGATTCGTGTACTTGGATTCACCATATTATTTTATCCAAAAAGGGGGGCCTTTCAGTTTCTCCAAATAACACAATACCTATATTACCATAATAACCATTATTTCGCAAATTACACAACATACATGCTAAAAACAACAAGTGCCAAGTACAAAGCTTACCGCCAGCGAATTCGATTACGATTCAAAACAAAACTATCTAAACGGCGTATGAATACATGGAATTCTAAAGCAAATTTATTAAAAATAATTTTTGTTTGTAAACTTTAAAAGAAAATCATAAGTGGAAAGTATATTGAATATGTATAATTAAAAAATATTTTCCTATTTTAAAAAAGGATTCAAAATATTTTTTCCACAAAATGCAAAAATATCCAATGTAAGAAACGTAATATTTTCTTCTTACGAAAAATAAAGGCAAAATAAATAGAAATATATTTAGTATATATTTATTGAAAGTTTTAAAGCGCATGATAAGATGTTTTTGTAGTTTCAAAAACATTTATTGCTTCGATGCGGGTGTTTTAACTGTGACCATTACTACATTTACCTTTTTGCAGTGTCTCCGTCTGCTAACCCATAGAATAACATGTAATCCGCGAGCTAATATAGTCCAATTTTCCAAGATCAATATATAACAAACAAGAGTTTTCCTAGAAACAAGGCAAGTCTTATTCCCTCTATCTTAAAGAGATTCATATTATATATAAGTTTTAATAAAATCTCCCAGCCCGTTTTCTAGATCTCATTATCAGGAACAAACACCATCGTTTTCAGTTTAAAAATGGTTATCGAGATCTAAAAATATACGGCACGTAGAAATGTAAAAATTATAGGATAGGATTAGACTGGGAATATAAGACTATATTTAAAAAATTGGACCATTCTGACCAATATTTGCTGAGTTATTAGAAGGCGGCTTTTCCGATTTCCTTTGAAGTTGAGTTAGCTGTATATATGAAGTTCCGCATCTACCCTTATGACGATGGTAGGTTTAAAGCTGCGTCACTTGAAGGCTGCCGCCTTCTATGATAAATTTTGAACGTAATACGGACAAATTTTTTGGTATATTATATAGACAAATTTTGTACATAGTACGGACGTAATTTTCGACGTAATGAGAACAAATTTTGGACGTCCAATTTACGTAAATTTTATGTTCATTCTATGCTCATTTTGCGGCCCAAAAGACGTAGTTTTTACGTAAAGAGAGGTGACATTTGGACGTAATAAGAATAAATTCTAGATGTAATATGGACAAAGTTTGTACGTAGTATGAACGTAATTTTAGACGTAATAAGAACAAATTTTGGACTTCCAATTTACGTTAATTTTATGTTCATATTATGCTCAATTTGCGGCCCAAAAGACGTACTTTTTAAGTAAAGGGAGGTGACATTTGGACGTAATTTTGACTAAATATTGACGAAGTTTAGAGAACTTTTAGACTTAAATTGGACACGTCCATTGATCCAAATTACGTACTTTACACGTAAATTGGACGAATCTGTGTTGTGTGGGGATATTATTAAATAAATCTTTAAAATCATAGGTAGTGATATTTTTTATACATTTAAGATTTTTCATAATATGGACCAGTTCATAACTATTTTTTATGCAATGTGTATCTATATATATATATATATATATATATATATATATATATATAAACACTCATGTGAAAGTGATATAATTGCTATTAATAAAAAAAGTTATAAGTTTCCTACTTTATATTGTTTTTCCATGGACAATTCGTAGCTCCTGCTATGCAAGGTGCATGCAACATCAGTATATCTGAGCTGTGATGATGAACGTTTTAGTACACTATTTTTAAAAATTATAAAACCAAAATTTATTTAAAAAAAAAAAAAAAAAAAAAAAAAAAAAAAAAAAAACCTTTAAGATTACGACTAAACAGGTAAATAACTGAGGATAGAGGCAAGTAATTTAAAGACGAAGTTGTTCTTTGACACCGGATGAAAATGAAACGACAAAAACGAAGCAGATTGCACCCAAAAAGCATACCGTACCGGCTGCATATTTCAGATGTGTATATTGCTGGGACGATTACTGTTTCTAAACCAATAGGAGAGCGTCATTATCACGGTCAAGTACACGCCCACACAGTTTGATTGACAGGAACTCGTGGACAATTGACGGTGCTAATTATAACGATAATCTGTTGCGGATGAAAGTGAGCTGGCTGGCTGAATGGTTAGAGCGTCGAGCTTGAAACCGGAGGATATGGGTTCGAGTCCATCGCGGGACAAGAGTCCGTTGGTGATTTTTTTTTTTTTTTTTTTGGGAGGCTGTCTTTTATTAATAAATAAGACATTTAAAAAAAATATTTCAAACCCTTTTAATATTCTAAATATCGTTCCAAAATGATTTATATATATATTAAACAAATGGGAAAAAAAGTATTCTGCGAAAATATCCGTATAAGCAAAATTCTTACTTTAATTTTTATTTATTTATTTATTTATTTATTTCAGGATCAGAGGAAGTATAATTTCTAATTGAAGTAAATAAAATTCAGTCATTTTGAAAAAAAAAATTCTTTCGTACCTTTAATTTTTAAATACCGAGTACAAATTCAAACAATCCGAGTACAAATAAATAATAAACACACACGATCAATTGTCCACGAGGTCCTGTCAATCAAACTGTGTGGGCGTGTACTTGACCGTGATAATGACGGTCTCCTATTGGTTTAGAAACAGTAATCGTCCCAGCAATATACACATCTGAAATATGCGTACCGGCTATCGGCTGAAAATTGGAAACACATGTTTTTCCAGTTTCTGTGGAATGGATAATAGATGTCTGATTTCAATACTCTCTTTTCTCTCGGATTTAATATATTTTGCTAGTGTTTCAAAGAAGTAGATACATAGTATATTTACAAAGGCTGTGAAGAGCAATACATCTGTTTCTATTTTCTCCAGAAAGATACAGAGATTCAGAAATCTCAGTATATGGCATAATCAATAAAAATGTCAAATCTCGTATTACTACAGACACCATTGAGTACCTGAAGAAACTTAAAATCCCCCTGAAACGGTAATTTGTCTTCTTGGAAATTCCGACGTTATTGACTAACAGCAACAGCTTTGAAAACTGAGCCAAAACACATCTGCGCTTCTCTTTAATTATAATCATCCACACTTTTGTAAAATGACGTTAACGATTTTCAGGGGCTTATATATTTATATTAATTACATGTGTATTTTTCATTTTGTAACTTGCGGTGGTGTTTGAAGTTTAGAGAGGTTAAAGCAGATCAGATCCAGTATATATAAAAAAAATTAGATATTGGCATTTAAAAAAAAATGAATTTTCAAACAGATATAAAAAATTAACCTATTCTTCTTTCAAAGCAAAATTTACATAAGTTCCCATTACAAACTCTCCTGAAAAATTATTCTTCGTAATCTGGCCCATATTATCATTTAAGAAATTGATGATAATATAGGTCATTAAGACCTATATTATCATTAAGAAATTATAGAGTGCTTCAGTTTATTAGAACTAAGAGCACCAATTTATGTATATGTAAGGGGCGGTGTTACTACAAAAACAAAATAATTGTTTTTTTTAAGTTCTTTTTACCATAAAACTGAAAAAAAAAACTTGATCAAGGGCGCCAGCATTACAAAAATATGACAATAATATTTTGAAAGTTATTTTTCTGTGGCGCTGAAAAAAATCTGATCAGGGCACCATGGTTACAAAAAGACGATATTAGTTTTTTGAAAGTTGTTTTTATATTAACACGGAAAAACATCCGACCAAGAGCGTAGTCATTATAAAAACACACATGATAGTTGTTTTTTTTTTAAAGTTTTTTTTAAAGAAATGCTGAAAAAAAAATTGACCACGGGGGACATGATTACAAATACATGATATCAATATTTTGAAAGTTATTTTTACAAAAGGCGCAGAGAAAAGCTGACGAAGGGCTCCATGATTAAAAAAAACGATATTAGTTTTTTAAAAGTTGTTTTTGTAGAGGCGCCGATGAAAAAAAAATTGACCAAGGACGCCACGATACCAAAAACCGATATTAGTTTTTAAAAGTTATTTTTGCACAGCCGCCGAAAAAAATCTGTCCAGGGGCGCCCCGATATCAAAAAGCGATATTAGTTTTTTCAAAGTTATTTTTGTAGAGGCGTCGATAAATAATCTGGCCAAAGACGCCACGATACCAAAAACACGATATTAGTGTTTTAAAAGTTATTTTTAAACAGGCGGTGAAAAGATCTAAACAAGGGCGCCACGATTTCAAAAACATGATATTAGTTTTTTAGGTTATTTTTACAGAGGTGTTGAAAAAGTCTGACCAAGGGCGCCATGTTTCTCAAAACACGATGTTAGTTTTTTGAGTTATTTTGCAAGAAGCGCTGAGAAATGTTAACTAAGGGAGCCATACTTACAAAAAACGATATTAGTTTTTTTAAAGTTATTTTTGTAGAGGCGCCGATAAATAATCTGGCCAAGGATGCCACGATACCAAAAACACGATATTAGTGTTTTAAAAGTTATTTTTAAACAGGCGCTGAAAAGATCTAAACAAGGGCGCCACGATTTCAAAAACATGATATTAGTTTTTTAGGTTATTTTTACAGAGGTGTTGAAAAAGTCTGACCAAGGGCACCATGTTTCTCAAAACACGATGTTAGTTTTTTGAGTTATTTTGCAAGAAGCGCTGAGAAAAGTTGACTAAGGGAGCCATACTTACAAAAAACGATATTAGTTTTTTTAAAGTTATTTTTGTAGAGGCGCCGATAAAAAATCTGGCCAAGGGCGCCACGATACGAAAAACACGATATTAGTTTTCTAAAGTTATTTTTAAAGAGGCGCTTTAAAAGATCGAAACAAGGGTACCATGATTTCAAAAACATGATATTACTTTTTTTAGGTTATTTTTACAGAGTTGTTGAAAAAGTCTCACCAAGCGCGCCATGTTTCCCAAAACACGATATTAGTTTTTTGAAAGATATTTTTACAAAAAGCACTGGAAAAAGCTGACCAAGGGCGCCATAATTACAAAAACTGTTATCAGTTTTTTAAAAGTTATTTTTGTAGAGGCGCTGATAAAAAAATCTGGCCAGGGGCGCCACGATACCGAAAACACGATATTAGTTTTTTTAAAGTTATTTTTAAACAGGCGCAGAAAAAGATCTAAACAAGGACGCCATAATTTCAAAAACATGATAATAGTTTTTTTTTTTTTTTTTTTTTTTTTTTTTTACAGAGGTGTTGAAAAAGTCTGACCAAGGGCGCCACGTTTCCAAAACACGATATTAGTTTCTTGAAAGATATTTTTAAAAGAGGTGCTGAAAAAAGCTGACCAAGGGCGCCATAATTACAAAAACATGATATTAGTTTTCTGAAAGTTATTTTTAAAGAGCACTGAAAAAGATCTAAGTAAGGGTGCCATGATTACAATACATGATATTAGATTTTTTCAGGGTATTTTTACAAGAGGTGCTGAAAAAAAACTGAACAAAGGCGCCATTATTACAAAAACACGATATTAGTTATTTTTAACAAGGCGCTGAAAAAATCTGAACAAGGGCGCCTCTGACAATGTGACCAATTAAAATGAAAATCTCTTCTTTTAAGCTGGCATTCCACCTTTTTTTCCCATCGTTTGCATTTCCACAAAAAGCAGAATAAGTATAAAACTACAGCGCTGCCACCTATGGCTCTAAATGTTTGATAGTAAATATACTAAATATATCATTACCTTTTATTTGCCAAATGAAAATATTTGAAATTTTATGCCTTTCAGAATGCACAAATTAAAAAAAAAACACTTTCATTAAAAGAAAAAATCGACGAGGGGCGCACCGGGCATTTGTCTCGTTGCCCGGTGGGCCAGTACGACCCTGGGAAAGACGATCAAACAGAGCAGATATTATGTTTGTATTTTTTGCTAAAAGAAAAAAGGACTGGTTAAGGAAACATTTTCAACTGCCTTTATCTGATGCAATATAAAAAAAAAGTTGAAGAGAGGGAAATAAAATTCTACTTTAATAGCAAGTTGTTTAAAAAACAGTGTTGAATTAAGACAATTTTTTTTCTCCACAGGAGATTTCTGAGGGTGTGGATGGATGTTACAAAGAATTTTGGGTGGAGCTGGAGACTTCATTCTTTTACCACTTAAAACACAAAATGACTAATATTCCAGGGGGGGTGGGGGAATCTCATTTTTCCGCGGGAATGCCTGACCACTTTTCGAATTCACTACTGCTAAAAAATGCTATGAGTTTATTTTATGTTTGATGTATTTTAGATAAAGTGTTGTCCTCCATTTGATTACGAATATATTCTTTTAATATATTTTTAAAAATAGATTAAAAATGTTTGCAGGTAATGTAAAAATGGATATAATTTGCATGTAATTTTTTAAAGTTTAGATAGACGATTTTTTTTTTTTTTTTTTTTTTTTTTTTTTTTTTTAATATTCCTTCTTTCAAACCAGATTTGGAGAATGTATCTTGATTTTTTTTTTCTTTTTTATTTATTTAATTTATTTATTTATTTATTTTATTTTTTTGTAGCGTAAGTAAGTTCTGTGTGTCAATCGGGAGGAGAGGAGGATCACAATGTCATAGCTTCTAAATTTTACGCTTATTTTTTACAGTTATTTTTATGAAGGGAATTTGCTTGTTTTCCTGCGTTTCCGATGATTTTAAAATACAATTTTTTTGTTAAAAAATAGTGTTAGGAATAAAATATAAAACCTGAGAGTTATTCAGTATATTATCATGATTTTATATGTAGAATTTCAAAAGGAAGTAAATTGTAAAAACTATAAATATCAGAAAAAAATAAAAAATTAGTCACCCCGCCGCTTTTTTATGATCGCATAAGGGGTAAATTATGTCCCAGGCACTGAAAATTTTTGATAGATTTATAAAATGACATTTATTAAAATTACAGAAAACTTGCAGATATTCATAATTTATTTAGAGGAGCTCACAGGTCCAATCCGGTCCGGTACCAGCGAAAGCTACTCCAGGCTCATTTAAAATAAAAAGTTCTATCCCGTCCCGACCCGTACAAATAAATAAATAAATAAACTTATCCGGCCCGGCTCAATCTCTACAAAAAAAAAAAAAAAAAAAAAAAAAAAAAAAAAAATCCGATTTTTCTTAGCATACAATAATTTTTTAAAGAATATTTTATGCACATTCATGAGCAATATTTTAGATTAGTATGTATTCGCAAGACAGAAAATACATAATAGCAACATCAATGTTATCATTTACTTAGATTTTTAGACTCTTCAACATTCGTTAAAAAATTAATGTAATTTGGAATAAAAGAAAAAAAAAGAGGGTTAAAAATGTCGTAGCTTTTAAAGCTGTATAATATAAAGTAGATTTCTGAAAACATTTGACTGGATTTATTAAATCTGTTCTTAAATTTTAAAAAGCTACTTTCTTACACATTATTTAATTCATTTTTATTTGGTAACAAACTCGTAAAATTGAAAAGTTTTCTTATTCAGAAATTGTCCAATCGTTTGGGGTTTTCCAATTTTTAGCAAAATACATCTGAAAATTACTGTTAAAATAGAAGTTTATATTGCAAGGGAAAGGAAAAAAACCTGTCGTTTCATGACAAGAATACGTTTTTTCTTCATATGTAATGTATTTATTAAAAAATGGAAATGCTGTTTGATTTTTCATCTCCTGTATATCTGCCCGTCAATTTTTAAATTCTAATTAAAAATGTGTCAGAAATTATGTCAATGCTGAGTTTTTTTCTAGAATTGAATCCTAAATTTTCTAATATCTCTTCACCTCTTCAAACACACTACAAGAGCTCCGTTTTTTCTTTTTCGTATTTAGTTTGATTTGCAGTTCATTTATTAAACAAATGGAAAACGTTATTTGATTCGAAATCACCTCAATAGTTAGGCTATCAATTTTATAATTGTACATTAAAACATGCTGACATTGAGCCCTTCAATATAAAGTTTATGTGAAACGAAAAATGCAATTTTCTACAAAACAATGAGACTCAGAATAATCGCTATTATTTCCCAGGAAAATTCGAATAAACTACAGTTGTCCCCTTTTTTTCCTAATTTTAGTTTCAATAAAATCAGAAATAGACTAGACGGGGGGAGACAAATTTTTTGCATTATATTTTCCACAGAATCTAAAATTAATATAATTAATTTCTTTTTAATTCGACGTTACGGTATCTTTCCAACATAATCAACACGACATATATGTAAACTCACACATACAAAGAAAAAAATCAATTAACTTAATTTGTCCTAATATTTCTTTTTTCTGGAAAATATTTGTGAGTAACTAATAATCTATAAATATATGAACATGATGAACTTAAAGTATCCGTTTTCACTTTTTAAGTAAAGAACCCCCCCCCCCCTCCTCAAAATAAAGAAAGGAAAAAAATGAAAAAAAACTGTCTAAAAATTTTAAACGCTGTGATTGGCCGGATCCTGGCTCAAAGCTCGGGCCTATTTTTTGCGGCACTCGGGTCGGGCCTTACTTTTTTTTTTTTTAAAGACTTGTTCGGGGACTAAATTTTTTTTCCCAGTAGCGATCGGAAGAGAACTCTCTATAGCGAATTTTTATTGAATGTTATTCCGTCTTAGAAGATTTTACTTTGTAGCATTTTTCAGATTTCTAAGCCTCTAATGCGTAGAATAATAGAACATAGTATGTGGATTAACAATATTAATGTCAACTGAAACATTTACATACAAATAAACATTCATTAAAAAAATGAATATCATAGCATAGGCCTCTTCCTTAAAAATAAAGATTATAAACATTTTAAAAAAAATCTAAAATACTTTAATTTTTGGTTAGCACTTCTCAATCGGAAAAATTCTTAACACTATCCAGTGGCGGATCCAAGGGGGAGGTCATGGGGGTCATGACCCCCCCCTGGAGCTCTTCAAAGAGTGATGCACAGTGTAAGTAAAAAGTGCTAAAACAAGAACGCAAGATAACGTCTAATCGAAAGAATTTGCGCTTTTTTCGAAACTAATCAAGAAAATTCAGGAATTTTCCGCGCCTGATCGACATAATTCACAATTTTTCCGCACCCGATCGGTGAAATTCGCGATTTTTGCGAAGCCGATCCACGAAATTCACAATTTTTCGATGCTTAATCGACGAAATTCACGATTTTTTGGGTGTGATCGACGAAATTTGAGATTTTTTCCACGAATGGTCTGCGAAATTTGCGATTTTTTTTTGAAAAATTCACGATTTTCCCGGCCTAATCCACAAAATTAGCACATTTTTCCGTTCTTGTTCGATGAAATGCAAACTTTTCCGCATATGAACTTCGTCAGTCAAATACGCTTTTCTTAATTGACTGACGAAATCTGCTTTTTTTCCCGCCGAAAATTGATGAAATCCGTGATTTTTTTCTCGCGATAAACTGACGAAACTCGCGATTGTTCCGCAGCCACTCACATTTTTTTAAATTTTTCCGCGACAAAATTAGCGGTTTTTCCGCACCCCATCAACAAAATTCGCGAGTTTTTTGTACTCGATCGCTCGAATTCGTGTTTTTTACGAAGGCGATCGACCGTATTCACGATAATTTCTTTACCTATCGATGGAATTGTCAATTTCTGTTCGCCGTATCAACGTAATTCGCGATTTTTTTCATTCCCGATCGACTATATTTTCGCTTTTTATGAAACTGATCGACCATATTTGGGACTTTTTCGTTCCCTATCGAAAAAATTCGCAATTTTTCCGTGCCCTACCAAATGCGATTTTTTCGTTCCCGATATTCGCGCTTTTTACGAAAGCGATCGACCATATTCGGGATTTTTCTGAGCCCAATTGACGAGATTCGCGCTTTTTTCCGTTCTTGTCCATGAAATACGCATTTTTCCGCACCGAACAATAAAATTCTCGATTCTTAACTGACTGATGAAATCTGCATTTTTTCCCCGCCGTAAATTGATGAAATCTGATTTTTTTTTTTCTCGCGATAAACTGATGAAACTCGCTATTGTTCTGCAGCCGCTCAAAAAAAATTTCGATTTTTCCGCGCATCATCGACAAAGTCTTCGATTTTTCCATGCCCTATCAACGAAATTAGCGACTTTTTCGTTCCGAATCGACAAAATTCGCGAGTTTTTCGTGCCCAATCTCCCGAATCGCTCTTTTTACGAAGAGAATTGACTTACATTCGCGATAATTTCTTTCCCGATTCACGAAATTGTCAATTTTTGCGTTCCATATCAACTCGAAATTAACATTTTTTTTTTTATCCCCAATCAATAAAATTCGCGATTTTCCCCTTCCCGATCGAATAAATTCGCGCTTTTTACGAAGTGATCGAGAAAATTGGGGGTTTTCCGTGCCCTATTAACGAAATTTCGATTTTTTTTGTACCAGATATACAAAATTTGCGATTTTTTGTGCTCGATCGACAAAATTTGCGATTTTTCAGAGACATACAGACAGTAGTCGAAGGTCGAGTTTTCGAAGGCCGATAGACAAAACTGGCGATTTTCCATTGTCCAGTTGACGATATTTTCGATTTTTCAGCGCTCGATCAATTCGCGTTGTTTTCGCGCGGTAAACAGACAAAACAGGCGACTTTTCCGCAACCTATGAACAAAATTTGCAATTTTTTGAAGTATTATTAAAAAATTAGATTTTTTTCCTTGCCCAATGAACGAAATCTGAGATTTTTCGCGTCCGATCGACAAAGTTCGTGATTTTTCCGTGCCTAATCGACAAAATTCACAATTTTTTTCATGCCCGATCGGCGAAATTTGCTACTTTTTATCGGAATTCCGTTTTCACAAGATTTACTGTATTTTAAAATTGCTTCATTAAATCATTTGACAAAAGTTGTGACCCCCCCCTGGAGGTTGGGCTGGATCCGCCCGACGTAAAAAACCATGTTTCCTACAAATTTAATTATGCCGGATCAGGATAAGACGAAGATTTTAACTTTTTTCTTGTCGGGTCAATAATTTTTCTGTATGAAGCAAGTTGGCCGAATATTTATGTTTTTTACCGAGCCAGGTCATTATTTTTTGTACGTTCTGGGCCGGTACAAGACTGAAAATTTCGGCTCTTACCACAAAAGTAAATCTTTTATGTAAAAACTAAAGCAAAATAATTCGAGCATATATTTAAAAATTCTCTTTTGTGCGATATACGTAATAGAAGATATAAAATTGCATCATTTTTACAACCAACCAACTAATCGTAAGTGAGTCGAGAGTCGACTCACTATCTCCTCGACTCATTAACCAAATGAATCGAGTCAGAGTCGACTCCTCAAGATGAATCGAAATGCCCAACCCTACACTAATCGGCAGCTTTCGAGCTACCGATGTATTTAATTGTTCATTAGGGTTTTTCAGAGCAAGGTAGGTAAACTCTAGTATTTTACTTAAAAGATTTCTTCAATACTATTTCTGGTGTACGTTTTAGATTAAAATGCATGTTATTTCACATTTCTTTTGTGTGTTTAAAATATTTTCAAAAACAGCGCTCATCTATGTGTATTATTCACTGATTACACTGTACGATGTAGTAAATTGTATCATGCTTAAAAAATAATTGTGTTGTTAGTTTAGGTGCATCTGACTAACAATTCCTAACTTGTGCACACGATTGGCGATTTATTTAAGGGGATGCGGGACACATTTTAGTATTATTTATTGAGTTAAAATTTTGAATTGTTTAGTGCTTGTTAACCGTATCATTTGTAAACAAAATCAAGTGATTTTGATGCAGCTTTTTAAAAACTATTAATTTAAATAAAAATTCAAAATATTTAAAATGAAAATTTGAAAAAAAAATATGTAACTTCTTTTTTAAAAAATCATATTTTTAAGAGTAAATATTTTTTCAAATTCGCTTTTCGAAATTAAAGTAAAACAACTGAAAAAGACATAACCATTGCTTGAAAGCTAGATTTTAAAAACAAACCAAAACGAGGAAATTGATATATTTGCTACTCTAGTTAAGATAGAAACATGATTTAAACATAATTGTTATGAGAAAAAATACATAAATAAAATGAAATATTAATGAAGTAAAAGTTAAAAAAAAAAAATAAAGAGAAATAAAGAAAAAGAAAAAGAAAAAAAAGAAAGAAGAAGAAAGTAGTCAATATAAGTCAATAGAAGAAAGTATTGTAATCGATATTTTTTCGACTTCCGTTTTTCGACGGATTTACATGTTTTGGGGGTCAGAGATTCCAAAAAACCCGTTTTTACAAAATGTCTGTCTGTCCGTGTGTCTGTGTGTACGTCGCCATTCTACCATCAAAAAGTGTATGAAGTTGTGCATAGAAATGAACCAAATTTTTTGTGAATGTTTCGGCTGTGGCAAGCAGGTCCTCCTTCAGTTTTGAAATATTACGGAGGAAGGGGGCGCTGCAATCGCGATTTTTGAGCCATTTTCAATATTGTACCGGCCAAAAGTATATGAAGTTATGCATCGAATGGAACCAAATTTTTTGTGTAAGTGTATGACTATGGCTAGTTGATCCTCCCTGAATTTGAAAAAAAATCCGCCGGAAGGGGGTGCTGCAATCGCGATTTTTGTGCCATTTTCAATATTGTACCTGCAAAAAGTATATGAATTTATACTACGAATTGAACCAAATTTTTTGTGTAAGTGTATGGCTATGGCTAATTGGTCTTCCCTAAATTTGAAAAAAGTCCGCCAGAAGGGGGCGCTGCAATAGACAATTTTATGCCATTTTCAATATTGCACCACCTAAAAGTGTATGAAGTTAGTCATAGAACTGAACTAAAATTTTTGTATATAATTATTTTTTGGTAAGGCAAATAGGTCCTCCCTGAATTAAAAAAAAATCTGTATATCATTCTATTGTTCATCGGCTCATGTAGAGACGGAAATTCGTTTTTACTCGGATTAATTGATTGAAGCAGAAATTTAAAATGAAAACCAAAGTTCATATGATATTGAATTAAAATTATTAAAACATTAAAATGAGTAACTATTTTTTAAAGATATTAAAATGTACGTATGAGATAGAAGAAAGTTTTGGGATTGGCACATCCAACTAGTTTATATTATTGTTCTATTCAAATCCAACCTCTCTCGCAGAACAGAAGTTTAAAAACTCTTTAATGTTTTAAACATTTATCACCCACTTTGGTTATTTACAATGAAAATAAATAATCATTAATCTCTCTCTTCATCCTCCCCCAACCCCACACGCACACACCCTCAATTCTTCACACAAGAAAAGATATTTCAAATTTTGTAAACGAAAGAACAAAGCATTTTCCTGTTTTTATTTATTTTTACTTACCCATCATACGTAGTATAGGGTAAGTCTTGCAATCGTTTTGAAAATCGAAAAATTTTTTTTGACGGATTTACACGTTTCGGACACTGGAGATTCCGAAAAACATATTTATAGAAAAAAAAATTTGCCGTCCGTCCGTCTGTGTGTCTGTGTGTCTGTCTGTGTGTCTGTCTGTCTGTCTGTAACCGCTCTATCACTCGAACAAATTGAGATAGAGACTTGAAATTTTGTATGTGCTTAGTATGTAAGAATGGGACGAAGCCTATTTAATATCAGTAACCTCGATTATCCGGAACTATTTTTTTCGGACTCTCGAAAACTTCGTTCTGATGAAAGGTACATAAAAATTTTTGAATTTTTTTATTTTAAGGAGTGGACGTAAAAGGCAAAAAATTAACACAAATTTTGCATAAAAAACGAAGTCAATCGGATTATTAGTTGTCGAGATATTTTTAATCCGGTTTTTTACATTTTTTGATTTTTCATGACCCTGTATTTCATTCAAATTTCAATTCAAAGATATCTTTTAATTGCAAATGAGACACTTAATTCGATGCAAGAAACCGTTAGTGAATATGATAATTATTTTTAGAGTTATAAGGATGTTTCTTTTATGCAATTCAGTGATACTTGAATAGTTTGGCGTTTCATACAATTTATCGAAATTGGTTCATTAGATATTCATTAATAGAGCATGATGATGTCTTAAAAATACTTAAATATACGTTTATATTTTGTTTTGGAATTGTAATGCATTTTATAAATTGTTTACATATGTTATGTTTTCATATATTATGTTATGCATATCCATGATGGTAAAGGGCAAAATTAGCACTAGCCACCGGCCGCATGGCCAGTACATGAGAAAAAGTGGCCAATGAAAAATTGTCTATCAGTGGCCACCATGTGGCCACTTTTTTACAAGGAGATAATACAATTTACTTTTATTTTATCAGAGATTCTACTTTTTTTAGGTTTCAAGAGATTTATACTATCACATTTATTTGGGCTGTTCAGTTTTAGATTAATACTTATAAAAATTTTACTGCTTATTATTTTTAAATAACAAAGTGGCCACTTGAAAAACTAATCTTACTGGCCAGTGGCCGGTAACGAAATTTCCCAATTTTGCCCTATACATGATGGGTAAGTATTACGGTGCCTCCAACGACTAGTTTAATTCAATTTTTCACTCTTTTGTTTATAACTTTTAATAAAATATAGTGATATTTTAAATGTTAGTATTATAAAAAATGTACATACTATTTTATCCTACTATGGGGCAGTGCAAATATAACGTTATTAACTTTTTAGTAATTTTGACCCCTCGAACCCCCCCTCCCCTTCCAATATCAGATATTATAATCCCTCGAACACCCCCCCCCCCTGATTCCCGGTAATGATATTGTTATCAAAGTGTAATTTATATATTTATATATTTTTTTAAATTTATGCCTTTTGCTTGAAGTGATACACAAACTGGTTATATTTATTTTTCTCATACTTTATTGATTCAAATGAAGAGAAATCAGTAAAATATCGCTTTGTTCAAATAACACTTAAAAGAAATATAAACTATTTAAAAGTATTTTACAATAGTTTTTTTTTTCTTTTTTTTTATTATGCATTTAGCAGTAATAAAGTCTTGTTGCACTTGCCTCGAACGGAGGAGGGATGGAGCGCAGATAGAAAGTCTTATAAAAAAAAAAGAAAAAAGTGAACATTATTCTTTCTCTTTTATTTATTAATATGCACAAGCTTCATTTCAAATATATTTCACATATGTTTGTTTTTTTAAAATCATGTTTATATATGCATATATAAATGAAAAAGAATAGGTATGTCAAACATTGTCGTATCCCATATTTTAGAATTAAATAATTTCATAATAACTTAGTCATTTTAATAATAACTTATTTTGTTCATAAAAATAGATAACAGACTGAAAAAAAGATAAGAGTATTATTTTAAACAAAAGACCATGCCAAATATAACTAGTTGGATGTGCCAAGAGACACATTCCCAAAACTTTCTTCTATCTCATACGTACATTTAATATTATAAAAGAAAGTTATTTGTGTTAATACTTTAATAATTTTAATTCAATACTATACCAACTTTGATTTTCATCTTAAATTTCTGCTTCAGTCAATTAATCAGAGTAAAAACGATTTTCCGTCTCTGCACGAACCAATGGACATTAGAATGATAGGCAGACTTTTTTTCAAATTCAGGGAGGACCTACTTGCCATACCAAAAAATAATCATACACGAAAATTTTAATTCAGTTCTAGGCAGAATTTCATACACTTTCAGGTGGTGCAATATTAAAAATGGCACAAAAATCACTATTGCAACGCCCACTTCAGCAGATTTTTTTTTCAAATTTAGGAAAGGACCAAAAAGCCACAGCCAAACACTTACACAAAAAATTTGGTTCAAATCTATGCATTATACCATACTCTTTTGGTTGGTACAATATTGAAAATGGAACAAAAATCGCAGATTTTTCCGGTGGATTTTTTTCAAATTCAGGAAGGACCAACTATAGCCATAGAAAAAAAAAGAAAAAATTTTCTTCAATTCTATGCATATCTTCATACACTTTTTGATGGTAAAATGGCGACATACGGGCACACAGACACACAGACGCACGGACACACAGACACACGGACACACGGACAGACAGACATTTTGTAAAAACATGTTTCTTGGAATCTCTGATCAATAAAACGCGTAAATCCGTCGAAAACCGGAAGTCGAAAAGAATTTCGACTACCATACTTTTTTCTATTGAAGATGGAAGAAAGTAAAACGTGAAAAATTTTGACTTGATCAAGAATGATATCGATATCATAAGCGAACCCCCCCCCCCCTCCTCCCGCTAGAGATATCGCACGATATCATTGCCAGACCTCTTAAAATGATAACGTTATATATGCGCCTCCCCTATGTTACTTTAAACAATGCAATTACAAGTAGGATGTTTAATTATTACTTTCTTCTATCTTCAATAGAAGAAAGTATTGTAATCGAAATTTTTATCGACTTACTGTTTTAGACGGTTGGTTGGTTGGTTGGTTGGTTGATTTTTGCCGTCCGATTATTTACGCTAGGGATATAGGACCAGGGGGGAGTGCCCTTCGTGGGGGTCTTTTTAAGCGAACCTAACCCGTATTTACGCAAGGTTCGAAGAAAACCACGAAAACACCGAACGGTTAGGCCGACAGCCGCGATTGGGTTCGAACCCAGCACCTGCCGTCTACCAGTTGAGAGGTCCAAGCCTCTCGGCCACTGGTGGGGCTGTTTTAGACGGATTTACCGTTTTTAGGGGTCAGCGATTCCAAAGAACAGTTTTTTACAAAATGTCTGTCTGTCCGTGTGTCTGTGTGTCGCTATGTTGCCATTCTACTATTAAAAACTGCATGAATACATGCATAGAATTGAACCAAATTTTTTGTGAATGTTTTTGGCATTGGCAAGCAGGTCCTCCTTCATTTTTGAAATATTCCGCCGGAAGTTGGCGCTGCAATCGCGATTTTTGTGCCATTTTCAATATTGTATTTATTAAAAGTGTATCAAGTTATGAATCGAATTGAATCAAATTTTTTGTGTAAATGTACGGCTACGGCTAGTTGGTCCTCCCTGAATTTGAAAAAAATCTGCCGGAAGGGGGCGCTGCAATAGCGATTTTTGTACCATTTTCCATATTGTACCCCCATAACAGTGTATGAAGTTATGCATAGAATTGAAACAAATTTTTTGTGTAAGTGTTTGGTTAAGTCTAGTTGGTCCTCCATGAATTTGAAAAAAATCCGCCGGAATGGGGCACTTCAATAGCGATTTTTGTGACATTTTGAACACTGTACCACCTAAAAATGTATGAAGTTATGCATAGAATTGGACGAAATTTTTTGTGTAAGTGTTTGACTATGGCTAGTAGGTCCACCTTAACTTAGAAAAATCCGCAGGAAGGGGGCGCTATAATCACGATGGCTGTGCCAATTTCAAAATTTTATCATCATAAAATGTATGAAGTTATGCATAGAATTGAACTAATATTTTTGTGTATGATTATTTTTGGGTGAGGCAAGTAGGCCCACCCTGAATTTGAAAAAAAAATCTTCCTATCATTCTGTAGCACATCGGCTCACGCAGAGACGGAAACTCGTTATTATTCCGTTTAATTGACTGAAGCAGAAATTTAAGATGAAAATCAAAATTGATATAGCGTTGAATTAAAATTATTAAAGTATTAACATGTGTAACTATTTTTTTTTTCAAATATTAAAATGTATGTATGAGATACAAGAAAGTTTTGGGATTGGCACGTCCAACTAGTTTTTAAATGTAGGTTTACCAATATAAGAATATAAAAAAAGCAATGTAGAATAGCGCACAGTACTGGGTAATTAAATATGAAAGTGTATTAATGCTTGATCATATAACCTCAAATGTAAAATTTGAACAGATTCGCATTGAAATTCTTTACCTTACAATTCAGATTGTAGCCAAGGGCCAAAGATCACGACCGCACTACTTTATTTTTATAATGCAACGCTGTCTTATGAAAGAACAGCTTTTGCTTGATCATCGATTATTCTACATCGAGTATTCGTGCAGGCAATGCGAACAATGCGAACAATGTAAGCCTGTTATGGACCTCCTAGTTCAAAGAACAACTTTATATCCAGGATATCATAATGAGCTGTGTTGCATGGGCATGGGGAGCCATAAAAAATTTAAAAAATTAATGTTTAAAAGTGGCAAGCCACAGTTAAGATAAATAGAATTAGCTAGCAATATTAATAATAAAAAAATAACAAAGAATTAGAAAAAAAAAGAAAAAGAGAAAATTAAGAAAAAGAAAAACTTATAATGTTCGTAGTGTTCGAAAAGCAAGGACGAAAAAGCTACCGAAGGGATGCCCCAATAAAAAAAAGACTCTTTACAGAGACCATACATTTTTTTTTTTTCCTTAATAGAAAAACAATAATTATTAAAGTTAGTTAACACTAACAGACTAACAATTTTTTTTTTTTTTTTTTTTTTTTTTTTTTTTTTTTTTTAATAAGAAGAAAAAGACAGAGACAAACATAAAAAGAAAAGTTTAAGAGAGGGTTGAGGGAAACTCAATCATCCCCTTCCAAAATCATAGTATATCTGGGACGCTTCCTATTAATGGGATCAGAAACCTCATAATCTGGAAGCTCCGCAACAATTTCATTGGGTAGATTGTATAAGGTTTTATAAAAATTTTTGGATAAATGGTTGATACGTTTTTTGAGAGAAGTAGTGTTAAGGTCTCTACGAATTGTAGAGTTTCTTAAATATCTACATCCGTTTCGTATATATCGAAGATTTTTGTTATGGATACCATAAAGACTTTTCATGCTAGTTTTACAGGCAAACCCCCAGATAGGGCAGGCGTAAGTTATTACAGATCTAATGCAAGCATTATACAGGATTAATTTATTGTGAATGGATAGAGTTTTACTGTTAAGCAGAGGAGAGAGAGCTTTAGAAATGCCGGCGACTTTGCCCCGGATCTCAATGAAATGTTTTTTCAAGTTAACCGTCGGTCAAGGATGACACCTAAATATTTAGTGAAGTCAGCCCATGGGATAGTAGTGTTATTAACTGTTAGTCTATTAGGATAGTTTCTTTTATTAGAAAAGTAAATAGCAGCAGTTTTATCTTCATTAAGTTTTACACGCCACTTAGTACACCAGGCAATGAATTCATCGATGTGTTTCTGAAGGATTTTGTATAGTGTGTATGGATGGTGTGCAGAGGCATACATTGCCGTGTCGTCCGCATACAGGGCAAGATAAGTCCTCAGTGTTCTAGGTATATCATTGAAAAAAATGTTAAATAATGTAGGGCCGAGAACAGAGCCTTGAAGAATTCCCGAAAGAATTCTGTGAAGTGTAGAGAGTATTTTATTAACGCGGACACAAAAAGTGCGGTCGCTAAGGTACGAATGTATAAGATGAATGAGACTGGCATTAATTCCCAGCTTAATTAATTTGTATATAAGGCCATAATGCCAGACCTTGTCAAATGCCTTAGCGACATCGAGAAAAACAGCAGCAGCTGGAATCTTCCTGTTGAGGTTTTCACTAAGGAATTCCACAACACGAAGTAGTTGATGTGTAGTAGAGTGTTTGGCCCTGAAACCAAATTGTTCAGGGATAAGTATATTATGTTCATCGAGAATTTCATTGAGCTGTGACCTTATGACGCGCTCAACTACTTTACTAATAGATGGTAATAAGGAGATAGGTCTATAATTAGTGGGATCTTGAAGGTTAGTTCTAGGTTTAGGAATAGGAGAGATTATTGAGGTTTTCCAAGGTTTTGGAAAATAGTGGAACTTAAGAATAGCATTAGTTAGAGAGGTTAGATAATTAATACAATTAAATGGAAGATTTTTTAAGGCATAATTAGAGATATTATCAATACCAGGAGTTTTCCTGTTTTTAAGTTTTTTAATAATATTAAAGATAACTATGGGCTGAATCTCTTCGTGCAGGCAAATGTTAATGAAAAATATAAATAAAAACATGTTTTGAAATATTTCTGAAACAAGAGTTATTTTTAAGTCGTTAAAATAATGTAAACAATAATAATGCTGGATTTAAAGACATAACCTGTCCAGAACCCAGAGTTTATTTATGTATATATTTAAATTTCAGTTATGCATTTAACATTCTGATAATTAACAAAGATTGAACAACAACAACAACAAAAATTTACATAAAATTTCGTGGCTCATGGGGACTTAAAAAATACATTTTTGACAATTTATTAGGATTAGTTTTTTATTTTATTTTACTTATTTGCATTGAAAGAACTTAAAATAAAAATGTATTTAATTATTTTTTATTACTAAAAGACTCTACAAATGTTTTTTAACACACAGTAAAATTATTTACGTTTTCATTTTTATAATTTTCGTACATTTCTGCTGCTAGGAAGTTTTATATAATACGTAGCAATCTAAAAGGATCTATGAGGAACAGTTTGCTATTTTGTTTACTTTTGCTATCAGTTAGGCGCAATTCACACCAATTTACCTTTTTTAAAATATAATTTATATACGCAAAAAAAAAATAAATAAAATAAAAAAAAATAAAAATATGTATGCCATAGGTAATACATCAGGTCTGAAAAGCTTAATAACTTTTTTTTTTTTTTTTTTTTTTTAATTCTTGCGTCCAAAAAGTTCAAATAGTATATGAAAGGAAATTTGCGACGATTAATGTGTTATACATGTGTTCGTGATCTGTACTTTTAGTCTAATTAATATGAAATCGCACTTACGGACTTGCATGTTAAACATTGTTAATTAAAGTAAGGTTTCTTTCGTATTATGTATAAATTACTAATATATATATGTGTGTTTATACATTAAATTTATCTATCTATTATCTATTATTTCGACTTTGACTTAAAATATTTTCAAGGTATAATATGTTCATTGGTCTCAAATCGCATCGTAAGAAAAAATATAAGCAGCAAATTATGAGGAATATTAAAAGCAAGGCAAATGTGGATGGAGAAAATAACAAATACTTAAAAGTTGTGAATTCACGTCAGTGGTTACATATATATTCATTTTTAACATTTTTTAACAGAATGTAAAATCATGACCCAATAATTCTAAAACATGACATAAAGAACTTTAACTCTTTAAGTTTATCCAGCAACATCATTCTTCTGACAGACGCAAAGGCTGAATAACTCCACCCCAAATTAAAAGTAACATTTCAATTTGATTTCGAAAGGCGTGCCACACTTACTTTAAACGTTGAAATTAAACTTCGTTGATAAATGGTAGTCTAAGAGCCAGTGAAAAGCTACCTATATGTATTTGACCAGAACTGAGTTTTTGTACATTGAGGCCCCTATACCTACTATACCTGAGATGGGGAGTCACTAAGTCCAAAGTGGTGGACACGGCTATCAATTTTTGGCAAATTTTAAATTCCATTTGACCACGCCTGCCATTTTGAAATTTTAAAATATATTATTAGTATTATCGGAAAACAACAATGGCAGACCATTATAGCGCGATTAACATTGTGGCAGACAGTTTTGAAAGTGCTGAAAAAGATAAATTTTTAAAAGTAATTGACCAGATCTGTCATTAATATATTTTGTTTATTAGGGTCTTAAAAACTTATATTGATCACGGCAGATGTTTTCATTGAGGATACACTTCAGCAGACAACCAAATCTTAGCTAATATTCGGTCAGATGTAAGCATAGACTATCTATTATTATCTTTCTTTTCTCCCCTATGAATTACTAATGTACTCATTCCAGCCTATAGTATTCCCTTTTATAGTTACTAGCATTCAAATAACTGAGGTTTTATACGTGAGAGGGCATGTTGTGTTCAAACACTAACGATTTTTGCCAGATGTTTTCAGTATATTTGTGAATCTTCATACAGATGCCTCGTATTTCCTGAATTTAATAAAATACATACTGTTTGTTATCGTATCGTAAAACTCTCAGCGCTATTGCCCATGCATCAGTTCTGGTTTATTTTATCAAAATAGAGGTGGACAGTTTGTTTAGCTACACTTATTTCAAGAATCCGTTTTGGGGGAATATTATCTATTTATGTAAAAACGTTTTCGTAGTTAATATTTATAATTTAAAAAAAAAAAAAAAAAAAAAAAAAAACTGAAATTTTCAAAATATAATTTTTTTGTTTTAAGTCCTTTCTTTTGGCATCTTTAACATTAAAACCAATTTTCTGGAGTAATTGACGCAAAGTTTCTTTATTTCAAAAAAGGAAGCAATTTATTCAAAGGCGGGATTGTTTTCCATATGACGAAAAAATCGTGTACAGTTTGACTACTAACGCTGCAATCGAAATCTTCTATAGATGTTTTTTTCAATGACATTTTTTTTCTTTTTTAGCGATGAACAAAAAACAGTATTACGCGCATGGCATTTCTTGTTTCTCCATGATTTTTTTAATAGTACTACTAGAATAACCTGCAATTTGGCATGGTTCGTTTTATAGAATTAGCTTCGGAACAATTAATTTTTCTTTAACTGTCTCTTGATCACAGAATTGAATGACATATAAAATTGTCGTACTGCTACTCATGAAAGATTTATTTCTACTCGAATTAGCCTTGTGAACACTAAATATAGAAGTTTTAATTTGAATTAAAACATGATATTACCGTAATTTCCGGCGTATAATCCGCGGATAGAACAATTGTTTTCGGACCCAGAAATCTTATTTAATGAGATAAGATAAATATTTACGGCGATCTATTAAGTTGCACTTTATAAAAAAAAATTCTGGGTCGAAAAAATGATTGTTTGATCCGCTGATTATACGCCGGAAATTATGGTAATAGAATTTCAAAATTTGATCAGAAGTAGAAAATAACAGAAGTAAGAGCCAATTTTAATGGTAGAGCAGACGAGAAAATGCCCACATTAGCCTTCACCCCTTTTTAGAATAGAATCATCCCAGAATAATAGGCGAGATTCAGTTGAATGAAAAGAAATAAATATTTTGTAATGCACCATAAATCTTTTTTTTTTTTTTTTTTTTTTTTTTTGTCTTAAATGAATAAAAAGAATAAAATAAAATCTATATTTGAATGATTATTTGTTATCTGCAATATAGCTTAATATTTGAGATTGTTTCCAAATGTATTTAGTTTTTTATCACCAAACTTACAAATTTTAGTACATAATTTACAAAAATAAATATTAATTTTTATAAATACAATGATAAAGTAAATCACATTGATGCAAAACAGAGAACTTAATACATATACATCTGACCGAGTATTATAGCTAAGATTTGGTTATCTGCTGAAGTGTGTCCTCAATGAAGACGTCTGCCGTGATCAATATAAGTTTTTAAGACCCTAATAAACAAAGTATATTAATGGCAGATCTGGTCAATTACTTTCAAAATTTTATCTTTTTCAGCACTTTCAAAACTGTCTGCCACAATGTTAACCGCGCGATAATGGTCTGCCATTGTTGTTTTCCGATAATACTAATAATATATTTTAAAATTTCAAAACGGCAGGCGTGGTCAAATGGATTTAAAATTTGCCAAAAATTGATAGCTGCGTTACCTGCGCACTAGCCGTGTCCACCACTTTGGGCTTAGCGACTCCCCATCTCATGTATAGTAGGTATAGGGGCCTCAATGTACAAAAACTCAGGTCTGGTCAAATACATATAGGTAGCTTTTCACTGGCTCTTAGACTATGATTAAAAGCTTCCAAACTAAAAAAGTCAGAAAAATAATAACGGAATAAAATCGTCACAATACTTCAGTACACCTAAAATAATTCGATAAAACATTCACGATATTTTCATTTCATAGTAATCGTAAATAATAAATTACAAAACGCTCCATCTCAATTGTATTTTCTGTCTATTCTCAGAGCAATCTCTATATGCTTACAAATCACTTTAATGAAGGAAAAATCTTTCAGCAATACATTAGTGAAGAGGTTATGATTTTTAAACATGTTTGCAATGTGTGTGTTCTACATGGATGTATTTTAAATAAAATGAGTGAAATGTTTATATTGTAAATGAAACGAATATAATAAGAATCAGGGTGATCAGAACAATATTTGGCGATTCATTACATGCGTACGAATAACATAAAAGTACCGCTTTATCTTGCAATTATTATAGCAAACGATTACAAAAATAATTTATAAAATATATTGGTGAGGGCGGAGGGGTGGAGAGGGCTCATTGAAAGGTTTGCTTGGCCCTGTGTAAAACATAAATGTAGACGTACAAAAATCAGTAAAAACAGACCCCAATCGATTTTTCCCGACTGAATTAAAAAAAATGTAGCAGAATTTCTTAAAAAAAAAAAAAAATAATAATAAATAAACATTTCTATATATCCTTTGTGTCACAGTACGCTGGGAATCTTAAAAATGCTTTTATATTTGTAAAATGTACTTTTTATTATTCATTTCCTTATTATTAGTATTTTGAGGAGGGAACAAATTGTCCTATTTATTACTTTGTCGGAATAATAAATAATCAATCAAATCACAACTTCATGTTAAAGCGAAGGTTGTTGAAAGATATTATGCTGATTTCAGGGAGTGGTCTGGGAGAGGCATCCCCCTCCCCCCCCCCCCCCAGAGACACAGAATTTTCTCCCGGAGAAAATTGTCTGGATTCAAGACAGGAAAGAGATCAAAGATTTCTTTTTCACTAGATATAATATTAATAAGTATTTTAAAAATTTTAAATGTGACTTTTCAGGTGAATAGTATCAAGCAAAAATATGCATTATAATTTGCAGCAATTATACGTAAATTTTCTTAAAAATTACTAAATTCACTAAGGTTTCCCATTTGCACAGTCCTGCTTCTTGCTCAGTAAATGCTAAATAAGAATTCAAATTACGCATTTACTTTTACATTCTTTTTAATCTAATTATTTTCAAAAATAATTTAAATTCTTTACAAGTACATTGATTTACTTCTACATAGTATTGTTAGGGGGGCATACGTTGGACTCATGAACGTGCATGACTAGAATTTAAGCTATGCCTTTTTAAGGGGGCGCTTCATTCAAATGAAAATACCCCTTCGCTAATGCTAATCTTTGGGAAGAAATTTATAAAGATATCTCGGTTGCATTTTAATATTTTTAAATGATTCTTTTTGCATTAAATAGCTGAGATGGATCTGAATGCAGGCCGTTTTTTACTTTTTTGATTTACTTTACAGATATTTTTTACGAAAATGCTTTCATTTTCAGAACCGGTTTGGAAAGAGAAATCACCCTCATAAAAAACATCTGTAAACAAAATAGAAAAAGTAAAAAATGGCCTGCATTCAGATCAATCTCAGCTATCCAATGCAAAAAGATTCATTTAAAAATATTAAAATGCAACTGAGATATCTTTATAAATTTCTTCCATAGGATTAGCATTAACGGACGGGTCTTTTCATTTGAGTGAAGCGGCCCCTTAAGAGGAACAAAGGGTATAAGGAGCATTTGAAAAAAATCCAGATAGTGCATGGCCTATGCCTCCGTGTACTCTCCACTATATCCCTGTTTAAAATAGATACGAAAATTATCTTCGGAATTCCTGCCCCACCCTTTTTTTCTAAAGCACAGCGGTTGGGGGTGGGGCGTAAAAATGAATCGATTAAAGGCGGTCCCTAAATAATGTCGCACCGTTTTTCAATATTTTTGCCCCCACCTCGCCCACTTTGTCACAAAGTGTTACACTTCACCATACCCTCCCGCCCCCCCCCTTGTCACCTGTCACGCTATATATTACATAATTGTATACTTGGCAGTTCAGGAATAAGCACAACGTTTTAAATCTCATTTCAAATTTTATTTTTAATCTTTATGTGTTTTAATGATATTTGTGAGCATAGCCATAAATAAGATTCGTGTACTTATTGTATGAAATAAGATTAAGGTTTACAACAAAAAACATAACTAATATACAATAATAATAAAACAATAAGGGCAATTGAAAAAAAAAATAGCATTTCAGAATTTCAAATGGAATTTAATATATTTGACTTTAAATATTATTTTTACTTCATGAACACAAAATACTTCAATTTCAAAATAACGTAAAAACTTTATTTCTGCTGATGTTTAATGCTTTTATTTTAACCAAAATGTGTGATATCACATTTCTTCTTAGCCCCTCCCACTTCTTTGTCACAACTTCACGAACTCCTCCCTTCCCTTCAAGCATAACATTAATCAGGGCCGTAACTATAAACTTGGGGGCTCCGGAGCAAAACCTCGGGTGGGGGGGGGGGGGGCAGGGAGGGAAAATTGAAACTTCGCCCCGGGCATAGTTTCTTTTCTCGCACACCGTTGTTTAAATGTACATAGTATGATAAGCCCAAAAATGACTAAAAAATGTAGAACTGGACAACTCTACTCGCAGGCACTTCGCGGCGACGCCATTTTTGCCGATCCCACTGAAGTTAGCATAGGGAAGAAAATACGGACTTCTGATTGGTTGAATACTTTAAAGAGCATTTTATTTAGGTTCATTTTTGAGTATATGTAACTTAATCATGCGTTTCTGTTTAAAAACCTTTTGAAAGATGGATTGTGATAATTTTTTTTTTCGATTTTATGTATTTATTAATAGACTAGTTGACCCATCCGGCATTGCCCGGGACACATTATGATAACCTTAAGCAAACAATTAACACTTTAGATCTACAATTAGTCAAAATTAAGCATAGGATATGAATTATTCGTTAAATAATATTTTAAAGAAATGCATAAAAAATGAGTAAATGCTTTAAAAAAGGCCTTTGGACCTCAATAAAAACATCAGGGTGTAGGTCCTGAAATAAGAGTCCAAAATTCAACTTTAAATTATTCTTATTTATGCATTACTTATTTATGCATTGAGAAGGTTTGATAAGTGGGTGAAATATGCATGGAGAACAAAAATTTCAAGGTGCCTGAGCCGAGACAATAGGGAGTCTCAGGCTTTTAAAGGGAATGTAAGAACATGGGAATAACTAAGTGAAAAAATAGCTCCAAAATTGAAGATTGGATTAAGAGAGGGCAGTTTAATAGCAATTTATGGTACAAAATCTTCAAGGGGCCAGGAACTTATTTCGCATGTATTTGGGTATAAAATATTTTTTGTAGTTATTAAAGTAATGGAAGGACGCTAAAGCAATGTGAAAGAAAATTGCAAGCAATCCGGATCATTTTTAAAGAAATTGCACCAACGGCCCCAAGAACTCGATTAATATTCAAAATTGGTGGTAGCTAGACTATGGCGGTTTCTTAGTAGCTGATGAATTTAAGAAGTTGTTTAAAAAAAGGAGTTAACTGAACCGTTTTAAAGGGATTTATAATAAGAGCTTAAAAAGGGCAACTGACAGTTAAAAAGAGGGCCCTAACAGGAAAACATGTTAAAATATCTTAGTGACTTAGCTCTTTAGATCTACAATTAGTCAAAATTAATCATAGGGTATGAATTATTCATTTTAATAATATTTTATCGAAATGTACAAATTGATTCGGAAAATGTTTTAAAAAAAGGTCCTAGCCGCGGATGAAAATATGAGAATCTTGTCCCTGAAAGAAGAGTCCAAGACTCAAATTTAAAAATTTTGCACTGAGAAGGGGATAAATTTAAAGAGTGAACTATGTTTGCCTCACAAAAAGTTCAGGGGCCCTAGACTGAGCCCTATGATTCCACAGGAGACCAAAGTGTCTTATATGGAATCAGTGTTCTCGCTGACATTTGACCAACATTAGTAATTTGGCTAATTAAAAATAAAAAAACATTCGCCAAATCAAAAAAGTATTAGCAAAATAGATTCGCCGTGTAACACTAAAAAAATTATCTTTAATCCTTTAATGCACCCCCTTTTTTTTCAATATTTTTTTATAACTGCGACAACGATTGTTAATAATATAATTTCAGCTATCCTCTACAAATATATTAAAAATATGTATAGATGCATATGTATGAAAAATGAAGAAGAAAAGAAAGAAAAAGCAAAATTTGAACACTAGCAATTTGGCGAATCTAATCGCTAGTTTACTCGCCAAATGAAGAATTTGGTCGCAATTTGGCGCATTGGCGAGCGACAGCGAGAACCCTGTATGGAATGTCAAAACAATATCTAAATGAATAAAGAATCCTAAAAATGAAGATCGGATTAAAAGGAAACAATTTATTAATAACTTATTATTACAAAAACTTCAACGGCCCCAAGGGGCCAGGAATTTATTTTGCATGTAGTTGGGTATAAAGATATTTTTTGTAGTTATTAAAATGATGGAAAGACGCTATAACTATGTTAAATAAAATTGAAAGCAATTTGGTTCATGTTTAAAGAAGCTGCATCAAGGGCCTCAAGAAAGCAATTGACAAACAAAATTAATGGTAGCTGAAGTTTGAGAAATTCTTTTGTCGTTCATGTAATAGGTAGAGAGAGGGCATAAAAAAAAAAAAAAAAAAATAAAGCTAGTGAATTGGACCATTTTTAAGGGAGCTATAATATGGGGCCCTGTAGGGACCAACTGATAGTTAAAACCAGGACCCTAATATGAAACCATGTTAAAATATTTTAGTACATAGCGCTTTAGATCTTTAATTAGTCAAAATTAAGCATATAATAGGAACTATTCTTTGGAATGATATAATTTTTTAAATGTACCAATTGATTGGGCAAATGTTTAAAAAGGGGACCTAGGGTACGAATAAAAACATCAGGTTTTCTGGCTTGGTCCTGAAAGAAGAGTCCCAGGCAACTTTAAAATTGTGCACTAAGAAGATCAGAAATATAGGAAGTGAAATATGTTTATTTCACAAAATGTTGAGGGGCCCTGGGCTGGACCCTATGATTCCACAGGGTAACACAGTGTCTTGTATAGAATGTCAAAACATTAAAATATCTAAATGAATAAAGAATCCTAAAAATGAAGATCAGATTAAAAGGAAGCAATTTATTGACAATTAATTATTATAAAAACTTCAAGGGGGCCTTTAAACTCCAAAGAGCCAGGAAATTATTTCGCATGTAGTTGGGTATAAAAATATTTGTGTAGTTATTAAAATAATGGGAAGACGCTAAAACTATGTTGAATAAAATTGAAAGCAATTTGGATCATTTTTAAAGAAGCTGCACCAAGGGCTCCAAGAAAGCGATTAATATTCATAAACAGTGGTAGCTGAAGTCTAAAAAATCTTTTTTGTTGTTCATGTCGTAGTTGGAGGACCTAGTTGTTAGAAAAAGTTGTTAAAAAAAGCTAGTGAATCCGACCATTTTTAAGGGAGCTATGATAGAGGGCCCCATAGGGGCCAACTGACAAATACAATCAGGGCCCTAACATGAAAACATGTTAAAATGTTTTAATACATAACGCTTTAGACCTTTAATTAGTCAAAATTAAACATAGAGTATGAATTATTTGCAAGAATAATATATTTTTTAAATGCACCAATTGTTTGGGTAAGCGTTAAAAAAGGGCCCCAAGGCCCGAATAAAAATATCAGGGTGTTGGTCCTGACATAAGAGTCCAAGATTCAGCTTTAAAAATTTGCACTAAGAAGGTGAGAAATTTAGGGAGTGAAAAATGTTTAGCGCACAAAAAGATCAAGGGGCCCTGGGTCGACCCTATGATTATCTAGGGGGGCCCAGCGTCTTACATGGAATGTAAAAATTTGAAAATATCTAAATGGAACAGGTATCCCAAAAATGAACATCGAAATTAATGGAAGCAATTTATTGACAATTTACTATCACAAAGACTAAAAGGGGTCCTAAAACGGGCCCCAAGAGTCCAAGGTCATAACTGAAGAGTAAAAAGGCGAAAATATCTAAAAGGAGAAAGATACCTCAAAACGGAAAAGATTAGATAAAAAGGGGTCAAGCTATTAACAATTTGGCGCATAAGAATTGTAAGGGGCCCAGGGCCCTGGGCCTTAAAATATTAAAAGTCTGAGCCTCAGGTGCATCAGGACCTGTCTTGGACTATCTTCACCTAAAATTTCAGACTTCTATGTGCGGTAGATTTTGCTAACCATCGCAGTCACATACTCACATACACATACGCAGACATACACAAACAGAGCGTTTTGTTAACTTATTAGTATAGATAAGAAGAAAGATTTTCTAGAATTTTTTAGATGCTTTTTATATTATTCGTCGGTTAGAAGTCCATATTTTCTTCCTTATACTAGCTTCGGTGGGATCAGCAAACATGCTGGCGCGACATGACACATTCGACTCGACATTTTGCTGTCTGCTGTAGAACTCCTTTTGCATACGAAACGTAAGGAGAGTATTGACAGACAAGCAAAAACATCTATTCTAGCACTTTGATTTTTTTTTTCATTGCTAACTTTTAGGTATGTGCTGGACATTTTATAGGAACTTAGACTAGAAACTAAAATCAATAGTTTTTTTAACCATCAGTTTGGGGCCCCTCAGGCTTGGGGGCCCCGGGCAGTGCCCCGGCTGCCCCGGCGGTAGTTACGGCCCTGACATTAATTATGAACGGCCCCTTATATATCATGATTTTAAAAGATGAAAAAGATGAATTGCAGAATGTAACGACCTGAAGCAGGAACAAAAGTAAAAAAAAAGTCATTCTAAAAGAACTGAAACATAATATAACAATGAATGTCCTTTGCTTGATTTTCATATAAATAGTCATTTTATCTTTTAATTGGATTCAGAATTCTGTTAAGGGAAACCTGTAAGAAAAAACCCAAAATTTTTATTACTGATTTAAAAGTAATGAATTTTGGTGTACTATTTAAGAATCTTTTTGTAAGGAATAATTAGCAAAAAAAATCACTTTTTATTAAAAAGTATATTTTTATAGGGATTTTTATGATTTTTTTTGGTCGAAAAATACACTTTTTAAAATTACTACTCCTCATTCAATTTTCAATATTTTGGTATTACTAAAACTTCTTAAATAGTGTTATAGTATATGGAAAAGACCTAGGGAGAGATATTTTTAATTTTCTATTTTAATCAGCTAAAATAAATAAATAAATAAATAAATAAATAAATGAATAAAAATACGCATGGTAAATTTCCTTAAATTCGTTATAATTTTCATGTTTACCAATTTATGTAAAATTTTCAGAAATAGTTAAAAAATATATCTCTCCTTACTTTTGTTGCAAATTTTTTTTAAGATTCGAAAAACATAAACACTTTGTTTCTAAATAATTTTACCACTGAGCCTTAGTACTTTGAACTTTGGCAAACTATGAAAAAAAAAATCATTTTCAGGAAAACGCATTTTAAATGGCCGCTAGTCCTTTAAACTCTATAGTGACTACAATTAAAAAAGTTCATTTGCTATCTGTTCCAAGTGTCCCAGAGTTCTGAAATTTTGCATGGATATTCGCAAATATGTATTTTATCGCTTTCCGAGAAAAAAAAATTTTTTTTTGAACTTTTGTTGATTTTTAGCCGAAAATAGGGTTCAGGTCTCCCTTAATACGTGGCAGCAATATTCGCCGTTCAGTCCATACATCCGTCTGTCTGTATATAACAACGCGAAAACTATCCAGCCGAATGGTTTGAAATTTAAAATATATATTTATTGCATAATTTTGTTTAGTCATCTCAAATTTTATGAAAATTGGATATATAGTTCAATTTCAGGGACTTTCCTATAAAAGTATTCGTTACATTACGGCAAATTGGAAAAAATAATTTCAAAAGCATTTTAATGATGTTACACTCTTTCGTACAGTTAGTAAAATTCATACGCATCTATGAAATATATACTGAAAACTGAAATATACATTCTATACAATTTGTCGTGCAACTAATATTTTTTATTAATTTATTGCGCCACACATAAGTATTCTATTACATAATGGTAAAGGAGGAAACACTGTTTAGGCGCGTTTTAATTATATTACTATTTCAAATTTTATGAAATTGATATGCTTTGCTGAGGTTTACTATGCGTTACTTTCTGTATAACAGAAAGCATACCATATTTACAGGGACACACAAAATATTTCAGATAATGTACAGTATAATTCAAAAACTTCGTTACAGTGCGAAAGCACCTCATTTGTTACGTTTGATGCGCTATTTCCGGCTTTTTTTTAATGAACAAATTTTCGAAGACATTCTTGAAAATGTAGTAACAATTTATTTTTAAAAAGTCTATCAAATTGATTTTTTAAAATAATTTTTAAGATAATAACTAAAAGATGGTTAAAAAAAAAAAAAAAAAAAAAAAAAAAAAAAACGAGGGTGAGAAAAGAAAAAAACGACATCGTGCTAACTTGCCATCTTGGAAAAAAGGATTCACAGAGTAGTAACAGAGAATCAACTTTCATACACTGTAATGGCAACTTGTTTAACATGGGATTACGTATAGACAGTAGCAAGACAAGCGGATCACTCTGAAACTACGATCATAACATAAGAGAGGTTGCTAATTCGGCGAAACATAGCTTCCTTGGCGACAAATGATAAAAGAAAAAAAAAATACAGCGACGGCTTGCTGCTTCTTGTTTTGAAATTTATGAAAGAATTATTTTAATATGAAATAACTTTGACTTATTCTTCTTGGAAACAATACATGTGTCTCTTCGTAACATAACGACCTAATAATTTAAACTTGAAAATTCAAGAATAATAACAGTAATAATTACGAATCAATATAAGCGCGGAAATCTAAGATCATATAGCATAAGCACGTGTGCAAAGATAATCAAATCAGCATTCAGCAAGAAGCGCCAAACCAGAATAGGGTTACAGTTAAACAGAAATCACGAGGATAAAAATCGCCAACGCGATGGTTTAGTTTTTAAGTGATCCACTGAGGGCGTTCTTTTCAAGTCGAATTGAGACTCTGTTAACGTACTCTGTGAAGGGATTTAAATAGAGAACTGACTGGACTGCGTCCGACATTTCTTAATCATATATTCATCCTGTGATTCTGCTGTTCATAATTTAATTTATCGTTAATCGGCTGTCATCTAGCTACCGATTTATTAAAATTTTACCCCTAAATCTTCAAGACTGGTGTTCTAAATTTGTATTATTTTACTCTTAGCATTTTTAGAATATTCTTTCTGGTGTGCGTTTTAATTTAAAATGCATTTTTTTGTTATTCATTTTGTACAATGAAAACAAAAACATCTTTATAGGCTTTACTTTGAAAGCGAGTACTAGTATGCCATTAATGTATAGCTGCCAACTCTTCTGAGTTTTTGGCCCGGAAAAAATTTAATAGAAATTTTTGCCTTATTTAATCAGAATATTATGGCGATTTGAAATGGTAATATTTATTATAATTTTTTTTCGGGACGAAAAAGCGGAAGTTGTTGGCAGCTATTCCCCCCCCCCCCCCATTAATGGATACATTGAATATACTCAACTTGACATCATTAGTAAAATAAATTGTATCATGCTTGCATAATATTAGTGTTATTGCCTTATTGGTTTTTAATGCCCAATTTCGTGGTGATTATCTAACCCTTTATCTACCGCATTATGAATTCATGAAAATTTTACATTCTAAAGCATTTTACGCAAATTGTTTAAACTAAATCAAAAGATTCACATAATCATTTAATAAATATTTGAAGGATTAATTAAATTTGAATTTACAGGGATTTTGTGCAATTTTTATAACCCCACTCAAATTTTTCATTTTTAATTGTTTTTTTAGTATTTTGTAGAATTAGAAAATGTACAAATAGGATGTTCTCACACTATAAATATAGAAATTTTTCCGCATTGTAAAATCCCCATCCCCCTCCCTCAGCACCAAGAAAGCTGAAAAGCGGAAAAGTCAAAAGAAATCATCCTTTAAAAAATATTTTTGTTTTGTGTAACCAATAATGCTTTTGGAACAAGATAAAGTAATGTATCTGTAACTCATTCTAAACAGTATTACAACTAACTGACGTATTAAAAGAATTTTATAATAAGTTATTTTAATGGTTTTTATAAGTACCGTCGGCAGATAAAGGGTTAATCAACTGGGGGGCTTTGACTCCTGCGCGCTATACTTGCGAGCTTCTGTTTAGACTAAAAAATTCCGTTAATTTGATCATATTTTACCCCTTGAAGGGCGGTAGTATGTCTATGAAACCATTTAACCCTTGATATTCCATAGTCTAAGCTTGGGAGACATCATCTTTCCTTGCAAAATTCGTTTTTGTCATCAGTAATAATGGAAAATAACATTTGCCTTATTTAATCAGAACATTTTTGAAATTGTGTACTTGAAGAAAACTTCTTTAAAAAAAATGGTGCCTGCCAAATGAAATTTGGGTAAGAGACGCCGGAGTCCGAAGGGTTAATTTTAAATCCCATAGGCTAAATGGTAAAAAAAAAATTGGGTTTACTAGATGCGGGAAATATAACCCTTTTCTCATATTTACAAAAAAACTGTTTTAAAATTCCTGTGATAATCATTATTTTCAATATTTAAATATTTAAAGTACTCTGCGTTGCAAAGGGTTAAAAAGATTTCGGAAGATTGAATTATAATTTAAAAAACAGTGGCGATCTCCCTGTAAACGAATCTCCATGCCTTTTTAATGAGGGATTTTAAAGCGGAAATAACTACTGCTAATTGCTATTTTCGTGCTTGATTAAGTAAGATTAGTTAAACATTTGAAAATTAGCTAGTATGAAATGAACTAAGCCAACACAGTCTTTGCTTTCCGATATTTTTTAACTACGCTATAAGAAATGATTTTAAACAAAAGATTTTAAATGTAACTTTTAAATGTGATATAATTTTCATCAAACTTTTCTATAACTTTGTAATATTCACCTGAAAATATTTTTATTGTTAGAAAAAAAGATATATAGAAAAAAAGAAAAAAGTTATAAAGATCATCTCGAAATTTAAAATAAATCTCTCATGTAAATATATATTTTTTAATTTAAACTATTTGGCAATGATTATTAGCAATATCATTTGGCAATTTAGCCATTTTTAATATGACGTAATTTCCTCCGTGTGCGACTTTTAACCCATATTAATGAACTTATTAACTTAATTTTTTTCTATTTTAATAATCACGTGTAAGTATAGTTTTTTAGAAGTAGTTTTAAATATTTCCTTTCTTTTAATGCGTAATCATTTAATTCTAATTTCAAAGTTTTGAAATTCAAAATTTGAAATAAAACTGTCATGTAAAAATATTTTTTTTTAATTTAAACTATTTCGCAATATTATTATTTTAATATTAGTAATAGCACATCCAGGATTCGCACAATTCTACCAATAAATTTTAAGAATTTTTCAAAGTATTTCACAGCAGAAAACTATTGTAAAATCTATGAATGAAGGTGGAGGCGTGGAATTCTGTGTTTTAAAAATTGAATGTGAATTTTTTTATTTTTAATAGTGGTGTCAGAGTGCTTAAAAAATATAAGGAATGTACAAACCTTAACATGATTTCTCCTATTTACCACTTTTATGCATATCACGGAGTAAGAGAGAGGAGGGGAAAGTAATGTTAAAATCAAGGCCACCTTTTTAAAACAACAGGCCTCACAATCCCTAAGTTACCTTTGTCCGCGGCATCGTGGTCAGAAACCACATGGTTTTCCCGTTGTTAGTGCCATCTGATGTGAGAAAGTGAAATATTTTTCATTTTTTCTTATGAATTTGTTAATGGAGTAATATCAGTAGTATGTACCAGGTGGCGTTACTTACGGGACAAAGTCATATAATAAGTTGACAATTATCAGGACATTTTACCCATAGACTTTCTCCTAATTGCGAGGTCTGTTATTATGATAAGGTGGCCTTGGTTAAAATTTTGCAATGTAGTTTTTTTCCCGACAAGTAGCGACACCGTAGACAAGCTATCGGTGGCATTCATTTTTTAAATATATATATATATATATATATGTATATATATAATCTGAATATTTAGAAAGTCGTATAGATAGAAATACGATTAATCACAATTTTCTTCACAAGATACATATTTTTTAAAAGGTACTTGGCGTCTCGATTGCTTTTGAAGACTTAAAATACGAGATGATTCTGACAAAAACCAAAAGACTGGCCTTTCAAAATCGTTGAATATCAGGGATTATTCTGCTTCCAAGAAATAAATGGATTTCTAATTTTTAGAAATGAAAAGTATTAATAAAATTTTATGGGGTAAATTTTAATCTCTCGTACATTTTTTATAACCTATGAATAACTTAATAATTCATAACTTTTCACCTCTATGGAATTAATAAATGTAGCATTAAAACAAATTTTTGTCTTAATTATCTGGGCATAAAAAATAGTGTAAATTATACGTCACTGTCCAGAAACTTAGTTTTGCAAAAAACGTAAAGTATTTTTTTTTTTTTTTTAATATAATCTTAGTTATAGGAGGGGTCCAAAAATTTATTTTTCGCGCATAAATATTTCCCCTTTCATACGTACTACTGCTACAGATAAAAAAAGTTAAAAAGCTTGCTTTATCATTTAGAAATGTTGTACAGTAAAACCCCGGTTATCCGAAAAGCATGGAATCACAGCATTTTCGATTAACCGAGGTTCCATAGGAATTTTCGATTAACCGGGGTTCCATAGGAATTTTTGAATAACCGGAAGGCTTATGGTGAAAACTTGTTTGATGAAAAACTGTGATCGTAATTTAGAACATACTTGTAATAAAAATGTTGTGGTACCGTATTCAAAGCACCCTGAAGTTGAAAAACAAAAAAAAATCACAACATATTTTGTAAAAAAAAAAAAAAAAAAAAAAAAAAAAAAAAAAAATGAAATGCCGTATGTGCCTATCTAACGAATTGCCCGAAATTACGAAATGGACGAAATAAGTATGTTGATTTTGTTTATTTCATAAAGAATAGGCTTTTTTAACGTTATTTCTACCAGTGCGCAAGAATACCTTTCAAAGTTTCGATTTTTACTTATTTTTCTGCTAATTTTTAAAGCCAATATGTATTAAAACACCTCTTCAACGCACGATTTGAGAAAGTTATGTGGACAAAGAAGCAGTGCAAGAGTGGATTAACGATGTTTGGAAATTGAAGTGTTATGAAGTTTTAAATAATGAGGATATTGCGCCACGTGTGGTTCAGAAGAAAAAGGGAATTTCGAAGAATGTTCTGAAAGTGATGAAGAAAACTTTGTAACTCATCCAAAAATAAGTCTCGGTGACACATTAGTATACACTGAGGCCAGGGCCGTAGCTAAGAGATGCTAGGGGCGGCTCAGCCCCCGCCCCCCCTTAGAACATAATGAGCCTCCCATGGAAGAGATTCCAAGTTATTAAATGAATTTATGTTCCGAAAACCAAATTAAATTCTGTTCAAAAATCTAATTTAGTTTTGAGGCTGTTTCACAGTTTTGCAGAAACACTCAATTGTAACTAAAATAAATGTTTCAACACTTGCTCCTCCTTTTTGCACATAGGAAGCTAACATGATATTTAATATTTCACTAGTTATACACTCGAATATTTCATGATCCTATTCTTTTCTTAGCGTAAAATGAAATTATTACAACAGTGTAATAAGAAAAATAGTATCTACAGTGTGAATATGTACTAATTTATCTTTCTGCGTCAGAGAGAGTGAGAAAATGTGACCCCTCCCCCACATTTTTTGAGCCCCCTATTACTCACTTCCAGCTACGGCCCTGACTGGGGCACATTACTTAATTACTTGGAGTAAGATAGATGAAAGCATACTTGCTCAAAAAAATGTTGTTGATACGTTTGATTTGTAAAATTAGTCGAAGAGTAAATGGAAAAAAGTGTAATTAAAAAAATTAGAACAATCATTTGGAAAATGATATTTTCAAAGACTAAAATTTAAGATGTATGTATAACATAGATCACAAGTAACATTTCCGGATTCGCGTTTTGATCCATTTCAAGTAATTATTCTATTCTCTAATAGCATGCTTTTTTGAACGCGAACTTTTTTTCGAATTATTATTATTTGGCCATCGATTTTCTTCCATTTAAAATTTTAAAATACATATGTCATGAATGTTATATTATGTATGTGGTCTGCAGAAGATCTCTAAGAAGTTTACTTTCTATTTCCTTTTTAAAACAAATACAGGGGATTCTGTCTATCTGAACACTCTCTAATTTGAACATCCTGCTATTGTGATACACGGAATAATTTTTGCTGTTGGATGCAGTCGAACGATATACATATGAAACAAGAAACTATTCAAAGATGATATTAAAACTCGGAAAATGTTACTTAATTGAAGTGTTACTGCATATTTATTTCACTCCTTGCAGTTTTTTATACAACAGAGCTAGTGATATTATCTAAACGCTAATAGCAATTTTCTTTACCGTCACTCATTCCTATTTCAAGCATTCTCTTACAACCCGAAGTCTAAAAATGCATTTTCGTCTTGTTTTCTGGTCTGTTGTAATGTTTGTTTCGACTTTTTTTTTTTTTTTTTTTTTTAACTGAAATTCATTTGGTCATTCTTCGTTAGCGTATCAAATTTATGGCCCGCGTTATACACCAGATTTTAAGAAATAGCCGTTTTTACTTGTAAAGTAGGGGTGCGCGTTATACGCGCGTGCGCCCTATATACAAGTAGATATGATAAACAAACAAGTCAAAATATTTTAAAGAAAATTCATATAACTATTCCGGTAACAATGTATTTTAAACTTTTAAATGGTAAATTATCGAAATTTTTTTTTTTTCCAGCTATTTTTAAATTTATTCGCATATTTCTATTTTTAGACACGACACTACTTTCATTGGAAGAAAAAGGTTAAAAATATACAAAATTTGTTAATGAGAAATCTTAAATTGCCCCCGCCCCCCTGAAAAGTCACATTCCCCTTTGTCCCCAGTGGGGTGTACTCCCCAATCACAGCTCTAGAACGAATAGGAATACATCCAAAAATAACTTTTGACTAAAGAAAGGGCTTCGAACATACAGTTAAAAAATGTAATGTATGTTGTGACTTTTATATATTCTTTTGTATCGTAGGAAAATTTGATACACATAAAACACCTTTCACAATCCTGATATTTTCCTTATTGTCAATAGGCACTCAAATCTGCCATCTGATATTTTCTTTTCAAAAGACTTTACTTAAGTGGTGCTTTTAAGAAATTTTAACCTAATAGTTCATTTGTTCGATTTTTCTGGATTTATTTCCCATTGCTATTTTTTTTCTGAGCAAACTTAATTATTTTTTTTACGAGGCTAAAACAAAACCATCTTATTGTCCGCTTGAATTCCTTAAAGAATACGCTCATAAAAAGGATATGCAACTACGGAATCTAATAATCAAGTAATCAGTTTCTTTAACCCTTTATTTACCGATGGTACTTATAAGTACCATAAAAATTACTTATTATAAAATTCTTTTAATACGTCAATTAGTTGTAATACTGTTTAGAATGAGTTACAGATACATTACTTTATTTTGTTCCAAAAGCATTATGGGTTACACAATACAAAAGTATTTTTAACAGAATGATTTCTTTTGTCTTTGCATCTTTTCAGCTTTCTTGGCGGGGACGGGAATTTTTAAATTCGGAAATATTTCTATATTTATAGTGTAAGAACATCATATCTGTAAATTTTATAATTCTAAAAAATGCTAAGAAAACAATTTAAAATAAAAGATTTGAGTGGGGTTATAAATATTGCACAAAATCCCTATAAATTCTAATTTAAATAATCCTTCTAAAATCCTTCAAATATTTATTAAATGATCATGTGAATTTTTTAATTTAGTTTAAACAATTTACGTAAAATGTTTTAGAATGTAAAATTTTCACGAATTCATAATGTGGTAGATAAAGGGTTAAATATATAAACGGCTTTTCATCTTCTTCTTTATCTATGCTTATGTCCAAAATTTAATGTTCCTGTCTCCGTCTAGCGAAGACAAATCGTGAACCAATGCTATAGCTATCGGGGGGTTATTTTCTAACATTTCGTTTCCATTTTGACTTTTTATTTTATTTTATATTGCGTTGAATAAATGAGTCCATCTCGACATCGCTCTCTTTTTACTTTTACGATTTAAATTTTTTATAACTATTTGGGAAAATAGTTGTTGTTTTAGGTAGAGAATTGAGAAATCTGAAGAATAACCGAGTCTTTCTGTTGATTAATTCCGCAACTTATTTTATTTCATTCGTTTTCTGATTGGTCCATGCTTAATGTCTAGAAATGAAATACTTCTGTTTTTTATTTTATTCGTTTTCTTATTGGTCCACGTTTAATGTCCAAAAATGGAATACTTCTGTTGCCACGATGACAAAAAAAAAAAAAAAAAGTATTAAAAACTGAAAAAAAAAATAATAATAATAACTCAAAAACAAATTTAGATACAGGTTTCAAATAGGTTGCATTTAAAAGTACATTTTTAGCTCACAGGCTATCATAGCCTGAGAGCTTATGTGCCCGCCCGTTCTGTATGTACGTTCGTGCGTAACACGATAACTCATGATAAAAATATCGGATCCACTTGAAATTTTGTATATAGGTATATCCTGATAAGGCGCTTCCCTGATTAGTTTTTGGTGTTCATTCGAAATGTATAAGAGGGGGAACGGGGGGCTCATGCCCCTCCCCTTAGTTGATATAATGGGTTTTTCATGCAGAATTAACAGTTTTCGTTCAAAAATTTAGATATAGGATAATTTTGATGAGGATATTTCGTGACTATTATTAGGTGTTCATTGAATAAGTATAAACAGGGGGAACGGGGGTTCTAATGCCCCTCCCCTTAATTGATATAAAAGGGTTTTTCAAGCAAAATTGTCAGATTTCGTTCAAATCTCTGAATAGTTTTGGAAGTTTAATGGTTAAGTATAAAAGAGGGGGATAGCTCCTCTTAAATTATATAAATGTTAAATGGGTTTTTATTAAGAATTATCCGATTTGCTCTGAATTTTGGATATAGATTTTTTATATGATAAAGCATGTTCTTGATAGTTTAGGAGGTTTAATGATTAAGTATAAAAAAGAGGAAAGAAGAGAGCTGTTTCCCTTTCTTAATTTTTTTTTCAACGGAATTAACCCTTGAAAATATAAGGCTGTAATGTATAATTAGTATGCGTAGCCTGTGAGCTCAATGCCATCAGTATAACTGGGCAATATTCTTTTTTATTTTCTTTAACTGATGGTGTAAAAATTGAAAATGTACAATGTTTAGAAGTTTTGAAATTTGCAGTACCGAAAATTGTTAAATTGAAATTTCTTTTAATATTTGTTTATGATTGGTCCAGGAATATTAACTTTTCTCTAAAAAATCAGGCATAATTAATATGACTCTGTTATTCCGTTAGCTACGTTTTGATCATCATAAAAATGATATTATTATTGTTTTTTAAAATATAGGAATCTTTTATAAGTCAAAAATTATAGTCTTTGAAAAGGTTACTTTCCAAATAGTCATTGTAATTTGTTAAATTACAATTTTTTTAGTTTTTTTTATATATTGCGTTGAATAAATGAGTCCATCTCTACAACGCTCTCTTTTTACTTTTACGATTTAATTTTTTTTTTTTTTTTTTTTTTTTTTTTTTTTTTTTTTATATATATATAAAATTGCTTTTACCTTCGAAACAGATTCCGAAAATAGAAAGGTCATTCTAAAGCAATTTTTGTGTTGATTTTGGTTGCACCAAAAATTGCTTTGGAACGACATTTCTATTTTCGGAATCTGTTTCGGAAATGAAAGCAATTTTGCAAATAAAATATTTGCAACCAAAAGTGGACAAGGAAAAGAAGAGGAATGTAGAGATGGACCTCAACTATCCAATGCAATAAATAATAATAACAATTAAAAAAAAAAATACTTGTAATCTGACAAATTACAACGACTATTTGGAAAATAATATTTTCAAAGACTTATTTGCCTAAGACCTTTTAAGTTGGGTCTAATTACTGTATAGTCTTGCAGCTCCTATATGAAAATTTGGTACTTCTAGATTATCCCGTCGACCAAAAAATTATCGCCAAACTATAAGATTAAATGCCAATAATGGATGATTGTGAATGTCACATTCAATGACATTAAATGCGATTGACGTGTTTAAAATGTCATTAAGTGATTTTTATTTCGACTTTTTATTAATATTTTTACTAATATTCTACTAATTATTTGTTTTTTCGTTATTTAAAATAAAAATTATGACAATATGTATAATTTGGCTACTAGTTTGGCGATTTGTATAGTTTAAAAACTTCACATTCAATTAACAATGCTCCATAAGGTGACAAAATTTAAAAGGTGTTTAGAAAATTTACATTCAGTTAATAGTGCTCAATAAGCCGCCTATATTTAAAAATATTTAGAAAATTTACTTTAAATAACAATGTTTCGTAACATGACCATACGGACTGAAAAAAAAATTAATTCTTTTCATCTATCAACTGATAAAATTCGCGATTTTTTCCGCATGTAATGAATAGAATTCGCTGATTTTTGAAAATTTCAACTAAAGGCAAAAATCACGATTTTATATTGCGGCCGATTACAAAGTTATTTATTTTTCCCTCCGTTAAATCACGGAATTCACGTTTTTTTTTTTTTTTTTTTTTTGTTTTTTTTTTTTGTTTTTTTTTTTTTTTGTTTTTTTTTTCGCTATAGACTAGCAAAATTTTCGTTGGATTCAAGAAATTTACAATTTTTATTAATAACAACAAATTAATGAATTTTGCGAAATTTTTCTTCAACAAGTTGACGAAATTAGTAAATATCGGAATTGGCGGAATTCGGATTTTTTTTCCTGCTAGAGATATTTCTACATTTTTGCTGATTTTATTCTTTCAGTTTTTAAAAGTATTTTCATATGTTTATTTATATTATTTAATCGAGAAATGTATGTTTCAAAGGGGGCCTTTTCCAATTGTTAAATAATAGAACATCAAGAATGACAACTTTTTTTTTTTTTTTTTTTTTTTTTTTTTTGTTGCCCAGTAGGATGGGTTTTTCAATTTTGCAATAAAAGAATTTTCCAAAATTGGCTCTGTAATAACAAAGTTCAAATCTTGTACTATTGAATTAAAAACAGTATGTTTACTTATACTATTAGTTTTGTTAGCGGAAAAAAGTTTAACTGCGTGTAAGAAAGAAACAATGAAAAATTTAATAAAAATAACAAACAATGAAAATTTTAACATTGATTTTTTTCAGTGCAACAATAAGTGAATTTTTCCATTGTTAATAAAATTACGCTTTTTTGCTAATTTATCTAAAATCTGTTAGAGTGTTATTTGGTATAGTGCTTTTCTTATGCTTTGAGTTTACAAAGTGATTTATTTTATATTCTTTTATCTCTGTTATTAATATTTGCAAATCAAATCATGAAGTGGCATAAAAGACTTAAACATAGAATCACGTATATCTTGTAAGTATCAAATGCGCATTTGAATTTATATAATATTATTTAAATTTACTATATTGTGTATTCATTTATAATATCGGTTTTTTTTCTATGTAAGATGTAGCTCTTGTATCCCTTATTAATATTTTCAAGTCTTATCATGAAATGGCATAAAAGACTTAAATATAGAATCACGTCTATCTTGTAAGTATTGAGTGAACATCTGAATTTAAAAAGTATTTAAATTTAGAAAGTTGTGTATTTATTTCGAAATAAGATATAACAATGCTCATAATATTTCCACAATTATTTGCACAAATTTTTCAGTGATATACTACATGGCCATTGATGAACGTCCACTTGCGATTATAGACATTTTGTTAAATATCTAGAAAAATACATGAGGTATCCTGAAACTCTAAGTGTATAAAAATAATAGTACAGGTCATACATTTCCGTGAAGATGTTTTCCCGAAACTTTATAGGGGACCGTCAACAAATTAAAAAAGAATGAGTATCTTTTGGATAACCCCGTCAAAACTAATGTAGCAAAAGCGCTCAAACTGTAGATTATGATTAGCTGGCTTATTAAAATAAATTGTGTTCATTTTTATTTCGATAGCATGTATACTCGTAGAAAAATTATGATTTTTATAAAAACAGTCTAAATTTTTTTCGAGATTTTTGCTTATAATTTGCAGAGTTGCAGAGTTCTTAATACAAAATAATATTCTTTTCTGAAAATATGACAAACAAGATTGCACATAATACCCTGTAATCAGAATTAAAAAATAATAAAAATTGTATGAAAAATGAGTAGGTTTACTAAATATTTTTTCTCTGCGAATGCGTCAACGATATCAAAATTTCATTTGCATAGTATGTTAGCTAAATTTATAGAGCAATTTTTGTAAAAGTCGCAAAATCCTTGAAAATTCTGGAAATAATCATGAATAGAATAAGTTGAAAATCCGTTATCCCCAAAATGTAGCAAAAACAAGTATCCATATACTCATTGATTAGTGTCAATATAGAATACACAATATGGGACGTACTACTACATTTGGATAAAATCCCTCATTTTTTTTGCTTCATTTTGAGAACAACGGATTTTGTGCTTATTCTATCAGAATTTTCAAGCTATGATTTTGAGACTTTCACAAAAGTTGCTCTATACATTTAGTTTAGTTAACACAATATGCAAATGAAATTTTGATATCGTTGACGCATGCGCAGTGAAAAATTATTTAGTAAACCTACTTATTTATCATACAATTATTATTATTATTTTTAAATTCTTATTACAGGGTATTGTGTGCAATACTGTTTGGCATATTTTCAGAAATATATTACTTTATATTAAGAACTCTGCATATTATAAGCAAAAAAAAAAAAAAAAAAAAAAAAAAAAAAAAAAAAAAAAAAAAAGAAGAATAGAATTATTAAGAAAAATTAAGAAAAATTAAAGATGTATTATAAGAAAAATTATAGAGAAAATGACAATGGATTTTTCAAGATTCAATTTTATGTAACTTTTCTTTGAAACATAGATTTAAAATCAATCTTTTGTATTTTAAAATGTGATAAAGACATACACACACAAACAATAAATAAATAAATAAATAAATAAAATAAAATGTGATAAATATTACTTACATGTTATTGTAAAGTTTTCTAAAGTACAATATATTCTTAAAAGAGATTCAATTTCACAAAATCACTAATTATATGTGAATAACTCAAAGATCATTTAAGAGGAAATATCATTTTGAATCGATGAAAAAATTGATTTTCCCCACTTAGGATCATAAATAAGTGTTAAGGAAATTTGTAATAAAAATAAACTCTTAACTGTTCCAAGATTCAGCATAACGCATGTTTATCTTTAAAGTCATTTTATTCAAAACCACTTTTTTAGGTGTGTTCGTAATTATATAAATAAGTATCACTTCTTTTCGTCTCTGGTTCGTCCGTCGGTCGGCATGTAACAGCGCAAAAACTACTTAACCGTATGGTTTGAAATTTCATTTACATAATCGTTGCAAAATTTCGACAGTTCAAATTTTATGAAAATCTAATCAAATTTAAATAGAAATTATTAAAAGTTCTCTTCATTCTATTAAATCCTATGCATAATTAAATCAGTGATGTCCCACGACAGGTACTGATTGAAGATTGCTATGGTGCTGACTGCATGCTTAAGATTAAGTCCTATTATTTCCTTATTACTGAATTTAACGTGTAGAATCGTAATAAATTTTGCATTCAAACATTTTAACATAACAGTGCAACAGCTATTACATCAAGATCTGAATATTTATAACGCTAGTTATAGTACGAACGTACCTCATTTGCCCTGCCTGACATGCGATTTTCGACTTGTTGCAGTTTGCGTAATGGAATTTTGTGAGAATATTGCTATATCTTTTATGAAATCTTAACATCAGGTATGGTACCTGTACTAAATAAAGCCACATTAACGTTTAAGATCACAATAAATTATTGTGTCATATTATTAATAAAATTTAAAATGCTGATGGATGTAATATTTATACATATTAGGGCGCATCAAATAAAAACGAAACAAATATTTTAATTTGGTTTATTTTAGTATGAGTGTGCTGAAATTCTGTGTAAAGATAGATCAGAAAAGGTACTACTTGGTTATCCGGTCGACCAGAAAACTATCGCCAAACTGTAAGATTAAATGCCAATAATGGATGATCGTGGATGTCTCATTCAATGACATTGAATGAGATAAACGTGTTTGAAATGTCATTAAGTGATTTTTATTTTGACTTTTTATTTGTATTTTTATTAATATTCTACTAATCATTTGTTTTTCCGTTATTTAAAATAAAAATTATGTCAATATGTATAATTTGGCTATTAGTTTGAAGATATGTATAATTTGGCGAAACTGGTAGACGGGATAACTAAGTAGTGCCGCAGAAAATAAGGAAGTCAACCCCTGCTGTGAAATTGTACTTGCCCTAAGTAGTCAAGCAACAGCATGTGATATACGGTGGTAGCCTGCTAAAGATATTGTCCGAAGGTAGTCGATTGTTGTTGTTATATTCATCTGCGTTTGCGAAATGTTTGTGACTAAAAAAGAGCAACGCATTGTTGTTCGTTATTTAGTAGCAGAAGAAATGGATTTCACGAAGTGCATCGGGTAATGCAGGCAGAGTACAGAGAACATGCACTGTCATTCATTCGTGCAGTATGGACACCAGCATTATTTGCCATCATCTGGTGAAGTTTCTGTAGACAGTGTTAATATAACCATCGTATAGCTCAGATCTTCCGCCGTATGGCTTTCTCATCTTTCATCCGCTGAAAAAGCTATTGCAGATGTGCTATTAACACCCCAATTCTGACAGCCTTCGAGTTCGAAAAGAGGCGGAGCATAGCTCGTATGTTACATCATTTTGACGTCAGCGTTCGATAAGGTGTATTCTGGAGCACTTCTTTTCGAACTTGGCGAAAGATTAGACACGAAAATTTATTTCGAATGTTTACATTTTTTCGAATGCAATTATCGCCATCTCAAAGTAGGCGAAAAGCCAATTTCGAACGCGAGTTTTACGATTGTTTACATGTGATAGGATATTTTAATAAGTAAATTTTTAGTATTTTTCAATGTTAAAACATTTTTATTGCATTTGTGAAGAATATTATAATATATTTGGTAAAATTTTCGCTTAAAAAACGAGTATTTATTCCGTTATTTTGATGTGTGGTGGATTTATTTTTAAATAAATTATGTACATTATAAAAAAAAAATATTTTATTTTTTGAAAAACAGATATTTGGAGATAAATTTAAAGTTGCAGAATTCGTTGTAAACTCAGATAAAATTATACACTATTACTTTTTTGTATTTTTGAAAAATTGTGAAGAATAAAATGTTTTTAACTCCATTTTATTTATTTATTATTATATGCTACAACTACTTTTTCCTGCATTATACTGTTTTATCAAATTAATCAGAAACTATCAAAAAGAAGCTTTGTTACTGACTAATAATGTATTAATTTGAATTTCATAGATATATTTATAATATGCTATTACTGATGACATATTTTTTTCACTACCACTATTTCAATTAAATTTATCCCAAATATTAGTAGAGATATGCCATTATCATTATAATAGTTATGATCACAATTATAAAAGTAGTTGCCAGTGGCAGTGCTGTGTAAAAGTGATATTAGAGGATTGTTTTCTTTATTTTTAAATCCCCCATAATACATCTATTACTGTCTTATATAACTTTTGCCTCCTTTTTAAGTTAGCTTTTAAACTACATATACACATTAAACAAATTATTAAATTTTTATATTCTTCAAATTTTAGTATCATAATCAATGTGTCAGATTTACATTTTAATAAATATGATATAAGAAAACAAAGTTCATGAATTCCTCTTTTAAATATTGTAGCAGTTTAGTTCTACATTTATTGCTACATTTGAATGGCTTTGTTATTAAATATTTATGTATTTCTAATAACATTAAAATAACAAGGCAAAAACTGAATAATAAATGGCAGAAATATACATTGGCAGAAATTAATTATTGATTTTTTTTTTTTTTTTTTTTTTTTTTTTTTTTTTTTTTTTATATTGCATATTTATATAGTAAAAATAATTTAAAAGTTAAAATACCAAGTGAAAAAATACTCAAGAATATTAATTTTGATTAAAATCTTTTTTATTACAGCTGCAAAATCAATTTCATACCTATATAAATAAAATTTTTATTGAATAATAATAATAAAGCATGTTATAAGAATTTTTCCTCAAAGATGTTAACTGATTAACTTAATTTTTGTAGTTTATATTCCTTCAAAATGTTTTTTTTTTCCCTTTTTGGGAGAAATTTTTAAATATGTTTATTAAGAATGTAAAACTTTTATTCACTTGCTTTGTACATTAATCACATACATATAAATATACTAGAAAAAACTTTTGACTGTAAATGTAGAAAATTTTAACTTTAATAATAATAATTCTTCTTAATTTTTCAGAAATTTTTCAAGTAATATCAAAGGCAGACAATTTTTTACTTGCACATATTTATAAATTGAATATATATATACCAGGACTGCACAAATCTAGGAGCCAGCGAGCAGTCTGTCGCCACTAAAATTAAAAAATTTTCTTTGCTTGAAATTTAAAAGTAATCTTACATAAATTAAAATTCACAAAATATTAGATGAAAAATAATGAAATAAATTAAGTGGTGAGAGACATCCTAGTGTGCCTAGATTTTTGCATCCCTGATATATATAGAGTGAAACCTCCAAATAAGGGACACTCCGAATAAGGGACACCTCTATTTAAGGAACAAAACTTCCGGTCCCAGTCCCTTGGTATAGGACGTGCAATGTATTTACTTCTGAATAAGGGACACTTGAAAATGAGATTAAAGAAACTGTTTTTGCATTTCAGATTATGAAATAGTGTGTGATGAAAATTGAAATATATATTTTTGTGAACTTATCAAACACACAGACAGTCATGTTGATACAGAGACATGTGACACTATTAACGGCCATTTATTTACCCACAATTCTGATTCAACATTAGTGCTTTTATCCACATTGAAAGTAATGATGAAAATTGTGAGGATGATTCTGAAAGTGGGAGAATAAAAGAAAATTGTGAAATAAAGAAGTTTACATGTGCTTTTAAGCCGTTCTCAAATCCAAAAAAGGCAACTTTTAAGCCATATTTTTTAATTAATTTTATCTGGAAATGCCTGAAACTAGCAAGCGTCGTTGTTCAGAAAATATGTAATCGACCAATTTTTTTCTACTGTTTGCAAATGCAATAGATTTTTCAGAAAATATCAATGTGGGCGTTTTGAACAGAATTTCTATGAGAGAGAAAAATAATTACTCAAGAAAATGTAAAAAATGTCTTTGTCACGTGATCAAAATCACTTATCACTCAACAAGTAATTTATTTTTAAAAAAAATTGAAAATACATTTCAATTGCACATCGCTTCCATAGTCAAGCATTCCAATTTTATACCTTTCAATTAAAAAATGAATTTGTAAATGTGCCAAAAATTTTTCCGCTTGCTAAGTAGAGCAGTTGAGAGATTTGTTGCCTTAAAATACGCAAAACAGTTGAATACTTTTTTTTTCTTTGGTAAATAATGCTGGTAATGAAGAACTAAAATTTATAAGTATGGTAAATGAACATTTGAAAGGTTTGTACTGAAAAACTGAAATTTGCAAAACAATCCCTTTAGATTATTAGTTCAAATAAAATTCTTTCAAATGTTTTTATACTTTTTGCTGCATGTATACAGTTTGCATAAAAAATACAAATCAATATTCTACAAATCATTTAACGTAATTAAACGAAGTAATTATTTTAAGTTTTTAGTAATGAAATGAAAAATTTAATTAATTAGTTCACTTTTCATCTTTTTGTCTGATTAACATAATTTAGACACTTCGGTCATTTAAAGGGGCACCACCTTTAATGCTTTGCTATTTTTATATCCTTCAAAACTATTAATTAAAAATAATAATAAAAACTCCGAATAAGGGACACCTCTATTTAAGGGACAAAAATTCCGGTCCCATAGGTGTCCCTTATTTGGAAGTTTCACTGTATAATATATTTTTAAAGACAGTACTATGTTTTTTAAAAGTATGTGCATCCGTTTTTCAAAGTTTTGAACCACTATTTTAATAAGACACGTGATAAATAAGAATTAATTGATGTTCCTGTAAAAATACCAGCAAAAAGAAACAATGGTTATGAAGTGTTGTTAACTAAAACAGTATTTGAAAACTTGAAAAATTAAACTTGCAGGAATTTTGTTTCATTTTGGGGGGTTTAAATTTTTCTTTACTCGTTATTTTTCATAGAAATCTTAATTTAACACGAAGGTAATAATACAAACAATAGTTAAAAATAAATAAATAAAAAGACGAAGCATTTTAAATATATTTGTACAAAAAAATTGATTTCAAATGATTCTTTTTTGTTGATGGGAAAAGGGGGGGGGGGCATATCATTTACATTTTATTTCTCCTTTTTATAAATTTACTGCTTTTTAAAACATGCATTTTTTAATCTTATTTGCATGTTGCTTAAATAAATATTTACATTGCCAGCCTTACCTTAATGACTGTGAATAGCTGTCTTTCTTAAAGTATTTATATTAGGTATCTCAATATATCAATTGCACAATTAAATTTGTAATTGTTTACGTCCCTGTCACGCAGTTACAATAAATATATTTTATCCTGAAGCAATGCGATTTAACACCAATAATGTATAAGATATGAAATGTTATGATATAACATAAAAATATGCTTTTATTAATGTACTGAAAAAAAAATCATAAAAGCATGAATTGCTGAAAAATATTGTTTTACTTATGAAAAATAATATAAATATTATATTACCAGCGTGAAAACAATTAATAACATTGAAAGCTTTTACTGATTATCTCCGTATAAAGTCAAACAGCTCTGATGCTAAATATAACGGTTCAATTTTTTAGAGATTTTGTTAAAGCCCATTTTTTTTTCCATTTGAAAATATGCCCTATTAATTAGATTTATAATCATTTAATTTATATATATCAAGTAAAAACTAAGTTGCATTAATGAGCTTTTTGATTTTTAGAACTATCAATAACTATTTTAATAAGATAAAAGGGAATGAAAAAGCACTTGTTTACATGTAAATATGATGTTAGGGTTAGAGGTAGTAGGGGGGATGGGGGTACATATTGGTGTGCTGTGATATTGAATTAGCGATTAGAAACATTCTGAAAATCTGACTTGCAAGAATTTCATTTCTTGCAAATGTATTCAGTAGGAGAAAATGGGGTGAAATTGGACAGTGGGGTTTTCTCTTTATATATCATTCTACACATTTCATTAATTACACATTAGATGAAGCAATGCTATCTAAGTCTTCAGTTGTAAAAAGTAGTAGATCTGCATAAGCTTGCAATTATATATAAAGCAAAACATTATTTCAAGAATGTAAACCAAATTTGCTTCATATATTTTTTATGCTTTCTGTATATTAATGATTTGTTTAGAATAGATGTAACAGCTTCCCTATTTATATAACATTATGCTGCATATTATTAACAACTAGTGTAGATGCCTGTCCAAGGACGGTAAGTGACAATTGTGTTTGTCTCATAAATTTAAAAAAACTCATTAAAATAATTGACAATATGAAAGCATTTAGATGAGCAAAATTCTGCTAGTTTATGTTCTAATAAACACACTATTAGCATTTACAATACTTCTGGGTAAACCAGATTTTGCGGCTAATATACCATAACAAAATTAAGATTTCTTATTAAAACAAAATTTTAAGAAACATGCAATAAAACTGCATAATTAAAAATGTTTGTTGCAACTATTGAAAAAATATTAATAATTATTGCTATTTTTATAGCACTTTTTATTTTACTTTAAAATTGTATTGCCCCCCCTCCTCGAAAAAAGAATGTCATTTTCCCCTTTTGTTAGCAAATTTCTGTTTCTGCTGGCAGGCTTCGGATGCACAGAGAGAAGATACTCGTCTCAATGGGAGCATCAATTTCATCGACAGTTTTTGGAAGGAAAAATCAGTTAGGCATGCTATGCGGGTGCACTGTGCTTTATTATATAGAGATTTAAACTATGCCTAGAGATAGCATTTTTGTTTATACAAGAAGTTAAACATAAAAGAAAGTAGGGGGAGGAAAGGCCTAACCTATATGAGCCATTTTTACAAATGGATAAGCTATCAAAAGCTTTTATTTTGGGGGGGGGGGGGGAGTGAATTTTATTTACAAATCTAAATATATTCGAAGGGATACCTTTGGGGGAAAAAGTAAAAAGTTCATTTTTAGTTTCTCTTAATGAAATACTTACTACTCAGAAGCAACACATTCTACTCACCACATAAATATTTTAATTCTTTAAATATAATAGTCATCTTGATAAATTCATAAATAATAATAATAAAAAGATTTATTTCAACACTTTAAGCAGAATTTCTGTGATTTTTTTTTTAATTTCAAAATTTAAGTTTAAAAGTACAATTTCAAAGTAAAATATCCTTCATTAAAGTTAATAATTGGAGAACCTTATCTAAATTTATCTGGAAAAAAAAAAAAAAAAAAAAAAGAAAGAAAGAAAGAAAGAAAGAAAAAAAGAAAAGAAAAAAAAAGAAAAGAAAACATTCACTTGGTTAATCTGAACTATTTTTTAAGCATATAAAAGTATTGTTATATAGTAAAACAAAACAATATAAACAGAGATCTAATTTAAAAATGTGAATTTACTTTAACTTTTGAAAATATTAAATAAAATAAATGTCTTGTATTGTACGAGCATTCTCCTTACTAATAATAGTTACAATTTAATAAGTATCTTATCTATTAGTAACTTTAACTTACACATTCTCTACTTGTGATTTTATTTTTAAATGTTATGTTCTGGGTTGGGGAAGTACATCATTTTATTCGCCTCTGGCGAGTGAGTTTTCTGACAGGTCGAGTACATTTTTAGGTAATCTTCGAAAAATCCAAACTACAGAGATAGGCCAAAAAGTTATTTTTTTCTTTTCTAGTTAGTTTATATTTTGACAACTTTCTAAATTACATTATACAAAGTTTTATTCTATATTAAACTTTACCTTCTTATATATATTTCTTAATTTTATGTATTAAAAAAGCAAAAATGCATTGTAGTAATAGAAATTAGCTATTTTTGCAGTGACGTAAATTTTTTTATAACAATTTTCAACTATATGTTGCATTTTGCTGGCTGGTAAGATTTTCAGAAAATTCTCCACCTCTAGTTATGCTTGATTTTAATAACTTAAAAAAGCCTCTCCCACTTTTAATATTTACAATGCATATTTGAACAAACATAATTACAAGATATATTGATAAAGATTTTTTTTTTTTTTTTTATCTAAATCATTTTTTAATAGGAATATTTGAATCTTGATTAAAATTAACAAATCCTGCCACCCAAGTAAAATAATTATTATAACACTAAATATTAATGAATGAATAAACTTTTTTCTTTACCCTGTCGAAAAATCACCAATTTAATCCGAACATTTCCCCGATTCAATTAGGCAAAAATTTCTGTTTTAAAAAACAAATAAAATATTAAAAATTCTGTAAAAGAAGCTCATCCTGATCCCGAAGGGGTTAAATGAAATAAAAAAGCATTTGTTTACGTGTTAAATATAATGTCAGGTTGGTAGGAAGGATGAGTATTGATGTAGTGTAATATCGAATTAGGCATTGAAAGCTTTATAGAAATTAACTTTTCTCAGAAATCATAAGCATAATAACACCTCTCCCACTTTTAAAGTTTAAAGTTAGTATTTTTGGGCAAACATATCGATATCTTTTACAAAATATCTTAACATTGATTTAAAATAAAAATTTATTGCCAAGTCAATTTCAATATTTTTTTTAAAAATTGGTTGATTTACATTATGACTAAAATAAGCTCATCCTGCCATTCATTATAATGAATGAATAAAAAAATATGAACTTTTATCCTTACTCCATCAAAAGATCACTTCATCAGTGCTGAGTAAATTGATTGAATTCCTCACCCCCAAGCATACACATTTTAGTTATTTAGTTTCACTTGCAGAAGTTTACAAACCTCAGCATCAAGACAAGAAAAACCTTCATTTTGTGCAATACTTAATAAACAATAAATTAATTACTTTATGGCTTTCTCTCAATCAAAACTGCATTTTTCTTATACTATTGCATAAATAAAAGTTGCTTTATTTATTCTTGTAAAATGCACAAGTCACTAAAATTCAGTGCTCTTCACTTATTCAAAGAAGCGATTTGAAAATATGAAGTACTTTCATTTTTTTCCATGATTATACTTTCAAAAGAGAAAATATGTTAAGAGTTATGAAAGCTCAATGCATATTGTTTTCAGAAAACAATCTGCATTATATAAAATTATTATAAAAAGCATTGAATAAAAAATAATTTTAAAGTAATCTACAAATTCAAAACTGATAACTTAATCTACTAACAATGATCATTTGAATGTTTATAATTCCCACATTGTATTTTAATTTATTTATTTCGTCTAAATTGAAAAATTACTGTTATTAAGCAACGCTAAAGTAAAAAATTTCTTCTACAACAGCAAGATTTTTCAGCTGTAAAGTAATATAAATGCATGTAACTTACTTCCTACCTATTTAACAAGTTCTTAGATGGAACATATTCCATAATGGAATATAACAATATTTCAGACTTGCTTCTGGCGCTAGAGATCCATTTTTTTCACCTTCGATCAAAAATAGAAATAACTGAATTTCTATTGCCAAAGTATGTGAGTGTTTAATCAACACATACATGAGGCAATATTTATTCAGTGAAAAGTTTGTTTAGCAAGAAAATTCTCAGTACATAACACTTCAAAAATCAGTATGCAGACACTCTGGAAGAATCTTTTCATAATAATAACTTCAATTAGATTAATCCGATTGTAAAAATTAAATAATTTTACACAGCAAAATTATCCTCGCAACGCGATTTATTTATAAACAAAACACTCAAGCCGCCATTGAAAATGTTTGAGATGAAACTACGATTCGATAATGATTATATCGATTACTTTTTAAAGAATTTACATTGGATATCTGGTAATTTTGATCATCGTAATCAGTAAAAATGACGTAAATTTGGGAGGAGCCATTCACGCCTTTTCGAACGACATTTTGCGTCCGTAATCACTTTCGAACATTCGAAAGCCTGATCCCAGAATAGCATTTTTTCGAACGTGCGAGTTTGCATACGACACGAAAAGGGGCGTTCACCTGACGTCATCTCGAGCGTTCGAATTCCTCTCGTGTGCTGCCGGAATCGGAGTCTTAAACTCGGACATCGAAGTCATAGACAATGTTAAAAACTGGTTCCGATTTCAGTCAAAGCACTTATATGAATAAGATTTTCACCACTTACAAGGATACTTTTTTGAAAAAAAAAATACTAATTAAACCACTCATGTACGTAATAAAAGATCAGTGAAAATTAGCAGCGGAATTGCAGAAGAAAACGTGTAAAAAAATAAAATACTTTCGAATATTTGGCGTGAAAAGACGAAAGTTTCACACGATTTGGCGAGTAGCACTTTTCCCCCCAAAAGCAAACGATTTTAATGCAACTAAAAACTTTTGAATTTTTAGAATCCATATAAATGATATTTAATGAATTTAAACATAAACAATGAGAAAATTTAATATATTATATGCATACATATATTTTAAATTGCATATATATATATATATATATATAATTTGTTGCTTTAGTTATTTAATTTACTTCTGGAAAAACATATTTTCATATATAAAAAATGCTTATTGAGTAAAATTATTTTCGTACATTTAAGCGTATTCAAAATAAAAGCCAGGTGTTTCCATAGCAACAAAATCGAATTGACAATGCTCAACTGAACTTTGAATTTGAAACAATTTTAATTAACTTAAATTTGAATTTCGTTTTAAATCTCAAATTTTGATGGTTAAATTTGAATATAAATATCAATATAACGAAATTATACTTAAAACAAACTAAAGCTGACAAAACCAACGATATTTAATTTATCTAAACACGTTGAACATGAAACTTTTTTCTTTTAAAATGCATTTGACATGCATACTCTTGGTGCTGTTTAAATGCGGCTAAAGGAGTTCAAAACAAAAGACGCTTTAACGTGGCTTTATTAGGAATATTTGTTTTAAATAAGACTACAATTTTCTAAATGTGTGATTTAATTTTGTTAACAGATTTGTTGTAGGTGTTGCATCAAAATAGATTTAACAAATAGTTCTCATTGCAATTCGATGCTCTATGACTGATCTATTTACCATTTCGAGCAAAACTAATTATTCCTTTTACTCTTCGCTCTATCGGGTTCTCTTTAGTCCCACTTTAATAGATTCGATATTTTTTCCCACATCTATTAATTCAGAAAATGTTTGATTAGCTTTAGTGATAGTAACATTCGATGAAAATTAAGCATCCTTTGACAAGACCAGGGTTTTACTGCCTTCAGGGTTTTAAAACTTCAAACATTGATAAAAATCGCGATTTAATTCTGCTACCGATTTCGAAGTTTTTATTAGCTCACAGGCTATCAAAGCCTGGAAGCTTATGTGCCCGTTTGTTCTGTATGTGCGTATGTGCGTAACGCGAAAACTCATAATAAAATTACCGGATTTACTTGAAATTTTGGATATATGTACATTCTGATAAGGCGCTTCCCCGGTTAGTTTTTGGAGTTCATTCGATATGTATAAGAGGGGGAACAGGGGCTCATGCCCCTCCCCTTAATTTATATAAATGTGTTTTTCATGCAAAAATATCAGTTTTTGTTTAAAAATTTAGATATAGGATCATTCTGATGAGGAACCTCCGTGATTAGTATTAGAACATCATTGAATAAGTATACCGAGAAAGAACAGGGGAACTCATGCCCTTCACCTTAATAGATATAAATGTGTTTTTTAAGCAAATTTCTGAATTCTGATTTTTAGAATGGAATTAACACTTGAAAATTTAAGGCTGTAATGTACTTTTACAATATTCTTTTTTATTTAGTTTCCTTCCAGTTAATGATGAATTTCCCAGGTTTTTTTCACAATAAATTGTCAAAATTCTCATGTGATTGAAAAAATTTTCAATTTTTAGCTCACAGGCTATCATAGCCCGAGAGCTTATGTGCCCGCCCGTTCTGTATGAATGTATGTTCGTTCTTTCGTACGTGCGTAACGCGATAACTCATGATAAAAATATCCGATTTACTTGAAATTTTGTATATAGGTATATCCTGATAAGGCGCTTCCCTGATTAGTTTTTGGAGTTCATTCGTTATGTATAAGAGGGGGTACGGGGGGCTAATGCCCCTCCCCTTAATTGATATAAATGGGTTTTTCATGCAGAATTAACTGAAATAAAAATTTAGATATAGGATCATTCTGATGAAACGATTCCGAGATTGTTATTAGGTGTTCATTTAATAAGTATAAACAGGGGGAACGGGGGTTCTAATGCCCCCCCCCCTTAGTTTATATAAATGGGTTTTTCAAGCAGAATTGCCAGATTTCGTTCAAATCTCTGAATAGTTTTGGAAGTTTAATGGTTAAGCATAAAAGAGGGGGATAACTCCCCTTAAATTATATGAATGCTAAATGGGTTTTTATTAAGAATTATCCGATTTGCTCTGATTTTGGATATAGATTTTTTATATGATAAAACATTTCCTTGATAGTTTAGGAGGTTCAATAATTAAGTATAAAAAGGGGGAAAGGGGAGAGCTGTTTCCCCTTCCTTATTTTTCTCGAACGGAACTAACCCTTGAAAATACAAGACTGTAATGTACAATTAGAATGCGTAGCCTGTGAGCTCAATGCCATCAGTTTAACTGGGCAATATTCTTTTAATTATTAATGAATGATTAACAAATTTTGCGAAGTTCATCCGTGACAGAATGACGGAATAAACGATTTTTTCGTAATGTAATTACGGGATTCTGAATTTTTTTAGATTAAATTTAAGATTTTTTCTCTCAATTCAACAAAAATTATTTCTCTATTTTTTAATGTTTTTATTCTTTCAATTTACAAAGTGTATTTTTATATGTTTGTATTATTTAATCGAAAAAACTATTTTTTAAAGGGAACTTTTTCTTGTTGTTAATTGATGGAACACCGAGTATGACGATCTTTTTTCGTTGCCCAGTAAGATGGGTTTTTAGCTCACAAAGCTATCAAAGCCTAAGAGCTTATGTGCCCGCCCGTTCTGTATGTGTGTACGTTTGTTCGTGCGTAATGCGATAACTCACGAAAAAAATATCCGCTCCACTTGAAATTTTGTATATAGGTATATTCTGATAAGGCGCTTCCCTGACTAGTTTTTGGAGTTCATTCGATATGTATAAGAGGGGAAACGGGGGGGGTACATGCCCCTCCCCTTAATTAATATAAATGGGTTTTTCATGCAGAATTATCAATTTTCGTTCAAAATTTAAATATAGGATCATTCTGATGAATCACCTCCGTGATTGATATTAGATGTTCGTTGGATAAGTATAAACAGGGGGAAAGAGGCCTAATGCCCCTCCTCTTGATTTATATAAATGGGTTTTTCATACAGAATTATCAGTTTTCTTTCACATTTTAGACATATGATAATTCTGATGAGGGCACTGCTCTGATTATCTTTGGGGGTTCATTGGATAAGTATAAAGAGGGGATGAGGGCTAATCCCTCTTAAATTATATAAATGGGTTTTTATTAAAAAAATTCCGATTTGCTCTGAATTATTTGCTCTGGATATAGATTTTTTATATGATAAAACATGTCCCTGATAAGTTTAGTGGGTTCTATAATTAAGTATAAAAAGGGAAAATGGGAGGAGTTGTTTCCCCTCCTTAATTTGTTTTTCGAACGGAATTAACCCATGAAAATATAAGGCTGTAATGTATAACTATGCGTAACCTGTGAGCTCAATGCCATCAGTTTAACTGCGCAATGTTCTTTTTATTCAATTTTAAAATAAAAGATTTTTTTTAAACTGATAGTGTAGTAACAATGTTCGATTCTTGTACTATTGAAAAAAAAATGTTTACTGTTATATTGTTGGCAAAAAAAGATTTAGCTACGTATAAGAAAGAAACAATGAAAAATTTAGTGAATATACTAAACAATGAAATTTTTAACAATGTTTTTTTAAAGTACAACAATAAGAGAATTTTTTCATTGCTCCTAAAATTACGCTTCCTTGAGAATTTATCTAAAATCTATTAAAGTAGTATTTGATAGAGTGTTTTTCTGGTGCTTTGAGTTTACAAAGTGATTTATTTTATATTCTTTTGTCTCTATTATCAATATTTTAAAATCAAATCATGAAGTGGCATAAAAGACTTAAACATAGAATCACGTGTATCTTGTAAGTATTAAGTGCGCATTTGAATTTATCTAGCATTATTTAAATTTACTATATTATGCATTTATTTATAATATCGTTTTATTTTTCAATATAAGATATAGCACTGCTCATAATATTTCTATAAATATTTGCATGAGCCATTTTCACCATTAACTTACATTTCAGAATTTTATTTTTATTTTTCCAACTTAATAATTTCTTTTAAAACTGGAGACAGGTGTCAAAGTAAATGTTTAACGTACATGAAAAAAAAAAATTGGTTGTGCGCTTTGCCCTATAATATAATTTGTAAATGCTATTTAAAGTTAGCTTGTAAGTCAAATTGTCAAGTTCGTTGCAATACAAAATTACTGAAAATACTCAGCTTTAAATTTATTAAATTTCCTAAAATCAACTGACTTTGAAGTGAATTATGTCCTTAAATTTCAAAACATGATATTTATCAATAATACTTAAATTAAATTGAAATGAGAGACAATTTTAACCACAAGATTTTGATCGCATAGAAAATTATGGCAGAACTTTTTCTAATAATTACAGTATATATTCACGTAAATTATTAAATTTTAAGGAAATTTCATATTTGTTTCTTAGTTGAATAAAAAATAAAAGTAGAATGGTGAAAAAGTGATAATCATTAAAAAACCGTTCTGTAACAGACTTGACATTTGGTAACGGACTTGACACTAAGTTGAAAACGGCCGGCATAAATGTTTCAGAGATATTTTTTGTTGCTGTTAATTTTTAATTTCTATTTTTAATTAAAGATGCATTATATGAGAAATTATCTGGAAAATGAGAATGAATTTTTTCTCCGAAGGATAAAGTTAAATTCAATTTTTAACAGTTTAAAAGCATGAAAGCCACACATACACATACAAAATAATACAAAATAGATAAATTGTGGCTAGCATTAATTATATGTTACCGTATTTACTCATGTATATCGCGCACGCGTATATAACGCACATTCCCTACTTTACAAGAAAAAAAAAATGGCATTTTAAAAAAAAATCTCGTATATAATGCACACCATAAATTTGATATGCTAGTGAATCAATGACCGGATGAATTTCAGTAAAGAAAGTCGAATCAAACACTACATCAAGCCAGAAAACAAGGCGAAAATACATTTTTAGACTTCGGGTTACGGAGTGAATGACAGGGGTAGGGGGGGGGGGGAAGTGAGTGAAGGCTATGAGAATTGTTAATAAGCGTTTATATAATGTTACTGAGATTTTTATTTTTAGAGAGTTTTATTGCATAAAAACCTGCAATTAGTGAAATAAAGATGCAGTAATACTTCAATTAAATAAGAGTTTTAACGTCTTCTTTTAATACATTTCTTGTTTCATATGTATATCGTGTGATTACATAAAGCAGCAAAAAAATATTCCGTGTATAACGTGCACCTAGGAGTTTTGTCCTATTTTTCTGAAAAAAAAAGTGCGCGTTATACACGAGTAAATACGGTATTTTAAAGTTTGCTAAAGTGCAGAACAATTTTACAAAATAGACTCAATTTCATAGAATTGCCTGTAGCACGTGGATAACTTACAGAGCATTTAAAGAAAAAAAATTCTTCTTAACCCTTTCGAGTCCGATTTTTTTTTTCAATTTTTAGAAAAAATTACTTTTACGTTAATAACATTAACACTAGATATCCAAATATATTAATTGGTGTTTAACAAATATTTCATTGTGTGAAAGATAACGAAAGTTGCTGTTTTGCGTTCTTTTCAATTCATATTCATATGACAATAGGCTAAGGAAGAGTTTTTGGAGATGGAGATGTTCAGAAAATATTGTACTTCAATAAGATTTAACTTATATTACAACTTTGTAATACTTTTTATGCTTTATTACGCACGATTCTTTCAGGAAAGTAACTTTTACTTTAAAGTTAAAGAGTTAAATATATGTTTATAATAAAATAATTTCAAAGAACGCAAATAGAATTAAGAAAATAATAATAATTATTATTATCATTATTAAATGCGTAATCAAAAATGAAGTCATATTGTAAATGCATAGACATATACAAGCATTGCTACATGCTAATAGTGGCAAAAATATATCTTAAAATAACACAATATTCCACTAAAAGACATGTACTCTTAACAGTATACCAGACCCGAAAGAGTTAAATTGATCAAAAAATCCCCCCACACACCTCCCTCCTTAGAATAATATTGACAAGTGGGTAGACACAGAAAGTTCCGTTTAATATTTCTTTCAAAACAAATTATCCTTTAATTAATACATCCAAATTGATAATTTATAATCATTAAATTCTTACATAGATGGTAGCACCAATGAATTTAATTTTAAAATAATTACAAAAGGAAGTTATTCATTTTAATCAAATTAAAAATATTCAAAAATCAAAATATATAAATAAAATCCAAAATTCAATTTTTTTTTTTTTTTTTTTTTTTTTTTTTTTTTTGATATTAAGAAAAATTTGCGGAAATATAAATAAAGTTTTAAATTTCAAAAAACGAAAAAAAAAGATGTTTAAAGGAAATTTAAAATGCTGAATCGTTAATAAATCGAAAAGTTTTTAAAATACAAAGAAAATTGAATTCCAAAATCTATTATAAATATCAGTGATAAAAGAAAAATTATATAAACCCTTAATATAGCAAAAAAAAAAAAAAAAAAAAAAAATATATATATAATGAGATCCATCTTAATATTAAAACTTCAACTTCTAGCACTGGGTCTCAAATTAAGAACTAATGAGATGCGTGATCTGCTTACAAGCGAGATGCTTTATCTCCAAGCTATGATGTTTACACGAAAAGCGTTGGAATGAAGGTTTTCTTTCCATAATTTAAATCGCAAAAAATGAATAGATGTCACTGAAAAAAATAATTTATTTAAAATAATATTTATTATTTAAAATAATAGACTTTTTTTAAATGTTATGATTTGTCGTGTAATATGAGGTATTCAGCTGTAAGTACACAAAATTCGAAGTATCTGACGAATACAGTTTTGTGTTCGGACTCTGAAAAACTGACAAACAAAAGATACAGACAAATAGGGTTTGTCTGAATAACAAAATCCTAAAAGCAGTGAATTTTGATAAAAAAAATTGACTGGATATTTAATTAAAATTTTAAAAATGTTAAAAAATGTATATATATTTTTAAATCCTACCTCTTTTTTAAGTATTGATATTTTTGCATAATGTTTCTCTTTTTAAGACTTACAAATGTGTATCATATAATACTACGAATGGAATTTTAGATATATTTAATATTCATTTAATAAAACATTTTTACTGATACACTATATAATAAAAAAATAATAAATAAAATCTAATACATCTTCATATACTTCTATTTTTTAAAAAATATATCAAAAAACCCGAAGGCTAATTCCATACGTATAACTGTCATATGTACCATAAAGAATATACTATAAATAAAATCTCTATCTCAAATATAAATATGTTGGAAATTGCACGTCAAGCGTAGAAAATGAAGTGCGTTCGTACTATAAGGAAGTTTAAAAATATTCAGATCTTGGTGTAATAGTATCTAGACACACGGCAGTGTGTTAGCCAAGTTCACTAAGTGAAAAGGCGACACACCGGCCGTGGGTTATATTACATGAAACATTTCGGGCCACATTTCACCCCCTAATAACTTAAATTCTATTTGACCGACACACTTGCAATTTTGCGTGCCATGTAAGACCATCTTCTAATAACCAAATCCTATAAATTAAAAATAAAATCTCTTACAGTTCACCAGAATTTGACGTCCGAAAATCACTATTTGTGTCACTGACTGACTGTCTGATTTCTGACTCACTCACTCATAAAATGTTTGACTACTTCCAGGTGACTTAGAAAGTTGAAATTTGGTGTGGAGGTAGGTTACTGGATGTATAAATTGAAAAAAAAAAAAAAAAAATCAGATATCCCCACATTAAACATTAATGGTTGGTTAGAAGATAAATTATTGGATTACAACGGAAATTTATGGGAATTTCGAGAAACACCAGGAATAGTGCCAAGTTGGCATCACTTTTGGCGAGTAACGGTGCTAATCGCTGAAATTACCGAACTGATCTCAAAAGTAATGGTACCAAAATGATGGAATTCGTCTGGGTTCAAACATAGGCTATATTTTATGTCTATGCCTCTAACCAAAAGAGGTTACAGAAGTAAAAAAAAACATTATAAAAATGTGATTTTTGTGTTACTGAAGGGTCTAGAAACATAAAGGGCCTGGAATACACGAAAAGCGCTCAAATTTTCTATTTTTAAGCAATCTCAGCAAGTAACGAACCGATCTTAAAAGAATTGATAACAAAATGGCGCTGACAGTCCTTGCTCCAAGATGGGCTATACCTTATGTCAATGCCACTAACCGAAAGGGGATGCAAGAGCAAAAAACATTCTAAAAATGCGATGTCTTTGACTGCAGGATCTATAAACATAAAATTTGGCGTGTTAATTACTTATAAGATATAAATAATGATTAAGAACATTTTTTAACTAATATGGAATTCAAAAAGGATGGAAATGCGCGAAAAGCGTTCTAAAAGTTTTCTAAATAGAGATTTTAAAACAATTTCGGGAAGTTAACGAACCGATTTAAAAAATAATGATATCAAAATGATGGTGACAGTCCTTGCTCCAACAAAATTATTGTGAACATTATACCGCCCTGATTTGACAAGGTTATTAATAAACAGGAAACGTGTGATAAAAAAAAGATTCAGACAGTGAATGTCAATGCAATATAATGTTTCAAACGCGCAAGGAAATATAGAAAATGACAACGAAAAACCCACTGCGTAAACGCAGGAAAAAGCTGCAAAATTTATTAATATTAAATAAAGATAATTTAATATTAAGCCTATTTCAAAAAGGAAACAAATACCTACTTATTTGACGAAAAATCATGATATTCCATCGAAAATATAAATGTGAAAGCTTGCCAAGTTCGTTAACGGTTTCGTTAATAAAAGAAGTCAGATCTAACAGCAAAACAAGTTGTTACTTGCTATTCAATAGAGCGACTTGGCAAGTTTTCTCTTATTCAAATTTCTCTATTTAGTTGGTTGATTAGAATTTAAAGTTAATTACTTCTTTAGCTTATTGAATTTAGTCTAGTATGTCATTGGCAATGATCTACCCAATCAAGTATTCGAATAAGTATATCGAAGTTAAGGTATTGATAAACTAAAGAAGTTATTAGCTTTAAATTCTAATCTACCAACTAAATAGAGAAATTTGAAGAAGAGAAAACTTGCCGAGTCGCTCTATTGAATAGCAAGTAACATAACACATCATTTTAAGCAATTGAAGAACATTATGCATGACAAGAGATATCGTTTAAGAACCTTCGAAAGAACTTAGTTTGGTATATTTGTAATGTTTGAATGTATATTTTAATACATACTTCATAGATGCATATCAATTTTATTATGATCGAAAGAGTGTAACACCATTAAAATGTACTTGAAACTATTTTTATCCATTGGCCGTAATGTGACGGAATACTTTTCATTGTCCCTGTAATTAAACTATGCATCCGATTTTTACAAAATTCGAAAAGACTCGACAAAAATAGGGAATAGTTATATACTTTAAATTTCGAATGATTGGGTAGTTTTTGTGCTGTTATAAGCGGACGAACGGTCTGAACGACTCTATGTGTTACAAACTGACATGATTACGAACACACCTAAAAAAGGCCTTAGCATTTTTAAAACAGGAAAGTGGCGAAAATAGGAACATGCAGAAAAAGCTGTTTAAGTTTTAAGTTGTATGGATAATTGTACTGGATGTATTAACAAAATTTATGATAAGTTGTGTAATAATTACTGTATGAATAAAATCGAGATGTTAACATATTCACAAATAACAAGTTTCATTTAATACTACAAACTGGAAATCGACATTTTGAATAATTTTGGGGTAAATTATCTCCTGAATTGTGTTTAGGAAAGTTCAAAGCTATACACTTTAAAAGTAACGTTATTAGAAATATGTCTTTTAAATGAGACCATAATTTTCTAAATACGTGATTTAACTTTAACTAACAGATATTTTTTAGGTATTGCACCAAAATATATCAAATACGTGCTTCTTCTTGTATTACAGATTTCTTTGGCTGCTCTATTCATTCGAATGCCTTTTCGAATAGACAAAACTGAAGATTCCATTTACGCTTCACCTTAGTGATTTTTCTTTATCCCCGCTTTGATAGATTTCATAGTTTCCTATCAATAATGACACAGAAAATGTTTAATTAACTTTGATAATGAGAATATGCGATGGAAATTGAACACTCCTTAAGGCTCCTCTCACCATTAGGCGAAGCGCTCACGAGCGAATGCTATGCCTATGGGAAGATTATTTTCTAATATCTAGTTCGCATTTCAACATTTTTAATTTTTTTCTTTTTTTACATTGGATAGCTGAGGAGCATCTCTACATGGTCCTTTTTTACCTTTTCTATTTTGGCTGTAAATATTTTTTATAAGGGCACTTTCATATTCGAAACCGGTTTTGAAAGTGAAAGTAACTTTATAAAAATATTTGCAGCCAAAATTGAAAAAGTAAAAAAGAAGGGATGTAGAGATGCTCCTCAGATATCCAATATAAAATAAATAAATAAATAAATAAATAAATAAAAATGTTGAAATGCAAACAGATATTAAAAAAACCTCCCCATAAGAATAATATTAGCTCGCGAGCGCTTCATCTGGCGGGATAGGAACCTTAATAAGAGCAGGTCTTCTACAGCCTATATTTATGAAGGGTTTTCTGCTTTTTACATATTTTATTTTTAAACACAAGCAGAATTTTAAAATAATGAATATTTCAGTATTCATTCTATTCAACTCCTTAAAACAATTTTATAAACATCATTTAAAAGTATACTTCACTCATTTGGTAGCAATAACTTTCTTCTACAGTAATATGATGCAGAGCTAGTAGGGAATTGTTATTATTATTATTACTGTTGTTGTTGTTATTATTATTATTATTATTATTATTATTATTATTATTATTATTATTATTATTATTATTATTATAAATATTATTATTATTGTTATTTTCTTGACAGCACATGCACCTGAAATTCACGGAGAGTTGTTATCTTGCTGCGTTTTTTGCATAGAATATGCGACAGTAAGATTTTCCCTTCCCCTCCCCTTGCAAAGAGATAAACATTTTTAAGGACTTCTTTTTTTTTGGATGTTGGAGATTTCCTTTCCTATAAATATTCCAAATATTATTTAAAAATGTAGCATTATAATAGTACGTATTGCAATTCGGTTTTCGTACACAGTGGAAATTTCTACCAATAATGATATTATTATGTATACAGCTTATGTGATGAAAATAAATTTTCGATAGAAAGACATGTTTCTAGACATTGAATGTAATTTTTTTTTTTTTTTTTTTTTGAGGAATCTCTCCATTCTAATAAACATGAATGTAAAAAAAAAAAAAAAAAAAAAAAACACTTTCATTTAAATTCACAAAAATTTAGAAAAAAATTAATGCACTAAAAAGTAGAATCGGAAATTTAATCAAATTAGCCGGCTATTGCCAAGTCGGTTTAATATATGGCAGCCTTTTCTGCCTCCAATTTGACAAAATGCCGCCAAATATGGCACTAATTTGCCAAATTGTTCAAAATTTGGCACTTTTGTAGTAACTTAACTATTAGTTCACTTCTACAATTACTCATTGCTGACACTGATATTGGTTTCTCTAATAAGAAATCAACCATTGTTCTCTCGCCATTGCCCGCCTTAGGGATCGAATTTCAAAAAATCAATGTCCAATTCATGTATTGTCTTCGGGAATACGCATATATTCAAAATTTCATAGCTCTGTGTCATCAAGAAAGAGGGTGAATAAAGTATCTCAAGATTTGACTCCATACACAAACATAATTGCAACAGTGTTCGCAGCATTCTTAAATATTTATACATTTTCTACCGCTATTGCAAATAAAAATTCGGTACTGCTCTGTTATCCCGTCGACCAATTTCGCCAAATTATACAAATCGCCAAACTAATAGCCAAAATTATACATATCGACATAATTTTTATTTTAAATAACGAAAAGACAAATAATTAGTAGAATATTAGTAATAAAAATACAAATAAAAAGTCGAAATAAAAATCACTTAATGACATTTTAAACAGATGAATCGTATTTAATGTCATTGAATGTGACATTCACGATCATCCATTATTGGCATTCAATCTTATAGTTTGGCGATAATTTTTTGGTCGACGGGATAACATCATAAGTACCGAAAATTCTTCATGACAAATTTAATTAACATAGGCAGCAGAAGTTTAGCCCTTACCGGCACGGGCAAATTCTGTTAGTAAAATGAGAAATTATCGACTGGCACCGGAATTTACAGACGACTTTTTTAGAAATTAAGAATCCCTTAATTTAAGCTTTCATTGTAAAAGCAAAATTTTATTAAAATATTATTGGTGCCGATTGCAAGTTTGAAATTAAAACTGGGTATCCCCGATTGGACACAATGTGCTGGAAAGGGTTAAAAGAAAGAATATCATTTAAAAACAACTAACTGCAAAAATTTTAGGAACGCTGCGAGCCTTGTTGTGAGTTAAACGAAAGCATCTAAAAGACAGTAACTAGCGATGCTGCTGTCGCTGTTAAAAATGAATTTTTTGGTACCGGTGGTTTTCTTCGACTTATATTAAGAAGACTGTTGCATTAAAAAAAAAAAAAATAACATGATATCAAAAAAAGTGTTCGATAAAAATTCTCAAGTGTGCAATTTTTAAATCGAAAAATTATTTCAAGAGCTATTTAAACCTTTCATGGGCAGTGAGATATAAATGACTTACTTAATTTAAATTATCAAATGCAACAATGGCAGCAAAATTTTTAAACATAATTTTACACTTGTAATGTTTATAGGGACAAAAATTTTGCATAGAAGTTTAACCATCTTTCACACGGATATAATTAAAAGGTTTGTGGTGGCCAGTGTGCAATTGCTATTTAATTTGACTAATTCTTCATGGATTTAAAATTTTTTTAACTTAAAATTTAATTATTTGAATGGAGATTTATTTGATTTTTCGAAAAAATAGTTTTTAATATCGTTGCCAAAATGTGAAATCGCTCGAATAATAATATTTCATTTAAAAAAAAAGATGTATTTGGACATGAATAAAAGAATGAGAAAGAAGGCTTTAAAAATAATAAGTAAATGGTGACGTGTTAAAAGCAGTAAATGAGGAAAATTACACGATTAAAAATGTATTTAGACTTGAATATTTAAAAAAAATTGTAAAATAATACAAATTAAATACTCTAAATTTCGAGATATAGATTTGACGATCAAAATAATCGCCAAATTCGTAGCCAAGGTTGATTATTCAACGTAAAAAAAAAAAAAAAAAAAAAAAAAAAAGTTGGAAATTGCACGTGAACGTAGCAAATGAGGTGCGTTTGTACAATAACGAAGTTTTATAACTATTCAGATCTTGCTGATATAGTAGAGCGTACTTCGGATACAGTATAGTAGCCGAAATCTTTGTGTCTCTGTAAATATGCAGGAAGTAATTTTTATTACACCTCAGCAACGTATATCTTATTCATAAAATGTGAAATAGTTGAATATAGTTAAAACACACCCCAAACAATGTTTCCCGTATAGCATTATGTAGTGGTATACTTTTGTGTGGCCCTGTAATTTAACAATAAAAATTATTTGCATCACAGATTGTATGGAATGCATATTTTAGTATATATTTCATAGATTCATGCCAATTCTATTATGTTCGAATGATTGTAACATCATAAAAATGCATTTAAACTTTTTCCCCATTCACCGTAATGTAATGGAATACCTTTGATTGTCCCTGTAAATGATCTATGCATCCGACTTTCATAACATTTGAAATGACTCGACAAAATTGCGTAATAATTATATGTTTTAAATTTCAAGCGATTAAAATGCATTTTAAACTTTTTTCTTCATTGACCGTAATGTAACGGAATCCTTTTGATTGTCCCTGTAATTGATCTATACATCCGATTGTCATAACATTTGAAATGACTCGATAAAATTACGCAATAATTATATGTTTTAAACTTCAAACGGTTAAAATGCATTTGAGCCTTTTTTCCCCATTGACCGTAATATAACAGAATCCTTTTGATTGTCCCTGTAATTGATCTATGCATCCGATTTTCATAAAATTTGAAATGACTCGACAAAATTATGTTATAATTATGTATTTTAAATTTCAAGCGATTCGGTTGGGTAGTTTTTGCGTTGTTATATGCGGACAGACAGACGGACTGAGCGACAACAATAGGTGCTATGTATTTACATAATTACGAACGCACCTAAAAAGGGGGGGGGGTTGCAGTTCATTATTGGATTAAAAAAAATTTGGGATCATTTGCAATTATTACTATTAAGATTTTCATTGTTATATTTAATTTTGATTGTTGTTTGAGAAATTGTGTGTCTTTCCTTCTTTTTAATGATCAAATTAAAATTCAAAATTGAGATTCCATTATTGAAAATTCTAGATTTAATTTAAAACTAGTTTTGTTGAAAGCCTAACAATGCATGAAAACAATAAAAATGTAAACTTAGATTATTTCATCAATAAATAAAAGCAATGTTCTTTTCTTTGCATTTCGAAAAGCGATTAACTATTACTGAATGCTAACGTGTGACTAATTATTAATATACACTTGATTTTATTTGATACTTTTTTTTTAACTTATTTTATTTCTAAATATTTGACTTAATAACGTCGTTGAATATGAAGTGGCATCGAAATCTCAAAAATAGGATTTCAAAATTTTTGTAAGTATTGTACAAAACAAATTTTTCATTATTGATAATTTTATCTTGTCGTACGGAGAGTTTTTAAATGAATATCGGGGTTTTAACGCTTGGTAGTATTTATTGCTTAAAGCATAAAATTATACTTAATATATAAAATGAAAGAGCAATTCAAACAGTTTTACCTACAAGCTTGCAATCTGTAAACCGTGTACACTGTTTTATATTAAATTGAAAAAAAGTTCACATAAAATAATTCAATTTTTTTCATAGATTGATTTTTTGTAGGGTAGCTTTTCTTTGGAAAACTTGAAATTGATTTTGATAATATTGCATTTTTTGAAACAAAGTGTAACATATTAATCTGGTATGAACATCGTCATCCTTGTCACTTACAAGGAAAGTCTACCTAACGTGCATAAAATCTAAAAGAAAATTACAGAATGCTCTTCTCACGGACATTTTTATTACAAAGATTTTGTCATATTCATTTATACGTATCGATAAGGAAATTTAACGATCATTTTATATGGTTTAAAATAAATTTTAATGTACTAAAAGTGCTTCAAAATCAAAATTAAATTCAGATTCTTAACACTGTCAATTTGACTCCGATATTGTTTGTGTCGGAGACAACAAGGCAGTAATATTGTTACCATAGAAACGGCTTATTTAATATTGAAATATGTAAGAAGATAAGACTCAATCAGACTGATAATTTTTTTAATTCACTTAAAGCTTATCCAGCTAGTAAAACTGGATAAAATTAAATAACTTAAAAAAAAACACAACTAGTATACATTCTAGAAACTGATAGAACAAATAATAAATTGTTTCTTTGTTTAAATTTATATTTAATATACGTTGAGTAAATATAATTTTATTATATTTACTCAACTTATTTTATTAACACTTAAGTAGTTTCAATAAAATTACATTTTAAACTATTCGGAGTATCAACCGGAAAGACGTTAGATGTAAATTTTATTACACAGTGCTCATTTTATGTACCACTAATATTTGAAAATTTATCCAATATTCCTTTTTTTTTACAGTGGCATCCGTGATTCCAGATCCAGAAACCAAAATAGAAACAGCGTAAACGAAGATGCTACTGCTCACAACTCAATATCAAATAATATCGAAGAAAGAATAGGCGAATCAATACAGATTAATCCACCACATAGAGTAGAACAAAACGAAAGAATCCATAGCAATAGTGTTTTTCCAATAGGAGCTTCAATTGCCCAAGGAAGTGGAGTTCTTAACGGTCACAGTCTCATTGCTCAAAGAAAATTTAATTCAAAACATAGAATACAAGATGATTATCCTGAATCACTCAACCCCTTCACAACTGAATGCAGTCCGGAAATAGATACACACTATCCGAATGCATTAAACCCCTTTGAGGGTGAAGAAATAGTAGTTAATAACCACAACAATTCTACTGAAAACATCAACGCTGAAGTTGAAAGAGAAAATAATGATACCTATCCAGCTTTCTTGAATCCTTTTGATGACATCCAAGATGAAATAAGCCAGAACGAACCTTCTCAAAGTTTCAGCCCAGATAATGATAGAAGTCCTGCTGTTGAAAGCGGAATTATTGAAGATAATAACCCTGATTCACAGCGCACAGTTTCCATTAAAAATATTAATTGCAAAGATCATAAAGTTCCTTCCAATGATAAAAATCCTGTAGAAACTCCTCGTTACAGCTCTGAAAACAGCTTTGTATTAACAGGTGCAAATAATTTACCGAAAATTCGCAGATATCGAAAAAAGTATCCCGCACCCAAACCTCCTCAATCAACATGCCATATTGAAAAAGAAGCGAAGGTAATTATTAAGTCACCAAAACGAGAATCTGATTTGAAAGAAGAACAAAAATTTGAACAAAGCTTAAAGAATACAAGAGCTCTTTCGTCTCCAGGTCATAAACATTTTACTAACTTTGCCTCAATATCTGCAGAATCTCCTTCTATAGAACCACAGTATCGAGAAGAAAACGAAAAAAAGGATTGCAATTCTAAAGTCAAATATGCAGGCGCTAATATCAATAGATCTTTAAAAAATTCAATAAACAGAGCACAAATCAGCTTAAGTGAGAATGATATTTGTTCAAAAAAGTCAGAATATTCTATTAAAATGCTACCTTCATCAAAATTACAACATTCGAATTCTTCTCCTGATCTGATAAGTGAAGCAAAAGTGTTTAATGCAATAGTTATGGAAAAGAAAAAGAAATTTCAGGATGTAGTGAAGAATATTAAACAGAAATCACCCTTAATTGCAGTTTCAACTTTACCACAAGAAACAACAGGAAAAACTGAAATAAAGGTTCCTATAATTCCAGTTTCAGTAAAATCAAGTCACGAACCAATAATAAAAGTTCATAGAAGAGCTCCACCTATACCAAATATAAAGATATCTCGCCAGCAATCAATAGTTTCATCTGCACCACAACCTGAAATATCTGAAAATATTAAGACTCGAGCACTTCCAGTTTCAAAAGGATCAAATCAAGAATCAACAGTAAAAATTCACAGAAGAGCACCACCACATCCTCCAGCAGTAAACCTGTCTAACGTCAAAGAAACACAAGTTCCCCAGAAAACACGGATGCGTAAGCTCCAAAAATTCTTCACAAACATTTTTATGAAAAATTAATTGACATCTTTGTGAAAAAGCATGCCACGATTCTGACGTTTCGTAAAGCCAACTGTGACTTTTTTCCAAAGCCAACTGAGACTTTCTAAAGCCGGTTGTGACTTTTATTTAAGCCCACTGTGACTTTTCGCAAAGCCAACTGAGACTTTTACTAAAGCCGGTTGTGACTTTCAGTAAAGCCAGTTGTGGTTTTTTACTAAAGCCAGTTGGGACTTTACCTAAAACCGACTATGTCATTTCATAAAGCCAATTGTGACTTTTGCCAAAGTCAATTGTGACTTTTTAAAAACAGATTGTGATTTTTCTTCAAACCAGTTGTGACATTTTCTTCAAGACAATTGTGACTTTTTGTATACCCGAATGTGACTTTATTCCATGTTCAGCTTCTTCGTTCCATCTTCTTGAGTCCGTTTAACATCATAGCATCTCCAGCTGCTTTCCTAACATCTTGAAAGTCATCGCCATCAAACAAGGAGTACGTCCCATACCATCAGGGGCGTGGGAAGGAAGGTGGGTCCAAGGGAGTCAATCGTAGCCTGCCTCCAAGTGGTGCTCCCGGTCAACATTTTTGCAGTTAGCAGGAATGGCTAAAAGGTTACAAGTGAAAATTTCTTTCTCTGAGAAGATATACGTTATTGGAGGGATATACTTTATTGAAGAATTATTCATTATATTCTGAATATTTTTGTATTTGTAATTTAACACAATGAATTTCGGAAAAACAATTTTCGCTGTTAAGAATGTTGAATTTATCTGTTATAAATAATTATACTTGAAATTTTGAATTAAAGTGTGTAAAAATAATTATATTTTTAATGATAATTTAAATAAATATATCTTGTTTGTCAAGTTTTTTAATCTCTTTTTCTTTCCGTCTTTAATTATTTTGGATGATTTGTATTTATTCGAGTCTTTTAAAAACGGATTAAAAAAGAATATCTAGTAAAGCAACACTTTCGTATTGTCCCTCGTGCTAGGGCAGATTTTTTCACTAAAGTTAAAGAAATCGTTAAAGATTGCTATTTTTTGTTATTATAATTACGTTAAATTTAGTGTTATAAACGTGGTTCGTTTACATGTCTTAAATTTGTATTTTATTATTATTAATATTATTATTTTACTGGTTGATATTAATACTGAATGATATGAATACTTGTGATGATTTTATGAATTGATAAAGTTCAAATTACATTATGGAATATAATGCAGAAAAAAATCCTTAAATATTTAAATACCAACACGTTAATCTTTTGTTTCGTCAGTCTCCAAGTGACAGTATTAGATGTAAAAAAATCATGCTTGAAATAATGAAAAGTGAATGAATAGCAATTCAGTTTTCAAAGAAACTGTGATATAATTTTCAAACAAATTGCATTTGAATTTTCTATTTTATTTGACTGTATAAAAATTAAAAATTTGCTTATAAAATATTTAAGATCGCGCAATAAAAGTAAAGAAAAGTTAAATTTAATTATATGTTATTGGTAATGTGTCATTCGTAAAATGACGTGAGGACTTAGGCAAAGATAACTAACTCTGTCTCTTCTAATATAAATATATAGATAATAGCATTCTTATTCATAAATTGTAATTTTTTTAAAATTAAATTAAGGATATGAGGGAGAAAAGTTTTAATTTGTAAACGGAATAATAAAAAAATATGAAAAAAGAAATTGAGTACCTTTCAGTTTTGAAAATGTCCTAAAGTATAGTGGAGTAAAAATAATATGATTCATGTTTTATCTAGAAAGTAAAATTTAGCACCGTACCCATTACTCGGCATACTCAGTCAATTTGTCATATACACGGTATTTAGCCAACACCGAGTAATTGTAAGAATTTAATTTGTTAAGTCTTATTATCATTACTGAAGACAAAGGAATTTAGAACAGTTTTGTAAACGTTAATAAAATATAAATGTATAATACAGGCAAATCTTCGAAAAAACTGTTTACTTAGCATATAAAAATATGTCTGTAAAATAGCAATTCCCAAACTTTATTAGTACCCGACCCACCATTTAAAAAAAATAATAAATAAATAAAAAATTCGTGACCCACTTCGCAATCTACCTAATACGAGGATGTATCTAATCTCAGTGTTGAAATTTTGTATGAGCTCTAGAAGCTATCGTCTATCCTATTCAATGGAAAAGGCGAAATTTTGTTACGAAGCATAAACTATTAATAATAAAAGTAATAAATAAAATAAAAAATAAAAAGGTTTCAATTGGTAATTTTAATGTGTGTAAGTTGAATAATAATTAAAACAGCAAATATAACGAAAAGTACGTTTCATTACTATCAGATCACAAATTCACAATCCAGAGAGATTTCTCGCACTTCTGTTGTATGTAGGGAGTTGCAGAGCTAATGAAATAGTATTGTTTGTGCAGTGGCAGTGAGAGTTTGTAGGCAGGGGCAGTGGTGTTGTGCAGGGGTGTAGTTGTAAAAATAACAGAGGATATACTCTCTAAGCAGAAGGTATACGCTCAAGGCAAAGGGTATATGACGACCCCAGAAACAAGGGGTACAAATGACAAAATGTTGATTTGGAGTAAATTGAATTTAAAGATAATTGATGTTAAATTGGAACATCAATAACAATTGACTAAATTGAAACAGGAAACATCTGCTTGTTGCATTCTAATCTTTGAACTCTCATTTCAATAACTATTAAAAAAATAGAGTACAATTTTCTTTAAATGTATAATTAATCAATATTGTTTATTTTTCGAAAAAAGTGGTTTATCTCTATAACTTAGCAAATAATCAGAAAATTACCTATATCTCTTTACCTGAAATGAAAAAAGCATATTTCCAGATACCCTGTGCACTTAACTCAATTTTTTCAATTTTGTCACTTATACTTCTTGGCTTCTGGGCTCCTCATATGTACCCTAGAGTGAGTATATTATGGCTTTCTTAAGAAACAGACGGTATACGGTGTTCCTTTAAAAAATATATTCTGCACAATCTGTGATGCAAAGAATATTTATTATTAATTTAAAGGGCCACACAAAAAGCATTCCACTACATAATATCATCGGGGAAAACATTGTTTGGGATGTATTTTAATTACATTAAACTATTTCACATTTTATGAAATTGATACATATTTCTGTAGTTTCCTTGAAGTTAGTTCTTGCATAATATAAAGCAGATCGTATTTACAGGGTCACATAAAAGATTTCGGATAATACTCTGTATCCGAAGTACTCCATACTATGACACCAAGATCTGAATATTTTTAAAACTTCGTTATAGCGCGTACACACTTCATTTGCTACGCTCACGGGCAATTTCCGACTTATTTAAAAATCCTGTTGTTAAAGCAGTTAAAAAAAAAAAAATACTGCGCGTCTTTTTTGTCGTTTATCAAAAAGCTAATTTGTAAAACGTTAGTTTAAGAGATAAAGTTCCAGTTAGAAAAATATTCAAATTTTGTTCTGTATCATTGTTGAGTTTGGTAAATGGATGGAAACGCTTTTTGTTTCGTTCCATCTAAGAGGCCAAAAGTATAGTGGGAATAAATACATCGTGTTGAATGCGGGCCAGCAAAACACCCACAAAGACATGACAAAAAAAATATCTTGATTGCACTTCACTAAGATTTCTTAATAATAATAAATCAAAAACTTGAGAAAAAATGAAATAAAATAGAAATATGTTTCCTGTAACTTGAAGATTGATGACTGAGACAAAATGAAGAATAATCACTGGAGACGATATTAAAATTTAAAGAATGAACTTTATTTATTTATTTTATTTTTATGAAAAAAAAATGAAGATATGGTTGCTTTTCTTATAATTTTTTTATGAATCACTTAGTAAATGAGATCTATCTTAATATTATAGATCATACAAAACATATGTGACATCTTCATCATAAAAAGGAACATTGAATTTGATGAGCACTCTCTAAAAAAAATGACTAAATCATTTTCAACACAGAAAACAACATCTTGACAATTTAAAAGGATGTAAACAGAAAATAAACCTCTTCTTGTGAGGATGCCGTCACAATGAGATTACATTTTTTAAAAATCTTCAAAATCGAAAAAACTTCTTTTTTTTTGCGAGAACAATATTCTAGCATAGCTCCATACGATACTTTCGAATAAAATACCTGGACCACTAGCTACAACTCCACGAAAGAGGGCGGTCGTCTAATAGTCAAAAATATTGATAAGTATAAATAAAACAATACATTTTTCTTCATAAAATTTTCACGAAATAATCTTCGTAAAGAATAAAATGGCAAACAAAATTTGAAGAACCGTAGCAAACACATTCTCGTATCACTAAAAACCATCTCTACCTCCGCTCTCAACTCCCAATAGTCAACTGACTACCGGCCGTCTCTAAGGGCAGGGCAAAGAGAAAGGGTTGCTGTAATATCGCAACTCGCCAAGTTGGCAAAGTTAGAACGGGCGAAGCGAGAGGGAAAAGCCAAGCTACGAACAAATACAAGGGGAAATATGAATTTAATAGCATCAATATGATAGTATTTTTAAAGAAGCAAAGCCAAAAAGGTGGCCAGGAATTTAACTGCTTAAATCACGTCATCAGTAGAATTTAATATCATAGGCCAAGGGGAGGGTTTATTTTAACGGAAGTAACCGCCTCAGAGAATTTTGGCGAACCTTCTAGAAGAATTTAAACCGGAAGGAATGAATTCGAAAAACATTTTACCGTTTTAGAATATTCGAAATGTTACGTACGGAAGAAATATTTACAGGAGAAGGCATCAAAAGAGACGAAATCGAAATAATATTTAAAATGAGAACATTAATGAAAAAATGAATGATGGCTAATAAAATAGTTGATACAATTAAATTAAAATAAAATATGGCAGGGGTTTACGAGTAACCACCACAATCATATAAAAATCTATTTTAAAATAGCTGCTTTTTAAGTCGTTAAAAAATTCAGTTTTTTCCATGAAAAAAAGATTTTTTTTTTCTTCTATGACCAAAATTTACTGAGTTATGATTCTGGCAATTTAATAAATCTTCAGTATTTCAGTCACCAAAAACGAAAAAAAACGCGTTTTTAGGTGCGTTCGTAAATATGCAAATACGTAGCACCTATTTTTGTCGTTCAGTCCGTCCGTCTGTCTGTCCGTCTGTCTGTCTGTCCGTCTGTCCGTCTGTACGCATATAGCAACGCAAAAACTACCCAACCGAATCGTTTAAAATTTAAAATACATAATTATTACATAATTTTGTCGAGTCATTTCAAGTTTTATGAAAATCGGATGTATCGATCAATTACAGGGACAATCAAAAGTATTCCGTTACATTACGGTCAATGGGGAAAAAAGTTTCAAAGGCATTCTAATCGTTTCAAATTTAAAATACATAACTATTACCTAATTTTGTCGAGTAATTTCAAATTTTATCAAAGTCGGATGCATAGTTCAGTTACAGGGGCAATCAAAAGTATCCCGTTACATTACTGTCAATGGGGGAAAATGCTTCAGATGCATTTTAATGGTGTTACACTCATTCGAACACAATAAAATGCATATGTATCTATAAAGGACATAGTATATATACATTTTGCACAATCTGTGGTGCAAAGAACATTTGTTATTGATTTACAAGGTCACACAAAAGTGTTCCATTACATAATGGTATAGGGAGAACATTATTTGGTGCGCATTTTAATTGTAATTAACTATTTACTATTTTATGAGATTGATATATGGGAGTGATATTTTAAAACTTTGTTATCATACGAACGCACCTCGGTTGCTACGCTTTACGTGCAATTTCCAACTTGTTAGTATTGTATTAATTGCTTAATAAATTGCATTTGATTAAAAATGTATATGTAATATTTTTATGTTATTGGATTCGCTTTGGGTATGCGTAGATAAATATGGCCGTAATGAAGTCGAGAACCAAATTTAATCTTTTTAACAAATTGTATTGATAAGGGAGTCCGGGACACATAAACCTTAAAATTAAAAAAAAAAAAAAGAAAGAAAGAAAAAAGAAAAGAAAAGAAAGAAAGAAAAAGAAAAATTATAGCATTAAAATTTTCATTTTTTTTTCTGCTTAAAATGATGTTTAAATCACGTAACTATCTTAAGTAGAACAGGAAACTTTTTTTTTTATTTTGTTTTGTTTTCAAAATCTAGCTTTCAAACAATGGCTGTCATGGAACGATTTCTTGTGAGAAATGCGATTTTCGTCATGATGGGTTTTTTCGCCAATTCTTGCATTTAAATTTTTATAAGTCAAGATTCGTAGAAGATACATGGCTGAAACTTGGAACATGTCTTTTTCGATTGTTTTACTTTAATTTTGATTCAACAAATTTGAAAAAAAATATTTACTTTTGAAAATATGATTTTTTTTAAAAAGTTGCATCATTTTTCTTTTTAATTTTGACCTTAAATATTTTTTATTTTTATTTAAATTACTATTTTAAGAATTCTGAATAAAAATGTAAACTTACATATTTCTGTTTATTTGTTTGAAAAAAAAAATGAAATTCTACAAATAATATTTCGAGCTATGACAATTTTAAATTACACCATTTTTTTCGCAAATTTTAAATTTTAAATTAAAAAAAATCCTGAGAAGTTTTATCATATGATTTTGTTTAACAAATCATATGGTTAAATATCACAAAAAAAATTAAATTTTAAATCAATAAATAAAAATTATTTTAAAATGTGTCTCCGACTCCCTTAATACTGCGTTTATTTTTATAGATGATGTCTCTTTTTTATCATTTACCAAAAGATAAATTTTAAATCTTAAGTTTTAAAAGTATAATTCCAATTGCAAAAATGTTTCAAATTTTGTTATGCGTCCTTTAAAATATTTCGCTTTCTTCCAACAAGTAAAACAGAAAAAAATAGTCTTCTATTGCTAAAACATACTAAGTTATAATATTTAGAATTAAAAAAAAAATTAACGTTCTAATTACCTTAACTGGCAAAGCATATTTTTAGTGCTTGAAAAGCTGAAAATGAATTAAATTAAAAGTATCGTAACTAGGTAAGTTTTGTCTTGTAAAAATAAAGTTTTTAACTAAAACTTGATTTTAATGGTGTAGATCCGCGGTTCCCAAACTTTCTTGGTACGCGACCCACCTTTCAGAGAAAAGAATTTTTGCGACCTACCTTTCAGTAAGGAAAACTTTCACGACCCATCCAAGATAAAGTTGTATATCAGTATAGCAATTTCGGTACGATCCCAATACGCTCGGCTATCCTATCCTACGAAAAACGCGAATTTTCGTACGGAAGATACATTATCAACAACAACAAGAATCGGTAATCTCAATGTGTACATAGTGATTAAAACAATGCACAAGCTACAAAGATAGTTAAAAATACGTTTAATTATTATGAAAGCATAACTTTATAATTAATGAGCTTTCTGGTACTGATGTTTACCAATGTGGGAACATATATTAATACGCAGTTTGTCTTAGTACTTGTCTTCCAAAAACAGCAAACTAGAAAAAGCATGTTCTCATAAGTACGAAGTATTGAATTTCATCAAGGACCTCAAAGCTGATTTAAATATTTCTGGATATTCTGTTCGTATGTCAATCCTGTTGAAATTGTGATATCTTTTTAAACAGATGAAATAAAAGATATATTTTGATGACAAACCTCGATTGTTCCACGACCCACCAAAACAACTGCTGCGGCCCACCAGTGGGTCGCGACCCATAGATTGGAAACCGCTGGTGTAGATCCATCTCAGAAAAAACTAGCGTCTATACTTACATCCCAAAATTATTTCAAATATTTTGTTTAAAGGGTTTCTAATTAAAACATCTGTTGACAGCATACTTAGCGAGGAGTTATACGTTACAAAAATTACAGACTGTTGGAACCTGTAACTCTAGCAAGACTGGAACGATGCAATCCAACCCGCTAACCAAATACAAAGGTCTTTCCAAAAGCAACTCTATATCCCAACTCTATCTCTATCAGGATCAGGAGACTTACATGACATCGACAGACAAAAGGGTTGAATGTTGAATACGCCTCTGTAGTATTGAATCGGCTGCATAATCATGTTAGCTGCCAATTTCTACAAATCTTGGTCAATACACTATATTGCCATTGATTATGGGACACTTGCGATTTTAGACATTTTATTAAATATCTAGAAAAATACATTAGGAATCATCTCGAAACTCTTAGTGTATAAATATAATAGTATACGTCATACATCTCCGTGAAGATTTTTTACCGAAACTCCATAGGGGACCGTCAACAAATTAAAAAAGATTGAATATCTTTTGAATAACCCTGTCAAAACTAATGTAGCAAAAGCGCTCAAACTCTAGATTGTGATTGAATGCCTTATTGTAATACACTGTGTTCATTTTTATGCAAATAGCATGCATACTCGCAGAGTAATTAAGGTTTTTATAAAAATGGCCCCAAATTTTTCTAAGTTTTTCTCTTATAATTTTCAGAGTTCTTAATATAAAATAATATTTTTTTCAGAAAATATGACAAACAGCATTGCACACAGTACCCTGTAATCGGAATTAAAAAATAATAAAAATTGTACGAAAAATGAGTAGGTTTACTAAATAATATTTTACTGCGCATGCGTCAAAGATATCAAAATTTCATTTGCATATTATGTTAGCTAAATGTATAGAGCAACTTTTGTAAAAGTCTCAAAATTATAGCTTGAAAATTCTGAAAGTAATCGTCTATAGAAAAAGGACAAAATCCGTTGTTTCCAAAATGAAGCAAAAAAATGAGGGATTTTATCCAAAAGTTGTCGTAACATCCCGTGTTGTGTATTCTACATTGACACTAATCAATGAATATATGGATACAACCCCTCTTGTTTTTGCTTCATTTTGAGAATAACGGATTTTCAATTTATTCAATTGACGATTATTTTCAGAATTTTCAAGTTATGATTTTGTGACTTTCACAAAAGTTGCTCTATACATTTAGCTAACATAATATGCAAATGAAATTTTGATATCGTTGACGCATGCGCAGTAAAAAATTATTTAGTAAACCAACTCATTTTGTATACAATTTTCATTATTTTTTAATTCTGATTACAGGGTACTATGTGCAATGTTTGTCATATTTTCTGAAAAAAATATTATTTTATATTAAGAACTCTGAAAATTATAAGGGAAAAACTTAGAAAAATTTGGGGCCATTTTTATAAAAACCTTAATTACTCTGCGAGTATGCATGCTATTTGCATAAAAATGAACACAGTGTATTACAATAAGACATTCAATCATAATCTAGAGTTTGAGCGCTTTTGCTACATTAGTTTTGACAGGGTTATTCAAAAGATATTCATTCTTTTTTAATTTGTTGACGGTCCCCTATGGAGTTTCAGAAAAAAATCTTCATGGAGATGTATGACGTATACTATTATATTTATACACTAAGAGATTCGAGATGATTCCTAATGTATTTTTCTAGATATTTAGTAAAATGTCTAAAATCGCAAGTGTCCCATAATCAATGGCAATATAGTGTATAAATCCACGTTTCGCAATTTGCTTCATAGTAATCAAGTTTAAATAATGTTCGATTAAATTTTCCGGTGTGAGTTTTAAGTTAAAATCCCAATATCTTTTTTACAGTTCTTATTAGCGATGGGCACTATTTAACTTATCAGGATAAATAGCACTGTTGATATGCTAAAACTTAATATTGCATTAATAATTATTGAAAAGTTCTTATTAATTACTACATAACATATGCTTTTAAATGGCAGCGTGTTCGTTCACTTGCTTTAGTCAATATTTTAATTTGGTGTATCCAAAATAGAGCAATATTCTCTAAAAAACACCCTCAAATGTTTCTTTTGAGACTTATGCGCCTAACTGGTTCCTATTTCACCCCCTTGTTACGAGAAACTTTTTTAGGTGAGTAGAGCTAAAAGTTTTTTTTTTCATTTTTGTGTGTGTTATATCAATTCTTACAGCACTAATTAAATAGTTTATCGACTTGGTGCCTTTTTTTTAGTTTACAACTATCACACACTGGCTCCAAATCTGATAGCGTAACGTAGAGCATAAATGAAACACTGAATCTATTAATAGATTAAGAAAACATATGAAATTTTGTAATAAAAAGTTCATGCTTGACTTGACAAGTTTTCTGCTCATGAATCTTATAAATACACCGAAGAGCCATTGCAAAGACCACCTGTTTAATACGGCTAGAACCACTTTTCGCCCTTCAAGGCGCCAACAACTGCCTTTGTATCAACTCGACAAACTTCTTAAAGTACTATTATACGAGCGGTCGAAGTCGCTTCAAATTCCAGGCGTTCCCATTTAATCATTTGCGTAAATAAGGGTTAGGTTCCCAAATAAGGAAAGGGCATGTTTACAAATAAACACTTCTGTCAACCAATCTACCGCTACATTTTTTGTCATAGGAGGTCATTGTAGGACATTTTTAGTCATTGTAGGACATTTTTAGTCATTGTAGGAATCATCTTGACGGCGTAGCCCAATCATATCATACTTACTTATGCAATTGCAAACTTCGACCAATCAAATTCCCGGAGTTCATCCATATAGTGTCAGTCGTTAACGAACGGACTGGTTTTTCTCCCTTATCCACAGTAATTCGTCCACAGTGACGTCAGCTGCCCTTTCCTTATAGTGCTATTACACGTGTGGTCGAAGCCGCTTCAAATAGCAGGCGTCTCCATGTTATCCTATGGGGCCTGGGTAGTCGCTTGGAGAGAGCGTGTTTCTCTGGTATCGGAGCATCTTTGACTCCTAGAACAAAGCGAGTTGCTAGTAAGAGCCAATCAAATACTTCGAAATCCAAATGAAGGTAAAGCCTCTTCTCGAACAGCCAATGAAATGCTTAGAAAACGAAAAAACTCAGGCGATTTTTGTCGCTTGCTATTTTTACGTGTAATAGCACTTTTAGAAAGACCCCCTCCTAGGCCATTCCACCTCTTTCGGGCCTATATCCCACGTGTAGATAATCGACCGGCGTAAAATAAACTAAATAAACCAAACCCATGTAATTCTATGGCACCAGGGGAGTCACTTGGAAAGCTCGCGACTCCCTTGTGTCGGAGCGTCTTTGACGCCTGAAACGAAGCGAGTCGCCAGTAAGAGCTAATCGAGTGCTCGGAAATCCAAATGATGGTAAAGCCTCTTCTCGAACAGCCAATGAAATGCTTAAAGCGCTATTACACGAGGTGTCAAAGTCACTTCAAATTCTAGGCGTCTTCCATGTAATCTTATGGCACGAGGGGAATCGCATGGAAAGCGCGCGACTCCCTTGCAGCCAATAGGATAACATGGAGAACAACATGAACTTACAATGTAATTTACAAAAAAAAAAAAAAAAAAAAAAAAAAAAAAATTGTGAATGCGAACAAAGATGTTCCAATAAAATGAAGACAATCACTGCGAATATTATCATATGCTGTTATAATTCGTAAATCAATATCAAACAGGATTCTCAAGGCTGATAAAGTGTTGGAACGTATTTTTTCCACCATTAAGCCTAGTCTAATAGAAACAAGTAAGAAAAATCATGCGTTAAGCATTGACTATGAAGCACTTTCCAACATTTCTTGAAATCTTCTACAAAACTTCGTGAATTAGGGAAGTAAGGGTATATATCCAAATATATATTCCGATACTTCTGAACAGCCTTGTATTTGATTTGTCAGTTGACATACATATTATATAATGGGAAAATTTAGTTTAACAAGAAAAAGCTTAAAATTTCTTGTTGAGCAATTTGTACTAATAAATGGGAAGCATACTTGAGAACTTTTGTTCAGTTCTGTAATTTAGTTTTTAGCTTTATTACACATCAGTAAGAAGCTAAAATTCATTTTAAACTAAAACACTCTTAAAACAACTGAAATCACATTGTTATAAATTATCATTCATAGGTGTCCATGTACACAATTCTTTGCGTGGCCCTGTATATCATTTTATCTATATTCTGCAAACATTTCTTTGTAAATTGAATGCAGTTCAGCGTGAAAATGTATATCTTAACCACCTTTAAGTAATTTACGCTCATACTCAGTAATGTTGACGAGCTCTTTTGGCTAGCCCTGTATATCAACTATAACATTTATACATACCGTTATAATGTACAAACATTTAGTGAAAATTAAATGCGTATATCATAATTAAAATGTATTACATCCATCCATCAGCCATCATCGGAAACATATGGCTCGGAAGGAATATACTATTTGAAATCTTTTGTGTGTCCCTGTAAATGCAAAGTACTTCATATTATGCAAGACAATATCGTATAATTTATATTAAGCCTCAGTGATATATATCAATCTTGTTATACATGAAACAGTTTAATATATTTTTTAAATGTCGCACACTAGTTCCCCCCCCCTCCTTTACCATTATCATTGGAATTCTTTTGTGTGGCCCTGTAAATGAATATTAGCTATATTTTCACCGCATACTTTATAGAATGCATATTTTAGTGCAGCTCTTAAATGCGTGTAAATTTTAATATTTTTGACAGGGTGTAACATCTTTAAAATACCTTTGAAACGATTTTTCCCCATATGCCATAATGTAATAGAAATTTTTTTACTCTCCCTGTAAATAAACTAATCATGATAGAAACTTCATTTTCTATAGGGTTCGTGCTAGGGTAAACGTCAATAACATACAAAAATTTCAGGCAATTCGAGTAAATTTACAGAAGTTAGAGTGCGGACAGACGGATAGACTGACAAACGGACAGACAAATCAAATGCATAAGCACTTTTCAAACAATGCATAAACACTTTTCAAACTTTTGGAAAGTGTTATAACCGTTAAAATTCATTTGAAACGATTTTTCCCCATAGGCGGTAATGTAATGGAAAACTTTTGACTGTCCCTGTAAATAAATTAATCATGGTAGAAACTTCATTTTCAATAGGGTTCGTGCTAGAGTAAACCTTAATACTAACGTCCAAAAATTTCACGGCAATCCGAGTATATTTACGGGAGTTAGAGCTCGGACAGAAGGACAGACAAACCGAATGCATAAGCACTTTTCAACTTTGTTGGAAAGTGCTAATAAAAAGTAAGCTTGACAGAATTCGATTTTGTTTGCAAGCTAAAAGATACTTTTCAGATATATTGGAATGAAATGATCGGAAATGAATTCCCGATTTACTAGCTTGAAAATAGTTTTATGTGATTTCTGTTAAAAGAATCCTTACAAAATGGGGCGTGGCTTAAAAACGTGTAAACCGGGATTTTTAAAACAAATGTATGGAAAGACGAAGGGAATGTTAGGTAAGTAAATTTTGCTGATTGATAGTATAGCTCTGTGAAAAATAATCAAACAAAATCATAAAGCCATAAATATCAATAATCAGTACAAAAGTATTCAAATGTTGCAACTAATTTGGGACAGAGGGAGTATTTCATCCCCCCCCCCAAAAAAAATGTTAGACATGCCGTGCTGAATTGCCACTTTTGGAACACTGCATCGGGTAAAGACTTAATTGGATACGTTTAATTTATTCCCTATTCACTAACTACTAATCGGGGTCGGCGCTAAATCGCACAATGAATAGGGATAACCAACTGAAGCTCCTCCCATACTAATAAGCGAACGTCATCTACTGGAGAATCCTTTAAAAATGTGCTTTGCAGGGCCCTTTAAATTAATTTAAAATTTATTTTTGCTTCAATAAATTGAAAACATTCTTTACTAAATTCTTAAAATAATAATTATAATAAAAATTATAATATATTATTTTTGTGTCTACACATAACATTTCCTTTATATGATACGACATCATAAGTTAGTAAATTTATAATAATTTTTAAGTAAAATTAATAATTATAATAATAATAATAAAAGAGAGAGAGGGGGGGATATATTTTAAAACTTAATATTTAATATATATGCTCTAATATTGAAGTTATGTTCTGTACATTGACTTAGGGCTGGTCTCTTTTAATATTAGTCTCTTTTAATATATTTTATTTATTATTTTCGCATCTCTTTAAAAAACAAACAAAAAAAAAAGTTTAATTGAAGAAACCCCTAGAATTTTATTTTCATTCTAATATTTTGATTTTATCTATATTATAAAGGCCAAACGAATCTGTGCGTAACGCATATGTCATTTTGTGAATGGCAACACTTTCCCCTGTAATTTCGGTTTTGCAATTTTCGCTACTGCAAATTTTACACTTCTGAATATCGTATGTTTAAAAATTTTTTGACCGTCGTATAGAGAAAAAAAAATGTACTTTTAAATGTAATTTGTTTGAAAGCTGTATCTCAATTTTCTTTTGAGATATTAATTTTTTTATAGTTTTTGTATCAATTTTGTAATTGTGGGAACAGAATCATGCCATTTTCTCTTAAAATTGGGGGGAAAAAAAAGAAAAGAAAAGAAAATAAAATAAATTAAAATTCGCAACACTTTTTTATGCGATTTCAGTTTTGCAATTTTCGCTACTGCAAATTTTACATTTCTAAACTTCGTACATTTTAAATTTTTACACCGTCGTATAGGGAAAACCATGTGCTTTTAAATGCAATTTGTTTCAAAGCATTATCTTAATTAATTTTTGTGACATTAATTTTTTATAATTTTTAGTATCAATTTTGTAATAGTGGCAACAAAATTACTCCATTTTCTCTTAAGATTGAAAAAAAAAAGAAAAAAAAGAAAAAGAAAAAAGAAAGGAAAAGAAAAAAAAGAAATTAAAATGAGTATACAATCTTATCGCCTGTTATTATCCGGTGAATTTCGGTTTTATTTCGTTTAATAATTTGGATAATTGAGTTTTATAGCGTTTTGTTAATTTTAGCTTAAAATAACATTTGTTAGACAGTTAGACTGACCAATATAAGATGTATTTTTTACTGTAACTAATTTTGTAGATTTATTATAGCAGTTCTTTCTTAAACATTTTCTTTCGTCTAATTTCGACGGGTTCCACCTCGTATTAATAAAAGAGAAAAAAATGGAATAAATAAATAATATTAACAATTGTTTTCTAATAATTTTAGCTATCAATTTCTTCCAAATACCTTTATCCAAATATTACTTAATTATTTGAATGATTTTTATAAATAAAATAGACAGATTTATACATAAATTTTTTATAAAAGAATTATCTTAATTATTTTTAATAATTTACCATAGAAAATAAATTATTTTTCATGCAAAAGAGAGCTACAGAAATGTGCAATTTATTTCTGATATTTAGATGCGAGTCAGATAAAGAAAGATAATATTTGGGCTTAAAAAAAAACACTAATAAAATTTGTTTTAAAATATATTTGAAAATTTAAATTCAAATTTAGTGTAGCACAAAATTTAAATAATACTTAGCTAAAAGTAATGGAGAGTAATTGATAAATGAAATTATTAGAATGTAAGTATTATACAGTAGACTCCCTCAAATCCGCAAACCAGAAATCCGCAACTCTCTAAAATCCGCACATATTTTATGGATGTAAACAATGAAACTTTCAGTTCAGATATTGGGACAAAATTTGATTTTTTTTAGTTTTTTATCAATTCCATATATTTTTTAATTTGTAATTTTCTGAATAATATTTTATTCATGTTTTTTTCATGCAGAAAGAATAATTTTTTTGGATAAAATTCAAGATATCACTGATAATCACAATCTCCTTACCAAATATTTGTATTCATTAATCAAGATTTTTTGGTTATTAAGCCTGGCTAAACTTGAAAAAAAATCCTTATTTTATGATTTTGTTGTGAATTAGTAATGTACTTTTATAAAGCAAGTTTTTTTGAATAATTCTCGAAAAATACATTTAATCTTTATAATATATATTTAATCATACACTATTGATTATTAATTTTGCTATTAGTACTTTAATCATTTTAAAAAATACCTAAAATTTATTATTTTAGTTTATTACTTATTTTAATAATTTATTATATTGTAAGCATTCATTATAGTTCCGATTGCACTATTAATTGCACTCAAATTTCTATTTAAAAATGTAAACAAAGCAATGACCAGAAATCCGCAAAATTTTAAAATCCGCACAACCTCTGGTCCCAAGCTGTGCGGATTTAAGGGAATCTACTGTACATTTTTTCTCTCTCTTTCTCTTTTATTAAGCATAAATTGAAACAATTACTAAGAAAAAAAAGATCCTAAGGGGTATAGCTCTGTGAAAAATAATCAAACAAAATCCTAAAGCCATAAATATCAAAAATCGGTACAAAAGTATTCAAATGTCGCAGCTAATTTGGGACAGACGGAGTACTTCATAGCCCCCCCCCCCAAAAAAAAAAAAAAAAAAATGTTAGACATGCCTTGCTGAATTGCTCTTTTAGGAACATTTCACCGGGTAAAGGCTAAAATCGTTCAATTTATTCACCATTCACTATTTATTAACTAATCGGCAGCTCTCGAGCTACCGATGTGTGTAATCGTTCATGGAGTTTTAGAGACATGACATCGCGGTGCTTACGGAGAGCCAACACAATGTGGGTCCATTGCGCGTAACCTCCAACTAAATATAAGAAAATGAACATAAAAAGATGAATTTCGAAACAAAGCACGGTCAAAAGGTATAATTTAGAGTCTCTGGTGGAAATCCGAAGATTATTCCAGAGCTGGAAGCACGAGGTTAAATATAACCTCCAAAAGAAGGGGCGCATGTGGCATCCAACGAGTTTGGTTGCCCCATACTTCGATGTCATTTCACCAACTGGCGTCGGCAAAAAACAGAGAGTGAAAAGGCAGTATGGTACCAAGAAGCACAGAAAAGGCATAGCATAAGGTATCCCAGCCCACGACTAACTCTAAGAACCAAAAAAAAGGGGGCCACATAGCTCACTAATTTTGGTGACAATCACCTGAAACCCGTTCACCTTCGAAGTTTCCCATCGGCTAACATAGAGGCAGAGGTCCCGCGTTTTACTGGCATATGTTATCGGCCACCTGGACTGCACTACCAAACGAAGTTCCTGTACACACTACGCTCGCGCAGGTCCACAACTCCAGTAAACAAGTTCTTCGGTTCATGCCTGGTCTAAAAGGGGGAAAATAAAATTTTGAAAATTAATTAAAAACTGAACTCTGAAATAAGCTTTAGCTGTGACTAGAGAATTTGGCGACCATTGCCAGAGGCGAGTTCCTCACACACCAGCGGTCGAGGGTATAATGAGCCGAAAGGGGAAGAAAAAGTCTTAAATAGCCGAGGTACAGTGAGCAAGCACCTCATTGGCCAATAGGAATATGAGGAAGGCGTGCCTATCCTCAAAGTTGGAAGTGACTTCGTAGACAACTGAAATTTTGAGAAAGATAGAGTACCCAATTACAATTATAATTAAAACAAATTAAAAGAAAGTAAAGGGAAGCCGAAATAATAAAACAAGTAATAAAAATTTAAAATTACAATTAAGTAGGAAAGCTGAAAAACGCGACTGTACAATACTACAGAATGCTGCATGACGTCAGGGGTAATCCAATTCTAGTTGAAAATTTCTTTCAAACTAGGGAAAATATAAATTTTTCCCGGGAATTCTGCTTTAAGTGACGGCAGAAGGATTCCTTCTGGATGTTTTGGAGCATGGGATGAAGTTATCATCCCGTGCAAGTATAGCGAGGGGCCGTTTCCGGTTTTTCCCCACTGTTCCATCATAACGCCTAATGGCATTTAAAGCAGGATTCCGCACGGCAGGGACAGACCTGTGAAACTTCATTGTAAGTTTCTTGATTTCCGCAAAAATCGGTTTAATTTTAAGGTCACGATGAATGACGTCATTGCGGACATAACGGGTTGCTTTCGTAAACCTACGAAGAAGCTTATTCTGGAAAGTTTGAACTTTATCAAGTCTAGTTTTGACTGCACTTCCATACACCACCGAACCATAAGTTATGATCGGTCTGATCATGGATTTATATAGTAACAATTTATTTTTCATAGACAGGGGGGCTGTTCCAAGCCAAGAGGGGATTAAGGGAGCCCACGGCGCGGTTCGCACGATCCAGAGTTTCTGTGATGTGCGTACGCCATGTTAATTTAGAATCTAGGTGAATGCCTAGGTACTTATAATCTGACCTCCAGGGAATTGGTTCGTCATTCAGTTTGAAATTTAAATTAGCAATGGGGTTTGAACGTTGGTTGGTGAAAAGAATGGCGGCACTTTTGGCACTATTCACTTTAATTTTCCATTTTTTAAACCAAGCCGAAAGTATATTCAAATAATTTTGCAGTTTAGAGAACACTCTTTGTGCTTGTTTGTGTTTGTATAGCATGGCTGTGTCATCGGCGAAAATCGCTAAGTCGATGTCAGGCTCTTTAGGAATGTCATTAATAAAGACGTTAAATAGAGTGGGACCGCTCAGAGAACCTTGTGGTACAGAACTAGAAATTGGTTTAGGGTTAGAGTAGGAACTTCCTACTCTAACAGAGAAGGATCTATTTTTAAAGTAGTCTGCATAGATTTTAATTAGTTGGGCAGGAACTTTAAGTTTAATAAGTTTAAAAAGAAGAGCGATATGCCAGACTTTATCAAAAGCCTTTTGGATATCGAGAAAGATTGCTCCCGTCACACCGCCGGACGTGAAACCATCATGAATAAGTTCAGAAACTCTCCAAATCTGATGGGTTGTTGAGTGACGTGCTCTAAATCCGAATTGCTCCGGAATCAGCACGTCGTTAGAGTTTAAGAACTCCTTCAGGCGGTTGACGAGAACATATTCATAAACTTTAGATAAACAAGAGAGTAAAGAGATAGGTCGAAAGCTGGTTGGGGCGTGTCTGTCCTCCGCCCCACTTTTCAGTAGGGGGACGACAATAGCCTTTTTCCAGCAATCAGGAAAAACATTTAAAGACATCATGCAATTAATTAAAAGAACAATATAAAGAATAAATTTGTTAGGTAAGTTAATAAGCATATTATTAGAAATGCGGTCCTCACCTGGAGACTTATTCTTTTTTAAGCCTGAGATGTACTCCCGTACCTCGGTAGGCGTGGCCGGGGGTAGCGTGTTTGGTGTGTTTTTGTTTAAGAAATTTTGGACTGTGGTCTCCAACACAGTTGCAACCCTGGGGTTGTCCATACCAGAATTAGGTGTAAACTGACTTCTAAGACTTTCAGCAATTGCTTCGGCCTTTTCAGTGTTAGTATAAGCCATGCCATTTGGGCATCTGATGGCCGGAATGTGTGTTTGTGTCCTACGAATGCGGGAAGCAGCCTTCCAAATGGTGTTGTCCTCAGTCGAAAGAGATTCGACAAAAGTGTTCCAGCGTTCGTGTCTAAACTTGGAGATAGCAGCCTTAATTTTTCTATTAAGATGATTTAACTGGGTCCTAAAATATTGCGTGCGATAGATCTGCCATATCCTGCGAGCACGATTTCGTTCGGTTATCAATTGCCTGACCTCCTCCGGTAGTCTGAGAAATGCAGCAGTGGTTTTTCTCGGCTGAGAACACTGCTCAAATGTATCTCTCAAGACGTCACCAAGTTGACTGATGGCAAGTTCCGCCTGCTCTTTCGTTTCCGGCAGAGTGGGCGGAGTTTCACGCTGTTCAAGTAGGAATTTGAAATCTCCCCATCTAGTATGAATTTGCTTGCCAAGATCGAGGTTGTAAGAGTCAACTTGGTACCGGAGCAGAACCGGCAAGTGGTCCGAACTCAGTTCGTTCTGCGTTTGAATGCAGTAAGGATAAGGAAAATTGCGGGTGATCGCTAAGTCTAAGAAATTATTAGAAAAGGGGAAAGTGGGTGAGGGGGGCGCTATAATTTGCGCAAAATTTTGATTCACCCATTTCCTGAGTTTGGCTCCAAACCCATTTGTAGATCTGCAGTGCCAAGAGGGATGAGTAGCATTAAAATCACCCGCAAGAATAAAATTTGGAAAAGTATTAGTGAGCCGGGATAAGTCTTGCTCCAGCAGATTTCTATCATTTAAAGGTGGTACATAAATGGCTGCTATAAGAAGTTTTGGAATATTGGGAAAGTCCAAGATAATAGGAGTAACTTCAATACAATTTGTAGGGGGAATATTAATAAAAGTAGCATTAAATCCTCTTTTAACATAAATTGCAGTGCCGCCAAAGCTGCGGGAGTTATCGCCCCTACGAGCCCTGTCAACATTGAATAACTCGTAGTTGGCAATTCTGGAGATATTTCCCTGGGAAAAGTGAGTCTCACTGACCAAAACGATGTCTAAATTGTTACTATAAACCCAAGCACTGAATTCAGTAGCCTGTCTTTTTAGTCCATTGGCATTAAGTATACCAATAGAGAAGGTGTCCAAATTACTAGTAGCTGGGAACATGGCGATAGGAAAGATAATTCGAAAATGGGGATGCAACCATCATGGATGGCGCTACCTAAACAGTTTTAGAAACAGAGTAAATATAATTTAGAAGAATGCTAACCCGGTCAATCTGCGTGGATGCTTTGCGCAGTTCCGGGAGGGCTTTATTAAAAGCAGTCAAAACAGTAACTTCACCATATCTATCAAAAAAGAGAAATAAATTTGTAGTGAACTCGGCGATCGAAAATGCATCCTTTACTGGGGCCGAATTTGAATTTTGAGGAACAGAAGGGGTGGGGGGTGGAGCAACCTTTTGTCCAATAGCAGCTTCCCTGAAAGACAGGGAATTTTCAGCTTTCCTGTTGGAAAAAGAGCGATTAGTATTTACAGAAACAACAGTTTTAGCGTTGGCCTTTGGTTTTGGAATAACATTAGCATTAGAATTTAAGTTTTTGCCTTTCTTAGGGGGGGTTGTTTTAGGGAACTTTGGACAGTTCCTAAAATTCGCAGGATGATCCCCACCACAGTGACAGCATCGACAGGGAGTGTCAAAAGATTTAACACACTCTTTCGTCATATGTGCCCCGGCACATTTAAGGCATCTAGTCGGTAAATTACACGAAATCGAGCTGTGAAAAAACCCCTGACAATTATGACACTGTGAGGGGCCTTTATGCCCGCGATATTTTTCAAAACTGACCTCAGTATCCATAATTTCGGTAATTTGGAAGATGCGGTCAACATCGGCTTGTTTGGAGATCGAAATGTAAAAAAGGGGCATATATCTTTTGTTACTCACGGGACCTCTGTACATTTGGGTCACCGTGAAGTCCGAGAATTCTTCAAATTCAAGGGCCTGATGAATATCTTGGACTGCCGTGTTGACGGGGAGTCCCCGAAGAACCACCTTAAGTGGTTTTGCATCTTCCAAAAGATACGATTGAAAATGAATTTTCAAGTTAAGTAGTAAACTCTGAACTTGCCGATAATCTTCCGAGTTATCGACCTTAATATTAAGGAATTTACCTTTTAATTTAGAAGTGGCCGTGGGTACAATTCTTTTAATCTGAAAGATAAGTTCTCTCCAGTTATCTGGAGGGATAATTTTGAATGGGGGAACCCTAGAATTTTTCTTTTGTTGACCCTTTGGTTCATTTTCAGTCACTTCCATATAAGTAGAATCAGTAGAATTTACTAAATCATTATCATTAACTTTAGACAATTTTTTACTTTTTTTACTTTTAACTACTGAGAAATTTTCCTGCTCGGATTGAGTAGAATTTTGAATTTCGGAATCGTCCTCAAACCTTCTCTTACTGGCCGAGAGAGTTTGGTTATCATCCGCAATAACAGATGGAGCCACCTCACTCGACTGGCTAGAGTTGGAAATCGGAACGTCCGAATTTACATTAGCCGAAACATTACTAACATTTCTAACTTTTGGCAGAAGGTTCTTGTACGTGAAGAGATCTCCAGTACGGACACTACATAAAGTGTCGTAATCTTGATATAAGAGGGAAACTCTCTCTAAAAGCTCAGACATTTTTTTTTGCTCATCCTCAGATGGCTCAGAAATCATCTTATATTTGACCATTTTGCATCTTGCAGAAAAAATATCAGCAAGCGTCTTATTTAAGAGCGCTTCAACATCAAACTCCGACAAATCTCTAACATCTGGAATACCAGATCTTCCCAAAATAGAAAAAGACATATTATTTAAAGATGTGATACCTTTCTCAATAGGAACTTGGGTTTTACTTCCCACCAGTCCACCGTCTAGGATGCTGCAGACGCTCTCAGACAAGGCAGAAGACGTCATCCAGCTCAGCCAATCCGAAAATAGGCACGGAAACAAGCCACACCCACACTATAAATACGAAGCACAGACACGGGAAGACGGGTATAACACGTCTTACTCCATCCGCGTCTGGCGAGCGAAAAACAGATCAGAAAATCAAGAGTTTTAGAGTTAGTGAAAAAAAGAACTCTATTATTTTACTTAACAGATTTCTTCGATACTATTTCTGGTGTACGTTTTAGATTAAAATGCATGTTATTTCACATTTCTTTTGTGTGTTGAAAATATCTTCACAAACAGCTCTCATTTATGTGTATTATTCACTGATTACACTGTACGGTGTAGTAAATTGTATTATGCTTAAATAATAATTGTGTTGTTAGTTTATGTGTATCTGACTAACAATTCCTAACTTGCGCACACGATTGGCGATTTATTTAAGGGGATGCGGGACACATTTTAGTAATATGTTTTGAGTTAAAAAGGGCATAGCCGGATAAGCATTGAAAACATGCCTTTGAATCAAATTTCTTGATTTTTTCCCATGTGTGTCTACCTATCTGACAATTTATTTTCCCTATTATCACCTTATAAATATTGATATTTTACGAGATAAAAATGTTTTTCGATTTTTTAAAAACCTCATTTTCTCAAAAACTACTGTACCGAATCACATGTGATTTATTGAGTTTATACAGACCTTAAAGATGCATAACTAGGAATTTTTGTATAATTTTCTGATCATAAAAAGCGTGAGTAAAAATGATTAAAAATTTTTGAAAAAGAAAAATCATATCTTATAGTTGTCGGAAAATTACCATTTTCTAGTAAAAAATTCTTCATATGTGCCCGCATATTATATGTAAATACCGAAAGTTTGCGTTGGGTACTACATATAAATATTCACAAAAATATGTATAAAAATTATTTAAATTCCTTTAAAGGCGTTATTTGGGGCGGAGCTATTCATATTCGACGCCTGAAGAGTATTTGGAATGTACACTTACAGAATTGCCGTATTTTAAATTTTAATAAACACATGGGCATCATTCTCAACGCTGAGATACTGTTTCGATAGCAAAAGTTTTTGTTAGTATCGCATACAACCACAAGGAAGAATATTTTTCATAGAAACCAACTACATTCTTCGATATCGAAATGTAACAAAAGTGATCACAGCCAATTTAAATGAAAATAATTTTCATCAATTTTTGTAAAGAGAAATTATAGTTATCAGTTTCAAGCTTTTCAATCGTGCAATGTACCTTGTTTCCCATCATGTTAAATTTTATATCTAAGTAATAGTTAACCTCCGCGATCAGAAACAGATTTAATGTAATGAATGATTTATATTCTTTACTATGTCATTTAAAAATGCTAATCCAAAATGTGATTGTTATGGAAGTTAATTGAAAAAACTTGTGGTTACAAAACAATGTATAAAATAATGTAAAACATTATCAAGTGTCAGCTGTTTTTCCCTATAAAAGTCACTGTTCTTAAAAATGAGACAAGAAGCAGTGAACTGGACTATATATTTGCATATAAGATTATTATATATTCGCAAAAATTAACTATGTCTTTACAATATTTTAATCTCCTGGTAATTTTTACACTGCTTTTTTGGATTATATTTATTTAAAAAGTATAGAAATGTATTTTTCAATACAAAATATCATCCAGTGCTGTCAGCTTTCTTTTTTCTTTTAACTCTCATTATGTGCATCTCGATAATATTTATCTTCGGATTAAAAACCTTCAGAAAGCTTCCATTAAAAAAAAAGTTAAGATTAGTATATGTCTTGAATAAAAAATTGTCTATTAACTACGGAATACTGATGATAGCTCAGAAGTAAAAGAGCGCATTAGGTTCGAATCCTAGTTACATAATATTCATATTTGATTTGAGATGTAAAAAAAAAAAAAAAAAAAAAACACAAAAAATAATAATTGATTTACTTACTCATTATTACCTTCATTAAAAGTGGTGAAAATGTTCGAATAAAAATCCTTATAATAACTGTCGTTACATTGAGATATCGAAGAGTGTTGTTTTCCAATTGAAAATATTTTTCTCTATTGTCTTCGATACAAACCATTAGTTTTCGATATCGAAATAATATCGACAGAGTTGAAAATTATGGCCTATATCATGGTTCGTACGGATACCGTTATTTTCCAGGTGATATACCAGTATTTCGTTAAAGAAAAATGGATATAGCTCAAAAGAGAGAAATTTTGTCTTGTTTAATTATAGATTTTCTCTAAAAAAATATTGGTACCAAAGAATTTCCTGGTCATGAAATTCCAGGACCCGTACGAACCATGTATATGCTTAACCATCCTACCCTGAATGGGTCTAATCGGCACATAACTAGAATTTGTTTTATATGATTCGAACCAGAACTTTTTTCACAAAGAAAGTTAAATACTAGATTCAGAGAAATAAGTCGATGAAATATATTAAAATATTTTAAATAACAATTCTGGTGTGAAATGTTTTTATCAAGATTGAGTAAAATTTGAACATTGTAGGAAGGTTAATGTAGTCTAAAATACACCAGTTGACACATTGTCTACTAACATTGTTCCAAAAATTCTTCGGGAGCCGAAATTGAGTAGCTCCGCTCCGAATAACGCCCTTAAATGAATTTTAATAATTTTTATACATACTTTTGTAAATATTTATATGAAGTACCCAACGCAAACTTTCGGCATTTATGTATAATATGCGGGCACATGTGAGGAATTTTTTACTAGAAAATGGTAATTTTCTGACAATTATAAGATATGATTTTTCTTTTTCAAAAATTTTTAATCGTTTTTTCACACGCTTTTTATAATCGAAAATTATACTAAAATTTCCAGTTATGCATCTTTAATGTCTGTATAAATTCAATAAATCACATGCAATTCGGTACAGTAGTTTTTGAGAAAATGAGGTTTTTTAAAAATAGAAAAAACATTTTTATCGAATAAAATATTCATATTTATTAGGTGAAATAGAGGAAATACATTGTCAGATAGATAGACACACGTGGGAAAAAAATCAAGAAATTTGATTGAAAGGCATGTTTTCAATGCTTATCCGGCTATGCCCTTTGAATTGTTTAGTGCTTGTTAACCGTATCATTTGAAAACAAAATCAAGTGATAAAACATAATAATTCCTTTAAAAAATTTAAATTTACTGAGAAAATGGGGTAAAATAAAATGAATATAACTTGAAAGTTTATTTGTAGAATTTCCTTTTTTTCATATAAATAAACAGACATATATAAGCTTTAATTTTGATACAGCTTTTTAAAAACTATTAATTTAAATAAAAATGAAAAATATTTAAAATGAAAATTTGAAAAAACTAGTTGGATGTGCCAATCCTAAAACTTTCTTCTATCTCATAGGTACATTTTAATATATAAAAAAATTGTTACGCATTTTAATGCTTTAATAACTTAAATTGAATACCATACCAACTTTGATTTTCATCTTAAATTTCTGCTTCAATCAATTAATTGGTGTAAAAACGAATTTCCGTCTCTGCTCGAGCCGATGGACAATAGAATGAGAGGCAGATTTTTTTTTTTTTAATTAGGGAGGACCTACTTGCCTTACTAAAAAATAATCATATGCAAAAAATTTAGTTCAATTCTAGAACTAACTTCATACATTTTTGTGCGATGCAATATTGAAAATGACATAAAATTCGCTATTGCAGCGCCCCCTTCCGGCAGATTTTTTCAGACTCAAGGCGATCCAACTAGCCATAGTCATACACTTACACAAAAAATTAGGTTCAATTCGATGCATAACTTCATATACTTTTGCTCGGTACAATATTGAAAATGGGCACAAAAATCGCGATTGCAGCGCCCCCTTCTGGAGGAATATTTCAAAACTGAAGGAGGACCTGCTTGCCACAGCCAAAAACATTGACAAAAAATTTGGTTCAATTCTATGCATAACTTCATACACTTTTTGATGGTAAAATGGCGACATACAGACAGACACATAGACACACACACAGACACACGGACAGACAGACATTTTGTAAAAACATGTTTTTTGGAATCTCTGACCCCTAAAACGTGTAAATCCGCCGAAAACCGGAAGTCGAAAAAAATTTCTATTACAATACTTTCTTCTATTGAAAATAGAAGAAAGTAAAAATATGTAACTTCTTTTTTAAAAAATCATATTTTTAAGAGTAAATATTTTTTTTGAATTCGTTTTTCGAAATTAAAGTAAAACAACTGAAAAAGACATGTTCCAATTTTGAACCATTCATCTTAAACTATTCTTGATTTGTATCAGTTTAAAGAGGGAAAATGGAAAAAAAAAAAGCTATCCATGAAGAAAAACGCATTTTCGAAAGAAACCGCTTCCATATATAACCATTGCTTCAAAGCTAGATTTAAAAAAAAAAAAAAAAAAAAAAAAAAAAAAAAAAAAAAAAAAAGAGGAAATTAATATATTTGCTACTCTAGTTAAGATAGAAACATGATTTAAACGTCATTGTAATCAGAAGAAATACATAAGTAAAATGAAATATTAATGTAGTAAAATTAAAAAAAAAGAAAAAAGAAAAAGAAAAAGAAAAAAAGAAAGTAGTCAATACAAGTCACTAAAAGAAAGTATTGTAATCGATATTTTTTTCGACTTCCGTTTTTCGACGGATTTACACGTTTTGGGGGTCAGAGATTCCAAGAAACCTGTTTTTATAAAATGTCTCTCTGTCCATGTGTCTGTGTGTACGTCGCAATTCTACCATCAAAAAGTGTATGTTATGCATAAAAATGAACCAAATTTTTTGTGAATGTTTCGGCTGTGGCAAGCAGGTTCTTCTTCAGTTTTGAAATATTATGGAGGAAGGGGGCGCTGCAATCGCGATTTTTGTGCCATTTTCAATATTTTACCGGCCAAAAGTATATGAAGTTATGTATCGAATTGAACCAAGTTATTTGTGTAAGTGTATGGCTATGGCTAATTGGTCTTCCCTGAATTTGAAAAAAAATCCGCTGGATGGGGGAGCTGCAATCGCGATTTTTGTGCCATTTTCAATATTGTCCCGACCAAAAGTATATGAATTTATACAACGAATTGAACCAAATTTTTTGTGTAAGTGTGTGGCTATGGCTAGTTTTCCTCCCTGAATTTGAAAAAAATCCCCCGGAAGGGAGCGCTTCAATAGACAATTTTATGCCATTTCAATATTGCACCACCTAAATGTGTATGAAGTTAGTCCTAGAACTGAATTAAAATTTTTGTATATAATTATTTTTTTGGTAAGGCAAATAGGTCCTCCCTGAATTTAAAAAAAAATCTGCCTATCATTCTATTGTTCATCGGCTCATGTAGAGACGGAAATTCGTTTTTACTCGGATTAATTGATTGAAGCAGAAATTTAAAATGAAAACCAAAGTTCATATGATATTGAATTAAAATTATTAAAACATTAAAATGAGTAACTATTTTTTAAAGATATTAAAATGTACGTATGAGATGGAAGAAAGTTTTGGGATTGGCACATCCAATTAGTTTATATTATTGTCCTATTTAAATCCAACCTCTCTCGCAGAACACAAATTTAAAAACTCTTTAATGTTTTAAACATTTATCACCCATTTTTGTTATTTACAATGAAAATAAATAATCATTAATCTCTCTCTTCACCCTCCCCCAACCCACACGCACACACCCTCAGTTCTTCACACAACAAAAGATATTTCAAATTTTGTAAACGAAAGAGTAAAGCATTTTCCTATTTTTATTTATTTTTTAATTCAATTTTTCACTCTTTTGTTTATAACTTTTAATAAAATATGGTGATATTTTTAATGTTAGTATTATAAAAAATGTACATACTATTTTATCCTACTATGGGGCAATGCAAATATAACGTTATTAACTTTTTTGTAATTTTGGGCCCTCCCCCCCTCTTCCAATATCAGATATTATAATCCCTCGAACCCTCCCCCCCCCGATTCCCGGTAATGATATTGTTATCAAAGTGTAATTTATATTTTTATTTTATTTTTTAATTTATGCCTTTTGTTTGAAGTGGTACACAAACTGGTTATATTTATTTTTCTTATACTTTATTGATTCAAGTGAAGAGAAATCAGTAAAATATCGCTTTGTTCAAATAACACTTAAAAGAAATATAAACTATTTAAAAGTATTTTACAATAGTTTTTTTGTTTTATAATGCATTTAGCAGTAATAAAGTCTTGTTGCACTTGCCTCGAACGGAGGAGGGATGGAGCGCAGATAGAAAGTCTTATTAAAAAAAAAAAAAAAAAAAAAAAAAAAAAAAAAAGTGAACATTATTTTTTCTCTTTTATTTATTAATATGCACAAGCTTCATTTCAAATATATTTCACATATGTTTGTTTTTTTAAATCCTTATTATATATGCATACATAAATGAAAAAGAATAGGTATGTCAAACATTGTCGTATCCCATATTTTAGAATTAAATAATTTCATAATAACTTAGTGATTTTAATAATAACTTATTTTGTTCATAAAAATAGATAACAGACTGAAAAAAGATAAGAGTATTATTTTAAACAAAAGACCATGCCAAATATAACTAGTTGGATGTGCCAAGAGACACATTCCCAAAACTTTCTTCTATCTCATACGTACATTTAATATTATAAAAGAAAGTTACTTGGGTTAATGCTTTAATAATTTTAATTCAATACTATACCAATTTTGATTTTCATCTTAAATTTCTGCTTCAGTCAATTAATCGGAGTAAAAACGATTTTCCGTCTCTGCACGAACCAATGGACATTAGAATGATAGGCAGACTTTTTTTCAATTTCAGGGAGGACCTACTTGCCATACCAAAAAATAATCATACACGAAAATTTTAATTGAGTTCTAGGCAGAATTTCATACACTTTTAGGTGGTGCAATATTGAATATGGCACAAAAATCACTATTGCAACGCCCACTTCAGCAGAATTTTTTTTAATTTAGGAAGTACCAAAAAGCCACAGCCAAACACTCACACAAAAAATTTAGTTCAAATCTATGCATTAATCCATACGCTTTTGGTCGGTACAATATTGAAAATGGCACAAAAATCGCAGATTTTTCCGGTGGATTTTTTTCAAATTCAAGAAGGACCAACTATAGCCATAGAAAAAAAAAAAAAAAAAAGAAAAAATTTGGTTCAATTCTATGCATATTTTCATACACTTTTTGATGGTAAAATGGCGACATACGGGCACACAGACACACAGACGCACGGACAGACAGACATTTTGTAAAATCGTTTTTTGGAATCTCTGATCCCTAAAACGCGTAAATCCGTCGAAAACCGGAAGTCGAAAAAAATTTCGATTACAATACTTTCTTCTATTGAAGATAGAAGAAAGTAAAAAGTGAAAAATTTTGATTGGATCAAGAATGATATCGATATCATAAGCGAACCCCCCCTCCCCCTAGAGATATCTCACGATATCATTGCCAGACCTCTTGAAATGAGAACGTTATATATGCGCCTCCTCTATATTACTTTAAACAATGCAATTACAAGTAGGATGTTTAATTATTACTTTCTTCTATTTTCAATAGAAGAAAGTATTGTAATCGAAATTTTTATCGACTTCCGGTTTTAGACGGATTTACCGTTTTTAGGGGTCAGCGATTCCAAAGAACAGTTTTTTACAAAATGTCTGTCTGTCCGTGTGTCTGTATGTCGCCATTCTACTATTAAAAACTGCATGAAGATATGCATAGAATTGAACCAAATTTTTTGTGAATGTTTTTGGCTGTGGCAAGCAGGTCCTCCTTCAGTTTTGAAATTTTTGTTTGCGATTTTTGTGCCATTTTGAATATTGTATTGATTAAAAGTGTATGAAGTTATGAATCGAATTGAATCAATTTTTTTGTACAAATGTACGGCTACGTCTAGTTGGCCCTCCCTGAATTTGAAAAAAATCTGCCGAAAGGGGGCGCTGCAATAGCGATTTTTGTACCATTTTCCATATTGTACCACCTAACAGTGTATGAAGTTATGCATAGAATTGAAACAAATTTTTTGTGTAAGTGTTTGGTTAAGTCTAGTTGGTCCTCCATGAATTTGAAAAAAATCCGCCGGAATGGGGCACTTCAATAGCGATTTTTGTGACATTTTGAACATTGTACCACCTAAAAATGTATGAAGTTATGCATAGAATTGGACGAAATTTTTTGTGTAAGTGTTTGACTATGGCTAGTAGGTCCACCTTAACTTAGAAAAATCCGCAGGAAGGGGGCGCTATAATCACGATGGCTGTGCCAATTTCAAAATTTTATCATCATAAAATGTATGAAGTTATGCATAGAATTGAACTAATATTTTTGTGTATGATTATTTTTGGGTGAGGCAAGTAGGCCCACCCTGAATTTGAAAAAAAAAAATCTTCCTATCATTCTGTAGCCCATCGGCTCACGCAGAGACGGAAACTCGTTATTACTCCGTTTAATTGACTGAAGCAGAAATTTAAGATGAAAATCAAAATTGGTAAAGCGTTGAATTAAAATTATTAAAGCATTAACATATGTAACTATTTTTTTTTTCAAATATTAAAATGTATGTATGAGATACAAGAAAGTTTTGGGATTGGCACATCCAACTAGTTTTTAAATGTACGTTTACCAATATAAGAATATAAAAAAAGCAATGTAGAATAGCGCACAGTACTGGGTAATTAAATATGAAAGTGTATTAATACATGATCATATAACCTCAAATGTTAAATTTGAACAGAATGTAAAATTCTTTACCTTACAATTCAGTTTATAGCCGAGGGCCAAAGATCACGACCGCACTACTTTATTTTTATAATGCAACGCTGTCTTATGAAAGAACAGCTTTTGCTTGATCATCGATATAAGTATTCGTGCAGGCAAATGTTAATGAAAAATATAAATAAAAACATCTTTTGAAATATTTCTGAAACAAGACTTATTTTTAAGTCGTTAAAATAATGTAAACAGGGTAATTCCATGAGCACATGTCGTGTAAGTCACATACTAAGATTTTGAATACCAGTATTTTAGAACGGAGAAATGTGACTTATTTAATCAGCGATATTTCATTAATTTAATAAGGCCATGCAAACCTTTCGAAAATAACGGTGGCCAACAATTTAGCATTTACTAAAAATGTGACTTACACGACAATTGCTCATGGAAATACCCAAACAATAATAATGCTGGATTTAAAGACATAACCTGTCCAGAACCCAGAGTTTATTTATGTATGTATTTAAATTTCAGTTATGCATTTATATTAACATACTGGTAACTAACAAAGATTGAATAACAACAACAACAACAACAAAAAAAAAAGGTACATAAAATTTGGTGGGTCATGGGGATTTAAAAAATACAATTTTTGAAAATTTATTAGGATTAGTTTTATTTTATTTTACTTATTTGGATTGAAAAAAAACATAAAATAAATATGAGTTTAATAATTTTTTATGACTAAAAGACTCTACAAATGTTTTTTTTTTTTTTTTTTTTTTTTTTTTTAACACAGTAAAATTATTTACGTTTTCATTTTTATAATTTTCGTACATTTCTGCTGTTAGCAAATTTTATATAATATGTGGGGGATACTAAAAAAGATCTATAAGAAACAGTTTGCTATTTTGTTTACTTCTGCTATCAGTTAGGCTCGATTCACACCAATTAACCCTTTTTTTTTATAATATTTATACATTAAAAAAAAATTGTAAAGATATGTATCCCTTAGGTAATACATCAGGTCTGAAGAACTTAATAACTTATTTTTTAATTCTTGTGTCCGAAAAGTTCAAATTGCATATGAAATAAAATTTGCGACGATTAAAGCGTTATATATTTGTGACCTGTACTTTTAGTCTAATTAATAGGAAATCCCACCTACGGACTTGCTTATTAAACATTGTTAATTAATGTAAAGGCCTTCCGTATTATGTTTAAATTACTAATATATATATGTGTGTGTTTACACAATAAATGTATCTATGTATTATCTGTAATTTCGACTTCGACTTAAAATATTTTCAAGGTATAATATGTTCATTGGCCTCAAACCCCATCGTAAGAAAAAACATAAGCTGCAATTTATGAGGAATTTTAAAAGCAAGGCAAACAGGGATGGAGAAATAACAAATACTTAAAACTTGTGAATTCAAGTCAGTGGTTACAAATATATTAATTTTTAACATTTTTAATAGAATATGAAATCATGACTCAATAATTCTAAAACATGACATAAAGAACTTTAACTTTTCAAGCTTATCGAGCAGTATCATTCTTCTGACAAATGCAAAGGCTGAATAACTCCACCCCAATTTAAAAATAACAGTTCAATTTGATTTCGAAAGGCGTGCCACACTTACTTTAAACGTTAAAATTAAATTTCGTTGATAAATATTTAAAAGCTTCCAAACTAAAAAAGTAAAAAAAATAATAACGGAATAAAATCGTCACAATACTTCAGTACACATAAAGTAATTCCATAAAACATCCACGATATTTTCATTTCATAATAATCGTAAATAATAAATTACAAAACGCGAAACAGCAATCTCTATATGCTTAAAAATCACTTTAATGAAGAAAAATTCTCTCAGAAATATATTAGTGGAGAGGTTATGCTGCGAAACTATATCGCTACTACTGCTTTTTATATATTTTTTAAATATACACTGCTTTTTAAATATGTTTGCAATGTGTGTGTTCTACATAGATGTATTTTAAATAAAATGAGTGAAATGTTTATAATTTAAATGAAACGAATATAATAAGAATCAGGATGATCAGAACAATATTTGGCGATTCATTACATGCATACGAATAACATAAAAGTACCGCTTTACTTTTCAATTGTCATAGCAAACGATTACAAAAATAATTTATAATATATTGGCGAGGGCGGAGGGGCAGAGACGGCTCATTTAGAGGTTTCCTTGGCCTGTGCAAAACTTAAATGTCCAGCCCGCGCCCGGCCTGAACAAAAATCAGTAAAAACAGACCCCATTCGATCTTTCCCGACTCAATAAATAAATAATAATAATAAAAAAACATTTCTATATATCCTTTATTTTACAGTACGCTGGGAATTTTAAAAATGCTTTTATATATGCAAAATGTTCTTTTTTATTATTCATTTCCTTATTATTAGTATTTTGAGGAGGGATCAAATTGTCCTATTTATTACTTTTTCGGAATAATAAATAATCAATCAAATCACAACTTCATGTTAAAGCGAAGGTTGTTGAAAGATATTATGCTGATTTCAGGGAGTGGTCTGGGAGAGGCACCCCCCCCCCCCCCCCGGAGACACAGAATTACCTCCAGGAGAAAATTGTCTGGATTCAAGGCTGGAAAGAGATCAAAGTTTTCTTTTTCACTAGATATAATAATAATAATAAGTATTTTAAAATTTTTAAATGTGACTTTTCAGGTGAATAATATCAAGCAAAAATATGCATTATAATTTGCAGCAATTATACGTAAATTTTGTTAAAAATAACTAAAATATTTCACTAAGGTTTCCCATTTGCACAGTCCTGCTTCTTGCTCAGTAAATGCTAAATAAGAATTGAAATTGCGCATTTACTTTTACATTCTTTTTAATCTAGTTATTTTCAAAAATAATTTAAATTCTTTACAAGTACATTGATTTACTTCTACATAGTATTGTTAGGGGGGCATACGTTGGACTCATGAACGTGCATGACTAGAATTTAAGCTATGCCTTTTTAAGGGGGCGCTTCACTCAAATGAAAATACCCCTTCTCTAATGCTAATCCTTTGGAAGAAATTTATAAAGATATCTCGGTTGCATTTTAATATTTTTAAATGATTCTTTTTGCATTGGATAGCTGAGATTGATCTGAATGCAGGCCGTTTTTTACTTTTTTGATTTACTTTACAGATATTTTTTACGAAAATGCTTTCATTTTCAGAACCGGTTTGGAAAGAAAAAACACTCTCATAAAAAACATCTGTAAACAAAATCGAAAAAGTAAAAGACGGCCTGCATTCAGATCAATCTCAGCTATCCAATGCAAAAAGAATCATTTAAAAATATTAAAATGCAACCGAGATATCTTTATAAATTTCTTCCATAGGATTAGCATTAGAGGACGAGTCTTTTCATTTGAGTGAAGCGGACCCTTAAGAGAAACAAAAGGTATACGGTGCATTTGAAAAAAATCCAGAAAGTGCATGGCCTATGCCTCCGTGTACTCTCCACTATATCCCTGTTTAAAATAGATACGAAAATTATCTTCGGAATTCCTGCCCCACCCTTTTTTTTCTAAAGCACAGCGGTTGGGGGTGGGGCGTAAAAATGAATCGATTAAAGGCGGTCCCTAAATAATGTCGCACCGTTTTTCAATATTTTTGCCCCCACCTCGCCCACTTTGTCACAAAGTGTTACACTTCACCATACCCTCCCGCCCCCCCCCCCCTTGTCACCTGTCACGCTATATATTACATAATTGTATACTTGGCAGTTCAGGAATAAGCACAACGTTTTAAATCTCATTTCAAATTTTATTTTTAATCTTTATGTGTTTTAATGATATTTGTGAGCATAGCCATAAATAAGATTCGTGTACTTATTGTATGAAATAAGATTAAGGTTTACAACAAAAAACATAACTAATATACAATAATAATAAAACAATAAGGGCAATTGAAAAAAAAATAGCATTTCAGAATTTCAAATGGAATTTAATATATTTGACTTTAAATATTATTTTTAGTTCATGAACACAAAATACTTCAATTTCAAAATAACGTAAAAACTTTATTTCTGCTGATGTTTAATGCTTCTATTTTAACCAAAATGTGTGATATCACATTTCTTCTTAGCCCCTCCCACTTCTTTGTCACAACTTCACGAACTCCTTCCTTCCCTTCAAGCATAACATTAATCAGGGCCGTAACTATAAACTTGGGGGCTCCGGAGCAAAACCTCGGGGGGGGGGGGGCAGGGAGGGAAAATTGAAACTTCGCCCCGGGCATAGTTTCTTTTCTCGCACACCGTTGTTTAAATGTACATAGTATGATAAGCCCAAAAATGACTAAAAAATGTAGAATTGGACAACTCTACTCGCAGGCACTTCGCGGCGACGCCATTTTTGCCGATCCCACTGAAGTTAGCATAGGGAAGAAAATACGGACTTCTGATTGGTTGAATACTTTAAAGAGCATTTTATTTAGGTTCATTTTTGAGTATATGTAACTTAATCATGCGTTTCTGTTTAAAAACCTTTTGAAAGATGGATTGTGATAATTTTTTTTTTCGATTTTATGTATTTATTAATAGACTAGTTGACCCATGTTAAATAAAATTCAAAGCAATTTGGTTCATGTTTAAAGAAGCTGCATCAAGGGCCTCAAGAAAGCAATTGACAAACAAAATTAATGGTAGCTGAAGTTTGAGAAATTCTTTTGTCGTTCATGTAATAGGTAGAGAGAGGGCATAAAAAATTGATAGAAAAAAAAGCTAGTGAATTGGACCATTTTTAAGGGAGCTATAATATGGGGCCCTGTAGGGACCAACTGATAGTTAAAACCAGGACCCTAATATGAAACCATGTTAAAATATTTTAGTACATAGCGCTTTAGATCTTTAATTAGTCAAAATTAAGCATATAATAGGAACTATTCTTTGGAATGATATAATTTTTTAAATGTACCAATTGATTGGGCAAATGTTTAAAAAGGGGACCTAGGGTACGAATAAAAACATCAGGTTTTCTGGCTTGGTCCTGAAAGAAGAGTCCCAGGCAACTTTAAAATTTTGCACTAAGAAGATCAGAAATATAGGAAGTGAAATATGTTTATATCACAAAATGTTGAGGGGCCCTGGGCTGGACCCTATGATTCCACAGGGTAACACAGTGTCTTGTATAGAATGTCAAAACATTAAAATATCTAAATGAATAAAGAATCCTAAAAATGAAGATCAGATTAAAAGGAAGCAATTTATTGACAATTAATTATTACAAAAACTTCAAGGGGGCCAGTAAACCCCAAAGAGCCAGGAAATTATTTCGCATGTAGTTGGGTATAAAAATATTTGTGTAGTTATTAAAATAATGGGAAGACGCTAAAACTATGTTGAATAAAATTGAAAGCAATTTGGATCATTTTTAAAGAAGCTGCACCAAGGGCTCCAAGAAAGCGATTAATATTCATAAACAGTGGTAACTGAAGTCTAAAAAATCTTTTTTGTTGTTCATGTCGTAGTTGGAGGACCTAGTTGTTAGAAAAAGTTGTTAAAAAAAGCTAGTGAATCCGACCATTTTTAAGGGAGCTATGATAGAGGGCCCCATAGGGGCCAACTGACAAATACAATCAGGGCCCAAACATGAAAACATGTTAAAATGTTTTAATACATAACGCTTTAGACCTTTAATTAGTCAAAATTAAACATAGAGTATGAATTATTTGCAAGAATAATATATTTTTTAAATGCACCAATTGTTTGGGTAAGCGTTAAAAAAGGGCCCCAAGGCCCGAATAAAAATATCAGGGTGTTGGTCCTGACATAAGAGTCCAAGATTCAGCTTTAAAAATTTGCACTAAGAAGGTGAGAAATTTAGGAAGTGAAAAATGTTTAGCGCACAAAAAGATCAAGGGGCCCTGGGTCGACCCTATGATTATCTAGGGGGCCCCAGCGTCTTAAATGGAATGTAAAAATTTGAAAATATCTAAATGGAACAGGTATCCCAAAAATGAACATCGAAATTAATGGAAGCAATTTATTGACAATTTACTATCACAAAGACTAAAAGGGGTCCTAAAACGGGCCCCAAGAGTCCAAGGTCATAACTGAAGAATAAAAAGGCGAAAATATCTAAAAGGAGAAAGATACCTCAAGACGGAAAAGATTAGATAAAAAGGGGTCAAGCTATTAACAATTTGGCGCATAAGAATTGTAAGGGGCCCAGGGCCCTGGCCCTTAAAATATTAAAAGTCTGAGCCTCAGGTGCATCAGGACCTGTCTTGGACTATCTTCACCTAAAATTTCAGACTTCTATGTGCGGTAGATTTTGCTAACCATCGCAGTCACATACTCACATACACATACGCAGACATACACAAACAGAGCGTTTTGTTAACTTATTAGTATAGATAAGAAAAAAGATTTTCTAGAATTTTTTAGATGCTTTTTATATTATTCGTCGGTTAGAAGTCCATATTTTCTTCCTTATACTAGCTTCGGTGGGATCAGCAAACATGCTGGCGCGACATGACACATTCGACTCGACATTTTGCTGTCTGCTGTAGAACTCCTTTTGCATGCGAAACGTAAGGAGAGTATTGACAGACAAGCAAAAACATCTATTCTATCACTTTGATTTTTTTTTTATTGCTAACTTTTAGGTATGTGCTGGACATTTTATAGGAACTTAGACTAGAAACTAAAATCAATAGTTTTTTTAACCATCAGTTTGGGGCCCCTCAGGCTTGGGGGCCCCGGGCTGTTACCCGGCGGTAGTTACGGCCCTGACATTAATTATGAACGGCCCCTTATATATCATGATTTTAAAAGATGAAAAAGATGAATTGCAGAATGTAACGACCTGAAGAAGGAACAAAAGTAAAAAAAAGTCATTCTAAAAGAACTGAAACATAATATAACAATGAATGTCCTTTGCTTGATTTGCATATAAATAGTCATTTTATCTTTTAATTGGATTCAGAATTCTGTTAAGGGAAACCTGTAAGAAAAAAGCCAAAATTTTTATTATTGATTTAAAAGTAATGAATTTTGGTGTACTATTTAAGAATCTTTTTGTAAGGAATAATTAGCAAAAAAAAATCACTTTTTATTAAAAAGTATATTTTTATAGGGATTTTTATGATTTTTTTTGGTCGAAAAATACACTTTTTAAAATTACTACTCCTCATTCAATTTTCAATATTTTGGTATTACTAAAATTTCTTAAATAGTGTAATAGTATATGGAAAAGACCTAGGGAGAGATATTTTTAATTTTCTATTTTAATCAGCTAAAATAAATAAATAAATAAATAAATAAATAAAAATACGCATGGTAAATTTCCTTAAATTCGTTATAATTTTCATGTTTACCAATTTATGTAAAATTTTCAGAAATAGTTAAAAAAAATATCTCTCCTTACTTTTGTTGCAAATTTTTTTAAGATTCTAAAAACACAAACACTTTGTTTCTAAATCATTTTACCACTGAGCCTTAGTACTTTCAACTTAGGCAAACTATGAAAAAAAAATCATTTTCAGGAAAACACATTTTAATTGGCCGCTAGTCCTTTAAACTCTATAGTGACTACAATTAAAAAAGTTCATTTGCTATCTGTTCCAAGTGTCCCAGAGTTCTGAAATTTTGCATGGATATTCGCAAATATGTATTTTATCGTTTTCCGAGAAATTTTTTTTTTTGAACTTTTGATGATTTTTGGCTGAAAATAGGGTTTAGGTCTCCCTTAATACGTGGCAGCAATATTCGTCGTTCAGTCCATACATCCGTCTGTCTGTATATAACAACGCGAAAACTACCCAACCGAATGGTTTGAAATTTAAAATACACTGGTGTCCAAAAGTTAAGCATAATTGGTAATTAAGTAATTATTTTTAAGTAATGAAAGAAATATGAATCGGAATGTGCTGAAACTTCTGGTGTGTAAACAAAATAGTACGCGTCACATATTTTCGCGAAGAGTTGTCCCCGAAATCGGACAGGGGACCGTCAACAAATTGAAAAAGAACGAAGATCTTTTGGATAACCCTGTCAAAACTAATGTAGCAAAAGCGTTCAAACTGCACATTATGATTAATTGGCTTATTGTAATGTACTGTGTTAATTTTTACAAGGATAGCATGTATACTCGTAGAGAAATTAAGGTTTTTATAAAAACAGTCCTAAATTTTTCCAAGTTTTTTGCTTTTAATTTGCAGAATTCTTATTATAAAATAATGTTCTTTTCTGAAAATATGACAAACATTATTGTACATAATACCCTGTCATCAGAATTTAAAAATAATAAAAATTGTATGAAAAATGAGTATGTTTAGTAAATAATTTTTCATTGCGCATGCGTCAACGATATCAAAATGTCATTTGCATATTGTGTTAGCTAAATGTATAGACCAACTTCTGTAAAAGTTTCAAAAACATAGCTTGAAAATTCTGAAAATGGGAGCCTATAGAATCAACTCAAAATCCTTTATTCTCTAAATGAAGCAAAAAGATGAGGGGCTGTATCCATATTCCATTGTTTAGTGCCTACACAATATTGCACGTACAACTATATTTAGGTAAAACCCCTGATTTTTTTGCTTCCTTTAGGAATAACGGATTTTGAGTTGATTCTATAGGCTCCCATTTTCAGAATTTTCAAGCTATGTTTTTGAAACTTTTACAGAAGTTGCTCTATACATTTAGCTAACACAATATGTAAATGACATTTTGATATCGTTGACGCATGCACAATGAAAAATTATTTACTAAACATACTCATTTTTCATACAATTTTTATTATTTTTAAATTTTAATGACAGGGTATTGTGTACAATGATGTTTGTCATATTTTCAGAATAGAACATTATTTTATAATAAGAACTCTGCAAATTATAAGCAAAAAACTTGGAAAAATTTAGGACTGTTTTTATAAAAACCTTAATTTCTCTACGAGTATACATGCTATCCTTGTAAAAATTAACACAGTACATTACAATAAGCCAATTAATCATAATGTGCAGTTTGAACGCTTTTGCTACATTAGTTTTGACAGGGTTATCCAAAAGATCTTCGTTCTTTTTCAATTTGTTGACGGTCCCCTGTTCGATTTCGGGGAAAACTCTTCGCGAAAATATGTGACGCGTACTATTTTGTTTACACACTTAGAGTTTCAGCACATTCAGATTCATATTTCTTTCATTACTTAAAAATAATTACTTAATTACCAATTATGCTTAACTTTTGGACACCAGTGTATATACTTATTGCATAAGTTTGTTTAGTCATGTCAAATTTTATGAAAATTGGATATATAGTCCAATTTCAGGGACTTTCATATAAAAGTATTCGTTACATTACGGTCAATTGGAAAAGATTTTTTCAAAAGCATTTTAATGATGTTACACTCTTTCGTACAGTTAGTAAAATTCATACGCATCTATGAAATATATACTGAAAACTGAAATATACATTCTATACAATTTGTGGTGCAACTAATATTTTTTATTAATTTATTGGGCCACACAAAAGTATTCTATTAGATTATAGGTTCCCAACGGGGGCGGTACCGCCCCCCAGTGGGCGCTGGAGCCTTCCAGGGGGGCGGAGCGAGTCTAAAGAAAAATGGGGGGCGTTAAGCCAGGTAAGGGGGGCGGTCATGGCGTACATACCTATTTAAGAACTAATGTAGCAGAAAAACGAAAATAGTTGATCTCTTCTACATTTCCAGGTCCTTGATATAAACCTTAACTGCACCTATAAATGGAAATCTATAAAGACGAACATAGATCTCAGGGTATGTGGGTGAATTTATTTTACTAATGTCAAAAATCACCGTAAAACACGTAGAAGGCTAAAATCGCGGAAACAAAAATTTTATTATATCAGGCTCAAAATATTATACTAGGGGTGATCAAATGAAAAGGTACGAAACTCTCTAACTACCAAACCGATTGAAATCTGGATATGCCCCTTTTGAATAAAGTAGTGAAACATCGAGAGATGTGATTGGAGTATCCGGTGTAGTTGTGAGCATGCGTGGTTGTCCGTGCATGAAGGGGGAAAAACAGAGAAAGAGTGAGTTCCGTCCAACTGATGCGGCAGTGCCTGTGATGACATCATGGCCATCCCATTGCAAAATCCGATGATTAAAGCGCAGCGAGATGCTATTAGATTTCTCACTGCATCAGCCTTTGATCAGACACCTCGCTGCTTTTTAATCATCGGATTTTGCAATGGGAAAATCATGGTGTCCTCACCGACACTGCCGTGTCAGTTGGACGGAACTCACCCTTCCTCTGCTTCCCCCCCCCTTCATGCACGGGTAGCCACGCATGCTCACAACTACACCGGATACTCCAATCGCATTTTTCGAAGTCTTACAACTTTATTCCAAAAGGACAGTCAGATTTCAATCGGTTTGGTAGTTAGGGAGTTTCGTACCTTTTCATTTGATCGCCCCTAGTAGCTGCAATTCTCTCATGAATGACAATATATCAAAGCAGAACGCGACAAATCGCTGTGACTCTCATTAAAAATCATTATGAATTTAAAAATTGTGGAGTACAAAATTCTCGATAATTGGCTGGCTAAAAGTTTTTAACATATATTTTTTTTAATTATCTTGTATTTCGAAAATTTCTGAAGTTTGACGACACATGCCTGAACAGAGATTTTTAAACGAACCTGTGATTTGAATCAGTTAAAGATATTTGTTTATTGTTTGTGAAAGTTATAAAAATCATTATATTTGTAAATTTGTTCAAAAGTAAATTTATTTAAATTTAATTAAGAGAAAAATTTACATTTAAAAATATCTGAATCGAAAAAAAAAAAAAAAATGCCGGCAGTACATTATTGAGTTTTAGAAATATTTATCAAAGCACTCTCCTACAAACTTATCGTTATCTATGTGCTTAATCTTCCAAAAAATTTTTTGCATGAAATCATGAAGCCTTCTAGGCTACAAGATCATTTGAATAAATGCTTGCTGATGGAAAAGACAAAGATATATCCTATTTTTACTTTCTCCTATCTTTACAGAAGAAAGTATTGAATTCGTGAAATTTTTCGAATTCCAGTTATTGATGAATTTACACGTTTTAGGGGTCAGAAATTCCAAAAAACATGTATTTAGAATGTATCTGTCTGTGAGCCTGTGGTTATGTGATTCTGTGATTATGTCTGTATGTGACAAATTTTGTGGCCGCTCTATCTGAGCAACTAATGCATGAAATTCAATAATATTTTTTATTTAGGTTGACTTTGATATAAATTGATGCTGATTAGTATTTAGTGTAAATCGATAAACAGGTGGCGCTGTTATGCTGCCTTTTCCATGATTTCCACAACAGCTTTATCTTAAGAACTACTGAACAGATTTTTATCGAACTTCAGATTATATTGGTCCTTAACATGAATAAATACTGTTTACATTTTGTATAAAATTCCTCATCAGGTGGCACTTGCATGCTGCCTTTTTCACGATTTCTGCAATATCTTTAAATCAAGAACTAACGCACGGATTTTCACCAATCTTCAGATTTCGTTAGTTCTTGACATTGATATTTATGCATGAATATACTGAGTTTATTTTTAGATCCTTTCGCAAATGGAGATACAGCAGTTTTATCATATTTGGAGGAGGAAATCGTGGAACTCTCAGCAAATGAGACTAAAAGCAAAATGCAGAAATGGATACCAAGTGTTTTAACTTGAAAAGCAAATACAACTCTCTGACCTGAATTGTGATCGATAATACATAAATCTCTAATTGCTTTTTCTTCATGAGATTTAGCTGAGAGTGGGTTGAGTGCTGTAGCTAATTTACAGTCAAGAAAAGGAATTTGTTGGTCATTTTCATTAACTTCTATTTTACGATTCTTAATAGATAAATAGACAGATAAAATATAGATAATATGCAACAATATTTTAACATTTTATATAATTAACTGTTATTGAAGGGGGGGGGGGGGGAGGGCGTTGGCATGTTTTTTTCTTTTGAAAGTGGGCGGTGATCCAGAAAAGGTTGGGAAACTATGTATTACATGATGGTAAAGGAGGAAACACTGTTTAGGCACGTTTTAATTATATTACTATTTCAAATTTTATGAAATTGATATGCTTTGCTGATGTTTACTATGCGTTACTTTCTGTATAACAGAAAGCATACCATATTTACAGGGATACACAAAATATTTCAGATAATGTACAGTATATTTCAAAAACTTCGTTACAGTGCGAAAGCACCTCATTTGTTACGTTTGATGCGCTATTTCCGGCTTTTTTTTTAATGAGCAAATTTTCGAAGACATTCTTGAAAATGTAGTAACAATTTATTTTTAAAAAGTCTATCAAATTGATTTTTTTAAATAATTTTTAAGATAATAACTAAAAAATGGCAAAAAAGAAAAAAAAAAAAAAAAAAAAAAAAAAAAAACGAGGGTGAGAAAAGAAAAAAAACGACATCGTGCTAACTTGCCATCTTGGAAAAAAGGATTCACAGAGTAGTAACAGAGAATCAACTTTTATACACTGTAATGGCAACTTGTTTAACATGGGATTACGTATAGACAGTAGCAAGACAAGCGGATCACTCTGAAACTACGATCATAACATAAGAGAGGTTGCTAATTCGGCGAAACATCGCTTCCTTGGCGACAAATGATAAAAGAAAAAAAATACAGCGACGGCTTGCTGCTTCTTGTTTTGAAATTTATGAAAGAATTATTTTAATATGAAATAACTTTGACTTATTCGTCTTGCAAACAATACATGTGTCTCTTCGTAACATAACGACCTAATAATTTAAACTTGAAAATTCAAGAATAATAACAGTAATAATTACGAATCAATATAAGCGCGGAAATCTAAGATCATATAGCATAAGCACGTGTGCAAAGATAATCAAATCAGCATTCAGCAAGAAGCGCCAAACCAGAATAGGGTTACAGTTAAACAGAAATCACGAGGATAAAAATCGCCAACGCGATGGTTTAGTTTTTAAGTGATCCACTAAGGGCGTTCTTTTCAAGTCGAATTGAGACTCTGTTAACGTACTCTGTGAAGGGATTTAAATAGAGAACTGACTGGACTGCGTCCGACATTTCTTAATCATATATTCATCCTGTGATTCTGCTGTTCATAATTTAATTTATCGTTAATCGGCTGTCATCTAGCTACCGATTTATTAAAATTTTGCCCTAAATCTCCAAGACTGGTGTTCTAAATTTGTATTATTTTACTCTTAGCATTTTTAGAATATTCTTTCTGGTGTGCGTTTTAATTTAAAATGCATTTTTTTGTTATTCATTTTGTACAATGAAAACAAAAACATCTTTATAGGCTTTACTTTGAAAGCGAGTACTAGTATGCCATTAATGTATAGCTGCCAACTCTTCTGAGTTTTTGGCCCGGAAAAAATTTAATAGAAATTTTTGCCTTATTTAATCAGAATATTATGGCGATTTGAAATGGTAAAATTTATTATAATTTTTTTTTCGGGACGAAAAAGCGGAAGTTGTTGGCAGCTATTCCCCCCCCCCATTAATGGATACATTGAATATACTCAACTTGATATCATTAGTAAAATAAATTGTATCATGCTTGCATAATATTAGTGTTATTGCCTTATTGGTTTTTAATGCCCAATTTCGTGGTGATTATCTAACCCTTTATCTACCGCATTATGAATTCATGAAAATTTTACATTCTAAAGCATTTTACGCAAATTGTTTAAACTAAATCAAAAGATTCACATAATCATTTAATAAATATTTGAAGGATTAATTAAATTTGAATTTACAGGAATTTTGTGCAATTTTTATAACCCCACTCAAATTTTTCATTTTTAATTATTTTCTTAGTATTTTGTAGAATTATAAAATGTACAAATATGATGTTCTTAGAATATAAATATAGAAATATTTACGCATTCAAAAATCCCCATCCCCCTCCCTCAGCGCCAAAAAAGCTGAAAAGATGCAAAGGCAAAAGAAATCATCGTTTTAAATATATTTTCATTTTGTGTAACCAACAATGCTTTTGGAACAAGATAAAGTAATGTATCTGTAACTCATTCTAAACAGTATTACAATTAACTGACGTATTAAAAGAATTTTATAATAAGTTATTTTAATGTTACTTATAAGTACCGTCGTTAGATAAAGGGTTAATCAACTAGGGGGCTCTGAATCCTGCGCGGTATACTTGCGAATTCCTGTTTAGACTAAAAAATTCCGTTAATTTGATCATATTTAACCCCTTGCAGGGCGGTGGTATGTCTATGAAACCACTTAATTTTAAATCCCATAGGTTACATTGGCACCATAATTTTGGTTTAAAAAAAAAAATCGGTTTATTAGAAGCGTGAAATGTAACGATTTTTTCATATTTACAAATAAAGCTGTTTTTAAATTCCGGTGCTAATCATTAATTTCAATATTTAAATATTTAAAGTACTCTGCGTTGCAAAGGGTTAAAAAGATTTCGGAAGATTGAATCATAATTTAAAAAACAGTGGCGATCTCCCTGTAAACGAATCTCCACGCCTTTTTAATGAGGGATTTTAAAGCGGAACCAACTGCTGCTAATTGCTATTTTCGTGCTTGATTAAGTAAGATTAGTTAAACATTTGAAAATTAGCTAGTATGAAATGAACTAAGCCAACAGAGTCTTTGCTTCCCGATATTTTTTAACTACGCTATAAGAAATGATTTTAAACAAAAGATTTTAAATGTAACTTTTAAATGTGATATAATTTTCATCAAACTTTTCTATAACTTTGTAATATTCACCTGAAAATATTTTTATTGTTTGAAAAAATGGCAACAATAGTTAAAAAGATCATCTCGAAATTTAAAATAAATCTCTCATGTAAATATATTTTTTAATTTAAACTATTTGGCAATAATTATTAGCAATATTATTTGGCAATTTAGCCATTTTTAATATGACGTAATTTCCTCCGTGTGCGACTTTTAACCCATATTAATGAACTTATTAACTTAATTTTTTTTTTCTCTTTTAATAATCACATGTAAGTATAGTTTTTTAGACGTAGTTTTAAATATTTCCTTGCTTTTAATACGTAATCATTTAATTCTAATTTCAAAGTTTTGAAATTCAAAATTTGAAATAAAACTGTCATGTAAAAATATTTTCTTTTAATTTAAACTATTTGGCAATATTATTATTTTAATATTTGGAGTAGCACATCCAGGATTCGCACAATTCTACCAATAAATTTTAAGAATTTTTTCAAAGTATTTCACAGTAGAAAACTATTGTAAAATCTATGAATGAAGGTGGAGGCGTTGAATTTTGTGTTTTAAAAATAAATGTGAATTTTCTTAATTTTAATAGTGGTGTCAGAGTGCTTAAAAAATATAAGGAGTGTACAAACCTTAGTATGATTTCTCCTATTTACCACTTTTATGCATATCACGGAGTAAGAGAGAGGAGAGGAAAGTAATGTTAAAATCAAGGCCACCTTTTTAAAACAACAGGCCTTACAATCGCTAAGTTTCCTTTGTCCGCGGCAGCGTGGTCAGAAACCACATGGTTTTCCCGTTGTTAGTGCCATCTGATGTGAGAAGGTGAAATATTTTTCACTTTTTCTTATGAATTTGTTAATGGAGTAATATCAGTAGCATGCACCAGGTGGCGTTACTTACGGGATAAAGTCATATAATAAGTTGACAATTATCAGGACATTTTACCCATAGACTTTCTCCTAATTGCGAGGTGTGTTATTATGATAAGGTGGCCTTGGTTAAAATTTTGCAATGTAGTTTTTTCCCCGATAAGTAGCGACACCGTAGGCAGGCTATCGGTGGCATTCATTTAAATATATATATACAGGGTGTCCCAAAAGGTCGTTTGCAAACTTAACATGCTAATCTGTCATATCATGATGAACAATATTAAATAGGAAACTAAGGGAAACTAAGGGTCCCAAACGTCTTCCAAAGGAGATATGCGCCATTAAAGTTTAGGGTCCAAAAATTCAAATAATTATAAAAAACAGAAAAATTGGTCGATTCGTTTGCTGTTTTCACTAAAACTATTCTTTATGTTAGTATTTTCTTGAAAATAAATTATAAAGATAAATTTCAAAAAATGTCGATAGAGGGCGCTTTAGACTTTGGAGTAACGATAAACTAGTTTTTAGCATTATTTTTTGCATCTCATTAAATATTTTTAGAAGCTTAGACATAAAATTAAATTTTAAGCTCAAAATCTGAATCGTTGGAAGTGGTTAAGTAGCGCAAACTGAGCTGTGTTCAATGGGGGTGAGGAGGTTAAAATTTCAAATGATTATAAAAAACGGAAAAATTGGTCGGTTTTCGCTAAAACTATTCTTTATATCAATATTTTCTTAAAAATAAATTTTACAGATATCTTTCAAAAAATTCCGTCAGAGGGCGCATTAAACTTTATAGAAACCGACAACTATTTTTAACCGTTATTTTTTGTATCTAAAAAAATGCTTGTAAAAGTTCAAACTTAAATTTTGTGCTCAAAATCTGCATCGTTGTGAGTAATTAAGCGGCAAAAAATTGAACTGCGTTCGAGGGGTGGGGAAGGTAACATTTCAACTCCTGAACACAGTTCAGTTTGCGCTTCTTAACCCCTCCTATCTATTTAGATTTTGAGCACAAAATTTAAGTCTAAACTTTTGCAAGCATTTAATTAAAAAAAAAAAAAAAAGGTTAAAAATAATTGTTGGTTATTCTAAAGTTTAAGGCGCCCTCTAAAGGATTTTTAAAAATTTATCTTTAAAATTTATTTTCAAGGAAATATTGACATAAAGAATAATTTTAGCGAAAACCAACCAATTGTTCCGTTTTTTACAATCATTTGAAATTTGAACCTCCCCATCCCCATTGAATACTGTTCAGTTTCCGCTACTTTACCACTCCCAACGATTCAGATTTTCATCTCAAAATTTATGTTTATGTCTAAGCTTCTAAAAAAAATTTATGAGATGTAAAAAATAACGGAAAAAATAGTTGTACGTTACTCCAAAGTATAAAGCGCCCTCTATCGGCATTTTTTGAATTTTATCTTTATAAATTATTTTCAAGATAATACTGACATAAAGAATAATTTAAGTGAAAATCGCAAATCAATTGACCAATTTTTCCGTTTTTTATAATCATTTGAAATTTGAGTCTCCCACCGCAATTCAGTTTGCGCTACTTAACCACTTCCAACGATTTAGATTTTGAGCTCAAAATTTAAGTTTATGTCTAAGCTTCTAAAAAAATTTAATGAGATGCAAAAAATAATGGTAAAAACTAGTTTATCGTTACTCCAAAGTCTAAAGCGCCCTCTATCGACGTTTTTTGAAATTTATCTTTATAATTTATTTTCAAGAAAATACTGACATAAAGAATAGTTTTAGTGAAAACCGCAAACGAATCGACCAATTTTTCTGTTTTTTATAATCATTTGAATTTTTGGACCCTAAACTTTAATGACGCATATCTCCTTTGGAAGACGTTTGGGACCCTTAGTTTCCCATTTAATATTGTTCCTCATGATATGACAGACCAGCATGTTAAGTTTGTAAACGACCTTTTGGGACATCCTGTATATATATATATAATATATATATATATATATATATATATATATATATATATATATATATATATATATATATATATATATATATATATATATATATATAATCTGAATATTTAGAAAGTCGTATAGATAGAAATACGATTAATTACAATTTTCTTCACAAGATACATATTTTTTAAAAGGTACTTGGCGTCTCGATTGTTTTTGAAGACTTAAAATACGAGATGATTCTGACAAAAACCAAAAGACTGGCCATTCAAAATCGTCGAATATCACGGATTATTCTGCCTCCAAGAAATAAATGGATTTCTAATTTTTAGAAATGAAAAGTATTAATAAAATTTTATGGGGTCAATTTTAATCTCTCGTACATTTTTTATAACCCATGAATAACTTAATAATTCATAACTTTTCACCTCTATGGAATTAATAAATGTAGCATTAAAACAAATTTTTGTCTTAATTATTTGGGCATAAAAATAGTGTAAATTATACGTCACTGTCCAGAAACTTATTTTTGCAAAAAACGTAAATTATGTTTTTTTTTTTATATGATCTTAGTTATAGGAGGGGTCCAAAAATTTATTTTTCGCGCATAAATATTTCCCCTTTCATACGTACTACTGCTACAGATAAAAAAAAAGTTAAAAAGCTTGCTTTATCATTTAGAAATGTTGTACAGTAAAACACCGGTTATCCGAAAAGCATGGGATCACAGCAATTTCGATTAACCGGGGTTCCATAGGAATTTTTGAATAACCGGAAGGCTTATGGTAAAAACTTGTTTGATGAAAAGCTGTGATCATAATTTAGGACATACTTGTAATAAAAATGTTGTGGTACCGTATTCAAAGCACCCTGAAGTTGAAAAACAAAAGAAAATCACAACATATTTTTTTAAAAAAATGAAGTGCTGTTTGTGCTTATCTAATAAAGTTCCCGAAATTACGCAATGGACCAAATGAGTAAGTTGATTTTGTTTATTTTATAAAAAATAGGTTTTTTAACGCTATTTCTACCAGTGCGCAAGAATACCTTTCAAAGTTTACATTTTTACTTATTTTTCTGCTAATTTTTAAAGCTAATATATATTAACCCATTAGTGCCTGAATTATTTTCTTTGTTAAAATTCAAATTTTGCATTTTCCCACCACTTTTAAAGGAAGAATAATTTTTATCTTAAATTATCGAGGACTTTGTCTCGAGAAAGAAAGTATTTATTTCTACTCCTTTTTACTGGTGTGAAATACGCTTTCTTGAATTTTTTAAAACTGTCCCATGGATTTATGAGGTTTGGAAATTGAAGTGTTATGAAGTTTTAAATAATGAAGATATTGTGTCATGTGTGGTTCAGAAGAAAAAGGGAATTTCGAAGAATGTTCTGAAAGTGATGAAGATAACTTTGTAACCCATCCAAAAATAAGTCTCGGTGACACATTAGTATACACTGAGGCCAGGACCGTAGCTAAGAGGTGCTAGGGGCGGCTCAGCCCCCGCCCCCCTTAGAACATAATGAGCCTCCCATGGAAGAGATTCCAGGTCATTAAATGAATTTATGTTAAGAAAACAAAATGAAATTCTGTTCAAAAATCTAATTTAGTTTTCAGGCCCTTTCCTCAGTTTCGCAGAAATACTCATTTGTAACTAAAATAAATGTTTCAACACTTGCTCCTCCTTTTTGCACATAGGAAACTAACATGATGTTTAATATTGCACTAGTTATACACTCGAATTTTTCATGATTCTATTCTTTTCTTAGCATAAAATGAAGTTATTACAACAGTTTAATATGAAGTTATTACAACAGCTTAATAAGAAAAATAGTACCTACAGTGTAAATATGCACTAATTTATCTTTCTGCATCAGAGAGAGAGAGAGACAATGTGATCCTCCCCACATTCCCCCCCCCCCCCCTATTCCTCACATCTAGCTACGGCCCTGACTGGGAACATTACTTAATAACTTAATGTAAGAAGATGAAAGCACACCTGCTCAAAAAATGTTGTTGAGAAATTTGAGTAGTAAAATTTGTCAAAAATAATTGTAAAAAAAAAAAAAAAAAAAAAAATGTAATTTAAGAAATTACGACAACAGTTTGGAAAATGATTTTTTCAAAGACTAAAATTTAAGACTTTAAATAATAGTAATAATAATAAACATCATTTTAATGATGATCAAAAAGTGGCCTACGTAATAACAGAGTCCTATATTAAGTATGCCATGGATTAAACATTAATATTCCATGGACCCATCATAAAAAAATTTTAAATGAAATTTCAGTTTTGAAATTTTTGGTATTGAAAATTTTTAAACTTCAAAACATTGCACATTTTTAATTTTTATATCGTCGTATAGGGAAACAAATGTACTTTTAAATGCAATTTGTTTGAAAGCTGTATCTCAATTTGTTTTTGAGTTATTAATTTGTTGTAGTTTTTTTTGGGGGGGGGGGGTTGTGGCAACTAAGCAAATTATCCCATTTCTGGACACCAAAAATGAACCAATCAGAGTGGTTGTGGGTTCAAATCCCACTGGCTCCATTGCGCACGTTCTTTGTGTGGAGCTCCTGGTTGTACTTCTCTTGTGTTGTAATATTTCTTTGCGTGCCGTGCTGTCTCGTCCCTATATATTGACGATGGCTTATAAGCAGGCTTCATGTCGAGCACACAAGTCAGACGTATGTTGTTCAATAAATAAATAAAACCAATCAGAAAACGAATAAAAACCCAGTATTGCTATATTTCAGATATGCTTCAGGTATCTCTATTTATCGACCAACAGAAACAACCATTTTCGAAATGATTAAAAACTTTATCATTTAATTTTTTACCAAAATAGTGGGGTAAACTATATTTTTATTATTTTTTTATATTATACAAATTGTAAATCTAGCAAACATTGAAATTGATATTTATTCTCTTTCTTTAGTATGATCATTATAAAAATGATGTTTATTATTAATTTAAATATAGAATTTATTTATAAGTCTTTAAAATTTGAGTCTTTGAAAATATCCTTTTCCAAATAGTCGTTGTAATTTATTAAATTATGTTTTTTAAAAACTTATTATTATTATTATTTTATTATTATTGTTAATTTTTTTGTTGTAGGAAAATTTTATACACACGAAACACCTTTCACAATCCTGATATTTTCTTGATTGTCAATAGGCACTCAAATTTGCCATCTGATATTTTCTTTTCAAAAGATTTTACTTAAGTGGTGCTTTTAAGAAATTTTAACCTAATTGTTCACTTGTTCGATTTTTCCGGATTACTTTCCTACTGCTATTTTTTTCTGAGCAAACTTAATTAATTTTTTTTTTTTTTTTTTTTTTTACGAAGCTAAAACAAAGAGATCTTATTGTTCGCTTGAATTCATTTAACAATATGCTCATAAAAAGAATACGTAACTACTGAATCTAATAATCAAGTAATTAGTTTCTTTAACCCTTTAACGATCATAGCATTTTCATTGCTAAGATGTCGAAATAAATGAATGACACCGGTAATTAAGAACAAATATATTTTTAAATAAGAAAACGTGATTTTTCACATACAAAATAAAAGAGATATTTCTAGATAAAAATACCGGTGTCAGTGTTGCGTATCGGAATTAAAATTTTGTGGTTTCGTGGCGAAACCAATGAACGTTAAAGGGTTAAATACGTAAGCGGCTTTTCATTTTGTTCTATATCTACACTTATGTCCAAATTTAAGGCTTCTGTTCCCGTCTGGAGAAGACACTCACTAACCAATAATATGTCTATTGGAGGTTATTTCCTAGCATCTTGTTTTCATTTACACTTTTTATTTATTTATTTATTTATTATTGCATTGTATAGCTGAGTCTATCTCTACATCGCTCTTTTTTTTTTTTTTTTTTTTTTTTTTTTTTTTTTTAACTTTTATGATTTTGGTTGCACGTGTTTTTTTAGAATGCCATTTTTATTTTCGGAGTCTGTTTCAAAAGTGAACAAGTAACTATTAAAAAAAAAAGCAACCAAAATTGAAAAAGTAAAACAGGAACGATGTAGAGATGGACCTCATCTATCCATTGCAAAAAATGAAATAAATAAATAAATAAATAAATATATATAAAATAAAAAAAAATGTCGAAATGCAAACGAGATATTAGAAAATAACCTCCCTATAGCATTAGCTCGCGAATGTCTTCGCCTGCAAAGTGCAAAGACAGGAGCCGGAAAGTAAGTGACCGGACGCTTTCTATTTTACACGTTTCGACTTATATAGTCAAAGAGCCGACCGCACAAAACCCTAAGGTATTGAGCACAAGAAAAAATCCTTTATTTTACGGAAGAGTAGTAATAGGGGAATCTAATGACCCATGTCTGCCGGAAGTGGAGGGGTGAATAAGCCAAATATTAGTGCAACTAGTGGTTTTACTTGCAGGTTTAACACTGTGTTTGCCGTACAATTAAAGGTATGAAAACGTGGAAAACTGGGAGAAGGAAAAGCATATTCACAGTATCCGCAAAGAAACTCTTCGAGAGGGTTGAATTCTGATAGGGATTGGTCGACGCGTTTTCACGTAACTTGGCGATAATTATACTTGGCGTAGCGATAGATGCTTCCGTCGAGGAGTTTGATTTCCTTTCGAACCGAGTACAAAGTATCTTTTCTCTTGCAGCATTTCATTGGATGGTACGTGTCTTACTGAAAGCTGTACTCTTTAAAAGTTTTTAAACACAAATTTTTACTTTGTACTCGACTCCGAAGGAAATCAAACTCGACGGAAGCGTCTATCGCTACGCCAAGTATAATTATCGCCAAGTTACGTGAAAACGCGCCGGCCAATCCCTGTCAGAATTCAACCCTCCCGAAGAGTTTCTTTGCGGATACTGTGAATATGCGCAGGAAAACACAATGCTAAACCTACGAGAGAGCCACTAGTGGTGTTAATTTTTGGCTTATGCATCACTTCACTTCCGGCAGACATGGATGATTAGATTCCCCTATGGCTGCTCTTCCATAAAATTTAAGTTTTAATTTTATTATACTCGATAACATAAGATTTCGTGTTTTATTCTCTTGGACTATTATACTATTAGTATTGTTAGCGAAAAAGGGGTAACTGCGTTTAAGTAAACAATGAAAAATTTAATAAAAATAATAAACAATGAACATTTCAACAATGATTTCTTTAAGTGCAATAATAAGCGAATATCTTCATTGTTGATAAAATTACGTTTCTTTGCGAATTTACCTAAAATCCGTTAAAATGTTATTTGATATAGTGTTTTTCTGACATTTTGAGTTTACAAAGTGATTTATTTTAATACTTCTGTATCCCTTGGTAATATTTTCAAATCAAATCATGAAGTGGCATAAAATACTTAAGCATAGAATCACGCATATCTTGTAAGTATTAAAGGCGCATTTGAATTTATCTAGTACTATTTAAATTTACTATATTGTGTATTCATTTATAATATCACTTTTTTAGGTGCGTTCGTAATTATGTATATACGTAGTACCTATAGTGGTCGTTCAGTCCGTCCGTCTGTCTGTCCGCATATAACAACGCAAAAACTACCCAACCGAATCATTTGAAATTTAAAATACATATTTATTACGCAATTTTGTCGAGTCATTTCAAATTTTATGGAAATCGGATGAATAGATCAATTACAGGGGCAATCAAATTACGGTCAATGGGGAAAAAGTTTCAAATGCATTTTGATCGTTTGGAATTTAAAATACATACATAATTATTACATAATTTTGTCGAGTTATTTCAAATTTTTTGATAATCGGATGCATAGATCAATTACAGGGGCAATCAAAAGTGTTCAATTTCATTATGGTCAATGGAGAAAAAGTTTCAAATGTATTTTATATGTTTGAAATTAAAAATATATAATTATTACATAATTTTGCCGAGTTATTTCAAATTTTATGAAAATTGGATGCATAGATCAATTACAGGGACAATCAAAAGTATTCAGTTACATTACGGTCAATGGGGGAAAATGTTTCAAATGCATTTTAAAGCTGTTACACTTATTCGAACTTAATAAAATTTATATGCAACTATAAAGTGCGTGTTATAATATACATTTTACATAATTTTTGGTGCAAAGAACATTTGTTATTGATTAACAAGGCCACACAAAAGTATTCCATTACATAATGGTACAGGGAGAACATTGTTTGATGAGCGTTTTAATTGTAATTCTCTCTTTACAATTTTATCAGATTGATATATGAGAGTAATATTTTTAAAATTTCGTAATCGTACGAACGCACCTGATTTGCTACGCTTCACGTGCAATTTCCAACTTGTTTATATAAGATGTAGTAATGCTCTTAATCTATAATTATTTGCATAAAGTGGCATAAAACACTTAAATATAGAATCACGTCTATTTTGTAAGTATTAAGTGAATATTTGAATTTAAAACTTATTATTTAAATTTAGAATGCTGTGTATGTATTTCGATATAAGATGTAACAATGCTCATGATATTTCCACAATTGCTTGCATAAAATTTTCAGTGATATTTCGTTGTTGCTGTTAACTCTACTTTCTATTTTTAAATAAAGATGCGTTATAAGGAAAAATATTTGGAAAATGAGGCTGTATTTTTCAATTCTCAATTTTTACTCCAAGAGCCGACCACACAAAACCCTAACTCATCGAGTACAAGAAAAATTCATTTATTTTATGGAAGAGTAGTAATAGGGGAATCTAATCATCCATGTCTGCCGGAAGCGAAGTGGTGCACAAGTAAAAAATTGATACCACTAGTGGTTTACTCGTATGTTTAACATTGTTTTTGCCCATACAGTTAAAAGTATGAAAACATGGAAAATTGGGTGTAGGAAAGTATAATGCTAAGTCTACGAGTCAACCACTAATGGTATTCATTTTTGATTCATTATGCATCAGTTCGTTTCCATCAGAATGGGTGATTAGATTCCCCTATTACTATTATTCCATAAAAAAGGAATTTTGCTTGCACTCGATGACTTAGGGTTTTGTACGGTCGGCTCTTGAACTATTTATGTAATTTTTCTTTGAAATATAAATTTAATTTTAATCTTTCGAATTTTAAAAGTGATAAATACACACACAAAAACTAAATAAATAAATAAATAAATAAAATAAAATGTGCTAAGTATTAGTTACATGTTATTGTAAAGTTTTCTAAAGTACAATACATTTTTAAAAGAGATTCAATTTCACAAAATCACTAATTATATGTGACTAACTCAGAGATCATTTAAGAGGAAAAATCGTTTTGAATCGACGAAACAATTGATTTTACCTTACGATCATAAAATAAATAAGTGATCAGGAAATTTGTGGTAAAAATAAACTCTAACTGTTATAAGATTCAGCATAAGGCATGTTTATCTTTGAGGTTATTTTATTCAAAAAAGCTTTTTAGGTGTTTTCGTAATTATATAAATAAGTAGCACTTATTGTCGTCTCTGGTTGGTCCGTTGGTCCGCATATAATAGCGCAAAAACTACCTTACCGTGTGGTTTGAAATTTTATTTACACTAGCAGGAGTGACCGAGCTAAGCTCGTTAAAAATTAACTTTGTGTTCAACTGGATATAGCATTATCACTGTATCATTCCCTCTGTATTATAACTGTAAAACATGTTATTTATATTACAGTAAAATCTCCATAACGGACACTCCCGAATAGCGGGCACCTCTATTTAACGGACAGTTATACGATCCCCACTCCCAAAACCTAATTTTTTGTATATCTAACCTCTGAATAACGGACATTCCGAATAGCGGACACTATTTTCGGCGATAAAGAATAAAAAATATTTTTTTAAAGAAAAAAAGAAAAAGAAAAAAAAAGTAAAAAGGCCTCTAAATTTATCAGAGCAATGTGTCACAAATTTTGTGATCACAAATAAATGTAGATCGTGGTCTGCGGAAAATCACCCCTCAACGTTCAGTGTTGAATTCAGGGGGGGGGGTGCCCGGGTGGGATATCTTCCAGAGCATTGAAAGGTCCCCCCCCTCGGAAATTTTTGAGATTTTGTGCTTTTAATGTTCAAAAAGTGCAAACCCCCTTTCCCGCCCGGAACTCTGTAATGTCACATTGAAAAACAATATATGGGTGATTCTACGATAATAGGTAATTTGCACGGCAATCCGTTTAAAACAGATTTTTTATTCTATATGTTGCTATTTTTTGCAATGAATTGCATGATCTTAATATACTTTATTAAATAACATCACGATTGAATGCCTAATTAAAACACATTTTTCTGAAATTTCTTACAAAGTCTAAAAAAGTCTCTCCCCTGGCATGTCCCCTTGCCGGTTTCAGTTTAACTTTCAAACAATACATATATTTTTTCCGTTAGATGCTTAGCTAAAGTATGTTTAATTGGAATTTAAGTAATTATACTTACGTATTATAAAATAAAAAATAAAATAATTTTGTTAATTTCAAATAATCTTTAAAATTAACTTTTGTCCCGCTTTTTTTGTGTATCTACCCTGTCAAATTTCGTTCCACTGAAACAATATAAATTCAAGGATGGCTATATCGGAAGTAGCGCTTGAGGACGAGGGGTTCGACAAACTAGTTTTTGGTGTACCAGATTTATAAATCAAGTTGATTTACTTGATTTACTCCTGATTTACTGATTTACTCCTGATTTATTGATTTACTCGTGATTTACTGATTTACCTCTGATTTATTGATTTACTTGCGATTTACTCCTGATTTACTGATTTACCTGATTTGCTCCTGATTTACTGATTTACTCGTGATTTACTGATTTACCTCTGATTTACTGATTTACTTGCGGTTTACTCCTGATTTACTGATTTACTCGTGATTTACGGATTTACCTCTGATTTACTGATTTACTTGCGATTTACTCTCCTCATTATAGAGGTTAGCATTGCTTTGATTGGCTCTTCAGAACCTGTGACGCAATGACAACTGTTTGTAATACAGTAGAACCCCGCAAATTCGGACCCCGTTAATCCGGATCTCCGGATAATCCGGATTGGTTTAGTCTTCTTTTTTTTTTCAAATTTGAGAAACGATTGGCTAATTTCCATAACATTAACTTGCTTCATCGTCGTATTCTGAATAAAAAAATAACAAAAACTTTTTCTGAAATCATTTTGGAAGAATTAAGGAAAGTAAACATTTTTACTGCCTGTAAATATTCAATAAGTTTAATATCTGCAACTGCATATTCATATTATGGATGTCTTTTGTGTCACCCCTCACTCTGCCCCCCAGGGAAGGCACATTTTAAATTTCTTTACAACAACAGTCGTGTGACACATCATTTAAAAGGTCTGCAACTGCTTATTCATATTATGGATGTCTTGTGTGTCACCCGCCACTCTGCCCCCCACGGGGCATATTTTTAATTACTTTACAACACCAGTCGTGTGACACATCATTTGAAAGGTCTCTAACTGCTTATTCATATTTTGGATGTCCTGTGTGTCACCCCACACTCTGCCCCCCAGGGGGGCACATTTTTAATTTCTTTGCAACACCAGTCGTGTGACACATCATTTGAAAGGTCTACAACTGCATATTCATATTATGGATGTCTTTTGTGTCACCCCTCACTCTGCCCCCCCCCCAGGGGAGGCACATTTTTAATTTCTTTACAACAACAGTCGTGTGACACATCATTTAAAAGGTCTGCAACTGCTTATTTATATTATGGATGTCTTGTGTGTCACCCACCACTCTGCCCCCCAGGGGGGCACAATTTTAATTTCTTTACAACACCTGCCGTGTGACACATCATTTGAAAGGTCTGCAACTGCTTATTCATATTGTGGATGTATTGTGTGTCACCCCCCATTCTGCCCCCACAGGGGGGCACATTTTTAATTTCTTTTCAACACCTGCCGTGTGACACATCATTTAAAAGGTCTGCAACTGCTTATTTATATTATGGATGTCTTGTGTGTCACCTACCACTCTGCCCCCCAGGGGGGCACAATTTTAATTTCTTTACAACACCTGCCGTGTGACACATCATTTGAAAGGTCTGCAACTGCTTATTCATATTATGGAGTCTTGAGTGTCACCCCCCCACTCTGCCCCCAGGGGGGGGCACATTTTTAATTTCTTTAGATGACCATTCGTGTGACACATCATTTGAGAGGACTGCAACTGCTTATTCATATTATGGATGTCTTGTGTGTCACCCCCCACTCTGCCCCCCCAAGGGGTCACATTTTTAATTTCTTTACAACACCAGTCTTTTGACACATCATTTGTAAGGTCTGCAACTGCTTATTCATATTATGGATGTCTTGTGTGTCAACCCCCAAGTCTGCCCCCAGGGGCGCACATTTTTAATTTATTTACAACACCAGTCGTGTAACGCATCATTTAAAAGGTCTACAACTGTTTATTCATACCATGGTCATTCATACGAGCGCAGCAAGCAGGGGTAACCTAAAACTTGGAATCATTAGCGAGTAAGCGGGGGGTTGGCGAGCGTAGCGAACAGCGGGGCGGAGCCCCCCTAGTATAATAAAAAAAGAATGGGATCCAGAATGAAAAATTCGAGAGTACGGCTAGTGGAAAATTACTCATATTAGCTTCATATGCGCAAATAAATATGCGAGTAACGAAACATTTATTTGCATATTTTTTTACTATTACTACAATTCAGTATTTATGCAAAACTGTGAAAGGGCCTCAAAACTAAATTCGAGTTCTGGACAGAATTTTCATTTGGATTTTCAGAACAGAATTTCATTTAGTGATTTTGGAATATTTTTCTGAGGAGGCTCATTTTTTGGGGGGGTGGGGGGGGGGATAAGCTCCCTCATGATGACATTTCTGTTGTTGTCAAATCCTAAAAATTATCCTAAAATGCTAATTTAACAACATTTCAAAATCATTTTTGGCATTTATCAGAAAATAGAAAAACATTCTAATTTCTTCATATCTAAATAAAATGTAAATTTACAAATCTAATGTAATGTAAATTCAAATCTAATGTAAATTTACATATTTTTAGAAATAGTAATATAATTTTTTTGTATTTATAAATAAAAGTGAATTAGTGAAAGTATCACAAAAAATCGTAACTTTTAATTTAAGGATAACTTTCAATATAATAATTGATCATGATGTGAGTTGAACCCCCCCCCCCCCCTTTACCAAAGAAAACGTGCCATGATCCCCCCTCTCTAAATTGAAGACGATTGAGGACTGAATCCTCCTTTGTATATGATAAACGATGCTTTACAAATATTTTTTTTTTTTTTTTTAATTTATTGTTGAACCTTCTTTAACCGAATACTTCGCTTGGCATACATATAAATTACAGTTTGCTTTATAATTTGATGCTTCAGGAAACTATGTCCACAGTTTCTTCTTTTTCTAAGTAAATGAATAGAAGAAATAAATGAATCAACTAGCCCCAACATGGTTCGTACGGATATCGTTATTTTCAAGGTTAAACATCAGTATTGTTTGTTAAAAAAATAAATCTACTTCGAATGCGCGAAACTTCGTGTTATTTAAGGTTTGATTTTCTATAAAAATATACTGGTACACAAAATTTCCTGGTCGTGAAATTCCAAGACCCATACTTACCCTACCATAGGAAAAATCCAAATTATTTGAGATTTGAGAATATCTGATACAAACAGAATAATATACATACACTGATACGGAAACAACTGATGCTGAAATGTTTGAGTTCAAACCAGGCCCTGATTACAGGGCTGTAGCTAGAAGTGAACAATAAGGAGGGAGGGGGGGTCAAGAGAATGTAGGAGGGTTCAAGAAAATGTAGGGGGGGGTCAAGAGAATGTAGGGGGGGGGCTCATAATTTGTTTTCTCTCTCTGACACAGAAAGATAAATTACTGTTGTAATAAATTCATTTTATGCTAAGAAAAGTACATGATGATGAAAATTTTGGGTCTATAACTGGTGAAAAATTAAACATCATGTTAGCTTCATATGTACCAATAGGATAAGGGAGTGTTGAAACATTTATTTTAGATACAATTTAGTAACTCTGCAAAACTGTGAAAGGGTCTCAAAACTAAATTAGATTTTTGAACAGAATTACATTTGGATTTTCGGAACAGAAATTCATTTAGTGACTGAGGTGCCTCTTCGATCCAGAACATTTAAAAACTGTCAACAGATGGCGCCACATGCGCATCGGACAAGGACTCTAGGCAGGCTGTGAGAGACTGTTGGTTCGGTGAGTCAGTTACTGTACTGCCGCCGCTTATGTAGCACGCAAGGAAAATCACCTTGTTCCGAGAGACAAAACGTGTCTCAAGTTATTTAGAAATGTATTCTATTTCTTTATAAGTTTAATTAAATTTATGTTTGTTTAAGTACGTGCTATTAATATTTATCCATATACACCGTACTTTTGTAAAAAACATCGACAAGATGAAAGATTAATTCAGATTGAGCAGCCGTGATATCCCATAACCACATGGTTGCTTCAAGTGTTGACCGGACAATTTTGAAAGACGCCTTCTGATATATCGTTCCTGGACAACTACAGCGATGAAAAAAAACGGTATGTGCCATTTTCTATGTTTCTTTGTGGTATTCTCTGGCCCAATTGTTATATTTACCAGTTATTTTAATTAAAAAATTTTCGAGCCCAAGCGTTCTCATTCAAAATTTTACTAAATTGTATATTTATTTATTTATTGCTCTATCAATATATGTATTTTTAATTCTGCGCTCACAATGCCTGATGATATTCCTGCCGATAATCCGACAGAAACGCTTGCTAGGGTAGCTGTTAAAATTCCTCCCTTATGGAAAAGTAATATTTCTGTTTGGTTTGTACAAGTTGAGGCAAATTTTGCCGTGGCGCAAGTAACGAACGACACTACTAAGTACAATTATTTATTATCTGCTATAGACACAGATACATTAAGTGCGGTATCTGATTTAATTCTTACGCCGCCTCCAAATGACAAATATAATGCTTTGAAACAGAGACTAATTCAGGAGTTTTCAGATTCGCAATCGCAGCAGATACGTAAATTACTCTCTGAACTTGTGCTAGGTGATAAAAAACCTTCCGTTTTACTGCGGCAAATGAAAGAATTAGCGCAAAGTTCCGTTACCGAAGAATTTTTGAAAACTATTTGGTTGGAACGTTTGCCGACGCATACGCAAGCAATTTTGTCGGTTTCAAGCTCCGGATTACAGGAATTAGCAACCCTAGCTGACAAAATTAATGAAATTAAATCTGAATCGGCAGTGTATGCAGTTTCCAAACCCACCGAATCGCCTCGGAACGACCATAACGCGATCTTAAATCTTCAAACACAAATTGAGCAATTGACACTGCAGGTTTCAGAGTTATCCAAAAATGTGTTTAGGCGATCGATGTCTCGCGGCCGATCGCATTACAGGGAAAGACGATACAGTAAAAATAGGGATTCCCAAAAATCGAGTCGTAAACAAAACGAATCAGACTTATGTTATTACCATCAGAAATTTGGTAGTGATGCTCGAAAGTGCCGCGAACCTTGTTCGTTTGATGAAATTAAAAAAAACTAGTGGCTGCTGCTAGGTCAACAAGCGAAAATACAGTTGGCGTAGCAGCATTAGAACAATGTAGGTTGCATGTGTTTGATAAAAATTCAGGGTTCAAATTTTTAATAGATAGTGGTAGTGATATTTCTTGTATCCCTGTACCAAAACAAGTAAACAAAAAGAGTCCTTCTAATTATCTTTATGCTGCAAATAATTCCAAAATTCCTGTTTATGGTAACAAACTGCTTGACCTAAACATCGGCTTGAGAAGGAGTTTTCGCTGGTCATTTGTTATTGCAAATGTCTCTTGCCCTATAATTGGAGCAGACTTTTTAAGAAATTTTGCTTTGCTTGTAGATTTGCACAAATTTCGATTAATTGACTCTGTAACTGGATTGTCCACTAAGGGTGAGCTTACTTGCTCAAAACAGTCCCAAATTAAACTAATTTCTGAAGACATGTCTTTTAAAACTATATTTGAGGAATTCCCAGAGCTCTTAAATCCCATACCAAATTTTAAAAAACCAACTTGCCATGATACAGTTCATCATATCGAAACTACAGGACCACCACTTTATTCCAAACCTCGCCGATTGCATCCAAAAATTTTAAAGGAAGTACAAAAAGAATTCCAATATCTTATGGATGAAGGTATATGTCGTCCTTCCAAATCCCCTTGGGCATCCCCTATTCACGTTGTACCAAAACCGGATGGTTCTTACAGAGTTTGTGGTGATTATCGACGTCTAAATTCAGTAACTCTTCCTGACCGTTATCCAATACCCCACATCCATGATCTTACCAATATTCTACATGGAAAGAAAATTTTTACAAAATTAGATATAGTCCGCGCTTATTTTCATATTCCAGTGCATGAAAAAGATATTCCTAAAACAGCGGTAATAACCCCTTTTGGAAGCTTCGAATTTCTATATTTAAATTTTGGACTTAAATGTGCAGCAAACACTTTCCAAAGATTTATTAATGAGGTTCTCTATGGTCTTCCATTTGCTATAGCTTATTTGGATGACATTCTAATTTTTTCCGAAACTGAATCGGAACATATAGACCATGTACGAGCTGTTCTAAGCAGACTCTCTAAATACGGACTTAACATAAATATATCCAAAAGTGTTTTTAAACAAGACAGCGTATCATTTTTAGGACACGAAATTTCTCTTGCTGGAATTCGACCATTACAAACTAAAGTTGAAATTATTAAGCAATATCCACGACCAAAAACTCTTTCTGAACTTCGTACATATATTGGCTTATTCAATTACTTTCGACGTTTTTGTCGCAATGCTGCAACTATCCTTGCACCCTTAACAGATTTGTTGCGTGGAGCTAAAAAGAAAGATTCAACTCCTATCGATTGGTCTGAAAATGCAATAAATTCTTTTGAAGCTTCAAGAAAGGCATTAACGGATGCAACTCTTGCATTTCCTAGCCATGACGGTCAATTAGCACTTCATTCTGATGCTAGTGATTTTGCTATTGGTGCTACACTAAGCTTAGAAACAGAGGAGGGTCTCAAACCACTCTCATTTTTTTCCAAACGTCTAAATGAAACACAATTAAAGTATTCTACCTTTGACAGAGAATTGTTAGCAATTTATGAGTCCGTTAAGCATTTTAGACACTTTTTGGAAGCCCGTCAATGTACAATCTTTACCGATCACAAGCCAATTGTTTTTGCCTTTAAAAAAAGAACAGATAATTACACTAACAGACAAAGTCGGTGGTTATCTTTTATATCTGAATTCACCACTGATATGGTATTTTTAAAAGGAAACCAAAATGATGCAGCCGATGCACTTTCCCGAATTAACGTAATAAAAATGCCTACTCCATTAGATTACGATAAATTAAGTATGGAGCAAAAAGAGGATTCAGAACTTAGAGAAATTATGCAAAGCGGTCAATCCAGCTTAGAACTCAAATTAATTACCCTTCCAAATTCCACAACAGAAATTTATTGTGACATTTCTAGTGGCAAAGCACGTCCATATTTAACTCCAACTTTTAGAAAACAGGCATTTTGGAATTTACATGCACTTGCTCATCCTGGAACTAAAGGTAGTGTGAATTTATTGCGACAACGATTTATCTGGCCTTCCCTAGCTAAAGATTGTCGAACTTGGGCACGTGAGTGTTTGGATTGTCAGCGCTCCAAAATTGTTAGACACACAAAAACAGAGTTAGGAAAATTTGATCTTCCAACAGATAGATTTGCACACATACATTTAGATTTAATTGGACCTTTACCGGAATCAAATGGTAAAAGGTATTGTTTAACCGTAATTGATAGAGCAACGCGTTGGCCAGAGGCATACCCACTTAGTGACATCACAGCAGAATCAGTGGCACGTGCACTACTTTCCGAATGGATTGCAAGATTTGGGTGTCCTGAGAAAATCACCACGGACCAAGGACGCCAGTTTGAATCTGAACTTTTCCAGCAGTTAGCCAGATTGTTAGGCGCTAGAAAGTACCGATCGTCTCCGTACCACCCTCAGAGTAATGGGATTATCGAGAATTGGCACAGACCTCTAAAATGTGCACTAAAAGCCAGACGAACTGAAAAATGGACTGAAATACTTCCAACAGTGTTATTAGGGTTTCGTGCTGCACTAAAAACCGATATAAATGTTTCGCCAGCTGAACTTGTTTTTGGGTCTACTCTCAGACTTCCAGGTGATTTCTTCGATGACAAATCCACCATTAAAAGTCCTGAAGAATTAGTGCAGCGATTAAGAAATACCTTCAACGAATTCAAACCACAACCAACTAAGTCCCATAATAGCACAAAAACATTTGTGTCTCAGCAGTTTAAAACATGTACGCATGTATTTGTGCGTCAAGAAGGTATTCGGCAAGCTTTACAACCGCCGTATGATGGACCTTTTGAAGTTGTTGAGCGCAACGATAAACTTTTTAAAGTGGCCATAAAAGGCAAAATAGTAAATATATCGCTGGACAGACTGAAGCCAGCCTTTTTGGTGAATGATTCACTATCTTCGACTCCTGAAACAACCTCAACCCTGGAAACAACTGCTTCGACTCCCGGGACTGCCTCGAATTCTGGAAAAACAAAACCACCTCACATCACACGATCCGGCAGAACTGTCAGATTTCCAGAACGTTTAGTGGAAAATTAAGAGTATCGTTTGCACTAGGAAGGGGGTACTGAGGTGCCTCTTCGATCCAGAACATTTAAAAACTGTCAACAGATGGCGCCACATGCGCATCGGACAAGGACTCTAGGCAGGCTGTGAGAGACTGTTGGTTCGGTGAGTCAGTTACTGTACTGCCGCCGCTTATGTAGCACGCAAGGAAAATCACCTTGTTCCGAGAGACAAAACGTGTCTCAAGTTATTTAGAAATGTATTCTATTTCTTTATAAGTTTAATTAAATTTATGTTTGTTTAAGTACGTGCTATTAATATTTATCCATATACACCGTACTTTTGTAAAAAACATCGACAAGATGAAAGATTAATTCAGATTGAGCAGCCGTGATATCCCATAACCACATGGTTGCTTCAGTGACCTTGGAATCTTTTTCAGGGGGGGGGGGGCTCAAAGTATTTTATTATTCTCCAGGGGAGGGGGGATGAGCTACCCATATCGCCCCCTTAGCTACGGCCCTGCCTGACTATTGTTCGGGCATTCGGGGCCTATGTCCTGGGCACGAAATTTCAAAGGAGCACAAGATTTTTCCCAATTTCATCTAAATTTCTTTAATAAAAATCCTAATTGTAGAAAAATAGTGATATTTAAGATGTGAATATGACGAAATAACAAAAATATATCTCAATATAAATTTAAAAGCACATTTCAGTAAATAATGGATAAATGTTTTTATTACTTTTCATCATATGCAGTATAAGGTAAGTCTTGCAATAGTTTTGAAAATTAAAAAGAAAAAAAATAACGGATCTACAATATTTTAGACACTGGAGATTCCGAAAAACATATTTTTAGAAAAAAGAAAATTACCACACACTGTCCGTTTGCCATTTAGCGAACAACTGTTTTTTTTTTTTTTTTTTTTTTTTTTCGGACTCTCGAACTATTGTTCTGATGAAAGGTACATAAAAATTTTAAGGATTTTTCATTTTAAAGAATGGATATAAAAGACAGTAAAATAACACAAATTTTTCATAAAGAACAAAGTCGATCGGATAATTAGTTCCCGAGATATTTGTAATGCTATTTTCCACACTTTTCGATGTTTCATGATCCTGTATTTCATTCGAATTTTAATTCAGAGATACATTTTAATTGGAAATGAAATGTTTAGTTCGAAGCAGTAAACTGTTAATTAATATAATATTTTTTTGGAGTCATAAAAATATTTCTTTTATGCAATTCGGTACTATTTGAGTTGTTTTATGTAATTTGTCAAAATTAGTTCATTACCAATTCATTAATAGAGCATTGTATATTAAAATATTTATAATATATTAAAATAATATATATATTAATATATTTATAACATATTAAAATATTTAAATATTCTGAAGAAAAAAATTCTGAAGATAAAAGTAACTTATTTTTAAAAGTGTTTTCCTTTTATGTTAATCCCAAACACTTGGGAGATTTGAGTGCATACTTTCATAGAAAATAAATAAGCAAATTGACTTTTTTTTTTCTTTCTAAGTATGGGTGTAGATTAAATACAATGTGTCAGAAAAAAGATCTTTATTTGAATAAAAAAGAAATGCACATAGACAGGACACACACACAAAAAAACCCCAGCAAATTTCGTCCAAAGATCACAGAAAATGACAGATTTCGTTAAAGATCGCAAAAAACCGGTAAATTACGAAAAATGGCATTTTTTGCAAAAGGCTTACGTTAAAACGACAAGTTCAGTCAAAAGATAGCGAAAAAAGGCAGGTTTCGTTAAAAAAGCGCAAAAAGGTCAGTATCTTTAAAAAATCGCGAAAAACGACAAATTTTGTTTTAAAAAATCGCGAAAAAATGGTAAATTTCGTCAAAAGAGTGCGAAAAACGGTAAGAGAGGCAAATCGCAGATCCCGAGTGGTAACGATCACGAGAAAGGCAAATTATGTTAAAAGATCGCGAAAAAATGCTAAATTTCGTCAAAAGATCGAGAAAAAACGGCGAATTCCGTTAACCCGTTCTCGACGGCGCGCTCATTCAGAAGTGCGCATCTCAGGACGAAGCGGGAGAAATCGATTTCCTCTTCAGGGCCGAGGGATTTAGCGAAGCTAAGCCTAACTCTTGTAAAGTGCTCTTTAAAAAATTATAGAAAATTCATTTTTCTGTATAATTTTTTGAAATTAACACACATGAAATAAATTGTTATTATGTATATTCATGCAAAAAATTGGGGTATTTTTTCCAATATTTTAGTATAAAATGACCTTTTGAATGTTTATAATGCCTATTTTAACCACTTTTATTAAAAAGTAATTTAACATGATTACAAAAACTTACCAGCCTTTATTTTAGCAACATATGAAGCATTTTGCCCAAATACATAATTATTTGGTGAAAAAATAGCTTTGTTTCTAAATAGTTTTTAAATACAATCCTTAAAATAAATGCTTTAAAAGCTGATTTGTTCACTAATAAAAACAGTTAAATTAAGCTTATAAGCAACTGTTTCTTTTATACTAATCATGCAGACTTACATAAAAAATAGTTTGAAAATGTTTAATGTAATTTAAAATATTTTTGAAAATTAAAAAAAATCTTTAAAACATAATCCATGATAAAATGTCCTTCATGTAAAAAGTATTTGATTATAAAAACAAATAAAATGGAATTAAATTCTAAAATATACGTTTTAAAGTTATTAAATGTAAAAAAGGTTTTTGAAATCAAAATTTAAAATACATAGCAGTGCATAATGTAATAGCAACGTGTAAAGTAATAGCAATATATAATGCATTAGGCAATGTGCGAAATATCAAATAAAAAGTATTTGATAATAATGAGAACTTGAATGATGACTTAAAATACATTCATCAAAGAATATATTGATGCTAATACTTCTTTATTTATATCTTATCTCTTATGTAAAAGAAAAAATCTTTTGCCGAAACTATTCCGAATGTTAAGAACAATACAATCCACTTTTTATATTTTTCCTTTCCTTTTCTTATTTTTTACTGCGCAATTTAATGTGCCTGAATAAAAGTGTAAATTACAGAGCGGTTTTCATTTCTAAACAGAAAATTTCAGAGGTCAGTAAGCTCGATGATTAAGCATATGAATAAGCAATTTTCAAAAGAGGAGAAAAAAAAGAAAAGAAACAAACAAAACCTTTACGAAATACGCATCCGTCAACCAATAAATAAGTTATTCCTATCGAGATAAAAGTAGAACAAAGAAAAAAGAAACAGAAACACGCATTAAGTCTTTAGTCAGAAGCACTCGTATAGATATCATATATTTGCGTTCATCAGCTTATCCACTTCGCCTTCCGCTCCCCCCCCCCCCCACCGCAACAAGCAAAATAACAAAATAAAAATAGACTTCTATTACTCATGTAAAAGGTTTATGATCGTGAAAAGATCACAATTCAGAAACATAAATAGATGATGAAATAATTACTTTCTTCTCATTGCATTATTTTTTAATTAATTAACATCGATTAAAAAATATTTATTCATCGATTCCATTTGCTTTCCTAATTAAATGAAAGTGTGTTCTTTCCTTATATATATTCAAAAATGACTAAGATAAATTTTTCGTACGGAATACAGACCAGGGTTTGAAAAAACCCGGTTTTTTTTTTTTTTTTTTTTTTGAAAAAGCCCAACCCGCTGGGCCCAGTAGTCTAAAACCCGGGTTTTTTCGGATTTTATTAAAAAATTTTAGAGAACTCTTCAAACTTCTAATTTTCATATGCATAATACCTAAATTTTTCATTTATCAGTGAAACGAGGGTATATTTTTAAATTAAGTATGGATTAACAATAAAAAGAAATATATAAAAAGAAAAAAAGTATATTTAAAAAGATTATTTTGTATCTCATGGGACTAGATTACTGTAAGAATGATATACTATGCCAAGTACAACTGAATTTCTTTATATAAATCTTACATAAGTTAAACAGACTAATAATTTATACTATTCCTTTCATTTCCTTCAATCAGAAATCAGTTTAAAACAACAACATGTTTATTTTTGTGCTAAAAAAATGGCATTTTTATTTATTTATTTATTTTTTAATAGACAAAAATTAGTTTTAGTGTATGTGATAGCTACACATACTTATAGAAAATTAAGTTACAATTACTTGTTTTAAAAATTGTCATTGGGAGAATTAAGACTTTTTTTTTCCCTTGGAGAGAGGTGTTAACTTTACAAGTGGTGTACTGATATTACAAAATACATTACCTTATGAAATTTAAAGTTGAAATTTTGAAAAAACCCAAACGGGTTTTTTCATAAGAAAGCCTTTTGGGTTGGGGAAAATCGCAAAAATTCTGCCTTAAATTAAAATGCTAAATGTATATAGTTTCTTTTATTCACTTCAATTCCAAAATCAGTAGAATTTTTTTTAAAAGGGAATTATCAATAGAATTTTTATAAAAATATTTTTGAAAATTTTAGAAAAATTTACTATATATATTGCAACAGTATTAAATGTTAAATTAGATTGTCATAGAAGTCAGTGTCAATGACATTTGTAAATTTTGATCATAAATGGAAATACTCTTTCACTAGCTTTGCAGCTTAAACTCCTAAATGATTATGTAATTTGCTCCAAATTAGATCAAATGTAGAAAAATATTGTTCGATTGAAATAGAAATAATTTGTGCTAAATGTAAAGAAAAGAAAGACTGACAAAATCCATGAGGAAACTTCTCTTTCCCTCTTTTTTTTTTTCTTTTTTTTTTTTGGTTATAATGTGTCATTGTGCTGAAAATTACTATATAACACTTTCATTAAACATTGATACATGATAATAAATAGAATGATTAATTTTAAAGATATAACAATGCAAGCAATCAAAATGGGGTTCAAGTTTGAAATGTCACCTTAAGGTTATACATAAAGATTTAAAGCACTTGGATGCATTTTAAAATACAGACATGAAAATCTTTCTTCTTTATAAGCTAATTTCTGTTTTCTTTTGGTCATTTTACCAACGCTTAGAAATTCCTTTAAATCTGGTTCTTTTGAAATATATTTAAATTAGCATTTATCTTTACATTCTCATATCTTAGGTTAAAAAAATTGTACAGGTGTGAAAAAATGAAAATTTTTGAAAAAACCCACAAATGGGTTTTTTTGGGCTGGGCCCACTTGGGCAGACCCTGATTTAGACACATAATGTTCCACATACGCGGCACGCTAGTGATCTGAGTGCCAAACGCGCTGTTGCGTATACCGGTCGCGCGGGATGTGAGTGCCAATATCGGTCGCATGTGCCAAAAGGGTTAAAAGATTGTGAAAAATCGCAAGTTTTGTCAAAAGAGCGAAAAAAACGTTAGTGTTGGGAGTAGATTCTCTTCTAAAACTGATTTGGCTGCTACAAAAAACTTTTTTTTACTGCAGGAAAAAATTGATTTTGTTGCTACACTTTTTCCCTTTGCTTTCTTCAAAAACTAATTTCCTGCCTATTTTTTTCTGCTCTAGAAAGCACCAAAATTGATTGCGCCAAATCCGGCCAAATCTTTCTGAATGAATGTGACCTCTGCATACGTTTTCAGAGTAATTTTCATAGTTCATTGTACTATATTTTATATTGTTGATTTAATAAGAACGATACCATATCATATACATTATTTAACAGAATTCTTTTCTTTCTTCTTTTTTCTTTTCGTTTAATTTCATAAATAAGTACTGCAAATTTCAGCAAAATTTTAGATACACATTTAGTGTATCTAAAAAATTATCATTCTTAATTTTCTATTACCTCTTCACAAAATTTCAAGTGACACCTTGGTATTTGTCATTGCTATAAAACTATGCCCCATATATATTTTTGTAAAGAAATGATGACTTAAATTTTCCAATACAGCCTTTCTAGAATACTAATTTTTAAGTTTTTGATATTGCTATTAATAAAATTAATATAAATAAATAAAAGATTCAATTCAAGTTTTGTAGTCAATCATACTGTTTTAGGGCAATGTCTTAAATGAAGAAATCAAATTTATTGATATTATAATGGATTCGACCTTGATAAAATTAATTACTGTCAAATAAAAGTTCTTGATTAATATTTATGAGTAAAATAATAATTTAAAACTACTTAATACTGATTTATTTGTTTTATAATTAAATGTTTGATTCTTGATTGATTTATTACTAAATTAATGTTTATTTCTTGATAAGTTAACAGCTTAGTTGAATTTAAAATCATTAAAAGATATTTATTGGTCTTTTAATTACTTTATGTCAATTTAATGTTTTATTTATTGATAAGTTGTCAACTTAAGTAGTTTTTAAATCGTTAACAGAGATTTATTGGTTTTTTAATTATTCTATGTCAAGTTAAAAAAATTTTTAATTTATGACCACATCTATTTTGATGCTTTTTCTTATTATATTTTCAAACTAGCTGGATGTGCCAACCCCAAAACTTTCTTCTATCTCATACGTACATTTTAATATATATAAAAAAAGGTTACTCATTTTAATGCTTTAATAATTTTAATTCAATACCATACCAACTTTGATTTTCATCTTAAATTTCTGCTTCAATCAATTAATCGGCGTAAAAACGAATTTCCGTATCTGCACGAGCCGACGGACAATAGAATGATTGGCAGATTTTTTTTTCAAATTCAGGGAGGACCTACTTGCCTTACCAAAAAAAAAAAAAATCATATACAAAACATTTAGGTCCGTTCATACACTTTTATGCGCTGCAATATTGAAAATGGCATAAAATTCGCTATTGCAGCGCCTCCTTCTGGCGGATTTTTTTTCAGATTCAGGGCGATCTAACTACCCATAGTCAAACACATACACAAAAAAATTCGTTCAATTCAATGCATAACTTCATATACTTTTGGTAGGTACAATATTGAAAATGGCACAAAAACTGCGATTGCAGCGCCCCCTTCCGGCTCCCTTCCTTGCTCAACTTTATTTTCGCCTCGTTCTTGTATAACAAGGGGGCTCCGCCCCCTTGCTCGCTACCAACCCCCCACGTAATCGCTTCGCGATTCCAAGTTGTAGGCTACCCCTGCTTGCTGCGCTCGCCAATACCCCATGGTATGAATAAGCAGTTGCAGACCTTTCAAATGATGTGTCACACGACTGGTATTGTAAATAAATTAAAAATGTGCCCCTCCCTGGGGGGCAGAGTGGGGGGTAGACACACAAGACATCCATAATATGAATAAGCAGTTGCAGACCTTTCAAATGATGTGTCACACGGCTGGTGTAGTAAAGAAATTAAAAACGTGCCTCAATTGGGGGGGGAAGAGGGGGTAACACACAAGACATCCATAATATGAATAAGCAGTTGCAAACCTTTTAAATGATATGTCATACGACTAATATTGTAAAGAAATTAAAAATGTGCCCCCCCCTGGGGGGGCAAAGTGGGGGTGCCACACAAGACATTCATAATATGAATAAGCAGTTGCACACCTTTCAAATGATGTGTCACACGGCAGGTGTTGTAAAGAAATTAAAATTGTGCCCCCCTGGGGGGCAGAGTGGTGGGTGACACACAAGACATCCATAATATAAATAAGCAGTTGCAGACCTTTTAAATGATGTGTCACACGGCAGGTGTTGAAAAGAAATTAAAAATGTGCCCCCCCTGGGGGGTAGAGCGAAGGGGGACACACAAGAAATCCATAATAGGAAAAGGCAGTTTCAGACCTTTCTAAAGATATGCAACACGAGTGCTTTTTATGAGGATAAAAATTTAAAAAATTCCCCTTTGGGGGGGGGGGGGAAAGTGGGGTGCGGCGCCCCAAACATGCATAATTGGAATGAGCCGTTACAGTTCTTATAAACTATAGGGGGGCTCCGCCTCCCTGCTCGTAACGCTCGCCAACCTCCCGCGTAATCTCTTCGCGATTCCAAGTTCTATGCTACCCCTACTTGCTGCGCTCGCCAATATCCCATTTACTATAGGATTTAGCCTGATTTACTATGTACCCCTGATTTACTATAGGATTTACCCTGATTTACTATATACCCCTGATTTACCCTGATTTACTATAGGATTTACTGTTTTACTAGAAGATTTATCGATTTACATTGATTTACTGATTTACTACAGGATTTACTTTTTAAATCTTGATTTACTGATTTACTATAGGATTTACTGATTTAATATAGGATTTACTGATTTACTATAGGATTTACTGATTTACTTGAGGATTTAATGATTTACATTGATTTACTGATTTACTACAGGATTTACTTTTTAAATCTTGATTTACTGATTTACTATCGGATTTACTGATTTACTATGGGATTTACTGATTTACTATAGGATTTGTTGATTTACTATAGGATTTACTGATTTACATTGATTTACTGATTTACTACAGGATTTACTCTTTAAATCTTGATTTACTGATTTTGACTTGATTTACATGGCAGTAAATCCGCTGTGTACCAGATTTACAGCATTGTCGGACCCCTCGCTTGAGGATATCTATTGGCTTGAAGTTAGCAATACTAAACGCTCAAGCCATATAAGCGTCGCCATTTTAGTTGTTGCAATTTGACCGTGCGGTGTAGTGGTTTCCCACAGTGATCGTGTATCTCCCCTGCTAAGTCATAAAACTTATAATATTCATTTAATTCAATTGCATTTACTGCCCTGATTAAACAATACGGTAATAATTAAAGTGAAATACACAATTAACCCAAAAACTAAATCAGTCAGTTAAAAAATTTGAATTTACATGAAAATGTCCCTTCCCTGCCGTATTTCCCCTGGCAAGATAACTGCAAGGGGAGCGAGTCACTGACCAGAAAAAGTTATACAATATGTATAAATTGACTTTCCCTTATATGAAAAAGTAAATAAACGGGGAAAAAATCATAATTTAAAGGTTTTTGATCAAACTCAAACTTTTCTCTTTGGCCGAATTCTCTATGTTTTTGAACCTCTTATCGTAGAATCACCCACATATGTAATCGCAAGCAAAAGAAAACTTTTGTAACAGATTTTTTTATAAGAATGTAATAAACAGTGGATGAAGGTGTGCACAATTTTATTTCAGTTTCAGTTTTATTGTTTAAAAAATAATTCTAATTTTTGATTAATCATATAATAGAGGTTATAAGACTTATAAAAGTAACTTCAGGACACATTAAGCATTTCTTAGTGATTTTTGTATCTTTGAGGTTTTCCCAATAGCGGACACCTCCGAATAGCGGACAGTTTCTGCGTTCCTGAAGTATCCGTTATTTAGAAGTTTTACTGTAGTAGTATTTTCAAAAACAATCAATAAGAAAACTGTTTGTATGCACATGTTCATAAATTTTACTTTATTTTAAAATTTACAACGAAAGGATGTCGATCCGAATCAGTTTTTAGCTCGACTCTGATTGGTTTAACCATGCATTTCGAATCCTATTAAGAATGTATAAAAAATTTCTTCACATTCTGAAAGACAATATTTTTTTGTCAGATATAGCCAAATTTGGAAACATTTTTCAATTTGGCGACAAATACGTGTTTTAGTTTTCGTAATCTTAATAGTCGATTTTTCGGCCAAATGCTGCCAATATTTTGTCAAATATAGCCAACTTATTGACTGTTGCCATATTCTCATAACTCTAACCCGTATTACCCAAAATGACCCACGAATCAAATTTGATCAAACATGTGACTTAGCTCAATGGTCTTCAGGTAATTAAAAACAATAGAATGTAAAATTGAATTAAAATTGTTTAAGCCATTTCTTAGGTAAAATTAGCTTGACTGCATTCAGCAATAAAGCGAAATGACCCACTAATATAATTTTGTTTAACGTGCGACTCAGCCAAATAGTCTTCTTGTGACAAAAAATGTTTCGTTACAAAATTTAGGTAAAATTGATTGAGTCGTTATTATATATAATTAGAATGACCCTAACCCATTATGACCCAAAATGACCCACTAATCGAATTTTCGCGAGCATATGTCATAGCCCAATGGTTTTCTCTTTCTCGAAAATGATATAATGCATAGTCAAAATGGTGCGAGCCATTTTTTACATAAAATTAGCATGACCCATCATGACCACAAATTACCCTTATAATCGAAATCTCTCGAACATGTGACCTAGTCCATTAGTTTTCTCGTGTCTAAAAATTGTTACATACAAAATTTCGTTAAAATCGATCCAGCTGTTCTTTAAATATAAATAGCTTGACCAAAACCCTTTATCACTCATTAATCGAAATTTCTCGAACGTGTGACCTAGCCGAATGATTTTCTCGTGCCAGAAAAATGTTATATACAAAATTAGTTAAAATCGGTCTGCCTGTTCTTTAGATATAGCTTAACAGGATCCATTATGAACCATCATGACCCACAAATGACCCTTATTGTCGAAATCTCTCAAACATGTGATATAGCCCATTAGTTTTCTCATGTCAAAAAACTGTTACATACAAAATTTCGTTATAATCGATCACGCCGTTCTTTAAATATAAATAGCTTGACCCAGACCCTTAATGACCCAATATAACCCATTAAATTTTTTTCTCGAACATGTCACCTAGCCCATGTTAGCCCATTAGTTTTCTCGTGTGTAAAAATTGTTACATACAAAATTTCGTTAAAATCGATCCAGCCGTTCTTTAAATATAAATAGCTTGACCCAGACCTTTTATGACCCTTTATGACCCATTAATCGAAATTTCTTGAACGTGTGACCTAGCCCAATAATTTTCTCTTGCCAAAAAATGTTATATACAAAATTTCGTTAAAATCGATCCACCTGTTCTTTAGATATATTTTGACATGATCCATTATGACCCATCATCACCCACAAATGACCCTTATAGTCGAAATCTGTCAAACATCTGATTTAACCCATTAGTTTTCTCATGTCAAAAAACTGTTACACACAAAATTTCGTTATAATCGATCACGCCGTTCTTTAAATGTAAATAGCTTGACCCAGACCCTTAATGACCCAATATGACCTATTAAATTTTTTTCTCGAACATGTAACCTAGCCCAATGTTTTTCTCGTGCCCGAAAACCATTGAATGCAATTTTTAGTCAAAATTGCGTGAGAAAATCTCTAGATAAAAATAGCATGACCCACAATGACCCCAAAAATGACCCACTAACCGAATTTTCTCGAACATGTTACCTAACCCAATGGTCCTCTTGTAATCCAAAACGATACAATATAAAATTTGGTCAAAATCGTTAGAGCCGTTTTTTAGATAAAAATGGCTTGATCCATAATGACCCAAAAATGACCCACTAATCGAAATTTTTCGAACATGTGACCCAGCCCAACAGTTTTTCGTGCCAAAAAACGATTGGATACAAAATTTCTTTAAAATCGATCCAGCCGTTCTCTAGATATAAATAGCTTGATCCTGAACCATTGTGACCCAAAATGACCCAATAATCGAATTTTCTCGAACATATGACCAAGCCCAATGGTCTTTTCGTGCCCGAAAATGGTAAAATTCAAACTTTTGCGAAAATCGTTAGAGCCGTTTTTGAGATAAAATTTACACACACAGACACACAATTTTTGCTTGCATTATAATATAAGATAATCGTTGCAGAATTTCGACATTTCAAATTTTATGAAAAACCAAACAAACTTAAAAAGAAATTAATAAAAGTTCTCTTCATTCTATTAAATCCTATGCGTAATTAATTCAGTGATATCCCATGACAGGTATTGATTGAAGGTCACCATGGTACTGACTGCCTGCTTGATGAAGTCCTATCATTTCCTTGTTACTGAATTTAACCTGTATAATCGGAATTAATTTTGTATTTAAACATTTTTGCATAACACTGCAACAGCTAATACACCAAGATCTGAATATTTAGAATGCTAGTTATAGCCGAACGCACCTCATTTGCCCTGCTTGACATACGATTTTCGACTTGTTGCAGTTTGCGTAAATGGAATTTTGTTAGAATGTCTTGGTATATCTGTTATGAAATCTTAACATCTGGTATCGTACCTGTACTAAATAAAACCATGTTAATGTTTTAAATCACAATAAATTATTGTGTCATATTATTAATAAAATTTAAAATTCTGATGGATGTAATATTTATACATATTAGGGCGGATCAATTAAAAACGAAACAGGCATTATAATTTGGTTTATTTTAGTATGAGTGTGCTGAAATTCCGTGTAAAGATAGAGTAGAAAATAAGGAAGATGATTCCTTTCCTATACCCTATTGTTTATTCTTTTGAAAATTTAGATAATCACTGTTGGAAGAGACGAATCAGACAGAGGATAATCTTGAAGACGATACACTGTTTAATAACAAAAATCCCAAACACAGCACACTAACACATACAACTTCAGATATACAGGGTGATTCCGAATTTTTTTTACAATAAAAGAGGGGTGATAGTACACATCAAGACAAACAATACTAAATAGGAGACCAAGGGTCCAAAACGTTTTCCTAAGGAAATAGCCGCCATTAAAGTTTAGGGACCAAAATTTCAAATAAACATAAAAAACGGAAAAATCGGTCGATTGATTTGCGATTTTCACTAAAATTATTCTTTATGTCGGCATTTTCTCGAAATTAAATTATAAAGATAAATATCAAAAAATGCCGATAGAGGGCGCTTTAGACTTTGGAGTAACGAACAACTATTTTTTGCTGGTATTTTTTGCATCTCATTAAATGTTTTCGTAAGCTTAGACTCAAACTTAAGTTTTGAGCTCAAAATCTGTAGTTGGGAGTGGTTAAGTAACACAAACTGAGCTGTGTTCAGAGGGTTCAAATTTCAAATGATTATAAAAAACGGAAAAATTGGTCGATTGATTTGCGGTTTTCACAAAAACTATTCTTTATTTAGGTATTTTCGTGAAAATAAATCATAAAGATAAATTTCAACAAGTTGGAAATTGCACGTGAAGCGTAGCAAATTAGGTGCGTTCGTACGATAACGAAGTTTTAAAAATATTACTTTCATGTATCAATCTCATAAAATTGTAAATAATGAATTACAATTAAAACGCTCATCAAACAATGTTCTCCCTATACCATTATGTAATGGAATACTTTTGTGTGGCCTTGTAAATCAATAACAAATGTTCTTTGCACCACAAATTATGTAAGATGTATATTATAATATGTACTTTATAGTTGCATATAAATTTTAAGTTCGCATGAGTGTAACACGATTAAAATGCATTTGAAACATTTTTTTCCTATTGACCGTAATGTAACGGAATACTTTTGATTGTCCCTATAATTGATCTATGCATCCGATTTTCATAAAATTTGAAATAACTCTACAAAATTATGTAATAATTATGTATTTTAAATTTCAAACGTATAGAATATATTTGAAACTTTTTCCCCATTGACCATAATGTAATTGAATACTTTTGATTGCCCCTGTAATTGATCTATGCACACGATTATCAAAAAATTTGAAATAACTCGACAGAATTATGTAATAATTGCGTATTTTAAATTTCAAATGATTAAAATGCATTTGAAACTTTTTCCCCATTAACCGTAATGTAATGGAATACTTTTGATTGCCTCTGTAATTGATCTATGCATCCGATTTTCATAAAATTTGAAATGACTCGACAAAATTATGTAATAAATACTTATTTTAAATTTCAAACGATTCGGTTGGATAGTTTTTGCGTTGTTATATGCGGACGGACAGACGGACGGACAGACGGACGGACTGAACGACCATTTTAGGTGCTACGTATTATATAATTACGAACGCACCTAAAATTGCCGAGAGAGGGCGCTTTAGACTTTGGAGTAACGAAACACTCTTTTTTGGCGTTATTTTTTGCATCTTTTTAAATGCTTTCGTAAGCTTAGACTTGAACTTAAATTTTGAGCTCAAAATCTGAATAGCTGGGAGTGGTTAAGTAGACAAACTTAGCTATGTTCAGAGGGTTCAAATTTTAAATAATTGTAAAAAACGGAAAAATTGGTCGATTCTTTTGCGGTTTTTACTAAAACTAATTTTTAAATCAGCAGTTTTCTTGATCAATCAGTGTTTTCTTGGAAATAATTTTTAAAGATAAATTTCACAAAATGCCGATAGAGGGCGCCTTAGACTTTGCAGTAGCGTACAACTATTTTTAACTGTTATTTTTTTAATCTCATTAAATGCTTTCAAATGCATAGACTTAAATTTTGGGCTGAAATTCTGAATCGTTGGGAGTGTTTAAGTAGCGAAAAATTGAATTGTGCTCGAGGAGGAAAGAGGATTATATTTCAACTCCTGAACACACTTCAGTTTGCGCTTCTTAACTCCTCATAACTATTCAGGATTTGAGCTCTAAATTTAAGTTTAAATCTAAGCTTCCGAGAACATTTAAAATGCTTTTGCAAGCATTTAATTAGAACCAAAAAATAATGGTTAAAATGAATTGTTGGTTCCTCTGAAGTTTAAGGCGCCCTTGATTTATCTTTAAAAATTATTTTCAAGAAGATACTGACTTAAAGAAATAGTTTTATTTTAAACCGCAAACGAATCGACCAATTTTTCCATTTTCTATAATTAGTTTAAATTTGAACCTCCCCCTCCCCCTTGAACACAGTTCACTTTGTTCTACTTAATCACTCCCAGCTATTCAGATTTTGAGCTCAAAATTTAAGTTCAAGTCTAAGCTTACGAAAGCATTTAAAAAGATGCAAAAAATAACGCCAAAAAAGAGTGTTTCGTTACTCCAAAGTCTAAAGCGCCCTCTATCGGCATTTTTTGAAATTTATCTTTATAATTTATTTTCACGAAAATACCTAAATAAAGAATAGTTTTAGTGAAAACCGCAAATCAATCGACCAATTTTTCCGTTTTTTATAATCATTTGAAATTTGAACCCTCTGAACACAGCTCAGTTTGTGTTACTTAACCACTCCCAACTACAGATTTTGAGCTCAAAATTTAAGTTTGAGTCTAAGCTTACGAAAACATTTAATGAGATGCAAAAAATACCGGCAAAAAATAGTTGTTCGTTACTCCAAAGTCTAAAGCGCCCTCTATCGGCATTTTTTGAAATTTATCTTTATAATTTAATTTCGAGAAAATGCCGACATAAAGAATAATTTTAGTGAAAACCGCAAATCAATCGACCAATTTTTCCGTTTTTTATGTTTATTTGAAATTTTGGTCCCTAAACTTTAATGGCGGCTATTTCCTTAGGAAAACGTTTTGGACCCTTGGTCTCCTATTTAGTATTGTTTGTCTTGATGTGTACTATCACCCCTCTTTTATTGTAAAAAAACATTCGGAATCACCCTGTATATATTAACTATTCGAAATTCCACAATGACATTATTCTTTTCGGCGACACGCGCAGAAAAGTTCCATGATCACTTACTTACCACCACACTGCTTCCTTCCTTCTGTTCGAACCAGTTCTCTCTGATGAGGGTCCATCAATTGGCATGAGTTCCCCCCAACTTGGCGAGTGCCAACAACTGTATTTTCAAAAATGTCAAAGTTTGCACTGACGAATCCTTAGAGACGACCCCTACTGCGAAATTATATTTACCCTATGTAGTCAAGCAATAGCATGTGATACACAGTGGTAGCCTGCTAAAAATATCGTCCGCAGGTAGTTGATTGTTGTTATTCATTTGCGTTTGCGGAATGTTTGTGAGTAGAAAATAGCAACGCAGTGTTATTCGTTATTTAGTAGCAGAAGGAGATGTAATTCACGAAGTGCATCGGGTAATGCAGGCAGAGTACAGAGAACATGCACTGTCATTGATTCGTATAAGATGGACACCAGCATTATTTGCCATGAATCTGGTGAAGTTTCTGTAGACAGTGTTAATATAACCATCGTATAGCCCGGAACTTTCGGCAAATGATTTTCTTATCTTTCGTTCGCTCGAAAAGGCATTGCAGGTTTGCTGTTTTAACTGGGACATCGAAGTCAGAGACAATATTCGAAACTGGTTCCAATTGTTCCAGTTTCATTTGATCCATCCGCAATTTTTAGTTGATTGTTGTTATTAATCTGCGTTTGCAGAATGTTTGTGAGTTAAAAAAAGCAACGCAGTGTTATTCGTTATTTAATAGCAGAAGGAGATAGATTTCACGAAGTGCGTCGGGTAATTCAGGAAGTGTATATAGAACTTGCACTGTCATCGGCACATGTGCCGAGCGGCCACTGGCAATATCGACAGGTAATCTGGTGATGCTTCGGTAGAAAGTGTTAATATACCCACTAGAGATCTGCACGGCACGATTTTCATTAACAACAGTCGGGCCCGGCTGATCCGGGCCTAGCCACAAATCTTTCCGAGCTGGGCCTAATCACTAATCTTTCCGGGGCAGGCCGGACTCTGGCTTTGCTTTTTTCCTGAAGAATCGGGCCGGGCCGGGCCTAGCCACTAATCTTTCCGGGGCCTGCCAGGCTTAGGCCTTACTTTTTTTCCTGAAGGATCGGGCTGAGCCGGGCCAAACTTATTTTTTCTATACAAAGAAGAGAATGAATTCATTCTTCCTAGTCTTATCGGAACAAAATATTTAATCTGGTTGAATCATCGCGTATGAAAATCATTTTCTTGACGTGGCCAAGTCTGTTAAAAAAACAGTAAAGTGTGGCTTGATCCAAAACTTTTTGCAAAAAAGACATATACTTTTAAATTGCCATTATTCTACATTTAAACATTAAAATTTATTCTTTTTAAAGAATCGTAGACTTCTAGGCTTATTGAAATAGGGTTAAACGCATGAAAAAAGAACCTGCCTGTTCATCCATGCAAAATGAATACAATAATACGCGAGGGAAAAAATATATATATTTACACCTGCTAAGAGGGAAATTGTTTGTAACATATTTTTTCTTTCCTGTCTTAGAAGATTTTACTTTTACCATATGTCATTTTTGTAATTTTTATGTCTCCATTACATGCAATATGGATCATTTATGGATATAACTGAATCATTTACATACAACAAACAGAAGTTCATTAAAAACATAAATATCGCGGCCTACGGCATTTCTGTATAAAGAAAGATTATAAATATAAAACAAGTTGAAAATTGCACGTGAAGCGTAGCAAATTAGGTGCGTTCGAACGATAACGAAGTTTTAAAAATATTACTTTCATATATCAATCTCATAACATTGTAAATAGTGAATTACAATTAAAACGCTCATCAAACAATGTTCTCCCTATACCATTATGTAATGGAATACTTTTGTGTGGCCTTGTAAATCAATAACAAATGTTCTTTGCACAACAAATTATGTAAGATGTATATTATAATATGTACTTTATAGTTGCATATAAATTTTATTAAGTTCGAATGAGTGCAACACGATTAAAATGCATTTGAAACATTTTTTCCCATTGACCGTAATGTAATGGAATAATTTTGATTGTCCCTGTAATTGATCTATGCATCCGATTTTCATAAAATTTGAAATAACTCGAAAAAATTATGCAATAATTATGTATTTTAAATTTCAAACGTATAGAATATATTTGAAATTTTTTCCCCATTGACCATAATGTAATTGAATACTTTTGATTGCCCCTGTAATTGATCTATGCACACAATTATCAAAAAATTTGAAATAACTCGACAGAATTATGTAATAATTGCGTATTTTAAATTTCAAACGATTAAAATGCATTTGAAAATTTTTTTCCCATTGATCGTAATGTAATGGAATATTTTGATTGCCCCTGTAATTGATCTATGCATCCGAGTTTCATAAAATTTGAAATAACTCGAAAAAATTGTGTAATAATTATGTATTTTAAATTTCAAACGTATAGAATATATTTGAAACTTTTTCCCCATTGACCATAATGTAATTGAATACTTTTGATTGCCCCTGTAATTGATCTACGCATCCGATTTTCATAAAATTTGAAATAACTCGAAAAAATTATGTATTTTAAATTTCAAACGTATAGAATATATTTGAATCTTTTTCCCCATTGACCATAATGTAATTGAATACTTTTGATTGCCCCTGTAATTGATCTATGCACACGATTATCAAAAAATTTGAAATAACTCGACAGAATTATGTATAATTGCGTATTTTAAATTTCAAACGATTAAATTGCATTTGAAACTTTTTTCCCCATTGACCGTAATGTAATGTAATACTTTTGATCGTCCCTGTAATTGATCTATCCATCCGATTCTCATAAAATTTGAAATGACTCGACAAAATTATGTAATAATTATGTATTTTAAATTTCAAACGATTCGGTTGGGTAGTTTTTGCGTTGTTATATGCGGACAGACAGACGGACGGACAGACTGAACGACTACTATAGGTGCTACGTATTATATAATTACGAACGCACCTAAAAAAGAGTAAGATAAGTTTTTTGACCCAGAACACCTCCGTAAGAGTAAAAATCAATGTTCTGTAGAAATTCATTCGAGCCGGATTCGGACTGTGTGTTTAGTTTTTATATCCGGGCGGGATCAGGCTGAAAGTTTTTCGTTCGGGGCGGGCTGAATTTATTTCTCTGTTTCCTGCCGGACCCGGGCCTGGAAATTTCGGCCCGTTCAGGCCTCCAATACCCACTATAACCCGGATCTTTCGCCATGTGTCTTTCTTATCTTTTTTATCTTTCCGCTGAAAAAGACATTGCAGGTTTGCTGTTTTGACTCGGACATCGAAGTCATAGACAATGTTCGAAACTGATTCCGATTTTAGTTAAAGCCCTTCTATGAATAAGATTTTCAGCACTTGGTAAAGGAGTTGGATAAATGCGCGTATAGCTTTGGAAATTACTTTTTAAATAAACTCTGTCATTTCATTTTTCTGTTTCTTGTTAGCCTCCGATGCTATTTCTTTCAGACAAGCTAAAAAGTGTCGTGTCAAAAATTGTGGCCCACTTTTATTTACCTATCATACGTAGTATAGAGTAAGTCTTGCAATCGTTTTGAAAATTGAAAAAAAAAATTTGACGGACTTACACGTTTTAGATACTAGAGATTCCGAAAAACATATTTTTAGAAAAAAAAAATTGCCGTCCGCCTGTTTGTCTGTAAACGCTCTATCTCACGAACAAATGGAGATGGAGACTTAAAATTTTCTATGTACTTACGTAAGAATAGGACGAAGCCTATTTAATATCAGTAATCTCGATTATCCGGAACTATTTTTTTCGGACTCTTGAAAAATTCGTTCTGATGAAATGTATGAAAATTTCAGATGAAAATTTTGAATTCTGATGAAAATATAAAAATTATATAAAAATTTTCGATTTTTTTATTTTAAGGAAAGGACGTAAAAGGCAATAAAATAACACAAATTTTGCATCAAGAACGAAGTTGGTCGGATTAATAGTTGCCGAGATATTTGTAATCCTGTTTTCCACATTCTTCGATTTTTCATGACCCTGTATTTTCTTCAAATTTCAATTCAAACATATGTTTTAATTGGAAATGAGACGCTTAATATGATGCAGTAAACTGTTAGTTAATATGATTATTGTTTTTGGAGCTTTAAGGATGTTTTTTTTATGCAATCCGGTTCTACTTGTGTGGTTTGGTATTTAACATAATTTGTCGAAATGGGTTCATCAGCAATTCATTAATGGAGCATTACTATGTATATTAAGAATATTTAAAAGAACGTTTAAATTTTTTTTTGGAATTGCAATGCATTTTATAAATAGTTTTCACATATTATATAATGCATATCCATGAGGGGTAAGTATTACGGTGGCCCCCAACGACTAGTTTCGTAATCTGGCCGTTAAAACGAGACATTCATACAATTTTATTGTTAAAATGCTTTTCCTTTTCTCAGAGTCGATAAAAAAAGCGTTTAAACTAAAGAAAAAATCCGTTTTTGTTGAATCTAGTCAATGAAGAAGTAGCACGTCAAATTGTATCTCTTTATTATTCCGCAGTTCCAATGTCTCAGAGAGAAATTGCTAATCAATTTGGTATTTCACGCTGTTCTGTTTGCTATTATATTGATAAACACAAGAAAAATGAAGTTAGTTCATTGCATTCTAAACGGGGTCGCCCTTCTAAAAAACCTCTATCATTTTTTTTTTTTTTTTTTTTTTTAATTGGAGGCGAAACTAAATTCTGCAATGGCAGAATTTACATTCAGCTTGTTTCACTTTCATTTTATCCACCCGTATTTTTTACAAAATTAAATCATGCATACTCTTGGTGCTGTTTAAATGTGGCTTAAAGAGTTAAAAAAAAAAAGATGCTTTAACGTGGCTTTATTAGGAATACTTGTTTTAAATAAGACTACAATTTTCTAAATGCATGATTTAACTTTCTTAACAGATTTGTTATAGGTGTTGCATCAAAATAGATTTAATAAAGAGTTCTCCTTGCAATGCGTTGCTCTGTGGCTGCTCTATTTACCATTTCGAGCAGCCATCAAAACTGATTATTCTTTTTACTCTTCGCTCTATCGGGTTTCCTTTATCTTTAGTCCCACTTTAATAGATTCCATATTTTCCCGAATCTATTAATTCAGAAAATGTTTGATTAGCGTTAGTGATGGTAACATGCGATGAAAATTAAACATCTTTTAACAAGACCAGAGTTTTGCTGCCTAGATTTGTCAAGGGATTTCTGTTTTTCACATATTTTATTTTCAAAAGCAAACGGAAATTAAAATACTGAAAATATGTTTGCCCGAGAAATTTATTTCTTATTTTGAAAAAGCCGTTTTACCTAGTTTTAAAAGAACGCAAATATTATTTCCTATTATTTAAAAATGTATTAATAATTGTGATCAGAATGTATTTTTTAATTTTTCAGATTTCAGATCCTGTGAAATACCCCTAATTTGGATTATTTTACTTCACTTTTTTTTGTTAGGAAAAGATTTATTCTACAATTTTATTTTGCATTCAGTCCAAATTTTAACCTTGACTGTAAGTTTTAGACATAATTAGGCCCCAACGCTTTCAATTTAAATGAAAAGTTCCTCCTTCGTAACGTACAGTTTTGCCTGATCATTTCCCACTTTGCTTGTATTTCATGTAATTTTCTTCTCTTTCTTTTTTTTTTTTTTTTTTTACTTTTAAAATTAGATGTTTAGTAATGTAAACAATGCTATGATTGATCAATAGAAAATGTTGCAAGTAATTTTGTTTTGTAAGCAAAGTGTAAAAATTATGAATATTATAAGTCCCTTAACCCCTTGGGGACGAGCGACACGTATACGTGCCGCAAAAATGCTTAAGAATCGTCGTTTATTCCCACCGGTAAAATTATACTGTAAAATTTTCCTTATTTAATCGGAGCATTTTCTCGATTTAACAGGGCACAAATTCTCTTTTTAAAAACCGGTGACTAAACACGGTTGAAACTGAATCGAACAATTGCCTTTCTTTTCTAGATGTTATTCGCAATGAAGATAATTTTCAGACTACTGTCTTTCGCAAACCTTTTGCGGTCAGTCTTCCACCTCACAGATATTCTTCTCACCCTCCTATCCAGAAAGTTGCGGCTTTTAAAACTTTTGTTTTCCGGGCTTCCAATATTTGTTCTACTCCTCAGTTACTCAGTGATGTACTTAATTATCTAAAAGCTATTGCTGTTGATCGAGGTTATTCCCCTAATATTATAGATTCAATTCATAAAAAATTGACAAAATCCATCCAATCTGAAAGAAAAAACTTTAATTCGAACTCCAATGCTTTGGTTGTTTTGCCTTTTTTTACCCAAAATCAGTCAGCAAGCTGCTAAAATTTTAAAAAGGTTCGATTTCAATGTTATTTTTTCTCCTGTTAATAAAATTGCTTTTTCAAATCTTAAGCACCCCATTGATCGCTTAGATAACTGGGGTATTTGACAAATTTCTTGCCAATGTGGTCTTTCTTATATTGGTTAGACTAAACGTGCTCTCAGATTTCGTTTAATGGAACATAAAAGGTATGTTAAAAATCAAGATCTTAAACGTTCCTCTATTGCTCAACATTGTTGGTCTTCACAACATAAGTTTATCTTTTCTTCAGCCACCATCATCCATAAATGTCCTTCCATTCTTGATCTTGATTTTTGGGAAGCTTATCACATCATAAAAAACTCTCACTCCTTAGTCAATGACTTATCTAGTACTCCTTATTTTCCAAGTATTTGGAAATCTGTAGTTTAATACTTTTTTTTCCCACTTGCTTTTTAGTTTTTGTTTTGCTTATTCTCCGATAGATGTCGCTACTTGTCCTCCCAGTTGTTTTAGCTGCTTTCTTCTCATTGGTTGCTTTTCTTTAGGCGGGATTGTTCCCATAGCGGGTATATAAGCCTGCGTCTCTCTGTCTCTTTGCTCAGTTTTGCTATTTTTTAGCTCGCTGAGTTTTGCACTGATGAAGAATCTCGATAGTAGATTTGAAATAGCTATTTGCTACTACCTTTTCATACTTTATTTGTACATTTATAATCGTTGGTTTTCTATCTTTAATCAAAAAGTTAGTTTCCAAAAAAAGAGCCTTGTACCAGGAAACGTGGTACACCGAAAGAGAAATTCTTTATACATTGGATATTTTTACTGTAGTCTTGCAGTTCCAAGGACTCCTGTACGAAAGTTTCCAAAATAACACATTTTATAACATGATCAAAGGATAAAAGCTTCACATTCAATTAATATTGTTCCATTAAATGATAACATGTCAAATGTATTTGGAAAATTTACCTTCAATTAAAAGTGCTCAATAAGCTGTCTACATTAAAATAATATTTAGAAAAATTACATTTAAGTAATATTGCTCCGTAAAATGACCATACGGATTTTTTTAATGTCTTTTTTTTTTCAACTGCAGATTTACAAAATTTGCATTTTTTTACGCATATGATTAGTAAAGTTCACACACTTTTTTAAAACTTCAATCACTGATAAATATCGCAATTGTATTCTGCGACCGATTGCGAAGTTTTTTATTTTCCCTCCGGTTAATGATGAATTTCACAGGTTTTTTTCGCAATAAATTGTCAAAACTCTTATGTGATTGAAGAAATTTTAAATTTTTATTAATGACTGATTAACGAATTTTGTGAAGTTGATCCGTGACAGACTGACGGAATAAGCGATTTTTTTCGTAATGTAATTTGCGGGATTCTGAATTTTTTTAGATTAAATTCACGATTTTTTCTCGCAATTCAACATAAATTATTTCTTTATTTTTCGCATTAAGTTGTCAAAACTCAGATGTGATTAAAGGAATTTTCATTTTTTTGCTGACTGATTAACGAAATTTGTGAAGTTGGCAGACTGACGAAATTTGCGATTTTTTTTAATGCAACTGGTGGGATTCTGAAAATTTTTTTTGACTAAATTAACGATTTTTTCTCGCAATTCAACAAAAATTATTTCTTTATTTTTTAATGTTTTTATTCTTTCAATTTAAAAGGTGTATTTTTATATGTTTGTATTATTTAATCGTAAAAACTATTTTTAAAGGGAACTTTTTCTTATTGTTAATTGATAGAACACCGAGTATAACAATCTTTTTTCATTACCTAGTAAGATGGGTTTTTCAATATAACAATAAAAGAATTTTTCAAAACTGATAGTATGGCAACAAAGTTCGATTCTTGTACTATTGAAAAAAAAAAGTTTACTGTTACATTGTTAGCGAAAAAAGAGTTAGCTACGTGTAAGAAAGAAACAATGAAAAAATTTGTGAAAATAATAAACAATGAAATTTTTAACAATGTATTTTTAAGTGCAATAATAAGAGATTTTTTATTGTCCATAAAATTACTCTTCCTCGAGAATTTATCTAAACTCTATTACAGCGTTATTTGATATAGTGTTTTTTTGGTGCTTTGAGTTTACAAAGTGATTTATTTTTATATTCTTTTGTCTCTGTTATTAATATTTTCAAATCAAATCATGAAGTGGCATAAAAGACTTAAACATAGAATCACGTGTATCTTGTAAGTATTAAAGGCGCATTTGAATTTATACAGTATTATTTAAATTTACTATATTGTGTATTCATTTATAATATCACTTTTTTTATATAAGATGTAGGAATTCTCATAATATTTCTATACTTATTTGCAGAAATGTTTCAGCGCGATATTTTTTGTTGGTGTTAACTTTTGATATCTTTTTTAATTAAAGATGCATTATAAGAGAAATTATCTGGAAAATGAGAATGAATTATTTCTCCGAAAAAAAAAAAAAAAAAAAAAAAAAAAAAAAAAAAAAAACACTTAAATTCATTTTTAACAGTTTAAAAGCATGAAAATCACAAACACACATACAGAAAATAAAATAAAATAATTAAATTGTGGCCACACTGTTAAAAATAAAAGTGACAAACCTGTTGCATTTGGCGACCAGGGGTGAAAAACTGTTACCATTTGAACCGGCGGGCTTGGAAATGTGTTTGGGGTGCCGTTTCATCTCTCACTGGATGATTCAAGCTAATTAGGGTTCCGCACAATGCATACCGTTAGAAGATTTTCAACCCTTAGTCATTTGCGCATGTTCTGTGACGTGTATTCTTGCCCTTCAACTCGCCGTCACTGGTAGATCAAAACAGCAATTTCTCCCTGCGATGACTATCACCGATATGCGCTATCCCAATTTCTTTTAGAACTTCGGATGGCTAACTTTTAGCGAGCTTTTTTATATAAAGCAACCTTTGAATTTCAGGACATTTGAACATTTCAGAGAAACTTTGAAGGTGAACTCGATGGCCGAATGGTTAGAGCGATGAGCTTGCAACCAGACGTTGTGGGTTCGAATTCTTCGAGGACTAAAAGTCTGTTTATATATTTTTAATGTTTTTATTATTGGGCACTCTGGATTAAGAGTGATAACTTTTCACCCTAATTAAAGGTGCTATTCTGGCTCCTTTAGGGGTGTCACCAGTGAGACAAGCCTTTCACGCCTAAAAGATGCAATGTGTCACCATTAGTTTTAACAGTGTAATATTAATTATATGTTATTTTAAAGTTTCCTAAAGTGTACATTATTTTTAAAAAATAGATTTAATTTCATAGAATTGCCTGTAGCGCGTGGATAACTAACAGAACATTTAAAGAAAAAAAAATCTGCCTTATCCTTTCACGTCTGAATTATTTTTTCTTTTCTTTTTCTTTTTCTTTCTTTTTCTTTTTTTTTTCATTTTTAAGAAAAAATACTTTTACATTAATAACATTAACACTAGCTATCCATTCATATAGATTAATTAGAGTTTAACGAATATTTCATTGCCTGAAAGATAACGAATGTTGTTGTTTTGAGTACTATTTAATTCGAATAATTAATACGAATAATTAATTAAATTAATTATTCGTATGAAAATAGGCTGAGGAAGAGTTTTTGGAGCTGTTTAGAAAATATTGTACTACAATAAGATTTAACTGATATTACAGCTTTCTAATACTTTTTGTGCTTTATTACGCACGATTCTTTCAGGAAAGTAACTTTCATTTTAAAGTTAAAGAGTAAAATATATGTTTAAAATAAAATAATCTCAACAGCGCAAAGAGAATTAAGAAAATAATAATAATTATTATTATTACGAAAATGGCTAATCATAAATAAGTCATATTGCAAATGCACAGACATATACTAACATTACTACATGCAAATAGTATATCTTAAGTACATCTAATAGTATATTTAAGTATATCTTAAAATAAGACAATATTCCAATAAAAGACATGTGCTATTAATAGCACACCAGACCCGAAAGACTTAAATTGACGAAATAATCCCCCCCCCTCCACCTCCCTCCTTAGAATAATATTGACAAGTGGGTACACACAGAAGGTTTCGTTTAATATTTCTTTCAAATCAAATTATCCTTTAATTAATAAATCCAAATTCTTAATTTATAATTATTAAACTCTTACATAGATGGTGGCACCATCAAATTTAATTTTAAAATATTTATAAAAGAAAGTCATTTATTTTAATCAAATTAAAAATATTCAAAAATAAAATTATATAAATAAAATCGAAAATTCCAAATTTTTTTGAAAATCCGAAATTAAGAAAAATTTGCGGAGATATAAATAAAATTTCAAATTTCTAAAAATAATTAAAAAAAAATGTTTAAAAAGAATTTAAAATGCTAAATTGTTAATAAATCGGAAAAGTTTTTAAAATAGAAAGAAAATTGAATTCTAAAATATGTTATAAATGTCAGTAATAAAAGAAAAATAATATAAACTCTTAAATTAGTTAAAAAATACGAAATTTCTTAAAATGAAATCCATCTTAACATCAAAATTTCAATTTCTAGCACTGGGGCTCGAATAAGAATAATGAGATGCGTGATCTGCTTACAAGCGAAATGCTTTATCTCCAAGCTATGATGTTTACATGAAATGGTTGAAATGAAGGTTCTCTTTCCAAAATTTAAATCTCAAAACATGAACGGATGTCATTGAAAAAAATAATTTATTTAAAATAATGTTTATTATTTAATATAAGACTTTTTAAAATTTTTATGATTTGTCGTGTGACATGAGGTATTTAGCTGTAGGTACATAAAATTTGAAGTCTTTGACTGATGCAGTTAGGTGTTCTGACTCTGACAAACGGACAAACAGAAGATGTAGAACAATAGGGTTTGTCTGAATAACAAAATCCTAAAAGCAGTGAATTTTGAAAAAAAAATTGACTGGATATATAATTAAAATTTTAAAAATGTTAAAAAATGCATTTTTTAAAAATCCTACCTCTTTTTTAAGTATTTATATCTTTGCATTATATTTTTTAAAGACTTTCAAATGTCTATCATACAAGACTACGAATGGAATTTTAGATACATTTAATATTCATTTAATAAAACATTTTTACTGATATACTATATAATAAAAAAATAAATAAAATCTAACACACCTTCATATACTTTTATTCTTTTTTTTTTTTTAAATATCAAAAAACCCGAAGGCTAATTCCATACGTATAACTGTCATATGTATAATAAAGAATATATCATAAATAAAGTTAAAATCTCTATCTCAAATATAAAAATGTTGGAAATTGCACGTCAAGTGTAGCAAATGAAGTGCGTTCGTACTATAAGGAAGTTTTTAAAATATTCAGATCTTTATGTAATAGTATCTAGTCACACGGCCGATAAGTGTTTCAAAAGCACGACACACCAGCCGTGGGTTATATTACACGAATCATTTCGGGCTTTTTTTTGACCCCACCCCCCCCCACCACCTCCTCCAATAACTTAAATTATATTTGACCGACACAATTGAAATTTTACGTGTCATGTAAGACCATCTTCTAATTTCCAAATCTTATAAATTAAAAAAAATAATCTCTTACCGTTTACGAGAATTTGACGTCAAAAAACCACTATTTTTATCACTGATTGACTGACTCACTCATCAAAATGTTTGACTACTTTTAGGTGACTTAGGCAGTTGAAATTTGGTGTGGAGGTAGGTTATTGGATAAATAAATTGGGAAAAACAGAAATTCCCACATTAAACATTAGTGGTTGGTTAGAAGATAAATCATTGGATTACAACGGAAATGTATGGGAATTTCGCGGAACACCAGAAATAGTGCCAAGTTGGCGTCACTTTTGGCAAGTATCGGTGCTAATCTCTGAAACTACCGAACCGATCTCGAAAGTAATGATACCAAAATGGAGGTATTCGATGGTGACAGTCCTTGCTCCAACAAAATTATTCCGAACATTATACTGCCCTGTTTGGCAAGGTTACTAATAAATAGGAAACGTGGGATAAAAAAAAAGATTCAGGCAGTGCATGGGCAGTGCGATATAACGTTTCAAACGTGCAAGAAAATATAGAAAATGACAGCGAAAAAAAACCAGTGCGTAAACGCGGGAAAAAGCTGTAAAATTAATTAATATTAAAAGTAGGTAATTTAATATTAAGCCTATTTATTTCAAAGAGGAAACAAATACATATTTCTTTGACAAAAAATAATGATATCCCAGCAAAAATATAAATGTGAAAGAATGCCAAGTTCGATAACGGTTTCGCTAATAAAAGAAGTGAGATCTAACAGCAAACCAAGTTCTTTCGAAGATCTTTAAGTTTAGCTCCTGTCATGCACAATGTTCTTCAATTGCTTAAAATGATTTGTTATGTTACTTGCTATTCAATAGAGCGACATGGTAAGTTTTCAACCACCAACTCTAATCTTTGAGTCTGATTATAATTTAGTTTAGTATGTTAATCGCAAAGATGTATTCAACCAAGTATTCGAATAAGTATATCGAAGTTAAGGTATTGATTAGCTAAGGAATTAATTAACTTTAAATTCTGATCAACTAAATAGCGAAATTTGAATAAGAGAAAACTTACCAAGTCGCTCTGTTGAATAGCAAGTAACATAACAAATCATTTTAAGCAATTGAAGAACATTATGCATGACAGGAGCTATCATTTAAGGACCTTCGACAGAACTTGGTATGCAGTTAGATCTCATTTCTTTTATTAGCGAAACCGTTAACGAACTTGACGTTCTTTCACATTTATGTTTTTGATGGGATACATTACTTCGGACACAATAGAGTATCCCAAACCTTTTATTTATCCCTGTAAATATTATCTGCTTTTTAATAAACAGAAAGTTACTTGCAGTAAACCTCAGCAACGTATATCAATTTCATAAAATGTGAAATATTTTAATATTATTCAAATGCGCCCACCAAAATGTTTCCCCTTATACCATTATGTAAGGGAATAATTTTGTATGGTCCTGTAAATTAATAAAAAATATTCTTTGCGCCACATAATGTATATTTTAATACATACTTCACAGATGCATATTAATTTTATTATGTTCGAAAGAGTGTAACACCATTAAAACATACTAGAAACTATTTTTTTTACCATTAGCCGTAATGTAACGGAATACTTTTGATTGTCCCTGTAATTAAACTATGCATCCGATTTTCACAAGATTCGAAAATACTCGACAAAATTATGTAACAATTATATACTTTAAATTTCAAATGATTGGGTTGGGTAGTTTTTCTCTGTTATAAGCGGACGAACGGACTGAACGAATCTATGTATTACGTAATAGACATGATTACGAACGCACCTAAAAAAGCCCTTAGCATTTTTAAAACAGGAAAGTGACGAAAATAGGAACATGCAGAAAAAGCTGTTTAAAGTTTTAAGTTGTATGGATAATTGTACTGGATGTATATTAACAAAATTTATGATACCTCGTGTTATAATTGCCGTATGGATAAAAATGAGATGTTAAAATCTTCACAAATAAACAAGATTTCATTTAATATTGAAACAGAAATTGGCATTTTGATCAATTTTGGGGTAAACTGTCCCATTAATTGTGGCTAGGAAAGTTGAAAGCTAGAAACTTCAAAAGAGGCTTTATCAGAAATATGCCTTTTAAATAAGACCATAATTTTCTAAATACGTGATTTAACTTTAACTAACAGATATTTTTTAGGTATTGCACCAAAATATATCAAATACGTGCTTCTTCTTGTATTACAGATTTCTTTGGCTGCTCTATTCATTCGAATGCCTTTTCGAATAGACAAAACTGAAGATTCCATTTACGCTTCACCTTAGTGATTTTTCTTTATCCCCGCTTTGATAGATTTCATAGTTTCCTATCAATAATGACACAGAAAATGTTTGATTAACTTTGATAATGAGAATATGCGATGGAAATTGAACACTCCTTAAGGCTCCTCTCACCATTAGGGCGAAGCGCTCACGAGCGAATGCTATGCCTATGGGAAGAATATTTTCTAATATCTAGTTCGCATTTCAACATTTTTAATTTTTTTTCTTTTTTTACATTGGATAGCTGAGGAGCATCTCTACATGGTCCTTTTTAGCCTTTTCTATTTTGGCTGTAAATATTTTTTATATGGGCACTTTCATATTCGAAACCGGTTTTGAAAGTGAAAGTAACTTTATAAAAATATTTGCAGCCAAAATTGAAAAAGTAAAAAAGAAGGGATGTAGAGATGCTCCTCAGATATCCAATATAAAATAAATAAATAAATAAATAAATAAAAATGTTGAAATGCAAACAGATATTAAAAAAACCTCCCCATAAGAATAATATTAGCTCGCGAACGCTTCATCTGGCGGGATAGGAACCTTAATAAGAGCAGGTCTTCTACAGCCTATATTTATGAAGGGTTTTCTGCTTTTTACATATTTTATTTTTAAACACAAGCAGAATTTTAAAATAATGAATATTTCAGTATTCATTCTATTCAACTCCTTAAAACAATTTTATAAACATCATTTAAAAGTATACTTCACTCATTTGGTAGCAATAACTTTCTTCTACAGTAATATGATGCAGAGCTAGTAGGGAATTGTTATTATTATTATTACTGTTGTTGTTGTTGTTGTTATTATTATTATTATTATTATTATTATAAATATTATTATTATTGTTATTTTCTTGACAGCACAGGCACCTGAAATTCAGGGAGAGTTGTTATCTTGCTGAGTTTTTTGCATAGAATATGCGACAGTAAGATTTTCCCTTCCCCTCCCCTTGCAAAGAGATAAACATTTTTAAGGACTTCTTTTTTTTTTTTTTTTTTTTTTTTTTGGATGTTAGAGATTTTCTTTCCTATAAATCTTCCAAATATTATTAAAAAATGTAGCATTATAAATAGTACGTATTGCAATTCGGTTTTCGTACACAGTGGAAATTTCTACCAATAATGATATTATTATGTATACAGCTTATGTGATGAAAATAAATTTTCGATAGAAAGACATGTTTCTAGACATTAAATGTGATTTTTTTTTTTTTTTTTTTTTTTTTTTTTGAGGAATCTCTCTATTCTAATAAACATAAATGTCAAAAAAAAAAAAAAAAAAAAAAAAAAAAAACACCACTTTCATTTAAATTCACAAAAATTTAGAAAAAAATTAATGCACTAAAAAGTAGAATCGGAAATTTAATCAAATTAGCCGGCTATTGCCAAGTCGGTTTAATATATGGCAGCCTTTTCTGCCTCCAATTTGACAAAATGCCGCCAAATATGGCACTAATTTGCCAAATTGTTCAAAATTTGGCACTTTTGTAGTAACTTAACTATTAGTTCACTTCCACAATTACTCATTGTTGACACTGATATTGGTTTCTCTAATAAGAAATCAACCATTGTTCTCTCACCATTGGGGATCGAATTTTAAAAAATCAATGTCCAATTCATGTATTGTCTTCGGGAATACGCATATATTCAAAATTTCATAGCTCTGTGTCATCAAGAAAGAGGGTGAATAGAGTGTCTCAAGATTTGACTCCATACACAAACATAATTGCAACAGTGTTCGCAGCATTCTTAAATATTTATACATTTTCTACCGCTATTGCAAATAAAAATTCGGTACTGCTCTGTTATCCCGTCGACCAATTTCGCCAAATTATACAAATCGCCAAACTAATAGCCAAAATTATACATATCGACATAATTTTTATTTTAAATAACGAAAAGACAAATAATTAGTAGAATACTAATAAAAATACAAATAAAAAGTCTAAATGAAAAATCACTTAATGACATTTTAAACAGATGAATCGTATTTAATGTCATTGAATGTGACATTCACGATCATCCATTATTGGCATTTAATCTTATGGTTTGGCGATAATTTCTTGGTCGACGGGATAACATCATAAGTACCGAAAATTCTTCATGACAAATTTAATTAACATAGGCAGCAGAAGTTTAGCCCTTACCGGCACGGGCAAATTCTGTTAGTAAAATGAGAAATTATCGACTGGCACCGGAATTTACAGACGACTTTTTTAGAAATTAAGAATCCCTTAATTTAAGCTTTCATTGTAAAAGCAAAATTTTATTAAAATATTATTGGTGCCGATTGCAAGTTTGGAATTAAAACTGGGTATCCCCGATTGGACACAATGTGCTGGAAAGGGTTAAAAAAGAAAGAATATCATTTAAAAACAACTAACTGCAAAAATTTTAGGAACGCTGCGAGCCTTGTTGTGAGTTAAACGAAAGCATCTAAAAGACAGTAACTACCGATGCTGCTGTCGCTGTTAAAAATGAATTTTTTGGTACCGGTGGTTTTCTTCGACTTATATTAAGAAGACTGTTGCATTAAAAATAAAAAAAAATAACATGATATCAAAAAAAGTGTTCGATAAAAATTCTGAAGTGTGCAATTTTTAAATCGAAAAATTATTTCAAGAGCTATTTAAACCTTTCATGGGCAGTGAGATATAAATGACTTACTTAATTTAAATTATCAAATGCAACAATGGCAGCAAAATTTTTAAACATAATTTTACACTTGTAATGTATGTGAAGTAGAAAAAGAATTTATTTTTTATGAAACAAATTTTCTCATGAAACAGGGTGTCACTCAATCATTTAAACGTTTTAGAAACTGAAGTATTTTGCCAACGAAAGGGTTATTACTGATATCGATCAAAATAGTTTCGTTAAAAAAGTTTTATAGGGACAAAAATTTTGCATAGAAGTTTAACCATCTTTCACACGGATATAATTAAAAGGTTTGTGGTGGCCAGTGTGCAATTGCTATTTAATTTGACTAATTCTTCATGGATTTAAAATAATTTTTTTAACTTAAAATTTAATTATTTGAATGGAGATTTATTTGATTTTTCGAAAAAATAGTTTTTAATATCGTTGCCAAAATGTGAAATCGCTCGAATAATAATATTTCATTTCAATAAAAAGATGTATTTAGACATGAATAAAAGAATGAGAAAGAAGGCTTTAAAATAATAAGTAAATGGTGACGTGTTAAAAGCAGTAAATGAGGAAAATTACACGATTAAAAATGTACTTAGACTTGAATATTTAAAAAAAAATTGTAAAATAATACAAATTAAATACTCTAAATTTCGAGATATAGATTTGACGATCAAAATAATCGCCAAATTCGTAGCCAAAATTGATTATTCAACGTAAAAAAAAAAAAAAAAAAAAAAAAAAAAAAAAACAAGTTGGAAATTGCACGTGAACGTAGCAAATGAGGTTCGTTTGTACAATAACGAAGTTTTATAACGATTCAGATCTTGCTGATATAGTAGAGCGTACTTCGGATACAGTATAGTAGCCGAAATCTTTGTGTCTCTGTAAATATGCAGGAAGTAATTTTTATTACATCTCAGCAACGTATATCTTATTCATAAAATGTGAAATAGTTGAATATAGTTAAAACACACCCCAAACAATGTTTCCCGTATAGCATTATGTAGTGGGATACTTTTGTGTGGCCCTGTAATTTAACAATAAAAATTATTTGCATCACAGATTGTATGGAATGCATATTTTAGTATATATTTCATAGATTCATACCAATTCTATTATGTTCGAATGATTGTAACATCATAAAAATGCATTTAAACTTTTTCCCCATTCACCGTAATGTAATGGAATACCTTTGATTGTCCCTGTAAATGATCTATGCATCCGACTTTCATAACATTTGAAATGACTCGACAAAATTGCGTAATAATTATATGTTTTAAATTTCAAACGATTAAAATGCATTTTAAACTTTTTTCTTCATTGACCGTAATGTAACGGAATCCTTTTGATTGTCCCTGTAATTGATCTAAGCATTCAATTTTCATAACATTTGAAATGACTCGACAAAATTACGCAATAATTATATGTTTTAAATTTCAAACGATTAAAATGCATTTTAAACTTTTTTCCCCATTGACCGTAATGTAACGGAATCGTTTTGATTGTCCCTGTAACTGATCTATCCATCCGATTTTCATAAAATTTGAAATGACTCGACAAAATTATGTTATAATTATGTATTTTATTCGGTTGGGTAGTTTTTGCGTTGTTATATGCGGACAGACAGACGGACTGAGCGACAACAATAGGTGCTATGTATTTACATAATTACGAACGCACCTAAAAAGGGGGGGGGGTTGCAGTTCATTATTGGATAAAAAAAAATTTGGGATCATTTGCAATTATTACTATTAAGATTTTCATTGTTATATTTAATTTTGATTGTTGTTTGAGAAATTGTGTGTCTTTCCTTCTTTTTAATGATCAAATTAAAATTCAAAATTGAGATTCCATTATTGAAAATTCTAGATTTAATTTAAAACTAGTTTTGTTGAAAGCCTAACAATGCATGAAAACAATAAAAATGTAAACTTAGATTATTTCATCAATAAATAAAAGCAATGTTCTTTTCTTTGCATTTCGAAAAGCGATTAACTATTACTGAATGCTAACGTGTGACTAATTATTAATATACACTTGATTTTATTTGATACTTTTTTTAACTTATTTTATTTCTAAATATTTGACTTAATAACGTCGTTGAATATGAAGTGGCATCGAAATCTCAAAAATAGGATTTCAAAATTTTTGTAAGTATTGTACAAAACAAATTTTTCATTATTGATAATTTTATCTTGTCGTACGGAGAGTTTTTAAATGAATATCGGGGTTTTAACGCTTGGTAGTATTTATTGCTTAAAACATAAAATTATACTTAATATATAAAATGAAAGAGCAATTCAAACAGTTTTACCTACAATCTTACAATGTGTAAACCGTGTATCACTGTTTTATATTAAATTGAAAAAAAAGTTCACATAAAATAATTCAATTTTTGTTTTCCTATATTGATTTTTTTCTAGGGTAGCTTTTCTTTAATTGGAAAACTTGAAATTGATTTTGATAATATTGCATTTTTTGAAACAAACTGTAACATATTAATCTGGTACGAACATGGTCATCACTTTTATTGTCACTTACAAGGAAAGTCTTACCTACGTGCATAAAATCTAAAAGAAAATTACAGAATGTTCTTCTCACAGAGGTGTATATGTTTATTAAAAAAAATTCCGAACGGAACCTAAATATTGAGTCCGTAAAAAAAAAAAAAATTTTCATTTATTTTTCAGTTTAACACTGACGAAAAAACAAAAATTAAAAAGAAAAAATACACTTTTGTGTCAAATTCTGTTTAAGGTAACCATTTTCATGCTGAATCTGTTTAAGTAAATTTAACTGTCATAAATGCATTTTTATTACAAAGATTTTGTCATATTCATTTATACGTATCGATAAGGAAATTTAACGATCATTTTATATGGTTTAAAATAAATTTTAATGTACTAAAAGTGCTTCAAAATCAAAATTAAATTCAGATTCTTAACACAATCAATTTGACTCCGATATTGTTTGTGTCGGAGACAACAAGGCAGTAATATTGTTACCATAGAAACGGCTTATTTAATATTGAAATATGTAAGAAGATAAGACTCAATCTGACTGATAATTTTTTTAATTCACTTAAAGCTTATCCAGCTAGTAAAACTGGATAAAATTAAATAACTTCAAAAAAACACAACTAGTATACATTCTAGAAACTGGTAGAACAAATAATAAATTGTTTCTTTGTTTAAATTTATATTTAATATGGGCTGAATAAATATAATTTTATTATATTTACTCAACTTATTTTATTAACACCTAAGTAGTTTCAATAAAATTATATTTTAAACTATTCTGAGTATCAACCGGAAAGACGTTAGATGTAAATTTTATTACACAGTGCTCATTTTATGTACCACTAATATTTGAAAATTTATCCAATATTCCTATCTTTTACAGTGGCATCCGTGATTCCAGATCCAGAAACCAAAATAGAAACAGCGTAAACGAAGATGCTACTGCTCACGACTCAATATCAAATAATATCGAAGAAAGAATAGGCGAATCAATACAGATTAATCCACCACATAGAGTAGAACAAAACGAAAGAATCCATAGCAATAGTGTTTTTCCAATAGGAGCTTCAATTGCCCAAGGAAGTGGAGTTCTTAACGGTCACAGTCTCATTGCTCAAAGAAAATTTAATTCAAAACATAGAATACAAGATGATTATCCTGAATCACTCAACCCCTTCACAACTGAATGCAGTCCGGAAATAGATACACACTATCCGAATGCATTAAACCCCTTTGAGGGTGAAGAAGTAGTAGTTAATAACCACAACAATTCTACTGAAAACATCAACGCTGAAGTTGAAAGAGAAAATAATGATACCTATCCAGCTTTCTTGAATCCTTTTGATGACATCCAAGATGAAATAAGCCAGAACGAACCTTCTCAAAGTTTCAGCCCAGATAATGATAGAAGTCCTGCTGTTGAAAGTGAAAATATTGAAGATAATAACCCTGATTCACAGCGCACAGCTTCCATTAAAAATATTAATTGCAAAGATCATAAAGTTCCTTCCTATGATAAAGAAAATCCTATAGAAACTCCTCGTGACTGCTCTGAAAACAGCTTTGTATTAACAGGTGCAAATAATTTACCGAAAACTCGCAGATATCGAAAAAAGTATCCCGCACCCAAACCTCCTCAATCAACATGCCATATTGAAAAAGAAGCGAAGGTAATAATTAACTCACCAAAACGAGAATCTGATTTGAAAGAAGAACAAAAATTTGAACAAAGCTTAAAGAATACAAGAGCTCTTTCATCTCCAGGTCCTAAACATTTTACTAACCTTGCCTCAATTTCTGCAGAATCTCCTTCTATAGAACCACAGTATCGAGAAGAAAACGAAAAAAAGGCTTTCAGTTCTAAAGTCAAATATGCAGACGCTAATATCAATAGATCTTTTAAAAATTCAATAAACAGAGCACAAAACAGCTTAAGTGAAAATTATATATCTTCAAAAAAGCCAGAAAAGTTGCCATCATCAAAATTACAACATTCCAATTCTTCTCCTGATCTGATATGTGAAGCAAAAGTGTTTAATGCAATATTTATTGAAGAGAAAAATAAATTTCAGGATGTAGTGAAGAATATTAAACAGAAATCACCCTTAATTGCAGTTTCAACTTTACCACAAGAAACAGCAGGAAAAACTGAAATAAAGGCTCCTATAATTCCAGTTTCAGTAAAATCAAGTCACGAACCAATAATAAAAGTTCATAGAAGAGCTCCACCTATACCAAATATAAAGATATCTCGCCAGCAATCAATAGTTTCATCTGCACCACAACCTGAAATAGCTGAAAATATTAAGACTCGAGCACTTCCAGTTTCAAAAGGATCAAATCAAGAATCAACAGTAAAAATTCACAGAAGAGCACCACCACATCCTCCAGCAGTAAACCTGTCTAACGTTAAAGAAACACAAGTTCCCAAGAAAACACGGATGCGTAAGCTCAAAAAATTCTTCACAAACATTTTTATCAAAAATTAATTGACATCTTTGTGAAAAAACATGCCACGATTCTGACTTTTCGTAAAGCCAACTGTGACTTTTTTCCAAAGCCAACTGAGACTTTCTAAAGCCGGTTGTGACTTTTATTTAAGCCCACTGTGACTTTTCGCAAAGCCAACTGAGACTTTTACTAAAGCCGGTTGTGACTTTCAGTAAAGCCAGTTGTGGTTTTTTACTAAAGCCAGTTGGTACTTTACCTAAAACCGACTATGTTATTTCATAAAGCCAATTGTGACTTTTTTAAAAACAGATTGTGATTTTTCTTCAAACCAGTTGTGACTTTTTCTTCAAGAGAATTGTGACTTTTTGTATACCCGAATGTGACTTTATTCCATCTTCAGCTTCTTCGTTCCATCTTCTTGAGTCCGTTTAACATCATAGCATCTCCAGCTGCTTTCCTAACATCTTGAAAGTCATCGCCATCAAACAAGGAGTACGTCCTATACCATCAGGGACGTGGGAAGGAAGGTGGGTCCAAGGGAGTCAATCGTAGCCTGCCTCCAAGTGGTGCTCCTGGGCAACATTTTTGCAGTTAGCAGGAATGGCTAAAAGGTTACAAGTGAAAATTTCTTTCTCTGAGAAGATATACGTTATTGGAGGGATATACTTTATTGAAGAATTATTCATTATATTCTGAATATTTTTGTATTTGTAATTTAACACAATGAATTTCGGAAAAACAATTTTCGCTGTTAGAATGTTGAAGTTATCTGTTATAAATAATTATACTTGAAATTTTGAATTAAAGAAGAATGAATTTTGTGTAAAAATAATTATATTTTTAATGATAATTTAAATAAATATATCTTGTTTGTCAAGTTTTTTAATCTCTTTTTCTTTCCGCCTTTAATTATTTTGGATGATTTATATTTATTCGAGTCTTTTAAAAACGGATTAAAAAATAATATCTAGTAAAGCAACACTTTCGTATTGTCCCTCGTGCTAGGGCAGATTTTTTCACTAAAGTTAAAGAAATCGTTAAAGATTGCTATTTTTTGTTATTATAATTACGTTAATTTTAGTGTTATAAACGTGGTTCGTTTACATGTCTTAAATTTGTATTTTATTATTATTAATATTATTATTTTACTGGTTGATATTAATACTGAATGATATGAATACTTGTGATGATTTTATGAATTGATAAATTTCAAATTACATTATGGAATATAATCCAGAAAAAAATCCTTAAATATTTAAATACCAACACGTTAATCTTTTGTTTCGTCAGTCTCCAAGTGACAGTATTAGATGTAAAAAATCATGCTTGAAATAATGAAAAGTGAATGAATAGCAATACAGTTTTCAAAGAAACTGTGATATAATTTTCAAACAAATTGCATTTGAATTTTCTATTTTATTTGACTGTATAAAAATTAAAAATTTGCTTATAAAATATTTAAGATCGCGCAATAAAAGTAAAGAAAAGTTAAATTTAATTATATGTTATTGGTAATGTGTCATTCGTAAAATGACGTGAGGACTTAGGCAAAGATAACTCTGTCTCTTCTAATATAAATATATAGATAATAGCATTCTTCTTCATAAATTATATATATTTTTTAATTAAATTAAGGATATGAGGGAGAAAAGTTTTAATTTGTAAACGGAATAATAAAAAAATATGAAAAAAGAAATTGAGTACCTTTCAGTTTTGAAAATGTCCTAAAGTATAGTGGAGTAAAAATAATATGATTCATGTTTTATCTAGAAAGTAAAATTTAGCACCGTACCCATTACTCGGCATACTCAGTCAATTTGCCATATACACGGTACTTAGCCAACACCGAGTAATTGTACGAATTTAATTTCTTAAGTCTTATTATCATTACTGAAGACAAAGGAATTTAGAACAGTTTTGTAAAAGTTATTAAAATATAAATGTATCATATAGGCAAATCTTCGAAAAAACTGTTTACTTAGCATATAAAAATATGTCTGTAAAACAGCGATTCCCAAACTTTATTAGTACGCGACCCACCATTTAAAAAAGTAATAAATAAATAAAAAAATTCGTGACCCACTTCGCAATCTACCAAATATGAGGGTGTATCTTATCTCAGTTTTGAAATTTTGTATGAGCTCTAGAAGATATCGTCTATCCTATTCAATGGAAAAGGCAAAATTTTGTTGCGAAGCATAAACTATTAATAATAAAAAAAATAAATAAATAAAAAATAAAAAGGTTTGAATTGGTAATTTTAATGTGTGTAAGTTGAATAATAATTAAAACAACAAATATAACGAAAAGTACGCTTCATTACTATCAGATCGCAAATTTACAATCTAGAGAGATTTCTCGCAATTAGGTTGTATACAGGGAGTGACAGAGCTAATGAAGTAGTATTGTTTGTGCAGTGGCAGTGAGAGTTTGTAGGCAGAGGCAGTGGTGTTGTGTAGGGGTGTAGTCGTAAAAATGACAGAGGATATACCAGGGCCGTAACCAGCGAGACATGCCAGGGGGGGCTCTGAATATTTTCTGGGTGGCTAATATTTTTTAACAATCCATACCTTAAGCAAACTAAATACAGCAAAAACTGTTAAAATGGACCTATCTATAGTGTATAGATTGTAAAACCTCTCTATAACGGAATTTTTATAAGGAAATTAATAAATACAAAATACTTCATGATCATCGGAAAATAAATACATTTTTTTTTTTATCAAAAAACTTTTTGAAAAACTACTGCAAGGTTTAAAAAATTATTTTTACACAATATATTTAATAAGAAATTAAATTAAGAGAATCCGTATTTACCATGCGTATTATTATATTTATTTTTGTGTACATTAATTTGACTTATTGGTGCCTATGCAAATCCAGCCAAGTTCAATATAAGTGTCCAATAGATACATATCCAATTATCTATAAGTACGTATTGTCAACAAGCAAACCATTAAAATTTAGAAACATGGGTTTTTAATGACTATGTGTTAGTCAAGATTTTGAACATCGCTTGACTAATTATCGGTCAACTTGAACACCATGTGTCCAGTCCATTTCCATTCATTCTGCGTAAGATCGTTGCTTTGAAAATATAACGATGTACTAACACATGTGTTGACCAGTTACTGCATCTGGACTTCATTTTTTTCAGGAGAAAGAAATGTTCCTTTAAAATGTATTTCGGGAAATGCATTATACCGCTAGCAAGATAACAGAAAACAACTAATCTAATAAGGTTCCGAATACAAAATTCTTGACGTATTCCCATTTTATTCAAGACAATTAAAAAATCTAAAAAATTTCTCTTAGTTTTTTTTTTTTTTTTTTTTTTTTTTTTTTTGAGAAAAGTTAAAATATGGATTTTGTTTAAAAAAAAAAGTAGAAAGTAAAGAAATCGTTAGAGGGTGCTCTAGAGGACGCTAGGGGGGTCTCAGCCCCACCTGCCCCCCCCCGTCTGGTTACGGGCCTGGGATATACGCTCTAAGCAGAAGGTATACGCTCAAGGCAAAGGGTATATCCTAGAGTGAGTATATTATGGCTTTCTTAAGAAACAGACGGTATACGATGTTCCTTTAAAAAATATATTCTGCACAATCTGTGATGCAAAGAATATCTTTTATTAATTTAAAGGGCCACACAAAAGCATTCCAATACATAATATCATCGGGGAAAACATTGTTTGGGATGTATTTTAATTATATTAAACTATTTCACATTTTATGAAATTGATACATGTTTCTGTGGTTTACTTGAAGTTAGTTCTTGCATGATATAAAGCAGATAGTATTTACAGGGTCACATAAAAGATTTCGGGTAATACTCTGCATCCGAGGTACTCCATACTATGACACCAAGATCTGAATATTTTTAAAACTTCGTTATAGTGCGTACACACTTCATTTGCTACGCTCACGGGCAATTTCCGACTTATTTAAAAATCATGTTGTTAAAGCAGTTTTTTTTTTTAGTACTGCGTGTTTTTTTTTTTTTTAATACTGCGTTGTTTTTTTTTTTTTTTTTTTTTTTTTTTTTTTTTTTTTTTTTTTGTCGTTTATTAAAAATTAATTTGTAAAACGTTGGTTTAAGTGATAAAGTTCCAGTTAGAAAAAATATTCAAATTTTGTTCTGTATCATATAGAAATCTGTTTTAAAATAGCTGCTTTTTAAGTAGTTAAGAAATTCAGTTTTTCCATGAAAAACAGATTTTTTTTTTCTTCTATGACCAAAACTTACTGAGTTATGATACTGGCAATTAAATAAATTTTCAGTATTTCAGTCACCAAAAACGAAAAAAAAAACGCATTTTTAGTATTGTATTAATTACGTAATAAATTGCATTTGATTAAAAATGTATATGTAATTGTTTTATGTTATTATGGATTCGCTTTGGGTATGCGTAGATAAATATGACCGTAATGAAGTCGAGAACCAAATTTAATTTTTTTTAACAAATTGTATTGTTAAGGGAGTCCGAGACACATAAACCTTAAAATTAAAAAAAAAAAAAAAAAAAAAAAAAAAAAAAAAAAAAAAAAAAATTATAGCTTTAAAATTTTTATTTTTTTTCTGCTTAAAATGATGTTTAAATCACGTAACTGTCTTAAGTAGAACAGGAAACATTTTTTTTTAATTTTGTTTTGTTTTCAAAATCTAGCTTTCAAACAATGGCTGTCATGGGAACGATTTCTTGTGAGAAATGCGATTTTCTTCATGATGGGTTTTTTCGCCAATTCTTGCATTTAAATTGTTATAAGTCGAGATTCGTAGAAGATACATGGCTGAAACTTGGAACATGTATTTTTTTATTATTTTTCTTTAATTTTGATTCAACAAATTTGAAAAAAATATTTACTTTTGAAAATATGATTTTTTTTTAATTACATCACTTTTTTTGGCCTTAAATATTTTTAATTTTTTAATTTAAATTAACATTTTTAAAAATTCTGAATAAAAATTTAAACTTATATATTTCTGTTTATTTGCTTGAAAAATTTTTGAAATTTTACAAAAAATGTTCCGAGTTATAACAATTTTAAATTACAACATTTTTTCGCAAATTTTAAATTAAAAAAAATTCTGAGAAGTTTTATCATGTGATTTTGTTTAACAAATCACATGGTTAACTATCACCAAAAAAAAAAAAAAAAAAAATCAGAATTTTAAATCAATAAATAAAAACTATTTTAAAATGTGTCCCCAACACCCTTAGTGCTGTGTTTATTTTTATAATAATTTTTCTTCTTATAATTTACCAAAAGATAAATTTTAAACCGTAAGTTTTAAAAGTGTAATTCCAAATGCAAAAATATTTCAAATTTTGCTATGCGTCCTTTAAAAATCAATTTACATCAAAACAGGGTTTCTCTATATAGTCAAATACTTTTTTTTTAATAATGTCCAGCTATACTATAAGTTTTATTCATAAAATGTTTCTCTTTTTTCCAACAAGTAAAACAGAAAAAAATATTCTTTTATTGCTAAAACATACTAAGTCATAATATATAGAATTTAAAAAAATAATAATAACGTTTTAATCACCTTAACTGGCAAAGCATATTTTTAGTGCCTGAAAAGCAGAAAATAAATTAAATTAAAAGTATCGTAACTAGGGAAGTTTTAGTCTTGTAAAAAAAAAAAAGTTTTTGACTAAAACTTGATTTTAGTAACATAGATCCATCTCAGTAAAAACTAGCGTCTATACTTACATCCCAAAATTATTTCAAATATTTTGTTTAAAGGGCTTCTAATTAAAACATCTGCTGGCAACACACTCAGCGATGCATTATACGTTACAAAAATTACAGATTGTTGGAACCTGTTGCTCTAGCAAGACTGGAACGATGCAATCCAACCCGCTAACCAAAAGCAAAGATCTTTGTCAAAAGCAACTCTATCTCTATGAGGAGACTTAAGCTACTATCAAATTCACCAACATTTCGATAGACTTTTGAGCCAATACATGATTTTCTCCAACTTTTCGCGAAATGTCCGCCCAAAACTCAGAGTGATAGCAAACAGCAATGTTTCCCCAACTTTTTTCTGCAGTTCAAAAAAGTCTTCCCTAGGCAAGACTTTTCATCCAACATCGAACATTTCAACGAATCGGAGATAAGCGATTGATACGAATAGGCGATAAATATTAAAGCCTGGTACTAGTAGAACTGATTTTCCTCCAACTTTTTCCAAGACAATTGCAACTTTATTCTCTCTTTGAACGGGAAAAAGTTGGAGTTAAAATCGACTGAAAAGTTTGTCTCGCGTAAAGTTCGTGAATCTGATAACAGCTTTACACGACATCGACTCGACAGATAGAAAGATTGTTTACGCTTCATGTATTAATCAATCGGCAGCATAATCATGTTAGCTGCCAATTTCTACAAATTTCGGTCAATATGAATCGGCATTTATAAAACTGCTTTATAGTAATATAATTAAAATAATTTTTGATTAAATCTTCCGGTGTGAGTTTTAAGTTAAAATTCCAAACATCTTTTTTATAGTTCTCATTGAGGATGGGCACTATTTAATATATCAAGATAAATAACACCGTTGCTATGCTAAAATCTTGCATTAATAAGTTACCGAAAAGTTCTTATTAATTACTAAATAACATATGCTTTTAAATGGCAGCGTGCTCGTTCACTTGCTTTAGTCAATACTTTAATTTCGTGCATCTAAAATAGAACAATATTCACTAAAAAACACCCTCAAATGTTTCTTTTGAGACTTATGCACCTAGCTGGTTCCTATTTCACCCGCTTGTTACGAGAAACTTTTTTAGGTATGTAGAGCTAAAAGTTATATTTATTTTATTTATTTATTTATTTATTTATTTTGCTTTACATCAATTGTTACAGCACTAATAAAATTGTTTATCGACTTGGTGCCTTGTTCCAGTTTACCATCATCAAACACTGTCTCCAAATCTGACAGCGTAACGTAGAGCATAAACGAAACACTGAATCAATTAATAGATTAGAAAACATGAAAATTTGTAATAAAAAAGTTCATGCGTGACAAGTTTTCTGTTCATGAATCGTATATAGACACCGAAGAGCCATTGCAAAAGACCACCTGTTTAATACGACTAGAACCACCTTTCGGCTTTCAAGGCGTTATCACTCACCGTTGTATAAACTCGACAAACTTCTTAAAGCGCTATTACTCGAGCGGTTGAAGTCGCTTCAAATCCCAGGCGTTCCTATGTAATCCTTTGCGTAAATACGGGTTAGGTTCCCTTTAGATCGACCCCCTTGGGGGGCATTCCATCTCTTTCGGGCCTACATCCCACGTATAGATAATCGGCTGGCGTAAAATAAACCAAATAAACCAAACCCATGTAATCCTATGGGACCAGGGGATTCGCTTAAAAAGCGCGCGATTCTCTTGTGTCGGAGCGTTTTTGACGCCTGAAACAAAGCGAGTCTCCAGTAAAAGCCAATCAAATGCTTGGAAATCCAAATGATGGTAAAGCCTCTTCTCGAACAGCCAATGAAATGCTTAAAGTGCTAATACACGAGCTGTAAAAGTCACTTCAAATTCTAGGCGTCTTTTATGTAATCATATGCACGAGGGAAAATCGCTTGGAAAGCGCGCGACTCCCTTGCAGCCATAGGGTAACATGGAGAATAACGTGAATTTGCAATGTAATTTTACAAAAAAAAAAAAAAAAAAAAAAAAAAAAAAAAAATTGTAAATGCGAAAAAAAATAGCCATTGAGCAAAATCAAAGATGTTCCAATAAAATGAGGACAATCACTGCGAAGATTATCATATGCTGTTATAATTCGTAAATCAATATTAAACAAGATTCTCAAGGCTCATAAAGTGTTGGAGCGTATTTCATCCACCATTAAACCAAGTCTAATAGAAACAAGTAAGAAAAATCATGCGTTAAGCAATGACTATGAAGCACTTTCCAACACTTCATGAATTCTTTAACAAAACTTCGCTAATTAGGGAAATAAGGGTATATAGCCAAATATATATTCCAATACTTTTGATAAGCCCTGTATTTAATCTGTCATTTGATATACATATTATATAATGGGAAAATATAGTTTAACAAGAAAAGCTTAAAATTTCTTTTAGAGCAATTTGTACTAATAAATGGCAAGCATACCTGAAAACTTTTGTTCAGCCCTGCAGTTTACTTTGTACCTTTATTACACGTCAGTAAGAAGTTAAAATTCATTTTAAATTAAAACACTGTTAAAACAACTGAAATCACATTGTTATAAATTATCATTCATAAGTGTCCATGTACACAATTCTGTGTGACCCTGTATATCATTTTATCTATATTCTGCAAACATTTCTTTGTAAATTGAATGCAGTTCAGCGTAAAAATGTATACCTTATTTAAGAACCACCTTTAAGTAATTTACGCGCATACTCAGTAACGTTGGCGAGCTCTTTTGACTAGCCCTGTATATCAACTATAACATTTATACACACCCTTATAATGTACAAACATTTAGTGAAACTTAAATGCTTATATCATAATTCAAATGTATTACATCCATCCATCAGCCATCATCGGAAACATATGGCTCGGAAGGAATATACTATTTGAAATCTTTTGTGTGTCCCTGTAAATGCAATGTACTTCATATTATGCAAGACAATATCGTATAATTTATATTAAGCCTCAGTGACATATATCAATTTTGTTGTACATGAAACAGTTTAATATATTTGTAAAATGTCGCACACTATTCCCCCCCCCCTTTACCATTATCCAATGGAATTCTTGTGAGTGGCCCTGTAAATGAATATTTTCACCGCATACTTTATAGAATGCATATTTTACTGCACCTTTTAAATGCATCTAAATTTTAACATGTTTGACAGGGTGTAACATCTTTAAAATTCCTTTGAAACGATTTTTCCCAATAGGTCATAATGTAATGGAAATTTTTTGACTCTCCCTGTAAATAAACTAATCATGGTAGAAACTTCATTTTCAATAGGGTTCGTGCTAGGGTAAACGTTAATAATATACAAAAATTTTAGGGCAATTCGAGTATAATTACAGGAGTTAGAGGGTGGACAGGCGGACAGACAAACAAACCAAATGCATAAGCACTTTTCAAACAATGCATAAGCACTTTTCAAACTTTTGGAAAATGTTATAAACGTTAAAATTCATTTGAAACGATTTTTCCCCATAGACGTTAATGTGATGGAAAACTTCACTGTCCCTGTAAATAAATTAATCATGGTAAACTTCATTTTCAATAGGCTTCGTGCTAGGGTAAACCTAAATAACGTCCAAAAATTTCATGGCAATCCGAGTATATTTATGAGAGTTAGAACGCGGACAGACGGTCAGACGGTCAGACGGCCATACGGACAGACGGTCAGACGGCCATACGGACAGACGGACAGACAAACCGAATGCATAAGCACTTTTCAACTTTGTTGGAAAGTGCTAAAAAGTAAGCTTGACAGAATTCTATTTTGTTTGCAACATGTTCAAGCTAAAAGATACTTTTCAGATATATTGGAATGAAATGATCGGAAATGAATTCCCGATTTACTAGCTTGAAGATAATTTTATGTGATTACTGTTGAAAAAACCTTTACAAAATGGGGCGTGGCTTTAAAACGTGCAAACTGGGATTTTTAAAACAAATTTATGGAAAGACGAAGGGAATATTAGGTAAGTAAATTTTTTTTGATTGATAGTATAGCTCTCTGAAAAATAATCAAACCAAATCATAAAGCCATAAATATCAATAATCAGTATAAATGTATTCAAATGTCGCAACTAATTTGGGACAAAAGACGTACATCTTGCCCCCCCCCCCCCAAAAAAAAAAATGACATGCCGTGCTGAATTGTTATCTTTGGAACACTGCATCGGATAAAGACTGAATTGGATACGTTTAATTTATTCAGTATTCACTAACTAATCGGGGTCGGCGCTAAATCGCACAACGAATAGGGATAAACAAACTGAAGCTCTTCCCATACTAATAAGAGAACGTCATCTATTGGAGAATCCTTTAAAAATGCCCTTTGCAGGGCTACACATAACATTTCCTTTATATGATACGGCATCATAAGTTAGTAAATTTATAATAATGTTTAAATAAAATTAATAATTATAATAGTAATAATAAAAGAGAGAGAGAGAGGGATATATTTTATTTCTAAATATTTAATATATATGCTTTAATATTGAAGTTATGTTCTGTACATTGACTTAGGGCTAGTCTCTTTTAATATTAGCATGGTTTATTTATTTGTTATTTATTTAATGTTTTGCTTAAAAGAAATTTATTTCAGATTTACTAATTTGCGATGTTATGCAATAAATTAAAAATAGGGCTGGTCAAAGAAAAAACCATGTTTAATTATTATTTAGGAATTCAAAGAAGAGCTTTTTTTTACTTATTATTTTCGCATTTCATAAAAAAAAAAAAAAAAAAAAAAAAAAAAAAATGTAATTGAAGATACCCCAAGAATTTTATTTTCATTCTAATATTTTGATTTTATCTATATTATAAAGGCCAAACGAATCTGAGCATAACGCATATGTCATTTTGTGAATGGCAACACTTTCCCCTGTAATTTCGGTTTTGCAATTTTCGCTACTGCAATTTTTACACTTCTGAATATCGTATGTTTAAAAATTTTTGACCGTCGTATAGAGAAAAAAATGTACTTTTAAATGTAATTTGTTTGAAAGCTGTATCTCAATTTTCTTTTGAGATATTAATTTTTTTATAGTTTTTGTATCAATTTTGTAATTGTGGGAACAGAATCATGTCATTTTTTCTTAAAATTGGGGAAAAAAAAGAAAAGAAAGAAAAAGAAAAAGAAAAAAAGAAAAGAAAAGCGATTAAAATGCGCAACACTTTTTCGATTTCAGTTTTGCAATTTTCGCTACTGCAAATTTTACATTTCTAAACATCGTACATTTTAAATTTTTACACCGTCGTATAGAAAAAACCCTGTGCTTTTAAATGCAATTTGTTTCAAAGCATTATCTTAATTAATTTTTGTGACATTAATTTTTTATAATTTTTAGTATCAATTTTGTAATAGTGGCAACAAAATTACTCCATTTTCTGTTAAGATTGAAAAAAAAAAAAAAAAAGAAAGAAAGAAAGAAAGAAAAAGAAAAAAGAAAGGAAAAGAAAAAAAAAGATTATACAATCTTAAAAATATCGCCTGTTATTATCCGGTGAATTTCGGTTTTATTTCGTTTAATAATTTGGATAATTGAGTTTTATAGCATTTTATTAATTTTAGCTTAAAATAATATTTGTTAAATAGTTAGACTGACCAATATAAGAGATATTTTTTACTGTAACTAATTTTTTAGATTTATTATAGCAGTTCTTTCTTAAACATTTTCTTTCGTCTAATTTCGACGGGTTCCACCTCCTATTAATAAAAGAGAAAAAAATGGAATAAATAAATAATATTAACAATGGTTTTCTAATAATTTTAGCTATCAATTTCTTTCAAACACCTTTATCCAAATATTACTTAATTATTTGAATGATTTTTATAAATAAAATAGACAGATTTATACAAAAGTATTTATAAAAGAATTATCTTAACCATTTTTAATAATTTACCACCGAAAATAAATTATTTTTCATGCAAAAGAGAGCTACAGAAATGTGCAATTTATTTCTGATATTTAGATGCGAGTCAGGTAAAGAAAGATAATATTTGGGCTTTAAAAAAAACAGTAATAAAGTTTGTTTTAAAATATATTTGAAAATTTAAATTCAAATTTAGTTTAGCACAAAATTTAAATAATACTTAGCTAAAAGTAATGGAAAGTAATTGATAAATAAAATTATTAGAATGTAAGTATTATATATTTTTTCTCTCTCTTTCTCTTTTATTAAAATAAATTGTCATTTATTAAAATAAATTCTCATAAATTGAAACAATTACTAAGAAAAATAAGATCCTAAGAGGTACAGCTCTGTGAAAAATAATAAAACAAAATCCTAAAGCCATAAATATCAAAAATTGGTACAAAAGTATTCAAATGTCGCAACTAATTTGGGACAGACGGAGTACTTCATAGCCAAAAAAAAAATGCTAGGCATGCCGTGCTGAATTGCCCTCTTAGGAACAATTCAGCGGAGAAGGTAAAGGCTAACTTCATTAAATTTATTCACCATTCATTATTTATTAACAAATCGGCAGCTTGTTTGATTTTTGTTCGCTGCTCTCCGAAGTGAAGAAAGAAAACTCTATTATTATACTTAATAGATTTTTTCAATACTATTTCTGGTGTACGTTTTAGATTAAAATGCATGTTATTTCACATTTCTTAACAGCGCTCATCTATGTGTATTATTTACTGATTACACTGTACGGTGTACTAAATTGTATCATGCTTAAAAAATAATTGTGTTGTTAATTTATGTGTATCTGACTAACAATTATTTAAGGGGATGCGGCACACATTTTAGTAATATTTATTGAGTTAAAAATTTGAATTGTTTAGTGCTTGTTAACCTTATCATTTGTAAACAAAATCAAGTAATAAAACTTATAATAATTCCTTTAAAAATTTTAAATTACTGAGAAAGTAGGGTAAAATAAAATTAATATAACTTGAAATTTTATTTGTAGAATTTCATTTTTTTTATATAAATAAACAGAAATATATAAGCTTTAATTTTGATATAGCTTTTTAAAAACTATTAATTTAAATAAAAATTAAAAATATTTAAAATGAAAATTTGAAAAAAAGGTATGTAACTTCTTTTTAAAAAAATCATATTTTTAAGAGTAAATATTTTTTTCAAATTTGCTGTATCAAAATTAACGTAAAACTATTGCAAAAGACATGTTCCAATTTTGAACCATTCATCTTAAACGATTCTTGATTTGTATCAATTTAAAGAGGGAAAATGGAAAAAAAAAAGCTATCCATGAAGAAAAACACATTTTCGAAAGAAACCGCTTCCATATACACTATATTGCCATTGATTATGGGACACTTGCGATTTTAGACATTTTACTAAATATCTAGAAAAATACATGAGGAATCATCTCGAAACTCTTAGTGTATAAATATAATAGTATACGTCATACATCTCCGTGAAGATGTTTTACCGAAACTCCATAGGGAACCGTCAACAAATTAAAAAAGAATGAATATCTTTTGAATAACCCTGTCAAAACTAATGTAGCAAAAGCGCTCAAACTCTAGATTATGATTGAATGCCTTATTGTAATACACTGTGTTCATTTTTATGCAAATAGCATGCATACTCGCAGAGTAATTAAGGTTTTTATAAAAATAGTCCCAAATTTTTCCAAGTTTTTTCCTTATAATTTTCAGAGTTCTTAATATAAAATAATATTTTTTTCAGAAAATATGACAAACAACATTGCACACAGTACTTTGTAATCAGAATTAAAAAATAATGAAAATTGTGTACAAAATGAGTAGGTTTACTAAATAATTTTTTACTGCGCATGCGTCAACGATATCAAAATTTCATTTGCATATTATATTAGTTAAACGTATAGAGCAACTTTTGTGAAAGTCACAAAATCATAACTTCAAAATTCTGAAAATAATCGTCAATTGAATTAGTTGAAAATCCGTTATTCTCAAAATGAAGCAAAAACAAGAGGGGTTGTATCCATATATTCATTGATTAGTGTCAATATAGAATACACAATAGGGGATGTACTACTATATTTGGATAAAATCCCTCATTTTTTTGCTTCATTTTGGAAACAACGGATTTTGTCCTTTTTCTATAGACGATTACTTTCAGAATTTTCAAGCTATGATTTTGAGACTTTTACAAAAGTTGCTCTATACATTTAGCTAACATAATATGCAAATGAAATGTTGATATTTTTGACGCATGCGCAGTAAAAAATTATTTAGTAAACCTACTCATTTTTCATACAATTTTTATTATTTTTTAATTCTGATTATAGGGTACTGTGTGCAATGTTGTTTGCCTTATTTTCTGAAAAAAAATATTAATTTATATTAAGAATTCTGAAAATTATAAGGGAAAAACTTGGAAAAATTTGGGACCATTTTTATAAAAACCTTAATTACTCTGCGAGTATGCATGCTATTTGTATAGAAATTAACACAGTGTATTACAATAAGGCATTCAATCATAATCTAGAGTTTGAGCACTTTTGCTACATTAGTTTTGACAGGGTTATTCAAAAGATATTCATTCTTTTTTAATTTGTTGACGGTCCCCTATGGAATTTCGGTAAAAAATCTTCACGGCGATGTATGGCGTATACTATTATATTTATGCACTAAGAGTTTCGAGATGATTCCTCATGTATTTTTCAAGATATTTAGTAAAATCTCTAAAATCGCAAGTGTCCAATAATCAATGGCAATATAGTGTATAACCATTGCTTCAAAGCTAGGCAACCAAAACGAGGAAATTAATATATTTGCTACTCTAGTTGAGATAGAAACATGATTTAAACATCATTGTAATCAGAAAAAATACATAAATAAAATAAAATATTAATGTAGTAAAAGTTTAAAAAAAAGAAATAAGAAAAAGAAAAAGAAAAAAAAAGAAAGAAGAAGAAAGTAGTCAATACAAGTCAACAGAAGAAAGTACTGTAATCGATATTTTTTCGATTTCCGTTTTTCGACGGATTTACACGATTTGGGGGTCAGAGATTCCAAAAAACCTGTTTTTACAAAATCTCTGTCGATGTGTCTGTGTGTACGTCGCCATTCTACCATCAAAAAGTGTATGAAGTTATGCATAGAAATGAACCAAATTTTTTGTGAATGTTTCGGCTGTTGCAAGCAGGTCGTCCTTCAATTTTGAAATATTATGGAGGAAGGGCGCGCTGCAATCGCGATTTTTGTGCCATTTTCAATATTGTACCGGCGAAAAGTATATGAAGTTATGCATCGAATTGATCCAAATTTTTTGTGTAAGTATATGACTATGGCTAGTTGGTCCTCCCTGAATTTGAAAAAAATCCGACGGAAGGGGGCGCTGCTATCGCCATTTTTGTGCCATTTTCAATATTGTACCAGACTAAAGTATATGAAATTATGTATCGAATTGAACCAAATTATTTGTGTAAATGTATGACTATGACTAGTTGGTCCTCCCTGAATTTGAAAAAAATCTGCCTGATGGAGGCGCTGCAATCGCAATTTTTGTGCCATTTTTAATATTGTTCCGACGAAAAGTATATGAATTTATTCAACGAATTGAACGAAATTTTTTGTGTACGTGTATAGCTATGGCTAGTTAGATCGCCCTGAATTTGAAAAAAATTCGCCGGAAGGGGGCGCTGCAATAGACAATTTTATGCCATTTTCAATATTGCACCACCTAAAAGTGTATGAAGTTAGTCCTAGAACTGGACTAAAATTTTTGTATATTATTATTATTATTTTTTTTTTTTTTTTTTTTTTTTGGTAAGGCAAATAGGTTTTCCCGGAATTAAAAAAAAAAATCTGCCTTTCATTCTATTGTTTATCGGCTCATGTAGAGACGGAAATTCGTTTTTACTCGGATTAATTGATTGAAGCAGAAATTTAAGATGAAAACCAAAATTCATATGATATTGAATTAAAATTATTAAAACATTAAAATGAGTAACTATTTTTTAAAGATATTGAAATGTACGTAAGAGATAGAAGAAAGTTTTGGGATTGGCACATCCAACTAGTTTATATTATTGTTCTATTTAAATCCAACCTCTCTCGCAGAACACAAATTTAAGAACTCTTTAATGTTTTAAACATTTATCACCCATTTTTGTTATTTACAATGAAAATAAATAGTCATTAATCTCTCTCTTCAACCTCCCCCAACCCCACACGCACACACCCTCAATTCTCCACACAACAAAAGATATTTCAAATTTTGTAAACGAAAGAGCAAAGCATTTTCCTATTTTTATTTATTTTTTAATTCAATTTTTCACTCTTTTGTTTATAACTTTTAATAAAATATGGTGATATTTTTAATGTTAGTATTATAAAAAATGTACATACTATTTTATCCTACTATGGGGCAGTCCAAATATATCGTTATTAAATTTTGAGTAATTTTGGGACCTCTCCCCCCCCTTCCAATATCAGATATTATAATCCCCCGAACCCTTCCCCCCCTCCCCCCCGATTCCCGGTAATGATATTGTTATCAAAGTGTAATTTATATTTATATATTTTTTTTTAATTTATGCGTTTTGTTTGAAGTGATACACAAACTGGTTATATTTATTTTTCTCATACTTTATTGATTCAAATGAATAAAAATCAGTAAAATATCGCTTTGTTCAAATAACATATAAAAGAAATATTAACTATTTAAAAGTATTTCACAATAAGTTTTTTTTTTTTTTTTTTTTTTTTTTTTTTTTTTTTTTTTTTTAATAATGCATTTAGCATTTAGCAGTAATAAAGTCTTGTTGCACTTGCCCCGAAAGGAGGAGGGTGGAGCGCAGATAGAAAGTCTTATAAGAAAAAAAAAGTGAACATTATTCTTTCTCTTTTATTTATTAATATGCACAAGCTTCATTTTAAATATATTTCACATATGTTTTTTTTAAATCATTATTATATATGAGGACCCCGAAAGCCAAGGGGTATAAGTGACAAAATTGAAAAAAAACAAACTAAATACACAGACGACCTAAAAATATGCTTTTTTCATTTCAGGTAAAGAAATATAAATGATTTTCTTATTATTTGCTGAGTTATAGAGGCAAACCACTTTTTTCGAAAAACAAGCAATATTGATTAATTATACATTTAAAGAAAATTGTACTTTATTTTTTAACAGATATTGTAATAAGAGTTCAAAGACCATAATGCAACAAGCAGAAATTTCCTATTTCAATTCACTCAATTGTTATTGATGTTCCAATTTAACATCAATTATCTTTAAACTCAATTTACTCCAAATCGAAATTTTGTCACTTGTACCCCTTGGATTCTGAAGTCCTGCATACATAAATGAAAAAGGATAGGTATGTCAAACATTGTGGTATCCCATATTTTAGAATTAAATAATTTCAGAATAACTTAGTGATTTTAATAATAACTTATTTTGTTCATAAAAATAGATAACAGACTGAAAAAAGATAAGAGTATTATTTTAAACAAAAGACCATGCCAAATATAACTAGTTGGATGTGCCAAGAGACACATTCCCAAAACTTTCTTCTATCTCATACGTACATTTAATATTATAAAAGAAAGTTACTTGTGTTAATGCTTTAATAATTTTAATTCAATACTATACCAATTTTGATTTTCATCTTAAATTTCTGCTTCATTCAATTAATCGGAGTAAAAACGAGTTTCCGTCTCTGCACGAACCAATGGACATTAGAATGATAGGCAGACTTTTTTCAAATTCAGGGAGGACCTACTTGCCATACCAAACAATAATCATACACGAAAATTTTAATTCAGTTCTAGGAAGAATTTCATACACTTTCAGGTGGTGCAATACTGAAAATGGCACAAAAATCACTATTGCAACGCCCACTTCTGTCGAAAACCGGAAGTCGAAAAAAATTTCGATTACAATACTTTCTTCTATTGAAGATAGAAGAAAGTAAAAAGTGAAAAATTTTGATTGGATCAAGAATGATATCGATATCATAAGCGAACCCCCCCCCCCACCCTCCCCCTAGAGAAATCTCACGATATCATTGCCAGGCCTCTTAAAATGATAAAGTTATACATTGTGTCCCAAAAGATCGTTTACAAACTTAACATGCTGGTCTGCCATATCATGATGAACAATATTAAATAGGAAACTAAGGGTCCCAGACCTCTTCTAACGGAGATATGCGGCATTAAAGTTTAGGGTCCAAAAATTCAAATGATTATAAAAAACAGAAAAATTGGTCGATTCATTGTCGGTTTTCACTAAAACTATTCTTTATGTCAGTATTTTCTTGAAAATAAATTATTAAGATAAATTTCAAAAAATGTCGATAAAGGGCGCTTTAGACTTTGGAGTAACGATAAACTAGTTTTTACCATTATTTTTTGCATCTCATTAAAATTTTTTAGAAGCTTAGACATAAACTTAAATTTTGAGCTCAAAATCTAAATCGTTGGAAGTGGTTAAGTAGCGTAAACTGAATTGCGGAGGGAGGTTCAAATTTCAAATGATTATAAAAAACGGAAAAATTGGTCAATAGATTTGCGATTTTCACTAAAATTATTTTTTATGTCAGTATTATCTTGAAAATAATTTATAAAGATAAAATTCAAAAAATGGCGATAGAGGGCGCTTTAGACTTTGGAGTAACGTACAACTATTTTTTTCCGTTATTTTTTGCATCTCATAAATTTTTTTTAGAAGCTTAGACATAAACTTAAATTTTGAGATGAAAATCTAAATCGTTGGGTGCGGTAAAGTAGCGCAAACGGAAATGTGTTCAATGGGGGTGGGGAGGTTCAAATTTCAAATGATTATAAAAAACGGAAAAATTGGTTGGTTTTCGCTAAAATTATTCTTTATGTCAATATTTCTTTGAAAATAAATTTTAAAGATAAATTTAAAAAAATCCGTTTGAGGGCGCCTTAAACTTTAGAATAACCAGCAATTATTTTAAACCGTTTTTTTTTTTTAATCTAATTAAATGCTTGCAAAAGTTTAGACTTAAATTTTGTCCTCAGAATCTAAATCGATAGGAGGGGTTAAGAAGCGCAAACTGAACTGTGTTCAGGAGTTGAAATGTTACCTTCCCCCCCCCCCTTGGACGCAGTTCAATTTTTGGTCGCTTAATTACTCACAACGATGCAGATTTTCCGCACAAAATTTAAGTTTGCACTTTTACAAGTATTTTATTAGATACAAAAAGTAACGATTAAAAATAGTTGTTGGTTACTATAACGTTTAAGGCGCCCTCTGACGGAATTTTTTGAAAGATATCTGTAAAATTTATTTTCTAGAAAATATTGATATAAGGAATAGTTCGAAAACCGACGAATTTTTCTGTTTTTTATAATCATTTGAAATTTGAACCTGCCCACCCCCATTGAACACAGTTCAGTTTGTGCTACTTAACCTCTCCCAACGATTCAGATTTTTATCTCAAAATTTAAGTTTATGTCTAAGCTTCTAAAAAAATTTTATGAGATGCAAGAAATAACGGAAAAAAATAGTTGTACGTTACTCCAAAGTCTAAAGCATCCTCTATCGGCATTTTTTGAATTTTATCTTTATAAATTATTTTCAAGATAATACTGACATAAAGAATAATGTTAGTGAAAATCGCAAATCAATTGACCACTTTTTCCGTTTTTTATAATCATTTGAAATTTGAACCTCCCCCGCGATTCAGTTTGCGCTACTTAACCACTTCCAACGATTTAGATTTTGAGCTCAAAATTTAAGTTTATGTCTAAGCTTCTAAAAAAATTTAATGAGATGCAAAAAATAATGGTAAAAACTAGTTTATCGTTACTCCAAAGTCTAAAGCGCCCTCTATCGACATTTTTTGAAATTTATCTTTATAATTTATTTTCAAGAAAAAAAAAGACATAAAGAATAGTTTTAGTGAAAACCGCAAACGAATCGACCCATTTTTCTGTTTTTTTTTTATAATCATTTGATTTTTTGGACCCTAAACTTTAATGGCGCATATCTCTTTTGGAAGACGTTTGGGACCCTTAGTTTCCTATTTAATATTGTTCATCATAATACGACAGACCAGCATGTTAAGTTTGTAAACGACCTTTTGGGACACCCTGTATATGCGCCTCCCCTATGTTACTTTAAAGAATGCAATTACAGGTAGGATGTTTAATTATTACTTTCTTCTATCTTTAATAGAAGAAAGCATTGCAATCGAAATTTTTATCGACTTCCGGTTTTAGACGGATTTGCCGTTTTTAGGGGTCAGCGATTCCAAAGAACAGTTTTTTACAAAATGTCTGTCTGTCCGTGTGTCTATGTGTCTGTATGTCGCTATTCTACTATTAAAAACTGCATGAAGATATGCATAGAATTGAAAAAAAAATTTTGTGAATGTTCTTGGCTGTGGCAAGCAGGTCCTCCTTCAATTTTGAAATATTCCGCCGGAAGTGAGCGCTGCAATCGCGATTTTTGTGCCATTTTCAATATTGTATTGATTAAAAGTGTATGAAGTTATGAATCGAATTGAATCAAATTTTTTGTGTAAATGTACGGCTACGGCTAGTTGGTCCTCCCTGAATTTGAAAAAAATCTGCCGGAAGGGGGCGCTGCAATAGCGATTTTTGTACCATTTTCCATATTGTACCACCTAACAGTGTATGAAGTTATGCATAGAACTGAAACAATTTTTTTGTGTAAGTGTTTGGTTAAGTCCAGTTGGTCCTCCCTGAATTTGAAAAAAATCCGCCGGAAGGGGGCACTTCAATAGCGATTTTTGTGACATTTTGAACACTGTACCACCTAAAAATGTATGAAGTTATGCATAGAATTGGACGAAATTTTTTGTGTAAGTGTTTGACTATGGCTAGTAGGTCCACCTTAACTTAGAAAAATCCGCAGGAAGGGGGCGCTATAATCACGATGGCTGTGCCAATTTCAAAATTTTATCATCATAAAATGTATGAAGTTATGCATAGAATTGAACTAATATTTTTGTGTATGATTATTTTTGGGTGAGGCAAGTAGGCCCACCCTGAATTTGAAAAAAAAATCTTCCTATCATTCTGTAGCACATCGGCTCACGCAGAGACGGAAGCTCGTTATTATTCCGTTTAATTGACTGAAGCAGAAATTTAAGATGAAAATCAAAATTGATATAGCGTTGAATTAAAATTATTAAAGTATTAACATGTGTAACTATTTTTTTTTTTTTTCAAATATTAAAATGTATGTATGAGATACAAGAAAGTTTTGGGATTGGCACGTCCAACTAGTTTTTAAATGTAGGTTTACCAATATAAGAATATAAAAAAAGCAATGTAGAATAGCGCACAGTACTGGGTAATTAAATATGAAAGTGTATTAATACTTGATCATATAACCTCAAATGTAAAATTTGAACAGAATCGCATTGAAATTCTTTACTTTACAATTCAGATTGTAGCCGAGGGCCAAAGATCACGACCGCACTACTTTATTTTTATAATGCAACGCTGTCTTATGAAAGAACAGCTTTTGCTTGATCATCGATTATTCTACATCGAGTATTCGTGTAGGCAAATGTTAATGAAAAATATAAATAAAAACATGTTTTGAAATATTTCTGAAACAAGAGTTATTTTTAAGTCGTTAAAATAATGTAAACAATAATAATGCTGGATTTAAAGACATAACCTGTCCAGAACCCAGTGTTTATTTATGTATATATTTAAATTTCAGTTATGCATTTAACATTCTGATAATTAACAAAGATTGAACAACAACAACAACAAAAATTTACATAAAATTTCGTGGCTCATGGGGACTTTTTTATTTTATTTTACTTATTTGCATTGAAAGAACTTAAAATAAAAATGTATTTAATAATTTTTTATTACTAAAAGACTCTACAAATGTTTTTTAACACACAGTAAAATTATTTACGTTTTCATTTTTATAATTTTCGTACATTTCTGCTGCTAGGAAGTTTTATATAATACGTAGCAATCTAAAAGGATCTATGAGGAACAGTTTGCTATTTTGTTTACTTTTGCTATCAGTTAGGCGCAATTCACACCAATTTACCTTTTTTAAAATATAATTTATATACGCAAAAAAAATAAATAAATAAAATAAAATAAAAAAAAATAAAAATATGTATGCCATAGGTAATACATCAGGTCTGAAGAGCTTAATAACTTTTTTTTTTTTTTTTTTTTTTTTTTTTTATGAAATCGCACTTACGGACTTGCATGTTAAACATTGTTAATTAAAGTAAGGTTTCTTTCGTATTATGTATAAATTACTAATATATATATGTGTGTTTATACATTAAATTTATCTATCTATTATCTATTATTTCGACTTTGACTTAAAATATTTTCAAGGTATAATATGTTCATTGGTCTCAAATCGCATCGTAAGAAAAAATATAAGCAGCAAATTATGAGGAATATTAAAAGCAAGGCAAATGTGGATGGAGAAAATAATAAATACTTAAAAGTTGTGAATTCACGTCAGTGGTTACATATATATTAATTTTTAACATTTTTTAACAGAATGTAAAATCATGACCCAATAATTCTAAAACATGACATAAAGAACTTTAACTCTTTAAGTTTATCGAGCAACATCATTCTTCTGACAGACGCAAAGGCTGAATAACTCCACCCCAAATTAAAAATAACATTTCAATTTGATTTCGAAAGGCGTGCCACACTTACTTTAAACGTTGAAATTAAACTTCGTTGATAAATGGTAGTCTAAGAGCCAGTGAAAAGCTACCTATATGTATTTGACCAGAACTGAGTTTTTGTACATTGAGGCCCCTATACCTACTATACCTGAGATGGGGAGTCACTAAGCCCAAAGTGGTGGACACGGCTATCAATTTTTGGCAAATTTTAAATCCATTTGACCACGCCTGCCATTTTGAAATTTTAAAATATATTATTAGTATTATCGGAAAACAACAATGGCAGACCATTATAGCGCGATTAACATTGTGGCAGACAGTTTTGAAAGTGCTGAAAAAGATAAATTTTTAAAAGTAATTGACCAGATCTGTCATTAATATATTTTGTTTATTAGGGTCTTAAAAACTTATATTGATCACGGCAGATGTTTTCATTGAGGATACACTTCAGCAGACAACCAAATCTTAGCTAATATTCGGTCAGATGTATGCATAGACTATCTATTATTATATCTTTCTTTTCTCCCCTATGAATTACTAATGTACTCATTCTAGCCTATAGTATTCTCTTTTATAGTTACTAGCATTCAAATAACTGAGGTTTTATACGTGAGAGGGCATGTTGTGTTCCCACACTAACGATTTTTGCCAGATGTTTTCAGTATATTTGTGAATCTTCATACAGATGCCTCGTATTTCCTGAATTTAATAAAATACATACTGTTTGTTATCGTATCGTAAAACTCTCAGCGCTATTGCCCATGCATCAGTTCTGGTTTATTTTATCAAAATAGAGGTGGACAGTTTGTTTAGCTACACTTATTTCAAGAATCCGTTTTGGGGGAATATTATCTATTTATGTAAAAACGTTTTCGTAGTTAATATTTATAATTAAAAAAAAAAAAAACTGAAATTTTTAAAATATAATTTTTTTCTTTTAAGTCCTTTCTTTTGGCATCTTTAACATTAAAACCAATTTTCTGGAGTAATTGACGCAAAGTTTCTTTATTTCAAAAAAGGAAGCAATTTATTCAAAGGCGGGATTGTTTTCCATATGACGAAAAAATCGTGTACAGTTTGACTACTAACGCTGCAATCGAAATCTTCTATAGATGTTTTTTTCAATGACATTTTTTTTCTTTTTTAGCGATGAACAAAAAACAGTATTACGCGCATGGCATTTCTTGTTTCTCCATGATTTTTTTAATAGTACTACTAGAATAACCTGCAATTTGGCATGGTTCGTTTTATAGAATTAGCTTCGGAACAATTAATTTTTCTTTAACTGTCTCTTGATCACAGAATTGAATGACATATAAAATTGTCGTACTGCTACTCATGAAAGATTTATTTCTACTCGAATTAGCCTTGTGAACACTAAATATAGAAGTTTTAATTTGAATTAAAACATTATATTACCGTAATTTCCGGCGTATAATCCGCGGATAGAACAATTGTTTTCGGACCCAGAAATCTTTTTTAATGAGATAAGATAAATATTTACGGCGATCTATTAAGTTGCACTTTATAAAAAAAAATTCTGGGTCGAAAAAATGATTGTTTGATCCGCTGATTATACGCCGGAAATTATGGTAATAGAATTTCAAAATTTGATCAGAAGTAGAAAATAACAGAAGTAAGAGCCAATTTTAATGGTAGAGCAGACGAGAAAATGCCCACATTAGCCTTCACCCCTTTTTAGAATAGAATCATCCCAGAATAATAGGCGAGATTCAAATGAATGAAAAGAAATAAATATTTTGTAATGCACCATAAATCTTTTTTTTTTTTTTTTTTTTTTTTTTTTTTGTCTTAAATGAATAAAAAGAATAAAATAAAATCTATATTTGAATGATTATTTGTTATCTGCAATATAGCTTAATATTTGAGATTGTTTCCAAATGTATTTAGTTTTTTATCACCAAACTTACAAATTTTAGTACATAATTTACAAAATTAAATATTAATTTTTATAAATACAATGATAAAGTAAATCACATTGATGCAAAACAGAGAACTTAATACATATACATCTGACCGAGTATTAGCTAAGATTTGGTTATCTGCTGAAGGTTGTCCTCAATGAAGACGTCTGCCGTGATCAATATAAGTTTTTTAGACCCTAATAAACAAAATATATTAATGGCAGATCTGGTCAATTACTTTCAAAATTTTATCTTTTTCAGCACTTTCAAAACTGTCTGCCACAATGTTAACCGCGCGATAATGGTCTGCCATTGTTGTTTTCCGATAATACTAATAATATATTTTAAAATTTCAAAACGGCAGGCGTGGTCAAATGGATTTAAAATTTGCCAAAAATTGATAGCTGCGTTACCTGCGCACTAGCCGTGTCCACCACTTTGGGCTTAGCGACTCCCCATCTCATGTATAGTAGGTATAAGGGCCTCAATGTACAAAAACTCAGGTCTGGTCAAATACATATAGGTAGCTTTTCACTGGCTCTTAGACTATGATTAAAAGCTTCCAAACTAAAAAAGTCAGAAAAATAATAACGGAATAAAATCGTCACAATACTTCAGTACACCTAAAATAATTCGATAAAACATTCACGATATTTTCATTTCATAGTAATCGTAAATAATAAATTACAAAACGCTCCATCTCAATTGTATTTTCTGTCTATTCTCAGAGCAATCTCTATATGCTTATAAATCACTTTAATGAAGGAAAAATCTTTCAGCAATACATTAGTGAAGAGGTTATGATTTTTAAACATGTTTGCAATGTGTGTGTTCTACATGGATGTATTTTAAATAAAATGAGTGAAATGTTTATATTTTAAATGAAACGAATATAATAAGAATCAGGGTGATCAGAACAATATTTGGCGATTCATTACATGCGTACGAATAACATAAAAGTACCGCTTTATCTTGCAATTATTATAGCAAACGATTACAAAAATAATTTATAAAATATATTGGTGAGGGCGGAGGGGTGGAGAGGGCTCATTGAGAGGTTTGCTTGGCCCTGTGTAAAACATAAATGTAGACGTACAAAAATCAGTAAAAACAGACCCCATTCGATTTTTCCCGACTGAATTAAAAAAAATGTAGCAGAATTTCTTAAAAAATAAATAAATAAATAAATAAATAAATAAACATTTCTATATATCCTTTGTGTCACAGTACGCTGGGAATCTTAAAAATGCTTTTATATTTGTAAAATGTACTTTTTATTATTCATTTCCTTATTATTAGTATTTTGAGGAGGGAACAAATTGTCCTATTTATTACTTTGTCGGAATAATAAATAATCAATCAAATCACAACTTCATGTTAAAGCGAAGGTTGTTGAAAGATATTATGCTGATTTCAGGGAGTGGTCTGGGAGGCATCCCCCTCCCCCCCCCGCCCCCCCCAGAGACACAGAATTTCCTCCCGAAGAAAATTGTCTGGATTCAAGACTGGAAAGAGATCAAAGATTTCTTTTTCACTAGATATAATATTAATAAGTATTTTAAAATTTTTAAATGTGACTTTTCAGGCGAATAATATCAAGCAAAAATATGCATTATAATTTGCCGCAATTATACGTAAATTTTCTTAAAAATTACTAAATTCACTAAGGTTTCTCATTTCCACAGTCCTGCTTCTTGCTCAGTAAATGCTAAATAAGAATTCAAATTGCGCATTTACTTTTACATTCTTTTTAATCTAATTATTTTCAAAAATAATTTAAATTCTTTACAAGTACATTGATTTATTTCTTCATAGTACTGTTAGGGGGGCATACGTTGGACTCATGAACGTGCATGACTAGAATTTAAGCTATGCCTTTTTAAGGGGCCGCTTCACTCAAATGAAAATACCCCTTCTCTAATGCTAATCCTTTGGAAGAAATTTATAAAGATATCTCGGTTGCATTTTAATATTTTTAAATGATTCTTTTTGCATTGGATAGCTGAGATTGATCTGAATGCAGGCCGTTTTTTACTTTTTTGATTTACTTTACAGATATTTTTTACGAAAATGCTTTCATTTTCAGAACCGGTTTGGAAAGAGAAATCACCCTCATAAAAAAACATCTGTAAACAAAATCGAAAAAGTAAAAAATGGCCTGCATTCAGATCAATCTCAGCTATCCAATGCAAAAAGATTCATTTAAAAATATTAAAATGCAACCGAGATATCTTTATAAATTTCTTCCATAGGATTAGCATTAAAGGAAGGGTCTTTTCATTTGAATGAAGCGGCCCCTTAAGAGGAACAAAGGGTATAAGGAGCATTTGAAAAAAATCCAGATTGTGCATGGCCTATGCCTCCGTGTACTCTCCACTATATCCCTGTTTAAAATAGATACGAAAATTATCTTCGGAATTCCTGTCCCACCCTTTTTTTCTAAAGCACAGCGGTGGAGGGTGGGGCGTAAAAATGAATCGATTAAAGGCGGTCCATAAGTAATGTCGCACCTTTTTTCAATATTTTTGCCTTCGCCTCGCCCGCTTTGTCACAAATTGTTACACTTCACCATGACCTCTCCCCTCTCCCTTGTCACCTGTCACGTTTTATTACATAATTGTATACTTGGCAGTTCAGGAATAAGCACAACGTTTTAAATCTCATTTCAAATTTTATTTTTAATCTTTATGTGTTTTAATGATATTTGTGAGCATAGCCATAAATAAGATTCGTGTACTTATTGTATGAAATAAGATTAAGGTTTACAACAAAAAACATAACTAATATACAATAATAATAAAACAATAAGGGCAATTGAAAAAAAAAATAGCATTTCAGAATTTCAAATGGAATTTAATATATTTGACTTTAAATATTATTTTTACTTCATGAACACAAAATACTTCAATTTCAAAATAACGTAAAAACTTTATTTCTGCTGATGTTTAATGCTTTTATTTTAACCAAAATGTGTGATATCACATTCCTTCTTAGCCCCTCCCACTTCTTTGTCACAACTTCACGAACTCCTTCCTTCCCTTCAAGCATAACATTAATCAGGGCCGTAACTATAAACTTGGGGGCTCCGGAGCAAAACCTCGGGGGGGGGGGGGGGCAGGGAGGGAAAATTGAAACTTCGCCCCGGGCATAGTTTCTTTTCTCGCACACCGTTGTTTAAATGTACATAGTATGATAAGCCCAAAAATGACTAAAAAATGTAGAATTGGACAACTCTACTCGCAGGCACTTCGCGGCGACGCCATTTTTGCCGATCCCACTGAAGTTAGCATAGGGAAGAAAATACGGACTTCTGATTGGTTGAATACTTTAAAGAGCATTTTATTTAGGTTCATTTTTGAGTATATGTAACTTAATCATGCGTTTCTGTTTAAAAACCTTTTGAAAGATGGATTGTGATAATTTTTTTTTTCGATTTTATGTATTTATTAATAGACTAGTTGACCCATGTTAAATAAAATTCAAAGCAATTTGGTTCATGTTTAAAGAAGCTGCATCAAGGGCCTCAAGAAAGCAATTGACAAACAAAATTAATGGTAGCTGAAGTTTGAGAAATTCTTTTGTCGTTCATGTAATAGGTAGAGAGAGGGCATAAAAAATTGATAGAAAAAAAAGTTAGTGAATTGGACCATTTTTAAGGGAGCTATAATATGGGGCCCTGTAGGGACCAACTGATAGTTAAAACCAGGACCCTAATATGAAACCATGTTAAAATATTTTAGTACATAGCGCTTTAGATCTTTAATTAGTCAAAATTAAGCATATAATAGGAACTATTCTTTAGAATGATATAATTTTTTAAATGTACCAATTGATTGGGCAAATGTTTAAAAAGGGGACCTAGGGTACGAATAAAAACATCAGGTTTTCTGGCTTGGTCCTGAAAGAAGAGTCCCAGGCAACTTTAAAATTTTGCACTAAGAAGATCAGAAATATAGGAAGTGAAATATGTTTATATCACAAAATGTTGAGGGGCCCTGGGCTGGACCCTATGATTCCACAGGGTAACACAGTGTCTTGTATAGAATGTCAAAACATTAAAATATCTAAATGAATAAAGAATCCTAAAAATGAAGATCAGATTAAAAGGAAACAATTTATTGACAATTAATTATTACAAAAACTTCAAGGGGGCCTGTAAACCCCAAAGAGCCAGGAAATTATTTCGCATGTAGTTGGGTATAAAAATATTTGTGTAGTTATTAAAATAATGGGAAGACGCTAAAACTATGTTGAATAAAATTGAAAGCAATTTGGATCATTTTTAAAGAAGCTGCACCAAGGGCTCCAAGAAAGCGATTAATATTCATAAACAGTGGTAACTGAAGTCTAAAAAATCTTTTTTGTTGTTCATGTCGTAGTTGGAGGACCTAGTTGTTAGAAAAAGTTGTTAAAAAAAGCTAGTGAATCCGACCATTTTTAAGGGAGCTATGATAGAGGGCCCCATAGGGGCCAACTGACAAATACAATCAGGGCCCAAACATGAAAACATGTTAAAATGTTTTAATACATAACGCTTTAGACCTTTAATTAGTCAAAATTAAACATAGAGTATGAATTATTTGCAAGAATAATATATTTTTTAAATGCACCAATTGTTTGGGTAAGCGTTAAAAAAGGGCCCCAAGGCCCGAATAAAAATATCAGGGTGTTGGTCCTGACATAAGAGTCCAAGATTCAGCTTTAAAAATTTGCACTAAGAAGGTGAGAAATTTAGGGAGTGAAAAATGTTTAGCGCACAAAAAGATCAAGGGGCCCTGGGTCGACCCTATGATTATCTAGGGGGCCCCAGCGTCTTATATGGAATGTAAAAATTTGAAAATATCTAAATGGAACAGGTATCCCAAAAATGAACATCGAAATTAATGGAAGCAATTTATTGACAATTTACTATCACAAAGACTAAAAGGGGTCCTAAAACGGGCCCCAAGAGTCCAAGGTCATAACTGAAGAGTAAAAAGGCGAAAATATCTAAAAGGAGAAAGATACCTCAAAACGGAAAAGATTAGATAAAAAGGGGTCAAGCTATTAACAATTTGGCGCATAAGAATTGTAAGGGGCCCAGGGCCCTGGCCCTTAAAATATTAAAAGTCTGAGCCTCAGGTGCATCAGGACCTGTCTTGGACTATCTTCACCTAAAATTTCAGACTTCTATGTGCGGTAGATTTTGCTAACCATCGCAGTCACATACTCACATACACATACGCAGACATACACAAACAGAGCGTTTTGTTAACTTATTAGTATAGATAAGAAAAAAGATTTTCTAGAATTTTTTAGATGCTTTTTATATTATTCGTCGGTTAGAAGTCCATATTTTCTTCCTTATACTAGCTTCGGTGGGATCAGCAAACATGCTGGCGCGACATGACACATTCGACTCGACATTTTGCTGTCTGCTGTAGAACTCCTTTTGCATGCGAAACGTAAGGAGAGTATTGACAGACAAGCAAAAACATCTATTCTATCACTTTGATTTTTTTTTTATTGCTAACTTTTAGGTATGTGCTGGACATTTTATAGGAACTTAGACTAGAAACTAAAATCAATAGTTTTTTTAACCATCAGTTTGGGGCCCCTCAGGCTTGGGGGCCCCGGGCAGTGCCCCGGCTGCCCCGGCGGTAGTTACGACCCTGACATTAATTATGAACGGCCCCTTATATATCATGATTTTAAAAGATGAAAAAGATGAATTGCAGAATGTAACGACCTAAAGCAGGAACAAAAGTAAAAAAAAGTCATTCTAAAAGAACTGAAACATAATATAACAATGAATGTCCTTTGCTTGATTTGCATATAAATAGTCATTTTATCTTTTAATTGGATTCAGAATTCTGTTAAGGGAAACCTGTAAGAAAAAACCCAAAATTTTTATTATTGATTTAAAAGTAATGAATTTTGGTGTACTATTTAAGAATCTTTTTGTAAGGAATAATTAGCAAAAAAAAATCACTTTTTATTAAAAAGTATATTTTTATAGGGATTTTTATGATTTTTTTTGGTCGAAAAATACACTTTTTAAAATTTCTACTCCTCATTCAATTTTCAATATTTTGGTATTACTAAAATTTCTTAAATAGTGTAATAGTATATGGAAAAGACCTAGGGAGAGATATTTTTAATTTTCTATTTTAATCAGCTAAAAAAAATAAATAAATAAATAAATAAATAAAAATACGCATGGTAAATTTCCTTAAATTCGTTATAATTTTCATGTTTACCAATTTATGTAAAATTTTCAGAAATAGTTAAAAAAAATATCTCTCCTTACTTTTGTTGCAAATTTTTTTAAGATTCTAAAAACACAAACACTTTGTTTCTAAATCATTTTACCACTGAGCCTTAGTACTTTCAACTTAGGCAAACTATGAAAAAAAAAATCATTTTCAGGAAAACACATTTTAATTGGCCGCTAGTCCTTTAAACTCTATAGTGACTGCAATTAAAAAAGTTCATTTGCTATCTGTTCCAAGTGTCCCAGAGTTCTGAAATTTTGCATGGATATTCGCAAATATGTATTTTATCGTTTTCCGAGAAATTTTTTTTTTTGAACTTTTGATGATTTTTGGCTGAAAATAGGGTTTAGGTCTCCCTTAATACGTGGCAGCAATATTCGTCGTTCAGTCCATACATCCGTCTGTCTGTATATAACAACGCGAAAACTACCCAACCGAATGGTTTGAAATTTAAAATATATACTTATTGCATAAGTTTGTTTAATCATGTCAAATTTTATGAAAATTGGATATATAGTCCAATTTCAGGGACTTTCATATAAAAGTATTCGTTACATTACGGTCAATTGGAAAAAATTGTTTCAAAAGCATTTTAATGATGTTACACTCTTTCGTACAGTTAGTAAAATTCATACGCATCTATGAAATATATACTGAAAACTGAAATATACATTCTATACAATTTGTGGTGCAACTAATATTTTTTATTAATTTATTGGGCCACACAAAATTATTCTATTACATTATAGGTTCCCAACGGGGGCGGTACCGCCCCCCAGTGGGCGCTGGAGCCTTCCAGGGGGGCGGAGCGAGTCTAAAGAAAAATGGGGGGGGGGCGTTAAGCCAGGTAAGGGGGGCGGTCATGGCGTACGTACCTATTTAAGAACTAATGTAGCAGAAAAACGAAAATAGTTGATCTCTTCTACATTTCCAGGTCCATGATATAAACCTTAACTGCACCTATAAATGGAAATCTATAAAGACGAACATAGATCTCAGGGGATGTGGGTGAATTTATTTTACTAATGTCAAAAATCACCGTAAAACACGTAGAAGGCTAAAATCGCGGAAACAAAAATTTTATTATATCAGGCTCAAAATATTATACTAGGGGTGATCAAATGAAAAGGTACGAAACTCTCTAACTACCAAACCGATTGAAATCTGGATATGCCCCTTTTGAATAAAGTAGTGAAACATCGAGAGATGTGATTGGAGTATCCGGTGTAGTTGTGAGCATGCGTGGTTGTCCGTGCATGAAGGGGGAAAAACAGAGAAAGAGGGAGTTCCGTCCAACTGATGCGGCAGTGCCTGTGATGACATCATGGCCATCCCATTGCAAAATCCGATGATTAAAGCGCAGCGAGATGCTATTAGATTTCTCACTGCATCAGCCTTTGATCAGACACCTCGCTGCTTTTTAATCATCGGATTTTGCAATGGGAAAATCATGGTGTCCTCACCGACACTGCCGTGTCAGTTGGACGGAACTCACCCTTCCTCTGCTTCCCCCCCCCCTTCATGCACGGGTAGCCACGCATGCTCACAACTACACCGGATACTCCAATCGCATTTTTCGAAGTCTTACAACTTTATTCCAAAAGGACAGTCAGATTTCAATCGGTTTGGTAGTTAGGGAGTTTCGTACCTTTTCATTTGATCGCCCCTAGTAGCTCCAATTCTCTCATGAATGACAAAATATCAAAGCAGAACGCGACAAATCGCTGTGACTCTCATTAAAAATCATTATGAATTTAAAAATTGTGGAGTACAAAATTCTCGATAATTGGCTGGCTAAAAGTTTTTAACATATATTTTTTTTAATTATCTTGTATTTCGAAAATTTCTGAAGTTTGACGACACATGCCTGAACAGAGATTTTTAAACGAACCTGTGATTTGAATCAGTTAAAGATATTTGTTTATTGTTTGTGAAAGTTATAAAAATCATTATATTTGTAAATTTGTTCAAAAGTAAATTTATTTAAACTTAATTAAGAGAAAAATTTACATTTAAAAATATCTGAATCGAAAAAAAAAAAATGCCGGCAGTACATTATTGAGTTTTAGAAATATTTATCAAAGCACTCTCCTACAAACTTATCGTTATCTATGTGCTTAATCTTCCAAAAAATTTTTTGCATGAAATCATGAAGCCTTCTAGGCTACAAGATCATTTGAATAAATGCTTGCTGATGGAAAAGACAAAGATATATCCTATTTTTACTTTCTCCTATCTTTACAGAAGAAAGTATTGAATTCGTGAAATTTTTCGAATTCCAGTTATTGATGAATTTACACGTTTTAGGGGTCAGAAATTCCAAAAAACATGTATTTAGAATGTATCTGTCTGTGAGCCTGTGGTTATGTGATTCTGTGATTATGTCTGTATGTGACAAATTTTGTGGCCGCTCTATCTGAGCAACTAATGCATGAAATTCAATAATATTTTTTATTTAGGTTGACTTTGATATAAATTGATGCTGATTAGTATTTAGTGTAAATCGATAAACAGGTGGCGCTGTTATGCTGCCTTTTCCATGATTTCCACAACAGCTTTATCTTAAGAACTACTGAACAGATTTTTATCGAACTTCAGATTATATTGGTCCTTAACATGAATAAATACTGTTTACATTTTGTATAAAATTCCTCATCAGGTGGCACTTGCATGCTGCCTTTTTCACGATTTCTGCAATATCTTTAAATCAAGAACTAACGCACGGATTTTCACCAATCTTCAGATTTCGTTAGTTCTTGACATTGATATTTATGCATGAATATACTGAGTTTATTTTTAGATCCTTTCGCAAATGGAGATACAGCAGTATTATCATATTTGGAGGAGGAAATCGTGGAACTCTCAGCAAATGAGACTAAAAGCAAAATGCAGAAATGGATACCAAGTGTTTTAACTTCAAAAGCAAATACAACTCTCTGACCTGAATTGTAATCGATAATACATAAATCTCTAATTGCTCTTTCTTCATGAGATTTAGCTGAGAGTGGGTTGAGTGCTGTAGCTAATTTACAGTCAAGAAAAGGAATTTGTTGGTCATTTTCATTAACTTCTATTTTACGATTCTTAATAGATAAATAGACAGATAAAATATAGATAATATGCAACAATATTTTAACATTTTATATAATTAACTGTTATTGAAGGGGGGGGGGGAGGGCGTTGGCATGTTTTTTTCTTTTGAAAGTGGGCGGTGATCCAGAAAAGGTTGGGAAACTATGTATTACATGATGGTAAAGGAGGAAACACTGTTTAGGCACGTTTTAATTATATTACTATTTCAAATTTTATGAAATTGATATGCTTTGCTGAGGTTTATTATGCGTTACTTTCTGTATAACAGAAAGCATACCATATTTACAGGGACACACAAAATATTTCAGATAATGTACAGTATATTTCAAAAACTTCGTTACAGTGCGAAAGCACCTCATTTGTTACGTTTGATGCGCTATTTCCGGCTTTTTTTTTAATGAACAAATTTTCGAAGACATTCTTGAAAATGTAGTAACAATTTATTTTTAAAAAGTCTATCAAATTGATTTTTTTAAATAATTTTTAAGATAATAACTAAAAGATGGCAAAAAAAAAAAAAAAAAAAAAAAAAAAAAAAAAAAAACGAGGGTGAGAAAAGAAAAAAAACGACATCGTGCTATCTTGCCATCTTGGAAAAAAGGATTCACAGAGTAGTAACAGAGAATCAACTTTCATACACTGTAATGGCAACTTGTTTAACATGGGATTACGTATAGACAGTAGCAAGACAAGCGGATCACTCTGAAACTACGATCATAACATAAGAGAGGTTGCTAATTCGGCGAAACATCGCTTCCTTGGCGACAAATGATAAAAGAAAAAAAATACAGCGACGGCTTGCTGCTTCTTGTTTTGAAATTTATGAAAGAATTATTTTAATATGAAATAACTTTGACTTATTCGTCTTGCAAACAATACATGTGTCTCTTCGTAACATAACGACCTAATAATTTAAACTTGAAAATTCAAGAATAATAACAGTAATAATTACGAATCAATATAAGCGCGGAAATCTAAGATCATATAGCATAAGCACGTGTGCAAAGATAATCAAATCAGCATTCAGCAAGAAGCGCCAAACCAGAATAGGGTTACAGTTAAACAGAAATCACGAGGATAAAAATCGCCAACGCGATGGTTTAGTTTTTAAGTGATCCACTAAGGGCGTTCTTTTCAAGTCGAATTGAGACTCTGTTAACGTACTCTGTGAAGGGATTTAAATAGAGAACTGACTGGACAGCGTCCGACATTTCTTAATCATATATTCATCCTGTGATTCTGCTGTTCATAATTTAATTTATCGTTAATCGGCTGCCATCTAGCTACCGATTTATTAAAATTTTGCCCTAAATCTCCAAGACTGGTGTTCTATATTTGTATTATTTTACTCTTAGCATTTTTAGAATATTCTTTCTGGTGTGCGTTTTAATTTAAAATGCATTGTTTTGTTATTCATTTTGTACAATGAAAACAAAAACATCTTTATAGGCTTTACTTTGAAAGCGAGTACTAGTATGCCATTAATGTATAGCTGCCAACTCTTCTGAATTTTTGGCCCGGAAAAAATTTAATAGAAATTTTTGCCTTATTTAATGAGAATATTATGGCGATTTGAAATGGTAAAATTTATTATAATTTTTTTTTCGGGACGAAAAAGCGGAAGTTGTTGGCAGCTATTCCCCCCCCCCCCATTAATGGATACATTGAATATACTCAACTTGACATCATTAGTAAAATAAATTGTATCATGCTTGCATAATATTAGTGTTATTGCCTTATTGGTTTTTAATGCACAATTTTGTGGTGATTATCTAACCCTTTATCTACCGCATTATGAATTCATGAAAATTTTACATTCTAAAGCATTTTACGCAAATTGTTTAAACCAAATCAAAAGATTCACATAATCATTTAATAAATATTTGAAGGATTAATTAAATTTGAATTTACAGGGATTTTGTGCAATTTTTATAACCCCACTCAAATTTTTCATTTTTAATTATTTTCTTAGTATTTTGTAGAATTATAAAATGTACAAATATGATGTACTTAGAATATAAATATAGAAATATTTACGCATTCAAAAATCCCCATCCCCCTCCCTCAGCGCCAAAAAAGCTGAAAAGATGCAAAGGCAAAAGAAATCATCCTGTTAAATATATTTTCGTTTTGTGTAACCAACAATGCTTTTGGAACAAGATAAAATAATGTATCTGTAACTCATTCTAAACAGTATTACAATTAACAGACGTATTAAAAGAATTTTATAATAAGTTATTTTAATGTTACTTATAAGTACCGTCGTTAGATAAAGGGTTAATCAACTAGGGGGCTCTGAATCCTGCGCGCTATACTTGCGAATTCCTGTTTAGACTAAAAAATTCCGTTAATTTGATCATATTTAACCCCTTGCAGGGCGGTGGTATGTCTATGAAACCACTTAATTTTAAATCCCATAGGTTACATTGGCACCATAATTTTGGTTTAAAAAAAAAATCGGTTTATTAGATGCGTGAAATGTAACGATTTTTTCATATTTACAAATAAAGCTGTTTTTAAATTCCGGTGCTAATCATTAATTTCAATATTTAAATATTTAAAGTATTCTGCGTTGCAAAGGGTTAAAAAGATTTCGGAAGATTGAATCATAATTTAAAAAACAGTGGCGATCTCCCTGTAAACGAATCTCCACGCCTTTTTAATGAGGGATTTTAAAGCGGAACCAACTGCTGCTAATTGCTATTTTCGTGCTTGATTAAGTAAGATTAGTTAAACATTTGAAAATTAGCTAGTATGAAATGAACTAAGCCAACAGAGTCTTTGCTTCCCGATATTTTTTAACTACGCTATAAGAAATGATTTTAAACAAAAGATTTTAAATGTAACTTTTAAATGTGATATAATTTTCATCAAACTTTTCTATAACTTTGTAATATTCACCTGAAAATATTTTTATTGTTTGAAAAAATGGCAACAATAGTTAAAAAGATCATCTCGAAATTTAAAATAAATCTCTCATGTAAATATATTTTTTAATTTAAACTATTTGGCAATAATTATTAGCAATATTATTTGGCAATTTAGCCATTTTTAATATGACTTAATTTCCTCCGTGTGCGACTTTTAACCCATATTAATGAACTTATTAACTTAATTTTTTTTCTCTTTTAATAATCACATGTAAGTATAGTTTTTTAGACGTAGTTTTAAATATTTCTTTGCTTTTAATACGTAATCATTTAATTCTAATTTCAAAGTTTTGAAATTCAAAATTTGAAATAAAACTGTCATGTAAAATTTTTTTTTTTTTGATTTAAACTATTTGGCAATATTATTATTTTAATATTTGGAATAGCACATCCAGGATTCGCACAATTCTACCAATAAATTTTAAGAATTTTTTCAAAGTATTTCACAGCAGAAAACTATTGTAAAATCTATGAATGAAGGTGGAGGCGTTGAATTTTGTGTTTTAAAAATTAAATGTGAATTTTCTTATTTTTAATAAAGGTGTCAGAGTGCTTAAAAAATATAAGGAGTGTACAAACCTTAACATTATTTCTCCTATTTACCACTTTTATGCATATCACGGAGTAAGAGAGAGGAGGGGAAAGTAATGTTAAAATCAAGGCCACCTTTTTAAAACAACAGGCCTCACAATCGCTAAGTTTCCTTTGTCCGCGGCAGCGTGGTCAGAAACCACATGGTTTTCCTGTTGTTAGTGCCATCTGATGTGAGAAGGTGAAATATTTTTCACTTTTTCTTATGAATTTGTTAATGGAGTAATATCAGTAGTATGCACCAGGTGGCGTTACTTACGGGACAAAGTCATATAATAAGTTGACAATTATCAGGAAATTTTACCCATAGACTTTCTCCTGATTGCGAGGCCTGTTATTATGATAAGGTGGCCTCGGTTAAAATTTTGCAACGTAGTTTTTCTCCCGATAAGTAGCGACACCGTAGACAGGCTATCGGTGGCATTCATTTTTTAAATATACTAGTAGACCGAACCCGGGATTCCCGGGTCACAAAGTAAAGGTGAAAACTTTTTTAAAATTTAAAATTGGAAAGTCTAATAAATTTTTTCTGCGTAATAGGCTTTTTAAACTGCCAACTAATTCCAAATAGCAATTTTATATGAAACATATTATTTATGTAATCATATACAGCTTTAAAAGTTAGCGGTACTTCCGTATTAGCGGGGCCGTAGCTAAGAGAGCGCTATGGGCGACTCACCCCCATTAAAATATTTTGAGCCCCCCCCCCCCTGGAAAAAATTCCAAGGTCACTCAATGAATTTCTGTTCCGAAATCAAATGAAATATTGTTTAAAAATCTAATTTAGTTTTGAAATCTTTTCACAGTTTTGCAGAGTTACTAAATTGTATCTAAAATAAGTGTTTCACACTCCCTCATCCTATATGTACATATGAAGCTAACATGATGGGCTATTTTGCACCAGTTATACTCTCAAAACTTCATCATCATATACTTTTCTAAGCATAAAATGAAGTTATTTTAACAGTTTAATAAGAAATAGAGTACCTACAATATGAATATGCACTAATTTATCTTTCTGCTTCAGAGAGAGAGAAAAAAAAAACTATGAGCCCCCCTACATTCTCTTGAGCCCTCCCTATTGTTCACTAAGGCCCTGCGTATTAGACGCAAGAAAGCAGTTATTAGCCAAAGATTTCGCCAAAGAATAAAATTGCATTCTCAGTTTTTAAAAACAACTATGAAAATATGACACCCATATATTCTTTAAAATACATTTTTGTAAAGGTTAATTGATGTATCTTTTGTAAAGAAAGTTTACAACGAACTAAAAGTCACTAAATTCATAGAAAAAAAACGAAATAAAACCAACAACATTCACCGGGTTTTATAGCCGACGATATATTGATATAACAGGTTTTTAATTACTATTTTTTTCAGTTGCTATGAAAAAATGACAACTAAAATATACAGTGATCTGTTATTTTCCATGGAGAAAAGAGATAGATGGATGTGCAGTATGCGATTAGAACGGTTTAATGGGCATTATTCTTCCAATATAAATCTCTCATTCGGCCCAAACAAAACAATCACATGGAACAGAGACCAAATTTTTTAACATCATTTTTTCTCTAAATGAAAAAGATCTGAATATATTTTAGCATTGTAAAATAGCATTTCATTGTATTATGAATTAAAATTGCATCGCTAAAAGTTTTTCTTTTTTGTGAAAGCACGCCGTTGTGTTTGATGCAATGCAGCGAATTTTAGAGTTACATTTTTGGCGTCACCTCCAGCCACTAAACTGCATCTCTATTTTTTTTCTTTTTTACTCTATGGCTATTTTTTCTCTTTTTCCCTTATAAATGCGATACTCAAGTTGCCACCATTAGAGAAATTGAACCAAAAACTACAAAAAAATTAATTTCTCAAAAACAAATTGAGATACAGTTTTTTAACAAACGGCATTTAAAAGTGCATTTTTTTCTCTAAACGATGGTATAAAGTTTGAAAACGTGCAATGTCTAGAAGTTGAAAAATTTACAATAGCGAAAATTGCAAAACCGAAATTTCATCGGAAAGAGTTGCCATTCAAAACATGACGTATGCGTTACGCACAGATACGTTTGGCCTTTATTATATAGATATATATATATATATATATACCGGGTGTCCTGAAAAGGACCGAACGATTTTAAAAATCAATAACTTGCAAACTTTTACAGATATTAAAAAAATTCTTGCACGAGAGTCATCAAAAAGGTCAAAAGTTTTTTCCCAGCGATTCTGAACGTTAGTTCGAATTACAAACAATAGATGGCGCTGAGAGCGCTAGGCGCTGTGTTGAGATAGATATTGACGTCATTGGTATTGAAACAAAATAAGGAGGTTAAAACTGTGGAGTGGGTCTCGTTTGGCAATGTAATCTTGTTCTTAGGGCCCGATTTTGAACTTTTGTTTATTTGTTTTTATAGAACAACATGCATTTGACCTGTGTACTCGACACGAAGCCCGATTTTGGACTCAGTCGGTATGATTTCAATGAAATGTGTTGTTGTCATGGAAATAATAAGTCCTTTTACATAATAGCAGCGATTCAAACTGGGCATGAATTTAACGAGCAGCATACGAGTTTTGCAGACGATTTTACATTTAAGAAAGCTGTATTTTCTAGGATTAAATTACTTTTTAGCTCACAGGCTATCATAGCCTGAGAGCTTATGTGCCCGTCCGTTCTGTATGTACGTTCGTACGTTCGTATGTTCGTTCGTGCGTAACGCGATAACTCATGATAAAAATATCGGATCCACTTGAAATTTTGTATATAGGTATATCCTGATAAGGCGCTTCCCTGATTAGTTTTTGGAGTTCATTCGATATGTATAAGAGGGGGAACGGGGGGCTCATGCCCCTCCCCTTAATTGATATAAACGAGATTTTCTTGCATAATTAACAGTTTTCGTTCAAAATTTAGATATAGGATCATTCTGATGAGGCGATTCCGTGACTGTCATTAGATGTTCATTGAATAAGTATAAACAGGGGGAACGGGGGGCTCATGCCCCCCCTTAATTGATATAAACGGGATTTTCATGCAGAATTAACAGTTTTCGTTCAAAATTTAGATATAGGATCATTCTGATGGGGCGATTCCGTGACTGTCATTAGGTGTTCATTGAATAAGTACAAACAGGGGTAACGGGGGCTCATGCCCCCCTTAATTGATATAAATGGGATTTTCATGCAGAATTAACAGTTTTCGTTCAAAATTTAGATACAGGATCATTCTGATGAGGCGATTCCGTGACTGTTATTAGGTGTTCATAGAATAAGTATAAACAGGGGGAACGGGGGGCTCATGCCCCTCCCCTTAATTGATATAAACGAGATTTTCTTGCAGAATTAACAGTTTTCGCTCAAAATTTAGATATAGGATCATTCTGATGAGGAGATTCCGTGACTGTTATTAGGTGTTCATAGAATAAGTATAAACAGGGGGAACGGGGGGCTCATGCCCCCCCCCCTTAATTGATATAAACGGGATTTTCATGCAGAATTAACAGTTTTCGCTCAAAATTTAGATATAGGATCATTCTGATGAAGCAATTCCATGACTGTCATTAGGTGTTCATTGAATAAGTATAAACAGGGGGAACGGGGGGCTCATGCCCCCCCCCCTTAATTTATATAAACGGGATTTTCATGCAGTATTAACAGTTTTCGTTCAAAATTTAGATATAGGATCATTCTGATGAGGCGAGTCCGTGGGTGTTATTAGGTATTCATTGAATAAGTATAAATAGGGGGAACGGGGGTTTTAATGCCTCTCCCCTTAACTTGTATAAATGGATTTTTCAATCAGAATTGTCAGATTTCGTTCAAATCTTTGAATAGTTTTGGAAGTTTAATGGTTAAGTATATAATCAAAATGTAATTATAATTAAGTATATATCAAAAATGTTCGTCTAGGTGTGCTCTATCGATCCTTAAAGTTTGTCACCGACGAGCTGAATCACCCTGTATAAATGGGTTTTTCAAGCAGAATTGCCAGATTTCGTTCAAATCTCTGAATAGTTTTGGAAGTTTAATGGTTAAGTATAAAAGAGGAGAATAACTCCTCTTAAATTATATAAATGCTAAATGGGTTTTTATTAAGAATTATCCGATTTGCTCTGAATTTTGGATATAGGTTTTTTAATATGATAAAGCATGTACTTGATAGTTTAGGAGGTTCAATGATTAAGTATAAAAAAGGAGAAAGGGGAGAGCTGTTTCCCCTTCTTAATTTTTTTTTCGAACGGAATTAACGAAAATACAAGGCTGTAATGTACAATTAGTATGCGCAGCCTGTGAGCTCAATGCCATCAGTTTAACTGGGTAATATTCTTTTTTATTATCATCTAATTTAAAGAATATTTTGTGCATCATATTTTAAAACAAAGTGAAACGATTTAATAGTTTTTTTTTGTTGTTGTTAAAAATTAATCAATTTTGCTATTTTAAAAAATTTGTTATATTCTAAGAAATGCTAATTCTTTTAAAGAAGTTCTTTGGTAGAGTTTTATGTATCTTGTGAAAAAATTGCGGAAATGGTTTATTCTTTAGAACAACGAATATTTATAGTATAAACATTGAAAACCTGGTGCAATAGCTGTTGCACTCTTTTGAAAAAATACCTAAATACAAAATTTATTATGATTATGTATATTAAATTCATGGTAATAGGGAAATAATACTACCTCCATCTTAAATGAGCCATAATCATTATGACAACCTAGAATCATCACCTATCATTGGATATCATTGAAATAGTCACGCATGATAGGTTTTAATAGAATGAAGAAAACATTTTTTAATATCCTTTTAAGCCTTGATTCGCTTTTCATAAAACTTTAAATGAGTAACGAAAATTCTCCAATGAGGATATATATTATAATTCAAAGCATTCTGTTGTGTAGTTTTTGCTCTATTATGAGCGTACAGATAAAAGAACATTTCAGGTGATGAATATAAGTGCTACATATATAATTATCCTCACAGAACATAATGTAATGGAATAGTTTTGAGTGTCTGTGTAAATGAATAATGAATTATGCATAGTTTGTTTACAATAACCCAAGACGGCATAATAAATCTCATTAACATACATCTCAACACACTTACAGACCAATTCAATTTATTCAACGCAAGTTAAAGTTTGGAAAGACAGGCAGGCAGACGACTAACTAAATAGAAATTATAAACACTTTCAACTACGTTGGAAAGCGTTAAAAACACATGTTAAGTTGAAATTTGACATTTAGCAATTTATTTAAATAGACGAAAGCATATTTGAAAAATCATATCAAAACTAAAAACTTCAAGCAATTATCATTAGCGTACAGCATTTTTGATGAAGCATAGTTTCCGAAATCTTTTGTGTGTCCCTGTAAATACTTCGTATTTTCTATCACACAGTAAGTAACTCGTAATAAACTTAAGCAACTTATAACAATTTTATTATATGTGTAACAAAATTAAAATATGCCGCAAAGTATGTTCCCTTCTATACTGTTATGTTACATAATTATTTTGTGTGGCCCTGTAAATGAATAATAACTATTCTTTGTGCAGCATATTCTACATCATTTGTATTTTAATTTAATTCATAAATGCATATTAAATATGATTATGTTCGGACAGGTGTAATATCATCAAAAAGCACTTGAAACTTTTTCCCCCGTCGTCGGCCATAATGTAACGAAATACTTTTGACTGCCCCTGTATTGGAAATACACATCGATTTTCATAAAATTTGAAATAAATGGACAAAATTCTTCAACAAATATATATTTAAAATTTCAAATGATTCGACAGAGTAATTTTTGCACTGTTATATGCGGACAGACAGACGGACGGACAGACCAGAGACGAGTATAGGTGATATGCATTTATATTATTACTAACGTATCTAAAAAACAGTTAAATTTAAAAGCGCATGCCGAAATTGAAAACGCATTTCCAGTAATTATTACTTAAAGACAGTACAGTAACCGATTTCTTTTTGTGTGCCCCTGTAAATGAACGTTAAAGGCTATAAATACCAAATACCCTACTCTATAATAATAATCTTATACTGAAATTCAGTGATTTATATCAATTTCAATACATTTGAAATAATTATTTCATTAATATACACTGCAAGCGATTTTCCCCTATAGACTATGATGTGATACAATCTTTTGGGTGTACCTGTAAATGAACTGTTAATCCCACATACTTAATATACAATACAGGATATGACTAGGTGAGATAAAAAAGGTTTAAGAGATACCCAGATAAATAAATAGATAAATAAGATATCCTGTTCTCAAAAGTACTTAGATTCTTGGAATTTAAAAAATAAATAAATAAATAAATAAAAGTCGGTAATTCGAACGCTGTTGTTTTACGCATTTCGATTTCAAAGGAGTCGTACCCCATGAAAACAATATTTTTCTCTATTATTGCGCTGTAGCCAGCAAAATCAAAATTATATGGATTGCATTCCAAATCGGACGGTAAAAGCAAAAGTTCATTTTCGAATAAGATCCACTCCACAGCCTTAATCTCCTTATTTTGCTTCAGTGCCAAGTGACGTCAATATCTGTCTCAACACAGCACCTAGCGCTCTCAGCGCCATCTATTGTTTGTAATTTGAACTAAAATTCAGAATCGCAGGAAAAAAACTTTTGACCTTTGAGATGACTCTCGTGCAAGAATTTTTTAAATATCTGTAAAAGTTTGCAAGTTATTGATTTTTAAAATCGTTCAGTCCTTTTCAGGACACCCGGTATATATATATAATCTGAATATTTAGAAAGTCGTATAGATATAAATACGATTAATTACAGTTTTCTTCACAAGATACATATTTTTTAAAAGGTACTTGGCGTTTCGATTGCTTTTGAAGACTTAAATAAAAATACGAGATGATTCTGACAAAAACCAAAAGACAGGCCATTCAAAATAGTTGAATATCTCGGATTATTCTGCCTCCAAGAAATAAATGGATTTCTAATTTTTAGAAATGAAAAGTATAAATAAAATTTTACGGTGTAAATTTTAATCTCGCGTACATTTTTTATAACCTATACATAACTTAATAATTCATAACTTTTCACCTCTATGGAATTAATAAATGTAGCATTAAAACAAATTTTTGTCTTAATTATTTGGGCATAAAAAATAGTGTAAATTATACGTCACTGTCCAGAAACTTATTTTTGCAAAAAACGTAAAATATGTTTATATATACACTATATTGCCATTGATTATGGGACACTTGCGATTTTAGACATTTTACTAAATATCTAGAAAAATACATGAGGAATCATCTCGAAACTCTTAGTGTATAAATATAATAGTATACGTCATACATCTCCGCGAAGATTTTTTACCAAACGCCATAGAGGACCGTCAACAAATTAAAAAAGAATGAATATCTTTTGAATAACCCTGTCAAAACTAATGTAGCAAAAGCGCTCAAACTCTAGATTATGATTGAATGCCTTATTGTAATACACTGTGTTCATTTTTATGCAAATAGCATGCACACTCGCAGAGTAATTAAGGTTTTTATAAAAATGGTCCCAAATTTTTCTAAGTTTTTTCCTTATAATTTTCAGAGTTCTTAATATAAAATAATATTTTTTTCAGAAAATATGACAAACAACATTGCACACAGTACCCTGTAATCAGAATTAAAAAATAATAAAAATTGTATGAAAAATGAGTAGGTTTACTATATAATTTTTTACTGCGCATGCGTCAAAGATATCAAAATTTCATTTGCATATTATGTTAGCTAAATGTATAGAGCAACATTTGTAAAAGTCTCAAAATCATAGCTTTAAAATTCTGAAAGTAATTGTCTATAGAAAAAGGACAAAATCCGTTGTTTCCAAAATGAAGCAAAAAAATGAGGGATTTTATCCAAATGCAGTAGTACATCCCATATCTTGTATTCTATATTGACACTAATCAATGAATATATGGATACAACCCCTCTTGTTTTTGCTTCATTTTGAGAATAACGGATTTTCGACTTATTCAATTGACGATTATTGTCAGAATTTTCAAGTTATGATTTTGTGACTTTCACAAAAGTTGCTGTATACATTTAGCTAACATAATATGCAATAGAAATTTTGATATCGTTGACGCATGCGCAGTAAAAAATTATTTAGTAAACCAATTCATTTTTTATACAATTTTCATTATTTTTTAATTCTGATTACAGGGTACTGTGTGCAATATTGTTTGTCATATTTTCTGAAAAAAATAATATTTTATATTAAGAACTCTGAAAATTATAAGGTAAAAACTTGGAAAAATTTGGGATCATTTTTATAAAAACCTTAATTACTCTGCGAGTATGCATGCTATTTGTATAAAAATGAAAAAGGTTAATTACAATAAGGCATTCAATCACAATCTAGAGTTTGAGCGCTTTTGTTACATTAGTTTTGACAGGGTTATTCAAAAGATATTCATTCTTTTTTAATTTGTTGACGGTCCCCTTTGGAGTTTCGGGAAAAAATCTTCACGGAGATGTATGACTTATACTATTATATTTATACACTAAGAGTTTCAAGATGATTCCTCATGTATTTTTCTAGATATTTAGTAAAATGTCTAAAATCGCAAGTGTCCCATAATCAATGGCAATATAGTGTGTGTATATATATATATATATATATATATATATATATATATAATTTCAAATTTATCGATTTAGCAAGAACCAGCACACCCCCCTCACAAAACAAAAATCCCTTAAAATTAAAAATTCAACAATCAAAATACAAAAACAATAGGCTGCCAGCCTCGTCAGCGATGGGTTTTATTAGACAAAAGCAGCCGGACACTCGAGTTTACAAAAACAAAATATATTTAAGTGGCAGTGGGTTTCGGCCAGAGCGGTGAATAGCAAAAAATCAGATGTTAAACACCCGATGGCTATAATTCACTCGCTCCCCCACCGGACCCTACGCCACATTAATAAACGAATGTCTCACCTGGAACATTGTAAACGATGCAAAAATATGTTCTCTGAATAAAAACCACATCCCCAACTTAGCTGCCATGCCACAACTCCAAACAAATTAAACAGAACAAAGTAGAAACCGTATTCCAAACCAATCCTAAAACAATCCAGGTCTGTTGCCACTCAATGCAGCTCATCATCATAAAACCGTCCTTTAGCAGGCTTTAGGTAGTACAAGTCATTTAGCTGTCACCGAGTAGCAAACGTTCAAAAATGTAGAGAATCTGCAAACTCAGAGTACCTTTTTATGAACTTGAGAGGAATATTGTTTTTATAATGAAGTTTACTTTTAAATTGGAAAAGCTCATTATGAAATAGATATTTTTCTGAACAGATTCTATAAAATCGGAAAATTTGGCTGATTATAATATTAATGTAGATTCGTTTTGAAATATTGGAGGACCAGTGTACGAGCTGATTAACTGTAAAAGAAAAGCTTTTACGCTTATCATAAATAGAAATTTGCATTTTATTATCCATTAAAATTTTAATTTTTAAATCTAGATAATCAGCCTCCGAGCTATTTTCATTAGTTTTTTTCAACGTTAAGGAGTCGGGATAAATTTCTTGAGAAATTTCATTAAAATCAGAATTAATATTTAAAACGATCAAATCATCAATGTATCGGTAAGCAAAAAATTTTAGATCGGCTTTATTTATACTATATTGAAATTCATAAAAAAATAAAAATAAGTTAGCTGCAGTGGATGAGTAACTAGTACCCATGCCAATCCCATTAATTTGTAGGTATATTTTAGAACCAGTATAAACATAATTATTATAAAGGCAAAACCGGCATAATTTATAAAACAAGTTTGAATTAAAATCAGCACCATCCAAAACCAATTCAGCTGTTTTCAAAAGTGCATCCTTTAAACTACTAATAGGAATGGTTGTAAATAAATTTTCGAAATCATATGTATGGATAGAATGTATTTTATTGTTTTTTAATTTTTCGACAATTTCAAAACTATTAGAAACAATCCAAAAACAGTTACTGTCTTTATATTTATATTTCAGCATGTTCAAAATTTTTTTAAGTAAATCCTCAAATTTTCTATTAAAACTATTACCTATACTATTAACATTACTGCAAATGAACCTGTATTTGGTCGGTACTTTATGGAATTTTGGAGTAAGAAATAAAAACGGAAATGACGGATTTTTAATACGAGGGAATGGAATATTGGTTTGTTTAGAGAAAGCCAGATGTTTATTGATAATTTCTTGTACAGAAGATTTACAAATTTTATAGGTTATACTATTATTTAATTCTGCATTAAGCATTTCCGCATAAAACTTTTTTCAAATTACTGCAAAGTTACCGGCGGCCTTATCCACTTGACAAAAAACAAATTCTTGTTTTAATTTAGCTATTTCGTTTCTAAAATCCCTATTGAAATAATGATAAGTATAAGATGAATTATTTAAAAAACAATTCTGGAAAGATTTAAAATCATTTAAAATGTGTAATTTCCAATCTGTAAAGAGGGGGATAGGTGCATTGTATCTGTAACTTAAATTTAATATAAAAGCATTTAAATCAGCTTTAAAAGTATTGAATGACTTCATTGGATTTAATTTATTGTTAATACGAAATTTAGTACCCAAGTTCAAAAGATTACGTAGAATTTCTTACTCCAAAATTCCTTAAAGTACCGACCAAATACAGGTTCATTTGCAGTAATGTTAATAGTATAGGTAATAGTTTTAATAGAAAATTTGAGGATTTACTTAAAAAAATTTTGAACATGCTGAAATATAAATATAAAGACAGTAACTGTTTTTGGATTGTTTCTAATAGTTTTGAAATTGTCGAAAAATTAAAAAACAATAAAATACATTCTATCCATACATATGATTTCGAAAATTTATTTACAACCATTCCTATTAGTAGTTTAAAGGATGCACTTTTGAAAACAGCTGAATTGGTTTTGGATGGTGCTGATTTTAATTCAAACTTGTTTTATAAATTATGCCGGTTTTGCCTTTATAATAATTATGTTTATACTGGTTCTAAAATATACCTACAAATTAATGGGATTGGCATGGGTACTAGTTACTCATCCACTGCAGCTAACTTATTTTTATTTTTTTATGAATTTCAATATAGTATAAATAAAGCCGATCTAAAATTTTTTGCTTACCGATACATTGATGATTTGATCGTTTTAAATATTAATTCTGATTTTAATGAAATTTCTCAAGAAATTTATCCCGACTCCTTAACGTTGAAAAAAACTAATGAAAATAGCTCGGAGGCTGATTATCTAGATTTAAAAATTAAAATTTTAATGGATAATAAAATGCAAATTTCTATTTATGATAAGCGTAAAAGCTTTTCTTTTACAGTTAATCAGCTCGTACACTGGTCCTCCAATATTTCAAAACGAATCTACATTAATATTATAATCAGCCAAATTTTCCGATTTTATAGAATCTGTTCAGAAAAATATCTATTTCATAATGAGCTTTTCCAATTTAAAAGTAAACTTCATTATAAAAACAATATTCCTCTCAAGTTCATAAAAAGGTACTCTGAGTTTGCAGATTCTCTACATTTTTGAACGTTTGCTACTCGGTGACAGCTAAATGACTTGTACTACCTAAAGCCTGCTAAAGGACGGTTTTATGATGATGAGCTGCATTGAGTGGCAACAGACCTGGATTGTTTTAGGATTGGTTTGGAATACGGTTTCTACTTTGTTCTGTTTAATTTGTTTGGAGTTGTGGCATGGCAGCTAAGTTGGGGATGTGGTTTTTATTCAGAGAACATATTTTTGCATCGTTTACAATGTTCCAGGTGAGACATTCTTTTATTAATGTGGCGTAGGGTCCGGTGGGGGAGCGAGTGAATTATAGCCATCGGGTGTTTAACATCTGATTTTTTGCTATTCACCGCTCTGGCCGAAACCCACTGCCACTTAAATATATTTTGTTTTTGTAAACTCGAGTGTCCGGCTGCTTTTGTCTAATAAAACCCATCGCTGACGAGGCTGGCAGCCTATTGTTTTTGTATTTTGATTGTTGAATTTTTAATTTTAAGGGATTTTTGTTTTGTGAGGGGTGTGTGCTGGTTCTTGCTAAATCGATAAATTTGAAATTATATTTTTAATTTATGTGTTTTAATGCAGCGTTTCGGCGAAATTCACATGAATTTGAATTTGTATTGTTTATTGTTGATTGTTTTATATGTTGGATATATATATATATATATATATATATAGATATATATATATATAATCTTTCTTATATATCCAAAACTTATTTTTCACGCATAAATATTTCTCCCTTCATACGTACTACTGCTACAGATAAAAAAAGTTAAAAAGCTTGCCTGATCATTTAGAAATGTTGTACAGTAAAAACCTGGTTATCTGAAAAGCATGGGATCACAGCATTTTCGGTTAACCGGGGTTCCATAGGAATTTTCTTTTAACCGGGATTCCATACGAATTTTTGAATAACCGGAAGGCTTATGGTGAAAAGTTGTTTGATGAAAAGCTGTGATCGTAATTTAGAACATAGTTGTAATAAAAATGTTGTGGTACCGTATTCAAAGCACCCTGAAATTGAAGAACAAAAGAAAATCACAACATATTTTGTTAAAAAAATGAAGTGCGGTTTGTGCCTATCTGATAAGGTGCCCGAAATTACGCAATGGACCAAATAAGTAAGTTGATTTTGTTTATTTTATAAAGAATATGCTTTTTTTAACACTATTTCTATCAGTGCGCAAGAATACCTTTCAAAGTTTAGATTTTTACTTATTTTTCTGCTAATTTTTAAAGCTAATATGTATTAAAACATTTGCATTGAGAAAGTTATGTGGACAAAAAAACAGTGCAAGAGTGGATTAATGAGGTTTGGAAATTGAAATGTTATGAAGTTTTAAATAATGAAGATATTGTGTCACGTGTGGTTCAGAAGAAAAAGGGAATTTCGAAGAATGTTCGGAAAGTGATGAAGAAAACCTTGTAACTCATCGAAAAATAAGTCTCGGTGACACATTAGTATACACTGAGGGCAGGACCGTAGCTAAGGGGTGCTAGGGGCGACTCAGCCCACCCCCTAAAACATTTTGAACCTCCCATGGAAAAGATTAAAAGGTCACTAAATGAATTTATGTTCCGAAAATCCAAATGAAATTCTGTTCAAAAATCTAATTTAGTTTTGTGGCCCTTTCACAGTTTTGCAGAAACACTCAATTGTAACTGAAATAAATGTTTCAACACTATCTCCTCCTTTTCGAACATAGGAAGCTAACGTGATATTTAATATTCACTAGTTATACTCTCGAATTTTTCATGATCCTATTCTTTTCTTAGCATAAAATGAAGTTATTACAACAGTTTAATAAGAAAAATAGCACATACAGTGTGAATATGCACTAATTTATCTTTCTGCGTCAAAGGGGGAGAGAGAAAATGTGATCCCCCCACATTTTTGAGCCCCCCCCCCCCATTACTCACTTCTAGCTACGGCCCTGACTGAAGCACATTACTTAATTACTTGGAGTAAGAAGATGAAAGCACACCTTCTGAAAAAAATTTTGTTGATACATTTGATTTGTAAAATTAGTCGAAGAGTAAATGTTAAAAAATATAATTTAAAAAATTAGAACAACCATTTGAAAATGATATTTTTAAAGACTAAAATTTAAGATGTATGGATAACATAGATCACAAGTAACATTTCCGGATTCGCGCTTTGATCCATTTCAAGTAATTATTCTATTTTCTAATAGGATGCTTTTTTGAAGGCAAACCTTTTTTTTCGAATTATTATTATTTGGCCATCGTGTTTTTTCCATTTAAAATTTTAAAATACATGTGTCATGAATGTTATATTGTGTATGTGGTCTGCAGAAGATATCTAAGAAGTTTACTTCCTATCTATTTCCTTTTCAAAACAAACACAGGGGACTCTGTCAATCTGAACACTCTCTAATGTGAACACCCTGCTATTGTGTGCACATTCTGATGATCCCGGAGAAACTCCATAAACATAACAAAAGATGAACTCTCTGTGTACTGAGCAATCTCTAATCTGAACACCCCGCAATTATGAACGCTACTTTTGGTCCCCATTTCTACTCCAAATCTCTGTAAACTGAATATGTGTTTGCAATCGGATTCTCCCCATCATGAAAATTCAGAAAAACTGTTACAGAAAAATAAAAAAGGTTCAACGAATTCTTTTTAAAGATAAACCGAGAAAATCACTGCTAGATTTTAAGCATGTATTTGAAGTTGCAATTTATTTGTTTGAATAGTTTAGAAAAAAATATTCAGTCAAAAGTTTGGAGCACTTGTTATCACATTGTTGTCAGCTGCCTATTGTAAAGGAAGCCATTTTTTTTAATTTTGTTATTAGAAAATGTAAACATTTAGTTTTTGATTAGTTGGAGACAATTATGGTAAGTTAATATAATCCATTTCAGTTTATTTCAAATAATAGTTTTATATGAATTATTGTTAACCACAGTTTAAGCATAAATTTTAAAGATAATTTTAGAATTTGGTTGATTTCTGCGATTGATCAACTACTGGGGAAAATGTCAATTAAAGAAACTGCTTGCTTATTATTTTTGTTGCTATTTAATTTCAGCAAATTTCATTTTTCCCATTATGGGACATTCATTAGGGATGTAGCAATCATGTTGGTTTACTTTAAACTCAAAAGGAAAGAAATATACTAAAGACCTTGTGCACTGATCTTATGTCATCAACTACTGGCTCGGTCCTCTTACATAGCAGTAGTAATAGTAATGCATTTATAATCTCCCTCTATAATGAACATCCACATAATCTGAACATTTTTAATCGGTCCATCAGTGTTCAGAATAGAGAGATTCCACTGCATGTAGTAAAAAAAATAAGGTGTGAAAGATAATAAAATAACAGTATAAACCAGAAAGATTAAAATCACGTTGTAATATAAACAAAAGAGTCAAAATCTTTTAAAGAAATTCATATAACTATTCCGGTAAAAATGTATTTTAAACTTTTAAATGGTAAAATATCGAAAATTAATTTTTCAGCTATTTTTAAATTTTTTCGCACATTTCTATTTTTAGACTCGACACTACTTTCATTGGAAGAAAAAAGTTAAAAATAAACAAAATTTGTTAATGAGAAATCTAAATTTGCCCCCCCCCCTGAAAAGTCACATTCCCCTCTGTCCCCAGTGGGGTGTACTCCCCAATCACAGCTCTAGAACGAATAGGAATACATCCAAAAATAACTTTTGACTAAAGAAAGGGCTTCAAACATACAGTTTGAACGTACAAAAAATTTAATGTATGCTGTGACTTTTATATATTCTTTTGTATCGTAGGAATATTTGATACAAATAAAACATTTTTCACAATCCTGATATTTTCCTTATTCTCAATAGGCACTCAAATCTGCCATCTGATATTTTTTTTTCAAAAGATTTTACTTAAGAGCCCACAATAGTCACAGAAAAATTACTCAAAAAGACCCGGATGACCATGTAAAGTCTATGGGAGCGTTCTTTTCTAATATCTCGATCAAATTTTTATATTTTGACATGATTTTTTTTGCATAAAATAGTTCAGGACGATCCACAACCGGGCTAGTTTTTACTTTTTCGATTTTGGTTATATATTTTTTATATTATGATAGTTTCAGTTTCAGAACCGGTTTAAACCGGTTTTGAAAATTAAAGTAATTTTTTTAAAAAAATCTAAAACCAAAATCGAAAAAGTAAAAACTAGCCCGGTTGTAGATCGTCCTGAACTATTTTATGCAAAAAAAATCATGTCAAAATATAAAAATTTGATCGAGATATTAGAAAAGAACGCTTCTTTTCTAATATCTCGCTCAAATTTTAATATTTTTACATGATTTTTTTGCATAGGATAGCTTAGGACGATCCACAACCGGGCTAGTTTTTACTTTTTCGATTTTGCTCATATATTTTTTATATTATGATAGTTTCAATTTCAGAACCGGTTTAAACCGGTTTTGAAAGTTAAAATAATTTTTTTAAAAAAATCTGAAACCAAAATTGAAAAAGTAAAAACTAGCCCGGTTGTGGATCGCCCTCAGCTAGCCTATGCAAAAAAATCATGTAAAAATATTAAAATTTGAGCGAGATATTAGAAAAGAACGCTCCCATAGATTTTACATGATCATCCGGGTCTTTTTGTGTAATTTTTCTGTGACTATTGTGGGCTCTTAAGTGGTGCTTTTAAGAAATTTTAACTTAATAGTTCATTTGTTCGATTTTTCCGGATATTCTTTCCTATTGCTATTTCTTTTCTGAGCAAACTTAATTATTTTTTTCACGAAGCTAAAACAAAACCATCTTATTGTCCGCAACTACGGAATCTAATAATCAAGTAATCAGTTTCTTTAACCCTTTATTTACCGATGGTATTTATAAGTACCATAAAAATTACTTAATATAAAATTCTTTTAATACGTCAATTAGTTGTAATACTGTTTAGAATGAGTTACAGATACATTACTTTATTTTGTTCCAAAAGCATTATTGATTGATAAAAAAACAAAAATATTTTTAAAAGGATGATTTCTTTTGCCTTTGCATCTTTTCAGCTTTCTTGGCGGGGACGGGAATTTTTAAATTAGGAAATACTTCTATAGTTATAGTGTAAGAACATCATATTTGTACATTTTATAATTCTAAAAAATGCTAAGCAAACAATTTAAAATAAAAGATTTGAGTGGGGTTATAAATATTGCACAAAATCCCTATAAATTCAAATTTAAATAATCCTTCCAAAATCCTTCATAATTTTTTTAAATGATTATGTGAATCTTTTGATTTAGTTTAAACAATTTGCGTAAAATGCTTTAGAATGTAAAATTTTCATGAAGTCATAATGCGGTAGATAAAGGGTTAAATATATAAGCGGCTTTTCATTTTCTTCTTTATCTATGCTTATGTCCAAAAATTAATGCTCCTGTCCCCGTCTGGCGAAGACACTCGTGAAGCAATGCTATAGCTATCGGGGGGTTATTTTCTAACATTTCGTCTCCATTTTGACTTTTTATTTTATTTTATATTGCGTTGAATAAATGAGTCCATCTCTCTATTTTTGCTTTTACGATTTAATTTTTTTTAACTATTTGGGGAAATAGTTGTTGTTCTCGGTAGAGAATTGGGAAATCTGAAATATATCTGAGTCTTTTTATTGGTTGAATTCCGCAACTTATTTTATTTTATTCGTTTTCTGATTGGTCCATGCTTAATGTCCAGAAATGAAATACTTCTGTTTTTTTTTTTTTTAAATTATTATTCGTTTTCTGATTGGTCCGCGTTTAATGTCTTAAAAGGGAATACTTCTGTTGCCACGACGACAAAAGTATTAAAAACTACAAAAAAATTAATAACTCAATGACAAATTTAGATACAGGTTTCAAACAAGTTGCATTTAAAAGTAATTTTTTTATATGACGGTATAAAAATTGAAAATGTGCGATGTTTAGAAGTTTTAAAATTTCAGTACCGGAAATTGTTAAACTGAAATTTCTTTTAATATTTGTTTATTATTGGTCCAGGATTATTAACGAGTCTCTAGAAGTCCTGCATATTAATATGACTCTGTTATTACATTAATTACGTTTTGATCATCCTAAAAATGATATTATTATTGTTTTATTAAATATAGAAATCATTTATGAGTCAAAAATTATAGTCTTTGAAAATATTACTTTCCAAATAGTCATTGTAATTTGCTAAATTACAATTTTTTTTTTTTTTAAATATATTGCGTTGAATAAATGAGTCCATCTCTACAACGCTCTTTTTTTACTTTTACGATTTAATTTTTTTTTTTTTTTTTTTTTTTTTTTTTTTTTTTTTTTTTATAAAATTGCTTTCACCTTCGAAACAGATTCCGAAAATAGAAAGGTCATTCTAAAGCAATTTTTGTGTTGATTTTGGTTGCACAAAAATTGCTTTGGAACGACATTTCTATTTTCGGAATCTGTTTCGAAAGTGAAAGCAATTTTATAAAAAAAAAAAAAAATATCTGCAACCAATAGTGGAGAAGGAAAAGAAGAGCGATGTTGATATGGACCTCAGCTATCCAATGCAATAAATAATAATAACAATTAAAAAAAAAAAAACTTGTAATTTGACAAATTAGAACGACTATTTGGAAAATAATATTTTCAAAGACTTGTTTGCCTAACACTTTTAAGTTGGGTCTTATTACAGTATGGTCTTGCAGTTCCAAGGACTCCTGTATGAAAATTTCAGTTGCTCCAAAATAATGCATTTCATAACATAATCACATGCAGTGTTCTCGCTAACATTCGACCAATGTTAGTAATTTGGCTAGTTAAAAACAAAAAACATTCGCCAAATGAAAAAAGTATTAGCCAAATAGATTCGCCGTGTAGCACACACAAACACACACACACACACACACAAAAAAAAAAAAAAAAAAAAAAAAAAAAAAAAAAAAAAAGAAAAGAAAAAGAAAAAAAAAAAAGAAAAGAAAAGAAAATTCCTTAAGCCTTTAATTACCCCCTTTTTTTTCAATATGTTCTAAAATAACCTAAGTTTTTATAACTGCGACAACGATTGTTATTAATCTAATTACAACTATCCGCTACAAATATATTAAAAATATATATGCATGCATATGTATGAAAACGAAAAAGAAAAGAAAGTAAAAGCAAAAATTGAGCATTAGCAACTTGTCGAATGTTATCGCTTGTTTACTCGCCAAATTAAGAATTCAGTTGCGATTTGGCGCAATGGCGAGCGACAGCGAGAACCCTGATCACATGATAAAAACTTCACATTCAATTAACAATGCTCCATAAGGTGACAAAATTTAAAAGGTGTTTAGAAAATGTACATTCAGTTAATAGTGCTCAATAAGCCGTCTATATTTAAAAAATATTTAGAAAATTTACTTTAAATAACAATGTTTCGTAACATGACCATACGGACTAAAAAAAAATTAACTTTTTTTATCTATCAACTGATAAAATTCGCGCTTTTTTCCGCATGTAATGAATAGAATTCGCTGATTTTTGAAAATTTCAACTAAAGGCAAAACTCACGATTTTGTATTGCGACCGATCACAAAGTTATTTATTTTTCCCTCGGTTAAATCACGGAATTCACGTTTTTTTTTTTTTTTTTTTTTTTTTTCCCCGTTATAAATTAGCAAAATTTTCGTTGGAATCAAGAAATTTACAATTTTTATTAATAACAACAAATGAATGAATTTTGCGAAATTTTTCTACAACAAATTGACGAAATTAGTAACTATCAGAATTGGCGGAATTCAGATTTTTTTTTTTTTTTTTTTTTTTTTTTTTTTTTTTTTTCTGCTACCGATAGACTAATTCACAATTTATTTTCGTGATTTAACAAAAAATATTTCTACATGTTTGCTGATTTTATTCTTTCAGTTTTTAAAATGTATATTTATATGTTTATTTATATTATTTAATCAAGAAATGCATGTTTCAAAGGAGGCCTTTTCCAATTGTTAAATAATAGAACATCGAAATTGACATTTTTTTTTTTGGTACTTTGTTATCCCGTCGACCAATTTCGCCAAACTAATAGCCAAATTATACATGTTGACATAATTTTTATTTTAAATAGCGGAAAAACAAATAATTAGTAGAATATTAATACAAATACAAATAAAAAGTCGAAATAAAAATCACTTAATGACATTAAACTCGTGAATCGTATTGAATGTCATTGAATGTGAGATTTACGATCATCCATTATTGGCATTTAATCTTATAGTTTGGCGATAATTTTTTGGTCGACGGGATAACCTAGTAGTACTTTTTTTATGTTTACTTATACCATTAGTATTGTTAGTGGGAAAAAGTTTAACTGTGTGTAAGAAAAGGACAATGAAACATTTATTAAAAATAGTAAACAATGAAAATTTTAACAATGATTTTTTTCAGTGCAACAATAAGCGCATTTTTTCATTGTTACTAAAATTATTCTTTTTTGCGAATTTACCTAAAATCTATTAAAGTGTTATTTGATACAGTGCTTTTTTATGCTTTAAGTTTACAAAGTGAATTATTTCAACACTCTTGTATCTCTTACTAATATTTTCAAATCAAATCATGAAGTGGCATAAAAAACTTAAATATAGAATTACGTCTATCTTGTAAGTATTAAGTGAATATTTGAATTTAAAAAATATTATTTAAATTGAGAATGTTGTGTATTTATTTCGATATAAGATGTAACAATGATCATAATATTTCCACAATTGCATGAATAAATTTTTCAGTGATATTTCGCTGTTGTTGTTAAATCTATGTTCTATTTTTAATTAAGAATGCGTTATAAGAAAAATTATCTGGAAAATGAGAATGAATTTTTCAATTCTCAATTTTATATAACTTTTCTTCGAAACATAAATTTAAATTCAATCTTTCGCATTTCAAAAAGTGATAATGACTCACACACAAATAAAATAAATAAATAAGTAAAATAAAATGTGCTAGTATTACTTACATGTTATTGTAAAGTTTCCTAAAGTACAATACATTTTTAAAAGAGATTCAATTTCACAAAATCAATAATTATATGAGAATAATTCAGAGATCATTTAACACTTAATTGCTATGAGAAAAATTGTCGCATAACTATTGTGAGCGGTTGATAACGGTTGATTAGCGGTTGATAACGGTTGATTAGCGGTTGATTAATGAAGAGTGATATCTGTCAGACCGCTTAATCTAAAGATGAATAAAATGTTAAATTAGCTCTCAGAATAACATTTATGTATTAAACTTTACATACAGGACAATTATAAATAAAATTAAGCTATTCAAAAGTCTCAAGAGATAGTAATAGGGTTCCAAACGAAACAAAATTTGATCAGTATCTGTAGTTAAACTAAAAATTAAAATTAAACTGTAAAACTTGAAAAACTCAGCGGTCTGTGAGACCGCTAGCAGCAGTTATGGGTTAAGAAAAAAAATCGTTTTGAACTAACGAAACAATTGATTTTACCTTAGAATCATAAAATAAATAAGTGTTAAGGAAATTTCTGGTAAAAATAAACTCTAACTGTTCCAAGATTCAACATAACGCATGTTTATCGTTAAAGTCATTTTATTCAAAACCACTTTTTTAAGTGTGTTCGTAATTATATAAATAAGTAGCACTTCTTTTCGTCTCTTTTTCGTCCGTCGGTCCGCATATAACAGAGCAAAAACTACTTAACCAAAGTTTTGAAATTTTATTTACATAATCGTTGCCGAATTTCGACATTTCAAATTTTATGAAAATCTAATCAAACTTAAAAGGAAATTAATAAAAGTTCTCTTCATTCTATTAAATCCTATGGGTAATTAATTCAGTGATATCCCATGATATGTACTGATTGAAGGTTGCCATGGTGCTGACTGCCTGCTTAAGATGAAGTTTTTATTTCTTTATTACTGAATTTAACCTGTGGAATCGTAATAAATTTTGTATTCAAACATTTTAACATAATATTGCAACAGCTATTACATCAAGATCTGAATATTTATAACGCTAGTTATAGTACGAACGCACCTCATTTGCCCTGCCTGACATACGATTTTCGACGTGTTGCAGTTTGCGTAATGGAATTTTGTGAGAATGCCTTGCTATATCTTTTATGAAATCTTAACATCTAGTATGGTACCTGTACTAAATAAAGCCACATTAACGTTTAAGATCACAATAAATTATTGTGTCATATTATTAATAAAAATTAAAATGCTAATGAATGTAATTTTTTATACATATTAGGGCGCATCAAATAAAAACGAAACAAATATTATAATTTGGTTTATTTTTGTGTGAGTTTTCTGAAATTCTGTGTAAAGATAGAACAGAAAAGGTACTACTTGGTTATCAGTTCGACCAGAAAACTATCGCCAAACTGTAAATGTCAATAATGGATGATCGTGAATATTTCATTCAATGACATTAGATGAGATAAACGTGTTTAAAACGTCATTAAGTGACTTTCATTTTCACTTTTTATTTGTATTTTTATTAATATTCTACAAATTTTTTGCTTTTTCGTTATTTAAAATAAAAATTATGTCAATATGTATAATTTGCCTATTAGTTTGAACATATGTATAATTTGGCAAAATTGGTCGATGGGATAACCAAGTAGTACCGCAGATAATAAGGAAGTCAACCCCTGCTGTGAAATTGTACTTGCCCTAAGTAGTCAAGCAACAGCATGTGATATAAGGAAAGGGCATGTTTATAAACAAACGCTTCCTTCAATCAACCTGCCAGTTACATTTTTGCTTTAGCGATCATTACAGGAATCATCATGGCGCCGTTGACCAATCGTACAACAGAGCTTTTAATCGCAGGCAAATTGGACCAATCAGATCGCGTTGATTTCTTGCGTATATTAGGAGCTTAAAGACAGGCAGGAAATTACTGTGGATCCACAGTAATTTTGTCCACAGTGACGTCAGCTGTCCTTTCCTTATACGGTGGTAGCCTGCTAAAGATATTGTCCGAAGGTAGTCGATTGTTGTTGTTATTCATCATTGCGAAATGTTTGTGAGTAAAAAAGAGCAACGCATTGTTATTCGTTATTTAGTAGCAGAAGAAATGGATTTCACGAAATGCATCGGGTACTGCAGGCAGAGTACAGAGAACATACACTGTCATTGATTCCTGCAGTATGGACACCAGCATTATTTGCCATGAATCTGATGAAATTTCGGTAGACAGTGTTAATATAACCATCGTATAGCTCAGATCTTTCGCCGTATGGCTTTCTTATCTTTCGTCTGCTGAAAAAGTAATTGCAGGTGTGCTATTTTAACTCGGACATCGAAGTCATAGACAATGTTAAAAACTGGTTCCGATTTCAGTCAAAGCACTTATATGAATAAGATTTTTACCACTTACAAGAAAGGTCTCCATACTTGGCATACTCAGATTTTTTTGAAAAAAATACTAATTAAACTAGTCATGTACGTAATAAAGGATCGGTGAAAATTAGCGGCGGAATTGCAGAAGAAAACGTGTGAAAAAAATAAAATACTTTCGAATATTTGGCGTGAAAAGACGAAAGTGTCACACGATTTGGCGAGTAGCACTTTTCCCCGCCAAAAGCAAACGATTTTAATGCAACTGAAAACTTTTGGATTTTTAGAATCCGTGTAAATGATATTTAATAAATTTAAACATAAACAATGAGAAAATTTAATATATTATATGCATACATACATATTAAATTGCATATATATATATATATATATTATTTGTTACTGTAGTTATTTAATTTATCTGTGGAAAAAATATTTTCATATATAAAAAATGCTTATTCAGTAAAAAAATTTTCATACATTTAAGCGTTATTCGAAAATAAAAGCCAGGTGTTTCCATAACAACAAAATCGATTTGATAATGCTCAACTGAACTTTGAATTTGAAATAATTTTAATTAACTTAAATTTGAATTTCGTTTTAAATCTCAAATTTTGATGGTTAAATTTGAATATAAATACATATAAATATCAATATAACGAAATTATACTTAAAAAAAACTAAAGCTGACAAAACCAACGATATTTAATTTATCTAAACACGTTGGACATGAAACTTTTTTCTTTTAAAATGCATTTGACAGAAACAAACATATTTTGATATTATTTTTCATCGCTAACCGATGATAAATCGCCAAATAACGAAATTTTCATTATTTATTTTACTGACAGTGTACGGAGGTTCCGCCGAAAATTTTTTTATAAACGTATAAATCCCCATGAGAAGAACATCCTGTAATTTTTTTCGGATTTTTCGGTGTATGCCCGTATGGAGACCTTCCTTGTTAGTAAAGAAGTTGGATAAATACTTGTGTGACTTTGGAGATTACTTGAGAATTGAAATAAACTTTGTCATTTCAATTTTTTGTTTCCTGTTCCACTTGATACACCCGTAATTTTATAAAATTAAATCATGCATACTTTTGCGCTGTTTAATTGTGGCTAAAAGAGCTCAAAACAAAATCATTTACGTGGCTTTATTAAGAATTTTTGCTTTAAATAAGACTACAATTTTCTAAATATGTGATTTAACTTTTTTTAACAGATTTGTTGTATACATCAAAATAGATTTAATAAGGAGTTCTCATTGCAACGCAATGTTCTGTGCCTGCACTATTTACCATTTCGAGCAGCCATCAAAGCTGATTATTGCTTTTACTCTTCGCTCTATCGGATTTTCTTTATCTTTAGCCTCACTTTAATAGATTCCATATTTTCCCGCATCTATTAATTCAGAAAATGTTTGATTAGCGTTAGTGATGGTAACATGCGATAAAAATTAAACATCCTTTAACAAGACCAGGGTTTTACTGCCTAGATTTGTTAAGGGATTTCTGTTTGTCACATATTTTATTTTCAAAAGCAAACAGAAATTAAAATACTGAAAATGTGTTTGCCCGAGAAATTTATTTCTTTTTTTGAAAAAAACCGTTTTACCTAGTTTTAAAAGAACGCAAATATTATTTCCTATTACTTAAAAATGTATTAATGATTGTGATTGGAATGTATTTTTTAATCTTTCACTTTTCAGATCCTGTGAAATACCCCTAGTTTGGATTACTTTACTTCACTTTTTTTTGTTAGGAAAACTTTTATTTTACAATTTCATTTTGCATTTAGTCCAAATTTTAACCTTGACTGTAAGTTTCAGGCATAATTAGGCCTCAACGCTTTCAATTTAAATGAAAAGCCCCTCCTTCGTAACGTACAGTTTTGCCTGATCATTTTCCTATTTTTCTTGCATTTCATGTTATTTTCATTTTTTTTCTTTACTTTTAAAATTAGATGTTTAGTAATGTAAACAATGCTATGATTAATCAATAGAAAATGTTGCAAGTGATTTTGTTCTGTAAGCAAAGTGTAAAAATTATGAATATTATAAGTCCCTTAACCCCTTGGGGACGAGCGACACGTATACGTGCCGCAAAAATGCTTAAGAATCTTTGTTTATCCCTACCAGTAAAATTATACTGTAAAATTTTCCTTATTTAATCGGAGCATTTTCTCGATTTAACAGGGCACAAATTCTCTTTTTAAAAACCGGTGACTAAACACGGTTGAAACTGAATCGAACAATTGCCTTTCTTTTCTAGATGTTATTCGCAATGAAGATAATTTTCAGACTACTGTCTTTCGCAAACCTTTTGCAGTCAGTCTTCCACCTCACAGATATTCTTCTCGCCCTCCTAACCAGAAAGTTGCGGCTTTTAAAACTTTTGTTTTCCGGGCTTCCAATATTTGTTCTACTCCTCAGTTACTCAGTGATGTACTTAATTATCTAAAAGCTATTGCTGTTGATCGAGGTTATTCCCCTAATATTATAGATTCAATTCATAAAAAATTGACAAAATCCACCCAATCTGAAAGAAAAAACTTTAATTCGAACTCCAATGCTTTGGTTGTTTTGCCTTTTTTTCCCCAAAATCAGTCAGCAAGTTGCTAAAATTTTAAAAAGGTTCGATTTCAATGTTATTTTTTCTCCTGTTAATAAAATTGTTTTTTCAAATCTTAAGCACCCCATTGATCGCTTAGATAACTGGGGTATTTGACAAATTTCTTGCCAATGTGGTCTTTCTTATATTGGTTAGACTAAACGTGCTCTCAGATTTCGTTTAATGGAACATAAAAGGTATGTTAAAAATCAAGAGCTTAAACGTTCCTCTATTGCTCAACATTGTTGGTCTTCACAACATAAGTTTATCTTTTCTTCAGCCACCATCATCCATAAATGTCCTTCCATTCTTGATCTTGATTTTTGGGAAGCTTATCACATCATAAAAAATTCTCACTCCTTAGTCAATGACTTATCTAGTACTCCTTATTTTCCAAGTATTTGGAAATCTGTAGTTTAATACTTTTTTTTCCCACTTGCTTTTTAGTTTTTGTTTTGCTTATTCTCCGATAGATGTCGCTACTTGTCCTCCCAGTTGTTTTAGCTGCTTTCTTCTCATTGGTTGCTTTTCTTTAGGCGGGATTGTTCCCATAGCGGGTATATAAGCCTGCGTCTCTCTGTCTCTTTGCTCAGTTTTGCTATTTTTTAGCTCGCTGAGTTTTGCACTGATGAAGAATCTCGATAGTAGATTCGAAATAGCTATTTGCTACTACCTTTTCATACTTTATTTGTACATTTATAATCGTTGGTTTTCTATCTTTAATCAAAAAGTTAGTTTCCAAAAAAGAGCCTTGTACCAGGAAACGTGGTACACCGAAAGAGAAATTCCTTATACATTGGATATTTTTACTGTAGTCTTGCAATTCCAAGGACTCCTGTACGAAAATTTCCAAAATAACACATTTTATAACATGATCAAAGGATAAAAGCTTCACATTCAATTAATATTGTTCCATTAAATGATAACATGTCAAATGTATTTGGAAAATTTACATTCAATTAAAAGTGCTCAATAAGCTGTCTACATTAAAATAATATTTAGAAAAATTACATTTAAGTAATATTGCTCCGTAAAATGACCATACGGATTTTTTTAATGTCTTTTTTTTTTCAACTGCAGATTTACAAAATTTGCATTTTTTTACGCATATGATTAGTAAAGTTCGCACACTTTTTTAAAACTTCAATCACTGATAAATATCGCAATTGTATTCTGCGACCGATTGCGAAGTTTTTTATTTTCCCTCCGGTTAATGATGAATTTTACAGGTTTTTTTCGCAATAAATTGTCAAAACTCTTATGTGATTCAAGAAATTTTAAATTTTTATTAATGACTGATTAACGAATTTTGTGAAGTTGATCCGTGACAGACTGACGGAATAAGCGATTTTTTTCGTAATGTAATTTGCGGGATTCTGAATTTTTTTAGATTAAATTCACGATTTTTTCTCGCAATTCAACATAAATTATTTCTTTATTTTTCGCATTAAGTTGTCAAAACTCGCATGTGATTAAAGGAATTTTCATTTTTTTGCTGACTGATTAACGAAATTTGTAAAGTTGGCAGACTGACGAAATTTGCGATTTTTTTTTAATGCAACTGGTGGGATTCTGAAAATTTTTTTTGACTAAATTAACGATTTTTTCTCGCAATTCAACAAAAATTATTTCTTTATTTTTTAATGTTTTTATTCTTTCAATTTAAAAGGTGTATTTTTATATGTTTGTATTATTTAATCGTAAAAACTATTTTTAAAGGGAACTTTTTCTTATTGTTAATTGATAGAACACCGAGTATAACAATCTTTTTTCATTACCTAGTAAGATGGGTTTTTCAATATAACAATAAAAGAATTTTTCAAAACTGATAGTATGGCAACAAAGTTCGATTCTTGTACTATTGAAAAAAAAAAGTTTACTGTTACATTGTTAGCGAAAAAAGAGTTAGCTACGTGTAAGAAAGAAACAATGAAAAAATTTGTGAAAATAATAAACAATGAAATTTTTAACAATGTATTTTTAAGTGCAATAATAAGAGATTTTTTATTGTCCATAAAATTACTCTTCCTCGAGAATTTATCTAAACTCTATTACAGCGTTATTTGATATAGTGTTTTTTTGGTGCTTTGAGTTTACAAAGTGATTTATTTTTATATTCTTTTGTCTCTGTTATTAATATTTTCAAATCAAATCATGAAGTGGCATAAAAGACTTAAACATAGAATCACGTGTATCTTGTAAGTATTAAAGGCGCATTTGAATTTATACAGTATTATTTAAATTTACTATATTGTGTATTCATTTATAATATCACTTTTTTTATATAAGATGTAGGAATTCTCATAATATTTCTATACTTATTTGCAGAAATGTTTCAGCGCGATATTTTTTGTTGGTGTTAACTTTTGATATCTTTTTTAATTAAAGATGCATTATAAGAGAAATTATCTGGAAAATGAGAATGAATTATTTCTCCGAAAAAAAAAAAAAAAAAAAAAAAAAAAAAACACTTAAATTCATTTTTTAACAGTTTAAAAGCATGAAAATCACAAACACACATACAGAAAATAAAATAAAATAATTAAATTGTGGCCACACTGTTAAAAATAAAAGTGACAAACCTGTTACATTTGGCGACCAGGGGTGAAAAACTGTTACCATTTGAACCGGCGGGCTTGGAAATGTGTTTGGGGTGCCGTTTCATCTTTTACTGGATGATTCAAGCTAATTAGGGTTCCGCACAATGCATACCGTTAGAAGATTTTCAACCCTTAGTCATTTGCGCATGTTCTGTGACGTGTATTCTTGCCCTTCAACTCGCCGTCACTGGTGGATCAAAACAGCAATTTCTCCCTACGATGACTATCACCGATATGCGCTATCCCAATTTCTTTTAGAACTTCGGATGGCTAACTTTTAGCGAGCTTTTTTATATAAAGCAACCTTTGAATTTCAGGACATTTGAACATTTCAGAGAAACTTTGAAGGTGAACTCGATGGCCGAATGGTTAGAGCGATGAGCTTGCAACCAGACGTTGTGGGTTCGAATTCTTCGAGGACTAAAAGTCTGTTTATATATTTTTAATGTTTTTATTATTGGGCACTCTGGATTAAGAGTCATAACTTTTCACCCTAATTAAAGGTGCTATTCTGGCTCCTTTAGGGGTGTCACCAGTGAGACAAGCCTTTCACGCCTAAAAGGTGCAATGTGTCACCATTAGTTTTAACAGTGTAGTATTAATTATATGTTATTTTAAAGTTTCCTAAAGTGTACATTATTTTAAAAAAATAGATTTAATTTCATAGAATTGCCTGTAGCGTGTGGATAACTAACAGAACATTTAAAGAAAAAAAAATCTGCCTTATCCTTTCACGTCTGAATTATTTTTTCTTTTCTTTTTCTTTTTCTTTTTTTTTTTTTCATTTTTAAGAAAAAATACTTTTACATTAATAACATTAACACTAGCTATCCATTCATATAGATTAATTAGAGTTTAACGAATATTTCATTGCCTGAAAGATAACGAATGTTGTTGTTTTGAGTACTATTTAATTCGAATAATTAATACGAATAATTAATTAAATTAATTATTCGTATGAAAATAGGCTGAGGAAGAGTTTTTGGAGCTGTTTAGAAAATATTGTACTACAATAAGATTTAACTGATATTACAGCTTTCTAATACTTTTTGTGCTTTATTACGCACGATTCTTTCAGGAAAGTAACTTTCATTTTAAAGTTAAAGAGTAAAATATATGTTTAAAATAAAATAATCTCAACAGCGCAAAGAGAATTAAGAAAATAATAATTATTATTATTATTACGAAAATGGCTAATCATAAATAAGTCATATTGCAAATGCACAGACATATACTAACATTACTACATGCAAATAGTATATCTTAAGTACATCTAATAGTATATTTAAGTATATCTTAAAATAAGACAATATTTCAATAAAAGACATGTACTATTAATAGCACACCAGACCCGAAAGACTTAAATTGACGAAATAATCCCCCCCCCTCCACCTCCCTCCTTAGAATAATATTGACAAGTGGGTACACACAGAAGGTTTCGTTTAATATTTCTTTCAAATCAAATTATCCTTTAATTAATAAATCCAAATTCTTAATTTATAATTATTAAACTCTTACATAGATGGTGGCACCATCAAATTTAATTTTAAAATATTTATAAAAGAAAGTCATTTATTTTAATCAAATTAAAAATATTCAAAAATAAAATTATATAAATAAAATCGAAAATTCCAAATTTTTTTGAAAATCCGAAATTAAGAGAAATTTGCGGAGATATAAATAAAATTTCAAATTTCTAAAAATAATAAAAAAAAATATTTAAAAAGTATTTAAAATGCTAAATTGTTAATAAATCGGAAAAGTTTTTAAAATAGAAAGAAAATTGAATTCCAAAATATGTTATAAATGTCAGTAATAAAAGAAAAATAATATAAACTCTTAAATTAGTAAAAAAATACGAAATTTCTTAAAGTGAAATCCATCTTAACATCAAAATTTCAATTTCTAGCACTGGGGCTCGAATTAAGAATAACGAGATGCATGATCTGCTTACAAGCGAAATGCTTTATCTCCAAGCTATGATGTTTACATGAAATCGTTGAAATGAAGGTTCTCTTTCCAAAATTTAAATCTCAAAACATGAACGGATGTCATTGAAAAAAAATAATTTATTTAAAATAATGTTTATTATTTAATATAAGACTTTTTAAAATTTTTATGATTTGTCGTGTGACATGAGGTATTTAGCTGTAGGTACATAAAATTTGAAGTCTTTGACTGATGCAGTTAGGTGTTCTGACTCTGACAAACGGACAAACAGAAGATATAGAACAATAGGGTTTGTCTGAATAACAAAATCCTAAAAGCAGTGAATTTTGAAAAAAAAAATTGACTGGATATTTAATTAAAATTTTAAAAATGTTAAAAAATGCATTTTTTAAAAATCCTACCTCTTTTTTAAGTATTGATATCTTTGCATAATATTTTTTAAAGACTTTCAAATGTCTATCATACAAGACTACGAATGGAATTTTAGATACATTTAATATTCATTTAATGAAACATTTTTACTGATATACTATATAATAAAAAAATAAATAAAATCTAACACACCTTCATATACTTTTATTCTTTTTTTTTTAAATATCAAAAAACCCGAAGGCTAATTCCATACGTATAACTGTCATATGTATAATAAAGAATATATCATAAATAAAGTTAAAATCTCTATCTCAAATATAAAAATGTTGGAAATTGCACGTCAAGTGTAGCAAATGAAGTGCGTTCGTACTATAAGGAAGTTTTTAAAATATTCAGATCTTTATGTAATAGTATCTAGTCACACGGCCGATAAGTGTTTCAAAAGCACGACACACCAGCCGTGGGTTATATTACACGAATCATTTCGGGCCTTTTTTGACCCCCCCCCCACCTCCTCCAATAACTTAAATTATATTTGACCGACACAATTGAAATTTTACGTGTCATGTAAGACCATCTTCTAATTTCCAAATCTTATAAATTAAAAAAAATAATCTCTTACCGTTTACGAGAATTTGACGTCAAAAAACCACTATTTTTATCACTGATTGACTGACTCACTCATCAAAATGTTTGACTACTTTTAGGTGACTTAGGCAGTTGAAATTTGGTGTGGAGGTAGGTTATTGGATATATAAATAGGGAAAAACAGAAATTCCCACATTAAACATTAGTGGTTGGTTAGAAGATAAATCATTGGATTACAACGGAAATTTATGGGAATTTCGCGGAACACCAGAAATAGTGCCAAGTTGGCGTAACTTTTGGCAAGTATCGGTGCTAATCTCTGAAACTACCGAACCGATCTCGAAAGTAATGATACCAAAATGGAGGTATTCGATGGTGACAGTCCTTGCTCCAACAAAATTATTCCGAACATTATACTGCCCTGTTTGGCAAGGTTACTAATAAATAGGAAACGTGGAATAAAAAAAAAGATCCAGGCAGTGCATGGGCAGTGCGATATAACGTTTCAAACGTGCAAGAAAATATAGAAAATGACAGCAAAAAAAAACCAGTGCGTAAACGCGGGAAAAAGCTGTAAAATTAATTAATATTAAAAGTAGGTAATTTAATATTAAGCCTATTTATTTCAAAGAGGAAACAAATACATATTTCTTTGACAAAAAATAATGATATCCCAGCAAAAATATAAATGTGAAAGAATGCCAAGTTCGATAACGGTTTTGCTAATAAAAGAAGTGAGATCTAACAGCAAACCAAGTTCTTTCGAAGATCTTTAAGTTTAGCTCCTGTCATGCACAATGTTCTTCAATTGCTTAAAATGATTTGTTATGTTACTTGCTATTCAATAGAGCGACATGGTAAGTTTTCAACCACCAACTCTAATCTTTGAGTCTGATTATAATTTAGTTTAGTATGTCAATCGCAAAGATGTATTCAACCAAGTATTTGAATAAGTATATCGAAGTTGAGGTATTGATTAGCTAAGGAATTAATTAACTTTAAATTCTGATCAACTAAATAGCGAAATTTGAATAAGAGAAAACTTACCAAGTCGCTCTGTTGAATAGCAAGTAACATAACAAATCATTTTAAGCAATTGAAGAACATTATGCATGACAGGAGCTATCATTTAAGGACCTTCGACAGAACTTGGTTTGCAGTTAGATCTCATTTCTTTTTTTAGCGAAACCGTTAACGAACTTGACATTCTTTCACATTTATGTTTTTGATGGGATACATTACTTCGGACACAATAGAGTATCCCGAACCTTTTATTTATCCCTGTAAATATTATCTGCTTTTTAATAAACAGAAAGTTACTTGTAGTAAACCTCAGCAACGTATATCAATTTCATAAAATGTGAAATATTTTAATATTATTCAAATGCGCCCACCAAAATGTTTCCCCTTATACCATTATGTAAGGGAATAATTTTGTATGGTCCTGTAAATTAATAAAAAATATTCTTTGCGCCACATAATGTATATTTTAATACATACTTCATAGATGCATATTAATTTTATTATGTTCGAAAGAGTGTAACACCATTAAAAGATACTAGAAACTATTTTTTTTACCATTAGCCGTAATGTAACGGAATACTTTTGATTGTCCCTGTAATTAAACTATGCATCCGATTTTCACAAAATTCGAAAATACTCGACAAAATTATGTAACAATTATATACTTTAAATTTCAAATGATTGGGTTGGGTAGTTTTTCTCTGTTATAAGCGGACGAACGGACTGAACGAATCTATGTGTTACGTAATAGACATGATTACGAACGCACCTAAAAAAGCCCTTAGCATTTTTAAAACAGGAAAGTGACGAAAATAGGAACATGCAGAAAAAGCTGTTTAAAGTTTTAAGTTGTATGGATAATTGTACTGGATGTATATTAACAAAATTTATGATACCTCGTGTTATAATTGCCGTATGGATAAAAATGAGATGTTAAAATCTTCACAAATAAACAAGATTTCATTTAATATTGAAACAGAAATTGGCATTTTGATCAATTTTGGGGTAAACTGTCCCATTAATTGTGGCTAGGAAAGTTGAAAGCTAGACACTTCAAAAGAGGCTTTATCAGAAATATGCCTTTTAAATAAGACCATAATTTTCTAAATACGTGATTTAACTTTAACTAACAGATATTTTTTAGGTATTGCACCAAAATATATCAAATAAGTGCTTCTTCTTGTATTACAGATTTCTTTGGCTGCTCTTTTCATTCGAATGCCTTTTCAATGTCTTTGTCTTTGCGATGTCTTTGACTGCAGGATCTATAAACATAAAATTTGGCGTGTTAATTACTTATAAGATATAAATAATGATTAAGAACATTTTTTAACTAATATGGAATTCAAAAAGGATGGAAATGCGCGAAAAGCGTTCTAAAAGTTTTCTAAATAGAGATTTTAAAACAATTTCGGGAAGTTAACGAACCGATTTAAAAAATAATGATATCAAAATGATGGTGACAGTCCTTGCTCCAACAAAATTATTGTGAACATTATACCGCCCTGATTTGACAAGGTTATTAATAAACAGGAAACGTGTGATAAAAAAAAGATTCAGACAGTGAATGTCAATGCAATATAATGTTTCAAACGCGCAAGGAAATATAGAAAATGACAACGAAAAACCCACTGCGTAAACGCAGGAAAAAGCTGCAAAATTTATTAATATTAAATAAAGATAATTTAATATTAAGCCTATTTCAAAAAGGAAACAAATACCTACTTATTTGACGAAAAATCATGATATTCCATCGAAAATATAAATGTGAAAGCTTGCCAAGTTCGTTAACGGTTTCGTTAATAAAAGAAGTCAGATCTAACAGCAAAACAAGTTGTTACTTGCTATTCAATAGAGCGACTTGGCAAGTTTTCTCTTATTCAAATTTCTCTATTTAGTTGGTTGATTAGAATTTAAAGTTAATTACTTCTTTAGCTTATTGAATTTAGTCTAGTATGTCATTGGCAATGATCTACCCAATCAAGTATTCGAATAAGTATATCGAAGTTAAGGTATTGATAAACTAAAGAAGTTATTAGCTTTAAATTCTAATCTACCAACTAAATAGAGAAATTTGAAGAAGAGAAAACTTGCCGAGTCGCTCTATTGAATAGCAAGTAACATAACACATCATTTTAAGCAATTGAAGAACATTATGCATGACAAGAGATATCGTTTAAGAACCTTCGAAAGAACTTAGTTTGGTATATTTGTAATGTTTGAATGTATATTTTAATACATACTTCATAGATGCATATCAATTTTATTATGATCGAAAGAGTGTAACACCATTAAAATGTACTTGAAACTATTTTTATCCATTGGCCGTAATGTGACGGAATACTTTTCATTGTCCCTGTAATTAAACTATGCATCCGATTTTTACAAAATTCGAAAAGACTCGACAAAAATAGGGAATAGTTATATACTTTAAATTTCGAATGATTGGGTAGTTTTTGTGCTGTTATAAGCGGACGAACGGTCTGAACGACTCTATGTGTTACAAACTGACATGATTACGAACACACCTAAAAAAGGCCTTAGCATTTTTAAAACAGGAAAGTGGCGAAAATAGGAACATGCAGAAAAAGCTGTTTAAGTTTTAAGTTGTATGGATAATTGTACTGGATGTATTAACAAAATTTATGATAAGTTGTGTAATAATTACTGTATGAATAAAATCGAGATGTTAACATATTCACAAATAACAAGTTTCATTTAATACTACAAACTGGAAATCGACATTTTGAATAATTTTGGGGTAAATTATCTCCTGAATTGTGTTTAGGAAAGTTCAAAGCTATACACTTTAAAAGTAACGTTATTAGAAATATGTCTTTTAAATGAGACCATAATTTTCTAAATACGTGATTTAACTTTAACTAACAGATATTTTTTAGGTATTGCACCAAAATATATCAAATAAGTGCTTCTTCTTGTATTACAGATTTCTTTGGCTGCTCTATTCATTCGAATGCCTTTTCGAATAGACAAAACTGAAGATTCCATTTACGCTTCACCTTAGTGATTTTTCTTTATCCCCGCTTTGATAGATTTCATAGTTTCCTATCAATAATGACACAGAAAATGTTTAATTAACTTTGATAATGAGAATATGCGATGGAAATTGAACACTCCTTAAGGCTCCTCTCACCATTAGGCGAAGCGCTCACGAGCGAATGCTATGCCTATGGGAAGATTATTTTCTAATATCTAGTTCGCATTTCAACATTTTTATTTTTTTTCTTTTTTTACATTGGATAGCTGAGGAGCATCTCTACATGGTCCTTTTTTACCTTTTCTATTTTGGCTGTAAATATTTTTTATAAGGGCACTTTCATATTCGAAACCGGTTTTGAAAGTGAAAGTAACTTTATAAAAATATTTGCAGCCAAAATTGAAAAAGTAAAAAAGAAGGGATGTAGAGATGCTCCTCAGATATCCAATATAAAATAAATAAATAAAAATGTTGAAATGCAAACAGATATTAAAAAAACCTCCCCATAAGAATAATATTAGCTCGCGAGCGCTTCATCTGGCGGGATAGGAACCTTAATAAGAGCAGGTCTTCTACAGCCTATATTTATGAAGGGTTTTCTGCTTTTTACATACTTTATTTTTAAACACAAGCAGAATTTTAAAATAATGAATATTTCAGTATTCATTCTATTCAACTCCTTAAAACAATTTTATAAACATCATTTAAAAGTATACTTCACTCATTTGGTAGCAATAACTTTCTTCTACAGTAATATGATGCAGAGCTAGTAGGGAATTGTTATTATTATTATTACTGTTGTTGTTGTTATTATTATTATTATTATTATTATTATTATTATTATTATTATTATTATAAATATTATTATTATTGTTATTTTCTTGATAGCACATGCACCTGAAACTCACGGAGAGTTGTTATCTTGCTGAGTTTTTTGCATAGAATATGCGACAGTAAGATTTTCCCTTCCCCTCCCCTTGCAAAGAGATAAACATTTTTAAGGACTTCTTTTTTTTTTTTTTTTTTTTTTTTTTTTTTTTTTTTTTTTTTGGATGTTGGAGATTTCCTTTCCTATAAATCTTCCAAATAGTATTAAAAAATGTAGCATTATAAATAGTACGTATTGCAATTCGGTTTTCGCACACAGTGGAAATTTCTACCAATAATGATATTGTAATGTATACAGCTTATGTGATGAAAATAAATTTTCGATAGAAAGACATGTTTCTAGACATTGAATGTGATATTTTTTTTTTTTTGAGGAATCTCTCCATTCTAATAAACATAAATGTAAAAAAAAAAAAAAAAAAAAAAAAAAAAAAAACACTTTCATTTAAATTCACAAAAATTTAGAAAAAAATTAATGCACTAAAAAGTAGAATCGGAAATTTAATCAAATTAGCCGGCTATTGCCAAGTCGATTTAATATATGGCAGCCTTTTCTGCCTCCAATTTGACAAAATGCCACCAAATATGGCACTAATTTGCCAAATTGTTCAAAATTTGGCACTTTTGTAGTAACTTAACTATTAGTTCACTTCTACAATTACTATCATTGTTGACACTGATATTGGTTTCTCTAATAAGAAATCAACCATTGTTCTCTCGCCATTGCCCGCCTTAGGGATCGAATTTCAAAAAATCAATGTCCAATTCATGTATTGTCTTCGGGAATACGCATATATTCAAAATTTCATAGCTCTGTGTCATCAAGAAAGAGGGTGAATAAAGTATCTCAAGATTTGACTCCATACACAAACATAATTGCAACAGTGTTCGCAGCATTCTTAAATATTTATACATTTTCTACCGCTATTGCAAAAAAAAAATTCGGTACTGCTCTGTTATCCCGTCGACCAATTTCGCCAAATTATACAAATCGCCAAACTAATAGCCAAAATTATACATATCGACATAATTTTTATTTTAAATAACGAAAAGATAAACAATTAGTAGAATATTAATAAAAATACAAATAAAAAGTCGAAATAAAAATCACTTAATGACATTTTAAACAGATGAATCGTATTTAATGTCATTGAATGTGACATTCACGATCATCCATTATTGGCATTTAATCTTATAGTTTGGCGATAATTTTTTGGTCGACGGGATAACATCATAAGTACCGAAAATTCTTCATGACAAATTTAATTAACATAGGCAGCAGAAGTTTAGCCCTTACCGGCACGGGCAAATTCTATTAGTAAAATGAGAAATTATCGACTGGCACCGGAATTTACAGACGACTTTTTTAGAAATTAAGAATCCCTTAATTTAAGCTTTCATTGTAAAAGCAAAATTTTATTAAAATATTATTGGTGCCGATTGCAAGTTTGGAATTAAAACTGGGTATCCCCGATTGGACACAATGTGCTGGAAAGGGTTAAAAGAAAGAATATCATTTAAAAACAACTAACTGCAAAAATTTTAGGAACGCTGCGAGCCTTGTTGTGAGTTAAACGAAAGCATCTAAAAGACAGTAACTAGCGATGCTGCTGTCGCTGTTAAAAATGAATTTTTTGGTACCGGTGGTTTTCTTCGACTTATATTAAGAAGACTGTTGCATTAAAAATAAAAAAAAATAACATGATATCAAAAAAAGTGTTCGATAAAAATTCTGAAGTGTGCAATTTTTAAATCGAAAAATTATTTCAAGAGCTATTTAAACCTTTCATGGGCAGTGAGATATAAATGACTTACTTAATTTAAATTATCAAATGCAACAATGGCAGCAAAATTTTTAAACATAATTTTACACTTGTAATGTATGTGAAGTCGAAAAAGAATTTATTTTTTATGAAACAAATTTTCTCATGAAACAGGGTGTCACTCAATCATTTAAACGTTTTAGAAACTGAAGTATTTTGCCAACGAAAGGGTTATTACTGATATCGATCAAAATAGTTTCGTTAAAAAAGTTTTATAGGGACAAAAATTTTGCATAGAAGTTTAACCATCTTTCACACGGATATAATTAAAAGGTTTGTGGTGGCCAGTGTGCAATTGCTATTTAATTTGACTAATTCTTCATGGATTTAAAATTATTTAACTTAAAATTTAATTATTTGAATGAAGGTTTATTGGATTTTTCGAAAAAATAGTTTTTAATATCGTTGCCAAAATGTGAAATCGCTCGAATAATAATATTTCATTTCAATAAAAAGATGTATTTAGACATGAATAAAAGAATGAGAAAGAAGGCTTTAAAAATAATAAGTGAATGGTGACGTGTTAAAAGCAGTAAATGAGGAAAATTACACGATTAAAAATGTATTTAGACTTGAATATTTAAAAAAAAATTGTAAAATAATACAAATTAAATACTCTAAATTTCGAGATATAGATTTGACGATCAAAATAATCGCCAAATTCGTAGCCAAGGTTGATTATTCAACGTAAAAAAAAAAAAAAAAAAAAAAAAAAAAAAAAAAAAAACAAGTTGGAAATTGCACGTGAACGTAGCAAATGAGGTGCGTTTGTACAATAACAAAGTTTTATAACTATTCAGATCTTGCTGATATAGTAGAGCGTACTTCGGATACAGTATAGTAGCCGATATCTTTGTGTCTCTGTAAATATGCAGGAAGTAATTTTTATTACACCTCAGCAACGTATATCTTATTCATAAAATGTGAAATAGTTGAATATAGTTAAAACACACCCCAAACAATGTTTCCCGTATAGCATTATGTAGTGGGATACTTTTGTGTGGCCCTGTAATTTAACAATAAAAGTTATTTGCATCACAGATTGTATGGAATGCATATTTTAGTATATATTTCATAGATTCATGCCAATTCTATTATGTTCGAATGATTGTAACATCATAAAAATGCATTTAAACTTTTTCCCCATTCACCGTAATGTAATGGAATACCTTTGATTGTCCCTGTAAATGATCTATGCATCCGACTTTCATAACATTTGAAATGACTCGACAAAATTGCGTAATAATTATATGTTTTAAATTTCAAACGATTAAAATGCATTTTAAACTTTTTTCTTCATTGACCGTAATGTAACGGAATCCTTTTGATTGTCCCTGTAATTGATCTATGCATTCAATTTTCATAACATTTGAAATGACTCGACAAAATTACGCAATAATTATATGTTTTAAATTTCAAACGATTAAAATGCATTTTAAACTTTTTTCCCCATTGACCGTAATGTAACGGAATCGTTTTGATTGTCCCTGTAACTGATCTATCCATCCGATTTTCATAACATTTGAAATGACTCGACAAAATTACGCAATAATTATATGTTTTAAATTTCAAACGATTAAAATGCATTTTAAACTTTTTTCCCCATTGACCGTAATGTAACGGAATCGTTTTGATTGTCCCTGTAACTGATCTATCGATCCGATTTTCATAAAATTTGAAATGACTCGACAAAATTATGTTATAATTATGTATTTTAAATTTCAAGCGATTCGGTTGGGTAGTTTTTGCGTTGTTATATGCGGACAGACAGACGGACTGAGCGACAACAATAGGTGCTATGTATTAACATAATTACGAACGCACCTAAAAAGGGGGGGGGGTTGCAGTTCATTATTGGATAAAAAAAATTTTGGGATCATTTGCAATTATTACTATTAAGATTTTCATTGTTATATTTAATTTTGATTGTTGTTTGAGAAATTGTGTGTCTTTCCTTCTTTTTAATGATCAAATTAAAATTCAAAATTGAGATTCCATTATTGAAAATTCTAGATTTAATTTAAAACTAGTTTTGTTGAAAGCCTAACAATGCATGAAAACAATAAAAATGTAAACTTAGATTATTTCATCAATAAATAAAAGCAATGTTCTTTTCTTTGCATTTCGAAAAGCGATTAACTATTACTGAATGCTAACGTGTGACTAATTATTAATATACACTTGATTTTATTTGATACTTTTTTTAACTTATTTTATTTCTAAATATTTGACTTAATAACGTCGTTGAATATGAAGTGGCATCGAAATCTCAAAAATAGGATTTCAAAATTTTTGTAAGTATTGTACAAAACAAATTTTTCATTATTGATAATTTTATCTTGTCGTACGGAGAATTTTTAAATGAATATCGGGGTTTTAACGCTTGGTAGTATTTATTGCTTAAAACATAAAATTATACTTAATATATAAAATGAAAGAGCAATTCAAACAGTTTTACCTACAATCTTACAATGTGTAAACCGTGCATCATTGTTTTAAATTAAATTGAAAAAAGTTCACATAAAATAATTCAATTTTTGTTTTCATATATTGATTTTTTTCTAGGGTAACTTTTCTTTAATTGGAAAACTTGAAATTGATAATATTGCATTTTTTGAAACAAAGTGTAACATATTAATCTGGTATGAACATCGTCATCGTCACTTACAAGGAAAGTCTACCTAACGTGCATAAAATCTAAAAGAAAATTACAGAATGCTCTTCTCACGGAGGTTTATATGTTTATGAAAAAATCCTGCGGAACCTAAATATAAAGTCCGTAAAAAATAATAAAAATTTCATTTATTTTTCAGTTTAACACCGGTTGACGAAAAAACAAAAATTAAAAAGAAAAAATACACTTTTGTGTCAAATTCTGTTTAAGGTAACCATTTTCATGCTGAATTTGTTTAAGAAAATTTAACTGTCATAAATACATTTTTATTACAAAGATTTTGTCATATTCATTTATACGTATCGATAAGGAAATTTAACGATCATTTTATATGGTTTAAAATAAATTTTAATGTACTAAAAGTGCTTCAAAATCAAAATTAAATTCAGATTCTTAACACTGTCAATTTGACTCCGATATTGTTTGTGTCGGAGACAACAAGGCAGTAATATTGTTACCATAGAAACGGCTTATTTAATATTGAAGTATGTAAGAAGATAAGACTCAATCAGACTGATAAATTTTTTAATTCACTTAAAGCTTATCCAGCTAGTAAAACTGGATAAAATTAAATAACTTCAAAAAAACACAACTAGTATACATTCTAGAAACTGATAGAACAAATAATAAATTGTTTCTTTGTTTAAATTTATATTTAATATACGTTGAGTAAATATAATTTTATTATATTTACTCAACTTATTTTATTAACACTTAAGTAGTTTCAATAAAATTATATTTTAAACTATTCGGAGTATCAACCGGAAAGACGTTAGATGTAAATTTTATTACACAGTGCTCATTTTATGTACCACTAATATTTGAAAATTTATCCAATATTCCTATCTTTTACAGTGGCATCCGTGATTCCAGATCCAGAAACCAAAATAGAAACAGCGTAAACGAAGATGCTACTGCTCACAACTCAATATCAAATAATATCGAAGAAAGAATAGGCGAATCAATACAGATTAATCCACCACATAGAGTAGAACAAAACGAAAGAATCCATAGCAATAGTGTTTTTCCAATAGGAGCTTCAATTGCCCAAGGAAGTGGAGTTCTTAACGGTCACAGTCTCAATGCTCAAAGAAAATTTAAATCAAAACATAGAATACAAGATGATTATCCTGAATCACTCAACCCCTTCACATCTGAATGCAGTCCGGAAATAGATACACACTATCCGAATGCATTAAACCCCTTTGAGGGTGAAGAAATAGTAGTTAATAACCACAACAATTCTACTGAAAACATCAACGCCGAAGTTGAAAGAGAAAATAATGATACCTATCCAGCTTTCTTGAATCCTTTTGATGACATCCAAGATGAAATAAGCCAGAACGAACCTTCTCAAAGTTTCAGCCCAGATAATGATAGAAGTCCTGCTGTTGAAAGCGGAATTATTGAAGATAATAACCCTGATTCACAGCGCACAGCTTCCATTAAAAATATTAATTGCAAAGATCATAAAGTTCCTTCCAATGATAAAAATCCTGTAGAAACTCCTCGTTACAGCTCTGAAAACAGCTTTGTATTAACAGGTGCAAATAATTTACCGAAAACTCGCAGATATCGAAAAAAGTATCCCGCACCCAAACCTCCTCAATCAACATGCCATATTGAAAAAGAAGCGAAGGTAATTATTAAGTCACCAAAACGAGAATCTGATTTGAAAGAAGAACAAAAATTTGAACAAAGCTTAAAGAATACAAGAGCTCTTTCGTCTCCAGGTCATAAACATTTTACTAACTTTGCCTCAATATCTGCAGAATCTTCTTCTATAGAACCACAGTATCGAGAAGAAAACGAAAAAAAGGATTGCAATTCTAAAGTCAAATATGCAGGCGCTAATATCAATAGATCTTTAAAAAATTCAATAAACAGAGCACAAAACAGCTTAAGTGAGAATGATATTTGTTCAAAAAAGTCAGAATATTCTATTAAAATGCTACCTTCATCAAAATTACAACATTCGAATTCTTCTCCTGATCTGATAAGTGAAGCAAAAGTGTTTAATGCAATAGTTATGGAAGAGAAAAAGAAATTTCAGGATGTAGTGAAGAATATTAAACAGAAATCACCCTTAATTGCAGTTTCAACTTTACCACAAGAAACAACAGGAAAAAGTGAAATAAAGGCTCCTATAATTCCAGTTTCAGTAAAATCAAGTCACGAACCAATAATAAAAGTTCATAGAAGAGCTCCACCTATACCAAATGTAAAGATATCTCGCCAGCAATCAATAGTTTCATCTGCACCACAACCTGAAATAGCTGAAAATATTAAGACTCGAGCACTTCCAGTTTCAAAAGGATCAAATCAAGAATCAACAGTAAAAATTCACAGAAGAGCACCACCACATCCTCCAGCAGTAAACCTGTCTAACGTCAAAGAAACACAAGTTCCCAAGAAAACACGGATGCGTAAGCTCCAAAAATTCTTCACAAACATTTTTATGAAAAATTAATTGACATCTTTGTGAAAAAGCATGCCACGATTCTGACGTTTCGTAAAGCCAACTGTGACTTTTTTCCAAAGCCAACTGAGACTTTCTAAAGCCGGTTGTGACTTTTATTTAAGCCCACTGTGACTTTTCGCAAAGCCAACTGAGACTTTTACTAAAGCCGGTTGTGACTTTCAGTAAAGCCAGTTGTGGTTTTTTACTAAAGCCAGTTGGGACTTTACCTAAAACCGACTATGTCATTTCATAAAGCCAATTGTGACTTTTGCCAAAGTCAATTGTGACTTTTTAAAAACAGATTGTGATTTTTCTTCAAACCAGTTGTGACATTTTCTTCAAGACAATTGTGACTTTTTGTATACCCGAATGTGACTTTATTCCATGTTCAGCTTCTTCGTTCCATCTTCTTGAGTCCGTTTAACATCATAGCATCTCCAGCTGCTTTCTTAACATCTTGAAAGTCATCGCCATCAAACAAGGAGTACGTCCCATACCATCAGGGGCGTGGGAAGGAAGGTGGGTCCAAGGGAGTCAATCGTAGCCTGCCTCCAAGTGGTGCTCCCGGTCAACATTTTTGCAGTTAGCAGGAATGGCTAAAAGGTTACAAGTGAAAATTTCTTTCTCTGAGAAGATATACTTTATTGGAGGAATATACTTTATATTATTCATTATATTCTGAATATTTTTGTATTTGTAATTTAGCACAATGAATTTCGGAAAAACAATTTTCGCTGTTAGAATGTTGAATTTATCTGTTATAAATAATTATACTTGAAATTTTGAATTAAAGAAGAATGAATTTTGTGTAAAAATAATTATATTTTTAATGATAATTTAAATAAATATATCTTGTTTGTCATGTTTTTTAATCTCTTTTTCTTTCCGTCTTTAATTATTTTGGATCATTTTCATTTATTCGAGTCTTTTGAAAACGGATTAAAAAAGAATATCTAGTAAAGCAACACTTTCGTATTGTCCCTCGTGCTAGGGCAGATTTTTTCACTAAAGTTAAAGAAATCGTTAAAGATTGTTATTTTTTATTATTATAATTCTGCTAATTTTAGTGTTATAAACGTGGTTCGTTTACATGTCTTAAATTTGTATTTTATTATTATTAATATTATTATTTTACTGGTTGATATTAATACTGAATGATATGAATACTTGTGATGATTTTATGAAATGATAAAGTTCAAATTACATTATGGAATATATACCAGAAAAAAATCCTTAAATATTTAAATACCAACACGTTAATCTTTTTTTTCGTCAGTCTCCAAGTGACAGTATTAGATGTAAAAAATCATGCTTGAAATAATGAAAAGTGAATGAATAGCAATACAGTTTTCAAAGAAACTGTGATATAATTTTCAAACAAATTGCATTTGAATTTTTTATTTTATTTGACTGTATAAAAATTAAAAATTTGCTTATATAGAAATTTAAGATCATGCAAAAAAAGTAAAAAAAGTTAAATTTAATTATATGTTATTAGTAATATGTAATTCGTAAAATGACGTCAGGACTTAGGCAAAGATAACGCTGTCTTTTCTAATATAAATATATATAGATAATAGCATTCTTCTTCATAAATTATATATATTTTTTAATTAAATTAAGGATATGAGGGAGAAAAGTTTTAATTTGTAAATGGAATAATAATAATAATAATAATGAGTACGTTTTAGTTTGAAAATGTCCTAAAGTATAGTGGAGTAAAAATAATATGATTCACGTTTTATATAGAAAATAAAATTTAGCACCGTACCCAGTACTCGGCATACTCAGTCAATTTGCCATATACACGGTACTTAGCCAACACTGAGTAATTGTAAGAATTTAATTTGTTAAGTCTTATTATCATTACTGAAGACAAAGGAATTTACAACAGCTCTGTAAAAGTTATTAAAATATTAATGTACACTGTAAAAATTTTTTGTAAAATTCCATTAGATGTACCGTAAATTTCACGGTACTTCTACCATTTTCAGTCTTTACGGTATGAATACCGTATTTCTAAGGTATATTAAACGTAAAAAACAGTTTTTTGTACTGTTTCGATTAAAAACGGTATTTACGCAGTAAAATTTTTATTTTTCAGTAAAAACTCGGTATTTATACCGTAAAATAATTATTTTTCAGTAAAGAAAACGACATTTTAAAACTTTACGTAACATTTCAATAGATGTACCTAAATTTTACGGTACGTCTACTGTTATCATTCTTTACTGTATGAGTACCGTATTTCTAAGGTATATTAGGCATTAAAAAAATCAGTTTCTGTGCTATTTCGATTATAAACAGTATTTATACCATAAAATGACCCCTTTCTGTGCTTTTTCAATTATAAACGGTATTTATACCATAAAAAGATTGTTTTTCAGTAAAAAGGCGGTATTTATACTGAAAATAATTATATTTCAGTAAGGGAAAATATGGTATCCTGGCCTCGGTGTATACGGCATTCTCTCAAGTGATGCTCTTGCTGTTGCTGTTGCTGTCTAAATGCGCACATGTCTGAGGAGAGGGGGTGGTGCATCCGTTAACTTGTTTTGGGGGTCTAAAAATCTCAAAGGGTCACAACACCTGCAATACACACTGTATATTATAATTTTTATGTATGCCATAATGTAACAATAAAAAAAAGGAAGGACTGTATTTACTTTTGTTAAATAGTATTAATATATAATTATTATCTTTAACTGCAGGAAAGTAAATAATGTAATTTATGAAAGACGACTCAAGTAGTCTACAAAGTAGACGAGGCTTTATTAAAGATTCACAAGCCTTTCATGTGTCTTGAGTGTCTTTGTAAGGGGGGGGGGGGTGACTGACCCTGGGACCGTCACGGTTCTCGACGGCCTGAATAGATGTCGTCTTTCTAGTGGGAACTTTTAATCTATCATACTGAATGATGTCAAATCCACCCTTAATTTTTATTGGAGAATTATACCATTCATGATTCATAGAAGTGAAACTCTAAGATTTTAAACTAATTTAATTAATCACTTATTGAAAGTCTTGTAATTGGAATTGTAATATTATGTACCATTGAATATATATACCAGCGATGTTCTTATATGTTAAAAGGGTTTGTTCATCTTTGTGTATGCTCTTTGTGTTTCATTCAATTGGATCCTCATACCGGACATGCGGGACAAAGTAGTATGTAACATTTTAACTATTTTTAAGTGAAAGTAACTATTATGCATGTATTTTTATTGCATTTTTAACTTGCATTAGTTCTTAATAAAGTTCTTCTTTAATGTTATATATTTGTCTTATTAATTTATTTTAGGTTTAAAAATTATATATTTTTTAGGTATGACAAATAAGAAATTTTCCAGCTAGAAATCATTTGAAATTAAAAATTCTTTCAAAAAAATCTAATAATACAATGTTAACAATTTCCGTGGTGGAATTTCAAAGTGGAGTCTATTCATGAAGTAAAATAAAGAGGAGCACCGAAATATGGTACTGCTTATTTTTTTTAAACTCCAAGCTGGGCAACACGATGCGTTTTATATGTTGCTTGTGCTTTATATGTTGCATCGCTGAAACATATAAAGCACAAGAAACGGTAAAATTCATCGTGTATTCCCAGATATTGAAATCTTCGAGATTTGAAAGACCGCCCCCTCTCACAAATATAAAATCTAAAAATCAAAATTTAGATGAAAATATCGTAAAAAATAACAAACTATTCAAAAAATTTAATAAATTAAAAATTAATAAAAATTTCATTATTAAACTGAGTTATGTTCAAAGAAATTTTCTTTTTACTTTATCAGATTAACACTCTTATGCATAAATTATTTTTCATAAATTTTCATTAGTCACAAAAAGTCATTTTTTTTTGTGATAAGTAACAACCCATAACAAAATAATTTTAATATTGTTCTGCATTGTAGCTATTATCTGTCCATAAATCAGATTTCTATAAATGAAAATTAGCAAAAATTACGCAAAATTGGTCAAGAGATAAAAAAAAAATAATAACAATGTTTGAAGAATGACAAATAAATTCAAATTTCATCAAAAAATCATCAAAAATCGCGAGTTTCATCAAGGTATCATACAAAAACACGCAATTCGTTAAAGGATTTTTGATAAAGATAAATTTCGTGAAAGGATTGCGAAAAACGCAAATTAAAAAAAAAAACCCAAATTTCTTTATAGGATCACGACAATAACACCAAACTTTGTTAAAAAATAGTAAAAAAAAGGCAAATTCGATAAAAATATCTTAAAAAAAAACGCGATTTTCGCCCCCCCCCCCCCCAAAAAAAAAACAACCTTGGCATCGCTTATAAAAACAATTTGGAAATTGTACGTAAAACGTAGTAAATGAAGTCCGTTCGTGCGATAACGAAGTTTAAAAAATATTGAGATCTTGCTCTTATAGTAGACAGAACTCCGCATCCAGTAAAGTGCTCTAAATATTTTCTGTGTTCCGGTAAATAAGCAAGGAAGTAACTTTTATTACACCTCAGCAACGTATATCATATTCATAAAATGTGAAATAGCTTAATATAATTAAAACACGCCACAAATAATGTTTCCCCGTATAGCATAATATAGTGGAATACTTTCCTGTGGCCCCGTATTTTAATAATAAATATTCTTTGAATCAGACATTGTACAGAACGTATATTTTAATACATATATACGTCATAGGTTCATGTTAATTCTATTATATTCGTAAGGATTTAACATCATTAAAATGTACTTAAAACTATATTTCCTGTTGATCGTAATGTAATGGATTACTTTAGACTGTTCCTCTAATAAAACTGTACATCCGATTTTCATATAATGACTCGACAAAATTACGCTAAAATTATATATTTCACGATATAATTCAAATATCGTGCGATTTGGTTGGTCAGTTTTTGGTTTGTTAAATGCGGACAGACAGACGGACGGTCGGACAGACGGGCTGACAGACTGAACGACGAATATAGGTGCTAGCTATTTACATAATTACGGACGCACCTAAAATTATTCAGATCTTGATGTAATAATACACAGTCCTTCGGATACAGTATAGTAACCAAAATATTTTGTGTGTCCCTGTAAATACTATCTGCTTTCTTTTATAACTTGGAAATAACTTGTAATATTCCTCAGCAACGTATATCAATCTCATAAAATGTTAAGTAGTTAACTACAATTAAAACGCGCACCAAACAATGTTTTCCTCTCTATACCATTATGTAATAAAATACTTTTGTGTGACCTTGTAAATCAATAACAAAAGTTCTTTGCTATCCCTTATTGTACGAAATGTATATTATAATATGTACTTTATAAATGTATATCAATTTTATTATATTCGAATGAGTGTAACACCATTAAAATAAATTTAAAACTTTTCCCCCATTGACCGTAATGTAACGGAATACTTTTTATTGTCACTGTAATTGATCAATGCATCCGATTTTCATAAGATTTGAAATGACTCGACAAAATTATGTAATAATTATATATTTTAAATTTCAAACGATTAAAATACATTTGAAACTTTTTTTCTCATTGACCATAATGTAGCGGAATACTTTTGATGGTCCCTGTAATTAATCTATCCATCTGATTTCATAAAATTTGAAATGATTTGACAAAATTATGTAATAATTATATATTTTAAATTTTAAACAATTCGGTTGGGTAATTTTTGTGTTGTTATATGCGGATGGACGGAAAGACGGACGGACTGAAGGACAACTATAGGTGCTACATATTTACATAATTACGAACACACCTAAAAACGTCAATTTCAAAAGTACCGCGAAAGAAAAAACAAAACACAGAGCAGATGTTCATTGTGCGTGTGTGTGTGAGTGGGGGGATATATACTGGCTGATTCAATGTGAAGAAATATTTCTTCAATCATGACTGCTATGTGGCAATTCGGTCTCAAGTGTAGTGTATTCAAACCTTGTGAAAAAATAAGCACTCAATTGAAAAAAAAAAATGTAAATTTAAATATTTAAATTTTTACCTAATATCAATAAACGTGTTTGATTTCACGTGTTTGATTAGCTGCCAATACCTCAAATTAAAAAAATTAATCGGGAACGAATGCTCTTTAGCTTCTAAATACCCCCTAGTTTACTTTGATCTCATTTGTTTAAATTTGTGCGTGGCCGATTAAGCAAAATGCTGCAGAATAAGAGACAGCTACGCATTCTGTCTCGGAACAAGCTTAAGAAACGGTGCTTTGTCCTATTCTTTTAGCAAGATGCAAAGCTTTCCACAATTACGTTGTGAGAATCTTTTTTTTTTTTTTTTTTTTTTTTTATAAATTAGTATTATGTAAAATGTAATAGCTGTTTAACTATTAAAAGCTAGTTAATTACCTTTTACTTTTTCTATTTATTTTTTTTTTTTCTTAAACATAAAAGTTATGAACTTGCTTACCTGCATTTAAAAACAATTTTTTTTGTTTCACAATACGCTATTTGAAGTATTAAAACCTCTTTTTAAGTATTAAAACCCTCAACTTCTGTTATAGATCTGATAAACCGCTCTGCTATATTCCGTTTTCACAACTTGTAATTTTCTGTTAAAATATTCATATTAGGGAAATTTTTTATTAGTTTGGAAACTTAGCAGTATAACTAGAGATTTCTGAATCGAGATATTTTAACAAGTTTTTACGTAAAATTTAATACAGAAACACTATCTTTTAAGACAACTGATCCTTTTATTCATTCTACCATCAAGGGGTCTCTGACACCGCTCATAGTATTTATTTAACAATTTTCGTCACAGAAATTAACTCCTATTTGCGATCTCATACGCCGCTGGTCTTTTTTAATTTTTTTATTTATTTTTGAATTTTTTTACGGTTTAATTTGTAATTTTCAGTAAAAGTATTAATATTAGGGAAATTTACTAATGTTTCTACATAACTCATTTGTTTTATCTGAAATATAACAAAAGCCCGTTATAATGAGGCAAAAATGTTGTGTACTTTTACCCCAAATAATGGGATAAAAAAAGGCTGAGCAATGTTTTGTAAAAATTGCAATTTCTCACGAAATTGACGGATTTCCGGTTCAAGATAGTAATCCAACGGCTCTAATCTAATATTTTATTCACTTGTTGCACAAAGTTTAACCCAATGTATTCGTTAAAAATCAAAATTTATTTAAAATGCGTACTTTTAACCCTATCTACTCTAATTAGCACCATGAAAAAAAAAACCTTTACTTTTAATGAACGTTTTAGAAATTTTTCTGTAAATTTAAAACAAAAATCGTCCTCAGAATGACCCCTGCTTTGTGCTGCTCTCTTCGCTACACACACACAAATATTCATATTTTATTTTACTTTTATAACACATATACAGTTTAATTTCAAAGCATATACACAGAAGTAACATTTGAAAAATCAGTTCAACCCGAAGCTAACCTGCAGGAATCTAAACGCAATCTAAAACTAAAGCAATCGGTTAACCCGATTTGTAGCATAAATAGCAGAAGTCAATCAACCAACCAGCCTCTACATTTAATTGAATGTGGCAAGTAGGTGCTTCAGAATCTACATTTTCAACGTTAGTAATGGAAGCCTGCCTGTAAATGAATGTTGTATCAAATTCAAAGTATGTTAACGGTTTCCTTTTTTATTCGCTGTTTTAGTTTTTTATAGATTGGGAAAATCTTACAACAAAGGTCTCTTTTTGTTGTTTTCTGTAGAATTTCAGTAGATGTATTGTTTATGTCGTGTTCTTAAGTTAAGCTAATAAATATCTAAAGTTTCTTTTGTTTCTGTATCAAAGATATGCGCCATACTAACAAAAATGAAGAGACTTTAAAGACAAAGTTATTATAATCTATTCAGATATTTTCCAAATATCGATTAATATATATATATATAATTCGAAAGTAAATATTAATAAGATTACATTGAATACTATCGTAAATGCCCTTCAAAAAATTTATTAGCATTATAAAAAGGCAAGAAATATTTGCAATTTTACTTTTCTGGTAAAATTAAAAATCAATTGTTTTTATATTTTGAATAGTTCAATTCGATTTTAAAAGAATTGGTGTGAATTAATCATTTAAAAAATACTTCTGTGTATACCTTGCTTTGAATGTTAATAACACTTTAAAAAATCTTATGAGTAATAGAATGTAAAATTATTTATAATTATCTCCATTAATTGACGTTGATCGTAATCACAATACATTTATTTGATTTTTGTTTAAGTTTTTCGTTTAGTCGGACAGTGGGAGGAATGGGACAGTTGGTTTTTCTTCCCTTCATGTATCAGTCTGAACATTTCATCAATCACTCACAAGATGAAGCAATGGTAGCCTAATCTTCAGTTCAAAAAAATATTTGATCCGTGTTAGTTTACAATTGTAAGAAGAAAAAAAATATTTCAAGGATTTAAAGTAAATTTGCTTCTCATACTTATTATTCTAGCAATATATTAATTGTTTGTTTATGCATAAATGCAATTATTTCCCTGTTAATGGAATATTATACTGGATATTAAACATAGTTTAAACTAAACGTAAAAGCAGCATTTTTAGGTGCGTTTCTAATTATGTAAATGCATAGCACTTATAGTTGTCGTTCAGTTTGTTTGTCTGTCTGTTTGTCCGCATATAACAGAGCAAAAACTATCCAATAAAATCGTTTGAAAATTAAAATATATAATTTTTGCATAATTTCTTAGATTCATTTCAAATTTTATGAAAATCGGATGCATAATTTAATTACAGGGACAATTAAAAGTATTTCATCGCATTGCGGTCAATAGGAAAAAAATAGTTTCAAGTACATTTTAATGATGTCACACTCTTTCGAATATAATAGAATTGACATAAATGTATGAAGTACAGTTGGCAAAAAAAGTATTTGTACACTTCATTTTTTTAAATTATAATGAAATTAAATAAAAGATTTAAGCAAAAAATACTGTAATACATTAATTTAATGCATCATAATATTATAGAAGCAAAAACAAAATTAAATGAATCGATTTTTTACATAATAATAAACAAATATACAAAAATATAATGCAAAAAAAGTATTTGTACACTACATTAATGTAATATAATTAATGAAAATTTAGTAAAATGATACAAATTAATATTTTGTTTGAATTCATTTAGCGTTTATGACTACTTCTAGATGGTGTGACATAGATTCCACCAACTTTTTTGTAGCGGTCTGGTTAATGTTATTCCATGACACAGTAAGAGCTTCTTTAAAACTGTTTTGTACTGATACATATTTTTTTTTTCGGATTTTTGCATCCAATAGCATCCGGAAAATTTCTATTGGATTCAAGTCTAGAAATTTTAGAGGAGTTACCAGTCGTCTTCGAGTATTGTCGTAACCATGTGCTAGTAATCACAGCAGTATGCTTTGGTCGCTATCCTGCAGAAAGTGAAAAGCTTTTTCTACGCATAATTTCTTGGCACAGTTTAATAAATTATGCCGCGACACATCAATGTATGTTAAACCTGTCCTTCCATTGTCAATAAATTTAAAATGTCCTGCTCCATTAGAAGCTATACACCCCAAAACTATAATATTCCCCCCAACATGCTTGATAGTTTCAAGTATACGTTTTGGATCTAGAACAGTTTCATTTTTACGCCAATTTTTTCGAATGCTTGGTGGTAAAAAAATTCCGAAATTTCCCTCATTAGAAAAAATTACTGTTTTCCAAAAATCCAATGATTTACTTCTGTATGCGAAAGCGAATACTATGCGTTTTCGCCTATTTGTTTCGCTGATGAATGGATTTTTCCTTGAGGTTCTTCCTTTTAAATCTGCATTGAGAAGAATATTTTTTATTGTTTGAGGTATTACTCTGATGCGAGAAGATGTCGCAAGGTCTCCAGCAAATTTTTGAACCGAACGCATAGAATTTTTTAAAGCTTTTTTAACAACACTCTCTTTTTCCCTCATTGTTAGTTTGCTGTGAAGTCCTGGTTTTCATTGAATTTCGATGCTTTTAATTTATTCATAGTTCCTCCTATAAATCCAATAGTTGTAAATGGTAATTTAATAGTTTTAACAAATTCTTGTTGCGAATTTAAATTTTTATTATGCTCAATCATAGGATTTCATATATCTAGAGGTGCCTCTCTAGTTTATGTTCTATACTCAATTATTTCAAGAGCAAATTAGATTAAATATCAGACAAATATAATATGAAGTTAAAAATTATTAACAGCTTCTGTAAAAGTAGTCCTTTGAACCATAAACACTATAAAATACAGTACATATCCAGGATGGAGAAATGTACAAATACTTTTTTTGCAAGAAATTTTAAACTTTTCCTATTAGAAAATTATTTTACATCTTTATCGAAATTTTCTGTTGTGTAGTTTAAAACGCACGGTAAACAGACTGTATTAAAACTATTTTTGACAAAATATGTGTTTTTATTTAGTTAAAAATCAAAAATTTTCGAGTGTACAAATACTTTTTTTGCCAACTGTAGATACTAAAATATGCATTCTATATAATCTATGATACAAAGGTTGTTTATTATTAATTTACAGGGCTACTCAAAAGTATTCCACTGCTTTGTGGTTTACGGGGAAATATTGTTTGGGGCGTGTTTTAATTATATTAAATTATTTTACATTTTATCAAGTTAATATGCGTTGTTGCGGTTTAATACAAGCTACTTCCTATATAATAGAAATATGATAATATATAATATAATAATAGAAATATAAATTCCTATATAATAGTATATACAGGAACACACAAAAGATTTCGACTATTATACTATATCCGAAGTCCTGTAACCTATAACAGCAAGATCTGAATATATTTAAATTTACTTGCAGTACGAATGCACCTCAATTGCTGCGCTTCATGTGCAATTTCCAACTTGTTGTTTTTAAAAGTAATTTAACACAAAACAAATAAGGGCGGAGAAATGGGACATGACAATAAAGGGAAGAATGGAGCATGTTCAATTAATTTTTTTAATAAGATGAATATAGATTGCTAACATGCAAGTATGTTAGGGGATAATATATTAATTAGAACAGTAATAATATATTTATTAACTTTCAAAATGTAGATGAATTGAATTTATGAATTTTCAATGTCATCTATGATTGACAATCCTCAATTTTCATTCCAGTCATAAAGCTAATCATGACTGGGAAATGAGTGGTTAGTCTTTGTTTGATAGCATATTTAACCGACACTGGACAATTTGTGTCTTTATAACTTCATTTTATTGCTGTCCCAATACCTCCTAGGTAGTGGGGGGAAGGTATGGAACACATTTTAAAACTTACAATTTCTTTAATTTTAAAATAGCTTTTACATATGTATGTTTCTGAATTGTTTAAGGAAATTAAAAAGCGTTTCACCTAGCACTCTATAAATTGAATTTTTTGTTTTGTGTCAAACAAAGTGGATTTTCTTACTTTTGTAGAAAGTGTCCCACACCACCACACTCTTTCCTATTATTTTAGGCTGCAACTAGAGAAATTATACATTTAATTAAAAGTATCAGTTTTTGTATCGATATGTTATTTTAAAACTAGGATAAATATGCTGGTGATCCGCTTCTTAGTTTTTGGTTCCGTAAATAATAACCAACTGAAAGCTTTTATTTCTTTTCTATATTTTTTTCCTTGATTTTTCATAATTTAGGTTATTATTAAGAATCTTAATCAAATCTACTCAAAAACAGAAAATAACATTTATCAGTTCCACTATTTTGCATTAAAATTTTTCTAAGCAAGCTTAATCTGGTTTTATAAAACTTATTTATATTATTTTTGTTTTCTTGCAAAAATTAATAAATTGCAGTTTTCTCTTTTAATATCAATAGAAATATTTTAATTTATATACTAAAGGTCATTTACAAAATTTCATTAGTTATAATATTGGAATTTGAAATTCATAACATTAATGACTGCAATGGATATTTAGTAAACAAAAATATTACCTACAAATAAAGATATTGGCTTAAGCATGACTTAGTTATGAAATACAGTAGTATATTAACGCTTTTTATTATAATTATTATTATTATTATATATACAGTAGCCTCCCACGTAACCGGCCTAAGTGAGACTGAGATTTAGCTGATTGAGCAAAAAGCCTGATAACTCACCCCCCCCCCCTCCGAAAAAAAAGGGAATAATATTGAAATAACCAATATCCAATTTAACAAGTTTAAAACAATTTACACGGTTCCTACAAAAATAGGGGCTGTACATGTATAATGTTATCAGTTTGAGGTTTGAGGGGGGGGGGAGGATCTAGTGTTTGATATCGTTTGATATCTCTAGAGGGAGGGGGGTATTTTTGATATCGTTATCATTTTTAGTGCACTCAAAATTTGCATTTTTGGTTATTTTTTTTTTACATCTAAATAGTTTGTTATTTACACTGATCACCTCTTTCTCCGTTTTGTGACACCAGACTTCTGGAATACATTTTTTTTCCCCCCAGCTGTTGAGAACTGGTTAAACGGAGTCTGGTTATGAGGGAAGCTACTGTATATTCATGCATATAAAGCATTTCAGCTATGCTTGAAAAAGTGGTAGCATATAAACATTTACAATAAAAAAAAGAGGGGGCATCTTTACAACATAATTATTTGACCTGTTTAAATTTCAAAAGATAAAGAAGATGCAGACACTATCGCTAGTATTTTTCTGCATGTATGTGTATATATTTATGTCGTAGGAGAATTGAGAAATACGGTTCCTTGGAAAGAGCCCGACTAATTAGAGAAGTTTTTTCGCTTTTCTACTCAGCTGGTTATTTTTCAGGTTTATTGTAAAAAGATTAACTAGATTTTAGGCTATTTGGAAAATAATAATTTCTTTCTCAATCAGCCTGAAATTTTTAGGCTTGTTGCATATGAACCTATAAAGAATTAAGCTATTTGGAAATTATCTATTTAACATTTTTTTCAATATTAAAGAAATTGTTTTTTGATTTCGTTGGTCTGTCCGTCTATGCCTTAATTATCGTAGATATATTTGGATTATTCTGTAATTTTAATATGTTAATATTAATCCTAATTGTTAGAAGCGTTCTTTCAGCTATGATATGCAATTTTAAGTTTAAAAATTTTTTTAATATATTATGAGTATTTACAAATGCTAACTAACATATACAGGGCTAGATAAAAGATTTTTTAAGCATTTATAAATATGAGCATGACTTACTTAAATATGATTTTTAAGTAAGTTTGGAAATTTTAAGTTGAATTTTACTTAACACAGTAAAAGCTATTTCTAGAATATAAATAAAATCGTATACATGACCGCAGAAAAAACTAAATAAATGATCGTTTATGCGTGATATTTCTAAAAGTGCTATTTCAATAGCTATAAAGGTTTTTTTCGCCTCAATCAAATTTTATACGTGACATGTATAGAAATCTGTAGGTAAAAACTAGACTCTCTAAAATAATAAATAAATAAACCTATTGATGAAATCTGATGACAGTGGTTTTCACCATATTATGTGTTTTGTTTCTAAAGTAAATTACAATCATTCTGCATCCTACCTCCACTATGTATTGTTGGGGAAACATTAAGAATGTGCCTCATCTGCAGATGAAATGAAGTACCGACTTTAAGAATTTATAAGTACTTTTACAAAACATAAACTTTACTTAATAAATTAAGTCGAATATGTACTGATTAGAAACGAGATACTTTTTATTAAATAAAAATTTTTGTAGGAAACAAAATTATTTGATCAGCGGTAAATACATCGGAACTTACCATTCTCACTAACCTTGGACACTCATTCGCGTTAATGATACCTATCAATAACAGTTATCTTATAAACATTTACAAAGATTTTAAATTCTTGCTAATATTTTTAACCTATAAGTATGCGTAAATATTCACTATCTTGGACATATTTGAATAAACTGGATGAAATAAGGCTGTTCTGACAAACAGGCTATCATTAATTAGCCTGAAACTGCATAGGTTCATTACAATGCGTCTGAAAAAAAATCAAGATGGTAGAGAAAAAAGAAACATCACGGATCGAGTATAGATTATGCGATACTTTCAAAATGCTTTACAGTTTAATAAGGTAAATAAGATACCCAAGTAATCATTTTAGAAAGCGTAAAGCATATTTGAAAAACCAGATTTAGTAAATGCCGTCGATAGCCGGAAAGGTACTTCAATTATTTTGTGCAGCGCTGTATTCCATATGTAAATTCACAAATATTCTATATAGCTTATTAAAATTTAGTTTAGGTACAAAGCGCAAAATAGGAAAAACGGAAACTTAATATTTGGGAGAGAGGTGAAAACTGAGAGTTTATATTCTGAACTTTTTCAAGCGTAGAAAGAATAAAAATTTGTAATTTTCTATTTTTGTAGGTGATTCATATATAAAACAGCTAGTGCATGAAGAAAGAAAATAATGTAAAATTGAATAAGTATCTCTCAGGAATTTCTTCAATCATCGACACATTTTGAGAAAAGTCACTTAACATAATTTCATTTTGCATGCGCAGCACTTTAGAATAATCAAGAATATAATTGTTTAAATTTTTTGCATACCTTTAATTTAAAAATGTTTTATTGTACGAATTGCAAATTTCAAACACATTTTCAAAATAAATATGTGATGAATATGAGTATTCATCGGAATATACATAATTTTAAATTTCCATGTGGTGTACGCAAATGTCAAACAAATTTCAGATCATACTATGCATTTCGGCAGCATATGCCACGATACCACTCATATTTGAGGCATCAGGTAATTAGAGATAAAGACCTATTAAATTTGAAATGCAATAAACCATTGTATAAGGAAACATTTAAATCTGCGCGCCTCTTAATATCTCATTTAAAAGAACATATAAGAAACAATCGCACTGTTAGATGTTGCTTTAAATCTTGTTTCGAATCTTTTAAAAATGTCAATATTTCCTTGAAAATAAATTTTAAAGATAAACTTCAAAAAATTCCGTTAGAGGGCGCCTTAAACTTTAGAGTACCCAGCAATTATTTTTAACCGTTATTTTTTGTATCTAATTAAATGCTTGTAAATGCTTGGACTTAAATTTTGAGCTCAAATTCCAAATCGATGGGAAGGGTTAAGAAGCGCAAACTGAACTGTGTTCAGGAGTTGAAAAGTTACCCTCCCCACCCCTTGAACACAATTCAATTTTCCGCTACTTAATTACTCAGAACGATGCAGATTTCTAGCTCAAAATTTAAGTTTGAACTTTTACAAAAATTCAATTAGATACAAAAAATAACGGTTAAAAATAGTTGTTAATTTCTCTAAAGTTCAAGGCGCCCTCTGACGGAATTTTTTGAAAAGTATATTTAAAATTTATTTTCAAGGAAATATTGACATAAAGAATCATTTTAGCGAAAACCCACTAATTTTTTCGTTTTTTATAATCGTTTGAAATTCGAACCTCCCCACCCCCACTGAACACAGTTCACTTTGCGCTACTCAACCACTCCTAACAATTCATATTTTCGTCGCAAAATTTAAGTTTATGTCTAAGCTTCTAAAAAAGTTTATGAGATGCAAAAAATAATGGTAAAAATTAGTTGTTCGTTACTCCAAAGTCTAAAGCGCCCTCTATGAGAATTTTTTGAAAATTATCTTTATAGTTTATTTTCAAGACAATACTGACATAAAGAATAGTTTTAGTGAAAACCGCAAACGAATCGACCAATTTTTCTGTTTTTTATAATCATTTGAATTTTTGGACCCTAAACTTTATTGGCGCCTATCTCCTTCGGAAGACGTTTGGCACCCTTAGTTTCCTATTTAATACTGTTTGTCTTGATGTGTACTATCACCCCTTAAAGTTTGTACCATGAATTTAGAAACACCCTGTATATGTGTATATATATATATATATATATATTACTGGAATATTTCTGCATTAATCGTGAAAAAACACTAGTAGAACCAGAGTTGCCACTAGCAATAAAAAAGCAGTTCTAGCGGGTTTTATTATTTTTTACCGATTTTTATGGACAAAATTGACCGTTTTTGGTCATAAATTCGGTTTACACTGACCTTCTCCCTTCCCCAATTGTTTAAAGGAATTGTAGTGCTTTATAAAAGTAAGAAATACAATGATTACTTAGTTGCAAGTTTTATTATTTAACTAATTTTAACAGCTATTAATATACAAAAGTTTTATTTTATTTCTTATAAACATTTAAAATCATACGTAGTCATATAGTAAAAACATCATTTCTTACTATTAAAAGCAATATTATCCGGGTTCCTACACAATTTTGGTGAAAAACGTCCCTGGAATTTCCAGGTTTATCATGACCTTTTCCCAAAAATATGCCTGACTTTTCAAAATAAAAATGTGGCTTCTATATTGTTGCAAAACACGTCGTAAGGACATTTTTAATCTAAATGAACACTAAAAATGTACAAACCTGCATTAATTCCAGATTATTAATTATTTTACATTGTATGCTAATGTTATATAGTTTAGATAAATTTTGTATAAAAGTTTTAGATTGGATGAATAATCAGTTCAAAATTTCTTCACTTACAGAGATAATCAGGAATTTGATGGATATTCGTACTTAAAAATTTCTATGACCACTTCAAATATTTAAACATTTCTTAGGCTTTTTTGCTTAAATTTTGAGTTTCTTAACTTTTCTTTTTTTCACAGGTTTTTCTTGACCCGTAAGAACACCGTAATTATGAATAGAATATGCATGGATATGCATAGCAACAAGCTTTTTAAATTTGTATTTTGATGTGCTACACTTTGCATTGTTTAATTAAATATAATCTATAAAATGTATAGGATGTGTAAAGTTATGTGTTATAGAATTTTAAAATACCGTAGTTTGGAATATAAATTAAGTCGACTCTCGTGAATTGGAACTCGTCGGGACCACAAGAAATGTTTGAATTATCCGAAGTTCGAATTATGGAAAATATGAAATAAAAACATGCTTAATATGGTACTGTTACAAGAAATTAATGTTATAGTGTTTTTAAAATATATTTCGTCTCTTATCATTAGAATATGAGTTAATAATAAATTAGAATGTATAAATACATAAACTAATTAAATGATTTGAAACAAGCACAATGGAAGAAAAATTTGAGGTGTAATTGATGGACAGACGGGGCACTAAGAAAGTGGATATCAAATGCATTAGATAATATGTATACTCGTTCGGAACGATTTTCACAAAAATCAAAGAAAGAAATTTATTCACATGATCAGAAATCCTTGTGAGACAAAAGTAAAATAAAAAATCGGAATTATCACTAGTTCGAATTAAACGAAGTCAAGAAAAAATGAATTCGAATTAATGAAAGTTTTTAACGTTATTCTGCCACTGAAAACTTTGGGACTTCATGTTTAGTTCAAAATAAGTAAAGATTCAAATTATCCGATTTCGAATTAACGAGAGCCGACTGTATATTCTATTCAATATTATTTTTTTTGCTAGATATAATGCCTCCAGAGTTGCCTTCTGTCAGTTATAAAGACTTATTTATTTGAAAAAATTTAATAGAAATTTAAAATTTTTTTATTAGAAAATATTTGTGAGTGTATTTAAAGTTAATTGATTTAGATTTAGTTCGATTTAGCCGCATTAATTAATAAACCAACTTTTAAAAAAATCTGGCTTTTTGTAAGTAGTTAAAACAGGCAAACAAAAAAAGGTCTTTTTTTATGTTTTAAAACCGGCAACCTTATAAAATGACACAAAATAATTTACTAATTAGAAAGAAACATTGCTTTGTAAGTTATATTTTAATTTTTTGCTAATATGAAGACACCTTTATAAACTCATTTATACTAAGTAAATTTAATAGATTTTTTCGAAGCATGCAGAAATTTTTTCGAAAAGTTTTAGAAATTTTGTCGTATTTTTTTTACCAAGTTCTTAATTTTAATGTGAAAATGTGTTTTTTGAGTTCAGGTTTCTTAAATACAGATTTTTAAAAAATGTATAATTTCATCTTTCCTGATGACAAGTAGATTTTTTTTAAGGATTCTCTCTGATAATATTTTTTTTATTGAGTATTTTTTTGTACACTTTATTGAGTATTTTTTAATATTTAATTTTTAGATGTGTATTTGGAATAAATCCTCATAGTGGATCAAAAGTACAGAGAAAGGAAGGTGGAAAATATATGTCTACCCATCCTAAACTTGTGGCGTTCGCTCAAAGATTTCAAGACATATTATTCTTCATTGATGATCGTGACTCATAACTGTTTTCTGTATAACATTTATAGGTTAGGACAATCTATATAAAGACATTTTAATTTTCTGAGCTTTAAAGCGTAAGCAGCAACATAAATTTAAGAAGCAAGCTTTTATGTATGTTTTTCAAATAATTTTCAAAACATTTTTTTTCCCTCTTCCTTAATCTTTGAGCTCCTCAGTATTTGATTTCCTCAATCTTGCTGGCATTATTAAAAGAGAGAAATTACAATTTTGACGCTGGGTTTAGGAATTACGGATTTTTGAGATTATACCGTAGTATGTTACAGTTAAAAACAAAACTCTTGCTAATTTGCTTTTTTTTCCTCAAAGATTCTTTTCACAACTAAAATTGTATGCAATGACTTTAAATGTAACATTAAAATTTACCCGTTCTGTACCACTTCATTTACATTAATTTTCATTTTAATAAATTTATATATATATAATTATGTGTTTATTTTATATAACAGCATTATTGTTTTTACCATATTTTTAAAACTGAATTCCATACAATTTCATTTTTAATATTTGAATATGATAATATGGATTGTAACAATTTGCAGGTTGTGTTTGGTTTGTGCTTTGTATTTGTATATTAACATTCAATTTGGTGCCTTTTTTAAACTTATATTACTGTACGTGTACATGGAGGTTTATACAAAAATTAGCGATTTTTATATTAGTGACATAAGAAATAAATAATCATGTCAGAAATTTCTGATTTTTTCCAGCAATATGTTAAGTAGCTGCTTAATAGAGAAAAAATAGACGTCACACCTAATACTAAATATATATATATATATATATATTCCATAGATTTTGTATGGGAGAAATGAGCGATAAAATGGGAGAATGATAAATTTAACATTATTAGTTCAAGACACTTTTAATCATAGAGAAGATGTTTAAGACAGTATATACTTTTAAGTTATCTCTTTAGGAAAAATTAATTGCATATTGATATATTATTAATGTGTAAATTAACTTTACAAATTTGAATAAGAGAATGGGGATATCTGAATATTTTCATTTATTAAACACTTATGCTTATTAAATTCTTCATTATATACGGCAGAATACCTTCAAGATAGCTTAGAAGTATTTTACAATTAGGTTAAAACAAGTACTGAATACATATGTAGTATTTCTACTCAGGGCCGTAGCCAGAAGTGAATAATAGGGGGGGGGTCAAGAAAATGTAGGGGGGGGGGGCTCATGTTTTTTTTTCTCTCACTCTGATGTAGAAAGATAAATTAGTGCATATTCATATTGTATGTACTATGTTTTTTATTAAACTGTTGTAATAACCTCATTTTAAGCTAAGAGAAGAATAAGGTGATGAAAAATTCGAGTGTATAACGAGTGCAAAATTAAACATCATCTTAGCTTCTTATGTGCAAATAGGAAGAGCGAGTGTTGAAACTTATTTTAGTTATAATTTAGTATTTCTACAAAACTTTGAAAAGGCCTCAAAACTAAATTAGATTTTTGAACAGAATTTCATTTGGATTTTCAAAAAAGAAATTCATTGAGTAATCATGAAATCTTTTCTAAGAGAGGCTTAAAATGCTTTAAGGGTTAGGGGAGGGGGAGGGGGCTGAGCCAGCACATCCTTAACTACGGCCCTATCTGTCATACTAGAACTTTCTGACAGAGTAATTGAAATGCCTCTGCATTTTCGAATTAAAATTTTCTAATAACATTAAAACTTCATTTTTAAAAAAGCACTTGAAAAAGTTAGTCATATATATGCATTGCTATCTTTATAGTTTGCACTCGCGTCTTAAGTAATTCATGACAGATAATTATAAAAAAAGAAGTTCATAAGTTTAAATATATAGGTTATAGAATTTTCGTCAAAAACGAATTTTCATAAAACTCAGAATTTTGGTGAAAACGCAAAAGAATTGGCGTTCGATCTCTAATACTTATACTGGTGAAATAAACGATGATGTCAACAAGTAAATAAAAGCTTACAGTTCACTTGTTTCAAAATAGTTACAACCTTTAATCTTTTTTTTTAATCTGCCCTCAAGGAAGCTTAAGTTTCATTCTTTTACAATAAAAACATTAACAAAATCAAAGTTGTATTTTGCATTTAAAATTATTACTGTGTTCATTCAAAAATTAAAAGCATGTACATTTGAATTGGCTATTGGCATTTTTCTTTGATTACCATTCATAAATCAAGGACTATATACGTATATATTTTTAAATTTAAACTAGAAATATTCCAATATACAACAAAATGTTTATCATAAGGTAATATTTATGATAAAATTAATTATAAGTTTGATCTATGCTAGTAATAGAAAATGCTACAGAATAAATACTTTCAGTATATAACTAATGCTGATACAATAATATAAATAATATGTCAAAAGTAATTAAAATGCTCGCATTTCTCCTACTTAAAACGAGTTGTAATCTTCATTTCTAATCATTATCTTTTTTTTAACAAAAAGAGAACTTCAATTATTGTTATATAATAAAAGCATAAACAAATTCACTCATAGATAATTTTAAAATTATTTTTATGCACAGTCAAATGTTAAAAACATTTGCAATTGAGTATACTATTAAAAAATTCTTTAATTTGAAATACCATGACTCAAACTTCAAACACAAAGCAAAATATGAATACTTAAAACTTTATTTTATACTAGAAGCAAAACAGGATTAAAAAATTCTTCAGAAAAAATGCTTTATAGCAAAATGCTAAAATACCAAATTGCAACGAACTGCATTTTTCATGTAACACGAAAACAAAATAATAAAAACAAACAATAGTACATGTAACAAACACACTTTTGAAACAAATGGAATTTTTTTAAAACCAGTTTCCAAAAATATAATGAAGTATGCTTTAATGGATACATGAAATAATATAAAATATTTAAGTTAAATAGATATATAAATACGAATGGTTATATAAGCATTATAAATGTGAAAACTAACCTTGTAGTGTATACTAAATACATAAACTGAAAAAAGTAGATTTAAAAGGAATAAAGTAGTGTCAACAAATTGAAGTTCACCTGCTTTAAAACAATTGAAGTCTTCTATTCTTTTTCTCATTAATTTTTTTTCGGAAAACTTCCATATTGATTGTTTCTGTTCTTTCTTTTTCAAACGCAAGAAAACTCAAATCGGCCATTCTTTGATGAGACATTGTTAGTCTTTGTGGACGATTTATTCTTGCAAGAACTGAAAATGTTGATTCACATATTGCAGTACTACATCCAAAAGTTTTAACAGTTGCTAATAGTTTATAAGTGTCTTCAAATGCAACCCTATATTTAAAAAGTTCATTAAATACAATGGTGTTTGGATTTTCTTCAATGGTTCTTTTTATGAAATTCTTTACAACAATTCTTTCATCTTTAGATGGAAGCTTAACATTATAATTTTCTAATATCTTCATTTTATTTAAATCCATATCAAGCTCTGCACTTGACAGCGCTAGAAGTAACTTATCGTTATTATTAAACCGCCTTTTCATTTCATTTAATACTATATCTAAAGTTTCAAAATAAATAGCTTTTAGATGTAATGTTTGATCAATATTCGAGCTAGCACCTGTAGTTTCTACAATTAAATAATCTCTGAGTTTTGTAGAAGTGGTTTTTCTTCGCTTTTTTGAACATATTTCTTCTTCCTCAACAACAAATTCAGTGGGCATCAAATTTAAAATTTCTTTGTAAATTTCATCTGACCTTAAACAAGTAAGTGAATCTATTGTAGAATCTACAATTCTTAAAGAATCAGTTAAACTAGTTTCTAGCTTTTGCAATAATTGGTTTGCAGGATCTAGCGTTTCAAGAATTCTCTTCAAAAATATTAAGCAGAATTTGAAAGCTTTAGTTTTCATTATCGTTAACAAACCAGTGCTTTCTGCAATGTTTACTCCATCTTGTTTTCTGTCCAGTTTTACTTCTTCTAGAGTATTCAGAATTTTTTTATAATTGTTATACACAATTTTTGTAACATGTAAATGTCCACTCCATCGCTGTTCTAATAAACGAACAAGGAATTGACCTTCATATTTCTTCGCTATGTTACCTTTTCTCAAAAAGTTGTACAGCATGGAACTCTGATCAAAAAACTGTTTGGTTTCACTTACATCATTTATTGCTTTTATAATTACTAAATGAAGTCTGTGGCTGCAGCAATGTACATATGGGATATTTCTATCAAGATGTTTCTGCAATATAGCTTGGACCCCTCCTTTTTCACCGCTCATGACTGAAGCACCATCAAAACATTGACTCAAAATTTTAGAATTATCTAAATTACAATCATGAAGGATCTTTAAAGTTAAATCAGCAAATGTTTTTGCATCCAAGTCAGAACATGTTTTTATTGCGATAATTGATTCTTTTATTTTCCCGTCCTTTACGTATCTTGCTCCTAATGCAACATTTTCTCTACTATTTCTATCACGCGTTCAGTCTTCCAAAATCGAAAACCAGGGAACATCAGCATTGTTAATGTCGTTTGATATATCTTCTGACACTATTTCAGCAAGGATTTGTATTACATCATTTTGTATTTCAGGTGAAGTGTATTTTGCATTAATTGGCACTGATTTGACACATTCTGCAAGTTTATTGTCCTTTTTGATTGTGTATTTAAAAAGGTTTTGAAATAAACTACTTTCCTCGTGTTCATCTATATCATACGTCCCACGTAATGAAAGTTCATTTATAACTAAAAATTGTACGATTTCTGCAATAGATTGAACATAATATCGGTTTTTTTCTAGAACATCGTTACATACCAAAGATGACACACTCAAATTCATCTTTTCACGTTCTTCTCTTTCTGTCCACATGCTCATTGATATTATATGATTCTGTGACGAAGCATGCTTTTGAAACCCTCTGTCCTTGGACAATGCTTTTTTCCAATTCCGGAAACCGGCTGAGATAAATGGATTTTCTTTAGTCCCCGAATGAGGAAACTGTCGACAAGGATAACAAAATACAGCATCTCTGCTGTTGGAATATTCCAGCCACTTAAATTTTTTCATCCAATCTGGTTGAAAACGTCTGTTATCCGAATTTTTTGGGTACTCTGATAAATTTGTACTTTTTAAATTTCTATCACCCACATTCGATATGTCACTAGGTGCATCGGCATTCATCCTGCCTGATAAGTCACCGAACACCAAAAGAATAACCCTCACGCCTGTTGAGTTTCTGATATCCGATTGCGTAATATGGACTAAAAATCATAAAATCACTTCCAACAACAGAGGGGGGGGGGGGGAGAGATACGACACCTCATTGACCGAATGAAAACTTTGCCTCCCCGACTAAGAGCAGATTTCTATAAAGTAAATTGATAATTTAAAAATTCCTTTTTTTTAATTAAACCACACACACAAGAAAAAAACAGTTATTAACATAAATATAAATAAATATATAATAAAAACTAGTTGGATGTGTCAATCCCGAAACTTTCTTCTATCTCATAAGTACATTTTAATATATATATATATATATATATATATATATATATATATATATATATATATATATATATATATAAAAACGTGGTGACCCCAAAGTTACCCACTATCGAATTTCCTCGAACATTTGACCTAGCCTAATGAGATTCTGGTATCCGAAAAGCCTAAAACGCAAAATTTAATTAATATTCTGAGAAAAGGAGCTTAGTTGTGCCTCATCTTGGGTAATTTGTACTAAAACCTAATAAGCATCTATTGATGTCAAGACCTAACAGAATCTGAAATTTGATGGAATTTCGTCCATTAGTTTTTGAGATATAATTATAAGAAAAAATTTGCAAAACGTAGCACAGCAACACCATATCTTGGACAATTTATGCCAAAATGTAAAAAAAAAAAAAGTCTAATTATGTTATGATGTAAAAGAATCTGAAGTTTGATGAAATTCTGTGCATTAGTTCTTGAGATATAGCTAGTTTTTTTTTAAAAAAACGTGTAAATTATAGCACAGCAGCACGATCAGTTGAAGGATTTATAACAAAACATAATCATCGTGTAATTATGTTATACATCATTTTGTAACAAAATCTGAAGTTTTATGAAATTCTGTGCTTTGGTTGTTGAGATTTGGTTGTTGTTTGCTATCGGAAAAATCGTGCAAAATGCAGCATAGCTGCACCACCTGTTGCAAGGTTAATACCAAAATGTAATCAGCGTCTAATTATGTTATATATTCTAGTGTAACAGAATCTAAAATTTGATGAAGTTCTCTGCATTACTTCTTGAGATATAGCAATCGCAAAAATCGTGCAAAATGTAGCATAGCAGCGCCACCTATAGGGCAGTTCACACCAAAACCTTATCAGCGGCTATGTATCTCAAGGTATCGCGGAATCTGAAGTTTGGTGAAATTCTGTGCATTAGTTTTTGAGATATAGCTATCATGAAAAACATGAAAAACGTGGCATAGCAGCGCCACCTGCTGGCCAATTTACACCAAAACTTAATCAGCGTCTATGTACATCAAGGGGTCACAGAATCTGAAGTTTGGTGAAATTCTGTGCATTAGTTCTTGAGATATAGCAATCTTGAAAATCATGAAAAACGTAGTATAGCAGCGCCACCTGCAGGCCAATTTTCACCAAAAACCAATAGGCACTAATTCATATCAAGGTCTAACTGAATATAAAATTTTATTAAATTTCGAGCATTAGTTCTTGAGATAGAGCGCCCACAAATTTTTTGTCACATACAGACAGACAGACTCACAGACAGACACACAGACTCACAGACAGACGGACAGACTCACAGACAGACATTTTCTAAAAATAGTCAAAACGTGTTCAGGACCTTCTAAAACGTATAAATCCGTCGAAAACCGGAAGTCGAAAATTTTCATGAATCCAATACTTTCTTCTTGTAAAGATAGAAGAAAGTAAAAAGAGTCATTTACACTTCCTGGATCCTAGCCAAGCTAAATTCTACATTTGCTTTAAAATATATATATATATATATATATATATAATGCGTTACCGGGTTTTTGGCGCCGGCTGATCATGGCGCCACACATACGTCACCCATATATACTAGCAGTAGAAGACAATAATACCAATAATAATTAGATAGGATGCACATTACAAAATACCAGCGATTTAAATTTACAAATCTATAAATAACTCATTCACCTTGCCGACAAATGGAAGGAGGGGGGGGGGGTTAAGATAATAAATATTTCTGTTGATAATTAGCCAAACCAAACTGTTGATTGTTAAAAGCAAAAATATTTTTTATGATCATAAGTACTTTTTTTCCATTTCAGAAAAGATTGCTCAACTTGAAATGGAAATCGATAAATAATGAACGTTGATGATTAGATTCAAATGTTTGTTTTATTTCTGCTAAACATAAACCGAATAATCTAGATAAATTTTTGAAGTATATACAAATTTATATTGATTGCAAAACATCATAATGTACGATTATAGACATTCAAAAGATTTGCACAGGCCGGGTTCGGGCCGATTTCTCATTTTGATTTTTTAAACAGTTTTATTTAGTGACCTTGGAATCTTTTTCAGGGGGGGCTCAAAAATTTTTAGGGGGGGCTGAGCCGCCCCTGGCACCCCCCTAGCTACGGGCCTGTTTCTACTTGTTAATTATTTACATCTAGCTGAAACATCCTGAATTAATAATGAGTGAGGGAATGCTTTGAAATATTTTTGAATTGAATGACAAACTTTTTTGAAAAAAAGAATGGATTGGGACTGAAAAAAAAGTTGATTGAAACATATAAATAGTACTTCATGTTTTCATTTTAAAAGACAGAAGTTAGAGACAATGAATGTAAAAGTATATTAGAAAGAAAAAATAATTTTTGTATTTAAAAGTGTAATAGTTACATGTCAGGCAGTAATCAGAGATATAAAATTCAGAGATATAAAATTCAGCGATATAAAATTTACAAGTCAGGCTGATACTCAGAGATATAAAATTTTAAAATAAATGTCTTTTTTTAAGTAATTTTTCAAAATAATGGACTAATTTGAATAAACAATGTCTATCTATTAAACAAATAATTTGTAAACTTTTTTGTTACAAATATTAAAATAGCTAACAGTTCATGTTCGCTAATTTCCAAACAATCACACATATATTATATGGAATCTAATTTTAAAACTGCAGCATTTATCGTTTTTGATGTAATTTTTGTATGTATTTTGTGTAGAATTAATCGCAAATATTTTACATCATTGCTCTTATTCTGAAATTTCATGCGATATGCATGAATGCCAAACAAGGTTGAACATGTTTTTATTTGTTGAAGGTAATAAAGCTAAAAATAGAGTTTGAATCTGCATTACTTTATAGTCAGTAACTGTGTACTGCAAAAACTTTTTTTGTGTATTAGTCTAAAATTAAAAAAAAAAATATATATAATATGCATGGATATTAAATAAGGTCGAATTAATTCTATTTCAGTTAGTTTGAAGTCAATAACTGTATTATAAGTTCTATTTTCTTCAAATTTGTTTCACTTTTTTATTTTGAATATGAAAAAACTTCATGTGACATACATCTATTATAAAATAAAACTAGAGATAATTTAAATTTGCATTAGTTTTTTCCCCATAGATGCTCCGCTATGCAATCTTCGCTTTGATTTTTTATGACATTTATACAGTGTGTGTTTTCAGTTGAAAACTTGTATCACGTGATGTAAAATTAATATTTCCAATTGTGCATTTTGTTGTTTTATTTTATTGTTACATAGATTGTAACAACATAGTTAGAATTATAGTTTCTAATTGCATTAGTTCGTTTTTGTATCCTCATGTTATGAATTTTTTACACTTTAAAAGTTCTTTATCTTTTGTTTTTGATTATAAAATAATTTTATATAATACAAAACCATTGTAAAATATGTATACACATAGATTGAATTTGCATCTTTTATTTGTTTACGATTTTTATTGGTGTAATAAAAAAATTAATTTTACTAGTGTGCATTGATGAATTTTAACACTATTCTCAAAATCAACTTCTTAATACATTCTTGAATAATTTTGAAATAAAAAGAAGAAATAAGTAATAAGATGAAGTAATAGGGATGAGAGTGTTCCGCGTTTTTTCATACCAGTATAATATTAGAGAAAATATTGTTCTGTTAAATCGCAGCATTTTTCGATTGAGTAAAATAACATTTTCTCTAAGATTATACTGGTGGGGAAAAGCGCGGAAAATTCTCATGCCTAAGTAAGAAGTAAACAACAAAAATTCAAAAAATATTATAGACAATAGAAAATACCATTTGGAAATCGTTGCTTTTAAAAAGTTGTATTTATTTATTCGATAAATATTATGAACACTATTTTCAGCATACATACTGTTTGTATTAGTTTTTGCTTTTTTTTAATTTAACGAGGCATTTTCTGTCTTATGTAAAATTACTTACTATTTGAAATTTTTATGCATGTTTCATAAATTTTTTATTGCTCTTTTAGTATTAAATTTATATTATGCAGGCATTGAAATATTAAGTTAAACATAAGAATGTTTTAATATTTATTTCTTTAATTTAATCATGTAACTTTGTACGGTGTAATTGCTAATGGAATATGTAAGACTGAAGATAGATTTTTTGCAGTGTAATTTTAAGAAAATCAGTTTATGATTTAATGCACGTATGTGAATGTTATTTTATCATTGAGTAATTAAAATTATTGCATATTATACTGCCATTCTTTGATTATTAAAGCTGCTTCTATTATGAAAACAACATTATTTTTTGAATAATAATAATTTTGAAGCAAATTAAAATTTCACTGCATACAAAAACAAAATTTGTTCTTATGCTGTAAGTTTCCTTTATAAAAATTGCTACAAATTGAATTCAATGTCAATCTTATTTGGAAAATAATTATGTAATATTTTTACAACATAAATCCCTTTAAACGTATGAAATCATATTTATATCAAAACATATATATGGATTCGATAAATTCATTTGGGAGATTTATGATAAAATTTTAATCTGAATTTCCAGTGCAAAGAAATTTACTTTAGGTATCCTTTCATAAATAGACAAACACATAAATGTGTTACTGTTAGTTGCGAAATTATTGACCACAGCGGAGTAATATCGTTTTTAGCATTTTTTTCTTACTGCCAGATACTAATATAAGATCTTTTGTTATAACATATCTTTGTTTATTAATTTTAATCCTCTAATTGCATAGCTGCGACATACTTTATATCCTTAACTTTTATATCCTTTTTATATTGCTACTTTAAAATAACAATTTTCGCTGTATTTTCAAACGTGGAATATGACAAAAATAACAGTTTTAAAATAGTGATATAAGATAAGTATAAATAATTGTAGAAGTTGGCAGATAAATAAATGTGCTCTTCATTGTTTTTAATTGCATTTTAGATCACAAAACATTTTTTAATCTATTTTTTTTACTTCAACAACTGCACATTATAACAAATAAACATCTATCGAGACAAATACAGAAAATTTATGAAAAAAAAAGGATTTTAGTATACACTTTACAGATGTTAGAATGTAATTGAATTTTATTATAAGATACTTTCCATTATGAGTAGACGTATCTTTATGCAAATTGATAACCTCCAAGTGGATTTTTAAAATTTTGTAAAAATATTTAAATGTATCCACACATATATCGAATAATATTTTTCCACATAGTAAGTTTTATAAAGGTAAGACTTTGAGCTCTTCCTGTATATTCACTGATTCTGATTACAGAATTATCCATAAGAATTTCCCACATTTGACAGGAAAATATAAAACAAAAAAGATTAGGGATAGAAAATTGTTTTAAAATATACAATAGGTATGACAAGAATCTAAAAATGATTATGTTTTAGATATGGTGTTTGGTAAGTGTTGATCATTGTAAGCAATATACATTTCAAGACAACAGATGAAATCTCTTATCACCTGACATATATCTTGTGAAAGCTACGCCCTCTGCTTGAATTGCTCTTCAGACATAAGATCTACACTCTTTCTGACAGCATGTGTGTAAGTAATTCGTGTGAAAGTAGCAGCTATTCCACAAGAGTTACATCAGTGGGGGTAGATTTCATACATCTTCTTGAATTGTGTATTATTCCCAATGGAGAATACTTACCAGATATAATTTGAAAGAGATAGCCTTTTTAAACTTTTGTCATACATATTGCATATTTTTGAACAAACAAGTTTCTCTCTGCAATCCTTTTTGATTTTTATCCTGTCAAATGTGGGAGGTTTTTTTGGCCATCCTGTATTTTTACGTTATATATAACATACAGGGTGGTCATAAAAAAAACTTTGCCGATATACGGAGCTCTAGCGGCCAGTCCGCTCAACCGATCGAAATGAAATTTCAGATATAGCTATTCAGAGGTATGAGCTCGAGATTCTGTGAACGACAACAAAATGGCGCTCACGGTTACGGTTATAGTTACAGAAACTCGAAAATTTCCAATGGCAACACCTTTTTTTCAGCGCATGCGAAAATCCTAAAGAGCGTTGGAACCGTACGTGTATCGCAAGAAACGGACATGTTATGCACGCACAAAAAACCGTTCTGCGAATCCTCCCCCCCTCCCCATAAAAAAAACTCGATTGGGGTGCCAGGAGGAAATTTGCATATGACACAGAGTCAGTAAACTAATCTCTGGCTACAATACAGATCGGAGAAACTTAAACTTTTATTTTGATTACACATTTTCCACATGGGTGTCATCACAGGCAATTAATGGAGATGGCACCCATGTGGAAAATGTGTAATCAAAATAAAAGTTTTAATTTCTCCGATCTGTATTGTAAACAGAGATTAGTGCGCTGACTCTGTGTCATGTGCAAATTTCCTCCTTGCGCCTCAATCGAGTTTTTTCTATGGGGGGGGGGGAGGATTCGCAGAACAGTTTTTTGTGTGTGCATAACGTGTCCGTTTCTTGCGATACACGTACGCTTTCAACGCTCTTTAGGGTTTTCGCATGCGCTGAGCATTTTGCGATGAAAAAAAATGGGTGTTGCCATTGGAAATTTTCGAGTTTCTGTAACTGTAACCGTAACCGTGAGCGCCATTTTGTTGCCTTTCACAGAATCTCGAGCTCATACCTCTGAATAGCTATATCTGAAATTTCACCTCGATCGGTTGAGCGGACTGGTCGCTAGAGCTCCATATATCGGTAAAGTTTTTTTATGACCACCCTGTATATTTAATTTACGGCATATATACCAATTACAAATGCCTTTACGGTACATATAACATACATTTAATTTACGGTATATATGCAGCATAAATAATTTTTGCGGTATATATACCATATACTTAATTAACTGTACATATACCGTATGTTTAATTTACGGTACATATACCATTTATCTAATTTACGGTATATATACTGTATATTTAAAATACGGTATATATGGTGTATAAATATTTTTGCGGTATATATACCTTACATTTAATTTACGGTATTTATGCTGTAAATTTAATGTACGGTATATATGCTGTAAGAATATTTTTTTACGGTATATATGCCGTAAGAATATTTTTTTACGGTACATATACATTAAATATTTTACGGTGCATATACCGTCCAGTTAAATTACGGTACATATACTTTAAACATTTTACGGTACATATACTAAAAAATATTTAAATTTATGTTCAATTAAATTACGGTACATGTACTTTAAATATTTTACGGTATATATACCGTCCAGTAAAATTACGGTAAAAGGAAGTGTCACAAAGTTGACGGTAAAACCACCGTGATTGGAGACCAAAAATTTTTACAGTGTATAATATAGGCAAATCTTCGAAAAAACTGTTTACGTAGTACATAAAAATATGTCTGTAAAACAGCGGTTCCCAAACTTTATTGGTACGCGACCCACCATTTAAATAAATAATAAATAAATAAATAATTCGTGACCCATTTCGCAATCTACCTAATACGAGGGTGTATCTAATCTCAGTGTTGAAATTTTGTATGAGCTCTAGAAGGTCTCGTCTATCCTATTTAATGGAAAAGGCGAAATTTTGTTACGAAGCATAAACTATCAATAATAAAAAAATAAAATAAAATAAAAAAATCCCTGTCGGCTGGGCCTATAGGCGGAGGTAGATTTCGAAGAGTGCTCATTTCAACAAATATATATATATATATATGATTAGAGATAAACCCAGTTTAATAACTTCATTTGGCCGTTTATGAAAAATTTTTAATTTCATTTTTCTGCAAACATTGGTTTTATCAGAATCATCTTAAGAAAAATTCAGCTCAAATGTCCATTTTGACAACATATTTTGAAATCGATTCTGAATTTATTAAAAAATCGACCAAAACAGTACATTATACAGTTCCTAAATAACAAAAATCTGTCAGTTGAATGCATTTGAGAAAAAAATTGAATTAAAAAATGAGTCATAAAATAACCGGTTTGTTGTTTGAATACATCCTTAATTCTTTAATCATAATTGCTTCGGAAAATTTTGTGCGAAATACTCACTTTGACAGCATTTTTAAAAATATATTCAATCTTTATCAAAAAACTGGCCAATGCGTCACAGTATATAATTCCGAAATAAGAGGATCTGTAAATTGGATGCGTTTGAGAGCGAAAATGGATTTTAAAACAAGTCATAAAAAACGCAATTTGCTATGTGAAACTTCCTTAAATTTTCAAATCACGAAGACTTCGGGAAATTCTGTTCAAAATACCTTTTTTGGTAGCCTTTTTCAAAATGTATTCTGTCTTTATCAAAAAACCGATCAATGCATCACATTATATAGTTCCTAAATAAGAGGATCTGTAAATTGGATGCATTTGAGAGTTAAAATGGATTTAAAAACGAGTCAGAAAAAAACGCAATTTCTTATTTGAACACTTCTTTAAATTTTCAGTCACGATGATTTCAGAAAGTTCTGTTCAAAATACCCTTTTTGGTGGCCTTTTTTGAAATATATTCAGTCTTTATCAGAAAATTGACCAATGCATCACTTTATACAGTTTCTAAATAAGAGGATCTACCATTTGGATGCGTTTAAAATCAAAATTGAATTTAAAAATGAGTCAGAATATAAGCAGTTTGGATTTGAGGTTTTTTCTCCAACTCCTACTTTTGTTTAATTTCTTTTTGCTATACGAATTGGTCCTATGAAAAACTTGTCAATATAAAAGTTGTAGATATTTTCGAGAAGATGTAAAATAAATTTAATCAGATTTGATATCTTAAAAATTGACGGAGTTATGGATTTTTCTCTTTTTTCAGCGCCCTTTTTCTTTTCGTTTTTAATTTTTTTCGTCGGTAAAAGTTGGTCCTATCAAAAACTTGTAAATACAAAAGTTTTAGATAGTTTTAAGAACATTTACAAAAAATTTAGTTGGACTTGATACCTTAAAAATTGACGAAGTTATGAATTTTTTTCTCTCAAAATCCCTGTTTTTTTCGCCCTTTAAGCCCACTTCTAAATTTATCAGAAATCTGTCATGCATATACTTTTGGCCCATTTTTAAGAAGTAATATAAACTTTAAACCGATTCGATATCTACTTTAATTAAGAAGTTATGGCGTTTTTTCGGTTTTCACAAAAACGCCCCCTATTCCGACCCCCTTGGTCCGATTTTGCCCATTAACGAACTTAGCCAAGATTTTATCCCCTTTGATTTTATGTACCAGTTTGGTGGAGATTGGTGAAGAATTATAGAAGTTATCGTGTCCATAAAAAAGTGAGATATCTATATATAGATAGATAGATATTATATATATATACGTATATATATATAAACTGGTGCGATTGCAATAGGTAGTATTTCTTACGAAATCTACCTAAAAATAAAAAGGTTTGAATTGGTAATTTTAATGTGTGTATGTTGAATAATAATTAAAACAACAAATATAATAAAAAGTACGTTTCATTTCTATCAGATCACAAATTCACAAACCAGAGAGATTTCTCGCACTTCTGTTGTATGCAGTAGAGGTCTGCACGGGCCCGGGCTCGGCGCGTGGCCCGTACCCGGGCCGGGCCGGCAGATTTAGAATAGTTTTTTCAATGGATGGGGCCGACAAACAACATAAACGGGACGGGCCGGCAAAAAAATTTAACGGGCCAGACGGGCCGGGCCGGGCCGATAAAAAAAATTTTCGGGCCTGCCGGCCCGTTCCGAAGACATAAGCAGAAACGATAAAATATGAGCTATTTTCAACGAAAATGGTTTTAACGAGAATAAGTATAAATGTGGCCATACTAGTTTGACAGCATCAATATAAAAATGCACAGTGTATCGGCATCGGAGAATTACATTATGTGTAACCCGTTTTAATATTTTTTTAGCTGACACATGCCGGTCCGAGATCACGCTTGCATTATTTTTCTACATATAGACTGGCCGGACCGGTACTAGACTTAATTATTGGCAGAAAACATGTCACATGATTTGTAAAATTATTAACAGCAATAAAGAACTTACGTTAGCTTAGTCTTCGGATACATACTTCTTGATGATTTTTAAATTAATTTCCCAATAATGCGAAAGTTTGGCACATTTTCTGATTAATTTTAAATTGTAAAAGTATAAAAGTGATAAGCCTAACTATTGAAGGGATTTGGAATCGAATAGCCTTTTTCATTTTTGGTAAAAATAATACTTGTATAACCTCGTTGAGATATAATAGTTTCTCAAATGATTGCAGGTTTTTCTCCCTTCCCTTGCTATTGCTTCCGGAAATTCTATTCAAAACGCTAATTGTGACAGTTCTTTATTTGTTTGCAGTATTCTTAAATTGCTTGTATCAAAAAATGGATAACGCCATTCGATTATATAGTTTCTGAATAAAGATATCTGCTAATCTTATGCGTTTCTGAGAAAAAAATTTAATTTAGAAATGTATCAGAAAGGAGCTTCTTTGAATTTAAGAATAAATTTGGATTTGAAATCTATATTAAAATGATATAGAAATACATTTATAAATCTTCTTTTATTAAACAGCTTCAAAATTAACGATGTTTTTAGCTTTCTTTCTTTTTTTCTTTTATTCTAAGCCATATTAATTTTTTAATGAATCTTTATTCGAAAGTTGAAAGCCTAAGAATCTAACAAGGAAGGTCTCCATACGGGCATACTCAGAAAAATCTGAAAAAATTACAGAATGTTCTTCTCATATAGTTATATATGTTTATAAAAAAAATTTCGGCGGAACCTCCTTATAACGTCCATAAAAAAATAATAAAAATTTCGTTTATTTGGCGATTTATCTCCGGTTGGCGAAAAAACGAAATTTTTAAAAATACGCTTTTACGCTTCGAATACTTTTTAAAGAAAAAACTTTCTATGTTCAATTTATTTAAATAAGTTGAGTTTAAGTAATTTTAGTTTTGCATTTTTACTTTATTTTAAGTGTAATTTTGTCATATACGTTTATATGTACTTATAACAAAATGAAATTAATATATTTTATCATTTAAAACACAATTTAAATTGATTAAAATTGTTCCAAATTGAAAAATAGACTGTTAAAAATCTGCTGCATTTTGTTGCAACGCACTCCCTTGCTTGTATAGAAAACGGTTACTTGGCCGTGAAATGGAGCTTTCTCATTGGTTGGAATAGAGATATTATATACAAACGGTGGAGTGCGTTGCAACAAATGCAGCAGATGTTTAACAGTGTATGACACGGTCAATTCACCGTGCTATGAAGCATTCTCTTTGGTCAGAAGAGAGATATTCTATAAAATTAGTGGAGTGACGTTGCAGTAAATGCTGCAGATTTTTAACAGTGAAGTCAATTAAAATCAATTTTCAGATTCGTTAAAATGGTCTGCTTTTGGCGAGGAAATGCACTGCTCGCCAAATCCCGCGTCGCTTTCAGTTTTTCACGCCAGTTATTTCGAACTATTTTATTTTTTTACATATCTAATAATGTAATTCCGCCGCTAATTTTCACTGATCCTTTATTACCTACATGAGTAGTTTAATGCGTATTTTTTAAAGAAAATTCTGAGTATGACCCCAATGGTGACCTTCCTTATAAGTAATCATTAATGTTGTAATGTGTATTTGCTGTAAAATATACTGTAAAATCATTTCATAAATATGTATGCAGTATTCTTTAAAGGAATCTTATATGATAAAAATCTGAATTTTTTAGAAATCGTAGAAATTGTAACGGGCCAAAACGGGTCGGGCCGGGCCGGGCCTGTTTTCGCTGATTTTTGTACGGGTCGGGCCGGGCCCGGGCCGAACTTTTGAGTTTTACAACGGGCCGGACCGGGCCCGGGCCTGGAAATTCCGGCCCGTGCAGATCTCTAGTATGCAGGGAGTGGCAGAGCTAATGAAGTAGTATTGTTTGTGCAGTGGCAGCGAGCTTTTGTAGGCAGAGGCAGTGGCGTTGTGTGCAGTAACTGCACTGTCACTAGTGTGCACTTATGAGAGTGTCTATATCAGAGTTCAAACTGATTAATATTAATCTTAAGTCACTTTCAGCACGCAATTCGTTTCTGTATTTTTTTCTCAAAAACAGCAAAGTAGAAAAAGCAAGTTCACACAAATGTGTTGTGCTTAGCACTAAATCACGCACCTCAAAACAGATTTAGATATCTCAGGATAGTGATGGGCGATTCTGGGAATTTTGAGAATCGATTAAAATCGACATCGTATAAAGTGACATCGATTATAATAAGAATCGATTTCTAAATTCTTGAATCGATACTAAAATCGATATTTCGATATTTTTAGATTTTACACAGATTAGCTCAAAATTAGTAATTCTAAAACTTGGCTAATCAGCAGAGCCGTAACACCTCATACTCCTCTCTCCCATTTAGGGAGGCACAGAAGTAAGCTATTACAGCTTTTGGAGTCGAATAATAAGGATTTATCTTTTTTTATTTTTAGATACAATTTTAATAATAATTTATATTATATTTAACTTTATTTTTTTTGAGAAAGATCTCGGTTAGATAAAAAAAAATAAAAGGGAGAAATGATTTGTGTATATATATACTTTAATCCGAAACACATGTATTTTCTACATACTCCTTCAACCAAACAAACGGAGCCTTACTTCCTTTAAACGTCATTCTTCTTAAAAATTCGCATATGAATAAAATTTTGAAAGCTCTAAATTTATTAAAAAAAAAAATTTTTCAGTCTTTTTAAGACCTTCTATAAGGGTGTGGGAAACGCAAATATTGCAAATTTTCTTTCAAAATAGCTGTGATGATTTAATTGCACAATCAACACATGCTAATTATTAATTATCCACCAATTTAAAAGCAGAAATTCTGCTTAAAAAAATATGTGACTAAACTTTTTTTTCTGTTTTAAAATATATATCGCCTCATCTCATTTACATCTTATAAAATATTATTCTTTTTTAACGTTTACCAAATTTTCAGCAGTTAACAGAAAAAAAATGTTGTTTTCATAAGAATAATTAACAGTGAAACAACATACTTTTCTCTGGTTAACAAAGAAATAAAAATACAGCGGAGCGTCGATTATCCGAAGAGGTTGGAAGCGACCTAAGTTCGGATTAATGGATAACTGTACGTTCAATGGTCGGGCAGCGCATAACCTATCATCGGCAACAAACCGGTTAATTCTGCACAAAAAAAACCATTTACCTAAATTAACTGTTTACAAGCCGAATTAATATCGCAATGTAATAATAATTTTGTTTTTCTCATATTACAACTTCAAATGTTTTGATTTATGCATACAAATTTAAAAATGTTTTTCTTGAGTATTTTCTCGAATTCTAAAAACATTTAGATTCCTAGTGGTCAAATGTGAGTAATATAGAGAAACGATAAAAACAAAAATTATATATTTTATGTAAATTAAGGAATTTGCATACTCTTTATACCTGTGATAAATGCTTAAACATATTTTTTTTTTCAAAAGTTAAAATCAACCTTATATTTTATAGGAAAAATAAGAACATCGTAATTATATTGGAAAATATATGTTTTGCATTGCAAATAATCCTATGTTCTCTTTTGGGAACATTGGCGTTTAAACGGTTAAGAAGAGTAGCCCCCAAATCCTTTTACATAACCAATGAATACCCAGAATAAATCAGAAAAGCACCTTATTAGAATGAAAATATATCCAAAATTTGAAGAAAATCCGTAAACCCATGCCTGTATTGAATTTTGTCCCTCCCCGTCCTTCACCCCTATGTGTTACTAAGGTATAATACTCAACATTATTCGATTGCCATACCTTGAATATCTTGACATCCGTAAGTCTTCAATAGTACGCCTAGTATTTGAGTTTGAAATTTTTACTTTTAGGAAAATCAAGTTTGAAAACAAAACCTTAATCCTTTCTTATACGAAATTTTACATCAATTCTACCAATCAATTCAAGATATTTGAAGTCTACAAGTCAAGACCTTTAAAATGATACACTACAAATTGAGGTAAGGGGAAAAGTAAAAAAAAGGCTTAAAAATGCCCACTGGAGTCTGAAAATTGAACTATATTATAAAGAGATATACAGATATGGATAGCCCAGACCAAGACCTTTGCAACGATATGTCACATGACCCACCCATATCTGTATTGAATATTGCCCCCCCTGCCCCCCACCCCCTATGTGCTGCTAGGGCATAATGGTCATCACTATTCGATTGACCAAGCTTAGAATATCTTGACATCAGTAAGTTTTACCCCTCCAAAATCAACGGTTCGCCTAATATTTGAGTTTGAAATTTTTACTTTTAGAAATATCTGGTTTGAAAAAAAATGGTAATTCTTTCTTATACGACATTTTACATCAGTTCTACCAATCAATTCAAGTTATTTGAGTTCTACAAGTCAAGACCTATAAAATGATACACTACAAAGTGGGAGAAGGAAAAAAACCCTTAAAGAGCTTAAAAATGCCCCCTGGAGTCTGAAAATTGAACTATATTATGAAGAGATATACAGATATGGATAGCCCAGGCCAAGACCTTTGCAACGATATGTCACATGACCCACCCATACCTGTATTGAATATTGCCCCCCCCCTGCCCCCCACCCCCTATGTGCTGCTAGGGTATAATGGTCATCACTATTCGATTGACCATACCTTAGAATATCTTGACATAATTGAGTCTTACCCCTTTAAAATCAACGGTTCGCCTAATATTTGAGTTTGAAATTTTTACTGCTACCATTAAAACAATAGAAAGGGAAAGATCGATTCAACCTGAAACGTAGATCGATTTCAAGCATATCAAAAAAGTAACAACACTATTTGTATCTAAAAATCGATTTCAAAATGCGATTTCAATTTTAGTAAATCAAAATAAAATCGATTCTGACATCGACATCGACATCGATCTACTACACAAGGTTCTGTACTGATTCGATCTACTACAAAAGATCGATCTACTACTTGCATTGAAAATAGTCTTGCGATTTTTCATCTAGGCTTTATCACCTTGTAATGTGATTGGTCAGTGATTTTGCGTCTGTTTTTGACTCAAAAGACTGACAAGATTTTCGGCGGGGAAAAGGAAACTGTAAAGATAGAGGATTTAAATAGGGTAGACAAGAAAAGGTTTGGTTTATTTTATGACAGCCGATTATCAACACGAGGGATATAGGTACAAAGGGCAGAAGATGCCCTCCGTGGGGGGAAGGGGGGGGGCGAGGAAAGGAGAGAATCTTCTGCATTTTTATAGACTTCCTTTTTTTAGGTGCGTTCGTAATTATATAATACGTAGCACCTATAGTGGTCGTTCAGTCCGTCCGTCTGTCCGTCCGTCTGTCCGTCCGCATATAACAACGCAAAAACTACCCAACCGAATCGTTTGAAATTTAAAATACATAATTATTACATAATTTTGTCGAGTCATTTCAAATTTTATGAGAATCGGATGGATAGATCAATTACAGGGGCAATCAAAAGTATTCCATTGCATTACGATCAATGGGAAAAAATGTTTCAAATGCATTTTAATCGTTTGAAATTTAAAATACGCAATTATCACATAATTCTGTCGAGTTATTTCAAATTTTTTGATAATCGTGTGCATAGATCAATTACAGGGGCAATCAAAAGTATTCAGTTACATTATGGTCAATGGGGAAAAAGTTTCAAGTATATTCGATACGTTTGAAATTTAAAATACATAATTATTACATAATTTTTTCGAGTTATTTCAAATTTTATGAAAATCGGATGAATAGATCAATTACAGGGGCAATCAAAAGTATTCCATTACATTACGGTCAATGGGGGAAAAAAGTTTCAAATGCATTTTAATCGTTTGAAATTTAAAATACATAATTATTACATAGTTTTTTCGAGTTATTTCAAATTTTATGAAACTCGGATGCATAGATCAATTACAGGGGCAATCAAAAGTATTCCATTACATTACGGTTAATGGGGGAAAAAAGTTTCAAATGCATTTTAATCGTTTGAAATTTAAAATACGCAATTATTACATAATTCTGTCGAGTTATTTCAAATTTTTTGATAATCGGGTGCATAGATCAATTACAGGAGCAATCAAAAGTATTCAGTTACATTATGGTCAATGGGGAAAAAGTTTCAAGTATATTCGATACGTTTGAAATTTAAAATACATAATTATTACATAATTTTTTCGAGTTATTTCAAATTTTATGAAAATCGGATGAATAGATCAATTACAGGGACAATCAAAAGTATTCCATTACATTACGGTCAATGGTAAAAAATGTTTCAAATGCATTTTAATCGTGTTACACTCATGCGAACTTAATAAAAATTATATGCAACTATAAAGTACATATTATAATATACATCTTACATAATTTGTGGTGCAAAGAACATTTATTATTGATTTACAAGGCCACACAAAAGTATTCCATTACATAATGGTATAGGGAGAACATTGTTTGATGAGCGTTTTAATTGTAATTCACTATTTACAATGTTATGAGATTGATATATGAAAGTAATATTTTTAAAACTTCGTTATCGTTCGAACGCACCTAATTTGCTACGCTTCACGTGCAATTTCCAACTTGTTTTATTATATATATATTATTATTATTATTTTGAAAAACTATAAAGAAGAAGTTAATTACAGGAAAAAGACAATTCCCATTAACTTATGTAAAAACGGGGAAGGGGAGAGGGTTATGTAGATTATTAACCATGTTTACACACATATATATAGTTCTAGACATTATATGTTGCTTATTAAAAAAAAAAAAAAAAAAAAAAAAAAAATGTTTTTTTTTTTGTTGTTGTTTGTATGATGTTATTTAAAAAATAATAATAACCTAATGCTTACAAAATTCGAATATGTTGTTAAATATGACACATTTTACTGTTTTTATAAATTGTCTGTCTTTCAGTCTGTCTGTTTGTCTGTTACAAAATTTTGTGGGCGCTCTATCTCAAGAACTAATGCCTGGAACCTCTTGAAACTTTAGATTCAGCTAGACTTTCATATAAATTGGTGCTGATTACTTACGGTAAAAATCGCTCTACAGGTGGCGCTGTTATGTTGTATTTTTCATGATTACTGCAAGATAGATACCTCAAGCACTAATGAACGTATTTTTGCCAAACTTCAGATTCGGTTTGATACTAACGTAAATTGTTAATGATTAAGTTTTGATTTAAATCTAACGGCTGGTGACTCCGCATTTTTCCTGATTTTTGCGATAATTGCGTCTCAGAAACTAATTCAGAAAATTTCATCAAGCTTCACATTCATAAGTTTGGTGCTTATTAGGTTTCAGTGTAAATAACTATGCAGGAGAAGTTGCTATGCTGCTTTTATCAGCAGTGTTGAATTCAGATATTTTTCACTGGGAGGGATTTTTATGTCTTATATGAAGGGGCATTCTATATTTCAGAGAAGTGGGGGGGACTCTTGTACATGAAGCTTCAATATTTTCGTGAGACATTTCAAAGTTCCGGGGCGGAGATGTTCCTCTTCGGGCTAACCCCTGAATTCAACCGCTTTTTCAGGATCTACAAAATTTTATTGATCATATCTCAAGAGCTCCTGAACGGAATTTCATCAAACTTAATATTCCCTTACATATTATCATACGTTGTTCCTGATTAGGTTTTTGTGTAAGTTATATAATACTGCTCTGCTATACTGCATTTTTCACGATATTAGTGACAGCTATATCTTAGAAATTATGCATGGAATTTAATCAAATTTCATATTCTGTTAAACTTTCACATAAATAGATTCTTATTAGGCTTGAGTGTATACTGCACAACAGGTGTCGCTGTGATGCTCTTTGAATTGCATATATTTCGGTTACAGACATCTAAAAGGGGGTGGACCGAAATTCAGCGATTTGTTTGGAAAACGCAATGCTTTTATTTTCTTTTGAAATGTTCATACTTCAACCTATACTTTTTAAATCTTCATGATGGGCATAAATAATTTAAATTTGACATTGACAATGTGTTAGTGCATTTAGAAGTTTTATCATGTATCAGATAGAAGACTTTTTGAGATTGGCACATCCGACTGCTTTATCTTCAACTTTTGAAGCAAAATAAAAATAATATCTTCTGAGAAATCGATTAAAAATTTTATAGTATCGATTAAATCGAGTTGACCATAATATCGATTAAATCGATTTAAAAAATCGAAATCGCCCATCACTATCTCAGGATAATCTAATCCTGTATTGATTAAGAGAAGTTAATATGAAGATTTTTCCAGGGCTGCCATAACGATTTCGCGACTACTGACATTTCTCACAACGAGATTGTAACATAATACTTACTCACTGATTAAGAAATTAATTTCTTCTTACGAACAGATGGCGCTGTCATGGTGCATTATTCGTGATTATCGCAATACCTTTATTTCAAGAACTAATGCATGATGTTTTCTGAAACTTCAGATTCAGTTAGTCCTTCATATAGACTAGTGCCGCTTAATTTTTGGTGTAAATGACTTTAGAGATGACGCTACTATGCTGCATTTTTCACGATTTCGCAGTAAATCGTATCTCAAGAACTAATGGATGGATTTTCATCAAATTTCAGATTCTGTTAGTATCTGATTAAAAAAAAAGTTGATCCTGATTAATTTTTGGTGTGCATTCCCCAGCATGTGGCGCTGTTATGTAGTTTCTTTTTAAGATTTTACTAGTGCCAAAACTAGCGCTTTACTACTTTTGTGCTCTATCTCAAAAACTAATGCTCTGATTTTAATCAAACTTTAGATTCAGTTACAAGTTGACATAAGTTGTTGCTGACAGATTTTGGTTTAAACCACCTAACCGGTGGCGCTGTTATGCTGCATTTTTCAGGAAGTATTAATATGCATAAGATAGAAGAAAGTTTTGGGCCACATCTGACTAGTTTTTAGAAGAATTTTGTAGACTTATCTTCATGCAGGATGACTACAGAAATTCGGGGGGGGGGGGGGATACCCTTATTTTTACCTGATTTCCCTGATTATCTTTATAAGATTTCTCTCATTTTCTTCATTTACAATACACATGTTGTATTTCTATCTGCGGTGCTTCCTTGTATAACACAATTATCCAGCTTACTAAAATCTTGTTTTAGAGAAACAACAAGAGGAAAACACAAAAGCCGCACAATTGCGTCTTATTATTTATTGTCTTAAATATCGTGTGGTTGTTGATGAATCAGTCTCATGGACAAGGTGAAAACGAAAATTTTTTGATACATGGAAAACCTTCCTTGATTTTAGAGTATTTTTGAGAAATTTCTGGATTTTTCTAGATTGATAAACTTTCTGATTTCCGGTATCTGTAGTCACCCTGCGAGGTATCAGTTCTATAGCTTTATTTTTTAAAATTTTTTAAATTCCACATTTATACTTCTCAGTAGAAAAAAAATGACAATTTAAATCGACCATCAGTTTGCGACAAAATAATGAAAATGTTCAAGGATTTTATTTTTAATAGTATCTTATTGATTCTTAATTGTCTTGTTTTAATATTTACAAACGGAAATCCTTTTTCAAATTCACTTTGTAATAGCCCTTTCATTCCCATAAGGCATGGTGACGTCACTGCGACGTCGTTGTGAAGTCACACTGTGACTTTGTGACCACCGATTGTCCATGTGACGTCACGTGAAGTCGATATGAAGTCATAGTGACTAAAATGTGAATTCGTTATGGCCGTTTTAGAGATCGTTTGTGACGTCACATTGTGACCACTTTGTGAAGTCTAGGTGTGGCAAATTTGTGAAAAATGTGCCATTTGTGAATACTTTGTCATTAACATCGTGAGGAAACTGTGACAAAAGAGTTTTTAAAGTAAATAACATGTTTTGAAGAATTTTTGTAATTTATTAAAGATTTTTAAGAAAGTCACATCTCAGTCACAATGTGACGTCACTGAGAAGTGGCATTTTGGTCAGAGATGTGATGTGACCACAGTGACTCACAATGACGTCATTATGACGTCACTGTGACCATGCATGCTATGAGGGTTGTACCATATCCAAAATAATTGAAACTCTCTTTTACCAAATAATGTAGCAATGTTTTAATTGATAGTATTACTTCTGATATGGGGATCTGTTCATTTAAGCTCATCATTACTGTGATTAACCTGATGGGCAAAATCAATTTCATTACATTTTTCAGTAACTGCCATTGATTTATGGTTAAATTTTTTTTATTATACTTTCAGCAGCTTAATAGGAAAAAGGCCGCTTTAATTGATCCAATCTTTTCAACACATTAGATTTTGAGTTCATTTTATGATTAATAATAGTTAATTACTTTTATGTTTTTTTTTTTTAAATCATTGACAAAATGCAACTGAACCTTTTCAAAATTTGAGCATGCAGCTACGGAGTGATTAAAATGCCCCACAATGTTTTTTGCTATAGCGACAGATTTTTGCAGTATCTGTCATGGGACTTTTTTCATTAGTTTTTAAGGCTAATTACTAGAGATGAACTGAAAATTCGGTTTTGCTTCCGTTTTCGGCCAAAAATCTGAGTTTAACTGAAAACAGAGGTTCAGCAAAATTGCTGCCGAAAATTCGGCCAGATCGAAACTATCTGCATTCCAAAAATCGCATTTTTTTTTCGAAAACTTTCAACATTACTCATTTATTTGAGCTGTATAGGCTCAAATAAAACACTCTTTATTTATTGCTGAGAACTTAACTGTTTATAATTAATTATCAATCGTGACTCACTCAAGATGTGCGTGCAAATAGCAAAGCAAGCAATGCATTTATGACTAAACTTTAAAGAGGCTTTTCACATGCTCATTAAAATCTTCAGACTTAGTAATCAAAAATTTTTATTTTGAAGCCACAGAATTGATTCGAAAATCTTTTGAGAAAGTTCTAGTATAATAGATGATCGATCACTTACAAAAATCGTTATAAAAGAGGTTATGTATACCTAAAACTTTTTTTAATTTGATGACATTTTTAATTAGAAAATGACTATAAAAAAGGTTACGTATACCTAAAACATTTTTCAATTTGATTAAATTTATAATTAGAAAATCATTATAAAAAAATTATGTATGCCTAAAAAACTTTTTCAATTTCATGAAATTTATTGTTAGAAAATCATTATAAAAAAGGTTATGTATACCTAAAACATTTTTCAATTTGATTAAATTTATAATTAGAAACTCATTATCAAAAAAGCTACGTATGAATAAAAATTTTTGAGTTTGATGAAATTTATAGTTAGAAAATCATTATAAAAGGTATTATGTATACCTAAAACATTTTTCAGTTTGATGAAATTTATAATTAGAAAATCATTATAAACCAGGGTTGTGCATACCTAAAACATTTTTTAATTTGATGAAATTTATAATTAGAAAATCATTTTGTGTCATTCTTAAATTGAATACATTTTATTTTACGTAAAAAAAATAAAAAGTTTTGGTTAGAAGTAATGGGAACCAACTTGGGCAACAAGTATAATTATTAATAATTATGTATACTTAAAATTTTTATGACCCAGAGGTACATTACATTACCATTAAAATATCTTGTTATAAAATTCATTTAATACATTGTAAAAAAAAAATTCCTTGAAAAAACGGAAAACGTACTGACAGCAAAGTTGCCGTATCTGCTCCGTTTTTTCATGTAAAATTTACTTTTATGTCTTTTCCGTTTTCGAAACTGAAATGTTCCGTTTTTGGAAAATGAAGTATTCCGTTTTTGGAAAATGAAGTATTCCGTTTTGAAAACTGAAATGTTCTATTTTGGAAATTGAAATGCTACGTTATAGAAACCGAAATGTTCCATTATGGAATCTGAAATGTTCCGTTTTGGAAATTGAAATATACCGTTTTGAAAACCAAATTATTCTGTTTTGAAAATTGAAATGTTTCGTTTTAGAAACTGAAATGTTCCATTTTAGAAACTGTTGTTTTCAGGTTTAAACCTAGGTTTTTTTTTTCATTTTGCAAACTGGTATCTTCAGTTTTATCCCGGTTATTTTCAGCCATATTCAATTATCCGTTCAAAATTTGTCTCACACTGAGATAGTGAAATCTCAAATTCTAATGTTATACGTATGAGGAGGGGAGAAGATTAATGCCTACATATATTTTTAAAAATAGCAAACTATTATTTTTAATTCATTTTTTCTGTGCACTGTTATATGATTTGTTTTTTAGTTATCAAAATATCAAAATAATTCTAAAATATATACTTAATATAATTTAAGTGTTGGTACTTCGCAAAACAAAGTAAGAAATAAAATTAAATATATATTTAACAAATATTTTCACACAAAAAATTGATGCTTGAAGAACTAACTTTGCACACTGTAAAATATGCATTACCTATGAAGATAAGTACTGCACACAGATATGTTTAACATTGACGAGGGAATTAGAGATGTGATTTGCATTCCACTTGATACTGTTTATCACTTGTTACTGGTAATATTTTTTGCGTTATTATAATTTGCTATATTTAGGTCTTTCTTATTTACGGAAATTTTAATAATGCTAATTAAATAAACAAATATTTATGTTTATAATTGCTGCCAATATAATAAAATGATATACATTAAATTGCTTCAAGAATTTTCAAGAAAAAAAAGATACATTGATATCAGTTTTTTTTTCCATTTTCAAAAGTGCCGTGCCCTTCTTAACCCCTTAAGGTAAAAATTTGAAAATTGGTTTTTGACTTGCATCCACTGCAAGCAAGACTGTAGCAAAACTATTGGTTCACCCCCCCCCCCCCCCTCCCGAAAAAAATACGTTTCGTTTTATTATATGTTTAACTAATGTATCTTGAATATATACTTCATTTGTAAGCAATTTAAAATATCTTTATTTAAAATTAGTCATTTTTCAATAAAAAATGAAATTTTAAAAATTTTATAGTTTAAATATAAACTTTCAATAGATAAAGAAATAGCTTACAAATAAAATGTATGTTCAAACTACATTACTTTTAAAGATACATAAGATAAAGAAAAACATTGATAATGATGTAAAATACATTACTTTTACATCATTATCAATGTTTTTGGTGGCTCTTGAACAAATAGTTATGCTACCGTCTTACGCGCCGTGAATGAAATTGAAAAAACAATTTTACATTTACTTTAATCAAACTTAAACATAAAAAAATAAAATTTCAGTATGGAATGTTAAAAAAAATGATTTTACATAGAAAAGAAATTAGGTTGTCTATATTAAAAATTGTATGCATTTTTTTTTTTTTTTTTATAAAGATCGAGAAAAAAATAAATGTTGCATTATTGCTAAGTTGTACTGCCAGGTAGAAAGTAAGACATTTAATACCCCCTAGTAGCTCTGAAAATAAATATATCATCACTTCTGACTATAAATTTACCTTTTTATGCACAAATCTTTAAATTTTCAAGTCTTTAATTTAATAATGAATCACTCTATTTATGTTGTAAAAGTTGTACTTCTTAAATGTCTATTGAATTTGTGTATATAAGCTTAAAACATCCGAGTTATTTAACTTTTACAAACTTGATGATAATAAAGACTTTTTGTATATATTTATATGTAGGCTAATGTTTTTGTTCCTTTTATTTAATCTTGGAGGGAAGAATATTTATCGTTGCGATGTCATAATCTGTTTAAATATTTTTTTTAGTATGCGCCATAATGACATTTTAGACATGCCCTTTGTGTCAATGTAATTTAAAACTTCACATAAAAATATCTAGCTGCCAATCTTTTTATTTTTAAAAAATTAGATGAAGATAATTTTTATTTAAAAAATGTGAATAATAATATACAAATTAGAAACATTTCATTTAACTCACTTCCAATTTCATTATAGCTAGGTAACTTGAAAAAGGACAAAAAGATTAGCAACTACATAGTACCTTGAAAATAACATTTAACATTTTCTTCTCTTTTTTGACAAAACCTCTAAAATTAGGAGTATTTTTCTTTACAGGAAATTCAGAAGTTTAACATTTTTCCTAGTTATTCACGATTAATAATTCTACCTTTGCATACTGTAAAACTTCAATAGTAACTCTTGTTACCAATCTAAGTAAATATATAAAACAAAGCATTTTATTTACATGTATATTTCAAAACAAAAAATATCGCTGAAAAAAATCTATGTTCATCGAAAATTGCAGTCTTTCATCCACCATTTTCGCAATGAAATATCAATCGTATTAAAGATGGCAACAATTAATCTGTTACTAAGGACTGTTCTCAGATTTTTAATTAATTGACCTGTTTTCGAAATATCCCAGTAAATGACAAACATTTTGCTGAAAATCAAGAGGATATCACCCATTCAATAAAATTTTTCCCAGATCTTCAAAATTCTGAAAAAGAATTCACAATATGCTCACTCCACCCCCCTCCTATGCTTTTAGGGGAGGGGGGAGGTGGAGTGAGCATATTGTGAATTCTTGTGAATTCCCCCCCCCCCCAAAAAAAAAATAAAATAGGATTTAATTAAAAATGCAACTATTTCAATACATTCAGCTAGAAAAAAAATCCTGACAGTAACTCATGTCAATGTCGTCATAAATCCCCCCCTCTTTTACTGATTAACAATCGCAATTGTGATCAAACTATTGATATCAATTAGTAATCATGATTACTTAAGTAAATCCATATTACATATTTTAAAGACAATAGAATTTTCGCTGAAAATATAAAAAAAAAGCATGAATAAAAAAGCAAAACTAAATATAATATGAAAAATGCTTTATTGTTAAAACATCACAAATTAAAATACATTTCATAAACTATGTACAGGGTGTTTCGCTACCAGACCGACAAACTTTGAGGGGTGATAGCAGACATGAAGACAAACATTATTAAATAGGAAACCATGGGGCGCAAACGTCTTACGTAGGAGCTAGGGGCCATTAAAGTTTAAGGTGCCAAAACTTCTAACGGTTATAAAAAACGGAAGAAAGGGTGGATTCGTTTGTGGTTTTCGCTAAAATCATTCTCTACATCACGATTTGCTTGTAAAAAAATTTTAAAGGTTACGTTCAAAAATTGTCGATAGAGGGCGCTTTAGACTTTTGAGTAACAAACAACTACTTTTTAGCCTTATTTTGTGCACGGGGTTGAAATTATTCTAAAGTTTAGACTTTAACTTAAATTTTAAGCCCAAAATCGGAAACATTGTTATCGGATAATTGGTGAAATTGGACTTTGAACAAAGGAGGGGATTTTGAACACTAGCGAAAATTAAACTGTGAACCGAGGGGAAAATTTTAAACGCTCATTAACATTTGACAAACTAATCGATTTTGTTGCGGTTTGCGTGTAGGTCATTCCCTTGGTAATAATTTTATTCAAAATGACGTACAGCATTGGTTTCCCCATTTTTTGATAGAGGGCGCTTCCGACACATCTCCGAAATTTCAATGGTATTACTCCTGTATGTTTTACTACCAGACCAACATACTTCCAGGAAGTGTTAGGGATGCAAAGACTACTCGGAATCATATTATAATGTAACGTCGAAAATGCCTTTTTTACGAGTTAGGGTTAAAAGAAGCAGAGAAAAGAACAACTTGATATTTCTACAACATGTTCTGTCGGAACTTCTGGTAAAAGCACATATTCCTCTTTCGTTGCGCCCCTCTATAGCACGATGGGCTTCCTCTACATTTTACCAACGATGTTCGCAGACACCTCAACGTAACATATGGACGGCGGTGGATAGGTAGTGGCGGCCCGGTTTGTTGGCCTGCCGGATCGTCGAACTTACTTCATTATATCAATTACTTTTTGTTACCTACCTAAATTTTATTACTGTATAATTGTTCTGTATCTTTTTAAATAACCAAACTGGGTGGGGCTATTTGAGTTCAAACCAATTGGTACCCACCCCCCACCTGACTCAATCTGAATCTGAATCTGTATGGACTTCTTCTGCTGGGGTCAAAGGAAAAGTTGAATGTGTGAGACTCCCGTACCGCAGTGGAAGACCTCTCAGCTCGAATTTCTGTAGCTGCCAGAAAGCTATCCGAGATGCCAGGAATGTTTGAAAGCATGAGGAGTTGCATGCGACGCTGCTGTCAAGCATTCCCGATTACTTCTGGTCGTAATGTCGGACAGCTTTTGTAGTAAAACCCTTAACTAAATTGTTTTCTGTCACAATAACGTGTAGCTGTTTCACTAACTGTTTCTGTTGCTTTTTTCTGTGCTTCTTTTAACAACAACTCGCTAAAAAGGCATTTTAGACGTTACATTCCTATTTGATACTGAGTCGCTTTGCATCCCTAACACTTCCTGGAAGTATGTTGGTTTGGTAGTAGAAAAACCCACGTGTAATGCCATTGAAATGTCGGAGATGTGTCGGAAGCGCCCTCTATAAAAAATGGAGACACAAGAGCTGTAAGTCATTTTGAATAAAATAATTACCAAGGGAATGACCTATACGCAAACCGCAACAAAATCGATCAGTCTGTATAACGTTTATGGGTGTTTAAAATTCACCCCTCTGTTCACAGTTCAATATTCACTAGTTACCCGATTCTAATGTTTCCGATTTTGGGATTAAAATTTAAGTTAAATTCTAAACTTTAGAATAATTTCAACCCCGTGCACAAAACAAGGCTAAAAAGTAGTTGTTTGTTACTCTAAAGTCTAAAGCGACCTCTATCGACAATTTTTGAACATAACCTTTAAAAATTTTTTACAAACAAATCGTGATATAGAGAATCATTTTAGCGAAAACCGCAAACGAATCCACCCTTTTTTCCGTTTTTTTTTATAATCGTTTGAAGTTTTGGACTTTAAACTTTATTGGCACCTAGCTGCTACGGAAGACGTTTGCACCCCATGGTTTCCTACTTAATAATGTTTGTCTTCATGTCTACTATCACCCTTCAAAGTTTGTCGGTCTGGTAGCGAAACACCCTGTATATTAACTAGATTTATTGGCAGTTTGCAACTGTACCATTATTTTTGTATTTACCCTGGATATTTTGCATCCTGTATCTCGATTTATGTCAGAAAAGATTCTGAAAAATTAAAATAAAGAAAGTTTGTAATAAAATAATATGTAACTAGATAAGCACTACAAAATTTACATGCCGTGCAGCAAGTCGTCTTGAAGTATACGCTCTGAAAAACCCTAATTCTCAACATGTTACCCAGCATCAACGTAAACCAGTCTGATTCTCCATGACATTTATTGTTGGCCAAGGAAGAGCACCATCAACTATGTGTTACTCTTCCTGTGTCCCAAATATCATTGGAAGACATGGAAAGTTATGGATCCTCTAAAACAGTGATTTTATAGAGTAGCAAGGTTTTAATACTTCTGCAATAAACATTTTTATAGATCTCAGAACATTAAAGCCATATGGTGACTAGAAAAAATAGTTCGCTAAACAAAAATATAATCAGTGTTATTAAATAAATAAATATATATTAAATATATTTAGAAACTATTTAAAAATATTTAATTTTATGTTTATTCAACAATAATTAAAAAGCCACTAGGGAAAATAAATAAATAAATCTAACCGTTTTCTGAAAACTAAATAGAAAATTCAATTTTCAGTTCCAATTCATTTAAAATAACGATAACAATAATTTATAAATTTTACTTTCAAGAAATAGCAATTCGAAAATTTAATTTTGATTCGAAATATTCACACAAACATTTGAGAAAATACTACTTAAGAAATTTTACTTCAAAAATATTAACTGTTAACTGCTGTGACAAGATTTGTCACATAACTACTGTGAGCGGTCTGTCAGACCGCTTAATTTAAAGATGAATGAAATGTTACATTAATTCTCAGAATACTATTTAGGTATTAAACTTTATGTATCTGACTATTATAAATAAAATTCAGCTATTTAAAAGTCTCTAGAAATAGTAATAAGGCTCCAAACAAAACAAAATTCGACCAGTATCGATAATTAAACTAAAAATTACGAGTTAAACTGTGAAACTTTAAAAACTCAGCGGTCAGACCGCTAACATTAGTTATGGGTTAAATTTTTATTAGAAAGACTGGAGCAATTGTCAGAAATAAATATATTTTAGCATGTTTAGTTAATAATATAGGGGAGAGTGGGGTGGTATGGGACACTTTTTATAAAGTAAGATAATAAACTTTGTTTGATACAAAAACAAAAATTTCTATTTATAGAGTGCAAGGTAAAACACTTTTTAAAATCCCTGAACAATATAGAAACATAGCAAGCGTAAGCTATTTTATAATTAAAGAAAGTGCACGTTTCAAAATGTGTCCCCTTCCTCCCCACATACAGGAAGGTATGGTATAGGAATAAAACAATGCTATAAGGCACAAATAGTATAGTGTCGGCTAGATACACAATCAAACAAAGATTGCAGGTTAATTATGTAGTATGTACCATAATGTAAAATTCCAGTATCTTCATGACTGGAATGAAAATTCATCTTATTAAAAAAGAAAAAAAAAAAAGAATTTGACATGTCCTATTCCTCACCACTTCCATGTTTTATGTTACACTTTTTGTATAAAAAAAAATTTTGATCTTAGACTTATTTTAAAAAATGGATAATTTACAGCATGATGTTTCATAAATAGGAAAACGAATACATCTAAGCATAAATAAGTCATTATATACAAAATGTATAAAAAAGTATATGAATCAAATTTATTCTTGTTTCTTGAAATATTCTTTTCTTTTAGACAATTGCAAGCTTATACATACCAATGTTTTTTCATCTGAAGATTCGACTACCATTGTTTCATCTTGTGTGCGATTGATGAAATGCTTAGAATGACAAAATAAAAAGAAAATACTACTGTTCAGTGTTAAATTCAAGGGAATAGCCCAGAGGGAACATCCCCCCCAGAGCAGTGAAATTCCTCCCCCCGGAAAAATTGAGATTTTGGGTTTTCAATGGTCAAAAAGGGCAAATCCCCCCCCCCCCCGAAGACACAAAAGTCCCTCCTGGAGAAAAGTGTCTGAATTCAACACTGCTACTGTCAAAGTATCTGCCTCTCTCTGTCAAAGTCCACTCCACTCTCCAGTTCTTTCAGTTTAACAGAGAATTTGCAGTTAATACACATAAAGGAAAAATAAATATACTCCAGTGGGGAATTCAGACACTTTTCCCCGGGAGGGATTTTAGCGGCTTCGGAAGGAGGGGTATTATAGAGTTCCTGGGGATTGCACATTTGAGATTAAAATCACAAAATCTCAAATATTCCAAACGACACATCTTATTGTTCCTCGAGGGAATGCCCCCCCTCCCCGGACACCCCCTGAATTCAACATCAATGTATCTTAAATCACTCAGAAAGGGACACCTAAATATAAATTTTGATATTTTTTCATGAATGTCTCCGAAAAATATTTTCAAAATTTTTGCTAAAATACTTTTGTGACAAAAATATATACAAGTATATACAAATATATATACAAATATATATACAAGTGACTAAAACATTAAATTAGTTTTATATTTTGCATTTGGGCATTTCTGTCTACAAATCGACAGAAAATCAGTTTTAACTTCTGAATCTTAGAATTAGTAATCTTAATCCTATTTTACAATAATCGTTTTGATTATATAGTATATGTATTTCAAAATTTCAGTAGACCGAACGCGTAATAACCGCATTTAAGAATTGTTATTCAAACCAATGTCTATTTAAAATACTTATAATATTCATTATAAAAAGTTATAATTGAATAACTAACCTCTTTTCTGTATAACAAATTCGGTCTTCAAAGTAAATATTATAAGCAATGTACGTGTTGCGTTTGTGTTTACAGTTTTCAAGCAAATTTGTTAATGTACTCGGAAACTCGGACTGATTTTATCTTCGACCTAAGGCATCGAAGAAAAAACCGAGCTGAGGGTTTTCCGTTCTACTCCCCTAAATGGAAACGTTCAGTTAGTCAACTGCCCTAGAATAAACAATTCCGGTAATTCCAGGAATAGTTGCAGATTTTTTTTTAAACGGAAATTTTAAATTAGACGACTGTCCAGGAATAAAAATTTCCGGTATTTAAAGGAAAAGTTCCACGTTTTTTCTAAAACGGAAATGTTCAGCTAAATCAAGAAAAATTCACAGACTAACACCTTTAAAATTCAGGGCATATTTTTACAGTGTGCGACAACAAATAGTATATACATATGTAATTTAATATATATATATATATATATGTATAAAATATATTAAACTCTCTCATTGTTTATGTTTAAATTCATCAAACACCATTTACGCGGATTCTGAAAATCCAGAATTTTTCAGTTGCATTAAAATCATTTGCTTTTGGCGGGGAAAAGTGCTGCTCGACAAATCGTGTGGCACTTTTGTCTTTTCATGCCAAATATTCCAAAGTATTTTATTTTTTTACACGTTTTCTTCTGCAACTCCGCCGCTAATTTTCACTGAATCTTTATTACATACATGAGTAGCTTAATTAGTATTTTTTTTTTTTTAATCTGAGTATGCCTAGTATGGAGACCTTCCTTGTTAGTAATGTATTTTTCTAGTGCCAGAGGTCTTGGGTTCAAACCCAATTATGGCTAAAAAAAACTTTAGTAAAAATTTATTCGAAATTTTCAAATTCTTAGAAGTTAATTGAAGTTTGAGTTATTAACTAATTTTGAAAGTAAGTTATTGTTATTAAAGATAAATTTTATTTATAATGATGTTATTATACAGAGTCTATTGTAAATTTACCGAATAAATTCTTTGTTATTTAACAAAATCAGAGTTATTCTAATCTCTGTAATTTTACCTTAGACTTAAGATAATGAATAACCCTTAGATTCTCTGTAATTTTTCAGAAATTTTTTTAACAGTGTGACGTTACAAATATTAGACAAAGTCTCTATAAATGCAAATTTAACTATTAATTTTAACTGGCAAAATTCTTCCAAAACTTATTAAATGATTATGTAAATTTTTTTAATGTAGTTTCGAATATTGACAAAAAATACTTTACAAGAAGAAATTTTCTTAACTTCATAACTTGGGATATAAAGGGTTAATAAACAAGTATAATTAATCTATATTTAAATATATTTAATAAACACATGTAATTAATTAATAATTATGTATATTTATGTATATATTCATTACTTTAAAAAAGTGTTTATACTTTTTACCGTTTCGTTCACCTGACGAAACCCTATTCGCCTTTGTTCTCTGTTTACCCATCTACCTCAAAAAATGCATATGCCTCAAACTTTAAATTTTGTATACTTGCAGCTGAATATCTTATGCCACACGACAAATCATAAAATTCCGAAAAAGTAGTTTAATTAAATTAATTTTTTCAATATCATCCGTTCATTTTTGCGATTTTAATTTAAAAAAAAAGACTTACTTTGAACGTTTCGCGTGCAGGTATCATAGCTCCAACGCATCGCTCCCTGCTAGTAAACTGAATCTTTTGAGTCCGATTCCCAGTGTTGTTTTCATATTAAGATGGATTTAATTAAAAAATATTTCCTAGTTTTTTTATGCTAATTTTAGGGTTTATATTATTTTTTTGTTATCACTGACATGCATAATAATTTTTTGGAATTAAATTTTCATTGTTCAAAAACTTTTGCGATTTATTAACGGTTCAGCATTTTAAATTTAGTTTAAATAGTTTATTTCATTTTTAGAAATTTAAATATTTATTTTATCTCCGCTAATTTAAATTTTATTTCAAATTTAAAAAATGGAATTTTAGATTTCATTTAAATAATTTGATTTGAACATTTTTAATTTGATTAAAATAAATAACTTCATTTTATAATTCTTTTAAAATTAAATTTCTTGTTGCTACCATTTATGTAAGATGTTAATAACTATAGATTAAAAAATTTTATTTATTAATTAAAGGACAAGTTGTTGTTTTGAAAGAAATAATAAACTTAAGCCTTCTGTGCAATTTGCGATCACACTTACCATTAACAAGTGGGTAAGTGTGAGTCATTCAGTGTAAGTCATTTTCGTTTTCGGCCAAGAGTAGGAAGATTACCAAAGTTCGGTTTCGTTTTCGGACTTAAAAACCTGTTTCAGTCGATCGCTATTATCCATTTTTAGGTGCGTTCGTAATTATGTAAACACGTAGCACCTATTGTTGTCGCTCAGTCCGTCCGTCTGTCCGTCCGCATATAACAACGCAAAAACTACCCAACCGAATCGTTTGAAATTTAAAATACATAATTATTACATAATTTTGTCGAGTCATTTCAAATTTTATGGAAATCGGATGGATAGATCAATTACAGGGACAATCAAAAGGATTCCGTTACATTACGGTCAATGGGAAAAAAAGTTTCAAATGCATTTTAATCGTTTGAAATTTAAAACGTATATTTATTATATAATTTTGTCGAGTCATTTCAAATTTTATGAAAATCGTATGGATAGATCAATTACAGGGACAATCAAAAGGATTCCGTTACATTACGGTCAACGGGGAAAAAAGTTTCAAATGCATTTTAATGGTGTTACACTCATTTGAATATAACAGAATTGGTATGAATCTATGAAATATGTACTAAAAATACATTTTGTACAATCTGTGATGCAAAGAATATTTATTATTAAATTACAGGGCCACACAAATGTATTCCACTAAATAATGTTATACGGGGAAACATTGTTTGGGGGGTGTGTTAATTATATTAAACTACTTCACATTTTATGAATAAGATATACGTTAATGAAGTATAATAAAAATTACTCCCTGCATATTTACAGGAACACAAAGATTTCGACCACTATACTGTATCCAAAGTACGCTCTACTATATCAGCAAGATCTGAATATTTTAAAACTTCGTTATCAACGAACGCACCTCATTTGCTACGCTTTACGTGCAATTTCCAACTTGTTAAAATATACATGCTTAATCCTATAAAACCAGTCTTTAAGGAAATTTCAAGCTTGGCCTTCGGACAGTTAACAATTGTAATGAAACGGGAAGTTCACCTCGTTTATAATTGGACATTTAGGGAATCGGCTATCTTTCATATCAACATTACTCAGAAAATTTTAGTATACGTGAACAGCAAGCGTTTTTTACGTGTGATTTCAGGTTTGTACAGATGCTGAAAGGAACGGTTATTTCAAATAAGGTATGTTTTAATTATTATATTTGTGAATATACTAATTTGTACTTTAAAGTCAGAGAAGATAGATAATTTTTAGTTAGTAAGTTTTTTACAAAATTGAAAGAGACGCGAGAGAAATAATTCATTGGAAAAAAAAAAGATTTATTTTACAACTTTTCAGTCATGGTGTACATTTGTTCTATTTATATTGTTCATAGAATATTTCATATATTGAATAACTAAGCATTCAACATTCAGCGAATTGGTTATTATTATTTTTATTGAAAATAGTACGAAAGCCAGTCACTTCGAAAGTGGGAATCGAAAATCGACACCGCAAAATTGAAACCTTTTTACGCAAATTGATAATAAAACCCCTACGAACAAAATAAGACAAATATGATTAAGTTTGACAAGCCGAAAATAAGTTTAATTAATTTAATTTTTATTTAAAAGCTGTAATGGTTTACCATTTATGCGGAAAGTCGATACTTGGTCAGCGTTCAAGCGCGAAATAAATTAGCCACCGGTAAAAATTCAAAGCAAAATAAATGTGAATTTTTATCACCATCCTGTAAAATTGACAACTTGGAAGCTCTTCAAAATGTCTATAATGTTAAGTGTTGTTAATAGTCCGGGTGCTACGCATCAGAAAACTGCAAATCGTGATAAGAATATACCGCTTGGTGAGTATGTACTTTATGATAATAGAATGCATATTGAAGGGGGAGGCATCTCGCAAAGTCGTCGGAATTCAAGATGGCGGCTGTTATTCAAAATGGCGTCATTTTCTGAATATGCTTAATATAAATGTGCATTTCATGTCGATTTCCATGTTTTTAAAGTTAAATTTTCGTTTTTAACACTATTCAACGTTACTTAAAAGAGTGTATGGATTCGGTTTATCTGTCTGTTTGTCTATCTGTCCGCCTGTCCTTCCATGCTCTAGCTCGCTTAAATGTACTCAGATTGCCATGTATATTTTATATGTTTTATGAAGTTTATAATAGCATGTTCGGAGTAAAAAGTAAAGTGTATAGCTTTTATAGTCCATTTACAGGGCACTCAAAGTATTTACGAATTTTCTGACCTTGCTCTTTTTTGCTTAAATTTACTCAGATATCTGTGTAGTTTATGTATGTGTTATCTCTATGTGTAATTTAAAGACGTGGTATACTGCAAAATGTTCTACATCGAAAATTAAGTGTCTAGCATTTATAGTTCGTTTACTGGCACACTCAAAATAATCTTCTTACATTATGGTCCATTTGCAAAAATCCTTTTTAGTGTGTTTTAATGATGTTAAATTATTTGAAACATGTTGAAATTAACATACATCAGTGAAGTGTAGTACAAGATACTTACTGTACAATATGGTGAGCGTAGAATTTATAGTTATTTTACAAGATCTAAAAAGGAATACGTTTACAATACTGTCTATAAACACAATGTTGTCTATGTACTTTTAAATTATAGTATGTTTTTTTAAACTTTACCAGGTAAGAACGAATTGCAAAATGTCATATGATTATTTTCTTTGATTGGAATGCAGCTTATAACATGTGATGCTTTAATATATGATGGGCCATTTCTTACTAACATTTTAAAGCCTCAACAGACTTTAAAAACATTTAATGATTACTACATTAAAACGTTTTATCCTTACTTACGTAAAGACATTGAGAGTTTTAAATGTCAAAGAATAGATTTGATTTGGGATAGATATATTATACTAAGCTTTAAAGGATAAACTTTCAAGGGGCGAGATGACAAGTGCAACCACATGTTAGATTACCTATAAATTGGCACGATTTCTGAAGAAATTCAAATAACAAAGAAGAGCTTTTTAATCGCCTTGGAACACTAGCACCATACAAAAACAAAAAAGTTATAACCACTCCATGAGAAGAAGTTAAAGGCCGTCTTACTGCCGTAAATTCCTTAATTGCAACGACTTGCCCTGGTCACGAAAAAGCAAGATTGAAGAATAATATTGCATCTCAAAGACATGGTTAAAAAAGGACTGAAAAATAATATTGCACTCTCTGTAGACACTGACGTATTAGTTTTGGTGATTCCATATTTTTTTATCCTTTCAAGCAGATGCTTAGAAACTGTTCGGATTGCATTTGGAACAGGGAAGAAACACAGATTTATTCTTGTTCATACCATAGCAGCAGCGATTGGAAGAGAAAAAAGTCAACGACTTTGCTATGGATTTGATGCTTTCACAGGATGCGACAGCAACATGGGTTTCACAGGAAAAACTAAAAAGTCAAATTGGAAAACGCTCATTCTCTTTCAAGAAGCTACTGCTGCCTTTTTATACCTATCAAAACCACAAACTTCCATTCTTGAAAGTATTTTAAATATTTTAGAAAAGTTCGTAGTATTGTTGTGCTGTTCAACAAGCAATACCATAAGTGTCAATACTGCAAGACAAGAATTGTTTCTGACAATTTTCCTTCAACCAAAGATGCACTTCAAAAAAATATTTTACGCAGTGCTTTCTAAGCTGGAGACATTTGGGGAAAAGTAGATCATCGGGAAATACATGCAATCTCTCCAAACAAATGGGAATGGTGCTTGGATAATTTATCATAGAAAAATAGATGGTCGGAGTTGCCAGTGATTTTAGACTCTTGTGAAGATTTAATAAAGTGTATCTGTAAAATCTGTGAAGGTAAATGTGGCTGTAGAAAGGTTGGACTTTCTTCAATTATTGTGCAATTGCAAACACGAATGTGAGAAATATGATGACACCGAGTGAAGTTTTTATATTCTACAGCTTTATATGTAACATTCATTTTTTAATATATTGTATAAGTAATCTGTTAATAAAAGAGTATTTTTATTATATATTCATTCTTTTGAATTTTCTACTGTAAATGACAAAAATACTTTAATAAATGTCCTCTTTTCATTTTAGGTATATTTCTAGTATTATAAAGATTATTTTTGAGTTATAAAATGTGGCAATTAACATAATAAATAGCCTTGTAAGATGCAGAGGAATAAAACTGCAAAAGATTTTAAATAATAGTCGCCATTTTGAATTCCTATAAATTTATACGATACCTCTTTTTCTTACATGCATTTTATTAATATAAGATAAATACGGACTATTCGGGATATCCTTATTACAAAGGTTTGATCCCACCTATCACTTTCATTAATAACACTTGAATTATATAGTGATCATTATAATATTTATATGCAAATTACAAACGCATATTTTATTGTTTTGGTGTGTCACAGTAAATAAGTGATAAATGCAATGAACACCTTATTATATAATAAGTATTTGGTAGCTCATTGTAGTATTAACATTGATGTATATAAATTTTAATGTGTTTTAAAGAGTATAACATCATTAAGAAACATTGCAAACGATTAGGCCACATACACAATATTGTAATGTATTTTTTAGCGCCCTGTAAATAAACTATAAAATTTATACACTTTTATACACTGACTACGAACATGTTATTATAAACTTCATAAAATATATAAAATATACATGGCAATCTGAGAAAATTTAAGCGAGCTAGAGCATGGAAGGACAGGCAGACAGACAGACAAACAGACAGATAAATCGAATTCATACTCTCTTTTAAATAATGTTGAATAATGTTAAAAACAAAACCTTGACTTTAAAAACATCGAAATCTCTTTGAAATGCACATTTATATTAAGCATATTTAGAAAATGACGCCATTTTGAATAACAGTCGCCATTTTGAATAACAGTCGCCATCTTGAATTCAGACGACTTTACGAGATGCCTCCCCCTCTAATATGCATTGTATTATCATAAAGTACATACTCACCAAGCAGTATATTCTTATCACGATTTGCAGTTTTCACCTTATTTTTGTCACGTAGCACTCGGACTATAAGGGGTCAGGTACCTTTCGAACTAACAAAATAAGTGAAAAAGTGACCTCTTTAAGGACTGCTTTCACTCTATATCTAATTGACTTTTGACTATAAAATTGAAAACACATATTAAGAAGGATTTATTTTATTGGTTAAAGTTGTTAAAAAAAGTATACACGCATATAATGTTTTTTTTAAGTATTTTTAAATATAATACAATTTTTACGGAAGAGTAAATCTTGCATGCCTTGCGCGCACGATTTTTCAAATTTGAATTGCTAAAACAAACCAAGATTTTTTTTTTCTGAGTAGAGATATAATGTGTTTTCAAAATGACCTACGACGAAAAAAATAAAACTTATAGATCCAGAGAAAAAAATTATTTTTTAAAGAAATTCGAAATATCGAGATTTTTTTTACAAAAAAGTAGTCGTAAATTCTAAACTTCTAATTTGAGGAACATAATAGTAGGTCATTTTGTGCCAGTGTACGTTTAATATATTCAGCTCAAATTTTGTTAAATTCTACGCAACCGTTTTTAAGAAATCGTGCGCGCAATGATCAAAATCGCAGTTTCGATAAAATTGACGTCAAATTTTAAATTTATCATTGGTTGTAGAGGAAAAACACGAAGTGTTTTAGACGTAACTCTTTTTATAATGCGAATTTTTGAATGCAGTTTGTTTTTAAATGTTTCTAAATAATCACATTTAATTATAAGCTATTTTTAAAAAAAATCGATTTTTGGATTCTTTAAAAGGTACCTGACCCCTCAAGCTTCCTTAAAATAGCTATGACAGACTTTTCCGGAAGAATAAAGTTTGTCATACCAATTATTTTTGTGCGATGGACCACTCTATCTGTAATATCCCTATCCATAATATCTGCGATGGATGCCAATGTCTCACCCGGACAAATCAACAAATTGGCCTTCGCTAACACTTTTAAATACTACTGCATTAAATCCTTCATTTATCAGTACAAATACAATGTTGACCTCTTAGCATAATCTATTACTCATTTATAATTTTGCACTTTGAATAAAACACCTGAGTTAACTTTAACAAAAATAGCTGCAATATAAAAAAATTATCTCTGCAAGTGGACTTTAAATACAGAAACAACAGAGGTACTATCCTGCAATCAGGGTTCTCGTTGCCATTCACCAATGCGGAAAATTGTGACAAAATGTTTCGTTTTGTGAGTAAACGAACAATCAGACTCGCCAAATTGCGAGTGATCAATTTCTGCTCTTTGTATGAGTGTAAAAGCACAGAAAACATTATGCGATAGGTATTTTTCTATTGCCAGTTAATCACTAAACACAAACAAAATTATTCGCTTCAAATGCCAAATGGAGAAGAGTTCTGCTGGAATTCGGTGTTGAAATTAGCTTTTTACTATGCTATTTATTAGTTGTACGCAAAATATAATTGTAAGGTTAATTTTTTCTACAGGTTAGAATTAAAATCTCATGGCTTGTTTTAATGTATATTTTCACAATAGTCAATCAAATTTGGGTACTTTGAATTTTTATTTAGATTTCTAAAAAACTGTCTGAAAAATGTTCACATTTAGGCGGTATTTAGAATATGCTTGTTCTTAATGCAGCAGATAGTCGAATTTCTATTTTATAAGCAATTATATATGCATAAAAAAGGTTATGATTGAACATTTTAAATAAGAGTAATGAAATAAGGGATTAAAGTTAAATTTTCCAGTGTTTCATGCAGAATTTAATTTGCTAACATATTCTTATATTTGTATTCGTCTTTAAGTACGTTCGTAATTATGTAAATACGTAGCACCTACAGTTGTCGTTCAGTTCGTCCGTCTCCCCGCATATAACAACTCAAAAACTACCCAACCGAATCGTTTGAAATTTAAAATATATAATTATAACATAATTTTGTCGAGTCATTTCAAATTTTCTGAAAATCGGATACATTGATCAATTACAGGGACAATCAAAAATATTTTATTACATTACCGTCAATGGGGAAATTTCAAATTTTAACAAATTCGGATGCATAGTTCAATTACAGGGGCAATCAAAAGTATTCCGTTACATTACGATCAATGGGAAAAAATATGTTTCAAATGTTACACTGATTCGAACATAATAAAATTGATATGCATATATAAAGTACATATTATAATATACATTTTGCATAATCTGTGTTGCAAAGAACATTTTTTATTGATTTACAAGGCACACAAAAGTATTCCATTACATAAGGGTATATGGGTGATTTTCAAAATAGGGGACAATTTATGTCTTTCGGCATGCAAAAAAAATTGAGAGGTTTTCTGTCATGTTTTTATATTTAGATATGTTTGTCTTAATATTATTCATTATCTGCACTCAAGAATTACTCACTTTTTAGTTAAAAACACCTTAAAATAACAGAATAAATGTTCAAAATGTCATTAGCGTGGATGTCCACAGCAGCTGAGCCTTGTATATACTAGCATTTTTCAACAGTTAATATCATGTTTATAAAATAAAACAAATGTTATTCTTTTTTTAAATTAATCAAGGAGAGGATTTATCCAATAAATTTCTTTTTAAAAATAAAATTATAGTATATAAAAAAAATTAAAGTTTGTCCTCCATATTCTATTTTCAAAACAAGGTCATACTATAACAGCTGGTTATTAATCAAAATTTCATTTTCACATATGACAATAGTTTGAAAATGTAAAGTTTCTCCATAGCAGCAAGTAGCCATTTTGTCCCAGCCTGAAAATGGAAGCATGTAATGTATTTTAAGAATAGAAGTTGAATATTAGGGGCGTACATCAATTGTATGTCATTAGAATGGATAATAATTTTCATGTTTATTTTATAATTAAAATTTTTATTTTACTTTTTTGCATAGGACTTTTGTGTTTTAAAAAGCCCCAGAAAGGACTATTGCATTGTGATTATATAATGGCTTATAATCTTATTTAAATTAAAATTTGTCATTAGCATGGACAAATATCAGTGTCATTAGCATGGTTTTTCTGCCCATGCTAAAGACTCCTATATGCATAATGTAACCATTGATTATATTGTATCCTTTATAAAGCTTAATTTTACATATAAATTTAGGTATCACATTTATTATCCCTAAAATATGCATTAAATCTGTCATAAAATTACTAAGACAGCTTCTTACATTGTTAGTGTCAGAATGTTGCTCATTTAAACAAAGTTTGCTCTTTGGTAATGTTTTTATTCTCCTTATATGTATATATGAAAAAATGGAAACCATTTGCTGAAAAGGAAGGCTAATAAATATAGAAAAAAATATTTAAACAGGAAGAAAATAAAAATTTCTTAATATATTTATTCCATGCAATTTGTTTTGTCATTAGCATGGCTCAAAAAATACTAATTATTTTTTTTAAAGTTAATTTTTAAATATTTAGCTCTGCTGACTACATTTAAAGCATACCTAATACTGTATTAACAACACCTATTTTTTTCAGAAATTTTGCTAACAGTAATTTTTTTAAGATTTCACTTTTGAAATTGTCCCCTATTTTGAGAATCACCCATATAGCGAACATTGTTTGGCGCGCATTTTAATTGTAATTAACTATTTACAATTTTTATGAGATTGATATATGAGAGTAATATTTTTAAGACTTCGTTATCGTACGAACGCACGTCATTTGCTACGCTTCACGTGCAATTTCCAACTTGCTTTATTTCTTATTCGCCAAATGCTGATGTTGGTCAGAAGCCAACAAGAACTCCCAATTTGTCAGTTTTTAAAACATAAAATATTAGATTTAAGATGTATTTTAGAAAAAATGAGAACTAATAAAACAAGTTGGAATTTTTACGTCAAACATTGTAATTTGGTCGTTTATACTATAACGAAGTTTTAAAAATATACCGTACTTCAGATACAGAATAGCATCCGAAATGCTTTGTATGTCTCTGTAAATACTTTATGCTTTCTATTATACAGGAAGTAACTTGTAGTAAATCTCAGTAACAAATATCAATTTCATAAAATGTGAAATAGTTTAATATAAATAAAACACACCCTAAACAATGCTTCCGCCTATATCATTATGTAAAGTAATATTTATGTGTGGTCCTGTAAATTAATAAAAAAACATTCTTTGCGGCACATAATGTATATTTTAGTATATACTTCACAGATGCATATCAATTTTATTGTGTTCGAAAGAGTGTAACATCATTAAAATGCACTTGAAATTATTTTTTCCCACTGGCCGTAATGTAAATAAATATTTTTGATTGTCCCTGTAATTGAACTATACATCCGATTTTCTTAAAAATTGAAATCTCACGACAAAATTATTTAATAATTATATGTTTTAAATTTAAAACGATTTGGTTGGGTAGTTTTTGTTTTGTTACATGCGGACAGACAGACGAACGGACTAAACGACGAGTATAGGTGCAATGTATTTACATAATTACGAACGCACCTAAAAAGGGACACCCTTTAAGACGAAAACACTGAAAAAAGAAGTTAAAAATATTATTTTCCTAGGGAGATATTTTGAATATAAGAATGCTTCAAAAGTCTATAGATTTAACATTACGGAGTGGAATTGGGAAACTCAATGAGTAGTATAAAAGAATATAAATAGTTTAAAATTTATTTCCACCTAAAAAACCATAAAAAAGTAGAGTCTATTCTTCCCTTTCGTTCAGGGCTATAAAAATCGCCATTTTACCTTATGTTACGTCACAGGAAAACTGACCATTTTAACCCGTCAGATAAGATGAATGAAAAATACATTGCGAAATTTCATCTATTCAAAGAAAAGCGAACTTGAATTCCATAAAAGAATTTAATAAATAAAATAAATTAGTAAATTACACTTTTACGCGTCACAGATTCTAATTTTTGTGAAAATACACGGTAATTATTCCCTTGTGCGTTTTCTTGCAAACTGACAGATAAACGCTAGAAGAGAGGAAAAAACTCCGAATTGAATGGGATTTCAAAATAAGATAAATGGAAGTTAAAAGTAAAGGAATTATAAAGATGCACATTGCGCCAGTGATGATTCATCAACAATAGCAGTAGTGATGATGAGTGACGTGGCTCTAATTAGTTGTGAACTTCACATGAGGAATTTTGAAAGTGTTCGTGTTGTTCTTATTTTTTTGTTTTAGTCATGCGCCGCTAACTTTAGTTAACGTTCATAGAAACATGTAAATTAACAAAATAGCTTGTAAGAAACAAAGATATGGGATGCATTTCTTTTTGGTAAGTTTTATCTGACAGGGGAATCTAAAGCGATCTCGCGCGTTACATAAAATAGATTTGTCAACTTTTTTGTATTTATTTATTATTAATGTTATTGAAAACACTAATATATGTATATATATATATACAGGGTGTCCGAAAAGTCTGGAAACGGCCGAATAACTCGAGAAATACATATGAGATTGAAAAACGTAAATATACGTGTTAAATATTTTTAAATAAGCTACTCAGTGATACCAAATTTGACGTTCGTAACCGACCCCCTGGGGGTCAGAGGGGGTCCAACTTTGAAATCTTAAATTATAACCCCCATTTTTTATTGCAGATTCGGATTCTACGGACAAAAATACGTAACTTTTGTATTTGATGTTTATTTCGAATCCTCGTTTATCACGGTGTAATTGAGCATATTAAATCGATACATATTTCGGCTTTTCCAACGGGATTTTCCCTAATCGAAACTAATTGGGAAGAATTTATGACATCAAATTCCTCGTCTTTTGCAATAATAGCGTTTTCCTGAAAATCACCCGTGCCGATTATTTCGGTAGTGCTACACAGTTAAAAATTTGATCTATTTGCTGTAGCGTCACTCCACAGCTTTTATAGAATATCTCTTTCATGACCAATGAGAATGTTCCATAACACAGTAAAGTACACTGTAAAAAACTGACACTTTTGCTGCATCGTCACTCCACCACTTTTATAGAAAACGAGATTACTTTACTGTGTTTTGGAGCACTCCCATTGGTCACAAAAGAGATATTCTATAATAGCTGTGGAGTGACGGTGCAGCAAATGGGTCAGATTTTTAACAGTGTAGCACTATTGAAATAATCGCCACGGGTGATTTTCAGGAAACGCTATTTCTGCAAAAGACGGGGAATTTGACGTCAAAAATTTTGCCCAATCAGTTTCGATTAGGGAAAATCCCGTTGGAAAAGCGGGAATATGTATCGATTTAATATGCTCGATTACACTGTGATAAACGAAGATTTGAAATAAACATCAAATACAAAAGTTACGTATTTTTGTCCGTAGAATCCGAATCTGCAATAAAAAATGGGGGTTATAATTTAAGATTTCAAAGTTGGACCCCCCTCTGACCCCCAGAGGGTCGGTTGCAAAGGTCGAATTTGGTATCACTGAGTAGCTTATTTAAAAATATTTAACACGTATATTTACGTTTTTCAATCTCATATGTATTTCTCGAATTATTCGGCCGTTTCCAGACTTTTCGGACACCCTGTATATATATTTACATTTAATTCTTTTATATGTAATGTTCACTAACAATAGCAATAATCATTTTCATATGAAAAATAGCATTTCAATATTAGTCAAAATAGGTCGAAATAGCATTTAACAAAAAATTAATTTCAATTCAAATAAAGTTTTAGGATTTATTAAAATCAGTGTACACACATTGGCCTTAATGATAATCACAGAAAGAAATCAACCAATTAACAAAGAAGCCTTTTTTATTCTGATAAAATTAATAAATTAATGCAGTTAATAATTGCATTATTATATTTTAGTGAAATGAAACATGGTAATGACACATAAAAAACACATTGTTCTCAGTTTTTGAATAAAAGTTTCAAAACGGAACAGTACATACCTATTCCAAAAAAGTTTGACATTACTACTTGTAAGAACATGTGCTACTCTATAATACAGCACCTAAAATTACACTCTGGTGCCCACTACTGATGAGCTATGAACGAAAACACTTTGCACCGTCAACTCCAGGAACAAAGTTTAATTAATTAAAATTAAGAGAAGAAAAATGTTTTGAAACTAAAATGTTAATTATATCATACGTAGAGAGATAAAAATTTACTATATTGCTGCTGTTTTTGCTCAAAGGCTTTCCAACACTTAAAGTACAATTTTGAATTATTAAATTTGAAGTTAGGGATATGCCGTGGTAATGATATTTGCAACTTTTTAATTTTTTTTTTAATATTAAAATTATTATTTTTCCCATGTTTAAACTGTTGCACAATGTAGTTCTTTATCTATTTTTAAAAATAAAATTAAAACATTCATGATAGACTCATTAATTTTTCCTTTTTTGGTCAAGGACATAAAATTTTACTGTATCTGAGAATGACCCATCATTGAGTTGAGAATGCGTAAACATGCTTTTTAATTAAATATAGCATATTATGCGATATTTTGGGAATGTAATATGATAAATGATCATTACAAGATCGTGGCCCGAGCTCTCAATAAGATCGTAATGATCTTATTGAGATATGGACTTTTGCATGAAATTATAATTTCAGCTTCAACAAAATTTATTTTGCTCCCTTCATTTGGAAATACAGTAAAACCTCCATAACGGACACTCCCAAATAGCGGACACCTCTATTTAACGGACAGTTTTCCAATCCCCACTCCCAAAACCTAAATTTTTATATGTTTAACCTCCGAATAACGGACATTCCGAATAGCGGACACTGTTTTCGCTGATAAAGGATCAAAAAAGTATTTTTTAACAAGACAAAAATGAAAAAAAAAGTTAAAAAACCTCTAAATTTATCAGGGTAATGTGTTCCAAATTTTGTAATGACAGATAAATGTGGAGGGTGAGCTGAGGAAATTTCTACTTCAAGTTCAATGTTGAATTCAGGGGGTTGCCTGGGAGGGACATCTCCCAGAACATTCAAATGTCTATATACCCCCCGGAAGATTTTACGATTTTATGTTTTTAATTATCAAAAAATGTAATCTCCATCCCTGCTCGGAACTCTATAATGACCAATAACGTGACATTTAAAATCAAATTACATGCAATCGCAAGCATCAAATTACAAGCAAAACTTTAGTAACAGTTTTTTTAAAACAAGAATGTTAATGAACAGCAGTAAAAGATATGTACAATTTTATTTAAGTTTTATTGTTTAAAAAATAATTTTAATTTCTCATTAAACATATAATAGATGTTTTAGGACTTATTTCAATTAATGAGTCAATTAATGAAATATTAAGCATTTCTTAGTGATTTTTTGTATCTCTGAGGTTTTCCCAATAGCGGACACCTCCGAATAGCGGACAATTTCTGCGTTCCCGAGGTGTCCGTTATTTAGAGGTTTTACTGTATAATCTTGCGAGGGCTGTACTTAATTTTGACTGTACAAAATCTCTTTTATTTTTTTTAAATCTCTTTGAAAATTTTCGTTTAGATCATAGTTTCCCAACCTTTTCTGGATCACCGCCCACTTTCAAAAGAAAAAAACATGCCAACGCCCTCCCCCCCCCCCCTTCAATAACAGTTAATTATATAAAATGTTAAAATATTGTTGCATATTATTTATATTTTATCTGTCTATTTATCTATTAAGAATCGTAAAATAGAAGTTAATGAAAATGACCAACAAACTCCTTTTCTTGACTGTAAATTAGCTACAGCACTCAACCCACTCTCAGCTAAATCTCATGAAGAAAAAGCAATTAGAGATTTATGTATTATCGATCACAATTCAGGTCAGAGAGTTGTATTTGCTTTTGAAGTTAAAACACTTGGTATCCATTTCTGCATTTTGCTTTTAGTCTCATTTGCTGCGAGTTCCACGATTTCCTCCTCCAAATATGATAATACTGCTGTATCTCCATTTGCGAAAGGATCTAAAAATAAACTCAGTATATTCATGCATAAATATCAATGTCAAGAACTAACGAAATCTGAAGATTGGTGAAAATCCGTGCGTTAGTTCTTGATTTAAAGATATTGCAGAAATCGTGAAAAAGGCAGCATGCAAGTGCCACCTGATGAGGAATTTTATACAAAATGTAAACAGTATTCATTCATGTTAAGGACCAATATAATCTGAAGTTCGATAAAAATCTGTTTAGTAGTTCTTAAGATAAAGCTGTTGTGGAAATCATGGAAAAGACAGCATAACAGCGCCACCTGTTTATCGATTTACACTAAATACTAATCAGCATCAATTTATATCAAAGTCAACCTAAATAAAAAATATTATTGAATTTCATGCATTAGTTGCTCAGATAGAGCGGCCACAAAATTTGTCACATACAGACATAATCACAGACTCACATAACCACAGGCTCACAGACAGATACATTCTAAATACATGTTTTTTGGAATTTCTGACCCCTAAAACGTGTAAATTCATCAATAACTGGAATTCGAAAAATTTCACGAATTCAATACTTTCTTCTGTAAAGATAGGAGAAAGTAAAAATAGGATATATCTTTGTCTTTTCCATCAGCAAGCATTTATTCAAATGATCTTGTAGCCTAGAAGGCTTCATGATTTCATGCAAAAATTTTTTTGGAAGATTAAGCACATAGATAACGATAAGTTTGTAGGAGAGTGCTTTGATAAATATTTCTAAAACTCAATAATGTACTGCCGGCATTTTTTTTTTCGATTCAGATATTTTTAAATGTAAATTTTTCTCTTAATTAAGTTTAAATAAATTTACTTTTGAACAAATTTACAAATATAATGATTTTTATAACTTTCACAAACAATAAACAAATATCTTTAACTGATTCAAATCACAGGTTCGTTTAAAAATCTCTGTTCAGGCATGTGTCGTCAAACTTCAGAAATTTTCGAAATACAAGATAATTAAAAAAAATATATGTTAAAAACTTTTAGCCAGCCAATTATCGAGAATTTTGTACTCCACAATTTTTAAATTCATAATGATTTTTAATGAGAGTCACAGCGATTTGTCGCGTTCTGCTTTGATATTTTGTCATTCATGAGAGAATTGCAGCTACTAGGGGCGATCAAATGAAAAGGTACGAAACTCCCTAACTACCAAACCGATTGAAATCTGACTGTCCTTTTGGAATAAAGTTGTAAGACTTCGAGAAATGCGATTGGAGTATCCGGTGTAGTTGTGAGCATGCGTGGCTACCCGTGCATGAAGGGGGGGGGGGAAGCAGAGGAAGGGTGAGTTCCGTCCAACTGACACGGCAGTGTCGGTGAGGACACCATGATTTTCCCATTGCAAAATCCGATGATTAAAAAGCAGCGAGGTGTCTGATCAAAGGCTGATGCAGTGAGAAATCTAATAGCATCTCGCTGCCCTTTAATCATCGGATTTTGCAATGGGATGGCCATGATGTCATCACAGGCACTGCACTAGCGTCTCAATATAGAGAGGGCTCCCGCAGTAGGGTTACTGTATTTGGCTATTTATCGCTTGCTTGGCTATCTATTTAAATATCTGGTAGAGAGGGCTCCGGGTGAATATGAAAAGAGAAAGTTAATGGATGAATTGGACTACTACTACTGCGAAATAAAAATTTTATTCGAGAAAATCTGTAGTTATATATGTTACGTTTCGATGTAACAATTTTAGTTGGTTTTGTATTAATGCAAAAATTAAAATATACTTAATTATGATATTATTAAATTTGAATATTAGACCTGACCTTCGTGTTTTCTAAATCTAATCAAAAATTTGCAAAATTTATATGCATATGTCTTTTTGAAATTTACAAGGTAAAAATATAACTTATATAATTTAGGAAAAAAATATTTTTTTAGCAATTTTGTTTTTAAAAAAATATTTTAGGATCTCGTTTTTTCTCTTTTCATGTTATAATTGATAAGAGAAGGGTGAATAAAAAAATCTAAACATAATAACAATTTAGGAATTGTAATAAATTTAAATATTTCCAATGTTCAATTAAGATAAATTTGAAGCTCAGAAAAAAAAGTGATTTGGGGGTGGGAGAAAAGCATTTGAATAGTTACAAGACAAATTTCACTTTAAAATGATTAATTAATAAGAATAAAATTCCAAATCTCCCCCGGGAGGTGTTGTATATCCCGTAACAGAGACTGTAAAAAAAAAAATTGTCATTGAGAATTGTTGATTAGAAAGATTTTTAAAAGGGTATCAGTTACACCAAATAAAATTTTATGTGCTACAAAGAAAAAATAAGGTTCTAAAGAAAACTGTTGAAAGTTAGATTGTTGTAGTGTGTTATCGTGGGAGTGGTGTTTGTAGAGAAGACTTTCAATTTGTAATTTTTATTTGACATTAGTTATGGCTGCTCGTGCCCCACCAGTGGCCGAGAGGTTCTGACCTCTCAATTGGTAAACGGCATTACTGAGTTCGAACCCAATCGCGGCCTTCGACCTAACCGTTCGGAGTTTTCGTGGTTTTCTTCGAGCCTTGCGTAACTAAGGGTTAGGTTACCTTATAAAGACCCCCACGAAAGGCACTTCCCCCTGGGCTTATATCCCTCGAGTAGATAATCGGCCGACACAAAATAAAACCAAACCAAACCATGGTTGCTCGTCAAAAATTATAATTTAAAGCAGTTTTTTTACCTGACATGTTTTATGTCATTACAAGAGTTAAGATAAGAAACTAATTAAAAAGAATTAAAAAAAATAGCAATAAGAAACTGATTAAAAAGAATAAAAAAAAAAAAAAAAAACAGCAGTAAGTTTCGAGATGTAAGACGAGTATTATAAGTCTTTTTGATCATTATTGTAATTATTAAAGGCATAATATTTCCATTAATTGAATTTATTTTTAAGTATATTTTTTATAAGTGTCCTGATTTTAGATTTCAGAAATGTAACAAAGCATAATATTTATTTATTTCACCATTTTAAAAGTAAAAATTAAAATTAGTAAATTATTTTTTTAGATAATTCTATTGATGTTTCCAGGAACTTCAAAATTTCCTAAATAAAATTGATGTTTAAAACCAATTTTTAAGATGCACCCAGTGGCGTAGCTAAGGGGGGCGTCCGCCCCGGGCGCCGAGGCCTAGGGGCGCCAAATTGAGAGAAATTGTTATATATCTATATTGGGGTGGGGGCGCAAAATTTCTTGCTGGCCCCGGGCGCCAAAAAACATAGCTACGCTACTGGATGCACCAACATTTATTAAACTATTACACTCTCTATATATGCACCCCCCCTCCCCCCAAATAAATGATGAAATAACTTGTTTGAATCACGATAAATTTTGCTAATAAAAAATATTAATAATATATCATGCAAACAAAAAAACTTTTAATTGTATTTTATCACATAAAATTACCATTCAAATTTCTTATTTCATCTTCAAAAATGGAGTGGAACAGATTGAAAATATCCAGTATTAGATAAAGAGAATACGTTTTATTTGCTTTAAGGATAATTATTTTGAAAGTATTAAGTTTAAAATAATAAAAATAAATAAACAAAACAAAAACGAAAATGGGTATTGAAGCTAGAAACCGTAGAAAAATATATGAATTTTTTATAACTTAAACAATAAAAAAAAGGCTTATGAACACATAATATTCACAATATATTAGATAAAAGTGCTAAGAAATTTTCCCTTTAAAAGAAATATACCGTTACAAATAATTACATATTGTATTTAAAAACTTAATTTACAATTATTAATAAATTAATTAACAATAATTAGTAATGTACAATAATTTTCAACCTTACCTTATATTGCCTGTTTACCTTATATTATAAAATTAAATTAAGTATTTTTAAATATACTACACTGATACAAATTGATAAAATAAATAAAATATTATATTAAATAACATGATTAACGATGATTAAAAGGAATCAAATTACATAATAAAAATTGATTATGTTTCCCCCCACCCGCTTCTTTTTATAACATAATACAAATTGATTCTAATTAATTTACCGTTTGAATGGATGAACTTTTTTATCATAAAATTAAAAGAATTATTTTTATATAAATAGCACTGATACAGACGGACGAAATAAAACATGCTAACTAACTATATGACTAATGTTGATTGAAATGTTTGCATGAATCAAACGACATAATAAAAATTAAATCCAATTTTCCCTTTTTTTTTTTTTTTTTTTTTTTTTTTTAACAACATAAACACTGATTCTCACCCCCCTCTCTCTTTTTCTTCACGAAATAATAAACCGACCCCTGACCCCCCCCCCCCCCCCACACACACACACATACATATTTTTAGAATTGATGTGTTTACATCAGCATAGAGAAAACCCCCGCTCATTTCATTTTCAGCGCGTTGGCGAGGAGTTGCCGCTGAACGCCAAATGAAGAGGGAGCCGACAACAGGCGCATGCGCTGTCCAAGCTCTCCTTAAGAGCCGTCTCTATATTGAGCTTATACTCAGGCACTGCCGCATCAGTTGGACGGAACTCACTCTTTCTCTGTTTTCTCCCCCTTCATGCACGGACAACCACGCATGCTCACAACTACACCGGATACTCCAATCACATCTCTCGATGTTTCACTACTTTATTCAAAAGGGGCATATCCAGATTTCAATCGGTTTGGTAGTTAGAGAGTTTCGTACCTTTTCATTTGATCACCCCTAGTATAATATTTTGAGCCTGATATAATAAATTTTTGTTTCCGCGATTTTAGCCTTCTACGTGTTTTACGGTGATTTTTGACATTAGTAAAATAAATTCACCCACATCCCCTGAGATCTATGTTCGTCTTTATAGATTTCCATTTATAGGTGCAGTTAAGGTTTATATCATGGACCTGGAAATGTAGAAGAGATCAACTATTTTCGTTTTTCTGCTACATTAGTTTCTAAATAGGTACGTACGCCATGACCGCCCCCCTTACCTGGCTTAACGCCCCCCATTTTTCTTTAGACTCGCTCCGCCCCCCTGGAAGGCTCCAGCGCCCACTGGGGGGCGGTACCGCCCCCGTTGGGAACCTATAATTTAGATTCATCAATATATAATAATCTTTCGTTGTTTGCGAGGAAAACTGGAATTTCATAAACTCCTGCCATTTGATGATTATGAATTTTTTCAATATTGTTACTGAGAAACTGTATTTGATAAGGAGGAAGTATTTTCAACGAAAATTTTCAAAGATATTTAAAGAGCGCAAAAGAGATATTCCACAGTCAGAATTGAGTACAGCCCTCGCAAGATTATATTTTAGCAAAATTAATTTTGATGAAACTAAAATTATAATTCCATGCAAAAATGTATATCGCAATGAAATTTTAGAGTCCATTACGATTTTTAAGCTCGAGCCACTAGCTTGTAACGATCATTTATCATATTACATTCATAAAATCTGACATAATATGCTATAATGTATTAAAAAGCAGGTTTACGCACTCTCAACTCAACTATGCTCGTGGATTCTTGGACGTAGTGTTTATTTTTAAATTGTATTTATTAACTTTCTAACGTATCCTGACGACGTTCACAGAAGCGAATGAAACGTTGATAAAATTTTAAGCGTATTTTAAATGTATTCTTTTTATAAGTGTACCATTTAGTAATCTGTATCTATTTTAGTACATATTTTTAGTACACCATTTTTTTTTTTTTTTTTTTTTTTTTCACGCGCATTTTTTTCTTTACTAACAACCTAGAAAAGTATTGTTATGTGAATATTGATTATGATTAATTCAAATTAAATTTTTTAATTTATTATAATGATATTTTCATATTCATGCCAAGAGTTAAGGGGCCATCCATAAATAATGTCACTCTTAAACATTGGAGGGGGAGGTCTCGAAACTATGACAGTTTGTTTGTGATGAGACTTTGGGAGGGGATAAGAAGAAGTATGTCACCATACATTAGGCACATTTTCGACACACATTTTTCAAAAGCGAAAAAATCGTAATAGTAAATGATTCAGAGTAATTTCTAAAGAGAAAAATATGTATATATTATTATAAAATATAGATATTATATTAAAAGTATTATAGAATAGAAAAATGTATAAAATTTTATAGATGTTCATACTAATGTAACAAATGAAATGTAATGGCAAATCTAACTAAAACTAATATTAGAACTTCTTTCCAAAAATCAAACTGTCTTGAGGTGTTTTGTGTTGATAAAACAGAGTCAAATTTAATAAATTTAAAGCTAAATTTATTAAATTTTATTTCCAAATTCCTAAATGTTACTGTTTTCAGTTGTTTTTTCATATTAAGAGTCATTCCATATAAGAATCACTCCGGCTGTGATTAAATGCTAAATGAATTTTTGTGATTTTTTTTTTCTGAGTGAGATGACATTAATAAGAAAGAAATCCAAAATATTAATGCTGTGGGATTGTTTTTAATTTGATGGGGGGTGGGGGGGGGAGTTTGAAGGTCAATGTCATTTCTTTTTCTGACGATTTCAGCCCTTCTGGTTTTTTTTATTCAGGATATTCTGAAAGTTTTGGCTCCCAATGCTCCTAAATGAATAATATATCCTATGCATTTTACCTTTTTAAATATCACTGTACCAGAAAAGCATATTTTCTATTATACACTATTGATGTTTTACCTTGAATTTTATGCATTGAGATTTAATAATAGCTATTACTATTGGATTTAAGTTTTATGTTTTTTGTTCATTTTCTTTTAGAGCTAAATTATTTCATGTACATTTGTTTCATTAATTTGCTATTTTTATTAATGGAAGCTGCATAGCTACCAGGAAAGATAATTTTAAAACTAGAACTCTTAATGTGGTCAGATTTCATTATATAAATTGCATAGATCCTGCGAAATTTTATAAATTCCAAACATGCCCCCACCCTCCCAATTTCCCTATCTTTTTCAGAAAAGTTTCAATTATAAGCCTCCATAAAATCGTAAAAATTTCTTGTCAGCTAAATGGTGTCTTATTTATTTTTATTTATTTATTTATTTATATACTTTATGAAACCTAACGATAGAATTATATCTGCAATTGAAGATGGCGAATAAAAAAAAACAATTAGTGGTGTTCCGAGTATTTGGAGCTTCGATTTACGTGGGACATCCGGTAACACCAGTAGTGATTGAAATCGCCATTCGAGTACAAAGGGCTAAATCTTAAAAATAAATAAATAAATAAATAAAAAATAAACTAAGAATAAAAATATCCGCAAACAACTTTAGTCAAGGCGAAATATCGTCTCATTTATTCCAACTTCAATTAGAGTATAACGCTTCCTGTTAAGGTAAAACATGAGGCAATAAATAAATAAATTAAATAAATACATACCGGGTGTCCCAAAAATGACTGATGGATTTTAAAATTTAATAACTTGCAAACGGTGACAGCTATTTAAAATTTTTTTGTAGGATGGTTATGTATAATGTCAGGAGTTTTTTTACCGTAATTTTTTATTTTAGTTCGCATATCAAACAACAGGTGGCGCTGACGGCGATTGAAGGCCAGGTCGACGCTTCACTCAGCACTGATCACCTGGCCTTCAATCGCCGTCAGCGCCACCTGTTGTTTGATATGTGAACTAAAATAAAAAATGACGATAAAAAACTCCTGACATTATACATAACCCTCCTGCAAAAAATTTTTAAATAGCTGTCACCATTTGCAAGTTATTGAACTTTAAAATCCATCTGTCATTTTTGGGACACCCGGTATAAAATACAATTTAACCTAATATAACAAACTGTGCCATGCCTTTTAGGTTACACGTGAAACATCACTGTATTGATTGAACGATCATATATTTTTCCTTGTAAACATTTTTAATCTCAATCTCGCTTTTAAGGATAAATATAAAATAAATTCATGCGGGTGCATCTACGCTTTATTCACAGTGCCAGCAAAAAGAAAAGAAAAAACTTGACACTTATTCAAATATGTAAAGTTTGTGACAGATTTTCCTTATTGATACATTCATTAGTAATGCTTATTTTTTATTTTTTCGTTGGTTATAGTTTGCATCAACAGTACGTTTAAAAAATATATCAGACATGTCTGAAGTCTTTCTCGGTCTTTTTTAGCCGATTATTCTTTTGGTGTACTGCCATGTGGTAAGTCGGCCTTACGTTTTTTAGGAGTTAGGTAGTTTGCACTGATGCTTGTAAATCTGAAGCTTTACGACATGCAGGCAAGGCCACCGTATCATAATAACAGGCGTCTCATTCAGAAGAAAGTCTATGGGTGAAAATGTCCCTGTAGTTGCCAACTTATTATATGACTTTGTCTCATAAGTAACGCCACCTGGTGAATACTACTGGTAATATTCCATGAACAAATTCATAGGGAAAAAATCGAAAATATTTCAGTTTCTCACATTAGATGGCGCTAGCAACGGGAAAATCATGTGGTTTCTGACCACGTGTACTGCAGACAAAGGAAACTTGGCGAATGCCAAGCCTGTTATTATGATAAGGTAGCCTTGCTTGCAGGTATAGTTTGTTCTTATAAATTCAAAACACGGGGTTTTTCAACAATTTCAAACATTTTACGTCGATTATGTGCACCAGAAGAGTTTCTTTTTGTAGAGAAAAGAGTTTTAAAAATCCCTCTTTTCAAACCACTACCAGAACTAAAAAAATATTTGGAGGAATCTAAATGATGTTAAGCTGAAAGGGCAATCACTCTACGTAATCAAACCGCAATGGAAACCGTAATTGGAAAAAATAAAACATAATTTTTCGAAAATTGAGATTGTGGCTTAGGTGTCAAGATTTTTTTTTCATTTCCTGGCACTGCATTTATTTATTCTAATTTTAATTAATTAATTTATTTATTTCGGTAATCTCTTGGAAAAAAAATCTGCGCAACAGAATATAAATGAAAACCATCATATTTAATAATTGTGTAAATTTACACCACTATAATTGATTTACCGATTTAATAATCGTGTTTAAAATTAATCTAACATCATATTTAATATTTTTGATGATATCCTTTTTTCTTTGCCCACTTTAAAAACACGGTGATGCGTGAGGTATTTTTCGTCAGTTTCTAAAGGTGATTTTTGATGTAGCTTATATGTATATATATATATGCTACCTCTGACAATAAAGTTCGGTGAATGAATTCAGAACGACCGATCTATCAACTCTGGGGAAACTAAACGCTACACCTGCATAAAGACAAGTGTTGACCATCTTCCCCCACCGTTGTTCAAATGAGCGTCGTTTATGTTCCGTGTAAGACGTGCTTTACTAAGGGCTTGTTCGGTGTGTTGGTTCTTAACTGACTTATTTGTGAGAACAGGAAAATGAACGAACCAAAAATCAGTTTAAAGTTTGGTTTTAAGCTTTGCAAGACACCGAAAGAAATTTATGAAGGGTGGTGCAAATTGAACGTCCACCATACTCTGCAGATCTCAATCCTCCAGACTTATTCCTATTTTCACGACTCCAACTCTCTTTGAAAGAGATTTGACCATATTGCTAACATCCAACGAAACGTGACGAAGATTTTGAACTGCATCCCAAAAGAAGACTTCTTGCGAATTTCCCAAGACATGTATAACAGATCTCAGAGGCGCATAGTTATGGGAGATGATTATTCCGAAGATTGGTATGGTAACTTTCGTTAATATTTCATCTTCATTAATGCTACAGGGCTATTCACCGAACTTTATTGCCAGAGGTCGTATATAGCTGAAACGCGTTATTGGATTAAAATAATAAAAAAAATTAAATCAGTAATAATGGAATTACAATTAATAATAATTTAAACTTATCAACAATACTCTCAGTGATTACGGTGAAAAAGACTCGCACAGATCCATTGCTTTTATCATTAGTAATAATTTCAATGGACTTTTAGCGTTTAATATATCTTTTAGAATCCTCATTAACAATACAAAAAAAATATAATCATATAAAAAATAGTGATATGCGTTCAAATACAATTTGAAGTGTACTAAAAACGATATTTTACTATATCGCATCAGGATTTGGCAACCGAAGTAATCGCCAAACATATCTTTTTAGGTGCTTTCGTAATTATGTAAATACGTAGCACCTATTGTTGTCGCTCAGTCCGTCCGCATATAACAACGCAAAAACTACCCAACCGAATCGTTTGAAATTTAAAATACATAATTATAAAATAATTTTGTCGAGTCATTTCAAATTTTATGAAAATCGGATGCATAGATCAATTACAGGGACAATCAAAAGGATTCCGTTACATTACGGTCAATGCGGGAAAATATTTCAAATGCATTTTAATAGTTTGAAATTTAAAACATATAATTATTATGTAATTTTATCGAGTCATTTCAAATGTTATGAAAATCGGATGCATAGATCATTTACAGGGACAATCAAAGGTATTCCATTACATTACTGTCAAAGGGAAAAAAGATTCAAATGCATTTTTATGATGTTACACTCATTCGAACATTATAGAATTGGCATGAATCTATGAAATATATACTAAAATATGCATTCTGTACAATCTGTGATGCAAAGAATTTTTATTATTAAATTACAGGGCCACACAAAAGTATTCCACTGCATAATGCTATACGGGGAAACATTGTTTGGAGCGTGTTTTAATTATATTCAACTATTTCACATTTTATGAATAAGATATGCGTTTCTGAGGTGTAATAAAAATTACTTTCTGCATCTTTACAGAAACACAAAGATTTCGACTACTATACTGTATCCGAAGTACGCGCTACTATATCAGCAAGATCTGAATATTTTTAAAACTTCGTTATCGTACGAACGCACCTCATTTGCTACGTTCACGTGCAATTTCCAACTTGTTACAATTGATTCCATTCATTTCAGTGGTTTAAGTGCTAAATTCAGTTACTTGACTTAAATTTTTATTTTTATTTATATTGTATTGCTTTATTTATTAATTAATGGGTGTTTTAATTGCGTTGTAGAGTGTAATCTAAATATATATGTATGAGCTATTTATATTAACTTAAGTAAAATGGACTTATGTGTTCGCAATTGTCTGCACGGGAAAGAAAGAAATTTGAAAGAAATCCATGCTTGAAAATTATTTTCAAATCATTAAAAATTGAGTAAACGGCTATACAATTTTCAAACTCATTGCGATATAAATTTCAATCAGATTGTTTTTGAAAGAAATTTATTTCCCTATTCAATGGTTTAAACCTTTGCGGGGCAGGGCAAATTCATTGCTTAAGTATTGAAATAAATGACTGACACTGGAATTTGAAAACAACTTTATTTGTAAATAAGAAAACGCTATACTTCACGAATTCAATAAACCGTAATTTTCTTTAACAAAATTCTGGTGCCAATGTGGCGTTTGGGAATTAAAATTAAGTGGCATTCTATGAAACCAACGCCCCACAAAGGGTTAAAAATTGAAAATGAAAAATGCTTCTAAGTTGAACCCTTTTTGGCTCAGTGTACTATTACAGTACTATTATAGTACATTAATAATAATAAATATTTGTTAGTTTTCTGTCCACTGTTTGCGATTCTTTTATTTTAAACACATATTTCACTCTTTAAATTTAAAAGAAAAGTAGAATTTCTGAAAGAATCGTGTGTAAAATGTATTAGAGAGTTGTAATATCAGTTAAATATCGTTGTAACATAACACTTTCTAAATAGCTTCAAAAACTTATTCTTAGTCTGTTGTCATAGGAATATGAATAGTACGCAAAACAGCATTACTTGTTGTGTTTCAGACAATGAAATATTCGTCAAATTCTAATTAATCGGGTTGGATAATTAGTTTTGATGTTATTAATGTAAAAATATTTTTTCTAAAAATTTAAAGAACAAAGTCGCATCCGAAAGGGTTACGAAAATTGCAATAAAAGCAAAATTTGATTATCTTCTTTTGACACTCGGAAAATGACGTCACCGTTATGGATAGGCACATTACGTCACCTGAGAATAATAAGGCTCTATCTGTGTTTTTGAAAAAATTGGCTTACTGATATAGAAAGGCTCTATTTGTATCTATGAAAGCATTTTTGCATCAAAATGATGTTATATATAATTTACATGTGGTATAACGATTATGTTATGAAATTATATTAATCCAGAAGTATTTTTATAGATACAAATAGAACCTTTCTATATCGGTAAGCCAATTTTTTCAAAAACACAGATAGAACCTTATTGTTCTCAGGTGACGATTAGTCCTTTGTAATATAGACTGCTGAGCATGATGTAATGCACTATTTTACATTGCGGCAACATAGATCTGAGAAAACATCAGAACTCCTTTATGGAAATAATGCGGATTTAATTTTTAATTAACAGTAATTTTAATTCAAAAAGCATGTTTTAAGAAAACGAGGCAATATTATGTCAGAATCTGGCTCAGAAACATGTGGAATTATACGCCACTCATTGTTGTGATGCGTTTTGTAAATTCATAGAAAAAGGGAGATGTTGATAACAGATGTAATATGTATCATTAAGTTAGAGTAATTTAGGAAAAGATATAAAGCTTGCGTAATTTGAAGGTCATTTTGGTAAAAAAAACGCAGAAATAAACAATTATTCTATAAATTCTTCATGACAGTCAATAGAAAGCACATGACAGAACAATTATTTAACTGATTTTCCTTACTAGATCTTTAATCATACAACTTTACGTCAACATTTACCTGTAATATTCAGTGACTTTGGCAGTTTCGCACATCCTTCAGAAATATTCTGCATATAATGAGCACCCCAATTAATTCATGTATAATTTAAGGCTGTTATCAACTGCTCTGCTCTACAAGCGCAAAACATTTTGACGCATTTACAAATTCATTTTTTAACGGAAAGGTTTAAAACTGAAAAGCCTAATTATGGTGGCGATTTGGTAATCGAACTTTGTTTTTCCTTTTTAGGTGCGTTCGTAATTATGTAAATTCGTAGCACCCATTGTTGTCGTTCAGTCCGTCCGTCTGTCTGACAATCTGTCCGTCTCTCTGTCCGCATATAACAACGCAAAAACTACCCAACTGAATCGTTTGAAATTTAAATTTTATAATTATTACATAATTTTGTCGAGTCATTTCAAATATTATGAAAATCGGATGCATAGATCAATTACAGGGACAATCAAAAGGATTCCGTTACATTACGGTCAATGGGGAAAAAAGTTTCAAATGCATTTTAATCGTTTGAAATTTTAAATACATAATTATTACATAATTTTGTCGAGTTTTTTCAAATTTTATCAAAATCGGATGCATAGTTCAACTACAGGGGCAATCAAAAGTGTCCCATTACATTACGGTTAATGGGGGGAAATGTTTCAAATGCGTTTTAATGGTGTTACACTCATTCGAACGTAATAAAATTAATATGCATCTATAAAGTACATATTGTAATATACATGTTGCATAATCTGTGGTGAAAATAATATTTGTTATTGATTTACAAGGCCACACAAAAGTATTCCATTGCATAATGGTATAGGGAGAACATTGTTTGGTGCGCATTTTAATTGTAATTATTTATAATTTTATGAGATAGATATATGAGAGTGATATTTTTAAAACTTCGTTATCGTACGAACGCACCTCATTTGCTACGCTTCACGTGCAATTTCCAACTTGTTTGATAAATAAATTATCTAACGATTAATAAGTGCTTTTAATCACGTGACAAGTCGCTTTTCTCCCTTCGTTGACTGATTCTTCTACTTTCGTCGTAAAATTCGGTTCAAAATGTCCACTTTTTAAAAGATCTATAGCGTTTGCAAAAATGAGAAAAAAAATTGAAAAATGAGTTCGATTCGTTAGTTTCTGAACAACAACACTTGCTAGTTTCATGCATTTCCGAACAAAAATAAATTATGTCATAAAATTGCCCTTTTCATTTGAGGACAGTTAAAAAAAAAAAAAAATCAAGAACGAAAAATCATGCATCTAACGTAGATTATTATTAACTTTTCAGTGTATTCAGAATACTGTAATAAAACTTCACTATTAGGGGTGAAAGATTTTTTGGGGGCATTATTAAAGTTAAAGATAATGTCTAAACAAATAATTTGGAAAACACATATCGCATTTGAAATCCCAATTTCTCCCTTCATAAGTAACAGGCGTTAAAATATCTGAATTGTTTTATGCAACTCTGTATATGATGTACAGATTTTTATCTGGGTGATTCTCAAAATAGGGGACTATTTCAAAAATGAAATCTTAAAAAAATTACTGTTAGCAAAATTTCTGAAAAAAATAGGTGTTGCTAATATAGTATTAGGTATACTTTCCATGTAGTCAGCAGAGCTAAATATTTAAAAATTAACTTTAAAAAAATAATTAGTATTTTTGAGCCATGCTAATGACAAAACAAATTGCATGGAATAAATATATTAAGAAATTTTTATTTTCTTCCTGTTTAAATATTTTTTTCTATATTTATTAGCCTTCCTTTTCAGCAAATGGTTTCCATTTTTACATATGTACATATAAGGAGAATAAAAACATTACCAAAGAGCAAACTTTGTTACATGAGCAACATTCTGACGCTAACAATGTAAGAAGCTGTCTTAGTGATTTTCCTACAGATTTCCATGGAGAAACTTTATACTTTCAAACTATTGTCATATGTGAAAATGAAATTTTGATTAATAACCAGCTGTTATAGTATGACCTTGTTTTGAAAATCGAATATGGAGGACAAACTTTAATTCTCTTTTTTTATGTACTATAATTTTATTTTTAAAAAGAAATTTATTGGATAAATCCTCTTCTTGATTAATATAAAGAAAGAATAACATTTGTTTATTTTATAAACATGATATTAACTCTTGAAAAATGCTAGTATACACAAGGCACAGCTGCTGTGGGCATCCATGCTAATGACATTTTGAATCTTTATTCTGTTATTTTAAGGTGTTTTTAACTAAAAAGTGAGTAATTCTTGAGTGCAAATAATGAATAATATTAAGAAAAACATATCTAAATATAAAAACATGACAGAAAACCTCTCAATTTTTTTTTTTTTTTTTTTTTTTTTTTTTTTTTTGTATACCGAAAGACATAAATTGTCCCCTATTATGAGAATCACCCATCTATAGTATAGAATCAGTTATTTCAATTGAACGCATAGCACAATTAAAATTTTACATACAGTTATTTCTATGATTATATGGAAATTTACTTGACAACTTTTGCACAGCCTTGTACGTAGTCCGTAATATTTGTACACACCAGGTAATGACAAAAAATGGCTATTTAAAAATAAATAGCTGCAATAAAAAATGCATTCCAACAATTATTTTTCATAGGTTTCAATAGTTCAATTATTGTTCGTTTTCTTCTGCGTGTCCCTGTATTTGAATAAGAAAATTTTAAGCACGCCATTTTCCTTTTGTACACCTCAGTGATATATATATAAATCCCTATAGACGATAATTTAACAAAATTCTTTTGAGTGTCCCTGCAAACAAATCGTAACAGTTACGCCTTTTTTTTTTTTTTTTTTTAAGGTAGATTTTATATGAAATACTACCTATTGCAGTCGCTCCTCTTTTGGAATTTCAGAAAATTTTTTGCAGATCCACGCCGATCATGGCCTCTAGACCCCAAAACTACCATCAGTAAAAAAGTTTATCTATCTATCTATCTACTTATCTTTCGGTCTATATCACTTTTTTATGGATAGGATAACTTCTCCAATTTTGCTTAAATCTCTTTCAAACTGATACATAAAATCAAGGGTCATAAAATCTCGGTCAAGTTCGTTAATGGGCAAAATCGAACCGACGGGGTGGAAATAGAGAGGGTTTTTGAGAAAATCTATAAAACGCCATAACTTCTTAAATAAATAGATATTGAATCAGTTTAAAGTTTGTTCTAGTCTAAGAAATAGGCCAAAAGTTTATGCCTGACAGATATGTTATAAAATTAAAAATAAGCTCAAGAAGCGAAAAAACTGGGTTTTTGAGAGAAAAAAATTCATAACTTCGTCAATTCTCAAGATATCGAATCCAACTAATTTTTTTATAAATGTTCTAAAAATTATCTAAAAGTTTTGTACATAAAATTTTTTGATAAGAGCTACTTTTATCGATGAAAAAAGTTAAAAAAGAAAAGAAAAAGGGGGGAGGGGATGGTAAAAGAAAAAAATCCATAACTTCGTCAATTCTTAAGTTATCAAATTCGATTAAATTTATTTTACATCTATTCCATAAATCTACAATTTTTATATTGACAAGTTTTTTATAGGACCAATTCTTATAGCAAAAATAAATTAAAGAAAAGTAGGAGTTGAAGAAAAAACGCAAATCCAATCGTGACTCATTTTTAAATTCATTTTTGATTTTAAACGCATCCAAATGGGATGTTCTCTTATTTAGAAATTATATAATGTGACGTATTGGCCATTTTCTTGATAAAGGCAGAATATATTTTTTTAAAAAGCTACCAAAAAAGTCACTTCGAACAAAATTTCCCGAAGTGATCGTGATTGAAGATTTAAGGATGTATTCAAATAAAAAACTGCTTATTTTGTGACTCATTTTTAAAATCATTTTTGCTCTCAAATGCATCTAATTGAGATTCTCACATTTAACCTGTATAGTGCGCCGTATTGGTCAGTTTTTCGATAAAGGCCAAATATATTTTTTTAAAAAAATGCTGTCAAAATAGCCATTTTGAACAAAATTTCCTGAAGCGATCGTGATTGAAGATTTTAGGATGTATTCAAATAACAAATTGCTATTTTCTGTGTTATTTTTAAATCTATTTTTGATCTCAAACGCTTTCAATTCACAGGTTCCAAACGCTTTCAATTCAAAAATTGTTAAACTGGGTTTATCTCCATTTTTTTTTTTAATGAGCATTTAATTAAATCTACCAGGTCAAGCTATCTATAGGTCAAGCCAACAGGGATTTTTTTCAATACCGAATATGCCATAGTAAACCCCAATTTCATAGAATCTGTCTGTATTTAGAACATGGACAGATGGGCAGACAAACTAAATTCATAAACCCATTATAGCTACGTTTAAAAGCTTTAAATATATATATATACATATATATATATATATATATATATATACAAGAGTAAATCGAGTACATTATCGTCCATCGTATGGTTCCCCAAACATATTTAATTCTGCGCGTTCCGGTTCACTGTTATATGTGTTCTTTACAGTCAAATATTTATTTCTAACCTTTACACACACACACACATTACACATACTTTTATGAGCAATAATATCGGTAAGTAAAATAAAACGCATTTAAAAAGCCACATTGAAAGGTAGCAGGGTAACGATTGGTCTATCAAAATTTTATTGCAGCACGGATCAATATGAAGACAAATACAAACGTTTAATCAGAAAACACAGTAGTAAATATTTGTGTATTTAATAAATTCACTAGTTCGAGTTTTCTATAAAGCGTAAATCAAAATATCGATATTATTTTCAAAATTAGATTCGCGCTAAAGTAATGTATTGTACATGTACAGCTCATATTCAAAATGTTAGAATAATTGAGAAAAAGTAATAAGAAAAAATTATTTGTCATTTATTTATTTTTTATACTAAGTAAATGCAATTAAATTTCTTATAAATTAAATCTGGAATGTTTAGATAAGATTTTAACATTTATAAAATATAAAATACAGCACAATAAATTAGGTATACAGCTTCCTTAAACACACCAGAATATTAGAATAAAATTTAGATTGGTTCAAAATATTAGAATATTTTATTTTACGCAACAATATTACCTTATGAATATGAAGTAAATGGTAGTTAATATTTTGTAGCATCCCCTTTAGCTTTCATAACAGCGTACAATCGATCTTGCATACTATATACAAGGTGTTTACAAACATTTCTATCAATATTAGCCCAAATAGACTTTATACGTGCCACTAACTCAGTTTTACTTGAAGGAGGATTTTCTTGAAGTTTTTTCTTCATTATACACCATAAGTTTTCGATGGGATTAAGATCTGGTGAATTTGGTGGCCAAGGAAGTACCTTAATGTTGCGTTGGCGGAACCAATTCTTAGTTGACACCGAGTTATGCGGAAACACTAAATCTTGTTGAAAGATGAAATCATCTTCAAATAAATCTTCTGATGATGGAATCATCTAATATTCTAAAATTTCTTGATATATCAGAGAGTTAACCTTTTCGTAGACGATGCATAACTTTTCAGGTCCTTCTGCACTCATACAATCCCAAACCATGACACTAGCAGCAAATTTTACGGAACGTTTAAGGCATTCTTTATCAAATGCTTCTTGCTTCATTCTCCAAACTCGAATACCTTGATTACCATATGAAACACAAAACATACTTTCATCACTAAATAATATATTTTTCCAATCTTCATTGCTCCATAAACGTCTTGATTTACACCAATTCAATCTTATACGCTTTTGTCTTGCAGTCATGAGAGGTTTTGTTTTCGGTACACGAGATTCAAATTTAAATTTATGGAGACGTCTTAATGTTGTCGATGTAGAAACTTCAACTCCTTCTTCTTTCCATTTTCGGTGCAAGAATCGCACACTTTTAAAACGGTTTTTCTTAACTATACGCTTCAGTTTCCTGTCATCTCTAGCAGATGTTTTTGGTTTTCGGCCACCATTTCGGCGATTATTTTGAAATTTTCCAATTTTTGAATATTGTGTTAGTATTTTACTAACGCTCGATTGCGAACAATGTAAATAATTCGCTATAAAACATTGATTTTTACCGTGCCGATACAAATCAACCATACGAAGTTTAGTAGATTCAGGAATATCACTCACACGGCCCATTTTAAGACGAAAAAGAAACAAACTGCAAAAAAGAATACTGATTTTAAATAAAATAGTCTGAATTTAATCAATGATGCCACCAGTTAAGAATTGGTAATAATTAAAGGAGAATTAATGTGAAATATTCTAATATTTTGAACCACTTGAATAAATATTCTAATATTTTGACTTTTCAAAATAATTTTTTTTGCAATTAATCTTTTCAAAAATGATATTAAATTTAAGATAACAAGTAAGTTTAATCAACAATAAGTTCTTAATAAAAATATCGTTTGCATATTTTCATTAAAAGACATTAAATTACCAAACGATATTTTCAATTTCTAAAAAAAAGGTAATTATTCTAATATTTTGAATATGAGCTGTATTGTAGCGGATTTTCATTATTATTTTTTTATGAATTAATTTTTTTACAACATGAATTGCAGTCATGGAATTAGATTAGAATGCTTAATTTTATATATAATAATGAATATTTATTTTTTTTTATTTTTTTTTTAATTAATTAGTTCTTTATAACATGAATTACAGTCATATTAAGTTAGAATGTTTAATTTTATACATAAGAACGAATATTATTTTTAATTTTTTTTTTAATTAATTAGTTATTTTTTTACAAGATGAATTACAATCATGGAATTCGATTAGAATGTTTAATTTTATACATAAGAATGAATATTTAATTAAAAAAATTAATTAATTAGTTTACTTTTTACAACATGAATTACAGTCATGGAATTGGGTTAGAATGCTCATTTTTTACATAAGAATTAATATTTAATTTTTAATTAATCAGTTTATTCTTTTACAACATGACTTACAGTCATGGAATTGTGTTAGAAATGCTAAGACAAACATTAAGTACTTATAATTTTTTTTGAAATTTTTATTTGAATTTTTATCTAAATCTTTTTCCATGGATTGAACGAATTTTTCTTTTTGATTCTTCTATTTTTAGCTCTCAGGTTATCGACTTCTGACAGCTAATGTACCCGTAGGTTCTGTATGTATATACGCTTGTATTTACGTAACACGATAACGCTTCATAGAAATATTCGAATACCTTCAAATTCTGTATATCGGATAATTCTGATAAGGCACTTCAATGACTAGTTTTATGACTTAATTGGTTAAGTATAAAGGGTAAATGGGAGCTAATCCCCCTTAATTTAGATAAATGTGTTCTTCATGCTGACGTATTCGATTTGATTCAAATTTGGTACAAGGGTAATTTCTGATAAAGTGCTATTTGATTAGTTTTGGAGATTCTTTTTAGGTGCGTTCGTAATTATGTAAATACGTAGCACCTATTGTTGTGGTTCAGTCCGTCCGTCTGTCCGTCTGTTTGTCCGTCTGTCTATCCGTCCGTCTGTCTGTCCGTCCGTCCGTCTGTCTGTCTGATTGTCTGTCCGTCTGTCCGCATATAACAACGCAAAAACTACCCAACTGGATCGTTTGAAATTTAAAATACATAATTATTATATAATTTTGTCGAGTCATTTCAAATTTTATGAAAATCGGATGCATAGATCAATTGCAGGGACAATCAAAAGGATTCCGTTACATTCCGGTCAATGGGGAAAAATGTTTCAAATGCATTTTAATCGTTTGAAATTTTAAATACATAATTATTAGATAATTTTATAGAGTTATTTAAAATTTTATCAAAATCGGATGCATAGTTCAACTACAGGGACAATCAAAAGTGTTCCGTTACATTACGGTTAATGGGGAAAATGTTTCAAATGCATTTTAATGGTGTTACACTCATTCGAACGTAATAAAATTGATATGCATCTATAAAGACATATTATAATGTACATTTTGCATAATCTGTGGCGCAAAGAATATTTGTTATTGATTTACAAGGCCACACAAAAGTATTTCATTGCATAATGGTCTAGGGAGAACATTGTTTGGTGCGCATTTTAATTGTAATTATTTACAATTTTATGAGATTGATATATGAGAGTGATATTTTTGAAACTTCGATATCGTACGAATGCACCTCATTTGCTACGCTTCACGTGCAATTTCCAACTTGTTTCTCATTAGTTTGCACCAAGGCTAACTTATCATAATAACAAGGCTTGTCATTCCCTAAGTTTCCTTTGTCTGCAGTACACGTGATCAAAATTCACGTTGTTAGCGCCCTCTGTCGCTCAAATATATTGTTCAGCAAGGCCACTTTATCATAATAATAGGCCTTACAATCAGAAAAAAGTGTATGGGAGAAAATGTCCGGATAGTTGCGAACTCATAAACCGACTTTATACCGTAAGTATCGCCACCTGGTGCATATTACTAGTAATATTCTAATTGCATAGGAAAAATCAAACTATATTATTCACAATATTATACAAAATATTTTTCAAATTCCACTAAAATATATACGTAAAAAATACACTGAAAATGAAGAATTAAAAGTAAGAATTAATGGTACTTTATTAATGTAGAGTCATGGGCGTTATATATATATATATATATATATATATATATATTTAAAGCTTAGCGTAATTTTCGGCTTCAGAAAGTATGATTTATTGCCAAATGATGTAAACAGTAATGAAAACAAACTTGTAAAATGTTTCGTTTGTCTTTTAAGAATTTATATGAATATTATTATTGTTTTTATGTACAATTTACTTATGTTTTTGCATAAAAATAGAAAATTGGCTTTTTTATATGAAATATATTGTATAACTATTGCAAAACATTTCTTCTCTATGAGAACAGAAAATAGGATTCCAGAAAATATGTTGCCAAATTTCCTTTTCTCGCCAAGACCATTTTCTCTATTTGAGAAAGGTTACTTTGAAAAAGTATCGATTTAATATTATATAATGCAGTATTGGCTATTTTTCTGTAATATGTTCCGGTTTCGCATTTAAAGTTATCTGCAAATAAGCATTATTCTAGAACAATGCGATATTAAGTATACGGTTAAAAAATGAAATTAGTTTAGCGCCAATTATACTTGCTTAATAAGCCAATTGGCTGTAAGTTTAATTAAGAAAGAAGCGCCAAATAAAAATTTACACCACAAGCGTAGCACAAAACGAATTTATTTTTGAGGATAAACTTTGAGATGTGTTTAGTTTAAGTGATTTTAAATTTCTTATAACTTTCATTTTTTTAATGTTTATGATTTTTATCCGGCTTATACATATAGCTAACTATACAGGGAGACTGAAAAGAATTAAAATATAAGATCGGGGAATACTTTAAATTTTAGGTATGAGAACATGTTTTTAATCGAAAATATTGAGCGTAGCGTTTATTAGTCAGGTAGAAGAATGTATACGCACAACCAGACCGGGAGGCGGCAGCACAGACAATCATCTCATCGAGTTCACAGATGAAAATATAGGATTAGTTAAATCTCGGTTCCCATATTAAGACGCAATCGGTCTGCCAAATTATATCTCGGTGAAAACACCTAAAACCCTATTTTAGTGGTTAACTCATAAGTTTACCATTGTGCTTTCCTGCACCCAAAAGTATAAAATCATGGAAGTTTGGGAGTAGGAAAAAAATCGTAAACTTATGAGTCATCTGCTAAAATTGGGTTTTTTATTTTCTACACAGATTTTCCTTGGCAGACCGATTGCGTTGTAATATGCTAATCAAGATTTAACTAGTCCTAGATTTTCATCCATGACCTCGATAAGGTGATTGTCTATGCTCCTGCTTCCCGGTCTAAATGAAATTATATACAATTGTTGCTATAGACAGTGATACTTTTAGTACATTTTAATAGATATTATATTTATAGCATAATGAAATTGATATGTATTATTGGGATTCACAATAATACCTTCCCTACAATAAAAGGTTCATGTAATACTCGTATCCTTTTACAGAGCCACATATTATAAGCTTAATTTAAATTTGAGGTTTAAATTAAGCTTAATTTAAAAATCTATATGTCATATACACTTCTCAAAAGAATCCCATATAATGAACTTTAATTCTTGAGAATTGCTAAAAGAGTAATAAAAAATAAGTATATACTTATCATTTAATGCGCAAAATGTAATAAAATGGTGTTGAATTTTCAAATCTCTATCACTACAAATTTATTAATTCGTATATAAAACCTATTCTTGTATAAAAGTAAAACAAAATACCACAAAGGCATAATGACAGGATAAATTTTATTAAAATTAAGAAAAAACAATATGATTTTACTGTTGTTATAGGTACTGAGACATTTGTGTTCAAAATAAGTATATTTTATGCCCAAAAAAAGAAAAAAAAAAAAAACTGCCGAACTTTCGAAAATTGGAAAAATAACAAATCTCATTTGAAAAATACAAGCTTACAGCATATCGAAAAGAAAATGGAAAAGCATATATAGAAAACAAGGCCCGGGTGGAAAACAAATTTTAAAATTTATACATTTATTATTACAACAGAGGGCGCTAACAACGGGAAAAATCACGAGGTTTCTGACCAAGTTTTCTAAGGCCACGAAAACTTAGCGATTGCCAAGTCTATTATTATGAAAGTGGCCTTGATGACTAGTAGTACGCACCAGATGGCGCTACATACGAGACAAAATCAGTTAATATGTTGGCAGCTATAGAGACAATTTCAACAATAGATTTTCTCCTGAATGCGAGGCCTGATTATGATAAGGGGGCCTTGGTTTGCACTATGACAAAAAAACACTGTTTTTTTTTTTAATTATTATTTGAAACAAGAATAAAATATGCAATTATTATGAATAGCCTGTTTTATGCTATAAAATTGACTGGATACTTTCTCCTTTTATTATTTATTTAACAGACAGATATGGATGAAGATTTTGGAAAGCCAGAAAAACTCCATGAAAGTAAAGTCCCCGAACAATACAGGCCTTTCAGCTGCACGGAACTGACAGAGAAACAGATTGAATTTGCCAAAAAATATCTTAATGAGACCGAGGAAACGAAAAATAAGTGTCTTCGGAGAATTAAAAGATTCATGGAGAGTAAGTTTCTTTCTTTATTTATTTTTTATTTCATTTTTGCATATAACTTCAGAAATACTGCAACTTCCACGTTTGAAAATTTGAATTCACAATTTAAATAATTGTCTGAGCGAAGCGAAGTCTTTATACTCAGAGATACGTAACGATATTAAAATTCAAAAAAATTCTTTCGTCAAGCAAATCTCAAAAAGTACTTGTCGGATTTTGATTGTCTGAGCGAAGCGAAGTCTTTATACTCAGAGATACGTAACGATATTAAAATTCAAAAAAATTCTTTCGTCAAGCAAATCTCAAAAAGTACTTGTCGGATTTTGATTCTGTTTGTACCAATAGGTACCTATGAAGGTAATCTGGTGAATGCACCTACTTTTAAAAATTAATTCCAAATAGTTTAAAAGTTATATTTAAAAAACTGATAAAAAAGCACAATTTATGTGCATACGTCACAGAAATTTGGTGAGCGTGATTTTCACCGGCTGGACATTTTCGTAGATAACCGAATCAGTACATGGAGTAAATAAGGTACCCTGGGGTAATAACGCCACGTTAAGGTTCTGCCAATTTTCACGGCTTAGTTTTAGATTGTATTTTTCAAACAAATATAGGATTTGATACAGCAACTCATTGACTATCTATATAAAATAAAATAATTTAACAGATATGTATTAATAAAATGTAATGGCGTTTTTTCTTGACCAATGCTATTTGGCGTTATTACCCACCTATATGGGTAATAACGCCATACAAACAAAACTATGAAATAAGATGGAATAATTGCATGTAGATAGGCCAATTCTAAAAATACAAACGCTACAAACTTAGAAATTTACAAATTGCATTCTAAGCTATTGAAAATGTTCAATTTTTTGTGAAAGTGTAAGAAAAATAAAGATGTGGTGTGGGAGGAGGGGATGAGGCAAAAGAATATCAGACCGTGAGCTTCTTTTTGCTTAAAAAGGACAGCTTAAATAGAAATATGAGAAACATTGGACAGTTTTAACTGTGTTTATTTGAATCAGTATTTAGGATGTAGCTCAGCCACTGTAGGGAATCAACCGGGGTACTAAAGTCAAGGATTGGCGTTATTACCCCGGTATAGTTATTGCGCAGTACATTTTAAATTACAAATTATCTCGAGAAGATATCCAAAATCTTCAACAACATTTTAAAAGTACATGAAATGCACTACAAATTTATGTAATTAACAAAGTATTTCCGGATAAAAAGATAGTCTTCACATCACAAAAACGTATCTCGCAAATTTTAGATCAAGCGTTAATTTTAGTTGTTTGTAAAAACAATAAAACCTAAAAATGAAACAAATTAACTTGAAGCTGTTTTTTGCGATTTGTATGACTCAAAACCCTTCTGCGCAGAGCATATGGGTGTCATTTACCTGATTATTTCATAATTATGCAAAATGTAAGCACTTGGCGTTATTACCCCGCCTGGCGTTATTACCCCAGGGTACCTTAGTAATCATTTTCGCACTCAGAAATATTGAATGCAATAAAACATTTTAAAATTTAATCATGCAGGAAAATAAAACTGTTATTTTTTTTACATTAAAAAGTGTCATAAAAACTTTGATTTTGAGATTTTGTGATAATCTCTTAACAGCACTTTTTGATCGCTAAAAGAATGTTTTACATATTTCGCGTGTGAAAATTAGAAACAATTACGTTTTTAAATAAAAAGTTTCTTTTATGACATCATTTTCCCTTTATATTTATTTTCATTACATGTTTTCTTTTAACTTATATTTTGTTTGTGTATGGAAGTCAATTCTGGTCACTAATTTTTTGGCACGGATACCACAAGCGCATCAGATTTGGCGCAATTTTTTTCAAAGTCCATTTGGCGAAAACTCCCTTTTCAAATAACGCTTACATACACATTTTTAAATTATTTTCTATTTTCAAAAAGAACTTACAGTAAATAAAATAATAATAATAATTAATAACTATAAAAAGAAATATTTTATATAATTAAAAGAAGGAAGTGAAAGTAAATAAACATTTTATGAGTAAATAAACAAATAATAAATAAATAAAGCCGGGTTACCATCTCAGTTAAAATAATGCCATTTTGACGCCAATTATGTATCCTGATGCATATGTGACATTTTTTTCCCATTTTTCATCCGTTTCCTGTTGGCATACAACTTTGAAATATGGAGTATGTATGCATACCCGGGAGCAATACTGGAATTAGACATTGATTTTTTTAAAATTTGATCCAAAAAGGGGAAACGGGGCTATTTTTTAAAGTTTTATACAATTTATACTGCATAAAGGAGCCACTTACCTATTTCTATATACCAGAAGAAGTAAGTGGTATGTAAAAACAATTATTGTATACATAAATAAAATACTTGAGATAATATACTAGAGATATAAGCACCGGGTTTGGCGAGATTTTTTATGCCAATTAGGCGAAAACATCGTTTTGATTACCAGATGCATATAGCATGCTATAACAACACGTTATTTATTTATTTCAAAATGAAAAAAAAAAGGAATAAATGAAACATTTTCTGTTATTAAAAAAGATGTAACAATCAATAAATGATAATATTTTTAGAACAAACAATTTATTATAACATTTATATGATAACCAGCATGTTAGGCAACTAAACGCCATTTTGGCACCAATTAGGTACCTCGGTGTATATAGGGCATATATGTGCCATATTTATTTGTAAAACTGAGCATGAAAGTTTACCAGGTGTGTTTTCATAGGCGCTTATATCTTTTTGTAACATAGCGCACCTTTCGAAGCCAAAACTGCACAAAAGAAAAAATAATCAATATTTGCAGCATTTTTTTTTTATTTTATGTAATGCACATTTTGTAGTCAGTAGGCTCGATGATCAGACCTCTTTTTTTGCTTTAAAAGATGATATTTCATACGACGTCTTTTTGGGATTCGTCGTTTTTCCATATTTGATAGTATGTGTCTACTCGTTTTGTACCCTTTTTCGTAACTTTCTTCTTTATTAACAGCGACATCTGGATTTCCTATTTAAATAAAAATTCTTCTAAATACAAAGAATTTTGTTAAAATAAATAAATAAATAGATGTATCAATATTACAATCAGTACCTTGTATGCAAAATGGAACAATTACCAATAATTTTTGTACCCGAAAAATGGTCGTTGCTTTTTTTAAGGTTAAAAAGTAGATTACGAAATATTCCTATATAGAGATGCCAAACCCTCGCTTATTGCATAGCAGAATTTTCTTATAGGAAAAGTTATTTTTTTAATCCGCAGAATGTTCCAATTTAATAAAACATTTTCTGTATTAAAATACCGGTACCCAAAATGCCGGAGACTTGGCAGCTCTGCCTATAACATTTTAATTAATCACGGTACTTTTTTTAATCAGATTCAAATTTAGTGAAGACAACGTCTTTTGGCCGAAAGCAGCTTTTTTCCACATGTGTAACTACGATACAATTCCTTGATGTTGACTTATGAATGTTTTGACTTATGCTATTATTGCTTCCTCTCATTTATTTATTTGAATTTTAAATAAGATGACTCAAAATCGTGTTTTTTAAATATACGAAAAAAAATGCATTTCGAGAGAGGGCGAAAAGGACAATATTTGGCGATTTATTACCTGCGTTTGGCTAAGTGTCTTACTACCTTGTATTTAATACTCTTCACAATACTTCGCTGTTACATGGACTTAGACGCTTTTATAAAAAGTTTGACGTAATTCGGGCTTAAGAAAGTGAGTTTTTTTGCTGAATAATACAAATAAATAAAAAACAAATACTAATAAAAGGAAAATGAAGCATTATATTGATCTATATATATTTAAAAATTCATCTGCTAGCACTAATTAGATAATTTATGTCGTGTATATAATAGGAGATAAATAGCTTTTGATTCTGTATTTCTATGCTATAAAGCATTAACGTTTGTGGTTTTTCGTTAGCATTGGGAGTATCTAGCCGATTTAAAAAATAATGTGGGCAAAAAATGTTGGTAACCATCTTTGCTGCAAAATATACTATATTTTGCGTAGGAACAATAATCACCATCAATGCACGAGCAAAAAAAGTTCTAAAATTGAGAATTCTTTGATGTTGATATGACTAAAAATTTAAAATCTTTTTTTTTTTTTGGTGCCAACTTTTAAGATATAATATTCTCGTTATGAACGATTTCTAAAACATTCGACAATTTAATTTCACATATTAAACACTTTTTTTCTAGAAAAAGTTTTAAACCCAATTTATTGAGAATATTGCAATTTCTAGGATACTGTTGGGGTCAGAAACTATAACTTTGGCATCACAGTAACTTATAAGATGTAAGTGCTCGTTTAGGACAAATTTTTAAAAAAGGATTCCTTAACTCTTATCGACAACCTCATTGCATCCGTGGAAAACAGATATTCAACATTATAAACTATTCGGACGGATTTCACACCGTATAAAATACACTCCATTTCTCTTCAAACATAATAGTTTATGTTATTTATAGTTTCTCAAATCGGTGCGAAGCTTCTGTTTTTGCTCATGACATCATTTCAAAGAGCTATATTTCCAATATAGGAAAATTTGGTGTTTTATTTTCTGCATTACTTTTAACATTTTGCATATTTCCAATTTTATATCCATGCATGGTTTGCTTTTCTTTTATAAAAATAGTATATGCAACAAGATTTTGTAGTTCTACGATTCATATGCTTATTTTCACCATTATATTTTATCACAATGAATGACCAATTAAAGGTAACATCTCATTTCTTTACTTATTAAATGTGTATTCTCAGCAATATCGCTCAGACTAATCCCTCTGAGGGAAGTCCTAGTTAACCTATAACTTCAACATGAAAGGCTATTCTGAGATTTATTTAGAAAAGAGTGTTAAGGCTATATATACTTCTGGAATGCACGACATACGGGGTGTTTTTAAATAATATCGGGCTTTTAGCGTTTGGTAGTATTTATTACACATAACTTACAATTATAATTAATACATAAAACGAAAGAGCAATTGAAACAGTTTTACCTAGAAGCAGGGTTATCGCTAAGACTTTTTATTGGAGGAGGGGGAGAGGACCTAAAATTGCCAAGTCAAATTTCAATATTTGCCAACTCATTTTACAATTTTGCCAACTTACCACAATTAGAAAATGAATTATAGCCCTTATTTGTTAAAAGTTTAATAGTATTCCCAATTAGTTTGGTAATTTTTGCCAATTCTATCAAAAATTGAAGATATATTATAATTTTTATTAAAATTTTAAAGAAAATTTGCAAACTAAATTTGTGAATTTGCCAAGTGTAACAACATTAACAAATGTTTTTTTTTGGGGGGGGGGCTCCCCCCATCCCCCCCCCCTTAGTGAGGCCCCTGCCTAGAAGCTTACAAATGCTCAATCTGAGCACCTTTCGTCTCACCACATGTTTTTGGAAAAAATAGTTCGGAATTAAAAACGTAGTCCTCGTTTTCTCAGAAAATGTCAAAACTGCTAGTCTCTTTTTTTTTTTTTTTTTCGTTAAACATGTAGGGAAGAGGGGGGGGGCACGTTGAACAGGTTTTTAGAAAATCAATACATTTCTTATTTAAATTATATTTAATGCGTTTTAAATATTACATAATAAAAGCAATGCTTTTCTTTATCATATGAACCAGAAATTAAAAGTTTTCCACGTAAATTAAATAATTTGTAAGACTTTAAAAATTGGAAGATTTCTATTCAGACATGCCCAATATAGGGGTATCTTTGAACAAGTAAGGGGCACCTTTGAACAAATTATCAAAATATGAAAATATTGATAGTTTCATTAAAAAAAACTGAGGCACAGATGTCATATACGCACCACATTTGCACGTGTTTTTTCCCCTAGCCAATTTGGCGTTCATTTTATTTTTGAATTTAAATTACAAATTGCATGCAATACAGTACGTGATTTTTTATTGCAATATAAAAACTAGTCGTTGGGGGGCCACCGTAATGCTTACCCATCATGGACAGGCATATGAAAATAAAACACGTGAAAACTATTTATACAATGCATTGCAATTCCAAAACAAAATTTAAATATTGTTAATATGCATAGAATGCTCTATTAATGAATTGCTGATGTACCAATTTCGACAAATTATATAAAACGCCAAACTACTCAAGTAATGCCGAACTGCGTAAAAGAAACATCCTTATAACTCCAAAAATAATAATAATATAAACTAACAGTTTATTGTGTTGGATTAAGCTTCTCATTTTCAATTAAAATATACCTCTGAATTGAAATTTGAATGAAATACAGGGTCGTGAAAAATCGAAGAATGTGGAAAACAGGATTAGAAATATCTCGGCAACTAATAATCCGATCGATTTCGTTCTATATGCAAAATATATGTTATTTTATTGCCTTTTACGTCCATTCCTTAGAACAAAAACATTCGAAAATTTTTATATACCTTTCATCAGAACGAATTTTTCGAGAGTCCGAAAGAAATAGTTTCGGATAATCGAGGTTGCTGATATGAAATAGGCTTCGTCCCATTCTTACATACTAACTACATACAAAATTTCAAGTCTCTATCTCAATTTGTTCGGGAGATAGAGCGTTTACAGACAGACAGACAGACAGACAGACAGACGGACGGCAATTTTTTTTTCTAAAAATATGTTTTTCGGAATCTCCACTATGTAAAACGTGTAAAACCGTCAAAAAATTTTTTCGATTTTCAAAACGATTGCAAGACTTACCCTATACTACGTATGATGGGTAAGTAATAAAATAATGTAAAAAAATGAGAGAGACTGTAGTATTTAAAACAAGTTGGAAATTGCACGTGAAGCGTAGCAAATTAGGTGCGTTCGAACGATAACGAAGTTTTAAAAATATTACTTTCATATATCAATCTCATAACATTGTAAATAGTGAATTACAATTAAAACGCTCATCAAACAATGTTCTCCCTATACCATTATGTAATGGAATACTTTTGTGTGGCCTTGTAAATCAATAACAAATGTTCTTTGCACCACAAATTATGTAAGATGTATAGTATAATATGTACTTTATAGTTGCATATAAATTTTATTAAGTTCGCATGAGTGTAACACGATTAAAATGCATTTGAAACATTTTTTCCCATTGACCGTAATGTAATGGAATATTTTGATTTTCCCTGTAATTGATCTATGCATCCGATTTTCATAAAATTTGAAATAACTCGAAAAAATTATGTAATAATTATGTGTTTTAAATTTCAAACGTATAGAATATATTTGAAACTTTCTCCCCATTGACCATAATGTAATTGAATACTTTTGATTGTCCCTGTAATTGATCTATGCACACGATTATCAAAAAATTTGAAATAACACGACAGAATTATGTAATAATTGCGTATTTTAAATTTCAAACGATTAAAATGCATTTGAAACTTTTTTCCCCATTGACCGTAATGTAATGGAATACTTTTGATCGTCCCTGTAATTGATCTATCCATCCGATTCTCATAAAATTTGAAATGACTCGACAAAATTATGTAATAATTATGTATTTTAAATTTCAAACGATTCGGTTGGGTAGTTTTTGCGTTGTTATATGCGGACAGACGGACGGACGGACAGACGGACGGACAGACGGACGGACTGAACGATCACTATAGGTGCTACGTATTATATAATTACGAACGCACCTAAAAAGGAAATAAAAATAATTTAATGATAGTTTGATATAAAAAATTATTGTTATAGTATATAATAAAAATAATTTAAAGAATTAAAATAAACAATAACAGTAAATAAACATGAATTTAATGAAAAAGAAAACAATAAATAAACAGTTACAAAAATAAACTTAATAAGTAACAAAAGAGTAAATATAATTTTAAAAATAAATCGTAAATATTAATAATTATAGACATATTGAAAGCATGCATCATGTGTCATGTTCTATCATTTAATCAGGACATTTCACTGATATTTTTAACTTTTCCCATTTTATTTCTTTAATAATTGTTATAAATTTATTAAACGGTTCTTCTTGGCACAGATGCGGAATGCCAAATTGGCGAGGGAAAAAAAACACGTGCAAATGTAATGCGTATTTGATATCTGTACCAAAACTCTTTATGTTTCAGAAATATAAAGTAATATGAATAAAATTAATTTTTTAAATTACTATTTTTTTATTATTTGACCAAAAATAAATCCATCAAAGTTAATGTCAAAACTCATTGTTGATAAAACAAAAAGTGTCCCTCCAGTTGCATTTGGTTGTGGAAACTATTTTACAATATCCTTGAAAAACACCAATTGATATCTGACACTTCTGGAAAATTAAAATCTTTCACTCACTCTCTTTATGAAGAAACCTGAGATAAAATTCAGTTTTATAAACTATGAAAACCAGAAATAATGTATGGAAAAAAGAAAATAAAGCAGGCTTTCTTAGACAAAACTGCTAGATCACGAATCATTATAAAGTGTTCGGGATTTGCAATTATCCAATAGATGAACGCCATCATCAATTTAAATTTGAAACTCCCCATCACTGACACATCCAGACATTGCAATCTATGTGCACAGTAAGAATTAATAATTAATAGTATAAATTCATTTTCTTCGACATTCTTAATTAATTTCATTTCACATAAAAAAAATTCCGAAAATTATAAATTTAGACTCATGCACAACTCTTTACTTAATAGTTTTAAATGTTCAATGGTGCCTTATCATATGGAGTTTAGCATTACAGCTGTTTACTCAATTCGTCTGAAGAATCTGAATAAAACAAAGCTTATAAACTAAAATTAACATCTTTAATTAAGTATAGAACAATAAATTAAAATTTTAGAGATACAAGATTGTCAGCAAAAATCTTACAACTTTATTTTCTTAAGTTAAGATTCAAGAGGGAGAAAAATACACACCTTGCTTAGACAATATTATTCATGCAAAATGGTGCAGCTTTATATAATTATTGCACTGAAGCAGTAGTCATGTACTGCCACATGCATTTTTAAAACTAGTTGGATGTGTCAATCCCAAAACTTTCTTCTATCTCATAAGTACATTTTAATATTTAAAAAAAACGTGGTGACCCTAAAGTTACCCACTATCGAATTTCCTCGAACATTTGACCTAGCCTAATAAGATTCTGGTATCCGAAAAGCCTAAAACACAAAATTTAATTAATATTCTGAGAAAATGAGCTTAGTAGTGCCTCATGTTGGATAATTTATACTAAAACCTAATAAGCATCTATTTATGTCAAGACCTAATAGAATCTGAAATTTGATGGAATTTAGTCCATTAGTTCTTGAGATATAGTTATAACAAAAAATTTGCAAAACGTAGCACAGCAACACCATATCTTGGACAATTTATGCCAAAACGTAAAAAAGTGTCTAGTTATGTTATGGTGTAAAAGAATCTGAAGTTTGATGAGATTCTGTGCATTAGTTCTTGAGATATAGCTAGTTAAAAAAAACCGTGTAAAATATAGCACAGCAGCACCATCAGTTGAAGGATTTATAACAAAACGTAATCATCGTGTAATTATGTTACATACCATTTTGTAACAAAATCTGAAGTTTGATGAAATTCTGTGCGTTGGTTGTTGAGATACAGCTATCGGAAAAATCGTGCAAAATGCAGCATAGCTGCACCACCTGTTGCAAGGTTAATACCAAAATGTAATCAGCGTCTAATTATGTTATATATTCTAGTGTAACAGAATCTAAAATTTGATGAAGTTCTCTGCATTAGTTCTTGAGATATAGCTATCGCAAAAATCGTGCAAAATGTAGCATAGCAGCGCCACTTATAAGGCAGTTCACACCAAAACCTTATCAGCGGCTATGTATCTCAAGGTATAGCGGAATCTGAAGTTTGGTGAAATTCTGTGCATTAGTTCTTGAGATATAGCTATCATGAAAATCATGAAAAACGTGGCATAGCAGCACCACCTGCCGGCCAATTTACACCAAAACTTAATCAGAATCTATGTATATCAAGGGGTCACAGAACCTGAAGTTTGGTAAAATTCTGTGCATTAGTTCTTGAGATATAGCAATCTTGAAAATCATGAAAAACATAGTGTAGCAGCGCCACCTGCAGGCCAATTTTCACCAAAAACCAATAGGCACTAATTCATATCAAGGTCTAACTGAATATAAAATTTTATTAAATTTCGAGCATTAGTTCTTGAGATAGAGCGCCCACAAATTTTTTGCCACATACAGACAGACACACAGACAGACAGACGGACAGACTCACAGACAGACATTTTCTAAAAATAGTCAAAACGTGTTCGGGACCTTCTAAAACGTATAAATCCGTCGAAAACCGGAAGTCGAAAATTTTCATGAATCCAATACTTTCTTCTTGTAAAGATAGAAGAAAGTAAAAATTACTTATTTTAAGAAAACTATTAAGAGTGTTCAAAGGTGCTCCCAGTTCAAATGTGCTCCCCTCTCCCCTATATATTCATTCTTATTAGGTGCGTTCGTAATTATGTAAATACGTAGCACCTATTGTTGTTGCTCAGTCCGTCCGTCTGTCTGTCTGTCTGTCCGTCTGTCCGTCTGTCCGCATATAACAACGCAAAAACTACCCAACCGAATCGTTTGAAATTTAAAATATATAATTATAACATAATTTTGTCGAGTCATTTCAAATTTTATGAAAATCGGATGGATAGATCAATTACAGGGACAATCAAAAGGATTCCTTTACATTACGGTGAATAGGGAAAAAAGTTTCAAATGCATTTTAATCGTTTGAAATTTAAAAATATAATTATTACGTAATTTTGTCGAGTCATTTCAAATGTTATGAAAGTCGGATGCATAGATCATTTACAGGGACAATCAAAAGTATTCCATTAGATTACGGTCAATGGGGAAAAAGTTTCAAATGCATTTTAATGATGTTACACTCATTCGAACATAATAGAATTGGCATGAATCTATGAAATATATACTAAAATATACATTCTGTACAATCTGTGATGCAAAGAATTTTTATTATTAAATTACAGGGCCACACAAAAGTATTCCACTACATAATGCTATACCGGGAAACATTGTTTGGGACGTGTTTTAATTATATTCAACTATTTCACATTTTATGAATAAAATATACGTTGCTCAGGTGTAATAAAAATTACTTCCTGCATATTTACAGAAACGTTAAGATTTATCCGGAGTACGCTCTACTATATCAGCAAGATCTGAATATTTTTAAAACTTCGTTATCGTACGAACGCACCTCATTTGCTACGTTCACGTGCAATTTCCAACTTGCTATATTATGTAAAAGTTAAGTAAACATTCTATGTTTATAAATATGCGAGAAAGATTTTCAATTGCATCCATTCCTCTTTAATTGTTTGAGAGTTGCAATCTTTAAATTTATTTGTCACAGTTTAACGTTTGTTTAATATTTCAGTAAGACTAAAATTCCAAAACTTTATATACCAATTTCCAACCGACTGTATTCATTATTATTATTATTATTATTATTATTAATTTATGGCTGAACTTTGAGCCACATTTAATAAAATTAGGGAATCGGATTTTCTATAATTCAGATAGTTCATTTTAAAAATAAAAAGAATATCGCCCAGTTAAACTGATGGCATTGAGCTCACAAGCTACGCATACTAATTGTACATTACAACCTTATATTTACAAGGGTTAATTCCGTTCGAAAGAAAATATTAAGGAGGGGGGATCAGCTCCCCCCTTTCCTCTTTTTATACTTAATCATTGATATAATCCTCTAAACTGATCGGGGACATGCTTTATCATATAAAAAATCCATATCAAAATTTAGAGCAAATTGGAAAATTCTTAATAAAAACTCATTTATATAATTTAAAAAGAGTTATCCTTCTCTTTTATATACTTAACCATTAAACTTCCAAAACTATTCAGAGATTTGAACGAAATCTGACAATTCTGCTTGAAAAACCCATTTATATAAATTAAGGGGGGAGGGGCATTAGAACCCCCATTTCACCTGTTTATATTTATCCAATGAACACCTAATACCAATTCACGGAAGCTCTTTATCAGAATGATCCTATGTGTAAATTTTGAACAAAAACTAATATTTCTGCATGAAAATCCCATTCATATAAATTAAGGGGAGGAGCATGAGCCCCCCGTTCCCCCTCTTATACATATCGAATGAACTCCAAAAACTAATCAGGGAAGCGCCTTATCAGGATGTACCTATTTACAAAATTTCAAGAGGATGGGATATTTTTATCATGAGTTATCGCGTTACGTACGTACGAACGTACGCACATACATACAGAAAGGGTGAGCACATAAACTCTCAGGCTATGATAGCCTGTGAGCTAAAAATGATGATAAAAGGTTAAGTAAATAGTTATTTTTTAATGTACATTTACTTTCTCCTATCATTAGAAGAAGAAAGTACTGCATTCTAAAACTCGATTTCCGGTCTTTCATTGGAGGTTCTAAACATGATTTGACTATTTCTAGAAAAGAATGTGGTAAATATTTTGTGGAAGTTAACTTTTAAGAACTAACCACTTAATAGTCGCGCCCAAGACATTCACGGCTGCTAGCTTCACAGCTTTTATTCAGAATTGTTTGATTCCCACCAGTTTTATAAAATAGAGCAACTGATTTTAGGGTGGCAATCATTTCGTCGACAATCATTTCGTCGACACCACTTCGTTGACATATCATTTTGTCGACATGTACATTTCATCGACATAGCATTTCGTCGACATGTACACTTCGTCGACATATCATTTCGTTGACATGTACACTTCGTCGACATATCATTTCGTCGACATGTATTTCTGATGTGTATTGCACATAAGAATTAATGTATTAATCACTAGATGGTGCTCGTTTAGGAATTTTAGTAATGAACAACCTACAAAAATAGTTAATTGTTGATATTATTTTATTTAGAATCAACACTTATTAATTAAAGCATCTAATGAAACAAAATAGATGGTTAAAAAAATTAAGCAATTGATATATCAATAACTAATGAAATATTTATAAAATTAATTAAATATTCAAGCTAATACTTAATTGCTGTACCATAGGATTGATATTTTAATTATTTTAGATTGGTTATTTAAAATGGGCGATTATTTAAGATGGGCGATTTTTATGCGTTTACGAATGAGAATGAAATGATGAATATGTTGATAAATATCCAATTTGAATTTGAGAACAGCCTCTACATACTTGGATAAAAAAGTAAAAGCTCCTTTAACCTTTGAGGGGCAAAGCACTTCTATTAATTAAATGCTGAAATTATCGAATGACACCAGAACTTAAAAGCAAATTTATTTCAAAATAGACAAATGCTTATCTTCGCGTACTTGATGAAATGAAAATTTTCATTTTAAAATTCTGGTGTCAATGTGACATTTTTCAATTAAAATTAAGAGGTATATATTTTATACCACTGCCCTTCAAGGGGTTAAATATTAAAATTTAATGTAGTATTTTTAATGAAGATATTTGTAAATCTTTTCTCAGGATACAAAGTTTATAAAACAGTAATTATAATAAATTATTGTTTCCTATTTGAATTAATTATCAAATATTTTTTATTTTTGAGAATATCTCATACATTCTTTTTATAAATACATTTAAATTATGAATGGCTCTGTTATCGATGAAAATTATTTTAAATTATTGTTTTTCCAAACCAAATTTTTAATGTGTTTTAATTAATATTTTTTTTCCATAATGTAATTTATGTATTGATTTTTTTTGGGGGGGGGGCGGGGGTAATGCATTTTTTAAATAAAAATTTGATGGAGTACTTGCTCATACACCTCCTCGTGGTGTACCCTGGAAACATTTTTTTTTTTTTTTTTTTTTTTTTTTTTTTTGGCCTAAGGTATGGGCGACGTTAATATTTTTGTTTTATAATAATTTACAAAAAATCCATGTGTTCACAAATAAAGTTATCGACGGAAGGTAAATTACATACAATGTGTAGACGAAATGCTATGTCGATGAAGTGTACCTGTCGACGAAATTAAATGTCGACTAAGTGTAGCTATCGACGAAATGTTATGTCGACGAAGTGTACCTGTCGACTAAGTGTACCTGTCGACGAAGTAGTGTCGACGAAATGATATGTCGGCGAAGTGATTGTCGACGAAGTGTACCACTCCCCTGATTTTATTCTGGTATCATGTTACTTGTCATTAAGTAAGATGAATGTTTGTTTGTTTTTTTTTTGAAAAAAAAAAAAAACAGTGGCAATAATAAATTTGAATTTTTAAACCGTAATTTAATTCGACCATTAAGGGGCTAATTGCACGTTAGTTAATTAAACTTTAGATTGAGGTCGATCTTGATAAAAATTGTTGATGATTAGTTTTTTGGTGTAAATCGCCCAACAGTTGTCGCTACTAAACTGCGTTCTTCACGATTTCCGTAATAGCTTTATCTCAAGAACATGAAGATATTCATCGTTTCAGATTCAGTTATGCGTTGTCGTAACTATTGCTGATTACGTTTTAGTGTAAATCGCGCAATAGGTATCGCCTTTATTTTCCATTCTTTATGATTTTCCTAACAACTATATCTCAAGAATTAATGCACTGTTTTTAATAAACTTCAGATTCAGTTATATGTTAAGATATTTTGTTGCAGATTAGGTTTTAGTGTAAATACCTCCACAGGTTATACTGCTATGCTGCATTTTACACGCTTACAGCACTAGCTCTATCTCAAGAACTAATGCACGAATTTTCATTTAACTTTTCATTTAGCCGTCACATTTTTCATATTAGTAAACTAAGTTTTGTTGTAGTATTATGAACATGTTGGAAAGTATTTCATAATTTATGCTGTATTCATAATTTTTCATTTTTGTTTTATAATACATTAAGATTTTTTTTTTTTACTTTTTATGCATTTTAAGCACTGATGGTTCATTATCCTTTTTAGATGAAGATCTGGGTTTAAGTTATTTCTAACAATTTCCAATGTAGTTAAAATGTGTTTATAAATTCGATTTGTCGGTTTGTCTGGCCGTGTGCTTTATCTCGCATAAATGTATTCGGAATAACAGGCATTTATTTATTTATTTATTTATTTTTACATTATGAGCTTCTCAATAAAGTGTTCATTATTAAAAATCTAGTGTACAGCATTTATAGTTCATGTACGATAACACATAAAAAAAAATCCCTTACATTATAGTCTATGGGGGAAAATCGTTTTCGGTGCAATTAATTTAACACTAGAACTATGTAATAAGCTATGAAAATTGAAGCAAGTTTTATACAAATATTTCGCACTAGAATTCTGATTTGAAACAGTTTAACTTTAACTAATAATAACACATTGCTCAGTGGTGCACAAAATAGGAATTTTAATATACATTTGTACATATTAAAATAAAATAAAACTTTCAACGTTTCGCGCCGTCTTCTGCTGGCGTCTTCAGGAAAATATGATAATGGAAGGACTACGTTTGCATCTTGATCGAGAGATAATATTTATACTAAATTAAAATCTAAATGAATTAAAATTTTAAAAAATGTTGCCATTTACACGTGAGTAAAAATTAAAATATTGCAAGGAAATAAAAAATTTTAATATTTTATGATGTTATGCCATATTTTTGGTATATTGTAGGATAAATTATCATTACATGGTTTATTTTCTCGTGCTATGATTTCGATGGATTCTCTTATTTTACCTTGAACTGGGTTATTGCATGGAACTATGACTTTGGCTTCCTCAAAATTAATATGGCAACCCTTGTTCGCCAAGTAGAAGCGAGCAAGGGCAGTATTCTGTTTATACTGCCGTACTATATATCTCTGCGATGCTCTTTAATTCTTATTAAAAGTTTCCGCGTTGACATGCCGATGTAGACTTTTTTTAAGATTATTAGATAAAGTGATGGGAATTTCATAAATACCAGATTTTTGATCTATTGGAATTTTGTCGATCTTATCTGTAACGAGGTCAATGAGATATGGAGGAGGAATGGCGACAAGTTTTATGTTATATTTTTGTGCGATCTTTTTTACTTTTTCAAATATATAAGGGATATAATGAAATTTTCAATAAACCATAAGTTTATTCTGTCGTTGGCCAGATGTGGAAGGAGTATTGTACTGTTGAACTATTTTATTTACAAATTTTGCTGGAAAACCATGGTCAAAAGCTATTTTCTGTATAAAATCAATTTCTTTATTTAATGTGTCATGTGAATAAATCATAAAAGCCCTTTTAATAAATGACCTGAAAGCAGATATTTTCTATTCGAAAGGCATGTTGGCTGAAAATGGGATAACTGTATTTTCTTTTATTGGTTTTCTATAAACTGAAAATTTTAAACTTGAATTGCATCTATTAATTTGAACATCTAAAAATGGAAGGGTGGCGTTTTCTTCGACTTCAAGGGTGAAATTAATACTATTGCTTAATTTATTGACATCTTGTAGAAAAACATATAAATCAGCCAAACTGTGGTTCCATAAGATGAAAACATCATCAACATAACGGAACCAACATTCAGGTTTTAAATTAAACGTATTAAAATTTTTTGTTCTAGTGGTCTTAACGCGAATTCAGCAAACAAACCGGATACTGGTGACCCCATCGGCGCACAGTGGATCGATCTTTAAGAAAATGCGAACATAGGGCCAAAAAATAATCATTAAATAATTAATTTTTTGCAATGAAATATTTTAAAAGAATGTCTACAAAATACGAATATAAGTTCATTTTTTTAAATTATACAAAATTACATCTTATTTGTATAGCTTGGTATATACACTTTTCAGCAGAAGAATTTTTCTGCGCATTTTAGTAATTTTTAAATGTGTTCAGAAATTAAACCAAGTTAACCACTAATGATAACTCGTTTAAAATATCATTATTAATTTCCTAAAACGCATTTTAAAGTTCTACTGATTACATTTTGATTGAATTTTATACTTCATTTTACATTGTGAACAGCCTATATAAAATTAACTGCATAATAAACTTAAAAATTGCTTTTTTTAAATTGCCTGAAGTTGCCTGAAATTTTAAAGACATGTTTGTGTTCCTGAAAATCTTTATTTTAATGTGGTATACGGCAATTTTTGCGCAAACCTGCGCATTTTTTAAATAAATGGATTTGAAACACTTTTAGTGGCAATCACATATTTTTCTATTTCCGGAAAGCATAGTAAATTGTCTGTAGACAAAAATATTTTGTAATAAATATCATACCGTAAACATTTTCTAAGATGGAATAATATAAAAAAGTAATTTAAAATTAAACTATAAAATTAAATTCAATATATAAGTATCTTGGATTATATAAATATTTATATGAAAATTCTGAAAAGCGCAAATGCTCTCAGAGCGTTAAATCTACTCTAATAAATGGATGCATGATGTGTGAATCCTAAAGTATATTTAAAGTGAATGTTCTAATGCCTTTGGAAATTTTCTTTTCCTTTGAACTTTTTTCCTTTGTGTCTAATACTGGAAGTCTAATACTGCCAGATGTTATAAGCGAACGGTGCTACAAGTCTTCGTTACATTCTCTTCGACTTATTTTTCGCGTTTGGGAATCCTGGTACCTTCAAAAGTCTTTATTACAACCTTAGCTAAGCTTCTTCCAATAATTGCCAAATTGGAAAATCAAAACGCTTAATTACATATTTTCTATAAATCATTATTTTATATAGTAAGCATCCAATATCACCCATATTTTGAGGTACATTGTTTAGCTGTTTTCACTGCAAAATTGCACTTCTTTTAACAGTTTTATGAATGTTATTCATTTGTAAGATTTTGTAACTCAAACGGAACATGTTGAACATGGTGATGCATCTAAAATTACAGTAATAAGTTTTCCATAAATCATGGTTAAATACATCTTGTGATCAATGGCCATATATGTATATTAGGCTTTACATTTCTTTTTCCAGTCGTTGATACAATTTTAAAATATTCAGATTAAAATAAGAAATTCAGATCTAACAGGTTAACAAGATCTGGTGGATAATAGTATTAGGTTTTGACAACTACTTTTTCTACTAGCTTAATTTGGAATTGTATTTGCACAAAACAAACTTGAAATATCTATTGAATATTATTCATCAGTTTCTGAGGCTACTACCCAAACTTTTCAATGACACCATTTCTCTTAAATAAAAGCACTATTTAAATTCTTTACAAACAGAAACAGATTTCTATTTGTTATAAAATTTCAAACGAAAAAAGTTAAGAAAAACGCTAATAAAATAATAATAATAATAATAATTTTTAAATGAAACAAAAATAAACAAACAAACAAAAATTTAATAATAATAAGTAAAGATAAGTTTAAAGAACTAAACCACGTCTATGATAAATCAGTTTTGTAATGAGTTGTAATATTTTATAGTAAAATGGGGTTGTTATTTTGTAAAACAATTTTAAAGAGATATGTAAACATAACATATGTTGTCAATTAAAACTAAAATAAATATGGAATGTTCCACAAGAATAATTTGGATATAAATAAAAACTGGATAGGTAATGAAACCAATGTCTGTTAAGTTTTTTCAATATTACTCTTTTTTTTTCTTTTTCAAAGAGTAGTTTAATTATCCCAACATATCTCTAAATTTCGATTTGAAACCAAAAAGTTTGTAAAGAAAACGATTAAGATACTTTTGGTGTTATTTATTATGCTCATCTAAACCTAAATCTAACAAAAAACATCATATATAGAACCTTATACTATCATGATAATCCTATGTTCGCCACTGCCTATACTTTGATCCACTGTGCGGCGCACCATGCAGCTGTCGGTAAATATTCTTATTAAAAATGAAAATGTTACTGAAAACTATTAGGTTTAGGCCAGATTTAAGGGAGGTTTTGATATCTTGAGGTATATTTGAATTTTTATCTATTATCAAATTAATGTATTCTATGACTTCGTGCATATTGATGGAAGGAAAACTAGAAGAAAACTAATATCCACACAAGGAAATTCAAACTGCTTATGGACCGGAAGCTTCGTTCTTCGCCTCCTTCAACTGCTAAACGAGTTCCTTATATTAATTATTCAAGTAAAGTCTTTTCTTGTATTGAAGATAGTGCTCTTTCTCTTGGACCAAAATTTGTATTTGACAATAATAAAAACCGTAATAGTATTATTGCAGATTGTGAAAACATCTTTCAAGTCATCCCGGAAAGTAATAGAGATGAAGAGCGGGCAGCAATGTACAGATTAGTAAGACAAATTTCATATAAGCAGAATAAAGAACAGAGCGTAATTTTGAGAACATTAAATAATTTAAAAAAGGATCCCAATATTATCATTATCAAGACAGACAAATCAAGCAAAATAGCAGTTTTGGACAGATTAGCCGACAGCTGCATGGTGCGCCGATGGGGTCACCAGTATCCGGTTTGTTTGCTGAATTCGCGTTAAGACCACTAGAACAAAAAATTTTTAATACGTTTAATTTAAAACCTGAATGTTGGTTCCGTTATGTTGATGATGTTTTCATCTTATGGAACCACAGTTTAGCTGATTTATATGTTTTTCTACAAGATGTCAATAAATTAAGCAATAGTATTAATTTCACCCTTGAAGTCGAAGAAAACGCCACCCTTCCATTTTTAGATGTTCAAATTAATAGATGCAATTCAAGTTTAAAATTTTCAGTTTATAGAAAACCAATAAAAGAAAATACAGTTATCCCATTTTCAGCCAACATGCCTTTCGAATACAAAATATCTGCTTTCAGGTCATTTATTAAAAGGGCTTTTATGATTTGTTCACATGACACATTAAATAAAGAAATTCATTTTATACAGAAAATAGCTTTTGACCATGGTTTTCCAGCAAAATTTGTAAATAAAATAGTTCAACAGTACAATACTCCTCCCACATCTGGCCAACGACAGAGTAAATTTATGGTTTACAGAAAATTTCATTATATCCCTTATATATTTGAAAAAGTAAAAAAGATCGCACAAAAATATAATATAAAACTTGTCGACATTCCTCCTCCATATCTCATTGACCTAGTTACAGATAAGATCGACAAAATTCCAATAGATCAAAAATCTGGTATTTATGAAATCCCCATCACTTTATCTAATAATCTTTAAAAAGTCTACATCGGCATGACAACGCGGAAACTTTTAATTAGAATTAAAGAGCATCGCAGAGATATAGAACAATATAAACAGAATACTGCCCTTGCTCGCTTCTATTTGGCGAACAAGGGTTGTCATATTAATTTTGAGGAAGCCAAAATCATAGGTCCATGCAATAACCCAGTTCAAGGTAAAATAAGAGAATCCATCGAAATCATAGCACGAGAAAATAAACCATGTAATGATAATTTATCCTACAATATACCAAAAATATGGCATAACATCATAAAATCTTAAATTTTTTTATTTCCTTGCAATATTTTAATTTTTACTCACGTGTAAATGGCAACATTTTTTAAAATTTTAATTCATTTAGATTTTAATTTAGTATAAATATTATCTCTCGATCAAGATGCAAACGTAGTCCTTCCATTATCATATTTTCCTGAAGACGCCAGCAGAAGACGGCGCGAAACGTTGAAAGTTTTATTTTATTTTAATATGTACAAATGTATATTAAAATTCCTAATTTGTGCACCACTGAGCAATGTGTTATTATTAGTTAAATTTTATGGTGCAACTGTCCTATATATATTTACAGTTTAACTTTACTACTTGTCGTTTTTCTTTTTTTTAGCTCACAGGCTATCATAGCCTGAGAGCTTATGTGCCCGTCCGTTCTGTATGTACGTTCGTACGTGCGTTCGTGCGTGACGCGATAACTCGTGATAAAAATATCCGATCCACTTGAAATTTTGTATGTAGGTATATCCTGACAAGGCGCTTCCCTGATTAGTTTTTGGAGTTCATTCGATATGTATAAGAGGGGGAACGGGGGGCTCATGCCCCTCCCCATTAATTGATACTAATGGGATTTTCATGCAGAATTAAGTTTTCGTTCAAAATTTAGATTAGGATCATTCTGATGAGGCGATTCCGTGACTGTTATTAGATGTTCATTGAATAAGTATAAATAGGGGGAACAGGGGTTCTAATTCCCCCCTCCCCCTTAATTTATATAAATGGGTTTTTCAAGCAGAATTTTCAGATTTCGTTCAAATCTCTGAATAGTTTTGGAAGTTTAATGGTTAAGTATAAAAGAGGGGTATAACTCTTTTTAAATTATATAAATGCTAAATGGGTTTTTATTAAGAATTATCTCATTTGCTCTGAATTTTGGATATAGATTTTTTATATGATAAAGCATGTCTTTGATAGTATAGGAGGTTCAATGATTAAGTATAAAAAAAGAGGAAAGGGGAGAGCTGTTTCCCCTTCTTAATTTTTTTCGAACGGAATTAACACTTGAAAATATAAGGCCTTAATGTACAATTAGTATTTGTAGCCTGTGAGCTCAATGCCATCAGTTTAACTGGGCAGTATTCTTTTCTTTCTTTTAAATTTCTTTCATTATCAAATTTCTGGTTTTAATCGAAACATATTAATGATAGCCATCATAATCATGGCTCACGGTATAGTTCAAGCGTTAAATTGCTAATTTAGGTATTGTTCAGTGAACCCAATTTAATTAGCATTAAACTTTTAATGTTAGTTGTTCTGTTTGATAACAGATGGCAGCACTATGCATTTTTGTGCTTTGCTCTAAAATCAGAACAATGATGTCATACGTGAGTTGGCTGGATTTTGATGCGTGAAGAGCATAAAAGATACTTTTGTTTTATATTTCATTTTTGAAATATACTTTTATTTAACTTCGCCCAAAATTGGCTGGGGTTATTTATTCATTAATTAAATGTGTCCTTTCATATAAGATGAAAGAATTTGTCAGACTTTTCTTGGATCACTTTAATTGGTTTAAATGTGAAACTAGAAGTATTGTATAATTAATTGTTTTGTTAAGTTTGTGTTTGAAGATTTATGTTTGTGAAGTGTACTGTATTATAGAAAATAAAAAGTTACAAAAATCTCAAGTATGTTTGCTGGAATATTCTCAACAGGTATCTCATTTCACTTTATTAAAAAAATTTTTGGAAAGTGTTTCATAATTTATTCTGATACTTCAGTTTTATTTATTTTTATTTTTTATTTTGTTTTCTTTTACAGAAGAATTAGATATGGATGCCGACATGGACGACGTTTTGCTCCTCGCTTTTCTAAGGGCAAGGGCCTTCAATTTCAAACAGACATGTTTGTTATTGAAAAACAATAAAGAGTCTCTTGAGACGCACCGATATTATTTCGACAAGATTGACTCAGAAATCGTACGTCGAGTGATTGCTACCAATGCAGTAGGTTTTCTACCATATAGAGATGCTAAGGGCAGAGCACTTATACAAATAGTATTAGGTAAATTATGTTTCTTTTTTTTATGCCAATGTACCAAAAAAATACTATATTTACTGGCCAGTAGCATCAGTTTCTCGCTGACATTTGACTAACGTTAGTAATGTAGCTAATTAAAAATGAAAAAAATTCGCCAAATGAAAAAAGTATTAACAAAATATATTCTCCATGTAGCAATATTATTTTTAATCCTTTAATGTACCCCCTTTTTTTCAATATGTTCTAAAATAACCTAAATTTTTATAACTGCGACAACGATTGTTATTGTTATTAATCTAATCTCAACTATCCGCGACAAACGTAGTAAAAATATGTATATATGTATATGTATGAAAAACGAAAAAGAAAAGAAAGAAAAGGCAAAAATTGAGCACTAGCAATTTGGCGAATCTTATCGCCTGTTTATTCGCCAAATGAGGAATTTAGGCGCAATTTGGCGCAATGGCGAGCGACAGCGAGAACCCTGAGAAGCATAGTAATCTGGCGTCTCTCTACCACGCTACACGTCCAGAGTTTGATTCCGTTCACTTAGTGTTCACTCGTCAGGTTCGATAAAATTAGTACCAACTTTGTCACCTTTCTATAAGCAAGGGTATTCGATTTCAAATAGACTTGTTTGTTAGTGAGAAAAATTAAAGAATCGTTTGAGATGCACCGATATTATTTCGACAAGATTGACTCAGAAATCGTGCATCGAGTGATTGATACCAATGCAATAGGTTTTCTACCATATTGAGATGCTAAGGGCAGAGCACTTATACAAATAGTATTAGGTGAATTATGTATCTTTTTTTATGCCAATGTACCAAAAAAATGTTAGACAATATTAGGCCTAACAAAGTAGTTGCGTGAGATGATCCTCAATTGTTTATTAAGCAAATGCAACATAAGTAGATGGGAAGTAGTGAAGTAAGATTGACTTACCTTCCTATTCCTTTAATGCCATCAATAGCATCATTCAATAACATCCATCAGGACTGCGGAGTCGGGCCTATTTTTGAGCAAAGGAGTCGGAGTCGGAGTCGCGGAGAAATAAGCCGACTCCTACTCCTATTCCGGGATCTTTCGTTAGAAAGTTTGAAGTGAAATTAAACCAATTATATGTAGTTTTAAATTCATAAAAGGAGTTATTAATTTTTTAGCACTTTCCAACAAATTTGTAATATGCTTATACATTCGGTTTGTAGATCCGTGTGTCCAAGCTCTAACTGCTGTAATTACACTCGGATTTTCAAGCAAATGATAAAACTTATTTAGAGTCACCATAGCATGTTTGGTATTGCATATGAAGTACGTACGATGTGTATTTAAAAGTTATTAAAAACCCATCTGGAAAAACGCATCACAAACCAAAGCGGCTTTGCAAATTTGCGTGCTCATTTCTACACAAACTCTTTTAGCATAATGCCAAGTTTAAACTTTGAACAAGGGTTTTGTGTTAGTTACACTGGAAAAAGAAATGGCGTTCCAGCATAACTTTAACCAACAACAACATTGGTATTTTAGCCTTCCAGGAGTCGGAGTCGTGGTCGTTAAAATTTCCGGAGTCGGAGTCGGCCATTTTTCAAACAGACTCCGCAGTCCTGATATCCATATGTTGTATGCATTTGCTAAAACGTAAGATTTTTCATTTTACGAATACACATTCACAAAAAACACATTGCATCATTTGAAAAAGAAAAATATGTACAGTCATGATTATATAAATGGAGCTTGCATAAAAAGTTCCTTTCTGTGTGGTTACATTTTCATAAGTGTGAAATATACAAGAAAAACGTTATTAACAATATCGAAATAAAGATTTATGAGTTAATAGTTTATGCTACGTAAAACAGTTAATGAAAAGTTTATTGAAATACATAAATTCTTCTTAATAATGTTTTATGACAGGTCTTCCTTTCACTTTTTGATCATAAATGAAGTTGTCCATTATTTATTGCTTCTTTCTTGATCGCTATTCAAAAATTTATGATGATGGATGAAATTCATTTACAAACTTGATTATTTTACAAAATCTTCATTCGGAGACCATTTTGCGTAACATCTGATAACAAAAAATACCATATTTACTGGCCAGTAGCATAGTAATCTGGCGTCTCTCTACCACGCTACACGTCCAGAGTTCGATTCCGGACTGGCCAATTTTTACGGAATGTTCACTCTTCAGGGTCGATAACAATAGTACCAACTTTGTCATCTTTCTATAAACAAAAGTATTCGATTTCAAGTAGACTTGTTTATTATTGAGAAAAATTAAAGAATCGCTTGAGGCGCTGCGACAATATTTCGACAAGATTGACTCAGAAATCGTGCGTGCGATTGCTACCAATGAAGTTGATTTTCTACCATTTAGAGATGCTAAGGGCGGAGCTCTTATACAAATAGTATTAGGTAAATTATGCTTCTTTTTTATGCTAATGTACCAAAAAAATATTATACAGTCGAGTCTCTCTACAACGAAACTCCATACATCGAAATTCTCTATATAACGAATTTTTAGTAGGAACGGTCCCCTTTTCGCATGATTACATCAAAAACAGTCTCTATATAGCGAAATATCTATCTCCATATAACGAATTTTTTCATAAATTGATCGTAAAAAAACAGTTTTAAAAAGCTTCGATATCATATGGAATCAAATTTCCATTACTTATTTTTGATTTATCGTCAATGATGATTTTTTTTTTTTTTTTTTTTTTTTTTTTTTTTTTTTTTGTAATACTTCTCTCAATGTTCTTTAAGTCCAACGAATTCAGCCAACCTCCCACACACCTTTCCACATCTTTCTCAAAACAGTGTCAATTGGATTGATACACATGTAAGAAAGGAATCATTGAGAGGCACAAGAGAGGCCTTCAAATGGAGGAAAATGTTAACTACAATTTTTTATTCTTTGGAAAAATTTGAGCATGTTTTTGAGAGCGTAACAATTTTAAATAAAAAACTCAAAAAATTACAGATTTCTTCGTCTCAAATTAATGCAAGTCTTCCTTATTTGATTTTCATTAAGCTTTCAAATAAATGTCTGTTTGCTTTTTTGAAACAACTTAAATAATAAAGAAATAAAATGTTAGTTTAATATTTACTTTTAAACACATCAAATTCTTAATTCAAAAGATCAAAAATAATATTTGTTCAAATTTCACACATTAAATACGATTTTTAGCATAATTTTCTATACATCGAATTTCTCTATATAACGAATTTTTTGCTGGAACGGTGGATTTCGTTATATAGAGATTCCACTGTATTTACTGGCCAGTCACATAGTAATCTAGCGTCTCTCTACCACGCTACACGCCCAGAGTTCAATTCCGGACTGGCCAATGTTCACTTAGTATTCACTCTTTAATGTCGATAAAATCAGTACCAACTTTGTAAACTTTCTTTAAGCAAAATGTAACTTAAGTAAAAAAGTTTGATTTCAAATAGATTTCTTTATTATTGCGAAAAATTAAAGAATCGCGAGAGGAGCAGCGACAATATTTCGTCAAGATTGTCTTGGAAACCGTGCGTGGAGTGATTGCTTCTAAACATTAGTTTTCCTACCAAACAGACATGCTAAAGGCAGAGCATTAAATTAAAAAGCAGCTACTTTTTCCGCCTATGTTGGGTAAAGTGTGCAGAACTAAAAAAGACGGCCGACAGGAAGTCGCGCATCTGAACGCACAAGACATAAAGCCATAGCTGCCAACTTTTACGCATTTTTGCTTCCACTAAAATTGTACAGAGATTTTCCATTTGTTTAATCAAATGATTTCGGCGATTAAATAAGACAATATTTACTATAAAATTTTTGTGGTACGAAAAATGCGTAAAAGTTGGCAGCTATGATAAAGCAAAAAGTCGGGAGGTGATTCTTTATTTTGCAACCGAAACAATATCATGAAATCGCGCAAAATTTAGGCCTAAGGAGTAAAAGCTCTTTTTAATAGGATTGTGTGCATATCTTTATCTCTCTATTCTAAAATAATAATAATAATAACTTACGATGTCAATACTGCTGACATTGAATTTTTTGTGACCTAGGGTATTTCTTCGCTAATATTAAGTAAACTACTACACACAAAAATATGAAAACTGGTTGTATTATAGAGAAATGTTTGAGAAATACGCTGATGCAGGCTGTTTTCAAATTGGAGAATTATTTTAAGAGATATTTAATGCTAAAGTTGGTCAGAATTGTTCCAACAAAATTTTATAAGAGCAAAAACTACACATAGGAATTTAAAAGTTTTTAGATCGTTTTATATGTTGGAAGCTCCAGGTGTGCAGACTGCATTTATTTATTTGTTTATTTTTAATTCTACTCATTTTTGGAGGATTCATTTCCACTTTTAATTCAAATTTTCAGCATTTTTGATAGCCATCTTTTGCATATTTTACGAAAAGTTATTATTTTAAACTGTTGCCAAAATATTAAAGTATAACATTTCTTTGAAATTAAAAATGTATATATATTAAAAATTACTCAAAAAAAAAATCTGTATAAGTTTATATGAATCAAAATATTGCTGCTTTATTAAGCAAAAAATATTTTTCATGTTAGTTTGTTTTTAAATAAACTGGACATTTTAATTTATTGAATTTTTGGTTTTTCATTTACAAAATAAATTCAAACTTTGGTATTAATGCATACAATACGCATGCATGCAAGGAATAGATGGATAATCTCCCTCTTTTTTAGATTTTCGTTAGGAATTTACGGAAAAAGAATGTTTTTTATAAGTACGAAAATTACCTGTTTAAAAATGACGAATAATTTAATGTATAAAGATGGCTATTTCTGACAGCGCAAAAGTGTTATTTCTCAAAGGGTCAAAATCGCTTCAAATTCCAGCCGTTTCCGTGTTATTCTATGGATCTAAGAGAGTCCCTTGAAAAGCAAGCAACTAATTTGTGTCAGAGCGATTTTGACACCTGAAAACGAAGAGCGTCACCAGTAACAGCCAATCAAATACTTGAAAATCTAATGATGGAAAAACCCTTTCTCGAACAGCCAATTAAATGATTAGGAAATGAAAAGAATGATGGGGGAAACTGACTGGAAACCCATAGAACACATAGAAAAGTTACGTAAAGCGTACGAACATAGTAAAGTAACATATACGTAACATAGCAAAGTTGCGTAAAATTGCGCAACATAAAATTGCGTTACATAAAAGTTGCGTAAGTTAATAAAACACATAAAATCCAAGTTAAACCTGTGAGGGAGTGACCTTTGTGATAAAGGCACTCTAGCATTTTTGTGAGATCGTGACGTCAGTGATTTAACATATGTAGCGTGGAAGCGACATCTATCCTCTCTTTTACTTTAAATTTCTAGAGCGTGTGTGTCTTCCTCGGTTCTACAAATTATGTCGCGGTTAGAAGCAATATGCAAATTTATAGTATCTCAGTTTGCAGCATATAAAAGCTTTGAGTGTGAGTAGCGGCGCAAGCCAGCTAGGTGGTAGTGAGTAGCGGCGTAAGCCGACAGCAGTGAATTGAATTGGATTGAGTTATAGCAAATTATGATTTAGCCTCCAGTGAAGTAGCGAGGAGTTTCGAAGTGAGACAGCTAGCAGCGTTTGCCGATTGAGTTTATTCAGAGCAGAGCTATTCAAGGAGATTGCCTTTGGTAAGAGATAATTTAGTTACGTTGAGTATTTTAGACAATAAAGAGTGTGTTACAGCCACGGACTGTCTAATAAAGCTTTTATCTAGCAGTTTAGCTGAAGTCTAAGTGAGGAGTTGGTTGGAAGTGCCCCGACTGAGTCTACACTCTAAAAAATAAATGTGTAAATTAGCTAATTTTACCTGTGTATGTGTGTAAATTTATAAAATTACACACATGTCGTAAAATTTACACATTTTTTCCCTAAATTTACCTGTTTTGATGTGTATTTAGTTATTTAAAATAAGTGTGTAATTTGTTATCACTTAAAAAACTCAAACAACTGTGTAAATGTAGCAAAATGGTTGGATTTACACGAATTGATGAGTTAATCTAAGTCAAACATGATTAAATGTACACATACAAGTGTGTAAATTCCTAAAATTATGCACTTGTCATAAAAATTACACACCTTGAGAAAAAATTTACCTGCTTTTATGTGTATTTAACTTATGAAATCAAATATGCAATTTGTTATCGCTTGGTAAACACAGACAAATGTGTAAATGTATAAAAACATTTGGATTTTACACATAAGTATGAAAATTTTCTTAGGTACATTTATTATTAATACTAAAGACCGACCGAAAATTAGGTTTCGTTTTCGTTTTCGGCAAAAAATCTAAGTTTCGCCAAAAATTCGTTTTCGGCGGGAATTTTGCTGAAAATTCGGCCGAACCGAAACTCGATCGAAACTATCTGAATTTTAGAAATCTTGTTTCTTCCTTTGGAAATTTTAACCCCTTCGGGACGGGCGTTTTTTACGGCGTTTTTAATCTTTAATAACCGGTTTTTAAAAACAGAATTGTTTGCCTAAGGGTCATTCCATGTCAATTCAACCAATTTTTCCCCCATTTGTAACCCGACCCACAGGGATTTGGATGAAACTTTGTGTGCACATTAATTCTATCATGAAATGATTCCATCAGAAAATTTTCCTTCCCAGACCTCATAGTTTGTGAGATATGGGGGGTCCAATTCTTAGGTTTTTCTCAAATCGCACATTTCTGAGTCTGTATTCTGAGATTGCAGTTCCATCTTCAAAAAATTGTTTCTATCGATCTAAAACATGAATCATCCTAAAAATATCACTGTAAGAAGATAAAAAGATGCAGATTTTAATAAAAAATATTTAAAAAAATTATTTGTAATATTTAGGATAAAAAAAGTCAGCCAAAGTTGGGAGTTATGGTTATTTTTCCAAATTTTTGTGACTTCACGAAAAAGGCTGTACACAAAAAGGCAAATTAAATTTCCCATTTCTTTTTGTTTTAAATAAAAGTTTACATTTTGGGCTTTCTATCTATGAAATAAAAATGATGTGTTTCGCATGGCTTATGCAAAAATTTTGGGTACTTTCCAATTAGCCGGATGAGTGCTTTTTTTTTATATATTACATATGCACACAAAAAAGCAAATGAAATTTACCATTTCTTTTTGTTTTAAATAAAAGTTTACACTTTGGGCTTTCTACCTATGAAATAAAAATGATGTGTTTCGCATGGCTTATGCAAAAATTTTGGGTACTTTCCAATTAGCCGGATAAGTAATTTATTTTTACATATTACATATGCACACAAAAAAGCAAATGAAATTTCCAATTCCTTTTTGTTTTAAATAAAAGTTTACATTTTGGGCTTTCTATCTATGAAATAAAAATGATGTATTTCGCATGGCTTATGAAAAAATTTTGAGTACTTTCCAATTAGCCGGATGCGTGTTTTATTTTTACATATGTACATATGTATAGATCTATATAAATGCAGATATATTATACATGTACATATGTATGTATATATACAGTATATTGATATATATATATGTATAACACTGGTGCCCGTCTAACCGAAAAGTACCAAATTTTGCCTTGTTTTGAGAATCTGCACCAATTAAGAGGAAAAAAAAATCTGACTAAGTTTAGCTGTGGTACTTAAATAATTACTGGAATTACTATGAGTTATTGAATTTAATGTTATTTGATGCATGTTTTTTTTAATTCTCAAAGTAAAGTTTAGGCTTTGTTTTTTCTGATTAAAAAAAAATCTGACTGTAATATGTTTCCCCATTAAATTTAGTGAATGGTCCATATATATTTCATTTCGGTATTTAATAATGGGCATTTTTTGATAATCTAAAGAATCTCTTACTTTTATTTTCAATAATTAAACTCAAAACAGATTTTTTTTTTTTTTTTTTTTTTTGTACAGTATAAAATAGAAAATTTTTTCTCCTCGCATTTCCATTCTTTCTTTCGAATGCTTATATATTAATTATTTGTGTTTAAAAAATGTTCAAAACCTTGTATTTCCTTTCCTTGGTTAATTTTAATCAGTTCAAATATTTATATTGGCAAGTTTAAATACACAAATATTTAACAGAACTTAAATTTGTTTCTATAGTCTGAAAGATTTAATTGCACCTGCCTTGTATAAACACCTTCTGATAAAGGCAGGGTAATGTTCGTTAGTATGAAAGCAGATGTTTTGAAATCAAGTTAATCAAATTATTGTCATTCTGTTGTTTCTTATCATAGAAGAATGATTTAACTTTTACTGTGCTACTAAAAATATGTTCTGATTGTTACATATTTTATAGTTTGTGATATGTATAAATACTTTTTTGTTTTATTGTTGTAATATGGAGCCTGATATTAAACCTTCTACTAGTCTTCAGGCTTGCAGTATTGTAATATTAAATGGTTTAGAATGTCACAAAACTAGCTACACAAATAACAGAGAAATAGACTACATTGATAATCTCTGTGATTCAGAAAAAGAACTTTTATTAGTTAGGACTATTGCATTTATAAAACAAAAATTAAGTGAAAACAGTTTGATTAATATATGTGAGCATCACAGAATTTCGCTCTTAATGAAGTATGAATTATATAAATGTGGAGAACCATTTAAGCGGCATTAAAAGCAAGTGAAAAAAAGCAATTAGGGAAATTAATAGAGATTTATATGGGGCCGAAAAAGTAAACCAAAATTGAAAGTTATGAATATTTTTACGAAATTTTGTGAGTTTATGAAAAAGTCTCTACACAAAAAGGCAAATGAAATTTCCAGTTTGTTTTTGTATCCAATAACATTAAATTCAGTAACTCATAGAAACTCCAGTAATTATTTAAGTACCACAGCTAAACTTAGTCAGATTCCCCCCACCCCCCCTTAATTGGTGCAGATTTTCAAAACGAGGCAAAATTTGGTACTTTTCGGTTAGACGGGCACCAGTGTTATACATATATATATCAATATACTGTATATATACATACATATGTACATGTATCATACATCTGTATTTATATAGATCTATACATATGTACATATGTAAAAATAAAACACGCATCCGGCTAATTGGAAAGTACCCAAAATTTTTGCATAAGCCATGCGAAAGACATCATTTTTATTTCATAGATTGAAAGCCCAAAGTGTAAACTTTTATTTAAAACAAAAAGAAATGGGAAATTTCATTTGCTTTTTTGTGTGCATATGTAATATATAAAAATAAAGCACTCATTCGGCTAATTGGAAAGTACCCAAAATTTTTGCATAAGCCATGCGAAACACATCATTTTTATTTCATACATATAAAGCTCAAAGTGTAAACTTTTATTTAAAACAAAAAGAAATTGGAAATTTAATTTGCCTTTTTGTGTACAGCCTTTTTTGTGAAGTCACAAAAATTTGGAAAAATAACCATAACTGTCAACTTTGGCTAATTTTTTTTATCCTAAAAATTACAAGTAAATTTTTTAAATATTTTTTTATTAAAATCTGCATCTATTTATATTCTTACAGTGAAATTTTTGAGATGTTTCATGTTTTAGATCCAGAGAGACAATTTTTTGAAGATGGAACTGCAATCTCAAAATACAGACTCAGAAATGTGCGATTTGAGAAAACCCCAAGAATTGGACTCCCCATATCTCACAAACTATGAGGTCTAGGAAGGAAATATTTCTGATGGAATCATTTCATGATAGAATTAGTGTGTACACAAAGTTTCATCAAAATCCCTGTGGGTCGGGTTACAAGGTCTGGTTGAATTGACATGGAATGACCCCTAATTGAATCGGGGAAAAGCGCGGATTAAATAAGACAATATTTACAATAAAAATGTATTGGTGAGAATAATCGAGGATTATAAGCACCTTACGCGTCACGTATACTGGTCGCTCTTTTTGAAGGGGTTAAATATGACCTATTGAATTGACATGTTTCCGCTGAAATGAGACACTATTTATTTACTGCTATGAACTTCACTGTTTGTAATTATCGGTCATGGCTCAAGATATGAATCAAATTATAAAACAAACATTCACGCACATATGACACTTTTCACCTGCTCTTTAAGAGCTTTGCACAGTTAACAGTAATACAACTTTTTTTTTATTTGAAACCGCAAAAGTGTTTTGAATGCTCTTTCAAAAAGGTCTAACATTTTATGTCGTTGATGAATTAATTACATTTTATTTCATTTAAAAAAAAAACGTTTTTGTCAGAAGTACAGAGATTGTCCAGCCAATTTGTATCCGAAGGTAGATTTTTTAAATAAGGGTGTTGTTTCAAACATTCGCTGGAAGGCGAGTAGAGGGTAAAAGTCTTTTGGGAGGAGTAGCAGATGTTTATTTATGTATACATCTTATCTATATTTAAATTTTTACTACACTAATAATAATTAGAAATTATAAAATGATTATTTTTTTATTAAATTTATTTAATGTTCGCTTCATAAGAAAAAAATATTTTATTTGAATTAATTTCAATGAGAAATATTAAAGAACTGAAAAGATGGTATATTCAAAAATGAAATATTCACAATTGAATTTTTTCTCCATTACTAATTACATTGTTAATTATTGATAAATGATTAAGAATATTGGTTGTCATAAAGTAATAAAATATAAAAATTGCATTATTATTTATTTATTTATTTTTAATTTTAAGCTAATGCACACACATACATATTTATGCATGTTTGTGAAAAATATTTCTCTACACACATATAAATAATTAATAATTATGTATATTCATGTATGTATTAATAACTTTAAAAAATGAACATTTTCGTTTCTGTTTTTGGCAGAAAATAGAAAAGTTACCGAAATTTTATTTCGGTTTCACTATTAGTCTCAAATACCTGTTTGACGGTGGCAACACGTGATCAATAAATTTCAATTTTACTGCAGTTTTTTAAAATTTCTTATGTGTTCACAATTTAAATTTTTACGCCACCGAATAGGGAATAAATGTATCTTCAAATATAATTTTTTTAAATTATACCTCTCTTTATTGTTTATGTATTTTTATAGTTTCAAAAATAATTTGCAAGCATTTTTCTTTTCTTAAAACTATTGTCTGAAGTTCAATTACATACGATTCCATTTCCTTTTGTTTCAATTAAATATAATTAAAAAAATAAAATAAAATAAAAGTTTCAGCATTTATTTCCAGCTAATACTCAGCAACGAAATTAAAAACTTGCATATAAATAAATTTGTCTAAAAAAGTATACAAATAAAACATAGATTTAACAGACATGTAATCGAACTAAGCGCTAAAGCTATTAAAACAATATTATATATTTAAAAAAATTGCTCGTTGGTAATTTTTTACTGTTAACTCTCAGTGTACAGCTAATACGAAAAAAAAAATCTATTACGTTTTAAAACTGTCTTTGAATGTATAACTTATTTTTTCGCATGAAAATGCTTTTTGGTGTTGTAAATACTAATCTAAAAAACGTTTTAAATGTAAGAAATCTATTAGTTTCGAATATGTTATCTCCTTTATTGTATAATATAGGAAGTTTACATTGATTTAATAAATTAATATTAAAACGAGAACGTCAGAAAATAATATTCGACGGAGAAAAGCAAAAATCAGTTTGTGTATGACTATGAGGGGTGAGGGGTGTTTCGTAATGAAAAACTGTTTTAATATTTAAAAAAAAAATAGTCTTACAGTTGTCTATAACAGTATACAATAGATTTATACGTAATTTCTTTTGTTTGGGTTTTAAGATTTTAAGTTACACTTTAAATATTTGTTTGCCACTTTTTTCAAACCTTTTAAATTAATTTAAAATTTTCTGAATATAAAATAAATATACAAAATTTATGCAACAACCATGACATAATTAATTATTCATATTTTAATTTGTTGTTTTCCAGAGATGTCTTTAAGATACAGTTAAATTACAAGCAGTTTGTTCAACAAATAAATAATATTAACATTAACTAGGCGTATGTGGCAATTCCAAAACTTTCTTCTATCTCATACATGTTAATACTTTAACATTCACTATCACAGTGTCAAATTAAATAGAAATCTATGTCCCTCATGGGGATTCTAATGATATGAAATTCCGTGAATTAGTTCTTGATGTTTGATTATCACAGAAATTACGTAAATCATGTAAAATGCAGCGCAGATGCGCCACTTGTTGGGTGATTTACACCGAAACCTAATTTGCAATAACTTATGTCAATATCTAACTGAATCTAAAATTTGACGAAAATACATGCATTAGTTCTTGAGAAAGAGCTATTGTGGAAATCGTGAAAAATGCACCATAGCAGCGCCATTTGTTGAGCGATTTACACCAAAATGTACAAAACGTTATTTCTTGTCAAGGATTAATTGAATCTAAAATTTGATGAAAATCTATATTATGTTTCCCAGATGAGCTACTGCGGAAATCGTGAAAAGTACTGCATAGCAGCGCCACCTGCTGAGTGGTTTAAATCAAAAAGTAATTAGCACCAATTAATATCAGGGACTAATTCAATATAAATTTTTGTTAACTTCAGTGCATTAGCTCTTGAGATAGATTGCCCATAAAATTCGTGTCACAAACAGACAGAGTCACAGACAGATATTTTGTAAAAACATATTTTTTGGTATCTCTGACCCCTAAAACGTATTAATTCGTCGAAAACCGGAAGTCGAAAATTTTCACGAATCGAATATTTTCTTCTTGTATAGGTAGAAGAAAGTAAGAAGTCGGAAATTGCACGTCAAGCGTAGCAAATAAAGTGCGTTCGTATTATGAAATTTAATGAATTTTAAAAATATTCCGATCTTAGTGTACTAGTATACAATACTTTGTATATAGTATAGTGGTCAAAAATTTTTTTGAGTGTCCCGGTAAATACTATCTGCTTTCTATTATACAGGATATAATTTATAATAAACCTCAGCAACGTATCAATTTCATAAAATTAGAAATAGTTTGATATAAAACGCGCCCCAAATAATGTTTCCCCTTATATCGCTATGTAATAGAATACTTTTGAGTGGCTCTGTAAATGAATAAAAAATACTCTTTGCACCACTGATTGTACAGAATATATATTTTAGTATATACTTCATAGATGCATATTAATAGTATTATTTTTAAAAGAGTGCAACATCATTAAAATGCACTTGAAACTACACTTCTCATTAGTCGTAATGAAACGGAACAATTTGCTCGGTGATTCGTTCGTTGATTGTCCCTGTGATTAAACAATACATTTGATTTTCATAGAATTTGAAATGACTAGACAAAATTATGCAGAAATTATCTTTTTTAAATTTCAAACGATTCAGTTAGGTAGTTTTCGCTCTGTTATGCAGACGGACAAACAGACGGACGGACAGACTAAACAACGACTGTAAGTGCTACTTCTTTACATAATTACGAAACGAAAGCACCTAAAAATGGCCAGCATTGAATTCAGGGGGACATTCCCCCTAGACCAATAAAATGTTCCCCCCCCCCACCGGAAAATTTGAGATTTTGTGTTTTCAATGGTCGAAAAGTGCAATTTCTCTCTTCTCCCCCCCCCCCCCCCGGGATTCTTTCTGAAATGTACCCCCGGAGTCAGAAGTCTCTCCCGGAGAAAAGTGTCTGAATTCAACACTGAAAATGACAGATTGACGCAGAAAAAGCTTGTTTTATCCTCATAACGCTCTTTTGTTTTTTAAAACATATTTCACACCTGCATGTTCCAAACGGAAATCGTCTGCAAGCAATCGTAGAATAAATAAATGTAAACAGAACAAGCAGAATGTAAGTTTTAGAACGGACGCGGGAATATCGCTCGACAACATACTGTAATGTATGCGCATTGATACGGATTTCTCAGCAGTGTTTTCAAGATGCAAGCAAAATATATATGTCTGATATAAATACTGTAGCTTTGGCGTGTTAAATACAATTCTAGCCTTTGCTATTGTGTTTATTTATTGGATTTATTAACTCTCCAAAAGACTAAAGGTGCCAGTAAAGAAAAAGGTATGAAAAAAATTCTTTCCTGTTTGTTTTTCTTTAAATTATAAATATTTTAATTAGTTTCTTATAAACATGTTTTAAAATCTAAGTATTTCCTTAACTTCGTTCAGTTTAATAAATTTGTTGAAATACATATATTGCCTATCAACAATTTTAACTAGATAATTAGAAACAGTGATTTAAACAGCATTTTAATCAGATTTATTTCCTTTTTTGAAAAACGTAATTAAGGTCACTTTTCTTTAATTTTAAAAGTATATGAAAAAATATTGCAATCAATGGTTAATATAATCAGTAAACCTTCAAAGATATTTAAATTACTGAATAAAAAAGCCATTTGATTTTTTTTATTTTTGTATTAAGTAATATTTTGAAACAATTTTTAATACAAACTTTTATTTTTGAAAAATTGCATCTACTTAGAAGATGAAATTATTAGAAATAAGGCACAATAGAAGTTATACTATTACTATTATTATACTAGGCACAATACTATTAAAAGAAATCATGGAAATATTAAAGAAAAAAATGCGATGATTATTCAATATAGTATTCGACCCGAGAAATGTTATAGAATCTATAAAGAAAAATCATAGGGGGGGGGGGGGGTGGAACTTTTCAGTTGTTAATTCTCTAATTTGAAAACTTTTAAAGTAAATCAGAAGTTTGGATACATTTGCAAACAGGGTTGTTTGGTTTAAACCAAGTTGGTTTTAACCAAGGTTTTTTTTTTTTTTTTTTTTTTTTTTTTTTTTTTAAACCATGCTGGGTTTTTTTCATCTGTTTTTTTTTTTTTATGTTTTACTTTACACATTGAAAAATGCAAAATCCAAGTTATGCAGAAGCTGCAAGCTAAGTTCTAGAAAAATGATTAACTGATAAATTTCTAAAATGACAAATGTTTTTAATGAACCCAGCTTTTCATATAAACTGTAAGTCTACATGGCAGAATAACCAATTTTTTAAAAATTAGGTGGTTAGAAAAAAATTAATTTTATTTCTACCTTTTTTTAAAGGTTTAAATTAATAAATAAATGTATATATATATATAACATTAATTGTAAAACATTCATAGCCAGAAGGGCAAACTCGAGTTAAAAATGCACTTTTATTATTTAAATTGCTTGATTAGTTAAGATTTACTAAGGATTTGATCATTGCTCAAAGCCTCGAATATAACATTCTTAAGTAATTTTCTCTATTGATTTCTTTTTGTTATGTATGCTAATAAATAATTGGCAGATTTTTGCTCTGTGTTTATTGGGTTAAGCCCTTTTTTTCTTCTTTTTTTCGCATTATTACATTGGGAATGGGAATTTAGCATTATGATTTATTATGTTACTTATTGGGTTAGCATAATTTAAACCAATTGGTTTTTTTAGAACAAATCTATATAATATTTTCTCATTTTTGTAATTTAAGTGTACTAAATTATTGCATGCAAGTAATTTCTATTTTTAAGTCATTTCAGCAGTTACCATGAGACATAGTTGAGTCTAGTCTAGGCCATGTTAGTATACATGTAGAATGCAAATTTCATGCAATGATGAATATATCTGAAGCTATAAAGAAATTAAATTATGTTATGTTGGAAAAGACAAAATGGATTAAAAATATGTAATATTTAGAAAAAAAATGTTTTCCTTTGAGAAACGCAGATTTACAGTTAATAACATAAAATGACCTTTAAGATTTCAATCTAAATCTAAAAGAAAATTTTCTTGATTGGGGGGATTATCTTTAAGAATAATAATAATAATAATAAAAAGCTCAAGATATAAAGGCATATAAGAAGACATTGAAAAATTTAGTGCTGGGGAAGCACCTGTTTACATTGCATATGCAATAAGATATATTTAAATCTTCTATTGCATAACCAACTTAGATCAGCTGAGAAAATTGGGGAGAAAAGGACAAGGAAAGGTTTGCTTGAGACATAATAGAAAGAAAGTCTCATAAAAATGCCTAAAAAGAAGTAATTTTTTGTTTAGACATTTAAAAGTACTAAACGTTTAAATATAGCGTGTAGTCTGATGGCTATTTAAATGCTTTTGTGGAAGACAGTATTTATAAAACTGCTTTATATTTTAAGATCAATCAATGTTTTCAAAATTTTAAAAAGCTATTAAATATGTATTTTTGTTTATTTTAAGAATTTTGTTTGTCGTCTTCTTTTTTCCTTTTAACCTGGTAGTTTCAGAGGAGAAATGTCAAATAGCAATACACAATACTTCTTAAAGTGTGTAGACTCTACTGCTAAATTCAAATCATTCCGAAAATTCTTTATAAAAAGCTTTATTTTCAATAAAAGATAATTCATGTAGTCTTCTAACAGAAAAATCAGACATCTCATATAACAAATATTTCAAAGAAATTATTTTGAATAGCCTTGTGAAAATAATATATATGAAGCTGCATCATATTTATATTCTTCATCATTTATAGTGCTAATAATAAAAAGATTGTATTTTAGGATTTTCAAGGTGTCAGTGTTTCATTATGTAAAACATTTTATTTAAGAAAAAAAAAAGACATAGCTTTTTCTAAAAATGTTTAATATTTAAATGATTTCCATTTTCTACATAACTAATTGTATATTAAATTATTACATTGATTAGAATTACTTTTAAATCAAGTTATTACTTATATATTCAAAAATATTTATTTCCAATGATAAATATGCATGTATATGTAATAGGAAATCATATTTTAAAAAAAAAACCCGGTTTAAACCAAAAAAATCCTGGTTTAAACAAAAAAACCCATGGTTTTTGGTTTTTTTTTTTTTTTTAAAAACCCGGTTTTTTACCAACCCTGTTTGGAAATGAAATTATAGAATTTAAGCAATAAATAACAGTTTAAATATCATTTTACTAAAAAAATTAGATTACTAAAGAATTAACGCATATACTTCAACGGTATGAAGCTAAACTGTAATTAAATACATTTCATTATTTATTTTTTATTCTGGATGTATTTTAGGTACTTTTCGATAGCCGGGCGCCAGTGTTATATATACGTATATTATATATTTATATATACATAATATTTGTACATATGCAAATATAATTACATATATATTTATATGTATATTTGTGCATGTTTGTGTATGTATATACAAGTACATATGTACGTATAAATCTGATGTATATGTATGTATAATATTGGTGCCCAGCTAACCAAAAAACACTTTTTTATTTCTTGAATAATTTACAGAGATAAATTTCAAAAACATCTATGTATAGTATTAGAAAACAGTATGATTTAAAATTCGTTTCTTTTTAAAAATTATCATCTAATTCTATGAAGAAAATGTTTATGATAATAATAATAAACTAATATGCTGTATTTATGGTATGAATTTTTAAAGCACTTATTTCACTTTAAAAAGTTCTTAATAATTTGATAATGCATTCATTATTCTTTTTATTGTGTCATTAAAAAATATGCATTATTTGCTTTTTTAACAGACATAAATAAATTTTCTACCAAACTTTATTTTAAAAACTGCATTGTAGATTCGAATCCCTTGTAATATTTATGAATTATCAGAGTTATAATGGCCCTGGCAATACACATCTAGCCAGCCACATACATACTTGATACAAGAAAGCAAAAAATCATGCGTCAAACATAGATTATAAAGCACTTTCCAATACAATCAGAATAATGTAACAAAACTGCACTTAAGAAAAATAAATAAAATATTATGTCTAGTTCCATCATATGGAAATGTATAACTCATTTCAAAATAGAATTTCAGCTGTTCCTATCCACAATCGAAAAAATATCCGAATTTTTTAGCAGCCCTCTATATGATATAGAGCAACGATTCCCAAACTATGGGTCGCGACCCACTGGTGGGTCGCGGCGGCTATTTTAGTGGGTATCGGAAACATCGAGTTTTGTTTGACAAAAAATATTTTGTATTTCATCTGTTTTAAATATATAAAATTTCAACAGCAAATAATATTTCGAGCGAAATTCCTTAATTTTCATAAGAAGAAATATACAATCAGATAGCCAGAAACATTTAAATGAGCTTTGAATTCCTTGATAGAGTTCAACATACTCATGTGAACATGCGTTTTGTACGGCTATTTTTGAAAAACAAGTACAGAAAAAACTGTGTGTTGAAAGTGTATTAAGGTTGAAATTAACTAGTTTTAACCCTCATATATAGATGCTCTCATCGGTAAAAACCAGTGCCAGATAAAGCACTGATTATAAAGTTATGTTTTGAAAGGAATTAAGTATTTTTTATTATCTGTGTAGTTTGTGTGTAGTGTTAATTATTATTCCACTTACGCTCATTCTAATTACGAATTGTTGTTTTTATTGATAGTGAATCCTTCGTATGAAAATTTGTCTTATTCGTAGGATAGGATAACCAATAGCTTATATAGAGGTCATACAATAATTTCCATACTGATGTACAACATTATATTAGGTGGGTCGCGAAAATTTTTTTTGCTTAAATATGGGTCGCGTACCAAGGAAGTTTGGGAACCAGTGATATAGAGATATATATATCTAGTAACAACATGCATTTCAAAATTTAGTTCATTAAAGAGATACATATATTTCAGAAAATTCCCCCTCAGCAATTTCTTAATAATAAGAAGAATGGTATGCGAATATTTTTTGTGCAGCCCTAATTATGAAGTGTATATATATGTAGAGTAATATACAAAAAATTAATTAAATTTAAAAGCGCAACTGAATTTTAAAACGTACTCTCTAGCATTTATTAAGGAAAGATAATACTGTAATCGATTTCTTTTGTTTGTTCCTATAAATTAATGAAAAATGCTATGAATACTCTGTTTTAACGTGATCTTAGTTATATCAGCTTCAATATATTTGAAATAGCAAAATGTCATTACAGTACTTTCAAAACGATTTTCTACATATACCATAATGTAATCGAATTCTTTTGAGTGTCCCTGTCAATAAAATATTAATCATACATACTTAATATGCAATACCAAACATGCTTTGGTGACCTTAAATAAGCTTTATCAATTGCGTGAAAATCCGAGCATATTTATAGGAGTTAGAGTGTGGAAAGACGGACTGACAAACCGAATGCATAATCACTTTTCAACTTTGTTGGAGAGTGCTAAAAATGAACATAAAAATATCACATTATAGGGAAACTAGAGTAGATGCGGTGCTGTGTAATATATACAATTAATGATCTTTTTTTTTTCTTTTAAATTATATATTAAGAAGTCATCTCCGATTCACTGACGGCATTGTAATTTTCAGTAACAGCCCTGAACAATTGGAAAATATGCTAAAACATCTTGCAGAAGCTAGCATCAATGTGGGATTTAAAATAAATTTAGAAAAGACTAAGGTGATGTTCAATTTATTTACATCAAAACAGAAAATTGTCTACAAGAACACTGAGATTAAAGAAGTGCAAAATTATGTATACCTAGGACAGCAATTATCATCGGATAATAGTATCATGAATGAAATCAATAGAAGAATTAGAAATGGGTGGAGTGCTTTTGGGAAGAACAATATTATTCTAAAAAGTAATATACCTCTTTGTTTGAAAAGAAAAGTGTTTAATCAATGTATTTTACCTGCACTAACTTACGGAGCAGAAACATGGACACTAACAAAACGGATGATACAAAGACTACAAACAACACAGAGAAGTATGGAAAGATGTATGCTAAGCATAACTAGAAGAGACAGAAAGAAGATAACCTGGATAAGAAATCAGACAAAAGTTTTCGACATCCTTGAAAGAATCAAGCAGCTAAAATGGAAATGGGTTGGGCACATTGCAAGAAGACAAGACAATAGATGACGCACAAATATACTACAGTGGCATCCCAGAGATGTAAAACGACCAAGAAGACGACCACAGGTAAGATGGAGTGTCGAAATTAGAAAAGTGGCTGATGTAAATTGGATGAAGAAAGCGCTAGACAGGAAATATTGGAAAAATCTAAGGGAGACCTACATCCAGCAGTGGATCGAAAACGGTTAATTATGATGATGATGATGATGATGATTGGTTTAAATGTATAATGTTCAAATTCATTACTTTTAATGTGTAATTTCATAAATAATAATGTAATTTTTGCAACCTATTATTAAATTTTTTTTTTATAATAATAAAAATGTTTTTAAGTATTATTTTATTGCTTGTAAACTCTGACGTAAAATAATTAATCTTTTGTATCAACGCGTTGTATATCTGCAATATACCCAAAAGTCAAAGTTAGTTATATGGGGAGATTCAATGTTACTTTTACAATGTTACTTTTATTTTTATAATGTTACTTTTACTTTTACAATGTTACTTTTACTTTTGCAATGTTACTTTTACTTAATCAATGTATTTTACTTGCACTAACTTACGGAGCAGAAACTTGGACACTAACAAAACGGATGATACAAACAACACAGAGAAGTATGGAAAGATGTATACTAGGCATACGTAGAAGAGACAGAAAGACGATTATATTTATCATTGCTATCTTCCAACACGGCAGTTGTCGGCCAAATTGTTCTTAGAATTCTAAACATATGGTGATACTGAGCTAAGTTTTCATACCAAAGTTTTATTTTTCATTTGGGTTGTTTTTCATCATTATTGCTAAAATGAACTGTGTAATTTTATTTATTTATTTATTTATTTTAAATTATTTTTTATATTCTTAAAATGATTCCTTCTAATATCCAAATAATTATTTGAAATTTCAACATAGAAAAAGCACTTGAAATAATTGTTTCAGCATGTTTACCATAATAATTGATATAAAATTACCAGTTTTCATGCGCTATATTTTTCTTAACTTTATTTCTACCGATGCCAAATGACACCTTTTAACAGTTTTTAATTCATGTTTTTTGTGATTTTTATTCGGAAGATAATTAGAAATTATTTTTCAATACATTGAAGACTTTTTTTTAAACGTATTACATTCAAAAACTATTGATATCAAAAACAACAAAAATAAAAAAAATTTAAATGTGTGATTTGATATCCGTAGAAATAGCGCAAGTCACGAGTAGACAGAAAAAGTCAAAAGTTTCAGAATATCAAATTACAGAAGCAGAAACATTTGTTAGTTTTCATTTTTTATTTTATTTTAATAGTATAAAAAATTATTGTACATTTTAGAATCGAAATAGTTTGAACTTTTTTTAGGTGTATTGCACTTTAATCGTATATGTCATTCATAGTAATTAGTATCATACAATAAATGCAGATAAAATATAATTATTTAATATCGGTTTTACTTTTTATCTCTTATTATTTTTTATAGCTGTTGTGTAATAAATGATCACTAGTGACTTAAGGTTCAAAATGCTCATTATATTACTAAATTAATTTCATTTTTTGGCAATAGTAATTAATAATCTTTAAATTCAGTCAATTAATAATCTTTATTATTTAAAGAATACAAAAGGTACTATGCATAATGCAAGAGATTATATTTTTATATAAATTTTATTTTGATAATACTTTGCACATTTAAGCAGAAATTTTTCTTTAGTAATTTTAACTCTTAAAAAATACTGTTACAAATATTGCTCTTAAAATTTACGTAGTTTGATTTAATATATATATTACTTTTAACACAGTTATTATAATTGGTAAGTATATCACACGCCTTGCGAATTTTTCCAGCAGAATTAAAAAGTGTATAGGTTTGGGTTCGAACCGGGGGACTTTTGTGAGAGTTGCCGATGCTCTACCAGTTGAGCTACTATCCTGGATAAATCTGGCAGAGACAAATCAGCCAAAGAACTAGAGTTACATACTAAGTATAGCTAATTAATACCAGACTGACAACTTGAATTAAAGATCTGTGATTCGAATCCTGCCCTGGACGCTTTTTCACCCATTTGGTAAAATTACATTAAAGAAAAATTTTTCTTGAACGTTATTGGTTAGAAGTAGTAACTATCTGTAGTGCTTTACATGTGTGCTGATAACTTTGGAATTAAAGTGAGCAAAAGTTTTCAAAGAGAATACAAAAATACATTTAACACACACAAAAAATTGTAATAATTTATTAAAAAAGAAATAAATTGTGTAGTTTTATTTTACATGGAAACAAGTGAAAAGAAAAAAATAGTATTTCGTTAGTTATAAATACAATTAAATTTATGCCATTTTCAGAATATGGAGAAAAAATGTACATGTATTTCTAAAAGAGAAAGTTATGAATTTATTAAACACAACACAAGTTGTTACAATTGTAAGGTTGTGTGAAGAAATTTTAATTTTCAACTTAATTTAGAAGACAGTCTCCAGCTGTCTATATTCAAATTATACATCCCTGTTCCTAAATTACAATTCGGATTACAAAACATTTCTAACTTAAAGGTAATAGATTATAATTTGAGCCGACCCTGTTTCTTGTAAATTAAGTGTATAATGATTTGCGGTCTTGCTTTAAGTCTATAAATTTGGTAGAAAGAAAAGACATGTCAAGCATATGAGTTTGGATTTAATGCAATTGTATTTTGCAATCATAAAAGCATTTTTTTTTTCAACTCTCACATCAAAGCATAACATAATATAAAGCTATGTACACAAAACTTTGTGTATTTTAAATATTACACAAAAATACGTGCTTTGCATGTTGAGCATACATATGTGTAAAAACAGATTATTACATACAAATCTGTGTATTCTGTATATAACACAAACATATGTGTAATTTGCATATGACACAGCATTATGTGTATTTTCTTATTACACAAAAACATATGTAAAAACAGAATATTACACAGATATATGTGTAAAAATAGTACTCAGAAATACGTGTATTTTAGTGCAATTCACCCATTAAAGTGTGTATTTCAAGAGTTATCAGATAACTTTTACACATTTGGACTTATCACCAAATTACTCATTAAAATGTGTATTTTCAAATTTACACATTAGGCGTGTATTTTGTCAATTTACACACAAATTTACACATGTAGACATGTCGTTTTTGTATCATCGATTTACACATTTTTGTGTGTAAATTTACACATTTTTTTTTAGAGTGTAGTGCCGGAGCTGTGAGTATATTTACGAGTTTAATCTTTTAGTGACGAGTTTAATCTTTTGTGACTAGTTATCGAAATTGACGAACTGAAAGCTCCACTTCCTTTGAGCCCTAACAGTTTAAATAAACTGTGGTTTTAACTTATATATCTCGAGTTATGTCTGCATTCAACCAACACACCCCCAAGATCGTCACAAATGACACCCAGTATGTGCATCCTTCCGTTACAAACCTAATGAGAGAATTTTTACCTTTCTAAATTATTCTAAGTTTTAAAAAAATCTTTAAACTAATTTTTTTTTATAAAAAAAGACATGGAAATACCAACAGGCAATTCGATGTAAGATAAAGGAAATGTTTGTACAATGACTTCGGAGAAACTCACTAGAGAACTGCAAGAAGTGTAAGTCACCGATTTTGACGAATGTTGTATCGTTGGAAAGATCTCATCTAGAGCAGTAAAAAATTCAATGGAACTACCCGTCGCAAATGAGCCGTTTTCGAGATATCCTCAATTTATGTCACGTAATTAGTGCATACTTAATGGGGGACCGCAAAAAATTTTAGTCCCAATTTTAACGAAAGTGGTATCGTTAAAAAGATATCATGATGAGAGAGAAAAATCTCAGTAGAACTACCCGTCGGAAATGAACCGTTTTCGAGATATCCGATAATTTATTTTACATAGCTAGTTCACACTTAATCGGCGACCGCAAAAAATTGTTTTCTCGATTTTTATGAAAACGGTGTTGTTGCAAAGATATCGTTGTCAGAAGTAAAAAATAAATGGAAGTAACCATCTGAAATGAGCCGTTTTCGAAATATCCAACAATTTATGTCACTTAATGCAGTTTCCCAGCATTGTGCATTAGCAATGTGACACAAATTGCCGGATATCTCGAAAACGTCCCATTTTCGACGGGTGATTCCATTGAGTTTTTTAATTCTCACGATGCTATCTTTTCAACGATACAACTTTCTTTAAAATCGGGAATAAAATTTTTGCGGTCCCCCAGTAAGTGTGCACTAGCTACGTGACATAAATTGTCGGATATCTCGAAAACGGCTCATTTGCGATGGATAGTTCCATTGAGTTTTTTACTGCACTCGATGAGATCTTTTCAACGATACCACTTTCGTCAAAATCGGTGACTTACACTTCTTGCAGTTCCCTAGTCAGTGAAATGCATTTAATCGAGAACTAGTGCAAATTTCCGGAGAGTATCGTTTTTTCTGTATTTTTACGCAGAAAAAATAAGTGTAACAGAGCAAGAAACGATCAGCGCCTTTTAACGTTACGAGTATAAATTTTCATGTTTTAATAAGTACATATTTTAGTAAGTAAAATATGAAATTGCTTTAACTACGTTTTCTTTAACGGAATATTGAAATTTTATGCAGGGTGATTCAAAATAACGTGGACAAACTGATATGATAAATCAGGTATACGACAAGAATAAAAAATCACATAGGAACATAGGGTCGCAAACTACTTATTGAGTCACAAATACAGGGTGTTTCATTCTAGCTACAACCGGTTTGAAAGTAATGATTTCCAGGAAAATAATAACATCGTAATGAAAATGAAACGATGTGTACCTAATTTTGTGTGAAATGTGATAAAGTTACGAAAATATCTGGAAAAACATATTGCTCAAGCAATCGATGATACCGTATAAACTGATTATCTCAGTCCAAAATCTGAGGTGTCAAGTGCGTATTGCTGGTGCGCATAATGCAAACTTCTACCACTTTTGTTTGGTGTTATCACATTTAAAACAAAGGTGAGAATGTCTATTAAATATTTTATTATAATTTACTTCATTTTTCTGAAATTTATTACCGTCAACCCAAATTGAGTTAGGATGAAACACCATGTATTTGTGACTCAACAAGGGGTTTGCAGCCCTATGTTCCTATGTGATTTTTTATCCTTGTCGTATGCCTGATTTGTGATATTAATTTGTCCACGTTATTTTGAATCACCCTGTGTTTCAATTTTGAACACCTTGAATATACTTGCATCTGTTTTTTCTTTCTTTCTTTCTTTCTTTCTTTATTTATTTTTTATTTATTTTTTATTTTTTTTGTTTAGAAAATTGGGATCCAAACGATGTAAAAGCTGAAGACATGATATTTGGTGGACTTATAGCGTTACACACAGCTGTAGAAAATCCTGTGAACCAAGTTTCAGGATACGTTGCCATCGTAGATTGCAAAGGTGTTTCCTTCGCACATTTCAAGGAAATGATAAATTGGTCTCTATTTGTCATACATAGTATACAGGTAAAAATCTTTATTTTTCTGTTTCACATAACGATAACTCGATTGATTATATTAATCTATAATACTATAATAGAACAAAAATTGTATGTGTGTGTGCAAATTTCATCTTAAAAACGGTTGTAACGAATTTGAGTAAATTTTATATTAAACCATTTTCGGACACAAGAAGACCAATGAACTAGGTCATATGTTCGTGAAAATTCGATTAATGTAGGATTTTGGGTCATAACAGGTTATGTCAAGCCAATTTTATCTAAAAAAAAGTCTCAGTCGATTAAAACTAAATTTTGTATCCAACTGTTTTGGGGCGCGAAAAAAATATTGGATTAGGTCGCATGTCCGAGAAGTTTTGATTAGTGGGTGATATGTGAGACACCATGGATCATACAGCTCATATTCAAAATATTAGAATAATTGAGAAAAAGTAATAAGAAAAAATTATTTGTCATTTATTTATTTTTTATACTAAGTAAATGCAATTAAACTTCTTACAAATTAAATCTGGAATATTTAGATAAGATTTTAACATTTATAAAATATAAAATACAGCACAATAAATTAGGTATACAGCTTCCTTAAACACACCAGAATATTAAAATAAAATTTAGATTGGTTCAAAATATTAGAATATTTTATTTTACGCAACAATATTACCTTATGAATATGAAGTAAATGGTAGTTAATATTTTGTACCATCCCCTTTAGCTTTCATAACAGCGTACAATCGATCTTGCATACTATATACAAGGTGTTTACAAACATTTCTATCAATATTAGCCCAAATAGACTTTATACGTGCCACTAACTCAGTTTTACTTGAAGGAGGATTTTCTTGAAGTTTTTTCTTCATTATACACCATAAGTTTTCGATGGGATTAAGACCTGGTGAATTTGGTGGCCAAGGAAGTACCTTAATGTTGCGTTGGCGGAACCAATTCTTAGTTGACACCGAGGTATGCGGGGACGCTAAATCTTGTTGAAAGATGAAATCATCTTCAAATAAATCTTCTGATGATGGAATCATGTAATATTCTAAAATTTCTTGATATATCAGAGAGTTAACCTTTTCGTAGACGATGCATAACTTTTCAGGTCCTTCTGCACTCATACAACCCCAAACTATGACACTAGCAGCAAATTTTACGGAATTTTAAGGCATTCTTTATCAGATGCTTCTTGCTTCATTCTCCTAACTCGAATACCTTGATTACCATATGAAACACAAAACATACTTTCATCACTAAATAATATATTTTTCCATTCTTCATTGCTCCATAAACGTCTTGATTTACACCAATTCAATCTTATACGCTTTTGTCTTGCAGTGATGAGAGGTTTTGTTTTCGGTACACGGGATTCAAATTTAAATTTATGGAGACGTCTTAATGTTGTCGATGTAGAAACTTCAACTCCTTCTTCTTTCAATTTTTGGTGCAAGAATCGCACACTTTTAAAACGGTTTTTCTTAACTATATGCTTCAGTTTCCTGTCATCTCTAGCAGATGTTTTTGGTTTTCGGCCACCATTTCGGCGATTATTTTGAAATTTTCCAATTTTTGAATATTGTGTTAGTATTTTACTAACGCTCGATTGCGAACAATGTAAATAATTCGCTATAAAACATTGATTTTTACCGTGCCGATACAAATCAACCATACGAAGTTTAGTAGATTCAGGAATATCACTCGCACGGCCCATTTTAAGACGAAAAAGAAACAAACTGCAAAAAAGAATACTGATTTTAAATAAAATAGTCTGAATTTAATCAATGATGCCACCAGTTAAGAATTGGTAATAATTAAAGGAGAATTAATGTGAAATATTCTAATATTTTGAACCACTTGAATAAATATTCTAATATTTTGACTTTTCAAAATAATTTTTTTTTGCAATTAATCTTTTCAAAAATGATATTAAATTTAAGATAACAAGTAAGTTTAATCAACAATAAGTTCTTAATAAAAATATTGTTTGCATATTTTCATTAAAAGACATTAAATTACCAAACGATATTTTCAATTTCTATAAAAAAGGTAATTATTCTAATATTTTGAATATGAGCTGTACCAATTTTGTTCAAAAAATGGCTCTAACGATTTTGACAAAATTTTTTATTCTTCAATTTGGGATTACGAGAAAATAATTAGGCTAACAAGGAAAGAACCATCTTTGATAATCACAGATTTTGGGTTATTTTTATGCATATTGTAAATAAGGATCCCTTAACCTCAGGTTCAATGAGTTTAACACAACGCTTTTTATTTCTTGAGAAACAGGGAGGGGGGTCTAATATAATGACACAACTAAAATACGTACTTTGAAAAATAAAGGTGTGCATGACCGTAGCTCAGTCGGATAAGCAGTAACCAATCGTCCAGCGGGCCCAGGTTCGGTAATCGGATGCGCTACAGTTGTTTTCTTCTTCTCTTTTTAAATATATTTGTAATTATAATTTAATAATCTCATTGTCACTTAAAAATTATGATATATATCAATTCTAATTTTAACCTAGTTACTTTTTCATTTGCAACTAAAAAGTTGTATAAAGGATAACAATCAGATACAAAACTAATATTTTTTTAATCAATTTTTAAGTGTGTTTCATTTACATATTCTTTATAATGTAATGTATAAAACGTAATAAAAAGAGAGAAAGAAAATAAAGGACAGAATAAAAAGAACGTTTTCGATTGGGGACAGTATTTATTATTATTATTATTATTATTTATTTTCACTAATCTTATACATCATTTCAAACAAATTTATTTTCAAATGAATTTTCTCTAGTTAAGCACCATGTTTCTCAAACTCATTAAAATGTCAAAGAAAAAAGAAAGAAAGAAAAGAAGAAGAAGGCAATTTTAAGAAAGCAAAATTTCAGAGAGTTACTGATTCTAACACAATCATTAAATTTTGAATATTTTGATGAATAAGAGTATACATTACCATGCATATTTCGAATTAATTGTCAGTTTTAGCTTTTATAATTGAATAGATTATTCGATGTATTATTCGATGTTCGGTTATACATACATTTCCAATTACAAAAATACATTTAACATTAATGGCATTTTTGGTCAGTAAATTCAAAATTACTATTTAGTTTCGTTCATTATTATTAATTATTATTCAGTACCTTTAATTTCATAACTTTATTTACAGCTTTAAATATTTTCTAATACATAAGGTATAAATAGAGATACTTTAACATCAACAAATCATTTGATGGATGTATTTTAATTTGTGATTTAAGTTTACTCTTTATTATCAAATAAACTCTACATAACATTTCGTTTTATCATATATTTCTATATATATCTAACAACTTTATAGAAATGCATATTTTACTTTAAAGTATAGTTTTATTCACTTTTTACTTAACGTTATGCAATACTTTTTTATTTAATAAATATTTTATGATTGATTATATGTTTACATGTAATTTTTGAATTCCCAGAAATATTTTTAAGGAAACATTTTAAAATTATTTTTATGTTTATTATTAGAATAAGTAATAAAAACTAACATGCATGAGTTGCTTGCATATTTTATTTAATTAGTCTTTTTTGTTAATATATCAACTTCATTAAAACACTTATTTTGTTTAAGGAATGCGTTAAAATTTATTTAGAAGCAAAACTGTTATTGCTTTACCAAAATTATTCTTTATTTGTCGAAAATGTTTCATAAGTTGCTACATTAAAGCTACTTAAGTGTTTTACGATTATATTGTATTATTTTGCAGCCGAAAAAAGTAGTTAAAACATGCATTACATGCATTTAAAAAGTCATTTTTATATTAAAATAAATTCTATTTTATTAATATCTCTTGAAATTATACTCTTAACATGCAAATTCTTTATGTGGCAATAATCCTAAATTACTTAAGCATAAACAGTTGAATTTGCAATTTTTATAATTTTATGATATGAATTACGAATTCTAAAATTAATATTAAAAAAAAAATATGAATTGCAATCTATAATTTTTTTTAATGAAATTCGATTTATTAAGTCCTGCTTAATGGAAATCCAAAATTTTATAATTTTCTTCCAAGCAGTTTTCAAATTATACTTTAACAAGTTGGAAATTGCATGTGAAGCATAGCAAATGGGGTGCGTTCGTACGGTAATGAAGTTTTAATAATATCACTCTCATATATCAATCTCATAAAATTGTAAATAGTTAATTACAATTAAAATGCACACCAGACAATGTTCTCCCTATACCATTATGTAATGGAATACTTTTGTGTGGCCTTGTAAATTAATAACAAATGTTCTTTGCACCACAGATTATGCAAAATATATATTATAATATGTACTTTATGATGCATATCAATATTATTATGTTTAAATGAGTGTAATACCATTAAAATGCATTTGAAGCTTTTTTTTTCCATTGACTGTAATGCAACGGAGTACTTTGGATTGTCCCTGTATTTAATCTATGCATCCTATTTTCAAAAAAAATTGTAATAACTTGACAAAATTATGTAATAAGTATGTATTTTAAATTTCAAACGATTAAAATGCATTTGAAACAATTTTCCCCATTAACCGTAATGTAATGGAATATTTTTGATCATCCCTGTAACTGATCTATCCATCAGATTCTCATAAAATTTGAAATGAGTTGACAAAATTATGCAATAATTATATATTTTAAATTTCAAAAGATTCGGTTGGATAGTTTTTGCGTTGTTATATGCGGACAGACAGACAAACGGACGGACTGACCGACACCTATATAGGTGATACGTATTTACATAATTACGAATGCACCTAAAAACGAGAAAATGATGGCTTAACCCTTTGCGGCACAAAGCAAATTCATTATTTAAGTGTTGAAATTAATAAATGACACCGGAATTTGAAAACTAATTTATTTGTAAATAACAAAATGCCATATTTCATGCATTCAATAAACCGAAATTTTTTTAACCAAAATTCCGGTACAAATGTGATGTTTGAGAATTAAAATTAAGTGGTTTCATAGCTATACCACCGCGCCGAAAAGGGTTAAGCTGCTACTTCAGTCAAATGAAAAGACCCATTCACTAATGCTAATCCTATGGAAGAAATTTATACAGATATCTCGGTTGCATTTCAATATTTTAAATGATTTTTGGCTTTGGATATCTGAGATCGATCTGTATGCATGACGTTAGTTACTTTTTTCATTTTGTTTACAGTTATTTTTTACAGGGATGCTTTCATTTTTAGAACCGGTTTGGAAAGCGAAAGCAACTCCATAAGAAATATCTGCAACCAAAATCAAAAACTAAAAAACGACCTCCATTCAGATCAATCTGAGTTATCCAATGCAAAAAGAATCATCTAAAAATATTGAAATGCAACCGAGATATTTTTATAAATTTCTTCCATAGGATTAGCATTAGCAAATGGGTCTTTTCATTTGAGTGAAGTAGCCTCTTAAGAGGCCATCTATCAGAGAGATGACTAGATATTTTAAAGTTTCTTATGCTATCCTGTCATCTAGCAGTTTTCAAAGACAACTTGAGTGACACCTAAGATGTCTTGATTAAGATGGCTCCCTCGGTCAATCCTCAATCATCGAGTTATTGAACTTCAATTTGGATACACCCCCTAAAATCATATAAAAAATTGGTGGAGCCAGAGAGAAAAGTAGAGCTCTATCTAAAAAAATGTTACAGTAAAAATTGGGAAGTATTTCCAATCTAAAAATGTGCGTAGAAAAGAAATGGAATCAGATGATCTGTAAAGATCATGAAGTAACCCAAATTTTTTGTTAGCTGAAAGTGTGAACTGAGCTTTACTGGTGTCTTCAAATTAATCAGGGAAAAAGAGGCATTTTGAACTCACTCCGTATTTCAATCACCCATAACCAGTTTAAAAATTCGGGTTCATAACCATATGTTACTGGCTGATGTAATGAAGTATGAAAACAGTTTGTTCAACACAAAATGTGGACACAATTCCATTCCAGCGGATTTGATAAGTAGAAGATCAATACTCCAAGAAAACTCAAAATCTTGAACAGATATGATTCAACCATATACTAAATATTTGTGTTCAGACATATTTATCTACATCAATTCCTCAACAACCTGATTATATTAATGTTATTCTGTAATTATTACTTCATGGTTTATATTCGTTTAGTGTTATGGAGCTTAACTGATTTGAGACTACATAACAATACATTCCATTGACTACTTTCCTTAGTAATCATTTTGAGTGGATAATAGTATAATTCTGATTGTAAGGCACCAGAAAAGCTCAGTCCACATTTTCAGCTAACAAAACTTTGGGTTATTTCATGATCTTTACAGATCATCTGATTCCATTTCTTTTCTACTTACATTTTTAGATTGAAAATATTTTCCAATTTTTACTGTAACACTTTTTTAGATCGAGCTCTACTTTTCTCTCCGGCTCCACCAGTTTTTTATATGATTTCGAAGCTTTTTCAGATCCTTTCAAGAATTTTATCAACCATCTTCAACTAGCAAATCTAAACTATTATTAGTATTAGTTTAAAGTTATTAGAAGGCATATTAGTTTGAAAAAATACCGGAAATAGCACCAAGTTGGCTTCAATTTTGGCGAGTAATTTTGGTCCCCAGATTCGGCGATATATCGCAAAGTTGTCGAAAATTTTGGCGACAGAATACTCCCCTACCAGATGGTAGCCCCACTGCAGTTTCTTGGTATCTACGCAGGTTTTCTTATGACCATTGGTATCTATACAGATTTTCAAAACTTCATTTTCAAATCGTTATTTTTTTTAAATATAGACGAATTTTTTTCTATATTATCTTTTTTTAATTGAAATATCTGTAAAGCAGTAACTGTTTTGACGTCGAAAATACTCAAATAAAGGTGCTATGTAGTTTTAACACGTTTTTACAGTTTATATATATATGTTAATAAAAAATATGTATTTTCTGTTTCAAATGATGTCAGTTTCAGAAATTCAAAAATCTATTATAGGCAAATGCCATTTTTTATTGATATATAAAAAAAATAACACGTGTTATCATTTTTTTTTAAATTATTGAACTGTTTTTTAGTTGGTGGCAACTCGAAAGAAATAATTGAATTAGCAATTAAAAAGGAGAGATATCTGTATAAATTATGGAAGGTATAGCGTTACATAAATTTTAAATGGGTGCTATTTCCTTAATATTGGATATTTTTTGGCAGGATTTTCGAAAGGCACATACCTAAATTAAAAGCTTTCGAACAAGCTATTACACGTCGCTGAATGTTTCCTGGTTCGGGTTATAATTAAATTGTTTGTCTTTTTTTTTTCTTGTTTCACGAGGAAAAAGTGACAAAACAGGGGTTCTGGATCTCTCTAACTAATCGGTGGATCTGGATAGAGGTATGCACGGGCCGGAATTTCCAGGCCCGGGGCCGGCCCGGCCCGTAGGAAAGTTATTTCGGCCCGGCCCGTTGTAAAACTCAAAAGTTCGGCCCGGGCCCGGCCCGCCCCGTTTCAATTTTTATATTTTATGCCCGGCTCCGTCCGTACAAAAATCATTGAAAACAGGCCCGGACCGGCCCGTTACAGTTTCTACGAATTCAAAAAATTTCAAATTTTTATCATATAATTAAGATTTCTTTAAAGAATACTGCATACATATTTATGGAATGATTTTACAGTATATTTTACAGGAAATACACATTAATAACATTAATGATTACTTAGATTCTTAGGCTTTCAACATTCGAATAAAGATTCATTAATAATTAATATGGCTTAGAATAAAAGAAAAAAAAAAGAAAGAAAGCTAAAAACATCGTTACTTTTGAAGCTGTTTAATAAAAGGAATTTTTTTTTTAAATATTTCTATACCATTTTATTAAAGATTTTAAATCCAAATTCATTCTTAAATTCAAAGAAGTTCCTTTCTGATACATTTCTAAATTCATTTCTTTCTCAGAAACGCATAAGATAGCGGGCATCTTTACTCAGAAACTATATAATCGAAAGGCGTTATCCATTTTTTGATACAAGCAATTTAAGAATACTGCAAAGAAATAAAATACTGTCATAATTAGCGTTTTGAATAGAATTTCTGGAAGCGATAGCATGGGAAGGGAGAAAAACCTGCAATCATTTGCGAAACTATTATATCTCAATAAGGTTATACAAGTATTTTATTTACCAAAAATGAAAAACGCTATTAGATTCCAAATCCCTTTAATAGTTAGACTTATCACTTTTATACTTTTACAATTTAAAATTAATCAGAAAATGTGTCAAATTTTCGCATTGTTGAGAAATTAATTTAAAAACTATCAAGAAGTATATATCCAAAGATTAAGCTAACATAAGTTCTTTATCGCTATTAATAATTTTACAAATCATGTTTTCTGCCCTACAGATCTAGAAAACAATAAAGTCTTGTTCCGGTCCGGCCAGTCTATATGTAGAAAAATAATGCAAACTTGATCTCGGCCCGGCATGAGTCAGCTAAAAAAAAGTATTAAAACGGGTTACACACAATATAACTCTCTGATGCAAATCTCTACACTGTACATTTTTATATTGATGCTGTCAAATTAGTATGGCTTGTGACGCACATTTATACTTATTCTCGTTAAACCCATTTTCGTTGAAAATAGATCATATTTTATCGTTTTAGCTGCCCGAAAAATTTTTTCATCGGCCTGGCCAGGAACGTCTGGCCCGTTCAATTTTTTTGCCGGCCCGGCCCGTTTATGTTGTTTGTCGTTGAAAAAAACTATTCTAAATCTGCCGGCCCGGCCCGTTAGAAAATTCGAAACGATTCCGCCGGCCCGGCCCGCGGACCAAGCCCGGGCCCGTACAGACTTCTAGATCTGGATGATTTTTTGTAAACTTTGAGGTCTAGAGTAGGACACTTTGCCTTTTCAATTTCGTCGCGACCCGATGATTAAAAAAACCAAAAGTTATTAAGAGGCAAACTTTGGACTTTAACATTAGAGGTGCGGCTGAGCTCTACTATACAGCACTATCGTGCTGTAGATATGCTCGTTTAAAATAATTAATTTCTCGAAAACTCACCGTACGACTTGCATGAAAATTTGGATACTATTTGGTTATCCCGACGACCAATTTCGACAAACTGCACAAATCGCCAAACTAATAACCAAGTTACACATATTGACGTAATTTTTATTTTAAAAAACGAAAAAACAAATAATTAGTAGAATATTAATAAAAATATAAATAAAAAGTCAAATAAAAATCATTTAATGACGTTTTAAGCATGTTTATCTTATTTAATGATATTGAATGTGACATTCATCCATTATTGGCATTTAATCTTAAAGTTTGGCGATAGATTTTTGGTCGACGGAATAACCAAGAAGTATCAAATTTGTCTTTTAAGTTAATTGAACACTGTAGAGTGCATTTTTGCTGTCAGAATGGGATACTGCCTTTAAAAAAACAAAGTTAGGGCTTGTTTTAATATGCATATGATTCCTAAGTAAATTTTATGTAACTTATTTAAAAGTACACTTTATTTCCAACCGTTCAGTACCCTTAAATTTCTTTTACGATAATTTTTGCAGTTATTTGCGGTTGTTTACTTTTTTTTACATGACTGTACGGTACAAACAAGATATTAATCTCATATCTATCGCATTATGAATTCATGAAAATTTTACATTTTAAAACATTTTACGTAAATTGTTTAAACCAAATTAAAAGATTTACATAACCATTTAATAAATAGTTAAAGGAATTTGGAAAGATTGAAGAATTTAGAAGGATTATTTAAATTTGAATTTACAGGGATTTTTTGTAATTTTTATAACCTCACTCAAATCTTTTATTTTTGAATATTTTCTTAGTATTTTGTTGAATTATAAAATGTACAAATATGATGTTTTTATAATATAAATACAGAAATATTTCAGCATTGAAAAATCCCCCTCCCCCTCCCTCAGCGCCAAGAAAGCTGAGAAGATGCAAAGGCAAAAGAAATCATCCTTTTAAAAATACTTTTGTTTTGTATAACCAATATTGCTTTTGGAAAAAGATAAAATAATACATCTGTAATTCATTCTAAACAGTATTACAACCGACAAACGTATTAAAAGAATTTCTTAATAAGTTATTTTAATTATACTTCTAAGTACCGTCGGTAGATAAAGGGTTAAGGCCCCTGTCCTCGCTCGAAGAAACGCTCGCTAGCTAATGCTATTTCTATGGGGAAGCATTTTTCTAATAACTGTTTCGCATTTTAACATTTTTGAATAATTTTTTTTTTTTTTTTTTTTTTTGCATGGGATAGCTGAGGTGCATTCCGACAGCGCACCTTTTTTACGTTTTCGATTTTGGTTGCAGATATTCTTTTTAAAAAGCCCTTTCAGTTTCGAAACCGGTTTTGAAAGTGAAACTATTTTTGTAAAAAATATCTGCAACCAAAATCGAAAAAGTAAAAAAGGTGCGCTGTCGGCATGCACCTCAGCTATCCCAAAAAAAATTATTCAAAAATGTGAAAATGCGAAAGAGTTATTAGAAAAATGCTTCCCCATAGGCATAGCATTAGCTCGTGAGCGTTTTCTCGAGCGAGGACAGGGGCTTAATGATATAGTGATGTTTTTTTTTTTTTTTTTTTCTCTACCTCTAGCACTGCTGTCCGCTCTCGATCAAAGAAGTTCATATCGTCCACACTCCAATGCTTGTGCTAAAGGCATGGAATATTGTGAAACCCTTTCTCGATGAAATTGTCCGAGAGAGAGTAAGTGAATGGACTTTTATTTTATACTTTACTATACTCTTCCTTTCCTGTGTTATAAAGCATAAGCGTATGAGTCAGAGTGGCGCTGGAAACAATGTGGTTACAGCTGTAGGAGAATTACGATCAAGGGTGTAGAAAAAGCTATGATGATATTGATATATGATGGATTTTTAAAAAAAAAAATTAATTATTTGTTTTTCAAATAAATCCATAGGAACTTATTTGAGAACTTATCTTTCTACTTTCCATCATTTATCCTCGGATTGTAACGCATATATTCTGCCGCATATATTGTTTGTTTTTGTTAATTTTTATGATTACAGTGCTGCAAAAAAAAAGTAAATAAATAAATAAAAATAAAACATAAATATAAATATAAAAAAATACACTCATTGATAAATGTAAAGTTTGGGACAGATGGTTCTTACTGATACATACATTAGTAATTAGTAGGAAAAAATAAAATAATCACAAAACTAATAAAATTGTAAAACAATGAAGAAAAAAGTAAACAATTTCTTATAAAAAGTCATTCTATAATATAGCACCATATATATTAAAACGGTAGTCGCTAATTTTTTAAGATCAACTCAAATTCAGGCATTTGTGCATGCGTGAAGTTGAATTTATCAGCCCTTCCAATTAGAGAAAAGTCGAAGCAAGTCTGGTTAACCCAGTTGTTTAAGGGTGTTCTTAACTGATCCGCTCAACAAGCGAAAAACGTTTTGACACATTTACAAATTCATTTTTTAACAGAAAATTATAAAATTTTAATGCCTGACTATGAAAGCGATTTCGAATTGAACTTATTTTTCCATTTTATGATAATTAAATTACTTATCGAGTTATAAGCTATTTCGATGACGCAATCACCCGTTTTTCTCCTCCTTTTCGACCGGTTTTTCTGCTTTCGTCGGGAAATATGCTGAAAAGTGTCAACTTTGAAGGCTTGTTATGAAAAATCTATTGTGTTTTTTAAAAAACAAAAGAATGAGTGCAATTAGAGTTTTTCTGAATAACAACACCTGCTATTTTCATGCATTTCAGAACAAAAATAAATTAATGCATGTGTCACAAAGTTGCCCTTTTTGATTTAAGAACACCCTTAAGACACGAACTTAAAGCTCTGAGCTTTTGTAGAGAACTGGGGGTACGATTCCAACGCTCGCCAAAATTATTTATTTGAATAATGATACATCTTACTACGAGGGAAAGTTATATGATTCTTTTGTTATCATTATTTTGATTCTTTATAATTAGGTAAAATTTAACGCTCAACAATATTTTTTTAAATAACAATTTTTTTTTTAAATATTTCAAGTAATTAAAACATAGTAATTATTAGTATAAACAGCCAATTTCCAATTCGGTCTTTAGAAATATATTTATAAGAATAAAATTATTGAAAATATTTACAAATCGCATTCTTAAAAAAAAAGAAATAAATAAACAACAAAAAATACAACACACGCAAATAAAAATTGTAAAAATGTCGTAAAATTTAATTTAACATCTAGCAATATTTTTTTTTTTTTTAAATGTAAAGGTTTTCTAAATTTTCTAAAAAATGTAAATGTTCAAACATTATCTTGTCTGTAGATAGTAGCAGTAATTTTTGACTTTCGTGTCATGTGCGTGGAAGCTTAGAAAAAGTAATTCATTTGTAAACTGTAAGATACGTGAATTATATAAATAAATAAATGTTATAAAAAAAATTAAACGATATATTAAACGATTTTCTAAATTCCCGAGTGCTGTTTTGAAGTAATGTCTGAATCTTTAAAATTGTGAATTCTGCTAAAATATTTTAGAAATAGTTTAACAATTTTAACTTAAAATATTTAAGCTAAAGTAGTTTTCATTTAATTTAAATTAATCTACAATTTTTGTTATATTTTGTAGGAGCATTACAAGAAGATTTATGTTTGTGTGCATATAAGCAAAAGTAGTCATTATTTTCCGTCGGGAAATTTTTAAAATAAAGAAGAGAAAACAGGGGGAAAGAAAAATAATCATGTAAGAATTAGAATTGAACTACTTTGTGATACGCATGGTTTAATAATTAAATAATGTATGAAAACATTATGAAAAATTCAAATAATTCATATATATTATAAATAGTTACTTGGTAGCATGAAATTTTAAGTTTAGGGATTTAAAATGAGACTGATAAAAATAAAATTAACAAACTTTTCAGTATGATTTTAAAAATTAAAAAATACTAAACATTGGTATTTTTTCAAAACACTGAGAAAATTCACCAAAATAAATATCAGTTCAATTAATTTTAGTTATCATTCTGCTAAAAAGCAAGTGTTGTTAAAGATCTTAAAATTCTGCTTAAAATTCTTTTAGATGTTTACTTGAGTAGGTTAGACTGACAGAACCATGAAACGCTTTGAATCTGTTGGAATCACGTAGATAACATAGAAATAAATCATGTTTTCAAAACTTTATTTACCGGTAACTAATTAAGAAAATCGAGCATTGTTCTAATTAATCTTTTGACATGTTTATCGTCAAATTTTGACGGGTACTATCTAATGAAATTTTATTAGAACATACAAGTATTTCAACACCGGTCACCGCGTTCTTTGAAGAATAGTTATTCGTACATGAGTGATGTTTGTGAAACCACAAGATAAGACCCCATACCCAATCTCCGACTCAATTTTTGCACGATTTTTAGTGTTCGAGTCCAAAATGAAAAATTATTTATTCACAAATATTTTTAAAAAATGGGAAGGGGGGATGCTGTTTGAGAAAGAAAAATGCAGCTTAGGTTCCTTAACTTTTTCAATTCCGAAGCTAAAATGATAATACAGATTTATTACAGTTTTTACTTACCCATCGTACGTAGTATAAGGTAAGTCTTGCAATCGTTTTGAAAATCGAAAAAAAATTTTTGACGGATTTACACGTTTCGGACACAGGAGATTACGAAAAACATATTTTTAGAAAAAAAAAAATTGTCGTCCGTCCGTCTGTGTGTCTGTGTGTCTGTGTGTCTGTGTGTCTGTCTGTAACCGCTCTATCTCCCGAACAAATTGAGATAGAAATTTGAAATTTTGTATGTGCTTAGTATGTAAGAATGGGACGAAGCCTATTTAATATCAGTAACCTCGATTATCCGGAACTATTTTTTTCGGACTCTCGAAAAATTCGTTCTGATGAAAGGTATATAAAAATTTTCGAATTCTTTTATTTTAAGGAGTGGACGTAAAAAGCAATAAAATAACACAAATTTTGCATGAAAAACGAAGTCAATCGGATAATTAGTTGTCGAGATATTTCTAATCCTATTTTCCACATTCTTTGATTTTTCATGACCCTGTATTTCATTCGAATTTCAATTCAAAGATATATTTTAATTGGAAATGAGATACTTAATTCGATGCAAGAAACCGTTAGTGAATATAAATATTATTTTTGGAGTTATAAGGATGTTTCTATTACGCAATTCAGTGCTACTTGAATAGTTTGGCGTTTCATACAATTTATCAAAATTGGGTCATCAGAAATTCATTAATAAAGCATGATTATGTGTTAAAAATACTTAAATATACGTGTATATTTTGTTTTGCAATTGTAATGCATTTTATAAATTGTTTACATGTGTTATGTTTTCATATATTGTGCTATGCATATCCATGATGGGTAAGTATTACGGTGGCCTCCAACGACTAGTTTTTTTTCCCAAACAAAATTCCATTATAAATGACAGAAAAAAATATCTTTTCTATAATTGATCCTTTAGGTGCAAAAATATAGATCTAAAACAACAAACTCCCTTAAAACATCAATTTAATAATCATTCGCCTAAATTAACGCAATTATAAATTTAAGAACTTTAAACAAGTAAATAATCTACAAATTCCCCCCCAAAAATATAGTAAAAAAGATTTAAATTAAATACTAATGAAAAATTTTTCACTTTTTTGGTCATAATGCCTTTTGGACATTTTTAGGTATTTTGCAAACTTTGATGAAAATAACATTTATTTTATGCGGGATTCAGCTGAGATGCAGGCATTTATTTATTTTCTTTACACGAAAAAAAACATTCAGCTATTGAGAATTGATGTAAAAATGTAAAAATAGTAGACATTTTAGTTTTTATAAGTAACAAAAAAAGAAGTTTCCAAATGGGGACCCAGGGACTCAAAAGATTAGTTTTTTTACAATCCCTTAAAGAAAAAGTGGACTTTTTTTTTATATAGTAGAGAAATGAAATTTTGTGCAAATTTGCATTTCCCCAAAAGTATGTACACTGTAAAAAAAAATTCAAGGGGTTACTAAAAATTTTTTAGTAAATTTGTATTCCACAGAATTTTTAGTAACCATTACAAACTTTTTTTTGCAAGTAAAACAAACATTTTTTTTTTTTTTTTTTTTTTTTTTTTTTTTGTTTTTTTTTTTTTTTTTTTTTTTTTTTTTTGTAAACTGAACAAAAGAATTTTTTGTATAACCAACTTAAAACTTTTTTTGTATGAGCCACCAAGCAAATTTTAGTAATAGCTCCAAAATTATTTTTAGTAACCATTACGTGTGCCCGAAGGGGAAGTAGCTTCCTTCGAGCATCATCCAGTGGGTAAAAAGACAGACTTCTGAAGCGGAAGATTTTCAGCAAAGCCGCAATAGATGGCAGCACCAAACATTGCTACCTGCTCTATTTTTACATGTTTCTAAAGGGGAGGGAAAGTCCAGAGATAATTACCCATGGTAACTGCTACGACAAAAATTTTCATAATCCCTTTATTTAACGAGTACTTACATTGCATACATTCGGTGCATATTTGGTGGCGTCCAGCATCGAACCCGACTACTTTCAGCCTTGAGTTCGGTGCTATGACCACTAGGCTATCACGGCCACACCAAGTGTGTTTTAGTAATAGCTATTAAAAATGTAAAACTATTAACTCTATTCGTTGCTAGCTTTTTTCTAGTAATTCTTACAGATTCCTTGTAACCGAGTAAGATTACAAAAAAAAATTTTAGTAATTACAATGATAACTAAAATTTTTTTAGTAGATCGACCCTTTTTTCTTACGGTGTAAAAAGCCTTAAAATAAATTTCTAATGTCTATATTATAAAGGCTAAACGCATCTGTGCGTCATTTTGCGAATGGCAACACTTTTCGATGAAATTTTGCTTTTGCAATTTTTTTGAACTTCTAGACGTTGCACATGTTCAATCTTTACACCATTTATAGGGAGAAATATGTACTTTTAAATGCAATTTGTTTGAAAACTGTATCCTAATTTGTTTTTGAAATATTAATTTTTTGTAGTTTTTAATTCAGTTTTCCTGGAGGTAGCAACTTGAGTACTCCTTGAGTACTAGTCTGTGTGAAGTAAAGTGAAAATAGCCATAAAGTAAAAAGAAGGAATAGAGAGGAATTATGGTGTGCTTTCGCGAAAAAATAAAAATAAAATAAAATATATAATATATAATATACACTACCTGACCATTGATGAACGTCCACTTGCAATTTTAAACATTTTGCTAAATATCTGGAAAAATACATAAGGAATCACTCCGAAACTCTTAGTGTATAAATATAATAGTATAAGTCATACATTTCTGTGAAGATTTTTTCCCGAAACTCCACAGGGGGCCGTCAGCAAATTAAAAAAGAATGAATATCTTTTGAAGAACCCTGTCAAAACTAATGTAGTAAAAGCGCTCAAACTCTAGATTATGATTAAGTGCTTTATTGTAATAAACTGTGTTTATTTTTATGTGGATATCATGTACAATCGTAGAAAAATTAAGGTTTTTATAAAAACAGTACGAATTTTTTTTCAAGTTTTTTCCTTATAATTTGCAGAGTTCTTAATATAAAATGACGTTCTTTTCTGAAAATATGACAAACAACATTGCACACAATACCTTGTAATCAGAATTAAAACATAATAAAAATTATATGAAAAATGAGTAGGTTTACTAAATAATTTTTCACTGCGCATGCGTCAACGATATCAAAATTTCATTTGCATATTCTGTTAGATAGATGTATAGAGCAACTTTTGTGAAAGTCGCAAAATCATAACTTGGAAATTTTGAAAATAATCGTCAATAGAATAAGTTGAAAATCCGATATTCCCAAAATGAAGCAAAAACAAGAGGAGTTGTTTCCATATATTCATTGATTAGTGAATAGAATAGTCAATATAGAACACACAATATGGGACATATCACATACTACTACATTTGGATAAAAACCCTCATTTTTTTGCTTCATTTTGGGAACAACGGATTTTGTTCTTTTTCTATGGACGATTACTTTCAGTATTTTTAAGCTATAATTTTGAGATTTTCACAAAAATTGCTCTATATATTCAGCTAACATAATATGCAAATGAAATTTTGATATCGTTGATGCATGCGCAGTGAAAAAATATTTTGTAAACCTACTCATTTTTCATACAGTTTTTATTATTTTTTTAATTCTGATTACAGGTCTTATGTGCAATGTTGTTTGTAATATTTTTAGAAAAAAAAAATATTATTTTATATTAAGAACTTTGAAAATTATAAGCAAAAAACTTGGAAAAATTTGGGACCATTTTTATGAAAACCTTGATTTCTCTGTGAGTTATGCATGCTATTTGTTTAAAAATGAACATTGTTTATCACAATAAGGCACTTAATCATAATCTAGAGTTTGAGCGCTCTTGCTACATTAGTTTTGACAGGGTTATTCAAAAGATATTCATTCTTTTTTAATTTGCTGACGGTCCCCTATGGAGTTTCGGGAAAAAATACACGGAAAATACGACATCGTCTTTGTACGTTGAATTGATGTCAGGCAATGTTTGCGTATTTTAATGTTTATTATTATAATTTGTGTAGTGTATTTAAATTTATAAAGCGAACTTTAAATTTGTCATAGAGTTAACTTTGGTACAAACTATTTTGAAAGAATACGTGCTGTTGTTTCTTTACTTTTAACATTTTATTATGCGCGTAAGATTTTTCATATGCGCAACATCTGTATTATAACAAATGTGTCCATGCATAGCTCTGACATCATTTTGCGAATGGCAATACTTCACAATGAAATGACTTTTTGCAATTTTTGTCACTGGATTTTTTTTTTTTTTTTTAATCTTCTAAACATCGCACATTTTTGGTTTTTATTCTGTCGTATAGGAAAGGAAATCTACTTTCAAATGCAATTTGATTGAAAACTGTATCTCGTTTGACTAACTTATTATAACTTTATAAGTTATAATTTATATAATAAGTTATTATATAGGTATTAAGTTTAAGCATTTTTTAAAAATCTCTATCACGTATAATAATCCACAATTTACACAAAAATCTATAAATATTGTTTGAGATAACTTCCCATAATAAAATTAAAGCTGCATGAATAAATAAAGGTTAAAAACACATAAAATGATTAAAAATTACAATTATAACATGCAATCAAACAATTTAAAGTTTTACATTGCCAAGTAAGGAAAAAAAAAAACATTTTGAAATGCAATTTGTTTGAAAACTGTATTTCAATTTACTGATTGGTTGTGGTTAAAAAAAAATATCAGGTGTGATTACATATATATTTTTTAATTTATCTCTACCAAGTCAAATTCGATTACGAAAGATTAATCCATTTGCCTTTGAGACAATATAAAGAGTTTTGTATTTGTTTCCGGCTAACATACTATAGAAAAATTAAAAATTGCTCTGTACATAAAAAAATAAAATGGAAACAAATAGAAAAGTAACGGACATGTGACTGAATTACCCGCACAAAGCACTGAAATGATCAGAAACAAAACAAAAAAAAAGTTGCCGTAAGTAACAAAATCTTCCGCTGATAACTCCTGACATGCGTCTAACACGGAAATATGACTTTTGATAAATTTCACACTTTATTACTTACCCATCATACGTAGTATAGGGTAAGTCTTGCAATCGTTTTGAAAATCGAAAATTTTTTTTGACGGATTTACACGTTTCAGATAGTGGAGATTCCGAAAAACATATTTTTAGAAAAAAAATTTTGCCGTCCGTCTGTCTGTCTGTCTGTCTGTCTGTCTGTAAACGCTCTATCTCCCGAACAAATTGAGATAGAGACTTGAAATTTTGTACGTAGTTAGTATGTAAGAATGGGACGAACCCTATTTAATATCAGCAACCTCGATTATCCGGAACTATTTTTTTCGGACTCTCGAAAAATTCGTTCTGATGAAAGGTACATAAAAATTTTCGATTTTTTTTGTTTTAAGGAATGGACGTCAAAGGCAATAAAATAACACACATTTTGCATATAGAACGAAGTCGATCGGATTATTAGTTGCCGAGATATTTGTAATCCTGTTTTTCACATTCTTCGATTTTTCATGACCCTGTATTTCATTCAAATTTCAATTCAGAAGTATATTTTAATTGGAAATGAGACGCTTAATCCTACGCAGTTAATTGTTAGTTAATAGAATTATTATTTTTGGAGTTATAAGGATGTTTCTTTTACGCAGTTCGGTACTACTTGAGTAGTTAGGCGTTTTATATAATTTGTCGAAATTGGTACATCAGCAGTTCCTTAATATAGCATTACTATGTATATTAACAATATTTAAATTTTGTTTATGAATTGCAATGCATTGTATAAATAGTTTCACATGTTTTATTTTCATATACATAACCATGATGGGTAAGTATTACGGTGGCCCCCAACGACTAGTTTGTTTCCATAATTAATATTTTTTATTTAATCCTTTAAGCAGCATAACCGTGTTTTTCCGTCACGTAATATTTTAATTCAAAGGCTGATTTAAAATAAGACTGACATTAATGTTAATTCTTTGAATTGCATCAAATAAAAATATATGTAAAGTTATCAAACACAAATCTTTATATCAATACTTTTCGCAGTTATTATTTTATAAATTTAACAAGAATGAAAAAATCTGCAGGGTGCTTAAAGGGTTAAAAATGCTTTTTGGGAGTTAAAAATCTAAAAAGCTCACTTACATGTAGAAAATTTATTAGAGTTTTCAATAAAAAAAAAAAAAAATGGTTTTTATCTTCACTATGTAATCCGGATTTCCCGGGTTACAGAACAAAGGTCAAAGAACTTAAGTAATTCTGCATTAAGTAAAATTTTTATTTAAAACTAATATCTAAGTACAGTCGAGTCTCTATATAACGAAATCCATTGTTCCAGTAAAAAATTCGTTATATAGAGAAATTCGTTGAATAGGGAAAGCCGTTAAAATTTCTGTTTAATGTGCAAATTTTGAGCAAGTATTATTTTTTATATGTTTAATTAAAAATTTGAAGTGTTTAACTATAAATATTAACGTAATATCCTATTTCTTAATTATTTGAACAGTTTCAAAAAAGAGACTAGGCATTTATTTAAAAGCTTAATGAAAATCCCACAAGAAAAACGTCCGTTGATTTTTTGTCATTGAAAACACAACTCTCAAATTTTCGGGGGCGATCTCATTGCTCCGGGAGTGAATGCCCCACCAAGCCACCCTCTGAAATCAACACTGACTTCAATTACCACATTGATCCAGGTTTTATATGTGTAACAATTAAATTGGCACTGTTTCTCGAACGATGTTAAAAAATGCGTGGGGGGGGGGGGGGACTGGTGGAATGAATTCGTTGGACTTAAAGATCAAGGAGATTCAAGGTAGAGAAGCAATATAAAAATCTCAGCCTTGAACGATAAATCAAAAACTAGTCGTTGGGGGCCACCGTAATACTTACCCATCATGGATATATGTATGAAAATAAAACATGTGAAAACTATTTATACAATGCATTGCAATTCATAAACAAAATTTAAATATTGTTAATATACATAGTAATGCTATATTAAAGAACTGCTGATGTACCAATTTCGGCAAATTATATAAAACGCCAAACTACTCAATTAGTACCGAACTGCGTAAAAGAAACTTCCTTATAACTCCAAAAATAATAATTCTATTAACTAACAATTAACTGCGTCGGATGAAGCGTCTCATTTCCAATTAAAATATACTTCTGAATTGAAATTTGAATGAAATACAGGGTCATGAAAAATCGAAGAATGTGGAAAACAAGATTACAAATATCTCAGCAACTAATAATCCGATCGACTTCGTTCTATATGCAAAATGTGTGTTATTTTATTGCCTTTTACGTCCATTCCTTAGAACAAAAAAATTCGAAAATTTTTATATACCTTTCATCAGAACGAATTTTTCGAGAGTCCGAAAAAAATAGTTCCGGATAATCGAGGTTGCTGATATTAAATAAGGTTCGTCCCATTCTTACATACTAACTACATACAAAATTTCAAATCTCTATCTCAATTTGTTCGGGAGATAGAGCGTTTACAGACAGACAGACAGACAGACGGACGGACGGCAAAAAATTTTTTCTAAAAGTATGTTTTTCGGAATCTCCACTGTCTAAAACGTGTAAATCCGTCAAAAAAAATTTTCGATTTTCAAAACGATTGCAAGACTTACCCTATACTACGTATGATGGGTAAGTAATAAGTGATGGAAATTTGATTCCATGTGATTTTGAAGCTTTTTTAAAACTGAATAAATAAAAAAAAAATTCATGAAAAAATTCGTTATATGGAGATAGATATTTCGCTATACAGAGACTGTTTTTAATGTAATCATAAAAAAGGGGGCCGTTCCTGCTAAAAATTCGTTATATAGAGAAATGCGATGTATGGAGTTTCGTTATAAAGAGACTCGACTGTATATGCATTAGTGATTTCTTAGAAATGAGGTTTTTGTCAGGAATTGTAAACTTCACTTAAGTCAAAAAAAAAAAAAAAAGACAATATCAAAAGGAAAATTATATTTCAAGTCTACATATTATAAAAGAACGCTGTTTGAAATGAAATATGGGGCGGTGGGTAGAACTTTTTTCTACATTGGTGCTTTTATTTCTATTTTTGTGCAAAAATCCCTTTTTAAAGAAATTACTAAAAACTAGTTGGATGTGTCAATCCCAAAACTTTCTTCTATCTCATAAGTACATTTTAATAATAAAAAAAAAAAAAAAAAAAAACGTGGTGACCCCAAAGTTATCTACTATCGAATTTCCTCGAACATTTGACCTAGTCTAATGAGATTCTGGTATCCGAAAAGCCTAAAACGCAAAATTTAATTAATATTCTGAAAAAATGAGCTTAGTAGTGCCTCATGTTGGGTAATTTATACTAAAACCTGATAAGCATCTATTTATGTCAAGACCTAACAGAATCTGAAACTTGATGGAATTTCGTCCATTAGTTCTTGAGATATAGTTATGACAAAAAAATTGCAAAACATAGCACAGCAACACCATATCTTGGACAATTTATGCCAAAACGTAAAAAAGCGTCTAATTATGTTATGGTGTAAAAGAATCTGAAGTTTGACGAAATTCTGTGCATTAGTTCTTGAGATATAGCTAGTTAAAAAAAACCGTGTAAAATATAGCACAGCAGCACCATCAGTTGAAGTTTTTATAACAAAACTTAATCATCGTGTAATTATGTTATATGTCATTTTGTAACAAAATCTGAAGTTTGATGAAATACTGTGGGTTGGTTGTTGAGATATAGCTATCGGAAAAATCGTGCAAAATGCAGCATAGCTGCACCACCTGTTGCAAGGTTAATACCAAAATGCAACCAGCGTCTAATTATGTTATATATTCTAGTGTGACAGAATATAAAATTTGATGAAGTTCTCTGGATTAGTTCTTGAGATATAGCCATCGCAAAAATCGTGCAAAATGTAGCATAGCAGCGCCACCTATAGGGCAGTTCACACCAAAACCTTATCAGCAGCTATGTATCTCAAGGTATCGCGGATTCTGAAGTTTGGTGAAATTCTGTGCATTAGTTCTTGAGATATAGCTATCATGAAAATCATGAAAAACGTGGCATAGCAGCGCCACCTGCTGGCCAATTTACACCAAAACGTAATCAGCGTCTATGTATATCAAGGGGTCACAGAATCTGAAGTTTGGTGAAATTCTGTGCATTAGTTCTTGAGATATAGCAATCTTGAAAATCATGAAAAACGTAGTATAGCAGCGCCACCTGCTGGCCAATTTTCATCAAAAACCAATAGGCACTAATTCATATCAAGGTCTAACTGAATATAAAATTTTATTAAATTTCGAGCATTAGTTTTTGAGATAGAGCGCCCACAAATTTTTTGTCACATACAGACAGACACACAGACAGACAGACAGACGGACAGACAGACAGACAGACAGACAGACAGACTCACAGACAGACATTTTCTAAAAATAGTCAAAACGTGTTCAGGACCTTCTAAAACGTATAAATCCGTCGAAAACCGGAAGTCGAAAATTTTCATGAATCCAATACTTTCTTCTTGTAAAGATAGAAGAAAGTAATAAACAAATTATTTGTGAAATTTGTGTTTATTACAAACATTTATATATAAACAACCAATAAAGCAATTATTATAAATAACTAAAAAGGGCAGAGTAGTGGTAATCGGTTATTTAAAAAAAAAAAAAAAAAAATTGCAGCTACGATGAAAACGAAATATTTCTTTAATATTTTATTCTACAAACCTAATTTAGATTAAATATAACTATCAACATCAAAATATTTATATATTAAATATAGATGCACTTATTATAGATTTAAATCTGTATATTAAAAATTTAACTGGGAAAGAAAAAGAAAAAAAAAAACACCGATTTCACGCCGATTTTTATCAAAATTTCGCTTTTTAAGACGTTAGAAAACAAATTTAATTTATTTAATGATGTTTAATTTTAAAATGCATGCATAGCTTCTTTGTAAACAATATAGGGATTCTTCCTTATCAATTTCATAATTTTTTATCAAAAATTAAGATGCGTGGCAGTTTTTTCAAAATCTAAAAGAGTCGAAAGTTTTTAAACGAAATTCTAAAATGTCCCATGCGTCTTAATTATTGGGATATTTTCTCGATTTTACATTTTAATCACGTAAAACTTTATTACAAAATAATCTGTGTATCAAATTTTTAATCTTTTGAATTGCTAACTTTTTTAGAGATTATTCCATATCAATTACCATCAAATTTTTGCCTTTTAATAAGTTAAAAATCAAATTTAATTAATTTAATTATTTAGAAATTTAAAATGCTTTTTTTTTCAAAGATTAAGATCCATAAAACTTTTAAAAATCTAAAAATGTTGAAATTTTTAAAACGAAATTTTAAAATGATCTTATGCATTTCAATTATTGAGATAAAATTTTGTTTAACTTATATCCATTTTTATTAACTATTTGGGGAAAAAAAAGGGTTGCTCTCGGTAGAAAATTGGGAAATCTAAAGCACATGTGAATCTTTTTATTGGTTGAATTCCACAATAAAGTCGGTTTATTTTATTCGTTTTCTGATTGGTCCAAGTTTAATGTCCAAAAATGGAATACTTCTGTTGCCAGAATGACAAAAAGAGTAATTAAATCATTAAAAATAATAATAATAATTTAACAACTAATTATGATAGAGATTTCAAACAAATTTCATTAAAAAGTGCATTTTTTTCTCTACGCAACAGTATAAAAATTTTAAATGTGCGATATTTTGAAGTTGAAGAATTTACAATCCCGAAAATTGTAAAACTGAAATTTCATTTAAATTTGTTTGTGATGGGTCTAGAAATATTAATGTTTAATCCATGCCGTCCGTAATAGGAGGCGTTCAGAAGTCAGTCTGATTAACTCCATCCAATAAAAATTCACATTTTAAAAGTTAAAGTTCTCTATCTTTAATCTACTGTTTTTACTTACCCATTATACGTAGTATAGGGTAAGTCTTGCAATCGTTTTGAAAATCGAAATTTTTTTGACGGATTTACACGTTTTAGATAGTGGAGATTCCGAAAAATATATTTTTAGAAAAAAAATTTGCCGTCCGTCTGTCTGTCTGTAAACGCTCTATCTCCCGAACAAATTGAGATAGAGACTTGAAATTTTGTATGTAGTTAGTATGTAAGAATGGGACGAAGCCTATTTAATATCAGCAACCTCGATTATCCGGAACTATTTTTTTCGGACTCTCGAAAAATTCGTTCTGATGACAGGTACATAAAAATTTTCGAATTTTTTTATTCTAAGAAATGGACGTAAAAGGCAATAAAATAACACACATTTTGCATATAAAATAAAGTCGATCGGATCATTAGTTCCCGGGATATTCGTAATCCTGTTTTCCACATTCTTCGATTTTTCATGAACCTGTATTTCATTCAAATTTCAATTCAGAGGTATATTTTAATTGGAAATAAGACGTTTAATCCGACGCAATAAACTGTTAGTTAATAGAATTAATATTTTTGGAGTTATAAGGATGTTTCTTTTACGCAGTTCGGTACTACTTGAGTAGTTTGGTGTTTTATATAATTTGTCGAAATTGGTACATCAGCAGTTCTTTAATATAGCATTACTATGTATATTAACAATATATAAATTTTGTTTATGAATTGCAATGCATTGTATAAATAGTTTTCACATGTTTTATTTTCTTATACATATCCATGATGGGTAAGTATTACGGTGGCCTCCAACGATTAGTTTTATCGTTGGTCTAGAAATGTTAATTTTTAATGCACGGCGTACGTAATATAGTACTCGTTATAATCATCCTAAAAATGATGTTTATTATTATTATTGTTAATAAAATATAGAATTTATTCATAAGTCTTTAAAATGTAAGTTTTTGAAAATATCATTTCCCCAATAGTCGTTGTAATTTGTTAAATTACAAATTTTTTTTTGTCTTTTTTTTTTTCTAGATTATTTTTTATGATTCTGAAACCTGGGAAAGACTTCACGACAAGATACCTCCCTGTATACTACCTGAAGAAGTCGGCGGCCAGCTAGGACCTTTCTCGAACGATCACTGGGCCACGGACATACCTTTGATTAGAGAAAAATTCTTTGACATATTACGCAAAATTTCGAATGAATAGAAACCGAATACTATTTAACTCTTTATATTCCCACGCAGTGTTCTCGCTGACATTTGACCGACGTCAGTAATTTGGCTAATTAAAAATAAAAAACATTCGCCAAATGAAACTAGTCGTTGGGGGCCACCGTGATACTTACCCATCATGGTTATGCATATTATAACATATATAAAAATAAAACATGCGAAAACTATTTATAAAATGCATTGCAATTTCAAAACAAAATTTCAACGTATATTTAAATGCTTGTAATATACATAGTAATGCTCTATTAATGAATTGCTGATGAACAAATTTCGATAAATTAAATAAAACGCCAAATCACTCAAGTAGTACCGAATTACGTAAAAGAAACATTCTTATAACTCTAAAAATAATAATCATATTAACTCACAGTTTACTGCGTTGGATTAAGCGTCTCATTTTCAATTAAAATATATATTTGAATTGAAACTTGAATGAAATACTGGGTCTTGAAAATCGAAGAATGTGGAAAACAGGATTATAAATATCTCGGCAACTAATAATCCTATCGACTTCGTTCTGTATGCAAAATTTGTGTTATTTTATTGCCTTTCACGTATTTTCCTTAAAATAAAAAATTTCGAAAAATTTTATATACCTTTCATCAGAACGAATTTTTCGAGAGTCCGAAAAAAATATTTCCGGATAATCGAGGCTACTGATATTAAAATGGCTTCGTCCCATTCTTACATAGTAAGCATATACAAAATTTCAAGTCTCTATCTCAATTTGTTCGGGCGATAGAGCGTATGCAGACAGACAGACGGCAAAAAAATTTTCCAAAAAATATGTTTTTCGGAATCTCCAGTATCTAAAACGTGTAAATCCGCCAAAAACAAATTTTTGATTTTTCAAAACGATTGCAAGACTTACCCTATACTACCGCATGACGGGTAAGTAAAAATTATTAGCAAAATAGATTCACCGTGTAGCGCAAGAAAAATTATCTGTAATCCTTCTATGTATCCTCTTTTTTCAACATTTTCTAAAGTAACCTACGATTTTGTTACTGAGACAACGATTGTTATTAATCTAATTTCAACTATCCACTACAAACATATTAAAAATATATGTACAGTAAAGCATCGTTTATACGACGATCACTTATACGACGTTTACATTTATACGACGTTTTAATGTGGTCCCGATTCATTTCTATTCATTTTAATGTAAAAATATATCTTTTATACGACGCCCAAAATCGTTTATACGTCGATTTTTCGATTTTGTATAGGTTTATTTTTGTTTATTTTTCTTTTGTATTTTACGAACGAGCGGAAGTTGGTAGCTATGAATGACATCAAAGAACGTGTTTAAATGTCCACATTATAAAAATGTGGGCTGGTGTTCGATTAGTCTGAAAAATCAGCTTATGTGCAACACATTACACTGGGAGGGGTCATTCTTTTTTTGGAGATGCTCAGCTTTCCCGACCTGTTTTAAGTTTCAAAAAGACTATCCTTCTAACTGTTATCAATATTGGCGACTTTTAGTTTCTGATCTTTAACTTTAAATGGAAAGGAAATGATGTACTGAAAATGTTGAACCTTTCGGTGAAACATAAATAAAGGTACGCATATTTAAATTGCTTACTAATCCCCCTCGTTTATAAGATTGTTTGTTTATTTTGGTTTGTTTAATTTAAAAATTCATGCAAATCAACATGCTAAACATTAAAATTAAGTGAAAACAAAATTAATTATACTTTTGTCAGTGAAAATCGATTATACGTCGTTATCGTTTATACGACGTTTTTCGGTAGTCCCTTCGGCGTCGTATAAACGATGCTCCACTGTATATTAAAATCATGTATATATTAAAAAACATGTATAGATGCATATGTATGAAAAACTGAAAAGAAAAGAAAGAAAAAGCAAAAATTGAGCGTTAGCAATTTGGCGAATCTAATCGCTTGTTTTCTCGCCAAATGAAGAATTTAGTCGCAATTTGGCGCAATGGCGAGCGACAACGATAACCAAGTTCCTACGGTACTTTATTAGTGCATTCGGAAAAATAATCTCTTAACTTCATCAGCTCAAAATTTTCCGTTACATTTTCAGATTAATTTTTAGAGGTAAAGATATGAAACTTGCTGAGGTGATTTTTGAAGAGAAGTATCAGATGCTGTGTGATATCATTCTTTGCTCAATCCATTAGAATTTTATTTATAAACAATTATTTTCTCAGCGTGACCCTTTTTTTTTTCTCAGATCTCCTGCTTCGGAAAATGTGGTCCAAAACGTCGTTTCTGACAGCATTTTTTTTGGGCAACATTTTCTACATTTATTTAAAAAATAATCGACAATCACGGTACTTTGTGCAGTTTTTAAATAAGAGAATTTGAAAGTTTGGTGCATTTGAGAGCAAAAATGAATGTAAAAATAAATCGGAAAATAAGCAGTTTGGATCGGAATACACCCTTAAAGTACCATTAAAAAAAGGGGGGTAGATCTTTATTATAGTGACCGCTACAATTACGATTACGTCAAATTGCAGTGAATTTCGCGAAGGTCGTAGCCAAACTCGCGAAGCGCGAATGAAGATACATAAAAATAAATGCAGTTGCGTTAAATATCATAATTCATTTTAATATGAATTTATTACAGTGTTTCTTTTATATTAACTAACTGATCTCGAGCAGAGCATTTACACTAAAAATGTTTTCAACAATTATGTTCCAGGAGGTCCATTTCAAATTGTGAATTCATGCATTTTCACTTTTTTTTTTTTTTTTTTTTTTTTTTTACAACTTTTTACACTTTATCGTTATACTAGCTGACCCGCCCGGCGTTGCCCGGGTCCGTATTAACAATATTAAACGAACTTGAAATTTGTATGATTTTATCATTAACTGGAAGCATGCAGAAATGCATTGTCTGAAATACGTCGCAGCTGACTTTGTGAAAAATCGGTTTTAAAAACAACTAATATTAAGATCTAAAAATACTTAAAATGAGCAAGGAGAAACACGGGAGGGAACATGTATCCAACGATTGCGTTAGTTTCGTGTTAAAGTGTTGATATTTACCCTAAAAATCACTGTTAAAACACGTAACTAATTATTTTTTTCGCATAGAAATCCCAAGTGAAATATTTTGAATTTCAAACTAATTATATTACTCTTAAATCCGACTATACCGTGAATGAAATCGATACGCGATGATAAAAGATTGGTATATAGTATTATAATTTCAGAGCCATTTAACAAAAGTGTATATTTTTATCAAAGCATGCGTAATGTTGACTCTGTGGACAAATTCCTAACCGTAAATTTTTGTACCATAACCATAATCTGTCTGCGACTTAACATTACCCTACCGTAACTTAAATATAACATAAATGTAACCTAGCCGTCACTTTGAAATATCAATATAGAAGCATCATTTAAGATTTTGCTTGAAAAGTTAACATTCTTTCGTTAATGTCTTAAAATCGTCTGCACTCTGAAATCTAGATTTTAGACTAATATTTGTTATTTAAGTTTTCGCGCATGATTTTAAAAGAATGTTTTCATAATTATATTTTATATATTGACATAGAGTTATTAATATATTGTTAAATTAAAAACATTTTTTCATCTACGTTATAAAGTATTAAAAAGTTCTGAAAAAAAAAAAAGAAAACTTTTAGTAATACAATTTTTAGTTCAAATCAAATGTTTTCAATATTTTATTTAATTTTATTTTTACATTTAATTTTTTCGAATATATCAATTCCAATTATTTTAAAAGCAAACATTTTTTAAAAATAAATGATATAATAGAAAAAAGACCATTTTAAAAAATTACTATTACTTCGTAAAATACGCTTCAGCTGTAATTCATTCCTTTCAATTCGTCTTAATACAAAATCCCTTCCACATGCTTTTGTTTGGGACATTAAAATTTGAGCGATAAATGGTTTAATATTGCGACCCTTTTTCGGTTTACTTCACCACCACCTATCTTTTTCCTCCATGGTTTACAACCGCTGTGATAAAAAATCATCATTTAAACTGACAGTTTGCCAGTCTATGAATTTTAAAGGTCTGTTCCAGCTTTTTTAATTATTTATGCGAAAATTTTATGCAACCAACCAACCATAACTAAATGAAGGGAAAAAAAGAAGAAAAAAGGCGATTTTTTATAAGAGTGATCTTTGGAATTTAATTAATTACTCAGTTAATAAATAGAATTTCGAAATTCTAAAGCTCAGGTGCATCAGGAGAGATATTGGGCTACTCTCATAAAAATTTTGAGCTTCGTACGTCCCATAGATTTTGCTAGCCATCGCAGACACACACACACACACACACACACACGCAGACAGAGCGATTTGTTATTTTATTAGTATAGATATCTATATCATCAGTAACAGTATAGGGACCTTGATATTCTTTAAAAAACTTGCTTCAATTCAAGCTTCAGAAAATAAGATTTGTTGCTAAAGGATATAAACAGCTATGTGAAAACAAATCTAATGAACTTTTTTTAGACTTATTTATATGTGAACTAATTTATATATATATTATTATTATCTGTATGTAAAATTTATTTCTGTTTGTATATAAAAGTGAATAAATGGCTTCTTTATATTAAATAAATTGTACGAAAAAATATTTGTGTATATGAAACAATATATAGATTGCCTGAATATATTTTGTCAATTTTTTTCTATCCCTTATAGCATGCATGGTCACAATGACGTCACTGTGAGTCACTTTGGTCACATCACATCTGTGACGAAAATGCCACCACTCAGTGACGTCACATTGTGACTGAGATGTGACTTTCTTCAAAATTTTTAGAAAATTACAAATATTCTTCAAAACATGTTTCTGGCAATTTAACTATCGTCGCTTTCGTCACAGTTTCGTCACAATGTTAATGTCAAAGTAGTCACAAATGACACACTTTTCACAAATTGGTCACATTGTGACGTCACAAAGTAGTGACAATGTGACGTCACAAAAAAGCTCTAAAACGGTCATAATGACTTCACATTTTAGTCATTGTGACTTCACATCGACGTCACGTGACGTCCCATCGACAATCTATGGTCACAAAGTCACAATGTGACTTTACAACGACGTTGCAGTGACGTCACCATGTTTTACGGGTTCGTCAAAAACCTTATACACTGTTAAAAATCTTGTCCTAGTTTGAACCAAAATTTTGGTGCTCAATAACTGTCACTGTAAAATGGTGAAATCTTGAACCAATACTTGGAGCTCCTGTTGAAGAATAGTTCCAACAGTCGGAACGCGATTGAAAAAGGAAGCAACAAATGTTGGTACGGGATTTCACCATCTTATGGTGGCAGCTACTAGTCCAAAAGCCGACCGCACAAAACCCTAAGTCACCGAGCACAAGAAAAAATCCTTTATATTATGGAAGAGTAGTAATGGGGGGATCTAAAAGTGCTATTACACGCGTCGTGCTGCAGGCGTCACATTTCAGGCGTCTCCATGTTATCTTATGGGACCAGGCGAGTCGCTTGGTTAGCGCGCGATTCTCTTGTGTCGAAGCGTCTTTGATGCCTGGAATGAAGCGTGTCGCCAGTAAGAGCCAATCAAATGCTTGCAAATCCAAATAATGGTAAAGACTCTTCTCGAACAGCCAATGAAATGCTAAGAAAACGAGAAAACGCAGGCGATTTTTGTCGCTTGCAATTTTTACATGTAATAGCACTTTAATGATTCATGTCTGCCGGAAGCGAAGTGGTGCTTAAACCAAAAATTAATACCACTAGTAGCTCACTCGTAGGTCTATCATTGTGTTTGCCGTACAATCAAAAGTATGAAAACACGGAAAACTGGGTGCAGGAAAACATAATGCTAAGTCTACGAGTTAACCACTTAGTGGTATTCATTTTTGGCTTATGCACCACTTTGCTTCCGGCATGCATGTATCATTAGATTCCCCTTTGACTACTCTTCCATAATTTAAAGGATTTTTTTTTTCTTGTGCTCGATGACTTAGGGTTTTGTGCGGTCGGCTCTTGGACTAATATTTACGCTTTACATTGTGAGGCAGCGCCCGAATTTATGTTTCTCTTCATCTGGCGGCGCGGAATTGTCTCTTATACAAAGCATTGTATGTGATAACGAGTGTTGAAAGATGTCGCTCTTAAATCAGAACGCCAAATGCTCTGAACAGTATTTTAACTCTTTCGGGTCTGAATTTTTTTTTCCATTTTTAGAAAAAATTACTTTTACGTTAATAACATTAACACCAGCTATTCAAATGGATTAATTAGTGTTTAACGAATATTTCATTGCCTGAAAGATAAGGAATGTTGCTGACTTGATTACTATTCGTATAATATTCATATGACAATAGGCTAAGGAAGAATTTTTGAAGATGCTTAGAAAATATTGTATTACAATAAGATTTAATAGATATTACAGTTTTCTTATACTTTTTGTGCTTTATTACAAATGATACTTTCAGGAAAGTAACATTTATTTTAAATGTAAAGAGTGAAATGTATGTTTATAATAAAAGAATCGCAAACGGCACAAAGATAATTAAGCAAATAATAATAATTATTATTATTACTAAATGTCTAAGCATAAATGAAGTCATATAGTAAATGCATAGACATACTCTAACATTACTAAATGTAATCAGCAACAAAAGTGTTTAAAAAATAATAAAAAAACTCCATTAAAAGACACACTGTTAAAACTAATGGTGACACATTGCACCTTTTAGGGGTGAAAGGCTTGTTTCACTGGTGACACCCCTAAAGGAGCCAGAATGACACCTTTAATTAGGGTGAAAAGATGGCACCCTTAATCCGGAGTGTCCAATAATAAAAAATTAAAAAATATATACAAACCGACTTTTTACCGCCGAAGGATTCGAACTCAGAACGTCTGATTACAAGCTCAGCCTTCTAACCACTCGGCCATCGAGCTCACTTTCATTCACTCATAGCCATAGATTTTACTTGCCGTCACAGAAAATAGAAAGACACAAGTCACAGCTCATGCGCATGGTTCCAGTCACCCGATGAGGTGCCACATTGCTGCCAATACGAAGTGTATGGCACCTTATTTAGCTCCAATCACCCAGTAAGAGACCTGTCGGCACTGCAACCACATATCCAAGACCTTATAGCACCCTAGGGTTCCAAATGCCCCGGGTCCCAATGGACCCTAGGGCCTTTTCACCTCCGGGTCGGCACCGGTTTGTCACCTTCACTTTTAACAGTGCATGTACTATTAATAGTGCACAAGACCCGAAAAGGTTAAAGTAATTTTCTTCACATTAACTAACGACATAATGACCTATGTGATTAGAAGTATCTAAATAAAGCATGAGAAATTAGTGGCCTCCAGAGCATTTCAAGTGTGACCCACCGGTGATGTGCGACACCTGGTGCGACAGTAGAACGTGACTCACTGGCGATACACGCTCGCAGATGGGACAGTAAAGTGAGACCCCCCGGTGATGCACGCCGGCGTAAAAGTATTAAAAAAAAGAGATTGTATTCGTCTTAGTGTTTGATAAAGCAATGGGCTTTTACAATATTTATAAAAATAAATACAGGTGGTTTAAGGAAAAAGAGTACACCATGCAATAAAATAATAATAAAAACAAAACATATGAACATCAAAAGTATATTGTTAAAAAAATCTGAAGTTTATAGATATATTTTCCTGAAAAATATCCCTTTTCACGAGGAATGGACATTTTCCGTTAAAAGTCGAAAATTTTTATAATTTTTCCTAAAAATAACGAAACGGACAAAGATAGAAGTAAACATCGGAATTACTCCGTTATCTATCGAAGATTTATTTTGAATGTTTATAAAACTGACATGTTATTGCACAGAAATGAAAAAGCTCAATGAAAGAATTCTGGCTCTTTTATAAGATTTGTATCACGCTGCTGAAGTGCAACTGTACTGATACCAACTACTTTCTGAGCAACAAATAACCAGACCATATTTTAACCATTCATTGAGCAAAGAAAATTTCCCTAATAAATTATTTAATCAAGCCATATAATAATTATTCATTAACCATAAGAAAATTGTAATAATAAATTAGCCCTATTAATTAAAATTTGCAAGCATTATAACAGCATTGATAAAAATACAATATACCTCATAAAAATATATACACACAGTAGAATCCACTGTTTGCCTTTATAATTACTTGCATTCGAAATTCGAAGACACTATGGTGTGATAGCTAGATCAACGGGCTCCCACATCAAAGGTCGTGAGTTCGAATTACCCCGACGATACATTACTTTCTTTACATTACTTTCTTTCATCAGTCAATAAATATAGGAGCTTCTAAACTGTTCGACAGATGGCACCATCAGCCAATAATTGTACCAACCTGATAATGGAAAATTACCGCTTCCTCACACGGAATTTTTCTTCTTTTATTTACCAGAACGGAAAATTTACTAACGGAGAGGAAAAAGTCTGGCAACTTTGCTGCCAGTAATTTTACCGTGATTCACGGATTTATTTTTAACATTGTAATATGACGATAGCATAAACACGCGCTGTTTCTTTAAATGCAAACCATTTGAGATTTATAATTCTCTGGCAATTCACTTGGAGATTCATTTTTAATATTTTTAAAATTAATATTTAAAAAATCCTGAAACAAAATTAAAACTATACTTTCCTAATTAAATGAAAAAAATTTTGAAATTCAACAGTGTTTCGAGTTTAAATCATCCCACTTAAATAATAATCATTTTAAATTTTTGTAAAAACTTTATGAGAAATTTTAGGACGTGATTTTGTTAGCAAATTATATGGTTAATCATAACAAAAAAGAAAATAATAATAAATTCCAACTTAATAAATTTTTTACATCTTTCCTCTAGAACTCTTAAAGTAACATTGTTTCTTGAATTAAATGCATTTCTGTTCGTGTCTAATCCCTTAAAACCTGATAAATTATTGAAACGGGTATAGTTCTATGAGTTTAGCAGATATGAAGATGGAATGTTTTATGTTTAATTCAGGAATGGATAAGGAAAATTTTCCTAACTGGGAATTTTATCCTAAGAGGATCGTATAAAAAAATTTAGTCTTTGTATTTTTTCAACTAGACTCCTCCATGAGGTTTCAACTTATCTCATCAAAATTTGCACCTTTTTTTATGTGTCTAGAAACAATATTTAAAATAAATAATCTATTGTTTCGATAGTTATGAATTACCGGGTATATTTTTGGTATTATATATCAGCATTTGAAAGGAGGGCAGTTTTGAAATCTTTCGATCATGATTCATAAAAAAATTCCAAAATTGCTTTCAATAGAACGGCTTAAATAACTCGGTCAATTGTGTCAACTCAAAATAATATTCTAATTCTAACATTCTCTCTATATTATTGTTACTAGCAGGCTAAGCCCGCTGCGCTGGTCTATTTTTCAAAACAAAACGCGAATCAAACAAAATACTGCATTTGATTGTGTTTTTAAAAGCAACTTCACCTCGAATGCTTTTTCACTTTTCTGAAAATGATACAAACGCCATTGTGTTTAAAGATAGAAAACCAACGGTTATAGATGCACAAATAATGCATGAAAAGGTAGCAAACAGCTGTTTCAAATCTACTATCGAGATTCTTCATCAGTGCGAAAAAGATCAGAAAAAGCAAAACTGACACGAGCCAAAAATAAAAGCAACAACAATGGAATCAAGGCCCGTTGACGCCAAGTATATTAAAATACATTAAAATAGTGTGTTGTGGTATCAGCTTATGCATTCGACAAAATTCGGGCTTTTAAGAAAGAAATCTTTCAGTTGATCATTTATAGTAGAGTTTGATAGATAAATGATGCAATTATGAAAACACCAATTTAAATATTGTTAGGACGAACGAAGCGAATCCTCTACTAGGCCACTCAAATTACATTTTGTCGTACACTTTACAAAAAAACTATTCAATATTTTAACTTCAAATTAAACACAAAAATAAATTATGATCTGTAGATTTGCAGAATATAATTTTTTTACAGTAAAACGTTAAAAAATTTATTATTTTAATTAATTTATTTTACATGCATTTCCAATACGGATGCATTTTAGCAAATAAATAAAAAAATGAAACGCGTATATTTTCAGAAAAAATATAAATCATGGAGTAAGTAATAATAGATAGAATCATGATTAATTTAAAAAATAAAATATGTTTTCATTATTCAGCAAAATCGTTTGCACAGATGACACTTAAATATTCGCGTTTGTAATGACCGAAAAGTGGCGTTGTATAGACCTGATAATCGTTTGTTTACGTATAGTGCTGTTTGTTGGAGCAAGCGAATCATGCAAGCATTGTGTTGCTGTCATGTTATTTTGCCATGAGTAAGTCAAATGTACTTTTTTATATTATAGATCTAAACTTTGTGTATAAAATTTTGATTTTAGATCATTTTAATACAAAGAACCCAACGTTGCATGCGTTATAGAACTGTTTATTTATTTATTATAGAACTGTTTATTTATCGGCCTTTTAAACACTGATTTTAGCGGAAGATATCAGTTCTATTTCGTTTCGGACTTTGTCCGCGAGAGGGCGTCTATTTCATTTCAAACGCGAATAAAAAATTGTATTGTGGATTTTTTTTTTGTAAAGTGGCAACAAAAGAATTGTAAACAAATAAAATTAATTGTTAAATTTGTTACATAAATGAAAAGTTAAAAGAATTGAAGCCTGAAGTTGTTGAATCGATTCAAGCTTTTTATAAATGTGCTAAAGCAAAGTTGGCCGATTCAGAAACGACAAATTGACTTTAACCATTTCTTACTTTATCATTTAGATCTAAAGTAATGTTACGTTCTTATTTGTGGACCGAAAAAGATTTAGTGAACGGGACTTTAGACTTTGTTGCACGTAATAAAGAAAATCACAAGCCACCAGACCAGATATCGCGAATAATCATGGATAAATTTGAATACTACAATAATTTAACTTATAAGAATTGGTGCGTACCAATTCCCCCAATAATTAAATTCTAGAAAAATGGAAGCATAAATTGCTCAAGGAAAGAATTTCTTCTGCAGTTAGCTTTTGCTGTTACAATTCATAAATCCCAAGGTTTAACATTAGATGAAGCAGTTATAGATATTGAGGATATATAGACACCAGTTGGCTTAAAAACGTACGTAACGTTGTCGAGAGTGAAAATCCTTCAAAATTAAGCATTCAATAGGAAATTTTCCTTACGAAAAATTCTACAATACCAAAAATTCTGATACGCTAACATGTATAAAAACGAAGAAATTAGAAAAAAAAATTTACAGTTAAAAATTCATAGTATCAACGAGGGCAGATTTCAAATGTTTTTCCAGAAAATAGGATTTTGACGAAGTAACTTTCTTCGAGCTCTCTTCAAATATATTATTCTAAAATAGCTATCAAAGATTATTTGATGTTAATTACAAAGATTGGAAACATGCATATTTCAAACAACTTTAAAAAACACCAGTGATTACTGGAAATTGTAAAAACATCTTTAAAAGAGCTTTTAGTTGAAAATTTAAAAATATTTTGTAAAAGTTTGCTTCGAAAATATTTTATTAATCCAGTCTTACATCATAAATAAAAAATTAAAATGCGCCAAAACGTAAAATAACGTTTTTGTTTAATAAAGATGCAAAAATAATATTAAAATATATTTTTACTTTCAAATATCTGTTTTATTGTCTGAGCGTAGCGAAGTCTTATACTCAGAGTACGTAACGATATTAAAAGTCAAAAAAAATTCTTTCGTCAAGCAAATCTCAAAAAGTACTTGTCGGATTTCGATTCTGTTTGTACCAGACGGTACCTATGAAGGTAACCTCGTGAATGCACCTACTTTTAAAAATTTATTCCAAATAGTTTAAAAGTTATATTAAAAAAACTGATAAAAAAGCACAATTTATTTGCATACGTCACAGAAATTTGGTGAGCGTGATTTTCACCGGCTGGGTATTTTCGTAGATAACCGAATCATTACATGGAGTAAATAGTAATCATTTACGCACTCAGAAATATCGAATGCAATAAAACATTTTAAAATTTAATCATGCATTAAAATAAAACTGTTATTTTTTTATATTAAAAAAAATGTCATAAAAACTTTGATTTTGAGATTTTGTGATAATCTCTTAATAGCATTTTTTGATCGCTAAAAGAATGTTTTATTATTTCGCGTGTGGAAATTAGAAACAATTACGTTTTTAAATAAAAGGTTTCTTTTATGACATCATTTTCCCTTTATATTTATTTTTATTGCATGTTTTCTTTTAACTTATATTTTGTTTGTGTGTAAAAGTCAATTCTAGTCACTAATTTTTAGGCACGAATACCACAAGCGCATCAGATTTGGCGCAATTTTTTTCAAAGCCCATTTGGCGAAAACTTCGTTTTCAAATAACGCTTACATACATATATTTAAATCATTTTCTATTTTCAAAAAGAACTTACAGTAAATAAAATAATAATAATAATAATTAATAATTATAAAAAGAAATATTTTATATAATTAAGAAATGAAAGTAAATAAACATTTTATGAGTAAATAAACAAATAATAAATAAATAAAGCCGGGTTACCATCTCAGGTAAAATAATGCCATTTTGACGCCAATTATGTACCCTGGCGCATATGTGACATCTTTTCCCATCCATTTTTTCATCCATTTCCTGTTGGCATACAACTTTGAAATTTGGAATATGTATGCATACCTGGGAGCAATACTGGAATTAGACATTGATTTTTTTTAATTCGATCCAAAAAGGGGCAACGGGGGCTATTTTTTAAAAAGATTTATACAATTTATACTGCATAAAGGAGCCACTTACCTATTTTAATATACAAGAAGAAATAAGTGGTATGTAAAAACAATTATAGCATACATGAATAAAATACTTGAGATAATATACTAGAGATATAAGCACCGAGTTTGGCGAGATTTTTTATGCCAATTAGGCGAAAACATCGTTTTCATTACCAGATACATATAGCATGCTATAATAACACGTTATTTATTTATTTCAAAATGAAAAAAAAGGAATAAACGAAACATTTTCTGTTACTAAAAAAAAAAGAAATAACAATCAATAAATGAAAATATTTTAGAACAAACAATTTATTATAACATTTATATGATAACCAGCATGTTAGGCAACTGAACGCCATTTTGGCACCAATTAGGTACCTCGGTGTGTATAGGGCTTATATGTGCCATATTTATTTGTAAAACTGAGCATTGACGTTTACCAAGTGTGTTTTCATAGTCGCTTATATCTTTTTGCAACATAGCGCACCTTTCAAAGCCAAAACTGCACAAAAAAAAAAAAAAAAAAAAAAAAAAAAAATCAATATTTACAGTTTTTTTTTTTTAGTGTAATGCACATTAGTAAGCTTGTCGGGCCATTATATGCCGACAGATAGCGATACTGGTCCAGCAAAAATAACTGGAATCGTAAGCTGTGTCGCATCGCAAATAGTAACTTTTAAAATGATATTCATATTTTCAAATTAAAATGTTTTATAATAATTCTTTGCTAACATAATAATTTAAAATAATGTTTCTTTACTTTAAAATGCATTTCTAATATTTAAAATAGTTTTTGTAAAATAATTTGTATTTTTATATTTCACTTATTTAACTGTGTATTATTGTGCATCTTTTGACTGTAACTGTACCTTCTACCAGTTAACATTTTTGACCTAATAAAGTTTGCGTGCTTGTTCTAAAAACTTAATTTTATCGTTATTTTTATTTAAAAAGTATGTAATGTGAATTAGTCTTGGTAAAAAGATTACCGCTGTCGACGATCGAATAAGATTGGTTTTAAAGATGAGTTATAAAAGTTATTACTCTTGTTAGCTACACGTACTAAAATCGGTAGCTACAATTGGTGACCCTCGTTAACATAACTTATTCAAAATGCCTCTTACCGACCAAAACTCCGGATCAGCAGAAGCTAGCAAAGTTAGCATCAAAATTCCCCCATTTTGGACGGAAAAACCTGAAATGTGGTTTGTTACAATTGAAGCGCAATTCAAGATAGCCGGAATTACGTGCGACGAAACTAAGTTCAATTATTTGATCGCACAGTTTGACCCGAAGTTTATGGAGAATATATGGGACATAATTCAAAATGACACTCCAAATAAGTATGCAGCCGCGAAAGACAGACTTTTAAGCACTTTTAAAGAAAGCGAAAATTTGCGCATCAAACGACTTCTCACTGGACTGGAATTAGGAGATTTGAAGCCCAGCCAACTCTTACGTAAGATGCAAGCATTAGGTGATACGAAGGACGTTTCAGACAAAGTGCTCAGAACTCTCTGGTTAGAAAAGCTCCCGGATTCAGTGAAAAACATAATTGTTGTCAGTGATGAAGATTTAGAAAAATTGGCCAAAATGGCTGATAAAATCACTGAACTGAACCCTAATATGGAACTTGCCAAAGTTGATAAAGAGACTCCCAGATATGCAGCCCTCTTGGATAAGATCTCCAGCTTGGATTAGCAGATTGCAAGTTTGCATGTTCAACGATCTCGTAGTCGTACTCCTCATCGCCGTGCTGGCAGATACAGAAGTCAATCCCGCAAGCGTTATGATCCTAATGGTAAGCTTTGCTATTACCACTTCAGATTTGGAAAAAAATGTCTTCCTGAGAAATGTAAACAACCCTGTAGTTGGCAACAAGCGGAAAACTCCTCCCAGCTGTAGAGTCAGCGGCACGTCCTGCTGCAAAGAACGTAGATTGCCGCAACTACAGACTATTTGTTCATGACAAAAAAACTGGTGTGCGCTTCTTAGTCGATAGTGGTGCTGATGTGTCCTTGGTTCCAGCAAACGTAAAAGCAGAACAACCATGCTCATATGTGTTATATGCTGCCAATGGTACTGAAATACCAACTTATGGTATAAAAACACTGACACTAGATCTTGGTTTACGACGTGCATTTCAATGGCCATTCATAGTAGCCAAGGTGAGTAAAGGAATCATTGGTGCTGATTTTCTGCATCATTTTCATTTGCTTATTGACATACATAAACGTAAATTAATTGATGGCATCACACAATTGTCTGTAAAAAGTGAAATTTCAACAATTTCTGATGAGTGTTTTATAACTACGTTTGATCGTACATCCCAATTTAGTGATTTATTAAATTTATATCCTGATATTACGAAACCTAATATTTTAAATAAATCAGTTAAACATGAAGTTAAGCATTGCATTGAAACAACAGGTCCACCAGTGCATTCCAAGGCACGACAACTAAATCCTGAAAAGCTTGCGTTGGCCAAACAGGAGTTTCAATTCATGCTTGACAATAACATAATCCGACCTTCAAAATCCCAATGGGCCAGTCCCCTTCATTTGGTTAATAAAAAAGATGGCACCCTAAGACCTTGTGGGGATTACAGAAGATTAAACGACAAAACCATTCCAGACAGATACCCCATACCCCGAATTGAAGATTTTCATAACATATTAAAAGATACAGTTATTTTCTCTAAGCTTGATTTAATCAAAGCATATTATCAAATTCCAATAGCTGAAGAAGACAAGCCCAAAACTGCAATAATTACCCCATTCGGATTGTTTGAGTTCAATGTCATGAGTTTTGGCCTCCGGAATGCTCCTGCCACGTTCCAGCGATTTATTAATCAAGTTTTTCAGGGGTTAGATTTTTTGTTTCCCTATTTGGATGATGTGCTAGTTGCTTCGAGCTCAGAAGCCGAGCATAAGGAGCACCTAAAAATAGTATTTGAGAGATTAAATAAGTATGGCCTGCGCATTAATGTTGCAAAATCAATAATGGGAGTTAACCAAATTGAATTTTTGGGATACCTCATTAATGAGAAAGGTTCCTCACCCCTTCCAGCTAAAGTCCAAGTTATCCTAGATTATAAATTGCCAGAAACCCTGCACGATCTACGTACCTTTCTTGGTATGATTAATTTCTATCGCAGATACCTGAAAGATGCAGCACAAACCCAAGCACTGCTTCATGAGATGTTAAAAGGTGCAAAGAAAAAGGATCGCAGAAAAGTCCCTTGGACAGATGAAAGTATCCAGCAGTTTGAAAAGTGCAAAGCTGATCTAGCTAATGCTGCACTTCTGTGTTTTCCAAAACCTGGACTCCCATTATCTCTATGCACAGATGCTTCAGATTGGGCAATTGGTTCAGTTTTAGAACAATTTGAAGACAACATGTGGAAGCCAATTGGTTTCTATTCGAAAAAACTTAACGAAACTCAGAAAGAGTACAGTACGTATGACCGTGAGTTATTGGGAATCTATCTTTCCATCAAACATTTTAAATACCTTTTGGAAGGTCGCGAATTCACAATTTGGACAGATCATAAGCCTTTAATATTTGCTTTCAAACAGAAAAATGAAAAGGCTTCTCCAAGACAGTTGCGCCAGCTCCAGTACATCTCTCAATTCTCTACCAACATCCAACATATTAGTGGCAAAGATAACGTGGTTGCTGACACCTTGTCCAGAATAGAAACAGTCTGTGTTATCGACTATGATGAAATAGCTCAAGAGCAAAATAATGATGCAGAATTCAGAGAATTATGTTCTAGTGACACATCTTTGGACTTCAAACCTTACACTCTGGCATCTGGAAAAACATTATGGTGTGATACCTCCCACAACAACATTCGCCCATATATTCCTCTCAAATTCAGGAGAGAACTCTTTCATCAAATCCATGTCTTGTCACACCCAGGCATAAAATCTACCGTTAAAGAGATGGCTGCCAGGTTCATTTGGCCAGGAATCAACAAGCAAGTAAAAGAATGGGCTCAAACCTGTATTAATTGTCAAAAGACCAAGGTAAATAGACATACCAAATCTAAATTTTCTACTTTTCAAGAACCTGATGAAAGATTTAATGTTGTGCATATTGATTTAATTGGACCTTTGCCTCCATCTAATGGACATATTTATTGTGTAACTTGCATCGATAGATTTTCTTGTTGGACAGAAGTTGTCCCTTTGCCTGAAAGTAGTGCTGAAACAGTGAGCAAAGCATTTTATGAACATTGGATTTGTAGATTCGGTGTGCCAGGAACAATCATAACAGATCAAGGTAAACAATTTAAGTCTCAGTTGCTTAAAAACTTAGCAGAAATTTGTGGTGCAAAACTTCGAACATCAACACCATACCATCCACAGTGTCAGGGCAAAGTTGAACGCTTTCACAGAACTTTAAAAACAGCTATTAAAGCACACAACAATGTGAAATGGACTGAAATTTTACCAACAGTGCTTTTAGGACTAACAAGGAAGGTCTCCATACGGGCATACTCAGAAAAATCTGAAAAAATTACAGAATGTTCTTCTCATATAGTTATACATGTTTATAAAAAACATTTCGGCGGAATCTCCTTATAACGTCCGTAAAAAAATAATAAAAATTTCGTTTATTTGGCGATTTATCTCCAGTTGGCGAAAAAACGAAATTTTGAAAAATACGCTTTTACGCTTCGAATACTTTTTAAAGAAAAAACTTTCTATGTTCAATGTTTAAGTAATTTTAGTTTTGAATTTTTACTTTACTTTAAGTGAAATTTTGTCATATACGTTTATATGTACTTATAACAAAATGAAATTAATATATTTTATCATTTAAAACACAACTTAAATTGATTAAAATTGTTCCAAATTGAAAAATACACTGTTAAAAATCTGCTGCATTTTGTTGCAACGCACATCCCTTGCTTGTATAGAAAACGGTTACTTGGCCGTGAAATGGAGCTTTCTCATTGGTTGGAATAGAGATATTATATACAAGCGGAGGAGTGCGTTGCAACAAAATGCAGCAGATTTTTAACAGTGTATGACACGGCCAATTCACGGTGCTATGGAGCATTCTCATTGGTCAGAAGAGAGATATTCTTTAAAAGTAGTGGAGTGACGTTGCAGTAAATGCTGCAGATTTTTAACAGTGAAGTCAATTGAAATCAATTTTCAGATTCGTTAAAATCGTCTGCTTTTGGCGAGGAAATGCACTGTACGCCAAATCCCGCGTCGCTTTCAGCTTTTCACGCCAATTATTCCAAACTATTTTATTTTTTTACGTATCTAATAATGTAATTCCTCCGCTAATTTTCACTGATCTTTTATTACCTACATGAGTAGTTTAATTCGTATTTATTTCAAAAAATTCTGAGTATGCCCCCAATGGAGACCTTCCTTGTAAGATCAGTTATCAGAAGTGACACGAATCATTCTGTAGCACAGATGGTTTATGGTACAAATATTAGACTGCCAGGTGAATTTTTTGATAAACCAACAGTCAGTACAGATTCTGACACTTTTGTGACTCAGCTACAGAATTATATGGAGCAATTAAAACCTATGCCTACAAAACAGGCAACACAAAAAACAATATTTGTACATAAGGATTTAAAATTTTGCTCCCAGGTGTTTATTAGGGTAGACCGAGTAAAAAAACCGCTAGAACCGGCCTACCAAGGACCCTTTTTGGTAGTCCATAAATATGATAAATATTATACTTTGAAAATAAAAGGCAAAAATGTCAATATCTCAATTGACCGGCTTAAGCCAGCCTATATGTTGACACATGATGAAATTCCAGAGAATACTAACATGCCTAGTCACTCCCATACTCCACAAGTCATTTCTGATGATCAAATATTGCCTTCAACAACACGTTGTGGCAGAAAAGTTAATTTGCCAGTTCGCTTTAAAGATTGATTGTCATTTTTTATTCTTGATAAATTTATGATTGTGTTATAATATTTCTTAAATTCTTTTATATATACTTTTTATATTTCTCCTATTCTTGCTTAGTTTATGATATGATTTATAATATTGAATTACATGTTTAAACTAGCATGGTTTCATACAGTATTTAAGTCGAGTAAATAGTCTTCAATTTTAGTAACCATTAATATTTATAATCTCATAGATTTCAGATAATTTTCTTTTATATGAGATTATTTAAACTTACTACAAGACGTTACTCTGAATAATAACAATTTTATGATATAATTTATAAATATTACTTTTTTTTTTCTCTTTCTTCCCCCAATGGTGGATAAAGTTGCATTTATAGTTGTTGCATTTAAATTAATAACAATTCTATACTAGTTTAAAATTAATGTCACACTGAAAACAGAAATAGATTTTTGTGGATATATACGATTATTATTATTATTTTCATTAAATTATTTACATTATTATTTTGAAATGTAATTAATTATTCTCTACCATGATTTCTGTTATCGTAACTTAGTTACTGGTAGGGGAGTAATGTCGGGCCATTATATGCCGACAGATAGCGATACTGGTCCAGCAAAAATAACTGGAATCGTAAGCTGTGTCGCATCGCAAATAGTAACTTTTAAAATGATATTCATATTTTCAAATTAAAATGTTTTATAATAATTCTTTGCTAACATAATAATTTAAAATAATGTTTCTTTACTTTAAAATGCATTTCTAATATTTAAAATAGTTTTTGTAAAATAATTTGTATTTTTATATTTCACTTATTTAACTGTGTATTATTGTGCATCTTTTGACTGTAACTGTACCTTCTACCAGTTAACATTTTTGACCTAATAAAGTTTGCGTGCTTGTTCTAAAAACTTAATTTTATCGTTATTTTTATTTAAAAAGTATGTAATGTGAATTAGTCTTGGTAAAAAGATTACCGCTGTCGACGATCGAATAAGATTGGTTTTAAAGATGAGTTATAAAAGTTATTACTCTTGTTAGCTACACGTACTAAAATCGGTAGCTACAAGCTCGATAATCAGACCTCGTTTTTTTTGCTTTAAAAGATGATATTTCATACGACGTCATTTTTGGATTCGTCGTTTTTCCATATTTGATAGTATGCGTCTACTCGTTTTGTAACTTTTAAGATATAATATTCTCGTTATGAACGATTCCTAAAACATTCGACAATTTAATTTCACAAATTAAACATTTTTTTTTTTCTAGAAAAAGTTTTCAACCCAATTTATTGAGAATATTGCAATTTCTAGGATACTGTTGGGGTCAGAAACTATAACTTTGTCATCACAGTAACTTATAAGATGTAAGTGCTCGTTTAGGACAAATTTTTAAAAAAAGATTCCTTACCTCTTATCGACAACCTCATTGCATCCGTGGAAAACAGATATTCAACATTATAAACAACGAGGTAGAACCCGTCGAAATTCGACGAAAGAAAAGCTTTAAGAAAGAATTGTTTCATTGATGTATAATAAATCTACAAAATTAGTTACAGTAAAAAATACATTTTATATTGGTAAGTCTAACTCTTAAACAAACTATATTTAACGTCAAATTAACAAAATAACATTTCTATAAAACTCAGTAGTAGAAATTGTTAAAATTACACTTTAATTGTACACGCAAGCAGTAAAAAATAATAAAGATCTGTTATTATGATAAAGTTATCAATTAAGATTCTTATGTTAGCATTCGAAAATGAAAAAGCAAAATTTGTTCAACTTTGAGCCAATCATAGAATTTTTTTCCCCCGTGAAATTTAAACTTGGCATCATTTTCACCACATCAAAATTTACAAATGCACATTTTGTATCTGTATTCACCCTTTCAAAAAAAAAAAAAAAAAAAAAAAAAAGCATTTTAATTTGATCATTTTGATTCAAAACTTGAAGTCTCAATGCTATTAGCTGAAACAGATATTAAACTGTCGATATTCTTTTACATGTAAATCAAATTTTGTAAGTGAGATCAAAATTCACCGGGTTTTATAACAGAAGATATTTCAATTTCAATTTTTTCTCTTTTAATGAGAAAATGGCAACATACAGTAATCAATTTTTCCCTTTTTTCCTTTGCTTTTATAGAAATGGAGTATTACTGTTGCCACGATTAGAAAAGAGGTGTTAAAAATTACAAAAAAATTAATATTTCAAAAACAAATTAAGTTACAGCTTTCAAGTAAATTTCATTTAAAAGTACATTTTTTTCCCTACACGATGGTGTAAAAATTGAAAGTGTGCGATATTTGTAAGCTTAAAAATATATAGTAGCAAAAATTGCGATACCGAAATTTCATTTAAAATTTGAAAGTGTTGCCATTCGTAAAATGACGTATGCGTTACGAACAGATACGTTTGACCTTTATAATATAGATTCGGACGGATTTCACACCATATAAAATACACTCCATTCTCTTCAAACATAATAGTCTATGTTATTTATAATTTCTCAAATCAATGCGAAGCTTCTGTTTATGCTCATGACATCATTTCAAAGAGTTATATTTCCAATATAGGAAAATTTGGTGTTTTATTTTCTGTATTACTTTTAACATATTGCATATTTCCAATTTTATATCCATGCATGGTTTGCTTTTCTTTTATAAAAATAGTATATGCAACTTTATGTATAAGATTTTGTAATTATATGATTCAATATGCTTATTTTCATCATATTTTATCACAATGAATGACCAATTAAAGGTAACATCTCATTTTCTTTACTTATCGCAAGCTATTAAATGTGTATTCTCAGCAATATCGCTCAGACTAATCCCTCTGAGGGAAGTCCTAGTAAAATAATGCTTCGCGAATCCAAACAAAGCATGGCTTTTGCTAGTTTATTCACCATACTTCTAAAATAGCGAACATTATGATTGCAGAGATTGACCATTGAGTTTAAGCAGTTTTCAAGTGATTCATTTTCATTTGATAGTTTTTGAAATCTCAACCTCTCAACTTGACGATATGGGTATCTGTGGAAACCTTAATACATCCTCACTCAATATTATATTTCGCAACGTGCGTACGTTTGTTCTAGACAAATCTATTACAGTTTTCCGTCTTTGGAATCCAGCAGAATAGATAAAGTTAAATAAATAAAGTTTTCCTAAGAAAATTAAAGTGAACGTTTTTTGTATGTGCGAAATTAATTTTTTGGTACAGATGTCATATACGCATCTGGCGTGATTAAAACAAAATGACCATTTTATGCCTCATATGGCAATCCAGCTTTGTTTTTAATTAATAAATAAATTATTTATTTACTTTCATTTGCATTTTTAAATGATACAAATTATTATATCGATAGTTATTAAATAAACTTTTTTTATTTATTATTATTATTTCCTATCATAGAAAATAATTAAAAAATAGAAATGTAATTGTCATTTGAAGATTAAGTTTTCGTTAAAGTGGCGCTAGAAATATATCGCTCCGACGTGGTGCATATATGACATTAGCGCCTCTTTCTTACAACATGGGTGTGCATTTGCACCGGAATTTAGTTATTAACTCTATTTTTATAATGTTAACTGTTGTTTATACAATTTACGGAACGACTTAATTATTTTGTCGAGCAAAAAAATAATACCAGATTACAAGAATAAATGCAAATAATCGATGATCGTAAGTGTAACACGAAATTGATATTACACGCGATACACGTATTTTTTACTTCATCAAGTGATTTTTTTTAATTCGACTTTTAATTTGTATTTTTTTTTTCTTATGTTTTACTGTTGTTTCGTTATTTAAAATTAATTTATGTAAATTTCTATAATTTGGTGAAAAGTTTGGCGATTTGTAAAGTTTGGCGAACCTGTCTCACGTGTTAATCAAGCAGCACTCAATTTACAATTGAAAGTATCATATTTCACAAAAAACTCCGGCACAAACATTATATACCGATTCCCTTCCAACAGCAATGCGGCAAAATCCTCGTTTTAGAATAGCGAAGAAATGTACATTCTAAAAATTATTTTCCGTTATTTTAAAACGAAAATATCAATAAATAAAAAAATAACTAAAGCACAAAACAATTTATAGAATATCTAAGCAGTAGAACATCTAATATCCTTAAACGCGTTAAATAATTTCTTAATGTTTTTTTTTCTTTTTTGAAAATTTTAGAAGGGAGTTTTTATCGAGATCAGGATACAAATACAATGCACTCGCGGATCAAAATGGAAAATATAAAAGAGATACAATTTTTAAACTAAAAATATCTGCACACATATTTTTTAAACAGGTGAAACATTTGGTGTTTACCTTCTAGTTTTGTAATGGATAAAGTATGATTAGAATTTTTATAATTTTTTTTATTGAAAGTATAAATAAGTGTTTTGCTTACACTAACATGATTTCGGATGTCATTTGTCTCTCATATTTTATGATATATTTTGGCCTGTTATCCACACGGTATTAAAATATACAATCATTAAATAAATATATACATACTAAAACTTTCTCTGAAAAATTGTCTAACTAACAGTGCAAATTCCATTGAAATCATGTAATATGTGGATATCTTAATCTTGGTTTATTAACAGTATTCTATTTAACACGAGAAATATAAAGCAACTGATAAATGATTTTTAAATAAATAAAAAGAAAATTATTAAAAAATTTAAATCACCGATTGAATTGTTAAATTGTATCAGTCAACCTACCAAACAAAGAGCAAACAATAACAGATAAGCACAAAACGCACAATCACGTGATCAAATCGTACAGCATTTTTTTTTCTTTTGGCGCCGAGCGTTCGAGCTTTGACCAGGGTTGGTGGTCATATTTTAAATGCTGATCGGGCTCAATTAGATGAAATATTACACGTGATACTTTTCCGCAATATTTTAGATTTTATTTGAGTTACCACAGGTATGTATTTCTGCTACGAGAATCATGTTTTGGAAGGATAAAGAGATATAGTATTTGTATTTACCAATTTTGAACTTTAAAAATAATGCAAAAATTGAATAACTTTAAAATTCCCTTCTTCGATAAGACCTACTCCATGCAGAATCTTCTGAGCACGCGCACGCAAAAAGGACAACACTCGAACACGCCCAAAGAATTGTGAGTCGTTCTTAGTTCTGCCGCTGAATCATTTTGCAATAGATGACGTGTTTTATTTATTTTGGACAAGGCTGGAGGCTTTGTTTACTATGGGTCAAATATAAATGTTCGACCAAGTTTAGCTTGACCTAATTTATTCGTGTGTATCTTTTTTTCTTTCTTCTATCAACATGTATATTTGTTTGAAATAATTCTGTGTGCTACTTTGTTCTTTTCTTTAACAGCAGATTTTACTATGTTATTACGTTTACTAAACATGAAAAATTCTGTTCTGATTTACATTGAAGGTTTTGCCTATTTTAGTATTTAATGGGTAGAAAATAAAACAGTTTTCTCTCTTTTGTTGTTATTTATTCCCTTTTTAATTAATTGAAAAAATATTTTCTAAAGTTAAAATATTTTATGGTTTATTATGCTTTGGAGCGATACTGAGATTTCTTTATTTATAATTATATATCTTGTTATGCTTCTTCACCAAATTAAATAATCAATAATGTTTTATTTCGAAATCATTAAAACCATCAAAACTTCTATTTAGTATAAAAACCATTATATAAAACTGCAATAGTCATAAAGCCATTCTTAAAGTTACTTAATAATAATTTACAGTGGCGTAGCTAGGATGGGTGACATCCGGGGCGGATGTAAATGGTGTCGCACCCCTCCCCCTCCAATCCGTCATGTTTTTTCAATCACAAAGTTTGAGTAAACACTAGAAAAGTAAACATTTTACGTTATTATAACAAATGAGCATATCATTCCTTTTATCTTTGGTCTTTCTGCATTATTATAAAAAAAAAAAAAAAAAAAAAAAAAAAAAAAACAGTAGCAACTTATTACTTATCCCATAGCCCGCATAAGTCAATGCGGTGTCTATATGTAGAAAAATCTTTCTTTTAAACTTCTTTTCGCTACCCATTCATTGGATAAGTTGTCTTTGGTTCCCTGCTGCATAGTTTATTTAGACACCCCATTCTGTATAAAATTACACATTCTCAAAGAAACGAAAATTAACTCTGATGCGTCAGGCGCTAGAAATTTCATTTTATTCCAGAATTTTTTTTTCCGAATTTTATAGTATTATGTGCATATAAAATTGCAAGTAAAGATTAGGTGTCACCCCTTAGAAGGTGACACCCAGGGGGGACCGCCCCCCGTTAGCTACACCACTGATAATTTATAATTTTCAAAATCGCATAAGGTCACGTAGAAGTAAGTGATGCTAAAATCAAGCTCTTTTTAGAGAGAGCCCTAAACCAAACCTACCCTATTTGAGATCGATTTCTACTACAATCTTACCCACACTCACACACACACAAAAAAAAAAAAAACTTAAAGAAAAATGTAAATGGGCAAATTGAAAACAATCTGCCTATAACTTTAACATTTGTGAATGGGTGTTTTCTAGTGAGTGGAGAGTATTTTTAATCAGAGGTGCAGAAAATGTTCCTACTCTCAGCATTTCCCCCAATCCACATGAAAATTTCCCCAAAATTTTACACTATGTTATAAGTAAAAGCTGTATTACCATTAGGGATGCACTAAATATTCGGTATCTATTCAGTATTCGGCCATGTTACTGAACATTCGGTTAATCCAAATATCAAACTATTTGTTTAAGCCGAATACCAAACTGTTCGGCCTGCCGAATATCAAAGTATTCAGCCGAATCCAATACTTAATAAATTTTTTTAAAACTTTTCACCATTTCTACTTTTAACTGTCAGTTTATAAATATATTTAAAATAATTAGAAAGAAAATCATATTTAAATAAAATAGAATATTTTTACATTATTTATTTGCTGTTTGTAAAGTATAATTAAAGAAAATTAACCATGAAAAGGATTAAAATGGTGATTTATTAGGATTCTCTTTAGGAATAAATGATGTGCTGATGCAAGTTCCTAAATTTTGTTTAGTAAATAATTTGTTTCTTGCTTTTCCCAAGTAAAAGTCCTTAAACAAGAAAGAAAAACTTTTGAGATTAGTAATAGCCATAAAGGCCATACAATTTTTGTTCATGAAGCCATAATCATAATCAACTTATTGAGTATAAGTAAATTGTATTTCATCTCACTCTAGGTCAAATTTGTGTTTTTGTTTGTTGCTTTAACAATAAATAAGATACCATAACTATATTTTCAACTCACATGCTTTGATTTCTGTAAAATATGATATGATGGGAGGGGTAGAAATAGAAAATGTCCCCATTCATAAGAAAAGAACTCTGAGCTACACATTCCTTTATTCAGAATTAAGTTAAAAGTATTTGTACTTTATATTGAAAAAAATCTGTTTTGAATTATTTAAAAAGGAAAATTATGAGACTTCTAAAGTTTTTCTTTGACCATTTTTTTTTTCTTATTATTTCTCTTTGATTTTAAAATGTTTGTTTCAATTCGTAGAAGAAACCATGAAATTAAAAATTTTATTAATTGAAAAAGTCTCGCTTTTTAAATAACTCAAAGCAGATTTTTTTCAATACTAAATGTTCTTATAAAAAGCTCTTGTTTATCAAAATGTAAGTTATTATGTATAATTGTTTTAAAAAATAACATTTTAATACTTTTAAACTTTGAAATATAAAAAGATATTTGGAGAGCCGAATATTCAGTATTCGGCTGGCCGAATATTCGGTATTCAGGTCAACAGTTAATAATTGACTAGCCGAATATTCGGTATTCGGTTCACCTGTCGGCCGAATATTTGGCATTCGGCCAAAATCACTATGCGGTACATCCTTAATTACCTTAGGCATAGAAAATTTGTGTAATTTTTCTCAACTTATACACAAGTATATATGGCAGGAATGATTCTGGGTGAAAAAAAATCTTAAATCGCAGCATATCTTCTGAAATGTTAGAGCAGAGTGGGGGAATCCATCCCCAAAACTGTTTTTTTTTTTTTTTTTCATGGCCCTTTGATGAAATACGCGGTTTTTGGTGATCTTTTGAGGGAATTTGTATTTATTTTGAGATCTTTTGGCGAGTTTTGCTATCATTTTGCCTTCATTTTGATGAAATTTGCGGTTATTTTTACCCTCTTTGGATGAAATTCCCAATTGTTTCGTGATTATTTGTTGAAATTTTTGGTTTTGTGATGTTTTCAACAAAATTTGCGGGGGTTTTGACCTTTTCTTGATGAAATGCAGGTTTGTTTTGCAATCTTTTGATGAAATGTGGTTGTTTCGTGCAGGGTTGGCACGGTTTAAACCAATTGGTTTTAACCATGGTTTAAACCACGGTTTAAACCAAATGGTTTTTTTCTCAAAAAAACCAATTGGTTTTTTTTTTTTAGAAGAAATCTAATGACATTTTCTTTTTTTTCTTTATAATTTACGCGTTTCAGATTATTGGACATAAATAATATCTACTTTTAACACTTTATTTCAGTAATAAGTATTATATATAGTGGCTTTAGGTCTTTTTTTATGCATAGGATTAAACCAATTGGTTTTTTCTATAAAAAAAAAAAAAAGCAATTTGTTTTTTAGAAGAAATTTAATGACATTTTCTTTTTTTCTTTATAATTTACGAGTTTCAGATTATTAGATATAAATAATTTATATCGTTTTTTAGAAGAAATCTAATGACATTTTCATTCTTTCTCTGTAATTTTTGAGTTTCAGATTATTGAATATGAAAAATTTCTACTTTTAACACATTATTTCAGCAATAAGCATTAGGTATATTGGGTTTACGTCATTTTTTATGCATAGAATTTAAATCAGTACACATTGGTGAACATATCTATTGCTCTAAAGAAAAAACTTTAAACATGTGAATTGATCAAAGATAAAATAGATTAAATATTTAGTATAAAATATTTTATTTTTTTTAATAATGCAGAATATTTAATGCAATTAATAATGTAACACAATGACCTTTTAAGATTTTGCACATACTGTAAAAGAAATTTTTCTTTTGGGAGATTATCTTGAAGAATTAAAAGCAAAGACTGGTTGCTAGTTATAGCATTTTAATAATAATTTTTTCCCCTCTGCTAAATCTAACGACTAAAAATATTAACTTCAAAATGTCACTCAGAAAGAAAAGATCCTAAGTAGTATTTGTAATTTATTACTTGAATAATTGTGGAAAAGAATATTTATCAAACTACATCCAAATGTTTATTATTAGTAAACAAAAGATTGTTTATAAAGATTTACAAGGCATCAATTGTTCACTGTGTAGAACAGTTAAAATTTTCAACATAAGACTGTTTGCCAAAACTATTTAAATTGAAAAATGATTTTTTTCAATTTTCAGCATAAATTCACTATAATTATTAAATTTAAATTATTTTAAATGAAATTATACTGCTTATAAACCAATAATGTTTGTTTTTATCAGTAAATATGCATGTATATGCCATAAGAAAGGATGTTTTTAAAAAAACCCGGTTTAAACCAAAAAAAAACGTTTTTTTTTGGTTTTTTTCGAAAAAACCTGGTTTTTTTCCAACCCTGGTTTCGTGATGTTTCAACAAAATGTGCGATTTTGTATCGTGATCTTTTGACGAAATTTGTGTTCATTTCGCAATCTTTTGACGAAATTTGCAGTATTTTTCAAGTACCTTTGACAAAATTTGTAGTTATTTTGCGTTCTTGAAACAAAAGTTGTGTTTTTTCATAATTCTTGGGCAAAATTTGCTGCATTTTTATGTCCAAATTTTCAGATTGATGACAGTTTTTTTTTTTTTTTTAATTTTCTGAACCGAATGCTTTAAATTTTCAGAAAATTTGGAACAGAATCACCTCTAATGTACAGTACATATTATTCAGTGATCTATTTTGTGAAGGTCGCCTTACAGATCTTTTTATATATAGTGAAATTTTTCTATCTCGGGGAATTATGGAATTTGTTGTTAAAATCGATTTTATATGTTTCTGCAAAATTTCCCCTGATCCTAGATTGCCAGATCAGGCATATTCTGCATCCCTGCCTTTAATAAGTTGATTTATATGTATGTTTCTTTTGTTATCTTTCTAATTTGTGTTGACTTTAAGTATCACCAGTATTTTTATTCTATATTTCCTTTTACAGTTTGCTCTGTCTGAAAAGAATGGAGGTGCCACCAAATGAGACTCCAGAAGCTGTAGCTTCTTTATTTGATACAAGTAAGTCCTTTTTTCAAAAGTTTTCGAAAACGCTTTCACATGAGTACAAACACATTTACACACCGAAACGAAAACAGAAGCATTTTTCTGAGTTTATTGCTGTTTCTGGATCATTTTGTTTAAATCCAGATCACCCAAACTGTTCGGCACAGTTAAATTTGAAAGAAATATTTCAAAAAATTTTACTTTATGTCTCAAATGCTGCAACCAATTCAAAAAAAAAAAAAAAATGTTGCAGTTAACCCTTTGGAAAAAAAAATCTCAAAAAAAGTTATTTTTCCCAAATCCATTTTTCTCTCATCCATTTTTTTTTTTTTTTTTTTTTTTTTTGCCAACGACCCTTTAAGGCACAATTTTTGACATATAAACAAACCAAAAATATGATCTTAAAGTTTATACTTTCTTTAAATCGATTATGCAATCGCTTAAAAAAAAAAATATATGGATTTTAACCCTTTCCAATACATTGGCAAATGAAGGTCACTTTGCAACTCTCAGAGAAGATATTTTTTCTATGCTAAAATTATCTAAATGGCCATATTTCAACACAATCTTTTAAAAGTATCTCAATAGATCAGATTTATACCTCCTACAAAAATTTTGAAAGGTTCAGACTGGTAGTAATTTTTTTACAAAATAAAGTGTTTGAGAAATTTGATGAAATCAATAGGAACCTCATCGTTTTATTGTAGTTTTGCTTCTGCAGGATGCAACTCTATATGTAAGGACAAACCATTCTTATAATCTATGGTGCAATTGGTTTTAAGAAATATGAAATTTAATCCTTTCAAATACACAGGCAAACATAAATTACAAAATTACATTGTGGCTCATGAAGAAAGAGTAAATTTTTTCTATGCTAAACATAACTAAATGTCTGTATTTTAACACAGTCTTTTTAGAGCATTTCAATAAACCAGATTTACATTACTTGCTAAAATTTTGAAGCATTCAGATGCATAGAATTTTTTACAAAATAAAATGTGTGAAGATTTTTATGAAATCAGTGAAAACGTAAGCATTCCGTCGTAGTGTCTTTCGCTTTTGGTATGCTATGCATAGACTACTAAAATCAAATTACGCAGAAAATAAATCGCCAAACAGCATACGTTTTCAATTCAATATCCTTTTGTGATTTTTCTATTTAAAAATATAAATTCTGACAAAGGGGACTTAACAATATAAAATCATACAAAATTTGAGTTTCATTTAAGGGCCATTTAGAAAACAAGAATAACTGAATAACATCTCAGGCCTGGAGAATGTTGGGCAGGTCAGCTTGTATATTAATATGTTTAGCTAAGAAATGTTTAAGAATCAAGTTTAGTTCTCTGTTAGCCTGCTACTACCGTAATTTAGGGAATCAAAGCCGCACCCTCAAATATTGACAGTGTTTTGAAAAAAAAATTGGCATAATCACCGCACCCGCCGTGAATGCTGCAGTCAACAGAAATTATTTTGCCTTATTAAGGAAGCAATAACGTACCCAAAATATTGCATAAATATGCCAAAAAACTGAATTATTAAAATAACCAATTGTCAAAATAAATGTAGGAATAAAATATTTATATTACAGAGCCGATTTTCCAGAACTTCTGGATCCGGAATTTTTTCTTGAAATTTTTTTCATATGTTGTATTTTTTACTTTAAATACTTACTGTAAAATCTCGAAAACACCGCTCCCATTTTGAACAAATTTGGTATTTCGAAATGTATATCAGTTTGTAAGCTTGCCACCAAAAATATTTTTCGTTAACTATATTAAAAAAGAAAAAAAAAAAAAATCCAAGCACAATTCCTTTCTATGTAACTAAACGTATCTATGGAGAGCAAATGATCTTAAGGCCCAAACACCACTTCTTGAAGTTCGGTATTGGCAAATTTGTTGTGGCAACGTGGTGTTTTTGATCATAATGAGTTCAACGTGGTGTTTTTGATCATAATGAGTTTTGCAGGAAAAGGACGGTTGTCCAGCAAAAGAAAAATGCTTCCGTCAAGTAGGGTGGATTGCTTATCTCCCGATTATTTTGTTTGCTCCCTTCCGTTTTATTATGAAGGAACTTCAAATGGATCTTATATAAAAGACTCTCCCACTTTTTTTCCAAGAATTTAGTTGAAGGAAAGACTGAACGCAACTTTATTCCAATAATGTTGACTTTGGAAAAACCTCAGGCCACTATAGGTGTAAATTAACGGTCGCCACTCGCCACGTGGCGATTAAAGTTGTAAAAGTGGCGATTAAAAATCGGCCATCGATCGCCACCCTAGTCGCCACTTGGCGATTAAAAAATCTTATTAATTTGCTTTGTGAAATACAACTTTTTTCATGGATATGTGCATGTCTATTTTGTATGCATCTAATTAGTGAATTTGTTAATTCTTTAAATTCAAAATCGGCCGTCGATCGCCACCCTAGTCGCCACTCGGCGATTGAAAAATCTTATTAATTTGCTTTGTGAAGTACAGATTTTTTCATGGATATATTCATCTCTACTTTGTTTGCACCTAATTAGTGAATTGGTTAATTTTTTTAATTAAAAATCGGCGATCGATCGCCACCCTAGTCGCCACTCGGCGATTGAAAAATCTTATTAATTTGCTTTGTGAAATACAGATTTTTTCATGGATATATTCATCTCTACTTTGTTTGCACCTAATTAGTGAATTGGTTAATTTTTTAAATTAAAAATCGGCGATCGATCGCCACCCTAGTCGCCACTCGGCGATTAAAAAATCTTTTTAATTTGCTTTGAGAAATACAGCTTTTTTCATGAATATATGCATCTCTACTTTGTTTGCATCTAATTAGTGAATTGGTTAATTCTTTCTTTCTATCGAATGCAAGCATATTTAGCAACTTTGTTGTATTTTCTATATTTTGGCTTTTTACCATGAACTCTTTATTTGGATTATGTTTTCAAGAAATAGTTTTTTTCCTACAAAATATAGTCATCAATTTTAATTCCACATGTATTTCAAATAAATTATACCATTTTTACCTCCGGATGCAAGGAGATTTTAAAGACATTGCTGTATCTTAAATCTTTCACTTTTGTCATATGCTCACTAATTGTACCAGTAATAGTTGGCTGGTAGAATTTTTTTTTTTAAATTTATGATTAAAGATTATGTAAGTGTCAAGAAAGATTGAAACATTATAGCCAATTACTTTAAAAATATAGGACAAAATTAGCACTCACCACTTAGGCGAGTAATATTGCAGATTTAGCATCTGACTTTCCTGCTATCAAGCAGACTTCCTCCACCTCACCAACACATTGACACTTTCTGATTTTGCCTTAATGAGACATCCGGAGTTTTGAAATCTCAGCCAAAGTACTAATTACCACCAATTTTAAGTAAGAATAAAATATCCAAGAAATATGTGAAATTATTTTATAATTTTAAAATTTAAGAATACAATTTCCTTGTTTGTTTTATACAATGCATTAATATATATTTAAATATAGTTTATCACTTATAATTCTATCTGCAGTATTAATCACCAATTCATATTTTTCCATTCAGTGGAATGACAGTTTTATTTTTAACCAAATATGTGTAACTAGCCGCTAAATAAATTTAAAAAAAGCCATTTTGACCTATTTTTAAAAAGTGGCTACTAACTTTTAAAAAGTGGCCACTAATGAAACTGGGTCTACTGGCCACTGGCTTCTAATCGAATTTCCCAGTTTTCACCTATACAGGCCACTTGTTTTTCTATAGAGTTACTTTGTAGTGGACCTTTTTGTAGGGTGCTGTAACTTTTGAATAACTTATTATACAGTAGACTCCCTCAAATCCGCAAACCAGAAATCCACAACCCTCTAAAATCCACACATATTTTATGGATGTAAACAATGAAACTTTCAGTTCGGATATAGGGACAAAATTTGATTTTTTTAGTTTTGTATCAATTCCATATATTTTTTTATTTGTAATTTTCTTAATAATACTCTGTTTTTTTCATGAAGGAAGAGTAAATTTTTTTTGAAAAAATTCAAGATATTGCTGATATCACTGGTAATAAGAATCTTCTAACCAAATATATTTATACATTAATCAAGATTTTTTAGCTATTAAGCCAGGCTAAACTTTAAAAAAATCCTTATTTTATGATTTTGATGTGAATTAGTAATGCACTTTTATAAAGCCAGTTTTGTTGAATAATTTTCGAAAAATACATTTAATCTCTATAATGAATATTTATATTTAATCATTCGCTATTGATTATTAATTTGACCTTTGTTATTAGTATTTTAATCATTTTAAAAAATATCTAAATTTTTATTATTTTAGTTTATTACTTATTTTAATATTGTATTATATTGTAAGCATTCATTATAGTTCTGATTACACTATTAATTGCACTCAAATTACTGATTAAAAAATGTAAACAAAGCAGTGACCAGAAATCACAAAATTCTAAAATCCGCACAACCTCTGGTCCCAAGCTGTGCGGATTTGAGGGAGTCTACTGTATTTTAATAAAAATTTATTACACAGCCTAATTTACTATTATTGCAACTTGCTGAAAATTTTAATGAAATCGGTAAATTATCAGAGAAGATATCGATTTTTTTTAATAATAAGAAAGAAAACACATGTTGCTTATTGTTTCTTTCTGTTTTCTTTTTCGTTTTGTTTGCAGCTCATTAATTTCTTTTACCACAGTCAAACATCGCGGTTTTGATGACACATTCACAGGGTCCTTTTTAAATATAAAAAGAATAGAATTCAAATAATTTCTCACTTTTTCCTTTATTGGAAATTTTTTAAAACTTTCTTGGAACATTTTTTTTCCCCAAATGTTTACGGAATATGCTTTAAAGTGTACCAATAAATATGCAATATATATGATAAATATGTGGGTTGTCATAAAAACGGAAATTGCAAAATCTCGCACTTATTGTTGGATAAGTAACAACAGGGTTGTTTGGTTTAAACCACGCTGGTTTAAACCATGGTTTAAACCAAGTGGTTTTTTTAAAAAACCATGCTGTTTTTTTTTTTTTGGTTTTTTCCCTTTTCTTTAATGTTTTCATTTATTTTACACATTATTAAAATGTGCAAAATCAAAGTTATGGAGTAGCTACAAGCAAAGCTTAAGACAAATTAAATTTTTTAAGTGACAAACATCTTTAATCAATCTAATTTTTCTTACTAGCTATAAATTGACATGGCAAAATATTTTTCTACAGTGAACTGTGGAGGATAAAAAAAGGTAGTTAGTTTTAATTATTTTTTAAACCTTTTATTTTTTAAAAAAATGTAAAAATGGCATATGCCAGCCAAAAATGCAATTTTACTGCTTAGATAGCTTGATTATGATTTACTAAGGATTGTATCATGTATCAAAGCATCAATAATGACATAATCATAAGTCATTCTTTCCATTGGTTACTCTTGTTCTGTATGCTAATGAATGATTGGCTATGAATTTTCTCTGTTCCATAGCTATTGGTTTTAGTAAGCTTTGGTTTTTCTTATATTGGATTTGCAGTTTTTACATTATTTTTTTCTGTTTCTAGTTACTTTGTATTGTATTTTATTTTAAGAAAGCTACTTATATATATTGAAATAAAAGAATGTCTAAAACTAGAAGAAAGGAAAATATAATCTGGTTTTCATTTGAGGGAATAAGAAATACATCAAAAACATGTTTAAGAGTTAAATGTAAAAATTTCATGCAATGTAAATGCTGTCAAATTAGCTCTTTCTTATAATACTAGGTGTGATTTATTTTCAGATGCTTTAGATGTTTACCTTAAAAATTGCCCCACTTTACTTAAAATTTGTGTAGAAAATAGGAATGTTATTGATAAAAATATTCAAAAGCTTGTATTTGTCTAATTTTTATTTTAAAAGAAATGTTGAAGATATGTTTAAACTGTTAAATTCTATTGCAGTTGCCCTGGATAATATCTAAAGTAATAAGTTCCATTACTAATGCAGTTTATAATTGGACAGGTCTTCAAAAAATATTAAGAGAAAAAAAAATGTAAATAAAGAAGTCTCATAGGTTTTTAGTCCAGGTATAAAATAGCCCTAACACCCATGCCCTTTTAGGTATACATGCTTGAACCACAATACAGTCAAAGTGAACAAGAAAAAAAGGATACATTAAATTTTACAAAACAAAAATATCCATGTAACTCGATGCTTGCACAGATAATAAAATTCAATGCTAAATCTTCACCTTTTGAAGGACAAAGAAACAGAAAAAATAAAGTTTGTATTAAAAAAAAAAAAAAAAAAAAAAGTAATTTTTCTAAGTTTGTCTCAATTTGTGTAAGCATTACATTTGTTGATGTATCAAGTAAGTCAATACACATGTATTTTTTAGCATTAATAAAATGCATATTGATATTTTTTAAGTAAATATATGTAGTAAGAGATTAATAATCATTTGTTGATGTTAATACTGTAAATAATTTCTAAATCATGCACAAAAAAATGTTTTCTATTTCAGCTTATTTTTGTTAATTTAGTAAAATATGTTCGTTTGCTCTTTACTATGTTCTTCATTATCAACCTGCATATAATTATTTCTTAAATTATTATCTAAAAGGTTTATATAAGTATACTAATAAATTAATAGTTTATTTTTTTTCACACAATGAATATTTCCCTATAGAAACCTAAACTTATAAGATAATTTAATTATAAATTTTTATGCTTTAGTTATTTAATTATCAAAAAAATAAATACTAATGTGAATGTTTAACATTAATTAACGATTAATTTCAAAAAATCCTCATGACTTTCTAAAACTCAAGTTATTTTTCTTGTAAATGCTTTTTAAACAATGATTTGAAAAAAACCCGGTTTAAACCAAAAAAAACCTGGTTTAAACCAAAAAAGCCGTTTTTTTTTTTTCAAAAAAACCGGTTTTTATACCAACCCTGAGTAACAAAAAAGATTTTAAAAATATGCAAGTCATCATAAAAATGAGAACTATAAAATCTTGTACTAACAGGGGATTGAAATATCGGATGGAAAATACTGTAGTTTTTGTAACTGAAACTGAATTAATGTACCAACAAAAGAGACATTTCAATTGTGAAATTCAGAAAAACTGGCTTTCCAATACTTTGTTTCTACAATGAAGTGCAATAAGAGCAAGCATCTATTGTCCCTTCCTGCTTACTCCAGTCACCGTATTTCTTGGAAAAGGGTAACTCATGATGTCAGTATTGAATTCAGACACTTTTCTCCGGGAGGGACTTTTGTGACTCCAGGGAGAAGGGGGGGAATTGCAATTCTTGACCATTAAAAACGCAAAATCTCAAATTTTCCGGGGGGGGGGGGGGGTGGGGGGGTGACACTTCTTTGCTCCGGTGCCCCCCTCTGAATTCAACACTGCATGATGCATTGCATTTATTGATTTACAATTGGTAACATCACGAACACAGGGGAAAAAGGAAGAAAAAACAAAAAAAAATTTTTTTTCTTTTGAAACACTGTTTTGCTCAAAATCATCAATAATTGCTCAAAATTTTTGTAAATGCCGCACATATGAAAATTGCAACTTTAAACTCGTAAATGCCATTGCATTTATTCCCTAAATTTCGGTAATAGTGTTAAGTTGAAATAGAAAAGTACAAATAGTTAAAGTTGTTTATTAATTTATTTTATTTGAATTATAATCGTATTCATAATTATGATCTCACCCATTCCTATAAAGGTATTGCATTATTAATTCTAAATTGCTAATTATCACTAAATCATGCTAACACTAGGCAGTAATTGATTACTAATGAATTCTTTGGTAATGAAAGTTGCCGAAATGCATTTCAAAATCTTTTATTTACTATCCCAATTTGCTATCTTTTTTTTCTGTTTCTCTTTCAATATTACTTTTTCAATTTTTATATGTTAATTTTATATTTAGTAACTGGAATTCTCTCAGCCTATGGATGGAAAATTCTTTTCTTCGCCGTTGTTCTTAATTTAGCATGGAGTCATTATTACCCCAAATATAAGAAATGGAAACAGAAAAAAGAAGATGCAAAAAGAGAAGAAGAATATAAGAAAAGTAAGTTCTTTCATTTTTTCAAAATGTCTGTGCAACATTCTGCATTTGGAAAAGGAATTTTGTTTTAAAAAACAGTTAATCCTGAGTTATTCATTTTGAAAAATGAATTCTTTTCTCTGTATATTCTATTAAATTTTGCCCTGTTTTTCTGCTGGTTCTTTTTGCTGTACATTGTTTTTTTTTCTTTTTGTTGTTGTTGTTTGTTTGTTTGCTTGTTTTTAAGTTATATGCTTGTAATAATTTTAATTATTATAACATGCTAAATGTTGACAAAATATATGATTTTGTATTTTACTATGTCATTAAAAAGTCGAATGCATTGCAGTGTAATAAAAAATACATATATTTCATGGAGTAACTAATTTCATCCCTTCTTAATAAATTTGAGCATTTGTTATAAGTTTTAGTATTAATTTTTAGAAACTTTTTTTTATATATATATTATTTATTATATTAGAAAATATATTGGTTACATTGAAAAGCAAAATTTAAGTGTGTAATTAATTTTTTTTTATATTTTATCTATTTTTATAGACTGTAACATGTATGTCATAATTTATGATTATATTAGAGATGAGTGTCGGCTCTTATTTCAGAAAACAGCTCAAAACAGGGGCCAAGTTTGACATCTTGACTACAGCTGTTGTAATTTGCACATATTCATTATTAAGTAACCAATAATCTTTAAGATATGAAAATCCAAATTGTTACTTAACATTGTAAATAGTTATCATAACAATTCTTTAATCGTTACTGTCACTGTGTCAATACTGAACCGAACAAAGTTAAAAAAAAACTACAAATGCTGCTTACATTTGTGTAATTCATGAATGCAGCCTGACAGTCGAAAGTGATAAAAGATGTGACATTGTGTTTGAACTCAGACAATTTGGCATCAGTTGTCTCTGTATCAGTGTATGCATATTATTCTTTTTGTATCAGTTATTCTCAAATCTTCAATGATTTGGATTTTGTATGGCAGAATTCGTTCATGTCCTGAAATTTCATGACCAGAATTTTTTTTTTTTTTTTTTTTTTCTTTTTGTACTAGTATTTTCTCAGGGAAAATCTCTCCTAAAATAAGACAAAAAAATTGCACATTTCAACTAGATTTATCTTTTTAATTAAAAAAATACTGATATTTCATATAGAAAATAACAGTATCCATACAAACCATGTATGGGCTTGTTGATTCATTTATTTCTTTTGTTATGGAAGGAAAAAGAAGTAAACTGTGGACATATTTTTCTGAAGCATCAAATGATAAAGTAAAATGTGATTTATATTTATGTCAAGCAAAGTATTCAATTAAAGGTGATTCAACAACAAATTAAAAAAAGAAAAACATTTATTGATAAAGCATTGTTTATCATATGCAAAGGCAGATCCAGCTTTCAAATCACAAAAAGGTTATGGCACGTTTTTTTTTTTTTTTTTTTTTGGGGGGGGGGGGGGGGTCACATCACTTCATGATCAATTATTATATTGAAGGTTATTGTTAAATTAAAAGTGATGATTTTTCTATCACTTTTGCTAATTCATTTTTCTTTATAAACATCAAAAAATTGCATTTGTATTCCTAAAAATATAAAATTTACAGATTTCATTCAGATATCAAGAAATTTAAACATTTCTCATTTTTTTATAAATGCAAAAAATGATTCAGAAATATTGTTAAGTTACCATTTCATGATAATTTTTAGGACTTGACAGTCACTGAAATGCCTTCATGAGGAAGTAATTAATCTTTGCATCTGAAAATTTAGTTTAAAATGACAAATTTCATGGAATTTTTTTAAAGCTTTTATTGAAAAATGGAAAATAACTTTTAATCACATATTTTTTAGATAAATACAATTGCAAATTTCTCAAGATTAAAAATACTTTCACAAATATGTCAGAAGTTATCTAATTTTGATTTGTGTAGAGTTTTAAAGAATTAGAAAGATTTGCAATATTTAGCCGGGGTATAAGAATTTAAGGTATATTTAATTTTTAATGAAATTTTTAGAATATTTCTTCAGTTCAGGAGGAGGAGGTGTTATGACCTCTACCACCTTCTTAGATCTGCAATTTATCATATGATAGTTTCCCAGAGTTTGATGATTTAGCAAAAATGTATTTATCAGTGATGTCTACCTCTCAGTACCATCTGAAAGAATTTTTTCGAAATCAAGTTATATATCTTCTGAAAGGCTTCCTTCATTGAAACCAAAAACGGAAAAAGTATTTATGAACATAAATCAAAGAATTCTGAAATAATAATGCAAGTGATGTAAACTGTTATTTGATAAGATGATAATGTCTAAAATGAAACGCAATTTTTTCAAATGTTCTGAAAATTTTCAAGCAATTAAGTATTTGCAAGTTTGCTTTCAGTACATTCTTTTTCCAATATATATGTATTTTTTTTTTTTTTTTAATCTTTGTACATGTATTTATATTTTATAACTGAAAAAAATTATTTTTATGATAAAAATGAATTTTTAGGTTACTTGTAAAAATGTTTTTATGATAAAGTTTATTTATCTATTTATTTTTTGTTGCTTGTAAAAATGTTTTTGTTGGTATGTTTTTTAACTTCATATTTGAAGAAAAGGCATTTTTAAATATAAATAAAAAATTTTAGACATAATGTGATAGATGTACAATGTTATTTGATAGGATGATTACGTAAAAAATTAAAAATTTTTTAAAAATATTATATAAATTAAATTTTTATAATACATAATTACTTTTAGTGTAAAGTTATTAGTAAGTAAATTTGCTTGTAAAAATATTTTGTTTTTGCAACTATATTTCATAGTTTTATTATATAAATTTGGTAAACTTTTATTTTTCCTAAATTGCTTTCTTTGATTATTTTTTATTTCAAGATAATAAATTCTACAATTTAGACATTTTATATACAAGTATGCATCATATTTTAATATTTTGTGTGCATTTTTTCATTAAAACTTAGAAATGTAATTAAAGGTAAATTTTACGTACATACGATAGTACACATAGCAATAACAGTTATCAGTCCTTCCAAAGATCTTCTGTACAGTATATAATTATATTTACAGTAGACTCCCTCAAATCTGGAACCCTAAAATCAACACATAATTTACAGATGTAAACAATGAAATATTCAGTTCAGATGTAGGGTCAAAACTCGACTTCATTTTTATATAAAATCCATAGGTATTTTAACTTGTAGTTTTTGTTAATATTACTGAATACATGTGTTTTCACAAAGGAAGAATAAAATTTTTTTGATAAATTCTTTAAAATATAGCTTATTTTACTGGCAATCACAATCTTTTTACCAAATATATTTATGTATTAATGAAACTTTTTTAGTTATTAACTCTGGCCAAACCTGAAATAAAACTTTCTTATTTTATGATTTTGATGTAAATTAGTAATGTATCTTTATAAGCAAATTTCATAGGAAAAATACATCTCATCTTTATAATAAATATCTAATTATACATTATTGATTATTAACTTGACGTCTGTTTTTAATATTTTAATCATTATAGAAATTATCTAATATTTTATTACATTATAAGCAATCATTATAATTTTGATTTCATTATTAATTAGATTCAAATTACTGCTTCAAAAATGCAAACAAAGCCATGACCAGAAATTTGCAAAAGTTTAAAATCCTCACAACCTCTGGTCCCAAGCTGTGTGGATTTGAGGGAATCTACTCTATTACAGTTTTATAGTACATATGGTGATTTTTAATGCCTGATTTCTGAAAAAATAATGAGTAGCAAATATTTTCTAACTGGTAGTGAGTTCAAAAGTAATATATGGATACTTATTTTGTTTTTATTTTTACCGCACTAATCCTGTCACCAAAAGTACACTATGACTATAGCAAATTAATAACATTATAAAGTTATTTCAAGGATGTTTTTTTAATTTAAAAATAATTGTCTAGGATACAAAATAATAACTAATGTTTTGGCACTAGTTTTATTAGTTCATTAGTTGCATCATAGAATTTCTGCAATGTCAGTGTGTGTGTGATGTATTTAATATTTTGTTAAGTATATGTTTTATATTTTTTTAAACTGTATAGACTGGCAAAAAAAAAAAAAAAAAAAAAAAAAAAAAAAAAAAAACAGTCAGCGGCTGTCATTTGAATTTGCTTAAGCACATAGCTGATGGCTCATGCTGTAAAGGTTTTTAATTGATTTCTTCTTTTGCAGCTCCAAATATTCCTTTGTAGAAGTTATCCCACTTAAAAAAACATTTTTAAAGTTCATCTAAAGATATTGTTAACATCCAAAGCTATTGTAGTTAATGAAAATCCTTAATTAAAATCCAAAATTTTTTTTAACAATTGATTAAAGACATTATACGACCTACTCTGATTTTAAGAATTGTAATTGATACAGACAAATATATTTAAAATACTAGCTGATCCATTTTTGAGGTTACAAGATGATAAAAGTTATGTTTAAACTTTTTATTTTTAATATATTGCATAAAAATCTATAGGTAAAATTATGAATCCATGTTGCTACAGCTAGAAATTTCATTCTATTGTAACATTTAAAAAGTAAAAAGATAAATAATGTTTTTTATTAACAAAAGATGGAGGAAGAAAATTAAAACTCTGTAAATCTTAATAATATTGCATCCAATGCATACATTTTGATTCTTAAAGGAAAATGTTGGTGAAGATTTATTGTAATATACAGAATTGTTATTTTGTCATTTTTTACAATCCGATTTTTATGTGAAGGCTGATTTATCCAAAAGAGGTAAATGGCCGTGTTTCCAAACAGTACATGTTGTATAGACAAGAAGAAAGATTTTGTTTGAAGTAATTTAATTTTTTGCATAAATATGCTAACTTTTACTGTAAAGAAGTTGAAAGCAGCAATCATTGTGAAATTGAAAAAAAATAATAATAATAAAATGCAACAAATAAGCTAGCATATAATATGAATGAATTGAATAATTCCAACTGAGCAAAAAATTGCCCAGGCCAGGAATCGAACCTAGATACTTGGTTTATGAGGCCAATGCTTTACCTGTTAAGCTGACTGGGCAATAGCCGGCTGAGATTTTTCACTCAGATAACCTTATTGGTCAGAATAAACTGCAAGTATCTGGGTTCGATTCCCGGCCTGGGCAATTTTTCGCTCAGTTGGAATTATTCAGTTTGTATGATAAATTTCCAATCAGTTTGTATTAAAATAATAGTATATCTACGTATCCATCGTTAAATGGAGTTCCTTTACCTGCATTTTTTTTCTGTTGAGCTGTCTAAATGACAGACCAGATGTTACGACCAATAAGGTTATCTGAGCGAAAAATCCCAGCCAGCTATTGCCCAGTTAGTTTAACAGGTAAAGCATTGGCCTTGTAAAGCTGTTATCAGATTCATGGATTTTAGGCGAGACAAACTTTTCAGCCGATTTTAACCCCAACATTTCCCTGTTCAAAGAGAGAAAAAGGTTACAATTGTCTTTGAAAAGGTTGGAGAAAAAGCCGAAAAACCAGTTTCTACTAGTACCAGGCGTTAATATTTATCGCCTACTCGTATCAATTGCTTATCTCTAATTCGCTGAAACGTTCGACATTGGATGAAAAGTCTTGACTGGGAGAGACTTTTTTGGAACAGCGAAAAAATGTTGGGGGAACATTACTGTTTGCTATCACACTGGATTTTGGGACGACATTTTGCGAAAAGTTGGAGGAAATAAAGTGTTGGCTCAAAATTGGTGAATCTGATAGCAGCTTAAGTCAAGTATCTGGGTTCTATTCCCAGCCTGGGCAATGTTTCGCTCAGTTGAAATTATTCAATTCGTATGATAATTTTTCAATCAGTTTGATTTTGTTAAAATAATAGTATTGCATATGATACTTTCATAAACATTTTCTATTACACTTCAGTTCATTGAAAAACTGATTTTCGAGTCAGATATTTATTGCATATTGATAATTATATTACATCACAGAATTATTTATATTTCATTTCTGGTAGAAGAGATTTATCAAGTATTTACAGATGGTTGTTTAACCCTTTCAGGAATAAAGTACTTGTATTTGTGAAATGTTAAAATAATTGAATGATACCAGTATTTATAAGAAAATTTATTTATAAGCAAGTAAAAACATATTTTTGTGTATTTATAATAAAAATTAAATTTACATTTAAAAAATCTGTCCATATAGAATCTTCTCTAGTTATGATGATTTTTATGTGGAAAGGATAATGAAACTTCTTAACTATCATCTAGGATACAAAACAATAAAACTAAAGTTTTGGCATTAGTTTTATTAGTTGTATTCCATCATTGAATTTTTGCAATGTTTATGTGAATAAGATATTTAGTATTTTGTTAAATATTTAGTTTACTTTAAGGGTGTATTCGAAAAAATTATTTTCCACCTTCAACAGCTCGAAATTTTCAGATATAATTTTGGACACATTTTTAAAAGTAGAAGCATGAAACTTGCTGTGGGGATTTCTGAAGTGACGTACAAGGTGCCGTGTGATGTCATTTTTCGCTAATTTAATTAGAATTTGATTTATAAGCAATTATTTTCTCAGCGTGACCCTTTTTTTCGTTCACAGACCTCCCGCTTCAGAAAATTTGGTCCAAAACGCCGTTTTTGACAGCATTTTTTGCAACATTTTCTGCATTTATCAAGGAATTGATAATCACAGCACCTTGTATAGTTTCTAAATAAGAAAATTCGAAAGTTTAGTGCATTTGAGAGCAAAAATGAATCTAAAAATAAATCTGAAAAAAGGCAGTTTGGATCGAAAATTATATAGACAGGCAAAAAACAATCAGTGGGTGTAAATTTGCTTATAAGCACATAGTTGATGGTTCCTACTGTAAAGGTTTAAAATTGGTTGCTTCTTTTGCAGCTCCAAAACAGCAGCTCCTTTACACAGATTATTGCACTTAAAAAAATATTTTAAAAATTCAGGAAAAGATATCAGTAACATCCCAAGCTATTTTAATTAATAAAAGTCTTTAATTAAAATACAAAAATTTAATTAACAACTGGTTTAAGGCATTATAAAATCTGCTTTCAATTTAAGGATTGTAATTGGTAAAGACAAATACATTTAAATGTGCTAGCTTATCCATTTTTGAGGTTACAAAATGATAAAAGTGTTGCTTAATTTTTTTTTTTTTTTTTAATGTCTTGCATAAAAATTTATAGGTAAAATTATGAATCCATGTTCATACAACTAGAAATTTCATTCTGTTGTAGCCTTAAATAATAATAATAATAATAATGCTTTTTCTATTTACAATCTGACCTTTATATGAAGGCTGCTTTAGAGAATTCGTATCAGACAGAGGCAAAAGGTTGTGTTCCCAAACAGTGCATATTGTATAGACAAGAAGGATAATTTTATTTCATGTAATTTAATTAAATGCATAAATATGCTAACTTTTACTTTAAAGAAGTTGAAAAGAGCAATAGTAAAATCTTTGGGAAATATGATGATGAAAAAAATACAACAAATAAGCTTATATTATCCTTTTAAGGGGGCTCAGGAATTGAAAACTTTTCAAAAAATCGATTTTTTTTTAATGATCTAATTTGATTATTCATTTAATTCTTAACTCAATGCAAAAAACCGCATAAAAATATTTGCATTTTTAACGGAGTTATAAGCATTTATGTATCAACACTTTACTAGCCGCATCCATATAATTTCAACTTTAAGTCGTGTTTTCTCAAAATTTGATTTTCGACGACTAACACCAAGATTTAAAAAAAAACTATTTGATGGAATAGCTTAATTTTTTTTTTCCATGCATATAACATCATTATCTAGATTATGAATTAATATATTTTAGATAGTTTAATATTTTGAGTATTTTAAATGGGAAAAAAGTTGTATTTTTTAGGGTTTTTTGCCATTCCATCAAATAGTTTTTTTAAATCTTGGTGTTAGTCATCAAAAATCAAGTTTTGAGAAAACACGACTTAAAGTTGAAATTATATGGATGCGGCTATGTAAGTATTCATACATAAATGCTTATAACTCCGTTAAAAATGCAAATATTTTTGCATTGAGTTAAGAATTAATTGAATAATAAAACTAGATCATAAAAAAAAATCGATTTTTTGAAAAGTTTTCAATCCTTGAGCCCCCTTAAGCGTCCTACAAAATTTTACATGCAATTTTAACGATTCATAAAATAACAGCTATGGAAAGTATTGATATGGATATTTGTATTCTACAAACTTAGATATTTATTTATCATATGCAATTTAAAAAAACAGCATTAATATAAATTTTAAGTTCAATAAGCCTTTGAATCCAAAAACTACATGACGGAAAAACCCGGTTAGGCTGCTTAAAGGATTATAGTACTTTCATTTTCACAAAACGTTTTCTATTACACATCAGTTCATTAAAAATTTTATTTTAAAGTCAGATGTTTATTGCATATTGCTAGAATTACTTATAATTAATTTTTTTTCTGGTGAGTAAATAATAATCGAATGTTTACAGATGGTTGTTTAATCCTTTCAGGAGCAAGGTTCGTGTATTTGTGAAATCTTGAAATAATTGATTGACACCAATATTTATAAGGAAATTTATTTGTATGCAAGTGGAAGTATAGTTTTTTGTGCTTAATAAAAGTGAAATTTTCATTGAAAAAAAAATTGGGTGTCAAAGTAACAATTGGGTTTTAAAATTAGGTGATGCCATACCTGCATTACCACTTTTCAAAGGTAATTTTCTTTTACATGTGTACATATGTTTATATATATATATATATATATATATATATAAATATAACATAATTTAATGATCAAGCTACATAGACAGGACTTGTACATTTATAAACACAGTTACTTTCTTCTTTAAAAGTATAGTAAAATTTTGTCTTAATTTATTTCTCAGATCCTGATATTTTGTTAGCAAGAGAAGAAGCTCTTCAAAGATCTCGACAAAGGCTTCAAGAGCAGCATGATGAATTGGCCAGGCAACATGCTGAAAAAATGAAATTGGTAATTGTTGACATTATATGCTATTACTCAAGTAAAATTTATATTTTTTATTAGTACTTTTTCTGCTTTTTCTTCTTACTTTTTCTCCTTTTTCCTACTTTTATTTCTTACTTTTTCTCTCTTAAATAAGGGTATATTTTTAAAGTCTTTTGTGCAATAATGACTGCTTTGTGTTCTTTTGATAACTTGTCCTTCAATGACTCATTGAGAAAAATAGTTTTTTTCTTTAGTTCATTAATATATATTTTATTTTTATGTCTGCAAGTCTATGATTAAACCTGCATACAAGTTGACAATTATGCAGAATGATTATTTCAAGATTTTTCTACATCTTTATATGAATTGATTTATGTTAAATGTAATAAAAATTTTCTTGTTATGTATATTTACTTGTTGATTTGAGTTATTAATTTTTAAATTGGAGTAAGCCTATTTTATATTATTACTATACTCTATGTAATGTCAATGACTTCTCAAAATCATCCATTCTCTCTACTGTAACCTTTTATTGCCATGGGTAAAAGTAATGCAGTCAGTCAATCATAATGTGTTGTTACCACAGTTACTGACCTAAAATGAGAGCCAGGAAACTGACCTTGATAAGTCAATTGAAATTGTGTAGAGTATAGATATTTAATGGTTTGCTTATGAATGAGATTGAAGATATTTGCAAATGGTAATAGATTTATTTTCTTTTTTGTAATTTTTTTTTTTTTTTTTTTTTTTTTTTTTGTAAATTTAAAGTGTAATAATGGTTATTATCTGAAAAAAGATCGTGATTTTGATATGCAACATTAGACAAATCTCCCTTTCAAAAGCAATGATTTATTGAAAATGTTATTTTTCTTTGAATGGAATATAATAACCAAAATTTGAATTTTTTTTTTTTTTTTTTTTTTTTTCTTTTGCTATTTAAAAAATTGGTTTTGCCACGCCCATGATGAATAGCCCTTTAATGAACATCAAATTTGTATGATTTTATTCTTTAACTCCATTTTGTTGATTTTATATTTTTAAATTCAAAAATTGCAAAAAAAAAAAAATATATATATATATATATTGAATTGACAATATATGCTATTTAGTTTTTTTTTTTTTTTTTTTTTTTTGTAATTTTGGAGTCTGTGCACACTGAAAGCAAGCAAAATCCATAAAAACATTCAAGTCTTCAATGATTTTGCCAACATTTTCACACTTTTTTTTCTTTTTAATATGGATATTTTTTTACTTTTAACTTACGAAATGCATCATCTTCTTTATGCATGAAATCACCTGCTTTTGTAGGTATATTTGAACAGGTTACAATTCATAATTTTTAAAAAAGGTGCACTATCAATTAGAAGAAGATTTCAGTTTTAAAAGCATATTTTTGGTTTATATATACAGTAGACTCCTTCAAATCTGCATTCCTAAAATCCGCAACTCTCTAAAATCCGCACATATTTTACGGATGTAAACAATGCAACATTCAGTTCAGATAGGTGCAAAATTTGAATTTTTTAGTTTTATATCAATTCCATACATTTTTTAATTTGTAATTTTTGTTAAGGTTATTGAATTCATGATTTTTCATAAAAAATGAATAATTTATTTCTGAAAAAATCAAGATATTGCTGATATCAATGGTAATCAGAATCTTATAAAATATATTTATGTATTAATCAAGCTTTTTTAGTTATTAAGTCTGGCTAAACCTGAAATAAAGTTTCTTTATTTCATGATCTTGATGTGAATTAGTAATTTACCTTTATGAGGCAAGTTTCATTGAATAATTTAGGAAAAACACATTTATAATGAATATTTAATTGTACATTATTGATTATTAATTTGACCTTTGCTTTTAGTATGTTTATCATTTTAAAAACTATCTAAATTTTTATTATTTTAGTTTATTCCTTATTTTAATATTTTAGCATATTGTAAGCATTCATTATATTTTGATTTCATTATTAATAACATTCAAATTACTTTTTCAAAAATGTAAACAAAGCAATGACCAGAAATCTGCAAAACCTCTGGTCCCAAGCTGTGCGGATTTAAATGGAGTCTACTGTACCTCTAAGATCTAAAAATGTTTTGTTCATAAAAAATTATTTACCAAGTGTGAAATATATGACCTGTGTAATATTTCTTAACCATTTTTTTTCCTTAAATCTTAAAATTTATTCACATTTAGTACTTTTACAAATGGCTAGTGTGGCCATTCTATTAAAGATACAATTTTACTGAAGATTATCTTAAATTGCTTTTGATTACCAGCTGTAACAAACTAATTCTTGCGACCAACATTTACAAAATCATATTAGTTTAAAATCACCTTCTTCACTGATATCATTAATTATTTTTAATATATTAATTTATGTTGTAAAGGTACAGTATAGGTGAAAACTGAGAAAATGAATTAGTAGCCAGTGGCTAGTAGACTCAGTTTATTAAAATAGAGAATCAATCATGTTCTAGTTCAGTTGTACTTTTTTAATTTACAAAATTAATGTTACTTGATTTATTTTATTTAAAAATCACATATTTTCCAGCCTTTTTTAAAATTGTAACTCAAGGCAATAATACATTTTCTCATCCATTAATATATTTTTTCATTGAACTTGTGTTTATTTTAGTGACTAGCACTCTCCCTTTCTTTTTTTTAGTGTGAACTCTAGTTCTTAAGCTGTTCATTGTTTAAAAAATTAATAGGCATAACATGTATTTAGTCATCAATATACATACTGTCTATAACAAAGGTCCTGCATATAACAAAGGAAAAGCTACCCAATCAATTTGTTTGAAATATATAATTGTTGCCTAACTCTGTCGAGTCATTTCAAATTTTATGAAAATCAGATGTGTAGTTTAATTACAGGAACAATCAAAACTATTCCATTACATTTTGGCCAATGGGGAAAAAAAAAGCTTCAAGTGCATTTTATTGATTTCAGACTCTATCAAACATAATAAAATTGATATGAATCTATGAAGTATGTACTAAAATATGCATTCTGTACAATTTGTGGTGCAAAGAATACTTGTCATTAATTTACAGGGCCATACAAAAATATTCCAATACATAATGGTATAGTAGGGAAACATTGTTTGGGGGAAGGCATTTTAATTATATTAAACTATTTCACATTTTATGAAATAGATATATGTTGCTGAATTTAGTATTTACAGTTACACTCAAATGTTTTTAGCTGCTTTACTGTATCCGAAGGGCTGTATACTGTTGCACAAAAATCTGAGTATTTTTAAAACTTTGTTATAGTATAAATTAGTGCTGTGAAAATAACGATAAAATGAATACCCGTATGGTAACGTTGATTTAGAATTCTCTACCCGTTAAAAAGTATTCGTTTCGTTAGTCGTTACTGTTCAGAAACTGGGTATTCGCAGTCATCGAGCATACGGCATACATCTTATAGAATAATCTTTGGAAGAATTCGTATTAATAAATGAACTAAAAAACTTTGTAAAATCACCATGCTGTTATTGTTGTAGCTCGAAACGCGTCCTGCTTAATTTTTCATTTTATGGTGATTTTACAAAGTTTTTTAGTTAATTTATTGATTTATCGCCTGTGATTATAGTGATTTTCATTAGAATTCGTATTAGTTAGTGCTGCCATCTATCCGTAAAAGTTACATTTATTGAAATTTCGAACTTTTATTTAAAAAATGCAAATAGAATATTAAAACCAGGGCCTTAGCGAAAAGTCAATAATTAGGGATAGGAGGAGGGAGGAGGGTCAAGAAAATGTAGTGGGATAACTCATATATTTTTCTCTCTCTCTCTCTGTGAGGCAGAAAAATAAATTTCTGCATATTTACACTGTAGTTTAGTTACTATGTTTCTGATTAAACTGTTGTAATAACTTCATTTTATGCTAAGAAAGACTAGGATTATGGAAGATTCGAGCGCATAACTAGTGCAGTATTAAACATCATGTTGGCTTCATAAGTGCAAGTAAAATGAGCAAGTGTTGAAATACTTGTCTTAGTTACAATTTAGTATTTTTTCAAAACTGTGACAGGTCCACAAAACTAAATTAGATTTTTCAATAGAATTTCATTCCGGTTTTTGGAACATAAATTCATTTAGTGACCTAGGAATATTTGGGGGGGGGGGGGCAGGGCCGTAGCTAAGGGGGCGCTATGGGCGGCTCAGCCCCCCCTAAAATATTTTGAGCCCCCCCCCCCCCCCCCCTGGAATGTTCCAAGGCCACTAAATGTTCCCAAAATTCAAATGAAATTCTGTTCAAAAATCTAATTTAGTTTTGAGACCCTTTCACAGTTTTGCAGATTTACTAAATTGTATCTAAAATACGTGTTTCAACACTCCCTCATCCTGTTGGTACATATGGAGCTAACAGGATGTTTAATTTTGCACCAGTTATATATTCAAAATTTTCATCATCATATACTTTTCTTAGCATAAAATGAAGTTATTACAACAGTTTAATGAGAAACATAGTACCTACAATGTGAATATGCACTAATTTATCTTTCTGCATTAGAGAGAGAACAAAAAAATATGAGCGCCCCCCTACATTCCCCTGAGCCCCCCTATCGTACACTTCTAGCTACGGCCCTGGGGGGGGGGTAGGCTCAAAATGTTTTAGGGGGGCTGAGCCGCCCATAACACCCCCTTCGCTACGCCCCTGATTAAAATGCAATGCATAATTGTCTCAGAGCTATAATTAAAAATGAGTAATGGGAGGGGGGGGCGCTTAAGAAAATGCAGGGTGGAACTCAATTTTCATATACGCATTTCAATAGCGGGTTTAACGGTGAGGCCACGGATTCATGACGCCCCCCCCCACACACACACACACGCTGTACTGCAGAAATATTCTAAAAATTACTTTAAAAAATAAACATACCTTAAATCCTTACTCCCCCCCCCCCCCTTGTTCAATAATGCGAATCTTTCTGATTCTGTAAAAGGTCTACTCAAATCAAAATGAGGTAACATCTGACACATTTGTGAAAGCAATTTTAATCTCGAGAAATTTGCAAGTGTACTTATTCGGAAATTATGAGATTGAAAAATGTTTTGAAAAATCTATGAAATGAAAACTGTCAAACATTCTATGAAATTCGGCATTTTAAACTAAATTTCCGTACGCGACTGCTAATTTCTCCCTCATGATGACATTTCTGTTTGTCAAGTCTTAAAAATTATCGTAAAATGATTAATAACATTTCTAAATCATTTTATGCATTTATAAGAAAATGAGAAACATTTCAATTTCTTCATATGTGAATGAAATCTGTGTGACTTATATATTTTGATACTCTGATATGTATTTTGAATCACATTTTGATTTATTATTTAATTATCATTTGCTTTATAAAAAATATATCCACTTCTTATTTCTTTTTCTTGTCATAATAAAATAAGTAAATGAATAAACAAGCCATATGAAATCCAAATCATTTGAGATTCGAGAATAACTATAATGCAAATAGAATGATAGGTATTTAGAGTTGTTGCAAACCGGATGTATTCGTTAATAAATAATTGCAATAAAACGAATGATTACTAATACTACCTCTAACACAAACTACCGAATCGTTTCTTTGAATACTCGTTTCTGCTGAAAAACAGAATGAAACGAAATTCAAACACTACCTTCATTTCGGGATTCATACGAAGCCCGATTGTCTGCAAAATGAGAGTTAGTATTCCGGACTTTAGACTCGGTATAAGTTATTATCACATACGGGTATTTCATTTAGTTGTTCAGGTATTAGGAAGAAGAAAGGTAGAAACGCGTTTTATTATTTCAGCATCCGTTCCTTTACTGAATACGTTAAGTGTGAATTTGGAGGGAGTTTTTGAAGCAGAAAAAAAAAGCCTTTAGAAGAACGATTGTTTTGAGATCGTTTAGGGATTGTACTATTTACCTTACAGATATGAAGTTTTATATGTATTTTTAAAACTTAAACAAAATAATTGCGCTTTTTTTTTTTTTTTAGATTGCATATTATGTATTAATATTTCGATTTAAAAAAGAGCCATCGATCTAAGCAAAAGAAAAACAACGTGTGTTTATCATTTAAGAGTTTAATTAAACTATTTTTGTCTTAATTATGCATTTAATCTATTAAAATTTCCTTATAATTTCACTATAAAAAGAATGGTATCTTATAGTAGAATAAAATATTCGTTATAGCTGTAATTAAAGAATGATGAAGTATTTCTGGAAAGAATTATGTTTGAACGATCCCCATCAGCGTCGTGCGAATGCCCCGGGTGCGGAAATTTAGGAGGCGCAAAATTTATAACGTCATTTTTGGTCTATTACAAGACAAATTTGGGAGGGGGTGCCAAATTGTAATTTTGCCCCGGGCGCAATTTTGTCTTCGCACGCCCCTGGTTACCATATAAAAGTATTATATTATAACTTGATCTTCAATACGAAATGCTATTTGATTTGATATCACTTCTATGGCCATCAGTGCCAATTTTATGATTTCATGCATTAGATTGGGTCTATGAATATGTTAGGAAAATTTTGCGATGTTAAGCAGGGTAAAATGTTTTTGAGAACTCGATTAATGCTACTTTCCGTTATCGCATGTTTCACTCTAAGTAGTGGACATTTCTATTCAAATACACAATTAATATTTTTTTTAATATGTACCTTAATGTACTTGTTGAGGCGGAATCGCGAGAAACCATGAATTATACAAACTTAAGCAGTGTTTGAAGTTAGTTCCTCTTTGTTCGGTTGCATATGGACTCCGATAACGGCTAACGAGTGGTATTTCTAAATAACGATTCGGTATTTCGTATCTTAGAGAATACCCGTTTCTTAGTAACGAATACGTACGATTTGCAACAGCTCTAGTATAAATGTACCTCATTTGATACGATTGATGTGCAATTTCCAACTTGTTCTTTTTAGAGTGGTTCTTATGTTCTTCATTGTTTAAAAAATTAATTATTATTAATTAATATATATTCTATCACCTCAGCTAGAAGAACAAAAAAGACAAGAGAAAATTGAGAGGCACGAGAGAATGTTACAAGGTAAATCTCTGTCCAAGCCCGAGGAGAAACCAGGTCTGAGACGCCCTGATTACAATCCCCTTATGGGAGCTGGTGGCAGTTGTGGCTATAGGCCATCTCGTCGTAACATGGGTGGAAGTGGAGGCGGATGAGGTTAAAGATGCGTGCAGCTAGCATCTCAAGACTCAATGTGTGTTTGTAAGTTTGAATGTAGTTTTAATTAATTTTAGGACATTTCCTTGCAGGCTTTAATGATATATTAGGGTTCCCAGTGTCATGGAAAGTCATGGAATTTCAAAGTAGTCATGGAATGTCAGGGAAATTTCAAAGTATGTATGAAAAGTCAGGGAATATACAAATATATTCTAAAAAGTCATGGAAAATTCTTGGAGAAAAAATGTAAAACAATACAAACTTCATCAAATAATCTTAGAAAAAAATCATGAAATTCATCAAATAATCAGGGCAAAAAAAATTTAGAAATTTGAAAAACAATTGCGGAAAAAAATCACCAGTTTTGACAAAGAATTCTGGAAATAAGTAGTAAATTTCATTGTATACCTGCTTGTTCAGGTAAATTTTTGAGATTTGGTCAGGGAAAGTCATAGAATTTTTCGAGATTAGGTCATGGAAAGTCAGGGAATTTGTCATTCATGTTTTCCTGGGAATCCTGTATAATATATCAACATACATTAGGGCTGAAAGAATTGCTTATCCATGTATCAGTCAAATATTAATGTATTGAAAATTTCCCAATAACAATATCTAAATTCTGACTCTGTTGATATGCCCTAATAACAATAATAATTTCTGCTTTCAAGCTGATATGCCCCAATAACAATAAAATTTTTTGCATGCACAACAATTTTGTGTGTCTCAGAGTAAAGCCAAGTATCCTATTCCAATATCTTTAATGGTCTTCATCTCCCTCCATCCAGAACAAAAAATTTACCTCTGCTGATTATCTTCAAGTAAAAAATATCTCAGTGAGTTTATTGCAATATATTCCCTTGCTACATTGCTTCTTATCCAAGGCTATCCCAGTACATCTCAAGATGTCTTTGTCTTATTCCTGCAAACTGCAAATTCCATTGTCCATTAGAGATGAATGCTGAAAACATATATTTATTGCTTGCTTCTTCTCCCACTGCTGTTATTGGTCTATACATATTGCAGTACATATCAGATAGTGGTATATTATGGCCAATAATATTATCTTTTATATGTATTTATTGACAATACTACTGATATGGCTTGCTAGGGCATGTTTTTTTTTTCTTTCCTTCCCCTCCAAAGGAATTTATATCTGTGCTTAAATTAAGCATTCTGTATCAGGCAGATTTGGTATTTTTTGTTTGCACCAGTGCTAAAAAAAAAAAATCCTAAAATCCATTGAAATTTTTTATAGTGAATTTCAGTGGATTATGAAAATTGCTCATTCTAATAAATTTTATTATGAAATAAAATTTCTATGTAAAAAGAAATATCTGCATTATTCAGCTAACAAGAATCTTTGTATATAACAGATACATTAAAGAATTTTAAATATCTTAGATAATGATGAATTATAAAACTTGAACAAAAATTTTAATTGAAAGGTTACCATGATTGCTGTTTGTAATAAATTGTAAGCTACATATGAGGACCCCAGAAGCCAAGGTGTATAAGTGACAAATTTGAAAAAATTGAGTTAAGTGCACAGGGTATCTGGAAATATGCTTTTTTCATTTCAGGTAAAGAAATATAGGTCATTTTCTGATTATTTGAGGAGTTATAGAGATAAACTACTTTTTTTGAAAAACAAACAATATTGATTAATTATACATTTAAAGAAAATTGCACTCTATTTTTTTAACAGTTATTGAAATGAGAGTTCAAAGATTAGAATGCAACAAGCAGATATTTCCTATTTCAATTTCTTCAATTGTTATTGATGTTCCAATTTAACATCAACTCAATTTACTCCCAATCGACATTTTGTCACTTGTACCCCTTGGCTTCTGGGCTCCTCATATAATATGCAATATTAAAAAAAAAATCTTTCATTCATATTTTTAGCCATCCAAAACAATTGTTTTCTAAATTAAAAATAGTAAAAATAATGCTCTCTGATAAAATGAAGATTTTCACAGTGGATTGATTTAGTTTTGCCAAGCTTAAATGAAGGGCTTATGCCAAAGGTATCAAAATGCATTATTTGTTCAGACCAGGCCTACCCTGTGTATAAAATAAATGAAATTTGACTCAATCCAGAGAAACTCAGTTTGAATCAAATGAAAAAAAGTTTGATTTTTTACAAGCAACCTACAGATCAAATATAGGGATGTTCGAAAGAATTAAAATACATATTTAGCTATGGAAGGTAACTGCTGAAATAATTTTAAAATATTTTATCTGGTTTTTAAGATGTTTACTTACTTATCTTACTTTGTTATTTTCCTAAATAAAGAAAATTTTTTTAAAGTTTTCAGGAATCATTGGAAAGTGTTTCATAATCTAAGCTTAACATATAATTTATCAGAGTTTCCCCCAGAGGGTTTCAGGGGGCCGCTCCGCCCCTCCTGCCTTTTAGTTTGAAAAATGGCACCCCTCTTGCCCTTCATCCAAAAACTAGCGCCCCTCTTGTCATTCATTCAAAAAAATAGCGCCCTTCTTGCCCCACATTTGAAAAAACGCAGTCCTCCAGCAATGATCTGAATGCGCTAGAGCACGTAAATTATGCAAAAAATAGCCTCATACGCGTCCCGTGGGACGGGTAATTTCGTCAAAAAATCGCTAAAAAAACGCCAAATTTCGTTAAAAATCGCGAAATAACGACTACTTTCCAGCAGGATTTGCAAAAAATGTCTAATTTCGTCAAAAAATTTCAAAAAACGGCAGATTTCCTCAAAAGATCGTGGAAAAAAGATAAATTTCTTCCAAAAATCGCAATAAAATGGAAAATTTTGTCAAATGAGTCGCAAAAACGTCAACTTTCGTCAAAAAATAGCGATAAAGCGGCAGATTTCGTCAAAAGATTTGCAAAAAAAAACTGCAAATGAGTCGCAAAAATCATAATAAAACGGAAAATTCTGAGAGAAGTTCTGTTTTTTCGTGATATTTTAACGAGATTTGTCATTTTTTCGCGATTCTTTAGCAAAATATGCCGCTTTTTGCAATCCTTTAACAAAATCAGTAGTTTTTTGCGATCTTTTAACAAAATTGGCTGTTTTTTCATGATCTTTTAAGAATATTTGCCGTTTTTTCGTGATCTTTTAACAAAATTTACTTTTTTTTTCTTTTTTTTTTTTTTTTTCAATTTTTTGATGAAATTTCTGTTTTTTCATGATTTTTTGAACCGCTAGGTACTTGATTCAACTCTATAAAAGTGCCCTGAAAAATGTAAATGTGCCCTAAAAATTATAAAAAGTACCCTTTTCAGAACAGTAGCGCCCTGCTCTTTTTTAAACCTGGGGGAAACTCTGATTTATCTTACTTGTTTTATTTTAATTCTAAACTAGATTAATTTTTTAATGAACTTTTATTTGAATCTTGAAGCGTCTAAAAATCTTAAGTGATCATTAATGTTGCTGTTGTTTTTTCTGTCTTGCAAACACATTGTAATTTTAAAATATACTTTAAAAACATCCCATAAATATATTTTCAATATTCTTTAAAGGAATCTTAATTATATGTAAAGCAAAATCTGAATTTTTTGTCAAAATTGAGTTGGGTCTGCTTTAGTTGATTTTTACATGGTTCAGATCTGTTTTCACTGTAAAAATATATATGGGCAAATCTGAACTCTGACAAAACGTCTACACTGGACTAAGCCAAGATAGCTTTTGCTCGCCCCAAGCCTGAAGATTCTGACCCATGCAGACATTTATTACATATAAATTTTATTTTTTATCAATTTCTAAAATGGCATTTTTTTCCAATGTGCACATTATTTTAAAAGGAAAGTTCTGATAGCAAATTTCACTGATTGCCTACAAATTCATTGTAGCCATACTAATAATATTGAAGATATAACTAATGTATTATTCTGCCTAATGTAAATAATTAAGTTAATGTGCCTTTCTTTGTTATCAAATGCATATGAAGCTTTAATTATATTTTTTCTCTTTTCAGCTAACACTGAGTCTTTGAGAATAAGCTGCATGCTCTCCATACACTTACAGTTGTTCCTTCATTTTTCCTGAAATTATTCTCATCTTAACATTGAATACAGGAAAAAAGAATTATGAAATCTTCAGTCTAAATGGTATGTCCAAGACTGAAGATGGATGGGGACCAGCTGCTGTGTGCTAATATCAATACTGTAACCGATTTCCTGCAATAAGACTCATAACTCTTGTATTATATGAATTTATAGCAAAACATTAAAATATTGCATTGCAACTTTGTATTATTTTTTTTTTTTTTCCAATAAATTCTTTATTTCTTTTATTTTTTGTGTTAGCTTACTTAGATTTTTAAAAGAACAAGGGATCAAAGTTATCTTTTATGATTTATATTTTTTTCTGATTTTATCTTATTTCAGTTGTACTAATTCTTTCTTATACTAATTTATTTTATTTATTTATTTTTTCAAATCAATTCATTGAAAGCTGAAGAATGAGAATAATTTTTTTACACTTCAGATTAAGTTTAAAAACTTTATGCAGCTCCATTTAAAATACAATAGAAAACGAAAAACATAAAAATTTCATAAGTAGGAAATTAATGTAATAATTATAATGAACTAATAAAAATGGATTAATATAGTGAAATATTTAATGATTTTTCTTTAATTTCAGAAAAGCATTTTTTATTGGCACTTATGATATTTTATTTTTACGAATAAAAAATTAAACAGATTTGCATATATATATTTTTTATGTATACCATATGTCAAGGAATTTCTAACAGTTTCTGGCAAGCAAATTTGGGTGGTTAAATTATACATGAGTCAATTAAAAAAGAAATAAAAAACTTTGAATGCTGCAAAATTATGGCATTTTACATGTATGTGTAATGAAATAATGCATACAAATAATAATTTATCATAATTTTTTTTCAATGATTTGTTTTTGTTTACATACTACTTTTTTGCATTGGCAAGTGGCTTCATTAGTTTGATTTTGTGCAAAATTGAAGCAAAAAGGTAGGGGGTCGACTTATATACATGAGTATGTAGCAGTGGGTAAATCAAAAACAGTATACAATTTTTTTTTTTTCTTTTCAGAGCTACTTTTGGCAGGGTGTGCAAAAGTTACCTTTTATGTGCATTAGTTTACACCTATTTTTTTTTTATTGAAATCCATTCATACCTTCTGATGCCCCAAGTGCCCCAAAAGTAGTTAAAAATTTGATTTTTTATGAAAATTTATATATTTTTTTGTTCTTTAATTGTATTTAAATTAGTTTTTGGCACGGGTGCAAAAGTTGTGTTTTATGTGTATTAATTTACAATTTTTTTAAATTCAAATTTGTTCATCAAAATTTAAATTTTTTGTTTCTTATTTTATTTTTTTATTTTAAATTTCTTTCAGCATCTGGTGAGAAAGTTGTGTATTGGTTATACTACATATTTGTATAGTTTACATAATTTTTTATTAAAATCCTTTCATATCTTTGGTGCTCCAAGTATAGTTAAAAACTGAAATTTTAAAGAAAGTTTAAAAAAAAAATAATTTGCATAAATTGTTTAAAAATTTCATAAAAAGTTTAATTAATAAAGGTTAAAATTATACATAATAATGATTTTATAATAATACATGAAGTATAATTTTTTTTAAAAAAAGCACTAAATCATCTTTTTCTTTTGCAATTTTTATGTAGAATTTTGTGCTCTTCACTTCTGTGTAGTATAAAAAATAATTTTATACATTTAATAGTAGACAATTTTTTTTTATCTTTTACAGAAAGTACATTTTATGCTATACAAATACTTCTTTAACTCTTATTTTTACTTGTATTTTTTAGTTCAAAATTTCGTAAAAATAGACTTTAATAAATACTTAAGTGTTATGGGACTCCAGAAGAAATTTATCTTAATTGAAAAATTTTGTATGTATGCTAATATTCTTAAAAGACAACTTTCACATCCCCCAGAATTAAAAAATATATATATATATATATATATATATATATATATATATATATATATATATATATATAATTTCATAAAAATTACAATTTTGAACTAAATTTGGGGCATCGAAAGATATGAATGAATTTCGACAATTTTGTAGAAGGTCTATAAGACAAAAAGTTTTGTGAAAAATGTTTGGATAAAAAATTTTTTTTTGAAGGGTCCTTTAAGAGGACCTAAAATTTTCCTAAACAGATTCCTTATATATTACTCATTTCCTGATGTGCTGAATTTCCAAAACTTATATATTGATATATATTTTCTGATAATGCATTCTTTTGGGAAGTGTTCCATTTTTTTTTTCTTTTTTGGCAACAACTGTTGCTGTCTGATCTTCAGCATTTGGGGTTGTTTTTTTTGATTAGCGCACTATCGACATACATACACTATATGGCCATTAATGACTTGACACTTTCAATTTTAGACATTTTGTCAAGTAGTTAAAAATAATCTTGTCGGATTCTTTAGAAACTTCAGGATTATAAAGGTTTTATTTGATCTGATATTTATCAATGTCCATTTGATAAGGAAAACAGACAGGAATCTAACAAAAATTGAAAGAAAAATAATAATGTTTGGGATCATTCTGTACACTGAAATGTACAAAATGATCTATCGCTGACCCTTCTTCAGACCCCAAATACTATTGAGCTACAAATAAAGTGTGTGGTTTCATCTTGGCATATATATACCGTATTTACTCATGCATAACGCACACATTTAAAAAAACAAAATTAGGGCAAAACCATAAGTGCGTGTTATACATAGAATATTTTTTTTTTTTTGCTGCTGGATATGATCACATAATCATATATATTAAAACAGTAGGCTACTTCTTCAAGATCAACTCAAATTGGTCTTTGCACATGCGCGAAGTTGAACTTATTAACCCTTCCAGTGGCAGGAAAGTCGAAGCAAGGCTGGTTAGCTCAGTGGTTTAAGGCACGGATTTATAGTTCTGAGCTTTTGTAGAGGACTAGGGTTCAATCTCAACACTCGGCAAAATATTTTTTATTTTATTTATTTATTTATTTATTTTTTAAACAATGATACATTTTACTACGAGGGGAAGTTATATGATTTTTATTCTTTTGTTATTATTATTATTTTGATGCTTTATAATTAAATAAAATTTAACACTCAACAATGATTTTTTAAATAACAATTTTATTTTTAAAATATTTCAAGTAATGAAAACATAGTAATTATTAGATATAAACAGCCAATTTCCAATTCAGGGCTTTAGAGATACATTTGTAAGAGTAGAATTATTGGAAATCTTTATAAATTGCATTCTTAAAAAAAAAAAAAAAAAAATGAAACGTTTTGAATTTGTTGGAATCACATACATAACATTCAAATAAATCAAGTTTTCGAAACTTTATTTACAAGTTCTAATTAATCTTTTAATATGTTTATCATCAAATCTTGACGGGTACCATCTAGTATCCTTATATCCTTATATATATTATAAATGTGAAAGTGTGTCCGGAAATTGGAATGAACTTGGCTTCAAAACGGGTGGATTAATATCTTTGAATCTTTGTATATTCATTGATTATTGGCATGAAATGAACATAGGCTATTTTTTATTTATTTTATTCAAATATTTTCCTTAATAATTCAAAATTTAATTATTTTTCATACAAAATCAATAGGCATTTTTCAGATAAAATTTAACCATTTTCCTTTCCTGTTGCCAAGAAAAAAAAAATTGGAATTATAATTTTTCAGCGGCAATGAATTTTTAATAAAAAACTTCCACGCGAAAAATTATAAAAATATAATTCAAAAGAAAAATATGACGTCATGTTTGAAATAAAAATAAAAGGTGTATTTTTTATAATATATTTAACAAGGATATTTGTTTAGTTAATGGGAATTTTTGTGTAAAATATGGAGACATAAATTAAAAGTAAAAAGAATGAAAAAGAATTATATTTTTAATAAAATGGTTCACTTATGAAAATGTGACGTCATAGTTGAAATAAGACAAGTACTTTATAGCAGTCGTTAAAAATACAAGGGGTATGAATATCAGTACCTAATGGAGCGAGATAAATAATGACGTCATATTTAAAATGAATCAGAAATAGTTTTTACTTATACTAATTAGTAAGTTATAAGTTACATACAAATGAATATTTTTATTAAAAACTCATAATTATCAATGGAAGAAATTTTTTGTGGGGAAAAGGCGGAAAATAAAATCACTGATTAATATATTTTTGGCTCGATTTTTGAACACTTTCGAACAAAGTTGAAAAGTTATTATGCTTTCGGTTTGTCTGTCTGTCTGGTCGCTTTCTAACGTTCGAAAATATACTCCGATTTCCATGAAATTTTTGGACGTTCTTAACGTTTACCCGAACACGAACCCTATTGAAAATGAAGTTTCTACCATGATTACTTTATTTACAGGGATAGTCAAAAAATTTCCTTACATTACGGCATTATGGGGAAAAATCGTTTTAATTAAATTTAACGATGTTACACCCTGTGAAACATATTCAAATTTATAAGCATTTACAAAGTGCACTAAAATATGCTTTTTCTAAAGTATGTAGTGAAAAGGACACTTATTTTTCATTTACAGGGTTACACAGAAGAATTCCAATTGCATAAGAATAAAGGGAGGAACAGTTTCCGACATATTTTAATTATGGTAAACGATTTCATGTATTATTAAATTGATATACGTTGCTGAGGCTTAATGTGAGTTATTTCATGCATAATACGAAGTGCATAGCATTTACAGGGACTCACAAACGATTTCAAATATTATATATTCTATTCGAAGTACTGTATAATGATGGATGATGACTGTTGCATGGATGAAATGCATTTCGAATTATGATATGTGCTTTTAAGTTTCGCTAAATGTATGCATATTAAATGGAGAGTATAAATGGTAATAGCATAAATAGTTAAATTTAGATACACAGGGTTACACAAAAGATCTCGGAAAAGATCTCTCTCTTACTGAATATGAGCGTAATTTACTTAAAGGTGATTTTTAAATAAAATATGCATTTTTATTTAGTAAACTAAGAAATGTTTGTAGCATATATATAAAATGATATACAGCGTCCCGCAAAGAACTGGATACAAGGTTGTCTTCGGATGATAATTTCTGAAAATGTAATTTAGGTATTAATAAGAAATATTTTTGTTTGAACTAAATTTTAGAAAGATACTTTCGTGTATTAAAGGCACTTGGAAAACTACAGGGCTGAACAAAAGAATTCAAGAATGTTTCTATCTATTAGTATTAATCGCTGAAAGGAAAATTTTAACCAGCAAACAAATCAGCAAATAGGGATAATCAGAGGTTTTTTACCATAAATTCGCGATAAAAAGTTAATTACACATGCTTTTCATCATCGAAATTTTTTGCTTGATTGATCAATTATTTCTTCTTTAAATGTTATGTGAACGAAGTCACGGGTAACTGCTAGTATATTATAAATGTGAAAGTGTGTCCGAAAATTGGAATGAACTTGGCTTCAAAACGGATGGATTGATGTCTTTGAATTTTTGTATATAGATAGCTTATTGGCCTGAAATGAACATAGGCTAATTTTTATTTATTTTATTCAAATATTTTTCTTAATAATTCAACATTTCACTATTTTTCATACAGAATAAATTGAAAAATTTTCCATAATATTTAATCATCTTTCCTTTTTTCGTTGCCAAAAAATAAAAAACCGGAATAATTATTTCTCTTCTGTAATTAATTTTCAATTGAAAGATTTTCACGTGATAAAACAAAATGAATTAAACAAATGGACCCTATTCTGTTTTTCGGTTCGAGGTTAAAAACCGCAATTTTACCAATTGTGACGTCAGTGGAATACTGTTTTTCTTCTTATATAAAACAGACGATTATATAAAATTTCTTTTTCACTTAGAGGACTTTACAAGAATATAACTTCACACTTTACAAGAATATAAATATTTTAGTAGCTTTTCCAGATATTAATCCGTAATAAAAATGAACCTTTTTCTTTCTTTCGGTTCGAGGCTATAAAATTCAACTTTTTACTAATTGTGACGTCACAGGAATACTTTCCATTAAGAATTTTAAAAATATTAATGTAACGTCATATTTGAAGTAAAGTATAAATTTTCAAGTTTTCATTTTTAATAACACAAAGTAGAACCCGCCAAATTTCGACGAAAGTAAATGTTTAATACGGAACTGTTTCATTGATTTATAATAAACCTAAAAAAATAACTACAGTAAAAAATGAATCTTACAATAGTCAGTCTAACTCTCAAACAAATATTATTTAAAGCTAAAATTGAAAAAAAAAGCTATTTCTATAAAACTCAGCTGTCCAAACTATTAAAATTAAACATTAATCGCATATGTAAAGATACAATAATAAAGCAAAATATAATAAAGATCAGTTATTAAGATAAAGTTATCAATTGAGGATCTTATATTTCGTATAAATACGTATAAAATATAATATATATATATATACAAATTGACACTATTTTAGAATTTCTCGTGAAATCTAAACCTGTCATAATTTCCATCTTAAAATTTACGTGCTCACATTTAACTTTTTATCATTATTATTATTATTATTATTATTATTATTATTATTATTATTATTATTATTAGAGCTTTGAGGTGTAGGTGCTGAGTAAGAGCCGGCATAACCTCAAATCAACACATACTTTTTATCAATTTTAGGAGAAAATGGCGTTTCTGTTGCCACAATTAGAAAATTCGTAATAAAAACTATTAAAAAAATAATATTTCAAAAATAAATTGAGATACAGCTTTCAAATAAATTACATTTAGAAGTACATATTTGTCTGTATATGAAGGTGTAAAATTTGAAAATGTGCAATGTTAAGAAGTATAAATTTTGCAGTACCGAAAATTGTAAAACTGAATTGCATAGGAATGTGTTGCCATTCGCAAAATGATGTATGCGTTACGCACAGATACGTTTGGCCTTTATAATATAGACAATGTAATTTTGAGTAAGTGCTAAAAAGAGACGACTGTGACGTCACATGTGGAAAATAAAATAAATATGCTTCGATGTTGCAATGAAATGAGATTGAATTATGATATCAAAAGTTATTATTTAAAGAAAATTAAGTTCTTCGTCTGAGCGTGGTTAATATAAATATTTAATTTTAAAATGAAATTTTTATTATTATTATTTTTTAAAGTTAAATATTAAATGACTAGAAAATGTTAATAATTTAAAATGCAAATTTATTCATATCGTAAATGATTTAATGATCAATGAAAAAATACTTTTTTTCATTCTTAGAAAGTAAGAAAAGCTCAACTAATAAAAAAATATATATTTTTTTCTGTGTTGATTCTTCAAATTGTTCAATTCTGAAAATATAAGTAAAAATTCCTTTAAAAATGCACTTTCAGACTTAAAATCCAAAGATTTAAAGTAATTGTGAGAAAGTACATTCCCTCAGTCAATATCTCAGTTTCGCATAATGTGCTCGAAGTGTACTGGAAACAGGTTTGTAAATGGATATTAATTCTATAATTTTTAGCTCTTAAAAAATAAAAATATGTTGTCACTTTTAAAAATATTTTTTATAACAAATTTCTATAACGTTATATGGTATGCAAAGCATATATGTACAAATTAAACAAAAATTCTACCTAAAACACAGTTTTGTAATAGATTTTTCCTAACACTGTTTTTTTTTTCGTTTTACGGAAACTACCCCCCTTTTGACACTTTCTAACATGGTCTAAAAGTGTTTACGACTTCAACCTGTCTGTATACCGGATGCCGAGTGCCTGGAGTCTGCCGTCTGTTTATCCGTGTTTTTACTTGAGAAAATATAGTGGGATTCATACGAAAATAATAAATGTTATTGAGATTTGCCATAGTATGTGCGGCGTTGAAAATGAACCAGGTTGCAATTATAGCTGAATCACAGGAGCACTCAAAAGGAGACTTTATATTATGGTCTAAGGCGAAAAAATCATTTGTGGTGTATTTTGATAATGTTACATAATTTTAAATGTAATGAAATTTACATACATTTTTAAGGTTCACAAGAACATGGTTACTATCGAATATGTTAAGTGTAGTACTTATAGTGTGCGTACAGGAAGCTCAAAAGTATTTCAATATATCATGGTCTGTGAAGAAAAACCATTTGCAGCGTATTTTAATAATGTTATTTTATTAAGGTTATTTTAATAATATTGAAATTGATATCAGTTTCTGAAGTGCACTAAAATCGGATTTCTGTAGAAAATGGGATGCAAAGATTTAACATTCATTTACAAGGTCACAGAAAAATGTTCGGTAATATAATAGGCTACGGGGAAAAATATTTCCAGCGTATTTTAATTGCGTTGCACTATTTCAAACATGATGAAATTAATATACTGAGATAATCAATACAATGATAAATGCTGAAAATTACTACAATATGCTTGCAGTTAAGTATGATTTGCATTACATTTACCAAAGTATGATCTATTAGAAAAGATTGCTGAAGAGCTTTTTCAATTATCGTATGTATTTTAAGAAAAACTAATCCATCCTGAACTTCAGCTACATTTGGTATAATAAGAGATGTTTGTATAATTTAAATAAACCATGTATCGGACTATACAATAAAATGGATATATGGTCACCTGTGCAATAGCGATTCCCGGAAATATGAATTCAATAATTTTAATCGGTTTTTTTGCTTGATTAATTTAAGCTAAATATGCGGTCGTATAAATATCTGCACGTAATATACAGGATTGTACAAAAGAATTCAAGTACGTTTCTGTCTATTATTAGAAATTGCTAAAGGAGAATTTTAATCTTCGTTATACTTTTTCTAACTAAGCAAAATTTTAACATTATATTTAGAATATTTACAAACACATAGATCATATACATAGCTGCAGAAAACAATGGGCCGGCGAAGTTACGTATTATGGAAATGTTGGATATTTTTTTATTACCTAGGTTTAACACATGATTTTTCTTTCTTTGATATGGAATTCTGAAATGCACTACAACATGATTTCTGTAGAATTGGGGTGCGTTACAGTTGTTCTACAGTATAAGTGGTTGCAATTTCTTTTTCGCGATTGTTCATATTATCTAACACATTTCCCTTTTATTTGACTGAGTTCTTTAAGTCCCCTATAAAGAAAAACTACTGAATAGCCTCCTATGAGATATGTGTTAGTTATATATGTTTTAAATTATTGTTAATGAAACGTTTTGCTTAATTAAAGCATTTATCTTTTTTTTTAATGCTACGTGAACGACGTCACGGGTAACAGCTAGTATATATATAAATCAAGATATGTATACAAAGAAGACATTAAAACTTGGAAAATCTTGTTTAATTGAAGTATTAGTGCATCTTTATTTTACTCTTTGTACTTTTTTAAACAACAGAGTTAGTAACATTATTTAAACGCTAATTAGCAATTCTCACTGCCACCATTCATTTCTTACCCGAAGTTTAAAAATGTATTTTTGTCTTGTTTTCTGGCCTGACGTAATGTTTGTTTTGATTTTCTTTACTGAAATTCATTTCGTCATTCATTCATTTGCATATGAAGTTTACAGTGTACATTATATACGAGATTTTTAAAAATCGCTTTTTTTTCTTGCAAAGTACGGGGTGCGTGGTATACACGAGTAAATACGGTACATGCCCTCTTCTTTTAATTAAATTATAACTCATTTTCTACTTTTGATCTTTAAAATGCTTCTTTGTTGCAGTGTCATAGAGATTTGGCGAGTTTTTATAAGCAGATAATTAAATCTGTTGTTTTTTTTTTTTCAAACTGCCATACAGTTGTAGAACTTTCAGAAACAATTTGACGATTGATCACCTTTGACAAGCTAATTCAAAAATGTCTCAAAATTAATGTATTAATTTATAATTTAGCGCTAAAATTATTAAAATGTTGAATTGCCATCCGAAGCAAATTTATTCCCAATTTTTATAAGTTAAGAAAATTTTAGAAAATGGGTTAAAAATCAGCAGCAAAATTCCATCTTCATATCATTATGAAACCAAGTGTACAAAAGTCAGGTTGAGTTAAATAAAAGATAGCAATAAAATAGTATTTATAGCTCATCCTAAATTTTATTATAATCAGTCGATGAGTTAAAAGAATTTTATAACTAGTTTTAATAAAGGCACTGAAAAGTACTGATGGTACATAAAGAGTAAAGTGATAGTAGACATTCTAATCATTCAAAATTCTGCTTAGTAGGTTAAAGAAATTATCTCTAATCAAAGATATATCAGTGGTGGCCCAGTGGTCATTGGAGAAAGGTCCTAATTGTCCGCCGACTTCTTCTGGTAGTATGCAGGGAGGTATTCTATCACGAAGCCTTTCCCAGTTTGCAGAATCATAAAAAGTAATCTACAAAAAACGATCATAATTCGTATAAGTTAAGCAAAATTTTAACCAAAAATTTTAAAAAATCGAAAAAGAAAACTTTTGAACTTTCATAGTTAAAATACAGTGTGATCCAAAAGTCAGGACGAACTTTAAAAGCTAATCCAGATACAAAGATACGGTTTGCAACAAACAGATGGAAAAGAAACTGGGTTTTGTGTGGCTACGAAAAAAAATAGTTCTATTGGTGACCAACAGATGGCACTGTTAGATTTCTGAATTGAAAGCGTGACTAGCACTCCAAACAGTCACCTTTATGCAAGATGGAGCACCACCTCATATTGCTCTGCCTGTGTAACGCCTGCTGCGCTTAATATTTGGGATGGGATCACATTATCAGTCGGAACTTTAATCACGCATGGTCTCCAAGATCTCCCGATCTGACACTCTGAGACTTTTGGCTGTGGGGATTATTGAAGTCAAAAGTGTACCGCAAACAACCGGCATCACTAGCAGCACTGAAACATGCCATCTGCCAAAATGTATCTGCCCTAATGCAAGAAATGTTACTCTATAACTGTGAACGGTGAAGTGCCTCGTCTCGCAGCTGTACTTCTGAATGATGGACAGCACATTGAACATTTACTGTGGTACTAATTAACTGTAATTAAGCTGACTTGTAAGTTTTCAAAAAAATTTTCACTCGTAAATCATCTTTTGGTGCAGTAAATCTCTATAGCGCCATCTGTTGGTCGCCAACAGAACTATTTTTTTCGTTGCCACACAAAACCTGGTTTCTTTTACATCCGTATGGTGTAAACCCTATGTTTGTATCTTGATTCGTTTTACAATTAATTCATTTTTAAAGTTCGTCCTGACTTTTGGATCACCCATGTATTTCTCTACATTGTGTAAAAAGTAAATCTATATTATAAAGGCCAAACGTATCTGTGCGTAACGCATACGTCATTTTGCGAATGGCAACACTTTCAAATTTTAAATGAAATTTAAGTTTTGCATTTTTTTCTTTTGCAAATTTTTTAATTTCTAAATACCGCAAATTTTTATTTTTTATACCATCGTACAGGGAAAAAAATTTACTTTATAAATGCAATTTGTTTGAAAGCTGTATGTTTATTTGTTTTTGGGTTATTAATTTTTTCGTAGTTTTTTAAACCGTTTTTGAATTGTGGCAACAGACATACTCCATTTTTATTAAAATTAAAATTAAAAAAGCCAAAAAAAGCAAATTAATGATTCTTTTTGTTGACATTTTTTTAAAGTGAAAAAAATTCGTTTTAGTTCGTTTTTATTTATTACTTAAAGGATTTTTAGTTTATTAAATACTTTCTTTAACCCTTTAACGTTCATTGGTTTCGCCACGAAAACACAAAATTTTAATTCCGATACGCAACACTGACACCGGTATTTTTATCTAAAAATATTCCTTTTATTTTGTATGTGAAAAATCACGTTTTCTTATTTAGAAATGTATTTGTTCTTAATTACCGGTGTCATTCATTTATTTCGAAATCTTAGCAATGAAAATGCTATGATCGTTAAAGGGTTAAACTCGATACAACACTTTCTTTTTACACTCTGACGTCACAGGAATATTCTATATTGTATTTATTGCATGCATGCATGTTATTTGAGAAATTTTCATTTACACTTAAAAGAATATAAATAAATTAGTATCTCTTTATAGCTAATAGCAATCGAGATTACAAATTTTCTATTAAAATGATTTTGAAACGATCAAATTAAAATGCCATTTTTTTAACGTGAGGTGCATAAGTAAATTTTGAAGTGGTAAAAATGATGTCGGATTTAAATTTCATGGGGCAAAAAATTCTACTATTGAGTCAAAGTGGAGTACATTTTACTATTTTACATTTTGGAATACCTTGTATAAGAGCCGTAATTGATAACTTAATAATAATACATGATCTTTATTATATTTTATTCTTTACATATCGATTAAGTTTAATTTTAATAATTTCTACAACTAAGTTTGATAGAAATTGTATTTTGCTAACTTTAGGTTAAATATCGTTTGTTTAAGAGTTAGACTTACGAACATAAGGTGTATTTTTTATTTTGATTAATTAAGTAGATTTATTATAAATCAATGAAACAGTTCCTTCGTAAACATTTTCTTTCGTCGAAATTCGACGGGTTCTACCTTGTTAAATTAAAATACAAGATTATGTTAGCTTCCTAGTTAGCGAAGTCATAAAAAGTAACCTCGAATAACAATAAAAGTTGGTTTAGTGAAACAATCACCCCCATTTTCGAAATGGCATAGCTATTATAATTCTCTACAATGTATAAAAATAAAATAAAAATATTTTAATATAAAATTCTCTCATTTTGCAGAATCATAAAAAGTAAGCTGGAATAACAATAAAAGTTTATGTAGTGAAACAAAATTTTAACAATGTCGCTCACAAAGTTTTTAAAAAAAAATCGAAAGGAAGAACATTTTTGAACGGGCATAGTTAAAATACACTTCTACATTGCGTAAAACTTAAAATTAAATTAAAATGCCTGATTAAGAAAAACTTTCCAATTTTGCAGAATTATAAAAAGGTAAACTGCAATAATAATGAAATTTGGTATAAATAAATCAAAACTATGTCGCACAGAAAATTTCAGAAAAGTTGAAAGAAAAAACGTTTTGAACTGGTATAATTGAAATAGTCTGGTACATAGTGTAAAAATTAATATAAAATGTCTAACTATGAAGGCTTCTCCATTTTTCAGAAATAAAAAGTAAGTTGAAATAACAATAAAATTTTATATAAATGTTATAAAACTTTAAGAACATCACTCACAAAATTTCAGAAAAATCGAAAGAAAAAAACATTTTTTGTACTGGCATAGATAAAATACTATTCTACATTGTGTAAAAATTACTAAATAAATAAATAAATAAAATATCCAATCATGAAGGTTTTCCTATTTTGCAGAGGTATAAAAAGTAAGCTGGAATAAATAAAATTTACTTAAATGAAACAAAACTTTAATACGTCACTCATAAAAATTCAGGAAAATCGAAAACGAAAAACATTTTTTGAATTGACATAATTAAAATACCTCTCAACATTCTTTAAAAATAAAATAAAATAAAAATATCTGATTGTGAAGTCTTTCCCAGTTTAGAGTTAAAGAAAAAAGAAATAACAGTAAAAATATGAGTTAAACATTAGTACAAATGAAACAAAATTTTAACCATATCGCTCACAAAATTTCAGAAAAATCGAAAGAAAAAACATTTTTTGTACTGGCATAGATAAAATACTATTCTACATTGTGTAAAAATTACTAAATAAATAAATAAATAAATAAAAATTAAAGTAAATTAAATTAAGATAAAATATCTTAAAGGCTTTGCCGGTCTAGCGATTTATAAAGAGTTCTCTGCTGTAACAATAAAAATTAACATGAAACAAAATTTTAACCAAGTTGTTCATAGAAATTTAGAAAAGTCGAAAAGAAAAGCATTCTTTGAACTGGCATTGTTAGTGTAGAATATCATATTAAGAACTGATTTCAATCCAAGTCTTTTGAAAGAAAATATGCCCGAGATTGCATAAACATCTATTAAAATATACTACCCTCTCCACCTTCCAAAAAATACAAATAAATAAATAAATAAAAAGCGTAATACTGGGTCGCCATTGTGTATGCCACTCAAGCTTTTTCAAAAGGTGATTGTGTTGCTGGATGTTTCCAATTGTGCGGTCATGTTAGCTTCCTATGTGCAAATAAAATGAGCGAGTGTTGAAACACTTATTTCAGTTACAATTTAGTATTTCTGTAATATACTGTAATAATATAATAATGTGAAAGGACCTCAAAACTAAATTAGATTTTTGAACAGAATTTCATTTGGATTGTCAAAACATAAATTCATTTACAATTTACTGACCTTGGAATCTTTTCCAGGAGAGGCTCAAAATGTTTTAGGGGGGTGAACCCCCCTAGAAGTCCCTTAGTTACGGTCCTGCGCTAGAAGATAATCTAAATTCAACTAAAGAGCAAAATAACAGTTCTTTACGTTTCTCTATATTATCGTATACTATAATGCGAGCAAAAATTGTGTGCATGTGTCTGTGTGTGCGTGTGTTTAAATTTTATCTCAAAAAGGGGCTCTTACGATTTTCGCAAAAATTTGGATTTTACCATTTTCGAGCACGAGAAGACCATTGGGCTAGGTCACATGTTCGAGAAAATTCTATTATTGGATCATAATGGGTCAGGATCAAGCTATTTATATCTAGAGAACGGCTGGATCGATTTTAAGGAAATTTTGTATGCAATCGTTTTTTGGCACGAGAAAACTATTGGGCTGGGTCACATGCTCGAAAAATTTCGATTAGTGGGTCATTATGGGTCAAGCCATTTTTATCTAAAAAACGGCTCTAACGATTTTGATTAAATTTTATATTTTATCGTTTGGAATACAAGGCCTTTAGGTTAGGTAACATGTTCGAGAAAATTCGGTTAGTGGGTCATGCTATTTTTATCTAGAGATTTTCTCACGCAATTTTGACTAAAAATTGCATTCTATGGTTTTCGGGCACGAGAAAAACATTGGACTAGGTTACATGTTCGAGAAAAATTTTAATGGGTCATTAAGGGTCTGGGTCAAGCTATTTATACTAAGTACGGCAAGATCAATTTTAACGAAATTTTGTATGTAACAGTTTTTTGACACGAGAAAACTTATGGGCTAGGCTACATGCTCGAGAAATTTCGATTATAAGGGTAATTTGTGGGTCATAATGGGTCATGGTCTAGCTATATCTAAAGAACGAGTGGATCGATATTAAAGAAATTTGGTATACAATATTTTTTTTTTTTTTCGCACAAGAAAACTATTGGGCTAGGTCACATGTTCGAGAAATTTCGGTTAGGGGGTCACTTTGGGTCATTTTGGATTAAACCAATTTTTTCTAAAAAAAAAACGGCTGTAACGACTTTAACCAAGTTTCGTATTTCATCGTTTTGGATTACAAGAAGATTATTGGGTTAAATTTTAAAATAATGTAAAAATGTGCATACATAAGTAGTTGTCTTATTGATTGCTTTTGTAAATAATACTATTATAAATAATATGTTTTATAGTAATAATGCAGAGAGACTGATAAAGTGAAAATGCTGTATCGAGTTGAACACAAAGTTAATTTTTACCGAGCTCAGCTCGGTAAAATTAAATTACTAACTTCATAATAATTTTTGATAAATAAAAAAAAGTTTAAAAAAAGTTATATTTTTGCTTTCAAACATCAGAAAGTTTACAAACTTCGCATGGTTCCGCAACGAAATTCAAAGAGATAACAGCCTGAGCTATTATCTAATGAACAATCAAAAATCCAACTGCTATTGTACATTTCATAAAGGTTTATGCAACAATAAATAGAAATGTTACTTTTTTAGTCTCCCAAAAGACTTCAAAATTAATTCAGGATTAAAAATAAAAACGTTAAAAGTATCCAAAAATCGAGAATATTTTATTTTATTATTTTTATTTATTTATTTTTACGAAAAAAAATGTCTTAATCTTTTCCGGCACGATGTGCCCAGTCCGGGCACACATAATTTTAATTCCGAACTTGCAAACGGCACCAATACTATTTTCATAAAATATTGCTTTTAGAATGAAAGTTTAAATTAAGGAGTTCTTAATTTCCAAAAAAAAGACCTTTGTAAATTCCGGTGTCAGTCGAAAATTTCTTATTTCAGTTATAGAATTTGCCCGCGCCAGAAAGGGTCAAAAGCCAAGCTTGACAAATAGGGGTGCTTTTGCAGTGCCAATCCTAGTAGAAATAATTCAAAAAAGAGTAGAAGATTGTTGCTGGGTAAATTTGCCACACGAAGTGAAGTAGAGAATGCTGAATGTGTCACCCGGAGTGAAGTGGAGAAAGCTGAATGTGCTACACGAAGTGAAATAAAGAATGTTGAATATACCAGACGAGGTGAAGGGCAGAACGTTGAATGTGCCACACGAAGTGAAGCGGAGAATTTTGAATGCGCCACACGAGGTGAGAGGGAGAACGCTGAATGTGCCATCAGAAGTGAAAGTTAGAATTCTGAATGTGCTACACGAAATAAAAGGGAGAACGCTGAATGTGTCACACGAGGTGAAGGGGAGAATGCTGAATGTGCCACACAAAGTGAAGTAGAGAATGCTGAATGTGTCATATGAAGTGAAGTGGAGAATGCTGAATGTGCCACATGAGGTGAAGGGGAGAATGTTGAATGTGCCACACGCAGGGAAGTGGGGAACGCTGAATGTGACACATGAAGTGAAATGGAGAATGCTGAATGTGTCACACGAAGTGAAGGGGAGAATGTTCAATGTGCCACACGAAGTGAAGTGGAGAATGCTGAGTGTGCCACACGGAGTGAAGGGGAGGTGATTTCTATTTCAGAATTAAATATTCTTCATTTCATTTGTATAAAATGCAAAAAATAAATAAATAAAAATATTGTTCAGGAACTGAAAAAAACAAGCAAAGTTGACATTAATGTTTCCAAAATTACAACTGAAGAAAATTTTATTGAAATAAGAAATAGTACGATTTAGGAAATAGTACGTTTTTTTTTAAATATTTAATTTTCTATTTTTCTGACATAATTATCATTTAATAATGACTTAAATCATGGCCAGAGGCACCATTAAGAATTTAGTACTACTTTTGATATTTCTAGCTACCACTTTTGATATTCCTTCAAAAATTCGGCATAGTCTCGGTCCAGATTATGTCGGATTTTTGAAGTTGTACTGTATTACATGTTTGTGCTGTATAACATATATTTATAGAGAAGTGTAACATAAGAGAAATCTCGCTTACTCTCTCTTTGGCAATTTCATCGAGAAAAGGTTTCACTAGATTCCATAATTGTAAGACAAGGGTTGGAGTGTGGACGATATGGAATTCTTTGATCGAAAGAGGAACAGAATGCTAAATATAGAAAAAAGAGAGAGAGAGAAAGAGACAATTAACATCATTATATAATTAATATTTAGTTTATATCGCAAATTAAATTCTCGAATAGCATATTTTAAACAGTCATCTTAAATATAAAACACATACATGTAATAAGTTTCAAAAAATCTATGTAAAACAGTAATAATTGATTGTACTACCTCCGACAATAAAGTTCGGTGAATAGTCCTGTAACATTAATGTAGGTGAAATATTAACGAAAATTACCATACCATCCTTCGAAACAATCATCTCTCATAAATATGCACCCCTGAGATCTGCTATACATGTCCTGGAAAATTCGCAAGGAGTCTTCTTTTGAGATGGTGTTCAAAAGCTTCGTCACGTTCCGTTGGATGTCAGCAATATGGTCAAATCTCTTTCAAAGAGTATTTCAGTCGTGAAAATATGAAGAAGTCTGGAGGATTGAGACCTGACGTGTATGGCGGATGTTCCATCATGAATTTCTTTCGGTGTCTTGCAAAGCTTAAAATCGAACTTTAAACTGATCTTTTGTTCGCTCATTTTCCTGTTCTCAGTTAAGAACCAACATAATGAACAAGCACTTAGTAAAGCACGTCTTACACAGAACATAAACGACGCTCAACTTAACAACGGTGGGGTAAAATGGTCAACACTTACCTCTATGCAGGTGCAGCGTTTTGTTTCCCCAGTGTTGCCAGATCGGTTGTTCTGAATTCATTCACCGAACTTTATTGTCAGAAGTAGTATTTAAAAACTATTTACGAATAACAATTCTTTCTTTCCCCTATCTTTTAATCCTTTGAGGGCCAAGCAATTGAACATATTCCACCGCCCCTCAAAGGGTTAAACACTTTCCAATATAATTAAAAAGTGTTTATGAGTTGGATTTGTCTGGCCATTTTTCTGTCTGGTCATCCATCTGTCCGGAGCTCTAACTTTTGTAAATATTCTCAGATTGCCATGTAATTGATCTATGTTATTGAGAATTTATCCTGGCATGTTCGATATTGAAAATGAAGTGTATAGCATTTATAATTTATTTACAGGGTCACTTAAAAGTATTTCGTTACATTACTGTCTATAGAGGAAGATAATTTTTGGTGTACTACCTCTGACAATAAAGTTCGGTGAATAGTCTTGTAACATTAAAATAGATGAAATATTAACGAAAGTTGCCATACCATCCTTCGAAATAGTCATCTCCTATAACTATGCACCGCTGAGATCTGCTATACATGTCCTGGAAAATTCGGAAAAAGTGTTCTTTTGGGATGGAGTTAAAAAGCTTCGTCACGTTTCGTTGGATGTCAGCAATAAGGTCAAATCTCTTTCAAACAGAGTTTGAGCCATGGAAATAGGAAGAAGTCTGGAAAATTGAGATCTGGCGAGTATGGTGGATGTTTAATTTGCACCACCCCTCATGAATTTCTTTCGGTATCTTGCAAATCTTGAAACCAAACTTTAAACTGATCTATTGTTCTTTCATTTTCCTGTTCTCATATCAGAATCAACAAACTGAACAAGCACTTTATAAAAAATGTCTTACGCAGAACATAAACGACGCTCAACTGAACAACGGTGGGGGAAGATTATCGACACTTGCCTCTATGCAGGTGCAGCATTTTGTTTCCCCAGTTTTGCTAGATTGGCCGTTCTGAATTCATTCACCGAATTTTATTGTCAGAGGTAGTATATTAATGGTGGTACACTATTTTCAACATAATGAAATTTATATATCTTATTGAGGTGCACTAGAAGATGATTTTTTTATAGAAATAATGTTTAAATATCTATACAGGGGAGCTCGAAAGCAATGCGTTATATTATGGTTTACGAAGAAAAATTATTTGTGATGCATTTTAATGATGTCATTGTGTTACAATCATAATAAAAGGGGACATGAGTTGTTCAGATGCACTAAAGCATGCTTCCTGTCGAATATGAAGAGCAAAGTATTTATCATTCAATTACAGGACCATATAAAACAGTTTGTTTATGTATTGGTCTTCGAGGAGAAATTATTTGTATTTAATTATGATGCATTATTTAAAATATTATGAAATTGATATACATTACTGAGGTTTATTTCAACATGCTAATAGTAGAATATGATGTGCATTGCACTCATCGTTCATTTAAAGCAGGCATGTCAAACACGTGGCCCGCCAAGCCTTTGGCATTTTCGTATTTTTATTCAGTTCTTAGTTGATGCAGAAAATATACATTACATTGCAGCATATATATTGCAGCAGCAATATTGCGGCGTTGCAAAATTAAAGAATAAAATACCATTCTTTCGGAATATTAATCTTTATTATGTTTAATGGTAGATATTGACATAAATTAAATTTAATGATCCGCAATTAAATAAAGAAAAGTTAAAAATTTGAAACTAATGGTTGTTATTTTGGATGAAAATTTTTTTACAGTTTAGCATAGATGATGCAAACAACACCGATTCAATACCACTGTTGCATAAAAGATGCAAATATACTGTCTTGAAAATGATCAAATCTAATTCATTTTAAAACTTCGTTTCCAGGAGATAGAGTATGCAAAATTATCAATTAGAAAGTTAAAAAGAGCATATCTTAATCTGAAAATGAAAAAAAATATATAAAAGATTTATGGGGTTTTTTTCTAAGAGTTTATTAGGTTTTTTATGGTTGAAATAAATACATTATTTTATCGCTTTCTTTGATTCACTGTGACATTACAAAGTAATGCGAGGTATTTGCTAGGTATTAAAAATGTATCAAAAATCAATTAAAATACGACGTAATTTCTAGTTAAAAGTCTCTAAAAAATCAAAATTAGTAAGTAGTTTTAAAAAGGAAAGTGACACGATTTCTCGTCTTGTAAAATAATAATAATAATAATAATAATAACAATAATAATAATAATAATAATAATAATAATAATAATAATAATAATAATAATAACAATAACAATAATAATAATAATAATAATAATAATAACAAAAGTTGTCACCCTGTTTTTATTATTTGGCTGCATGCATAGTCGGAAGCGAGCATTTTGGACATAAACTCATTAATTAATTTCATCCTTAAAGGTTAGTAAAAGTATCATTGTAAATTATTCCTGTCTGATCTTTATCTTTCTTGATGATGAAGATATAACATCACAGATTCATAAAAGTCAATTTGAATTTTTTTTTTTTTTTACTTAGATAAAGACTGAAAAATTGTGTTTGATGTGTAGAAAAGAAACTTTGTTGAAATTTGCTAAGAATTTACTCACAAATATTTCGAAAACCCCTCAAATATCTAGAAATAATTTGGAAAAATAAATAGATTTTAAACTGAAACTTTGTTGAAAAAAGTGTGTTCGTGAAATATATTAAAAATAATCCATCTGCTTTTAAAAACAACGATTGGATGTATTTGCACGCAACTCAAAATCGCTCAAGTTAGAATAAAGGATGTCCAGAATAGTTAAATCAACTTAAAAATATGCAGGGGGGGAAAGCATTTCTATAAATATTCATGATAACCAGAAATTTCAATAATCGCATGAAATCAATAATTTCAATATGTGCTGCTATAGCTGAAAATTTTCATTAAATTAACAATTTTTCTTTAGTAGACAGTATAGCCACCAACAAATATTTTTTGAATAGCCACTTTTTCTCATTTAGAGGCCCCGTGGCTAGTGGCTAGCGTTAATTTTGCTTTTAATTCTTGAAAATATAATTGCATGAAATTTTACTCTGCGGACAGTTTTTTTCGAAGACACAATATGTATTTAAAAATAACCGAGGAGAATCAGGAAATTATTCCTATGCCAGATCATTAACCAGAGCTAACATATTTTAATCAATTATGATTTTTTTTAAAATTATTATTTCATAATATTATATTGTAAATAATTGTGTTCTATCAAAGATTGGTTTTATAAAAAGTAGCAATTGCAACATAAAAGAAAATTCAGATATTAGGATTACAAAATTAATAACACATTTTAGTATAATCTTGATTGCTATTTAAATTTTAAAAAGTTCAATATGTGCTCAAGCATGTTTGTATTTTTATTACTTATTTTCCCTTACATTTGACAGTGACTTTTAAGATACTTTTGTTATGGATTTGTTTTTACTTAATAAATATTTTTAAACATTTTCTGGTGAATGTTTTTAATTTTTCCAATAAATAGTTGTAAAATTTTTGTATGCATTTTTGTTTACTTGTTTGCGTTTTTAAAATAACGCTGTAATTTTAATGTACAGTTTTAATTTTGTTTGATAATCATCAAATTAATGTGCTTCTTTATTTTCGATAATGTGGCCCGCGACTTTGTGTGCAATGCTAAAGCTGGCCCGCGGTGGTAGACGAGTTTGACATGCCTGATTTAAAGGGGCACATAAAAGATTGCAGATATAAAACTGTATCCGAAATGTTCTGTAATCAGAGATTATTGCTGAAAATGCTTTTTCAGTTATGGTATGAGATTTTAAGTTAAAAATTTTTTTTGCATGTATGTGGCTATGGGCCGTAAACAGGGTGAACAGAAGAATTTGTTAGCAATATTGGGAATGAGGATGAATTAGAGTTTTTTAATTTGATATATGCATTTTGCAGCTCAACTACACATAGTATTTTAAAGGATATTCGTAGCATATAAATAGAAAAGTATTCAGGGTAATGGAAAGAACAGAATACATGGCCATCTATGAATGATAACTTTTGAAACTATAATTTTAATATTTTTAAGCGCATTTTTGCTTGAATTAAATTTCAACTTAATGTGTGACATGTATGAAAATTTATAGGTAATATAAAGGCTATTCAAAAGAACTCAACCGCGTTTCCGTCTGTTGGTATAAATTGCTCAGGTGACTTTTTATTGTTACGCTTTTTCATACATTCTATATTTTAGCATACTACGGTGGATGCTTCAATTTTTGGCACATTTAGAGAAAAGTTGAAACAGAAAATCTAGGATTAGTTAAATTTCGATTCGCATATGAAATTGAAATTGGTCTGCCATGTCACATCTTGGTGGAAAGCACTTAAAAATAGGATTTTAGCAATTAAGGCTCCTGTCCTCCCCGAGAAAACGCTCGCGAGTTAATGCTATTCCTAATGGGGAAGCATTTTTCTAATAACTCTTTCGCATTTTGACATTTTAAAATAATTCTTTTTGTGTTCGATAGCTGAGGTGCATGCCGACATCGCTCCTTTTTTAATTTTTCTATTTTGGTTGCAGATATTTTTTAAAAAAGCACTTTCACTTTCAAAACCGGTTTTGGAAGCGAAACTAACTTTATAAAAAATATCTGCAATCAAAATTATCGAAAAAGTAAAAAAGGAGCGTTGTCGGCATGCACCTCAGCTATCCAATGCAAAAAAAAAAAAAAAAAAAAAAATTAAAAATGCGAAAGAGTTATTAGAAAAATGCTTCCCCATAGGAATAGCATTAGCTCCGAGCTTTTCTCGGCCAGGGACAGGGGCCTTAACTCGAAGGTTTGCCATCGTGCTTTCCTCCACCGAAAAGTTTACAAACATATAGATTTGGGAGCAGGAAAACTTAATGGTAAACTTATGAGTCAACCGCTTTAATCGGGTTTTAAGGTGTTTTTCACCAAGATATGACTTGACAGACCGATTTCATTTTAATATAGGAATCGAGTTAGAACTAATTTTGGAATTTCATCCATGAAATCGATAACTGATTGTCTGTGCTGCCGCCTCCCGGTATATATATTGTTACGAATTTTGTAAATAGTTAGTGTTTGTACTGTAAAATAATGTAAATAATCTTATTAAGCTCCATTCCTTTACTAATATTAGTTTTTGTTACATTGTCTCTGTTATCAAGCAAACTTGTCTATTATTTAAAGTGTATGTCTACGGCACATTGGCGAAATATTAAAGATATCGCCAAGTTGGCGTCACTTATGACGACTAATTTTGGTCGCCAAATTTGGCAATATATCGCCAAGTTGGCGACAAACTTGGCGATTGTTGGCGATGGTGACCCTTCCCTCTCTATGGTAACCCCCCTTTAGATATGCTGATACATTGAATGTTATTCCATGGTTTTCTGGAATATTCGAGAAGCCTGTGGAAATTTCCAGCACATGCTACGAGCCTATATAAGGAGAGCAATACGAGCTGTTGTTGTTATTATTTATCAGTCAGTCATTGAGTGAGCTGCGATTGTTTAAGCAAGTTTGCTTGAGTTTTCTCTACGTTGTTTTGAATGTGATTTAGCGTTGAGACATTGTATAAAGAGTCTCTGGGACCTATATCTGTACTTGTACGATAGATTTGAACAGTTATTTTTTAATATCTAGTAATATTTGTTAGTTTCGAAGACTCTGTTGTTCTGAAGATCTGTAAATAAATTATTTTCTACTTTTCTAAGAGACAAGAGTTTTTGAAGTTGTCTAACCATAAGATCAAAAGAACCCTATATATGTATACTTCTAATAAAGTATTATTTTATTATCCATCATGCTTAAAGCTTAATTAATGTAATCGAATTATCGTAACATGAAACAAAAAATCAAGTTTTTTTTACCTTTAAGTTATGTATAATAAATAGAGCCCAAGTAATGATTTCTCTGAATTGACCGAAATAAACACCTTTGCAATCTAAAATAACGACATATCCTGAAACTTGGTTTGCCGGATTTTCTGCTGCTTTGTGTAACGCTATAAGTCCACCAAATATGAGATCTTCAGCTTTTAAATCGTATGGGTCCCAATTTTCTAAAAAAAAAAAAAAAAAAAAAAAAAAAAAAAAAAAAAAAAAAGCATATATATATATACATATAATAATAATTTTTTCCCCTCAACTCTAAATTAATTATTTTCAAATTCTTATAATATTTAACTTTTCTCCTTTCTTTTTATAATTACTTAACATATTTATGTTAATTTCATACCTTTAATCAACGTTTTCTTTATTTTATTTTATTTAAAAAAACATTATTCTGTCAAAGCATTTATTTTCCTAAAATCCCATTACCTAAATGTATTCTCTTATCTGTTGCATAATATCTTTGTATTTACGTTCTAAAAAATCATTCGATTACCCCCAATTTTCTTCAAGTGGGGCTATAAGACGAGACTGCATTTTAAATTTTACGACAGTCTAAAACAATTCTTTTTTCCTTTTCGCGGTGTAAAATTTTCGTATTTGTTGAAATCACTGTTTCTAAATCTGTAATTGGCAACTTAGTCTTACTCATAAAATCCCGTACACTGTTTAAAAAAAAAAAAAAAAAAAAAAAAAAAAAAAAAAAAAAAAAAAAAAAAATCTGTAATCTTACAGATATAAAATTGTCGAAATCTGTATGGTTACTAATATTTTATCTGTACACAGTAAAAGAAAAAATGTAAAGCTACAAAACTAATTTTTGTAAAATTACAGAAATCTGTAAGTTTACAAACAAGTCTACTAAAACTACTGTTATCTTACTAAATTTTTATCTGTAGCCTGGATTGCAATTGCATGAAAGATTCTTGGAATCCCAATTTCCTAAAAAATTCTTAGTAACCCTATGAATTTTTTTTTTATTTTCAACGGAAATCTGTATCTGTTACATGAATTTTTGCTGTTGCCGTTACATAAAATGTTCTGGGAATCCCAGTTTCCTAGAAAACTTTTAGTAACTTTACAGATTTTTTTTTTTTACAGTGTATTATTTCGCAGAGTTCAATAAAATCTTACACGTTTTCACGTAAAAAATTCCACGTTTTTTCTTGTGCTAATAAAATGAATATCAGCTGGTGAGAAATATTTTTTGGTGAAGTTTCCATGCTAATTAACATCTTTTAATTATGGTGATTGCATATACAACATTAGTGGAATTGTTTGCCTGTGAAATGAAGTACACTGTAAAAAAAATCTGTAAAGGTACTTAAAGTTTTTTAGGAAACTGGGATTCCTAAAACTTTTTATGTAACGGCAACAGAAAAAATTCATGTAACAGATACAGATTTGTCCTGAAAATCAAAAATATCTGTAAGGTTACTAAGAATTTTTGTAGGAAACTGGGATTCCAAGAATTTTTCATATAACAATAACCCAGGTTACAGATGAAATTTTCTAAGATAACTGCAATTTTAGTAGACTCGTTTGTAAAGTTACAGATTTATGTAACTTTACAAAAATTAGTTTTGTAGACTTACATTTTTTCTTGAACAGTGAACAGATAATATGTTAGTAACCATACAGATTTCGGCAACTTTCCATCTGTAGGATTGCAGAATTTTTTTTTTTTTTTAACAGTGTATGAATAAACGTGATTAAAATTATTCAACGCTTCTGATTACGTAAGTGGAAAACATCTCAAAGGATAATTGATGTTTTACTATCTGGTGCCACACGACTGCGAATCTACGAGAATTCCTAAAGGAACCGTCTTACTACGTGGTATGGTTGAGAGCCGATATTGCATTCGATCAGCAAAATTCACTCTCTCTCTTTTTTTTTATTTTTTTTATTTTTTTTATTTTATTATTATTATTTTTTATTTTATTATTAGCATCCGATGCTATTTCTTTCAGACAAGCTAAAAATGTCGTGTCATCAGCCCTGAATTTTCTAGTCAACCGATTTTGATAATTATTTTTTTAAATGAGAGCTATTTCTTTGTAGTTGTGCCCATTTTAATTATTTTTTAATTTATTTCCATTTTTATATTTTATTTTTAATTTTTAAAGCTTTTTCATGACATTTCTTCAAAATGATGGCAACACAGTTTAGCTTTTCTCTCGATAATAAAAATTTATTTTCTAAAATGATTGCGTATAATTATGCACTAATTGAGTTAAAATATATATATATTTACTGAGAAATAATATTATTAACGTATATAAATGACAGAAAATAATTTATGATAAAAATTAATGTCTAAATCAAAATAAGAGAAATTTCAAATGAGGAAAAGTATGTCATTCAGCAACCAGATAAAAGGGAATTACAATATTATTATGGATGCCTTTTTCATAAACAGTAACTTTTAAAGACCATTTGAAGAGAAAATGACGTCACTATTTAAAACATCGTATTTTTACTCATAACGATATTAGGTACTACTCTGTTATCCCGTCGACCAATTTCGGCAAACTATACAAATCGCCACATTAATAGCCAAATTATACATATTGACATAATTTGTATTTTAAATAACGAAAAAATAAATAATTAGTAGAATATTAATAAAAATATTAATAAAAAGTCGAAATAAAAATCACTTAATGACATTTTAAACACGTGAATCGTATTTAATGTCATTGATTGCGACATTCACGACCATCCATTATTGGCATTTAATGTTATAGTTTGGCGATAATTTTTTCTAATCGGAGGCGAAACTGAATTCTGCATTGGTAGAATCTACATTCATCTTGTTATTATTATTTTTTTTTTTACTGCTAACAGCGGTTGGCTGAGTCGCTGTGAAAAACTGCATGGTGTCCGTCATTTAACAATGACAGAGGAAAGCAAATCAGGAGACAAAAAGGGGGCAAATGAATTTCTGGAGGACTCTCAGACATAGGAATAAAGACTAGTTAATTCTTTGGTCTGAGGGAGGACATCGAAAAACTACTTAAAGAAAATAACCTATTGTAAGCTCAGGTCTATAATGCAGATGAAATGGCAATCTTTTCAAAACATAGTCATCGAAAACCTTAGCAGTAGAAAGTGAATGAAGAGAACGTGGTTGTATGAAATATAAAGCATGGGTGGTAGTTTTGGCATGCACAAACACCGATGGTATTTATAAACTGACCCATTTTTTTGTGATTTTTTTTACACCTTGATTTTACGTGTCTGTTTGGAAACGATTTGTACAGAATTGTGGAAGTTATCGTTACCATTAAAAATTCATATATGTATATATATAAGTTGATTGAAGTACAGACATGTAAAGTTTTGAACTGGGGCTGGTTTTAGGCTCTGTTAGTTATAATCGGCACAGATTTCCAAAAACTTTTCAGAAATTTCAACATAAAGCAAAATTTATGAAGTAGTATTCCTTACGAAATCGGCGTAAAAATCCTTTTGCATAAAAATGTGTTTTATAGTGATCGAAAAGAGTGTAAGCTTTCGGAAGCGTTGTGCAAAATCAGTACGGAAGAACTTCGACCAAATCGTTTTACAGATATAATCCAAAGACTACAGAAAAAAAATTATTAAAAAATTGCATTTTTCAACCGAAAAGAAAGCAGGGTTGGCTTTTTACCGGTAAAAACTGCTTTTTACTATAGGTCATGGTAAAAACTAGGTTTTTACGGTAAAAACCTGAGAAAAAGTGGTAAAAACCTAATGACATACAATAAACTCCCAGTCTTTAAACTATATTTTAATATTATTCATAAAAATTCTGTTTTCATGTAATTGTTGTATATATATATATATATATATATATACTAATAAAAGAACAAAACGCCCTGTCTGTGTGTGTGTCTGTGTGTGTGTCTGCGATGGCTAGCAAAATCTACAGCACGTACAAAGCTCAAATTTTTTTTCAGAGTAGCCCAATATCTCTCCTGATGCACCTGAGCTTCAGAATTTCAAAATTCCAATTATTAACTGAGTAATTAATTAAAATCAAGAGGTCACTCTCATAAAAAATCATCTTTTTCCAAATTTTTTTCTCTTTCATTTGTTTACGGTTGGTTGGTTGAGTAAAAATTTTCGCAGAAGTAATAAGAAAGCTGAGACAGAATTAAAGAAACCCATGGAGGAATAAAATAAGTGGAGGTGAAGTAAGCTCAAAAAAGGTTTGCGATATGAAACCATTTATCGCTCAAATTTAATGTGGCAAACAAAAGGACGTGGAAGAGATTTTGTATTATAAGACGAATTGAAAGAAATGAATTACAGTTGAAGCATATTTCAAGAGGAAATAGCAAATTTTTAAAATGGTCTTCGTTCTATTATTATTTATTAGAATAAATATTCGCTTTTAAAATGAAGGAAATTGGAAAATTAGCAATAATTAAATATCAAATTAAAATTAAATAAGATATTGAAAACATTTGATACGAATTAAAAATTGTATAACTAAAAGTTTCCTTCATTAATGTAATTTTCAATACTTTATAACGTAGATGAAAAATGTTTATGACTTAATAATTGCATGTAAATAAATATTTAAAATATAATGATGAAATTTTCTTTTAAAATCATGTATGAAAACTTAAGTAATAAATATTAATCTAAAATATAAATTTCTGACTGCAGACGATTTTAATGTACTAACAAAATAATGTTATATTTTCAAGCAAAACGTTGAAATAATTTTCTATATTGATATTTAAAACACATATGATAAAATAATTAATAAATTTTTACCGGTGAAGCGATAAATTAGTTCTTTTTTTAAAAACGAGAGAAAAAAAATACAGGTTTAAACCTGTTTCAATTGATAGCGAAATTTTAAAATGGAGGGCCAAAATCACAGTCCGGTGAAATCCAAACACCTCATTGGTCATTGAGCCGCGTCCTTTTCAGGGAACAATCTCTTAGCAGTTGGGTAAATGTTGTCATACTCCTTTTTCCGAGAAAAAATCGTAGCGGCAGTTTTGAAGTAAATCTTATCTCTTTTCATTTATAATCTAAATTTTTCACTCTCATTTTATAAAATGGCATCAAAATATCTTAATTGAGTTAATTTCGATGGTTTATCTTAAATAAGAACAGGCGGTAACAATCGCTTAAAAAATACTTTCCCCCTCACCTTTTTCAAATGGAGAAACAAGTTCGTGATTTTCACCCTTACCACACGACCAATGGGGTGGCTGGATTTCACTTGACTGTGATTTTGGCCCTTCATTTTAAAATTTCGCCAATTGATAGGCGTGTCAAAGCAGGTGCTTTTGTTGGTACTTAATTGGACTTAATGTAGGGTTACATCTTAAGCATCATCTCCAGAGATAATACCTCCACTCTATTAATTTCTTTTTACTCTATAAAAGAAACCAATTTGAGATTTTGACATTTCAAAAGTGACTGTTTTTTTCCCAAAGACCTTTAAAATTCATAGACTGGCAAAATGTCAGTTTAACTTAGGATTTTTGGACATAGCTATTACGTCAGATCGTTGGTACTTCGTACATTAGAATGTATTTGTGGTTGGCTAAGTTGCAGTTAATATATGTATATGTATATATGAGGCTTTTTTAGCAGTTTTTTTAAATCATTGATTAAATTTGAATGCATTTATTTAAGTTAAAATTTTATTAAGACTTTAATTTGTTTTTAAAACAAAAATGAAATGGCTCTTTGACGTACAATTGTTCGAATAGGCAGACGATTCATACACAGTAATAAATTATCAAATAGCAAAATAAATTATATATGAAAAATAGTCACTAAAAGAATAGTAGCAAAACATAATATTTAGGCGTATTAACACATAACCCGATCCCAACCAGAAAAAAACAGACTATACTCCGATCCAAGCAAGACAAAAATTTCATGAGCATAAACGCGACCCGAACCTAAAAATTCCATTTGAAAAAAAAACTATGGATTTGATATTTGACCCGAATCAAATCTGAATCCCACAAAAATATTCAAATGAAGCATACCCCAATTCGATCAAAGAAAAATAATGTTCGTGTATATGCAACCCGACCCGAACCTAAAATTTTTCTCTGAAATAACCCAAAAAATGACCAGAACGAAACCTGAAATCGATAAAAATATTCCAAAGAACTATAACCTGATAAGAGCAAGACAAAAAAACTTCCATGAACATAAACCTGACTCGAACCTAAAAAATTCCATTTGAAAAAAAAGCCTGAAGTTTTATGCAAACTACATCTGAATCCGATCAAAATATTCGAAAGAACCATAACCGGATTCGAATAAGAGAAAATAATTTTCGTGGACATGAAACCGATCGGAACCTAAAATTCCATTTGAAAAAAATACCTGAAATTTGAATCGACAAAAATATTCCACAGAACCATACCCGGACCTGAACAAGACAAAAAAATTTCCATGAACATGAACCCAATCCGAACCTAAAAAATGAACTAAATCTGAATCTGACAAAAATATTCCAGAGAAGCATATCCTTATTCGAACAATGCAGAATAATTTCCGTTGATGCGCAACCCAACCTGAACCTAAAAATTCCATTAAAAAGCCGAAATCTGAATTGAACGACATCTGAACCCGAAAAAAATATTCCAAAGAACCAAAACCCGATCCGAGCAAGACAAAATAATTTCCCTGGACATGAATCCAACCAGAACCTTAAAAATCAATTTAAAAAAATACCTAAAATCTGAATCGAACCAAATCTGAATCCGACGAAAATAGTCCAAATAACTATAACCAAATACGAACAAGACAATATAATTTCCATGGACATAATCCCCATTCCAAACCAAAAAATTTGTAAAAAAAAGAAAAAAAAAATCCCGAAATTTGAACCAAACTTAATCTGAACCTAACAAAAATATTTCAGTGAAGTATAACCTCATTGGAACTAGGTAAAATAATTTTCATATAAGTACAACCCGACCCGAACTTAAAAATCCCATTTGAAGGGAAAAAAAAACCCCACGAAATCTGAATTGAACCGAATCTAAACTGAACACAAATATTCCAAACAACCATAACTGTATCCGAAGAAGACAAAATAATTTCCATGAACTTGAATCCAATCCGAACCTAAAATTCGGATGTTCTACAAAACATAATGCGCTCCGTAGCGGTGGAAAGTGAAACTAAGTACTTAGCGCGAGATGGTTAAAATATTTCGTTTATAATAAATGTTAAATTAGAACTTGGTAACGGTTAGATAACAGTTAGGTTGCAATTACGTTCCGGTGACCCTTTTGTTATTTTATTTTCCGGTTAGGTTACAGTTAGGTCAAGGTTAAGTTACAGTTAGGTTAAGGTTAAGTTGCGGTTAGGTTGTGGTTAGATTATGGGTAGGTTATGATTAGGTGACGGCCAAGTTACATTTATGTTATATTTAACTTGCAGTTAGGTTACTGTTAAGATACAGCTAAGTTACAGACAAGTTATGATTCCGATACAATTAGGTTACGGTTAGGATTTTGTTCATAGAATGAACATTACGCATGTTTGATAAAAAATATACACCTATTTTTGTAAAATGGCTCTGAATTTATAATATTATATACTAACCTTTTAGCGAATCATCGAGAATCGATTTCATTCGCGGTATAGTCAGATTTAAGAGTGATATATAATTAGTTTGAAATTCAAAATATTTCACTTGGGATATCTATGTGAAAAAAGTATTTAGTTAAGTCACTTAACAGTAATTTTAAGGATAAATATCAACACGAAATCGTTGGACACATATTCCCTCCTGCGTTTCCCATTGCAGTCATTTTAGGTATTTTTGCAGCTAAATATTAGTTTTTTTTAAAAACCAATTTTTGACACAGTCAGGGGGCACGTATTTAATATAATGTACACTGTAAAAAATTTGACCCTTTTGCTGTATCATCACTCCCCCGCTTTTATAGAATATATCTCTTTTGACCTATGACAATGCTCCAAAATAGGCTGAAGTAATCATTTTCTATAAAAGCGGTGGAGTGACGATGCAGCAAAAGGGTCAAATTCTTAACAGTGTATTAACACATATTTTGAGTTGAAGATAAAATCATAAAAATTTCAAGTTCGTTTAACATTATTATAACGGACCCGGGCAACGCCGGGCGGGTCAGCTAGTATATATATATAACGAAAAGAGAAACAAAGAATTAGTCAGTTCTCTAAAGATGCTTGCACTTTGATCACAGAGATTTTTTATATTTTCTATAATTTTCCGAATCTATACAACAGATGTTTATTTTTTCACAAAGCAAGTTCACATTTCAATTTTACTCATTTTTACTTGTACTTTTTTCCAAAAAGTTTTTTAAATTAAAAAAAAAAAAAAGACATAAAATGGCAAAATTTGGTTAAGCGTTAAATACTAGGGGCGATCAAATGAAAAGATACGAAACGCCCTAACTACCAAACCGGTTGGAATTTGAATATGCCGCTTTGGAATAAAGTAGTGAGACATCGAGAGATGCGATTGGAGTATCCAGCGTAGTTGTGAACATACGCAGGCGCTTGTGCAAGAAGGGGGAGAGAAACAGGCAGCAAGTGAGTTCCGTTCAATTGATGCGGCAATGTTTGTAAGTCCATCATGGCCTTCCCATTGCAAAATCCGATGATTAAAGGGCAGCGAGGTGTTATCAGATTTCTCACTGCGTCAGACTTTGACCAGACACCTCGCTGCTCTTTAATCATTGGATTTTGCAATGGGAAGGCCATGATGGCCTCACAAGCAATGCCGCATCAATTGGACGGAACTCACTTGTTGTCTACTTCTCTCCCCCTTCATGCACAAGCGCCTACGCATGTTCACAACTACGCTGGATACTTAAATCGCATCTCTCGATGTCTGGCTACTTTATTCCAAAGCGGCATATTAAAATTTCAACCGGTTTGGTAGTTAGGGCGTTTCGTACCTTTTCATTTGATCGCCCCTAGTAATAAAGAAATGAATCCTGAATTACTACATTTAATGGTGAGTCTTCACTCTTTGCTGTTTTTCACCCATAGAGTACATTTTTTCAAACTTTTCATATATGCATAGTAAATTTAGAAATAGATTTGGTTTATAGAAAGCTCCAAAGCTTGTATTTTGGTATAGAATGTTAAGAGGCTCCAAGGACATTGATTGGTAAAATATACTAATATTTGTACATGCTACATTACGGGACAGTGACAGTTAAAATTTGTAAGCATTTGTTTTTTTATTAAAATAATTAGGATTTCTAAGTGTGGAAAATGTTTACTTATAATTTTTTGTTTTAATTTAGTTTATTGTTAATAGGAAATCTGAAAAAATAGTAAATTAATCTCTATTAAGATAAATATAATAAATATTGTAATGTGCATTCTCATAATATTTATTATGATACTGTTTAAGCTTAGTAATGATAAATGTAGAATAATATTAAAAAAATTTTGAATTCTTATAGGAGGAAAACACAGATAGAAGTTTTCTGAGCTTTATATGTTCATTAAAACCCACTATTTTCATATAGTTTTCTTTTATTCACTCACTATATACACACTCAAAAATTTATACCTATTTGGAGAATAAATTAGTGAATATTGTTATATGGAATTATAGTATCTAATACCCAGAAAATTTTTATCCCTTGGAAAATGAAAACGTAGTAGATAAATTTTCATAAAATGACAAAAACAATCAAACTAATAAGTTTTTTCATAGGTGGTAAAAACCATGGTAAAAACAAGTTTTTCCAAGGGCAGTAAAAACCATGGTAAAAACCGTAAAAACCACCAGGCGGTAAATACCGTCCAATGCTGAAAAAACTAAATCAGTCCTTTAAAAGGAATATAATTTACCTGTTATGATTTGTAGAAGTGCTCTGCCCTTAGCATCTCTGTATGGTAGAAAACCTATTGCATTAGAAGCAATTACTCGACGAACTATTTCTGTGTCGATCCGGTTGAAATATTCCCGGTTTGTCTCGACTGCTTCTTTGCCATTTCTCAATAACAAACATGTCTCTTTGAAATCGAACTTCCTAGCTCTAAGAAAGGCGAGGAGCCAACGATCATCCACCTCAGAATCAACGACTATTTCTCCTAAAAAATAAGCTAAAAAAATGTAATTTAACAAATTACAACGTCTATTTAAAAAATTATATTTTCAAAGACTCATTTTGTTTAAACAAAATTAAACGTGCGAAAATATCTACGAAATCAGTAAATAACTTGAAAGTTCCATCGCTGTGTCGTTCGTTTTCGGCACGCATATATTCTAAAAATCAAATGACGCATAAAATAAAATGCCAAATAGCATATGCTTTCAATTCAATATCTTTTCGTGATTTTTTTCATTTAAAATATGAATTCTGACAAAATGGACTTAAAGAAATAAAATCATACAAATTTGAGTTTCATTCAAGGGTCATTTGGAAAACAGATAACACATTTGAAAACTGAAAAACATCAAGGGCCCGGGCAACGCCGGGCAGGTCAGCTAGTTTTAAAATAAAACCACCGGAGTTTAACCAAATTGACGTTGTTTTTTTAGAAAAAGAAGCCGAATTTTCAGTAACCTATCATAGAAAAGACAGAGTTTTGACTGAGTTAACATACGTTGTTTTAAAAAGTTGAGATGGGGGTGAAATGTTCACAATAGCTACAACTTGAAAATTGTCTACGATATTTTATAAAATAGCCTATGAACCAGTTGCCTCGTGGGTCCTCGTAATCCAGCTTACCTTATAATATATGAAGGATATATATACATAAATATAAACAAATCAAATGGAAAAATTAAAGATATCCCATACGTATGAGATTACATATATTTACATAATGTTCTTCTGTTTTATTAAATAGCATAACTTCTGTATTTTACTTAGCAATTTTATGCGTACAGCGCCATTGTAAAATGTCTGTCGTCCTCTCGCTCTCAATGGCTGTTTTTCGTTAACTGCGTATGCTCGGTTGAGGAATTTCGACTTGAACCTGTTCTAGAGCAAAGTTCGATAGATTTCAAGCTTGAACCGATTTAGAGAAGTAGACGGTGAATACCATTTGAGCGTTCGACTAGGATTTTCGGCATAACTCGGGATCGAAGTAGTAGAATACGAGAGTAAATCTCTCTTGCCACTGCCATGACAAATAAAAACAAAAATAAATTCACGGAGTCTAAGTCAAAAAATAATGATTGTACTTGACTCCCCGTATTAAAATAATTTGTTATTCACACATGTCTTCAATTTATGTACGATCGGAGCTTGAAAACAATAATAACCCCTTTTGTATAAGTTTCTAAATGTTTAAAAGATAAAAGCCCACATGCATGGATGCTTTTTGGATTCATAGACAACTTATTGTATAGTTTCAATCAAGAGGATAACTTACATTTTCTTAAATTAAGAAATTTTTGTCTTTTTTATACAGTGTACTGAGTCTCCTTAAAGAATTTTTAGTTTGGATGTTTTATTGATTCTGAAAAAATATATTAACAACAAAAATAAACAAATAAATAAATAACTTACTGTCTATGAATTTTTTAAGTCTCCGAAGGTATTTACTTTTCTTTTCTTCAGTCTCATTCAAATACGTCTTGGCATATTTAATCTGTTTGTTTGTGAGTTCCGTGCAGCTGAATGGTCTATATTGTTCAGGAACCGCACTTGCATGGATCTTTTCCGTACTTTCAATGCTGTCACCCATGTCTATCTCTGAAAAATACAAATGAATTTCAAAAAACTGTTCTGGGTAAGCGTTAAGTCGGGGAACGTACATTGTTACTGTTGTGACAGTCATAGAAAAATTTCATAAATAATTTACATTCTTTTATTACAAAATATATTTAGGATAAAGTTGATTCAACCAATTAAACCTTTCGGGTCCGAATTTTTTTTTTTCAGTTTTTAGAAAAAAATACTTTTATGTTAATAACACTAACACAAGCTATCCATCTAGATTAATTATACAGGGTGTCCCAAAAGGTCATTTACAAACTTAACATGCTGGTCTGTCATATCAGGATAAACAATATTAAATAGGAAACTAAGGGTCCCAAACGTCTTCCAAAGGAGATATGCGCCATTAAACTTTAGGGTCCAAAAATTCAAATGATTATAAAAAACAGAAAAATTGGTCGATTTTCACTAAAACTATTCTTTATGTCAGTATTTTCTTAAAAATAAATTATAAAGATAAATTTCAAAAAATGTCGATAGAGGGCGCTTTAGACTTTGGAGTAACGATAAATTAGTTTTTACCATTATTTTTTGCATCTCATTAAACTTTTTTAGAAGCTTAGACATAAACTTAAATTTTGAGCTCAAAATCTAAATCGTTGGAAGTGGTTAAGTAGCACAAACTGAATTGCGGGGGGAGGTTCAAATTTCAAATGATTATAAAAAACGGAAAAATTGGTCAATTGATTTGCGATTTTCACTAAAATTATTCTTTATGTCAGTATTATCTTGAAAATAATTTATAATGATAAAATTAAAAAAAATGCCGATAGAGGGCGCTTTAGACTTTGAAGTAACGTACAACTATTTATTTCCGTTATTTTTTGCATCTCATAAATTTTTTTTAGAAGCTTAGACATAAACTTAAATTTTGAGATGAAAATCTGAATCGTTGCGAGTGGTAAAGTAGCGCAAACTGAACTGTGTTCAATGGAGGTGGGGAGGTTCAAATTTTAAATTATTATAAAAACGGAAAAATTGGTCGGTTTACGCTAAAATTTTTCTTTATGTCAATATTTCCTTGAAAATAAATTTTAAAGATAAATTAAAAAAAATCCGTTAGAGGGCGCCTTAAACTTTAGAATAACCAACAATTATTTTTAACCGTTTTTTTTTTTTTTTTTTTTTTTTTTTTTTTTTTTTTTTTTTTTTAATCTAATTAAATGCTTGCAAAAGATTAGACTTAAATCTTGTGCTCAAAATCTAAATCGATAGGAGGGTAAGAAGCGCAAAATGAACTTTGTTCAGGAGTTGAAATGAAATGTTACCTTCCCCACCCCTCGAACGCAGTTCAATTTTTAGCCGCTTAATTACTCACAACGATCCAGATTTTGAGCAAAAAATTTAAGTTTGAACTTTTACAAGCATTTTATTAGATACAAAAAATAACGGTTAAAAATAGTTGTTGGTTACTATAAAGTTTAAGGCGCCCTCTGACGGAATTTTTTGAAAGATATCTGTGAAATTTATTTTCAAGAAAATATTGATATAAAGAATAGTTTTAGTGAAAACCGACCAATTTTTCCGTTTTTTATAATCATTTGAAATTTGAACCTCCTCACCCCCATTGAACACAGTTCAGTTTGCGCTACTTAACAACTCCCAACGATTCAGATTTTTATCTCAAAATTTAACTTTATGTCTAAGCTTCTAAAAAATTTTATGAGATGCAAGAAATAACGGAAAAAAATAGTTGTACGTTACTCCAAAGTCTAAAGCGCCCTCTATCGGCATTTTTTGAATTTTATCTTTACAAATTATTTTCAAGATAATACTGACATAAAGAATAATTTTAGTGAAAATCGCAAATCAATTGACCAATTTTTCCGTTTTTTATAATCATTTGAAATTTGAACCTCCCCCCCGCAATTCAGTTTGCGCTACTTAACCACTTCCAACGATTTAGATTTTGAGCTCAAAATTTAAGTTTATGTCTAAGCTTCTAAAAAAATTTAATGAGATGCAAAAAATAATGGTAAAAACTAGTTTATCGTTACTCCAAAGTCTAAAGCGTCCTCTATCGACATTTTTTGAAATTTATCTTTATAATTTATTTTCAAGAAAATACTGGCATAAAGAATAGTTATAGTGAAAACCGCAAACGAATCGACCAATTTTTCTGTTTTTTATAATCATTTGAATTTTTGGACCCTAAACTTTAATGGCGCATATCTCTTTTGGAAGACGTTTGAGACCCTTAGTTTCCCATTTGATATTGTTCATCATGATATGACAGACCAGCATTTTAAGTTTGTAAACGACCTTTTGGGACACCCTGTAGTGTTTAATGGATATATCATTGTCTGAGAGATAACGAATGTTGTTGTTTTGCGTACTATTTATTTAATATTCATATGAAAGTAGTCTAAGAAGGGATTTTCGGAGGTATTTTGAAAATATTGTATTACAATAAGATTTATCTTATATTACAACTTTTTTATACTTTTTGCGCTTTATTACACATTATTCCTTCAGAAAAGTAACTTTTATTTTAAATTTAAAGAGTGAAATATACGTTTAAAACAAAAGAATCGAGAACGGCTCAAAGAGAAATAAGCAAATAATAATAATTATTATTATTACTAAATGTCTAAACATAAAGGAAGTCATATAGTAAATGCATAGACTTATGCAGTGAAACCTCCAAATAAGGGACACTCCGAATAAGGGACACCTCTATTTAAGGGACTAAGTTGCTGGTCGCAGTCCCTTGGTATAGGACGTGTAATGTATTTACCTCTGAATAAGGGACACTCTATTTAAAGGACAGTTGAAAATAAGATCAAAGGGACTAGTTTTTGCATTTGAGATAATGAAGTATGTCTGTGATGAAAATGGAAATACAGATTTTTGTGAATTTATCAATCAGAAAGACAGTCATGTGGATACAGAGGCATACGACACAATTGACAATTATTTATTTACCCTCAATTCCGATTTCACATCAAGTGTTTTTATCCCACTAACATAACGCAATAGATATTATAGAAAATATTGTCAAAGTGGTCGTTTCGGACCAAACTACGCGAAAGAAGAATAACTACTCAGAAAGGGTGAAAAACGTATTTCTCATTTGATCAAAATCACTTATAACTCGACAGGTAATTTATATAATAAAAAAGTAAAAAAAAAAAATAATCCCTTTCGGCATGGCCTATAGGCGGAGGTAGATTTCGAAAAGTTTTCATCTCAAAAAAAAAAAAAAAAAAAAAAAAAAAGCCTATTTTTACTCAAATGCCCATTTTGGCAATATATTTTGAATTATATTCTTACTTTATTTAAAAAATTGAACAATATGCTCATTATATAGTTCCTAAATAACAAAAAACTGTTAATTAAATTCGTTTGACAGCAAAATTGAATTTAAAAATGAGTCATAAAATAACCAATTTATTATTTTAATACATCCACAATTCTTTAATCAAGATCGCTTTGAGAAATTTTGTGCGAAGTGCCTACTTTGACAGATTTTTTTTAAATATATATTTAGCCTTTATCAAAACTCTGACCAATACGGCACATTACACAGTTCCTAAATAACAAATAACTGTCAATTGAATGCGTTTGAGAGCAAAATTGAATTTAAAAATGAGTCATAAAATAAACAATTTGTTATTTGAATACAACCTCAATTCTTTTATCATGATCGCTTTGGGAAATTTTTTTGCGAAGTGCTTACTTTGACAGCTTTTAAAATATATATATTCACCCTTTATCAAAAAATCGACGAATACGCACATTATATAGTTCCTAAGTAACAAAAAACTGTCAATTGAATGTGTGTCAGAGCAAAATTGGATTTAAAAATGAGTCATAAAATAACCAATTTGTTATTTGAATACCCACAGTTCATTAATCATGTCGCTTTGGGAAATTTTGTGCGAAGTGCCCATTTTGGCAGCCTTTTTTTAAATATATTCTGCCTTTATCAAAAAACTGGCCACTCCGTCACATTATATAGTTCCTAAATAAGAGAACCTGTAAATTGGATGCGTTTGAGAACAAAAAAAGATTTAAAAATGACTCGGTAAAAACGCAATTTCTTAAATTTCCGCAAATTTTAATCACGATAACTTCGTGAAATTCTGTTCAAAATACCCTTTTTGGCAGCCTTTTAAAATATATATTCTGCCTTTATCAAAAAACCGCCCAATACGTCAAGTTATATAGTTCCTAAATAATAGGACCTGTAAATTGGATGGGTTTGAGAACAAAAATGAATTTAAAAATGACGCATAAAAAACGCAATTTGTTATACTTAATGAATTTTTTAATGATGAAAACTTCGGGAAATCTGTTCAAAATACCTTTTTTGGCAGCCTTTTTAAAAATATATTCTGCCTTTATCAAAAAATTGGCCAATACGTCGCATTATATAGTTGCTAAATAATAGGATCTGTCATTTGGATGCGTTTAAAATCAAAAATGAATTTTAAAATGAGTCAGAATATAAGCAGTTTGGATTTGAGGTTTTTTCTCCAACTCCTATTTTTGTTTAATTTATTTTTGCTATAAGAATTGGTTCTATGAAAAACTTGTCAATATAAAAATTGTAGATATTATTGTGAAGATGTAAAATAAATTTAATTAGATTTAATTGCTTAAGAATTGAGTAAGTTATGGTTTTTTTTCTTTTTCCTCCCCCCTTTTTCTTTTCGTTTTTAATTTTTTTCATCGGTAAAAATTGGTCCTATCAAAAACTTGTAAATACAAAAGTTTTAGATAATATTGAGTACATTTATATAAAATTTAGTTGGATTTGATATCTTGAGAATTGACGAAGTTATGATTTTTTTTCTCCCAAAAACCATGTTTTTTTCGCCCCTTGAGCCCACTTTTAACTTTATCAAAAATCTGTCACGCATAAACTTTTTCCTCATTTTTTAGAAGTAATATAAACTTTAAACTGATTCGATATCTATTTTAATTAAAAAGTTATCGCGTTTTTTCTGTTTTCACAAAAACCCTCCTAACTTTCACCTCCTTGGTCCGATTTTGCCCATTAACGAACTTAACCGAGATTTTATGCCCTTTGATTTTATGTAAAAGTTTGATGAAGATCTGAGCATAATTATGGAAGTTATCGTGTCTAGAAGAAAGTGATATACACCGATAGATAGATAGATAGATAGATAGATAGATAGATAGATAGATAGATAGATAGATATATAAACTTTTTTACTGATGGTAGTTTTGGGGTCTAGGAGTCATGATTCGTGTAGATCCGCAAAAATTTTTCAGAAATTCCAACATGGGAGACAATGCAATAGGTAGTATTTCATACGAAATCTACCTAAAAACTGTTCGATTCCAAATCGCTTCCATACTCAGGCATTCCAGTTTTATACCTTTCCTTTAAAAAATGAATTTGTAAATGTATCAAAATATTTACCCGCTACCTGAGCACAGCAGTTGAATACTTTATTTTGTAAATATTGCTGATAATGAAGAACTAAAATTCATGAGTATGGTAAATGAACACTTGAAAGGTTTGTAGTGAAAAATTGAAAATTTCAAAACAAATACTTTTGATTGATTACTTCAAGTAAAATTCTTTTAAATGTTTTAATACTTTTTGCATATACAAAATTTGTATATTAAATAAAAAACAATAATTCTATAAATAATTTAATGATTTAGTAATCAATTGGAAATTTTACTAATTTGCTATTCCTTTTGTGTCCCATTAGCGTAATTTATGCCCTTCAGGAACATTTAAACTTCACCTCGAATGATTTGTTATTTTTATATCTTTCTGAACGATTAATTAAAAATAACAATCAAAACTCTGAATAAGGGACACCTCTATTTAAGGGACAAAAGTTCCGGTCCCATGGGTGTCCCTTATTCAGAGGTTTCACTGTACTAACTTTTCTACATGTAAGTAGTAGCAAAAGTATTTCTTAAAACAAAATTATACTCAATTAAAAGACTTGTACTATTAATAGTACATAGAACCCGAGAGGGTTAAATATACATGTGTTCTACTCAGATAAACCATATGCAATTTGTAACAAAAATCATTTTACTTGACTAGTGAATAAATCAAAATTTTGTCACTCTTGTGACAACCAAAAAATGCATTATCTTAAAACTGTGTTTGATATAGAAATGCTGTGAATTATACAATAATATGAAAATAAAATTTGCAGAATGTAACAGAGTAATTATATATAAAAAAAAAGATTATTCATTGAACTCATCTGATATGCATAAATTAATTACATTTGATTTGGCAAAATGCTAAGTGTTACCCTTGCGACATTAGTCTTGTGACAATTTGTCCATAATGAAATTTTAGCAAACATTCATTTTAAATAATAATTTAAAAATTTTTTAAAAGACGTTTTAACAAATTTATTTGCCATACAAAGAAAATTAAATGCTGGTTAAAGTTTAAAATAACACAATAAATGTAAAAAACATAGAATTAGTGTTTGTAAAGTCTTGGAGAGTTTTTACCAGTATCATAGCATTAATGTCAGCCACAAATTGATTTTTCTGTGTGTGTGTTATCAGATTCAAACTTAAGAATTCCCTTTGCTTTTCGTGGCTCTAAATATTTTTTTGGTAATCATCATCTACAAATAATACTTTGAAACTTGAAATAATGATATTTTATTTACTATAATCACATGACAATCTCTCAGTTTCTGCTGCTGAACACAATAAATCATTGTCTCCACTATCAATAACATAATTTGAAACTTTTCTTGCACAATTAATTACTTAATGAAATGCAAATTCTTTGTACGAATCATGTAATATGTATGGTTTGTAGTAGATAGTGGGATTCTTTAGGGCTTTAACAAATTGTACTTATTGAGAGCTATCGTCGCTGTTGGTAATTTCTCTCAAAGTAATGAAACGTGTTGCTGTTGTTTCATTTCCTCATCTGATACATGGAATATATACTTACTTTTGTTTTTCAGGAGCAATTTTGACAAATTCAGCAATATTCCTTATAATTGCTTTATAGTTCACAGGCTATCAAAGCCTGAAAGCTTATGTGCCTGCCCGTTCCGTATGTATGTATGTAACGCGATAACACATCATAAAAATATCCGATTTGCTTAAAATTTTGGATCTAAGTTTATTTTGATAAGGCACTTCGCTAATAAGTTTTGGGGATTCGTTGGTTAAGTATAAAGGGAGATCGGCGAGCTACTAATGGATTTGCTATGCTGAATTATCAGATTTCATTCAAATTTTAAATATAGGATCATTCTGATAAGGCGCCACATGATTAGTTTTGGGTGTTCATTGGTTAAGTATAAAGGAGCCTGGGGAATAGGTGCTATCCCACCTTTAATGTACGTAAATGGATTTTTTACGCAGAATTTACCGATAAGCTTCAAATTTTGGATATAGTTCCATTTTGATAAGGCACTTCCTTAATTTGTTTTGGGGATTCGTTGATTAAGTATAAAGGGGGATCTGGGGGCTTAATTTAGATAAATGGATTTTTTATGCTGCATTAATCGGTTGTTTCAATTTTTGGATACAAGTTCACATTGATAAGATGCTTCTCTAATTAGTTTTCGGGTTCTTTGTTACGTATAAAGGAGGGAACGGGCGATTACCCCTCTCCTTAAATTAGAGAAAGGGGTTTTTATGCAGACTTATCCGATTTGCTTTAAATTTTGGATATAGGTTCTTTTTGATAAGGCGAATCCCTGAAAAGTTTTCTGGATGCAATGGTTAAATATAAAACAGAGAATTGTCGATAACCCCTCTTAAATTAAATAAATGGGGTTTTATGCAGAATTATCCGATTTGCTTCGAATTTTGGATATAGGTTCATTATGATAAGGAGTAACCCTGATTAGTTTTGGAAGTTCAATAATTAAGTATAAAGGGTGGAAATGGGGGAGCTAATCCCCCTCACCTTAATTTGTTTTTCGAGGGGCATTATTCCTTGAAAAAGTAAGCCTGTAATATACAATTAATATGCGTAGCCTGTGAGTTTAATGCCATCAGTTTAACTGGGCAATATTCTGTTTATTTAGGACTGAATTCATTCCACACATTTTGTTATACAACAACTCAAATTGAATCTGCAGAATCTTTACCAGGAACTTTTGAAAAAATATGAGTTTATTGAAACCATTAAGTTAATAAATTAATTGAGAAACAGGTTTGATTTATTCCCAGCATATTTGCAAAGTTATATATTTTATTTGGAAAATACAAACATCAGAAAGAAAATGGATACAATTTTGAAAAATGTACTGCCTCTAATAAAATTTTACGCATGAAAACATTTACATAAAATTAATTACGAGTTGTATTAACTGACATAATAACATTATGTTTTACTTTAAGGACATCTTGCTTAATGAAAACTAACTAGTTCGATGTGCCAATCCCAAAACTTTCTTCTATCTCATATTACATTTTGATATTTAAAAAAATAGTTACATATGTTAATGCTTTAATAATTTTAATTCAATGCTACATCAATTTTGATTTTCATCTTAAATTTCTGCTTCAGTCAATTAATCGGAGTAAAGACGAGTTTCCGTCTATGCGCGAGTCGATGGACAATAGAATGATAAGCATATACATATTTTTTAATTCAGGGAGGACGTACTTGTCATACCCCAAAAAAATCGCACACAAAAATTTTAATTCAGTTCTATGCATAACTTGATGTACTTTTTGATAGTAAAATAATGAAAATGGCACAGACATTGTTATTGTAGTGCTCCCTTCCAGCGGATTTTTTTTTTTCAAATTCAATGCGGACCTGCTAAACATAGTCACAAAAAAAATCGTTCAGTTCTATGCATAACTTCATACACTTTTAGGTAGTGAAATATTGAAAATGGCACAAAAATCACTATTGCAGCGCCCTCTTCCGGCGGATTATTTTCAAATTCAGGGAGGACCAACTAGCCATAGCCAAACACTTACAGAAAAAGTTTGGTTCAATTCTATGCATAACTTCATACACTTTATGGTGGTTCAATATTGAAAATGACACAAAAATCACTACTGCAGCGCCCACTTCCGGCGGATTTTTTCATATTCAGGGAGGACCAACTAATAATAATCACACACTTACAGAAAAAAATTGATTCAATTCGATGCATAACTTCATACACTTTTGATCGGTACAATATTGAAAAGATCCCTGTCGGCTGGGCCTATAGGCGGAGGTAGATTTCGAAGAGTGCTCATTTCAACAACAACAAAAAATATAAATATATATGATTAGAGATAAACCCAGTTTAATAACTTCATTTGGCCGTTTATGAAAAATTTTTAATTTCATTTTTCTGCAAAAACTGGTTTTATCAGAATCATCTTAAGAAAAATTCAGCTCAAATGCCCATTTTGACAACATATTTTGAAATAAATTCTGAATTTATTTCAAAAAATCGACCAAAACAGTACATTATACAGTTCCTAAATAACAAGAAACTGTCAGTTGAATGCATTTGAGAAAAAAATTGAATTTAAAAAAGAGTCATAAATTAACCGATTTGTTGTTTGAATACATCCTTAATTCTTTAATCATGATTGCTTCGGAAAATTTTGTGCAAAATACTCACTTTGACAGCATTTTTAAAGATATATTCTATCTTTATCAAAAAACTGGCCAATTCGTCACAGTATATAGTTCCTAAATAAGAGGATCTGTAAATTGGATGCGTTTGAGAGCAAAGATGGATTTTAAAACGAGTCAGAAAAAAACGCAATTTCTTATTTGAACACTTCCTTAAATTTTCAATCACGATGATTTCGGAAAATTCTGTTCAAAATACCCTTTTTGGTAGCCTTTTTTGAAATATATTCCGTCTTTATCAAAAAACTGACCAACGCATCACGTTATATAGTTCCTAAATAAGAGGATCTGTAAATTGGATGCGTTTGAGAATAAAAATGGATTTAAAAACGAGTCAGAAAAAACGCAATTTCTTATTTGAACTTAAATTTTCAGTCCCGATGACTTTAGGAAATTCTGTTCAAAATACCCTTTTTGGTAGCCTTTTTTGAAATATATTCTGTCTTTATCAGAAAATTGACCAGTGCGTCACTTTATACAGTTTCTAAATAAGAGGATCTACCATTTGGATGCGTTTAAAATGAAAAATGAATTTAATAAAATAATAAAGAATACTGCCCAGTTAAACTGATGGCATTGAGCTCACAGGCTACAAATACTAATTGTACATTAAAGCCTTATATTTTCAAGGGTTAATTCCGTTCGAAAAATAATTAAGAAGGGGAAACCGCTCTCCCCTTTCGTCTTTTTTTATACTTAATCATTGAACCTCCTATACTATCAAAGACATGTTTTATCATATAAAAAATCTATATCCAAAATTCAGATCAAATGAGATAATTCTTAATAAAAACCCATTTAGCATTTATATAATTTAAAAGGAGTTATCCCCCCTCTATTATACTTAACCATTAAACTTCCAAAACTATTCAGAGATTTGATCGAAATCTGAAAATTCTGCTTGAAAAACCCATTTATATAAATTAAGGGGGGGGCGGGGGGGGCATTAGCCCTGTTTCCCCTGTTTATACTTATTCAATGAACACCTAATAACAGTCACGGAATCGCCTCATCAGAATGATCCTAATCTAAATTTTAAACGAAAACTTAATTCTGCATGAAAATCCTATTTATATCAACTAAGGGGAGGGACATGAGCCCCCCGTTCCCCCTCTTATACATATCGAATGAATTCCAAAAACTAATCAGGGAAGCGCCTTGTCAGGATATACCAAAATACAAAATTTCAAGTGGATCGGATATTTTTATCACGAGTTATCGCGTTTCGCACGAACGAACATACAGAATGGACGGGCACATAAGCTCTCAGGCTATGATAGCCTGTGAGCTAAAAATGAGTCAGAATATAAGCAGTTTGGATTTGAGGTTTTTTCTCCAACTCCTATTTTTGTTTAATTTCTTTTTGCTATACGAATTGGTCCTATGAAAAACTTGTCAATATAAAAGTTGTAGATATTTTTGAGAAGATGTAAAATAAATTTAATCAGATTTGATATCGTAAAAATTGACGGAGTTATGGATTTTTCTCTTTTTTCACCGCCCTTTTTCTTTTCGTTTTTAATTTTTTTCATGGGTAAAAGTTGATCCTATCAAAAACTTGTAAGTACAAAAATTTTAGATAATTTTAAGAACATTTACAAAAAATTTAGTTGGACTTGATATCTTGAAAATTGACTAAGTTATGAATTTTTGTCTCTCAAAACCCCTGTTTTTTTTGCCCCTTGAGCCCACTTCTAAATTTATCAAACATCTGTCATGCATAAACTTTTGGCCCATTTTTAAGAAGTAATACAAACCTTAAACCGATTCGATATCTACTTTAATAAAGAAGTTATGGCGTTTTTTCAGTCTTCACAAAAACGCCCCTTATTCCGACCCCCTTGGTCCGATTTCGCCCATTAACGAACTTAGCCAAGATTTTATCCCCTTTGATTTTATGTACCAGTTTGGTGGAGATTGGTGAAGAATTATAGAAGTTATCGTGTCCATAAAAAAGTGAGATATACACTGCTCAAAACAATTAAAGGATATTGCAGTTTTAGGTGGATTTTGTATCTGGGAAACTTTTTAGCTGATTGATACATGGTCGACAGACATAGTAAGTTATATGAGACTAAATTACACATGTTTGGCAGAAAAAAATGCATTTTAATGCGCATTTGTGTACAAAAGGAAAAAAACACAATTTGTGCATATGAGAAAAAAAAGAATAAGAAAAGGTGTTTTCTTCAAAGAAAATCATTTTCAGTAGGGGGTAAGGTTTCCACGGGCGGCCAGCAACGTTGAACACCTTTGAGGCATGGACTCAATGAGGCTATTAATGACGAGTTGGGGTATTCTGCCCCACTCTTCCAGAAGAGTTCTTTCCAGTTCTTGGAGAGTTTGTGGGGGTTGTTGGCGGCCAAAAACTTGTCTTCCTAGAGCGTCCCAAATGTGCTCAATTGGATTCATGTCTGGAGAACACGCTGGCCATTCCATTCGAACGATTCCTTCCTCGAAAAGGAAATCCTCCACGAGGTTTGCACGATGTGGCCTGCAGTTATCGTCCATTAAAATGAAGTTATCTCCGATTGCTGCAGCGTAAGGGACTACAATACGTCTGAGGATCTCATCCCTATATCGGCGACCAGTCAGAGCTCCATCTCGAATGATGTAGAGGTCAGTGCGCCCATCAATGGAGATGCCACCATACACCAACATTCCTCCACCGCCAAATCTGACACTTTCGTGCACGAACGCAGGATTATTCCTACTGCCACGGTCCCTCCAGATGAAAATACGCCTATTATCCGGATGCACAGAAAAACGGGACTCGTCAGAAAACAGAATATTGCTCCATTCATTTCTCCTCCAGTTGATATGCTCGGTTGCCCACTCCGTGCGGTCGCGACGATGCTTTGATGTTAATCTAACACATACCATCGGTCGGCGAGCATACAGACCTACAGCATGGAGCCGGTTTCGGACAGTTTGAGTTGAAATCGTGGTGCCTGTAGCCGAGCGAAGGTGTTGTTGGAGAAGAGTAGTGTTCATGTTTCGGTGTCTCCGAGCTGTTAATGCTAAATACCGATCTTCATTGGGCTTTGTTGCCCGTCTACGACCATGCCCTGGTCTTCGGCCTGCACATCCACTCTAAAAAAAACGGTTCCAGATCCTGGAAATGACACTTTGTGACACTCCAATGGCTTGCGCTACTTCGGCTTGAGTTTGGCCCCCTTCTAACCTACCAACAATTCTCCAAGCTTCTGAATCTGTCAAATGAGTTCGCTGAGACATCGTACTCATCGAAACAAAGCAATCACTGAATGCCGATCATCCTTGTCTTCATTCTCTTTTATCCAGTTGAAAGTCAAATTTCATTCGCTGCCGCTGAAGCGACGTTTTTGACGTCGAACTCAAAATTTGCATACTCCACAGTTTGAAAACCAGAAAAATTTGCATTTGTGATTCTCTTCTTCTATTTTCGGCAAAAAAATTTCGTTTATATCTTTACTTTATATAAAACTTCAAATATCCTTTAATTGTTTTGAGCAGTGTATATACCGGGTGATTATAATTAAAGTCCCGATTTTAAAAATCGATAATTTTAAAACTACTGGTCAGAATGACTTGATATTTTAGCAAAACAATCGTAAGGCAATGGAATTTTGTTTGGCGAAGGAAAAAAAATAGTTCCAAAATGTGCCGATAGATGGCGCTGTCAGTGTTCACATTGTCTAGATATATGCAAATTACTAATACGTGACATGCGCACATGAGACTTAGCTGCCATAAAAATTCAGAGCACCAGCTCTTTGCCTAAATGCTTCATCATGACTCTGACTATGAAGGATCGCGCTCTGCTCTTGAAGCTTTTTTATAAGAACGTTGACTGTGCACTTACAGCTATTAGGAAGTTTCGGACATTAAAATCCATTAAATTGGGTCCAATAACCACAAAAGGTCTGCGAAAAATGATTGCTAAATTCGAAGAGACCGGTTCATTTGACGTTAAACGGGGTAGAGGAAGGAAACCAGTTTCGGCTGCGGCAGTGGAAGATGTGGCTACAGCATTACAAGAACAGACTAACAGTGATGTTGGAATCAGCAGTGCACGGGGAATCGGCCGAATGCTGGATATGCTGAACAGCACGGTGCGTAAAATCCTACGGAAGATCTTGAGCTGTTATCCGTATAAGATAACTCATGTGCAGGAGTTGCTACCTGCTGACCTGGAAGCACGTCAATCTTTTGCACTGCAATTTCTTGCCCGGATGGAAGTGGACAACGGATGGCCATGGAACATTCTGTGGTCTGACAAAGCCCACTTTCATTTGCAAGGTTCTGTAAATACGCAAAATTGCAGGATATGGGCGACCGAGAATCCGTCCCAGCTACAGCCATTACCTCTTCAGTCTATAAAGCTTACTGTGTGGTGCGGAATAACGGCAGCGTTTATCGTTGGTCCGTTTTACTTCGAGGAGATCAGACCTGCGGGTCCCGTAACCTGCACCGTTACTGGCAAGCGGTATGAAACACTTTTGCGTAACCATGTCCTTCCGGCACTTCAGCAGCGTCAGTGTGTGGATCGCACAATATTCATGCAAGATGGCGCTCCTCCCACATTGCTACTCCTGTGAAGCAGCTACTGAGTGCTAATTTCGGAGATGACAGGATCATAAGCCGTCATTTTCCAACAACGTGGCCGCCACGTTCCCCCGACTTAAACCCGTGTGATTTCTGGCTTTGGGGGTACCTGAAGAATGTTGTTTACAGCGGGAGGATTCAGAATCTAGCCGACTTGAAGGCAAGCATCACACACCACATCCATTGCATCAGTACAGATACCCTCCGATCTGTTGTGGAGCATGCCGTTTTGCGCTTCCAATTAGTAGCGGAACAAGGCGGAGGGCATATCGAACAACTTATGCTTTAATCTTCAGCAAGGTGTTGATTCCATGAAGCTCTTTTTTTTTTTGTCATAATCGCTATTGTCGCTGTATTCTGGTCTTTTCGCTAATAAATCTTTAGTAAATCTAACTCTAATTTTTTTTCTTTTGGCTAACAACATTTCTGTGTTTAACGAATACATTTTTGGTCTTTTCTCCTGATATTACCCGGACAGCGCCATCTATCGGCACATTTTGGAACTATTTTTTTCCTTCGCCAAACAAAATTCCATTGCCTTACGATTGTTCTGCTAAAATATCAAGTCATTCTGACCAGTAGTTTTAAAGTCATCGATTTTTAAAATCGGGACTTTAATTATAATCACCCGGTATATATATATACATATAGATAGATAGATAGATAGATATATAAACTGGTGCGATTGCAATAGGTAGTATTTCATACGAAATCTACCTAAAATGGCACAAAAATCGTTATTGCAGCGCATTGTTCCGGCAGAATATTTCAAAATCGAAGGATGACTTGCTTGCCACAGCCAAAAATATTCACAAAAAATTTGGTTCAATTCTATGCATATCTTCATAGGCTTTTTGATGGTAGAATGGCCTCATACGGACACACGGACAGACAGACATTTTATAAAAACATGTTTTTTGGTATGTCTGACCTCTAAAACGGTAAATCCGTCGAAAACTGGAAGTCAAAAATAATTTTGATTACAATACTTTCTTCTATTGAAGATAGAAGTAAAAATGCAGCCGTTCGTAGTACCAGAAATAAATTCATACCAACATTTCGTCTTGGCACAAAAATATGCTGTTTTTTAGAAAAATCTATTTGTATGACGGCTCTAAAAGCTAATTATTTATTTATTTATTTTTTGGCATTATCAAAATAAGCCTGTGTCTTTATTGGTAAACTTATCAGAAATGGATTTAGTTGCTTTCAAAAATATTTTGAAGAATATATATATATATATATATATATATATATATATAAGCATGTATTTGTTATTGTTTAATGGCAACGTCCAAACAAAACGCATCTCATTTGTTATTGTGTTAAAGTGTCTAGTAGATTTAGGCCGAGGAAAATCGGTTTATTTATGTTTTGCTCTTTCGCTACAATTATGAAGCGTCAAAATATCATTATTTTTGTTTTTCTGTTCTTTTTATTTAAAAAGAAATAAATAAATGAAGTATTTAATGATTCAGTTTAAAGCTATGTTTTATAAATGAAATGAGTGAAAGGATTATGTATTAAATGAAATACGAAAAAATGCCACAAAACAATGTTTGGCATCCGGCTAGCATAAAAATACCCAGTTCTTGATTTTTCTAGCAGAATCCTCTGATTAGGCAAAGAATTGAAACATGTAAATTAAATTATGAATAAATGTAATATGATACATTGGTCTGCATACGTTTACGGGAGACCATACTGGTCGCCTACAGCAGTCATACTCAACCATATTTCTTTTCTCGCGGGCAGCAAATATAAGTTTCCGACATTAGGCGGGCCGCAACACACTTATAAAAAAGTTTAAAAACAATAATTAAAATAATATAAGTAGTATAATATTACAATATAACAAACGTAATAATATGAGTATGATTGAACACTTATCGCGCAAGAAATAAAACAAACTAAAATTACACCTCCATAGCTGCCAACTTTCAACTAATCTTCCGTAATACCTGGATTAGTTTGATCCAGGTTAACGAACCAGAAAATATATTTCATGAATCTTTATTTATTTAATTTCAGGATTGTTACTGGAACATACTTAATTTCATTTCTTTGAAAAAATTCTGATTCGAAACTCATTAAACCAGGGTCAAATTAACGCATGTATTATGGATAATCGATGTCAGGTTGGCACCTATGCACCTCTTTTCCTAAATAATAAATTTTGTACTAGATTTCTATTCCAAATGCTGCACAAATATGCCGTAAAATTTACTGGTTAAAAATACTGCTGCAAAATGTTTTCGGTGTCATTTTTTTCCGCGACAAAAGTTCACTTCCAAAATGTAATATTAGCGAGTTATATAATTAGTATAAAACGTAATTATAAAATTTAGAATTTTCAAGGAGATTTTCTGTAATAATTCCATTTTTTCCTTGATTTTTGGTTTAACTTTAAATTAATTATGAGTAACAGGATGTTTTATCTTCAATTGAAAATGTATAAAACAACACTGAAGATCTTAAGGCCCCACGCTAGGCACAGAAAAAGACCCGGATGATACTGTAAAGTCTATGGGGGCGTTCTTTTCAAATATCTCGCTCAAATTTTAATATTTTTACAGGATTTTTTTGCATAGGATACCTTATGTTTTATGAAACTAGGCCTTAAAGTTTCAAAAGGAATTCCATTTTCCCAATATTGAAAAACTTCTGTAAATAAAACAAGTATTCTCTTAGAAAATGGCACCTAGGATTGAGGAAGTTATGTGACCTTTTTTTACGCCTAACTGATGTGGCATTAGTTTAATAATGACCTGTTTTTATATCTTTACCAACATAAAATTCGCTAAAGTCTATGGACTCAAAGTTTTTTTTTTTTCATTACTGCGATTGAGATTAGCTACTTCCCTATTTTTTTGCTTCTGATTTTTTCCTTTCTCTTGCTAAAGCTTTCGCTGGATCTAAGACATTTTCTCACTTTACTAAAATACATTTAATTTGTTTCCTTATTAACTCAATATATTCAACTTCATTCTCTCTTTTTTTCTGCAATTTTTGCCATTTAGTAAAAATTTTCCTTCTCTTAATAACAATGTCGTGTAAGAGAAACAACATTAAAATCTTTTCATTAAAATGTACTATTAGAATTCTTTCCAAAAGAGTTACTATCTATATAGATAATAGAGTAGACTTTAATAAATGAAGCCTGTAAAATATCTGATCAAAATACCATGTGTTTAAAACGAAAAGAAAGCATACAAAGATTAAATGAGTTGAGTTGTTTTTATCTATCTTTAATAACTTGACATGATTTTTTTTATAATCTTGCAAATAATAATAAATATCATTTAAAAATATTAATTTATTTTTAAATGCTATAAGTGATCTATTAAAAATAATACAAATACCTTATAGTTTTACATGTTTCATTGCTCTTACGGCAACTTTTTCAAAAACAAATAAATGATAAAAAGAAATTTTTCACTAAAATATCTCCAAATTAAAAACAAGTTGGAAATTGCACGTGAAGCGTAGCAAATTAGGTGCGTTCGTACGATAACGAAGTTTTAAAAATATTACTTTCATTTATCAATCTCATAAAATTGTAAATAGTGAATTACAATTAAAACGCTCATCAAACAATGTTCTCCCTATACCATTACATAATGGAATACTTTTGTGTGGCCTTGTAAATCAATAACAAATGTTCTTTGCACCACAAATTATGTAAGGTGTATATTATAATATGTACTTTATAGTTACATATAAATTTTATTAAGTTCGCATGAGTATAACACGATTAAAATGCATTTGAAACATTTTTACCCATTGACCGTAATGTAACGGAATACTTTTGATTATCCCTGTAATTGATCTATGCATCCGATTTTCATAAAATTTGAAATAACTCAACAAAATTATGTAATAATTATGTATTTTAAATTTCAAACGTATAGCATATATTTGAAACTTTTTCCCCATTGACCATAATGTAATTGAATACTTTTGATTGCCCCTGTAATTCATCTATGCACACGATTATCAAAAAACTTGAAATAACTCGACAGAATTATGTAATAATTGCGTATTTTAAATTTCAAATGATTAAAATGCATTTGAATTTTTTTTCCCCATTGACCGTAATGTAATGGAATACTTTTGATTGCCCCTGTAATTGATCTATGCATCCGAGTTTCATAAAATTTGAATTGACTCGACAAAATTATGTAATAATTATGTATTTTAAATTTCAAACGATTCGGTTGGGTAGTTTTTGCGTTGTTATATGCGGACAGACGGACGGACAGACAGACGGACGGACGGACGGACAGACGGACGGACTGAACGACCACTATAGGTGCTACGTATTATATAATTACGAACGCCCCTAATAAACAGAAAAACATAAATCACGTGAACATGAGCATAGTAAAGTAAAAATGGAAAAAAAAAAATAAAAATGAATAAAATAGTTGTGAATGTGAAATATTACAAATTATTGTCTTAAAAACCTTTGCAACATTTCCTTCCAAATTTTAGGGAGCTCCATGGAAGCAAATTAATTGCAAACATTGTCTCTACGTATGAAGATTTCTGTTGACTTATGATTGATAGAAAATATGATCTAGAAGGGTATATTATTCTGCTATTTTTAAAATCTATTTGTAATGATTCTTTGCTATATAATCTTGAGAGAGCTATAGTTTTCCTATTGTATTTGATGTCTGCTATATGTTCTTTAATCCTAGTTCTGAGTTTTCTACTTGTTTCACCAATGTAATATTGTTTTGTTCCATCTTGTTTTGTGAATGGTATTTCATATACGCCAGATATTTGATGTGGTTCTATTGGATCAATTTTCCTACATATTGAGTTTTTAGGTGCGTTCGTAATTATGTAAATACGTAGCACCTATTGTTGTCGCTCAGTCCGTCCGTCTGTCTGTCTGTCCGTCCGTCCGTCTGTCCGCATATAACAACGCAAAAACTACCCAACCGAATCGTTTGAAATTTAAAATACATAATTATAACATAATTTTGTCGAGTCATTTCAAATTTTATGAAAATCGGATGGATAGATCAATTACAGGGACATTCAAAAGGATTCCGTTACATTACGGTCAATAGGGAAAAAATTTTAAATGCATTTTAATCGTTTGAAATTTAAAACATATAATTATTGCGTAATTTTGTCGAGTCATTTCAAATGTTATGAAAATCGGATGCATAAATCAATTACAGGGACAATCAAAAGGATTCCGTTACATTACGATCAACGGGGAAAAAGTTTCAAATGCATTTTAATGATGTTACACTCATTCGAACATAATAGAATTGGCATGAATCTATGAAATATATACTAAAATATGCATTCTGTACAATATGTGATGCAAAGAATTTTTATTATTAAATTACAGGGCCCCACAAAAGTATTCCACTATAGAAAGCCATACGGGGAAACATGGTTTGGTACGTGTTTTAATTATATTCAACTATTTCACATTTTATGAATAAGATATACGTTGCTGAGGTGTAATAAAAATTACTTCCTGCATATTTACAGAAACGTAAAGATTTCGACTACTGTACTGTATCCGGAGTACGCTCTACTATATCAGCAAGATCTGAATATTTTTAAAACTTCGTTATCGTACGAACGTACCTCATTTGCTACGTTCACGTGCAATTTCCAACTTGTTTTATTTAGCCGACGGTTTTGCAACTATGGCTATATTAAATTTATTGAGTTTATATTTTAAACGTTCGAAAAATCCAGGAAAATATCGTAGAGAGAATATATTCGAATTTTGTAATTTGAAGTTATTATTCTTTTTACCATTCATGCTTTTAATTAACTTGTCTATTGTGCTTTTATTATAACCATTACTCTTTGCGATGTCATATATTATATTTAATTCTTTGTCTAATTGTCTCGGGATACAGATTGTGAAGGCCTTTTTGAAGGCATGCCTAAATGCAGACATTTTGTATGAAAACGGTGCTTGAGCGTTACGAGGTATAATGACTTGGTTGGCAATCTGTTCCCTGTAAACTGTACGTTCGATTCCTTGTTGCGTCTTGATTAGTAATACATCCAAATAAGGTACTGTACCATTCTTTTCTATTTCCAATGTAAGTTTAATTTTAGAGTCAGTGCTATTAATCTGTGTTAAGAAGCTATTAATTAAGGTATCTACATGTTGCCATATGATAAAATGTCATCTACAGATCTGAACCATGTATGGGGGATATAATCCAGTTTATTGTATATCTCAGTTTCCAGAAGTCGCAATATAAATTCGGCTAGAAGGCCTAATATAGGAGAACAAATTTGTGCTCCATTATTCTGTTTGTAGATTTTGTTATCAAAGGTGAAATAATTATTATTAACTATTAGATTAAGAGCACTCTTTAATTTAGTTTTCATATTTTCATTTATATTCTTCATTTAGTCAATACAACTATTTATATTTATAACAGCTTTCTGGCTGTCAATAGATGGATATAGTGAGATAACATCATGTTTGGCCACTAAATAATTTCGAGGTACATTGATTTTCAAAGATTGAATAAAATCATCAGTTGAGTTAATGGTATGATCAGAACCGGGTAAGATACTTTTCAATAAAACTACGAAAGCTTTTTCTACATAGTATGTGGGACTTGAGCATTTAGTTACTATTGGTCTGAATGGCATGTCTATTTTATGATCTTTGAGTCTGCCCACAATTGTAGGGATTATTGCTAATTTATTAATTCTAAGTAGGACTTTCATGTCATCGGGCCAACATTCTTTATTCACTAATTCCTTAATTTTATCATTAATTTTATTAAGTGGATTCTTTTTTACTTCTTCACAACCCACCTTGTTGATACATTGCATCATTTTGTTTTTATAATCATCTGTATTCAAAATAACTAATTTATTAGATTTATCTGTTTGAATTAGAATAATATCTTTACCCCGTTTAAGATTTTTCAGAGTATTCAATTCATTTTTCGGTATTACTGTAGGTTGTTTAATTAATTTGTTAAGTTCATGATGCATAATATTGCGAATTTCTTCTTTATTGTTGTTTTTTGTCGATCAATAAATTTTGTCGACAATATTTTCAAGTTCTGGTATGATATCTTTCAGATTTGGCTTTCTCGGAAAAATATGTTTTGATCTATGTTCATATACTTTTCTTTCTTCTTCTGTTAACTGTCTGTTAGATAAATTCAAAAACTCTACGGGTTGGCATATGCGATTAACATAGAACCTTTGTTCCTTGCAAAGTTTTTCAATTTTTAGCACTTTCCAACAAAGTTGAAAAGTGCTTATGCATTCGGTTTGTCTGGCCGTCTGTCCGTCTGGCCGGATGGCCGTCTATCCGTCTGTCCGCGCTCTAACTCCCGTAAATATACTCGGATTGCTATGAAATTTTTATACGTTATTGAGGTTTACCCTAGCACGAACCCTATTGAAAATGAAGTATCTACCATGATTAGTTTATCTACAGAGAGAATCAAAAGTTTCCCATTACATTACGGCCTATGGGGAAAAACCGTTAATATACTCGGATCGCCATGAAATTTTAGGACGTTATTGACGTTTAACCTAGCACAAGTCCTATCGAAAATGAAGTTTCCACCATGATTAGTTTATCTACAGGGCGAATCAAAAGTTTACTATTACATTACGGCCTATGGGGAAAAATCGCTTCAAAGGAATTTTAAAAATGTTATACCCTGTCAAACATATTAAAATATGCATTCTATAAAATATAAGGTGAAAATATAGCTATTATTCATTTACAGGGCCACACAAAAGAATTCCATTAGATAATAGTAAAAGGGGGAATTGTGTGTGGCATATTTTAAATATATTAAGCTGTTTCATGTATAATAAAATTGATATATGTCACTGAAGCTTAATATAAATTATACGCTACTGTCTTGCATAATATGAAGTACATAGCATTTACAGGGCCATACAAAAGATTTCAAATAGTATATTCTTTCCGAAGTACCGTATATGTGTCCGATGATGGCTGATGGAGGGATGAAATGCATTTTAATTATGATATTCGCGTTTATATTTCGCTAAATATATGCACATTATATGGTGTGTATAAATGTTATAGTTCATATACAGGGCTACCCAAAAGAGCTCACCAACGTTACTGAATATGAGCGTAAATTATTTAAACGTGGTTCTTAAATAAGTTATGCATTTTTACGCTGAGCTGCATTCAATTTACTGAGAAATGTTTGCAGAATATAGATAAAAGGATATACAGGTCCACGCAAAGAATTCGGTACATGGACGCCTATGAATGATGCTTTATGAGAATGTGATTTCAGTTGTTTTAAAAGTGTTTTAGTTTACAATAACTTTTAGTCTAATGCTGACGTGTAATAAAGGTATAATGTAAACTACAGGGCTGAACAAAAGTATTCAAGTATGTTTCCATCTAATAGTATGAATTGCTGAAAAAGAAATTTCAAGCTACTGGGTATTTTCTTGCTAAGCTAAATTTTCCCATTATATGAACTGACATATGAAATACAGGGCTGTTCTAATGTACTGGAATACATATTTGGGTATATTTGGCTATACACTATTATTTCCCTAAATAACAAAGTTTTGTTAAAGATTTCATTAAGTGTTGGAAAGTGCTTCATAATCTATGCTTAACGCATGATTTTTCTTACTTGTTCTATTTTGTACTAATTCTTTCAAATGGTTTTTACCGTATCTATACTTATCTAGAGTGTTCATAAACATATCAAAAATATAAGGGGGAGTAGAATCGGCAAACTTATAATATAAATTCAAAGTCCTCTTTTATAGACTGTCAGTATAGGCACATTTCTTCCTAATACATAATGCTAAGCATTTTTGCTCAAACTGCCTGCTAAGATTTCTAAAATTGGAGTTCATAAATTTATTTCTGCTCTTCAAAAATGCTGGAATTACTTTCAAACTTCGGCATATTTTAAGAAAATTTAAATATTTAAACATTTAAAATAAATTATAATATTTAAATTGAAATATTATATTATATTTATAATAATACTAGCAGGCTATGCCCGCTGCGCTGGTCAATACTTCAAAATCAACCGTGGATGAAACGAACTGGTGAATTTAAAATTGTATTTTAAATAATTTGGACCTCCAGCAGCACCTTGCTCATTGCTGAAAACGATTTAGACAACATTGTGATATTAAATTATCTTATACGTTGCGCAAAAATCAGCTATTTAGAAGTAACTATTTTAGTTTATTACTAACAGTGCACATTTAGAAGCGAAATGAGACCATTATGGCAACAGGATTTAAAATTTTCCCTTATTTGAAGAAATATTTATTACAGTCGTTACCATGATACAACTTCTGAAAATTTTCTTCACAACTTTTCATTATGTGAAGCCAGGAACCCAAAGCTACTCCCACTTAAAAAGTTTATACATATATTAAATTTTGTCCGCGCGATAAAAGGCACAATTATGCAAGAATCATCTTCAAACTCGTCAAGTACATTGAGATAGTTAATATTTGAGTGGGAATTGCAAATGAGCAAAATCGGCCCAAGAGGGTGGTAATTGGGAAGGGTTCAAAAATTTGAATACCATCTTAACATGGTTTTCGCAAAACCAGCTCTTAAAAAACAATAACAGGAAAAAAATAAACATTTTTCGTTACAGCAAATTGTCAGCAATAAAAAAAAAAAAAAAAAAAAAAAAAAAAAAAAAAACACATACACACATTAAAATTCTCACAACAACAATTACTTTATTATTGCAAAATTTCCTCCTGAAAAATGAAAACAAAATTATTTGCTCTTTCGTATTTAAGCATTTTCTCTTTAGACATTTAAGATAAAATTATGTAAATTTGTATAATTTGGCGTACGATTTGGCGAAATTGGTTGACATGATAATCAAGTAGTAGCCAATTTACACTTTTCATATTTCACAAAAGATTCCTACACAGACATCATATACGCAATAGATTTAGCACGATTATCTTGCAACTACAATGTGGCAAAATCCTCGTTTTAGAATACCAAAGAAATTTATGTATATTTTATTATCTTCTATCATTTTAAACAGCAATTAACAATAAATAAAAAGTAACTGTAGAACAAAACAACAAATATCATTTCAAAAAAGAAAAAAAATGAAAGTAAATAAACAACTTATCATCAGATAAACAACTATAGCTGGGTTACCATATGAAGCAAATAATGCCATTTTGGCGCCAGTGAGATACCTCGATGAATATATGACCAAATCCGTGACAAAATTTCCATTTGGAAAAAACTTTAATCGGTATTTATACTGCATTTTCCCTACTTATGAAGAAGAAAAAACTTTGACACAGATGTCATGTATGCACCACATTGGCGCAATTTTTTCCTGGCGCCAATTTGGAGAACTTGGTTTTTAATTACCAATTTCATAAATATTTTTTAATTATTTTGTCTTATTTGAAAAAAAAAATAACACATAAAAAGTTTAATTAATAGCTATAGAACAAAATGATTTATATTATTTTAAAAAACAAAATGAAAGTTAATAAATAGTTTATTAATAAATAAACAGCCATAGTCGGTTTACCAAGTGTGGCATAAAATCGCCATTTTCTTGCAATAGTGCGAATGTGGTGCGTATATGACATCCGCGCCAAAACTTAACTGCTATTTATATATTTACAATTAAACATAAAAAAATGTCCTAAAAATGCTCTCACACATTTAAAAGAGAGTGAGAGAATTTAGTAATTATGAACATCGTTCCGGCTTATGCCTTCTTGGTATAAAATCGCATTGTTTGATGACAAAAGTAAATTCAAAACCCGAATAAACAAATAACATACAATTAACAGATAAAACCATTTTTAAAAGTAATTCTGCTATTTTGTCCTGTAAGACACATAATGGTAGAATTGGATTTTAAAAATATTTTTTTTTTAAATAGAAAAATGTTATTTACGTTTTATCTAATAAAATATTTAAGACTAGCTGACCCGCCCGGCGTTGCACGGTTCCGAGATAATAATATTAAAGGAACATGAAATTTGTGATTTTATCTCTAACTCGAAATATGTGAAATTACGTTGTCTGAAATACATGGCCACTGACTGTGTGAAGGATTGGTTTAAAAAATGAACAAATAATATAAAATGTTCAAAAGGACTGCAATGGGAAACAGGAGAGGAACTACTCAAGTAATAATTAGAATTTTGAAAATCTCAATGTCAGATACATCAGGTGAGACTTTGGGGTACTTTCAACAAAGTTTTGATCCTCGTAAGTGCCGTAGATTTTGCTAACCATCGCACAAAAACATAGATGCACACAGACAGTGCGTTTAGTTATTTTATTAGTGTAGGTTACTGTGGATATTAAAAATAATTCTTTTACTGCTAATTCATTAGTTTTATGGTATTTGCTTTTTTTTACATGCAAATTAAAAATAGATAAGACCATGATGAGTACAAAAATCTGTAATATTGACAAAATTAACAAAAAACCGATGCTAAACGCACAAAAAATCGTTAGAAACCACAACGAAAATCTTACTGAAAATATCAATAAAAAAAATCACTGAAAGTGAAAAATCATACCAGACAAAATGTAATTAATTGAAAATTAATTAAATTAATTAATTTGAAACAATTTTATTTTTATGATTCTCAAAAAATAGCCCCAAAATGTGAAGAAATACTAAAAATCGCAGTAAAAAATTCGTTAAAAGTTCCAAAAATCGCCGCACGAATTCCGAATAAACTTTATTGAAAAGAGAAAAAAAATTACTATATTGAGTGAAAAGAATGAAACCGTATTCCTTTTACTAATATGGAAAAATCCCCCCGAAACATAAAAAGATAGCTAAAATTCGCCTAAAAAATTAAATTAAAAAATCCTAATCAAAAAATCAAAAATCGGGCTTCGAGGTGCAAAACTACATGTATAGAGGTACCTTACCTCCAAATTTTGTAACTCTACATGTAGCAGTCTCTTCAGAACAGCGCTGACACACAAACATCCTTGTCTCTTTATTATTATAGATTACTATGAATATGCTAATTTATAACTTTATTGATCATTCGTTAATTTTAAGTTTTTTGCTTTTTATACATGCAATTCAAGAATAGATAAGATCATGATGTATACAAAACACTATGATTTTGTCAAAAATGACAAAAAATCGATGCTAAACGCACAAAAAATTTAAAAATCGCTAAAAATCACATCGAAAATTGCATTAAAAATCACTGAAATTGAAAAATCATAGCAGACAAAATTTAGTTCATTAGGCTGAAAGTTTGAATCAATTTTGCTTTTATCATTGTCAAAAAATAGCCGCTAAATGCGAAAAACACTAAAAATTGCTTAAAAAATTTCGCTAAAAATTAAAAAATCACCGCACGAATTCCGTATAAACTTTATTGAAAAGAGAAAAAAAAATTACTATATCGAGTGAAACGAATGAAACCGTATTCCTTTCACTAATATGGAAAAATCGCCTCGAAACATAAAAAGAGCACTAAAAATCGCCTAAAAAATTAAATTAAAAAATTCTAATCAAAAAATCGAAAATCGGGCTTCGAGGTGCAAAACTACATGCATAGAGGTACCTTTCCTCCAAATTTTGTAACTCTACATGCAGCGGTCTCTTCAGAACAGCGCTGACAGACAAACATCCTTGTCTCTTTATTATTATAGAAGAAGAAGAAGAAGATACATTTTTGTTAGCCTGCGTGAAAGAGAATAGCGAAAGTTTGATTAAAGAAATATTGAAGAGGAAATGGTCAATTAAAAAAGATTTGTAAATTTTATTCAGCTCAGTGTAAATTTTTTCATTTCGAAATGTTGAATTTATCTATAGTAGTAACGCATAATTGCATAAATTTACTTTGAATTGCAAAATTTTTCCTTCAGTACTACTTGGTTATACCGTCGACCAATTTCGCCAAATTATACAAATCGCCAAACTATTAGCCAGATTATATAGATTAGTATAAATTTTCATTTAAATAACGAAAAAAAATTAGCCGCATATATAAAAGCAGAAATAAAATGTCGAATTAAAAATCACTTGATGACATAATTAGTATTTATATTATACTTAATGTCAAGTGAATGTGACATTTACTATCATACATTATTGACATTTAATCTTGGAATTTGGGGGTAGATTTTTAATCGATGGGGTAATCTTTCCTTCTTCAGTTTTTAAATTTTAAAACTGAAATTTTTCCTGTAAGTGAAATTGACGAAATGGCGCAAGAAAAATTAAATTAACAATGAAAACATTTGCACAAAGAAATAAAAGAGTTATACTCATATCTATATAATTTACGATTGAATATGAAAATATACTCTAAAAATTATCTTCACTTGAAAAAAAAAAAAAAAAAAAAAAAAAAAAAAAACATTATTGCGACCATTAAGAACCTAAGTCAGGCATTAAGTCAGTAGTGCATTTTCGGCTTAAAAACACATTCTTTGGCGATAAAAGCAAGATGAAAATGATATAGAAACGAATAGTAACTCACAACTTACAATGTCTTTTACAATCAGATCTGATTTTTTCTGCTGTAAGTTATATTATACGGAAATTCGATAAAAAAGAGAAAGAAAATAATAACAAGATGAATGTAGATTCTACCATTGCAGAATTCAGTTTCGCCTCCGATTAGAAAAAAAATCGATAGAAGTTTTTTAGAAGGGCGACCTCGTTTAGATTGCAATGAACTAACTTCATTTTTCTTGTGATTATCAATATAATAGCAAACAGAACGGCGTGAAATACCCAATTGAATAGCAATTTCTCTCTGAGACATTGGAATTGCGGAATAATAAAGAGATACAATATTTGACGTGCTACTTCTTCATTGACTAGATTCATCAAAAACGGGTTTTTTCTTTAGTTTAAACGCTTTTTTATAGACTCTGAGTAAAAGGAAATGCAATTTAACAATAAAACGAATGGAATCCCGTCGAATTCGACGAATGAAATGTTTAAAAGACCCGCTCGATTTGGTTTAAAAAAAAGCAAAAGTAATTACATTGTTGAATCAATATATAATAAATATATTTACAAAGTAAATGTCAAATTTGCCAGTTACAATTCTGCATTCAAATATTCGCACATCTACAGTTAAAATTGCAATATGAGTGCCGGCGAAATCCAGAAATTTTATTTTATATGCACTCACAGAAAAATAGCTTTATTTAAAAAAAAAGAAAAAAAAAAGTAATATTGGGTACTACTAGGTTATACCATCGACCAAAAAATTATCGCCAAACTATAAGATTAAATGCCAATAATGGATGATCGCGAATGTCACATTCAATGACATTAAATACGATTCATGTGCTTAAAATGTCATTAAGTGATTTTTATTTCGACTTTTTATTAATATTTTTATTAATATTCTACTAATTATTTATTTTTTCGTTATTTAGAATAAAAATTATGTCAATATGTATAATTTGGCTATTAATGTGGCGATTTGTATAATTTGGCGAAATTGGTCGACGGGATAACAGAGTAGTACCTAATATCGTTATGAGTAAAAATACGATGTTTTAAATAGTGACGTCATTTTCTCTTCAAATGTTCCTTAAAAGTTACTGTTTATGAAAAAGGCATCCATAATAATATTGTAATTCCCTTTTATCTGGTTGCTGAATGACATAATTTTCCTCATTTGAAATTTCTCTTATTTTGATTTAGACATTAATTTTTATCATAAATTATTTTCTGTCATTTTATTTACATTATTAATATTATTTCTCAGTAAATATATATTTTTTTAACTCAATTAGTGCATAATTATACGCAATCATTTTAGAAAATAAATTTTTATTATCGAGAGAAAAGCTAAACTGTGTTGCCACCATTTTGAAGAAATGTCATGAAAAAGCTTTTAAAATTAAAAATAAAATATAAAAATGGAAATATATTAAAAAATAATTAAAATGGGCACAACTACAAATAAATAGCTTTCATTTAAAAAAATAATTATCAAAATCGGTTGACTAGAAAATTCAGGGCTGATGACACGACATTTTTAGCTTGTCTGAAAGAAATAGCATCGGATGCTAATAAAAAGGGAAATAACTATCATTCAAAATTCATTTAATCAATTTCTGAAATTCATGTTTTTATTCTAACACCAGGGATAAGTCGCCAAAAGTTGAACCAATTGTTATATTTCGCGTTAATTTATTTTTTAAGCATTACAAATATTTTTTTCATTTTCAAGATAAATATATTTTTATAATATTACGCCTCATTTAAGCGGTCTTTCTTTATTATTATTAATATTATCAGTAGTTATTTTCTGCTATTATTTGCAAGATATTTGTAATATTTCTAATGGATATAGTCATTTTAATTCTTTTAGCAATTATAATTTTCGCCAAAAACAGCTACTGGCAACCCTTTTGTCAAAAATAACCGAAAAATACGAAATTTACTACGAAAAATCAGAGTTATCCCTGTAAATTTGAATCATAAACCTTCGGGAAAATATTTCCCATCGAATGATACAATCGGCAAAAAAATCCATCGGGTAGTTTTTGAAAACACTCGTTTGGAAGTTTAAGAACTTCTGCTTTATAATATATATGATAATATATATTTTAATATATTATATTTTAAATATCTAAATATTTAAATATTTAAAATAAATTATAATATTTAAATTTAATTATTTAAATTTAAATTTTCTTAAATAATGGTGAATTGGTGAGCGTAGCGAGCAGGATGGTGGAACCTACTAGACATTAAAAAAGCCGATTTAAAAAAATATTGGTCAGACATTTAAATTGGCTGTATTTTATGTCAACAAACGACGAATTCTAACAACATTTGTAATTTATGTATCGAAGAATACATTTCAAATTGAGAATGAATTGAAAACATTATCATTTACAGAAACATAGAATTGCGTGTTAAGAAATACATCTAAAATCGCAGCTATTAGCAGTTGTATAAAATATTTTTATTAAATAAGAAATTGACAACAGAAATATCCAAAATGCATGACACATTTTATGTCGTTTTATAATGTCTAATCGAAAAATACATATATAAATGTATTTCTGCGAAATATAATCGTATATACTTGGGTTTGCACAATCCAGAATTATATTATTTAAATGTTTAGTGTAAAAAAAATCACATTAAAGAAAAGAAAAAAACACAAAATCGAGCTTTAAAGTGCACTTAGAAATTTATTGCTGCAGCAAATTTTACCTTCTGTGGTACTCATTTGCCACACAACAGAAAAATTTATAAACATATCATGAATCCCCATCTATTTATCTTTACAATTAGCTAAAGTTTGCTTTCTTCAACTGCGTGTCAAAAAATTGACTTTTGGCCGGCTAAATTAAAAAAAATACACCGTTGTTACCGCTGAAAATGAATTCTTAGTGATGGGGGGGGGGGGGGGTCATTCTTCCTTAATACAGTAAAATCTCCATAATGGACACTCCCGAATAGCGGAAACCTCTACTTAGCGCACAATTTCCCAATCTCCACTCCCAAAACCTAAATTTTTGTATGTTTAACCTCTGAATAACGGACATTCCGAATAGCGGACACTATTTACGGCGATAAAGGAGGAAAAATATTTTTTTATGGAGAAAAAAATTGAAAAAAAAAGTAAAAAGTACTTTAAATTTATCAGAGAATCTTGTGATCACAGATAAGTGGGATGAGGAACTCCCCCCCCCCCCACGTTCAGTGTTGAATTGAAAGGGTTGCGCACGAGGGACATCTTCCAGAGCATTGAAATATCCCCCCGGAAAAGATTGAGATTTTATGCTTTTAATAGTCAAAAAGTGCAATCCCTCTCCCCACCCGGAACTCTATAATGTCCAATAATGTCACTTACATGTCAATTACATGTAATCGCAAGCAAAAGTTAACTTTTGTAATAGATTTTTTACATAAGAATGTAATAAACAGTGGAGAAAGGTGTGTACAACTTTCTCTCCATCCCATTGCTTAAAAAATAATTTTAATTTCTGATTAATCATATAATAGAGGTTTTAGGACATATAAAAAGTCAATTAATGAAATGTTAAGCATTTTTAGAGGTTTTTGAATCTCTCTGAGGTTTTCCCAATAGCGGACAATTTCTGCGCTCCCGAGGTATATCTGTTATTTAGAGGTTTTACTTTATTAAAAAACAGTTACTTACAAAAATATAAAATTTGGTAGTATTATATAGAAATATTTGATAAATAAGATCATGTAGATAGTGTTTAAATCGGATAATTATTTTAAGAGATGATTAATGATAAAGTTGGTCAAAATCGTTCCATCAAAAAAGTTTTATAGGAGCATAAACTGTACATAGGAATTTAGAATACAGATACTACAGCAGGTACTGGCAGAATCGAAATTCGCAAAATAACGCTATTATTTGGGAAAAAAAAATAAGAATTATTTTTGTAAAGGCTGGGAGGATCCATAATATCAAAGCCTCAATCAGAATTTAATTACGTAGCATGCATTCATTGTGACGCTTGCTTGCACTTATAAAATGAGCTATGAAAACATCCTTTTATTTTAACAATCGTTAAAATATAATACCGTAAAATAGCATGCATAATAATGGATTTAGATTAGGTATTTAAAGGTGATTAAATTTTCTACGAAACCCCTTTTAACCGTTTTGCTTTCTTCCATCTTTCAAGAAGAAAGTATTGGATTTGTGAAATTTTTCGAAATCCAGTTTTTCACGGATTTACACGTTTTTAGGGTCAGAGATTCCTATAACTAGTTTTTAAAAAATGTGTGTCTGCATGTCACAGAATTTTTGTGGGTGCTCTATCTCATGAACTAACTCACGAAATTAAATAAAAAAAAATGTATTCAGGTAGTCCGTTATGTAAATTGATGCTGATTATTTTTTGGAGTAAATTGTTCAAAAGATATTATACTGAATTTTTTACGAATTACCACAATAAGTAATACACGGATTTCTATCAAACTTCAGATTCTGTTAGCCCTTGTCATGTTGTTTACATTTAAGTGTAAATCGCTCAACATACGGCGCTGCTATATTGTGTTTTTCACGATTTTCGCAATAATTATATCTCAAGAACAAAATAAACGGATTTAATAAAACATTTATATACAGGTAGCCCCTAATGTAAATTGATGTTGATTAGTTTGTGGTGAAAATCTCTCAACAGGTGGCGCTGCTAACCTGCATTTTTTACGATTTACGTAACAGCTATATCTCTGTAACTAATACACGGACATCTACCAAACTTTTGATTCCGTTAGTCCTTGATATGAAGTGATGCTGTATTCATTTTGCTGTAAATCGTTCAACAGGTGGAGCTGCTATACTGCAATTTTTATAATTTTCGCAATAGCTCTATTCCAAGAGCTAATGCACGGAATGTAATATATATATTTATATATATATATATATTCCGGTAGTCCCTGGTATAAGTTGTTGCTGTTTAATGTTTAGTGGAAATTCTCAAAAGGTGGTGCTGCTATGCTGCATTTTCACGATTTTCACAATGGCTCTATCTCAAGAATTAATGCACGAATTTTCATACAACTTCAGATTCAGTAAATTCGTGATACGAAATATTTCTGTTTACATTTTGGTGTGAATCTTTCAATAGGTGTCGTTGCTATGCTGTATTTTTCACGATTTTCGCAATAGCATTTTCCCAGTAATAAATGCACCGATTTTTATCAACATTCAAATTCAGTAAATCCGCCATATGAATTAGTTCTGTTTACATTTTGGTGTAAATTGCCCAAAAGGTGCCGCTGCTATGCTGAATTTTTCCAGATTCCTTCAATAGCTCTATCTCAAAAACTAAATTACGAATTTTCACCAAACTTCAGATTCAGGTATAGCTTGTTAATTATTATTGCTGTTTATGGTTTGGTATAAATCGCAAGCAGGTGACGCTTTTATGTTGCAATTTTTCCGATATCTACAACAGTCCTATTTCAAGAAATAATGCGCGGAATTTCATGCCTAATATCAAATGGCGTTGATTAATTTTTTATGTAAATTGCTCAAAAGGTAGGGTTGCCATGCTGCATTTTTCACGATTTCCGGTATAGCTCTATCTCGAAAAATAATGCTCGGTATTTCTTAAAGCATCAGATTCAGTTAGTTGTTAAAGCGAATTGATGGTTTCTACATTTTGATGTAAATTGCTCAAGAGATGGCGCTGCTAATCTGCATTTTTAACGATCACCGCAGTAGCCCTATCAGAAGACCTAATGCATGGATTTTCATTAAACTTCATATTCAGTTAGATGTTTACATAAGTTGTTGCAAATTAAATTTTGGTGTAAATCACGCACTAAATGACCACTGCTATGCTGTTTTCTGCATGATTTACATTATTTTAGCGAAAGTCATATCTCAAGAAATAATCTATGGAATTTCATATCATTGGAATCTCCATGTTAGAATCATTAGAATGTCCCCTCCCCCTGCATAGATTGTCATTTTATTTTGACACTGTTGTAGAGAACTTTTAAGAATTAACATGCATGAGACAGAAGAAAGTTTTGGGATTGCTTCATCTGACTAGTTTAATTGCACTTTATCGCAGGTTAAAAAAAAAAAAATAAGTTTTAATATTATCTGAAAAATAAGACCTCACCAAGTATAACTGAAAACAATAACCAGTTTTTGATGACTCTGACAATCACACTTTATTTTTGTATATTTTATTAGAAATCTGTATTTATACATGTAGAAGTAAATATTGTAATATACAGGGTTGTTACGAGTCAGTGAAATTTTCAGCGTTAATACTAGAATTTCAATTTCCCTATTGAAAAATAAGGCTTCAAGCGTTAAAGTTTCGCGCTGAAATATTCTATGACCCGTAATTTCTTTGAAATTTCGTTTTTATTTTTATTTATTTATTTATTTATTTTTTTTGTAGTTTTCAGGTGTGGGTGGTGCATAAGCAAGTGGTGTCAACTGGATGTGTCATATTTGTTGAACCTTGTATTTTCCATTCCTGGATGTATCGAGACTGTATCGAGGGCGGAGATAGTGTTCATTATTTTAAAACAAGTTGGAAATTGCACGTGAAGCGTAGCAAATGATGTGCGTTCGTACGATAACGAAATTTTTAAAATAATCAGATCTTGCTGTCATAGTAGACAGTACTTCGGATATAATATAGTGATCGAAATCTTTTTTATGTTCCTGCAAATACACAGGAAATAACTTTTATTACTCCTGAGCAACGTATAACATATTCATAAAATGTAAAATAGTTTAATGTAATCAAAACACGCCCTTTGCATCACAGATTGTACAGAATCTATATTTTAGTATATAATACTTCATAGGTTCATGTCAATTCTATTATATTCGAAAGAGTTTAACATCATTAAATTGTGCTTGAAACTATTTTTTCCTATTGATCGTAATGTAATGGAATACTTTTGATTGCCCCTCTAATCAAACTATACATCCGATTTTCATAAAATTTAAAATGACTCGACAAAATTACGCTAAAGTTATATATTTTAAGTATCGTGCGATTTAGTTTGGCAGTTTTTGCTTTCTTATACGCGAACGGATAGAGACAGACGGACTGACAGACTGAACGACGAATATAGGTGCTAGCTATTTATAGATCGCACGCACCTAATAATGGACGCACCTAAAATTATTCAGATCTTGATGTAATAGTACATAGTATTTCGAATACAGTAAAATAGCCAAAATTTTTTGTGCGTTCCTGTAAATACTATCTGCTTTGTTTTATACAGGTAATAACTTGTAGTATGCTTCAGTAACATCAATCTCATAAAATCTTAAATAGTTAATTACAATTAAAACGCGCACCAAACAATGTTCTGCCTATGCCATTATGTAATGGAATGCTTTTGTGCGGACTCGTAAATCAATAACTGTTCTTTGCACCACAATATTTGTGCAAAATGTATATTATAATATGTACGTCATAGATGCATATAAATTTTATTATGTTTGAATTAGTGTAACACTATTAAAATGCATTTGAAACTTTTTTCCCATTGACCGTAATGTAACGGAATACTTTTGATTGTCCCTGTAATTGATCCATGTATCCGATTTTCATAAAATTTAAAATGACTCAACAAAATTATGTAATAATAATATATTTTTAATTTCACACGATTAAAATACATTTGAAATTTTTTTCTCCGTTAACCGTAACGTAACGGGATACTTTTGATTGTCCCTGTAATTGATCTATGCGTCCGATTTTCATGAAAGGACGCGATAAAATAATGCAATAATTATCTATTTTAAATTTCAAAAGATTCGGTCGGGTAGTTTTGAGTTGTTATATGCGGACGGACTGCACAACAACTATAGGTGCTACGTATTTACATAATTACGAATGCACTTAAAAAGGTGTGTCATTCTGTGGCCGATGGATACAACATATTTTATACAGAAATGGCTTCTAGAATTTTAGAGATAGTATACTCAGATAAGACAATGATAATTACAATATTATTGTTGTGTGCGACGGCTCTATGTAAAATTAAAGTTGATCGCAATAATAATAAAATACACATAAACTTTTAATGAACACCAGAAAAAACTAGTCGTTGGAGGCCAGCGTAATACTTACCCATCATAGATATGCATAACATAATATAGAAAATATTACATATGTAAACAAGTTATAAAACGCATTACAATTCCAAAAGAAAATATAAATATATATTTAAGTATTTTTAACACATCATCATGCTCTATTAAAGAATTTCTGATGAACCAATTTCGATAAATTGTATGAAACGCCAAACTATTCAAGTAGCACTGAATGGCATAAAAGAAACATCCTTATAACTATAAAAATAATTAACATATTCACTAGCGGTTTCTTGCATCGAATTAAGTGTCTCATTTTCAATTAAAAGATATCTTTGAAATGAAATTTGAATGAAATATAGGGTCATGAAAAATCAAAGAATGTGGACAACTGGATTAGAAATATCTCGACAACTAATAATTCGATCGACTTCGTTTTTTATGCAAAATTTTTGTTAATTTATTGCCTTTTACGTCCACTCCTTAAAATAAAAAAAAATCGAAAATTTTTATATACCTTTCATCAGAAAGAACTTTTCGAGAGTCCGAAAAAAATAGTTCCGGATAATCGAGGTTACTGATATTAAATAGGCTTCGTCCCATTCTTACATACTAAGCACATACAAAATTTAAAGTCTCTATCTCAATTTGTTAAGGAGATAGAGCGGTTACAGACAGACAGACAGACACACAGACAGACGGACGGCAATTTTTTTTTTCTAAAAATATGTATTTCGGAATCTCCAGTGTCCGAAACGTGTAAATCCGTCAAAAAAATTTTTTCGATTTTCAAAACGATTGCAAGACTTACCCTATACTACGTATGATGGGTAAATAATATCCAAAATAATTGTGAATTCATTAATTTTAAAACAGAGTTCGTTTCCTTCAGGATCAGCTGTCTCTGACTCTTTCTTGGCAATCTGTACTCGTGGACACTGTCCACAGTACCATCTGTACTCGTGGACGACAGCGTTTAAAAAAATTGAAACCGTATCAGTTTTTAGCTATTCAACCCCCTTTAAACGAGCATCCTTTATTAGCCCCTTGCGGCGCGGTGGTATATCTATGAAACCACTTAAATTTAATTTCCAAACGCCACATTGGCACCGGAATTTTGGTAAAAAAATTTTACGATTATTTGAATGCGTGAAATATAGTCTTTCATATTTGGAAATAAAGTTGTTTTGAAATTCTGGTGTCGGTCATTAATTTCAACACTTAAGCAATGATGTTGCCCTGCCCCGCAAAGGGTTAAATCTTTATTTTTTTTTCACCGGATTTTTTTTTTTTTTCATTCTTGTATTAGACGAATATATACAAGAGGAGAGGTAAGTAAATGTTTGATCCGAAGTGCTGAAATATATGTGAGGAGCCCAGAAGCCAAGGGGTACAAGTGACAAAATGTCGATTTGGAGTAAATTGAGTTTGAAGATAATTGATGTTAAATTGGAACATTAATAACAATTGACTAAATTAAAATAGGAAATATCTGCTTGTTGCATTCTAATCTTTGAACTCTCATTTCAATAACTGTTAAAAAAATAGAGTACAATTTTCTTTAAATGTATAATTAATCAATATTGTTCGTTTTTCGAAAAAAGTGGTTTATCTCTATAACTCCCCAAATAATCAGAAAATGATCAATATTTCTTTACCTGAAATGAAAAAAGCATATTTCCAGATACCCTGTGCACTTAACTCAATTTTTTCAATTTTGTCACTTATACCCCTTGGCTTCTGGGGTCCTCATATTTGACTCAAATTTAAAATGAAAATGCATGGCAACCAAAATTTTGATTAACAGACGACCGATGCCTCTCTTTAATTTGATGGCTTGTATTCGAGCTGTGTAGATCCATGATAACGATGGTATTATGCCTGTTAGAAAGAAAAATAAAAAAAATTCTGAAAATTTCAATAACAGCCGGCTCATCTTTATACTTTTGATCACTGTGTTGCGTATCTTCAACATACTCAAAAATCGATGTTAGTTAAACGGTTGATTTTAACGCTTTAATCTTTTGAGGGGCAAGTAATTGCGTCGTGTAATTCTGAACTCTCATCGGAAATGTGGAAATTTTTTATATAAAACTAGTCGTTGGGGGACCTTCGTAATACTTACCCATCATGGATACGCATAATATAAAATATGAAGATAAAACGCATGTAAACTATTTATAAAATGCTTCGTAATTCCAAAATAAAGTTTAAATGCATATTTAAATAGTTTTAATATACATAGTAATCTATCAATGAATTGCTGATTAGCCGATTTCGACAAATTATATAAAACGCCAAAATACGCAAGTAATACCGGATTGCGTAAAAGAAACATCCTTATAACTCCAAAAATAATAATCATATTAACTAACAATTTACTGCGTGGATTAAGCGTCTCATTTCCAATTGAAATATATCTTTAAATTGAAATTTGAATGAAATACAGGGTCATGAAAAATCGAAGAATGTGGAAAACAGGGTTACACATATCTCGGCAACTAATAATTCGATCTACTTCGTTCTTTATACAAAATTCGTGTTATTTTATTGCCTTTTACGTCCCTTCCTTAAAATAAAACATTTCGAAAATTTTGTATACCTTTCATCAGAACGAACTTTTCGAGAGTCCGAAAAAAATAGTTCCGGATAATCGAGGTTATTGATATTAAACAGGCTTGTCCCATTTTTATATATTAAGCACATACAAAGTTTCAAGTCTCTATCTCAATTTGATCGGGAGATAGAGCGGTTACAGACAGACACACAGACGGACGGACGGCAAATTTTTTTTTCTAAAAATATGTTTTTCGGAATCTCCAGTATCTGAAACGTGTAAATCAGTCATAAAAAAAGTTTTCGATTTTCAAAACGATTGCAATACTCACCCTATACTACGTATGAGGGGTAAGTAAAAAAGGAAAAGCGATTTCTCTACTTATATCTGCCAAAGTTATAAAAGTGAATGTTAATAACTTTTTACTGGTACAAATCTTCATTCATAGTAGGTGGTATATAATATATACATCCGCACCTCAAGAGGTTAAGCACTGATGTGGGAATTTTTGCACAGTACACAAATATCACATTGTCACCAGTATTTTGCAAAAAAAAAAAAAAAAAAAAATTCTACGAGAATTTTGCAAAGGCTATAGAGGCTTTTTCCAGCGCAATATTTTAAACTAAACATTTTAGACAAGTTGATTTTCAAATCTGTAGTTTATCTTACTTATCAATCCGAAAACAGACGACGGATGAGGCCATGGTAATTGAAAAATGCCCCATTCAAACGGAAAAGCGTGGTAACCCGATTACAGAAGATAGCCGCCGTTACAGTGAGACTATCATTTAATTTCCTGCAATCTGATAAGATTTTTTTAAACAGGGCGCGTTGCTATGTTTTTAGAGGCTCCTTATTCTGAACTGGGGTTGGAGATTGTAGTTCACAAGGAACTGAGCCCCCTAGTAAACATATAAAAAGAAAAACAAAATGTCTCATCGTTTAAGGGTGTTCTCAACTGCTCCGCTCAACAAGCGCAAAACGTTTTGACACATTTACAAAATCAATTTTTAATGGAAAGATATAAAATTGGAAGGCCTGACTGAGGAAGCAATTTCAAATCGAACTTCAAGGAAGGTCTCCATTGGGGGCATACTCAGAATTTTTTGAAAAAAATAAGAAATAAACTACTCATGTAGGTAATAAAAAATCAGTGAAAATTAGAGGCGGAATTACATTATTAGATATGTAAAAAAATAAAATAGTTTGGAATAATTGGCGTGAAAAGCTGAAAGCGACGCGGGATTTGGCGAGCAGTGCATTTCCTCGCCAAAAGCAGACGATTTTAACGAATCTGAAAATTGATTTTAATTGAGATCACTGTTAAAAATCTGCAGCATTTACTGCAACGTCACTCCACTACTTTAATAGAATATCTTTCTTCTGACCAATGAGAATGCTCCATAGCACGGTGAATTGACCGTTTTCTATAAAAGCGGTGGAGTGACGCTGCAGAAAATGGTATAGATTTTTAGCGGTGTTGTAGCTTGTGCAACACTGTTAAAAATCTGCTGCATTTTGCTGCAACGCACTCCACCGCTTGTATATAATATCTCTATTCCAACCAATGAGAAAGCTCCATTTCACGGCCAAGTAACCGTTTTCTATACAAGCAAGGGAGGGCGTTGCAACAAAATGCAGCAGATTTTTAACAGTGTATTTTTCAATTTGGAACAATTTTACTCAATTTAAATTGTGTTTTAAATGATAAAATATATTAATTTCATTTTGTTATAAGTACATATAAACGTATATGACAAAATTACACTTAAAGTAAAGTAAAAATGCAAAACTAAAATTACTTAAACTAAACTTATTTAAATAAATTGAACATAGAAAGTTTTTTCTTTAAAAAGTATTCGAAGCGTAAAAGCGTATTTTTCAAAATTTCGTTTTTTCGCCAACCGGAGATAAATCGCCAAATAAACGAAATTTTTATTATTTTTTTACGGACGTTATAAGGAGGTTTCGCCGACATTTTTTTTTATAAACATACATAACTATATGAGAAGAACATTCTGTAATTTTTTCAGATTTTTCTGAGTATGCCCGTATGGAGACCTTCCTTGTTAGTTTTCCGTTTTATAATAATTAAATTACCTATCCATTTCTAAGCTATGTCGATCACGTGATCACCCGTTTTTCTCCTGCTTTTTGACCGGTTATTCTGCTTTCGTCGGGAAATGTGCTCAAAAACGTCAATTTTGAAGGCTTGTTATGTAAGATCTATTGCGTTAAAAAAAAAAAAAAAAAAAAAAAAAAAAAAAAAAAAAAAAAAATATCTTAAATTTCTTAAATAATTCCGCATTCAAGCACAAACTTAACTAGCAATTTCATAGTTCAGTAAAATTGCTTGTATTTCGGGATGAAAAATCTTGATCACAAATCGCATGTCGCTTTAGTATTTTCGCGCCAAATATTCAAATATATATATATATGTATCAGATATTCAAATATATATAAACAGGGTGTTTCACAAAGGACCTCTAACTTTAAAAATCTATAACTCGTAAACGGTGATAGATAGAAACATGAAACCAGTGGTGTTTTTATTAAAAAAATCGTAAGAATCTTATACATAAATCAGAAGTTTTAGTTAAAAATAGTGCTCATAGATGGCGTTAAGACCTTTTAAAGTGACACACTGTTAAAAATTTGAAACTTTTGCTGCATCGTCACTCCATCGCTTTTAAAGAATATCTCTATTTTGACCAATGGTAATCATCCATAATACATTGAAGTAACAGTTTTCTATATAAGTGGTGGAGTGACGCTGCAGTAAAAGCTATAAATTTTTAACAGTGTATCTTTAGAAGGTCTTGACGCTCTCAGCGCCATCTATGAGCGCTATTTTTAACTAAATTTTCTGATTTGTGTATAAGATTCTTTTTTTAATAAACACACCACTGGTTTCATGTTTCTATCTATCACCGTTTCCGAGTTATAGATTTTTAAAGTTAGGGGTCATTTGTGAAACACCCTGTATATACATATGTATATAGTATAGACTTTTAACTGCTCTTCGGTCGCTAAATTTAACTGATCCTTTATTACATACATGGGTGATTCTACGATAAGAGGTTCAAAAACATGGAGAATTCGGCCAAAAAGAAAAGTTTGAGTTCGATCAAAAACCTTTAAATTATGATTTTTGTCCCGTTTATTTGCTTTTTCATATAAGGGCAAGTCACTTTATACATATTTTATAACTTTTTCTGGTCAGTGACTCGCTCCCCTGGCAGTTATCGTGCCAGGGGAAATACGGCAGGGGAGAGACATTTTCGTGTAAATTCAAACTTTTTAACTGACTGAATTAGTTTTTCGGTTAATTGTGTATTTCACTTTAAGTATTACCGTATTCTTTAATTAGGGCAGTAAATGCAATTGAATTAAATGAATATTATAAGTTTTATGACTTACCAGGGGAGATACACAATCACCGTGCGAAACCACTACAATGCACGGTCGCGTCGCAACAACTAAAAATGGCGACCCTTAAATGGCTTGCGCGTTTAGTATTGCTAACTTCAAGCCAATAGATGTCCTTAAGCACTACTTCCAATATAGCCATCCTTGAATTTATATTTGTTTCAGCGGAACGAAATTTGACAGGGGAGAGACACAAAAAAAGCGGGACAAAAGTTAATTTTAAAAATTATTTGAAATTAACAAAATTATTTAATTTTTTATTTTATAATATGTAAGTATAATTACTTAAATTCCAATTAAACATACTTTAGCTAAGCATCTGGCGGAAAAAATAAATACATTGTTTGAAAGTTAAATTGAAACCGGCAAGGGGACATGCCAGGGGAGGGGACTTTTTAGACTTTGTAAGAAATTTCAGAAAAATGTGTTTAAATTAGGCATTCAATCGTGATGTTATTTAATAAAGTATATTAAGATGATGCGATTCATTGCAAAAAATAGCAATATATAGAATAAAAAATCTGTTTTAAACGGATTGCCGTACAAATTACCTCTTATCGTAGAATCACCCACATAAGTAATTTCATTAGCATTTTTTTCCCCTAAATATTTTGAAAATGCACTTTAAGGTACCTTTCTTGTAAATAAAACTTATTCTTTTTTTACGTCCTCTGTAATAACATTTGTCCATTCAAGTAGATAATCAATAACAACATACCTCATTTGCAATGACTGTTCCTTTTCGTGACTGCCCAAATTTCAAATCGCACATAAAAATTCTCGATGTTCACTTTCACTGGAATTTATTGAACCTTGACGAGATTCTAATAATTTCATTCAAAGCCCACTTATAAACGAAATAAAGAGTGATTCACAGAAGGTGGTTGGTTCAACATAATCCTTAACTTATGCGAAAGTTATGCTTGGAATTTCCTTAAAAACTGGTAAAATACAGATCACGTGTTAAATTACGTGTGTATTCCAAAACTAAATGGTAAAAAAGTCTTAATAGCATCTGAAAAATGAAAACAATCTCCCAGACAGACACTGTCGAAGTTTTTAGATTTATCCTTATTTTTAGTTATCTATTCCCAGACTAATTTCATTTCGTTTGTATTGTTCTTTTTTTCCCTGAAATAACTCAGTTATTGGTTCTATAATTTATTATTAATTTAGATATCGTTGTTCTACGTATAGAATATTCTTTATCTTTTCAGTTGTGCTATTCATTACCTTTTTTTTAATTACCTAGTTATCAACTTATTAAAAATATCATTAATACTCACTTTAAGAAGGCAATACAGACAAAAATAAGGAAATGTTTGTTGAAAATTACAATGAACTAGTTAGATGTGTCAATCCCAAAACTTTCTTCTATGTCATATATCTTATTTTAACGAATAGATAATGCTAATACTTCAATATTATTAATTCAATGCTACGCCAACTTTGATTTTCATCTTAACCCTTTCCGGCGCGGACAAATTCTGTTAGTAAAATGAGAAATTATCGACTGACACCGGAATTTACAAACGACTTTTTAAGATATCAAGAACTCCTTAATTTAAGCTTTTATTGTAAAAGCAAGATTTTATTAAAATATTATTGTTGCCAATTGCAATTTTGGAATTAAAATTAGGTGTGTCCGGACTGGATACACTGCGCCGAAAAGGGTTAAATTTGTGCTTCAATAAATTAATTGAAATAAAAATGTGTTAAACTTGATCGTGATATTTATTAAAATCAATAGATTTTCCTTATTCTATTTAATATTATCTGTTTTCGACTAGCCGGCTTCGCAGAAGGCGAATTTCTATCACTGCACGAGCCATAGATAGACAACAGAACTACGATAAATCGGTAAATTATACAAAAATCCCTATCACAGGGATCATTTCGGGCGGAATATTTCCATGTTTATTTAAAGAAAATCTACTGTCCATAGCCATAAGCATACACCAAAAATTAGTTCAGTTCTATGCGTAAATTAGACACTTTTACATGGAGCAATAAAAAAAAGGCACAAAAATCACTATTACAACACCCTCTTCCTTCAGAATTTTTTCAAATTCAGGAAGAACTTGCTTGCCATAACAAACATACACACATACCCAAACATGCCCAAAAACATACACACAAATTTGGATCAATTATATTCATTAATTTATGCATTTTTCGATGTTACAGTAATGCAAGTGGCTCAGAAATGGGCATTATAGCGCCCAATTCCGGTGGTATATTTCCATATAAAAGGGTGTTCTGCTGGCCTTAGCCAAAAACATATACAAAAAATTGGTTTAATTCTTAGCGCCCCCTTCCGTCGGAATATTTTCATATAAAAAAGTGATCTGCTGGTCATAGCTAAAAACATAAACACAAAAAAAAAATTTGGTTCAAGTCCATGCATAATTTCATACACTTTACACTGATGGTACAATAATGAAAATGGCACAAAAACCGCTTTTACAGCGCCCCCTTCCGTCAGATTTTTTTCTAATTCAAGGAGCACCTACTCGTCATAACCAAAACATTATAGGAAAAGTTTGGTTCAATTCTATACATAGCTTCATACCCTTTTCGATGGCGCAGTAATGAAAGTTACACAGAAATCGCTACTGCGGCGCCCTTTCCAGCAAAATATTTCCACATTGAAACAGGATCTGCTTGCCATAGCCAGACATACACAAGAAATTTGGTTTAATTCTATGAATAATTTCAAACACTTTTTGATGGTACAGTGACAACATACGGATAGACAGACATTTTTTACAAACATGTTTTGGGGGATCTCTGACCACTAAAACGTATAAATCAGTCGAAAATAAATTCCGATTACAATACTTTCTTCTATTTAAGATAGAAGAAAGTAATTATGTGAAGAGGTACCTAGATTTTATTATTTCAAACAAATATGTATAGCTTCAGGTTCTGTCAACTAATCATTAAAACGCAAATGATAGTACCGTTCCGACCACTTGCAACTTAAGTTTTGCTGAATTATATACACTCATGTCCATAAATTAAAGATAATGCCAGTTTCAGCAAATAAAGGCACGGAAACAAAACAAGCGTGACTTATTCGTCAAGTCCATATATTAAACAAAAGAAAAAGGACAAAAACGATGGTATATGTATAATAAAATTCATAAAATCTATAATTGTTGCTCTCTAGATCAATTACAAAAATTACCCCCCTTAAGAAAACTTAACATTATATGGTTGGTATAATGGTTAATAAATTGTATGCCACCCAGATGATGAAATACAATCCGAACAATGCCTAGGCATGCTGAGTATCTAATTATCAAGCTGATTTTGGGGAAGATTACTCCAATCAGCAAGCAATGCTCTCCGATGTTCCGGCACACTTGTAAGAGGTAGTTGACGGGCTGCAACCCGTCGGCCAAGCATATCCCAAACATGCTCTATCGTATTCAAGCCAGGCAAAAATTCTGGCCAATCCATTCGGGTGATATCTTCAGCTTGACGGCATTCATTTACGATGTTTGCTTGGTGAGGACGGCCGTTATCATCCATAAACACAAATTCTGAGCCCAATAGCACCCCTAAACAAACTTACATGTTGTTCCAGAATGATGTCCCGATAAATTTGGCCTGACATGTTTCCTGTTTGAACAAGTAGATCTGTTCTAGAGCCCAGTATAATTCCATCCCAAACGAGCAATCCTGCACCACCGTAGCGATGTCGTTTAATGATGTTGTCTTGGTGGTAACGGGTGCCTAGCGTTCTCCATATGAAATTCCGACGTGAATCAGACAGCAAACTAATCCTAGACTCGTCAGAAAACTTTACATAAGCCCACTGTGACGATGTCCACATTGCATGTTCTCTACTGCAGGCTAACTGCAGGCGGTAGTGAGTTGCCGTAAGCGGAACACTTCTAACAGGTTTGCGAATATATAGATCAATACTTCCCAAAAGTCTGTACACGGTTTGTCTTGAAACAGTCGTGCCTGTGGCAAAAGATAGCTGACAAAAAAGGTCTCATGCTGTGCTCCGTCTGTTTCTTTTGGCAGTTACTGCCAAATAACGGTCTTCATTCGTGGCTGTAACTCGGGTACGACCTGTATAGTAAAGTCTACTGACATTTCCATCATCATGGAATCGTTGCCAAAGTCTAGATATTACACTTTAAGCAATTCCAAGTTCCTCGGATACTTCCATCTGAGTACGCCCACATTCCAGACGGCCGATAATTCTACCACGTAAAATATCATCCACATGTGTCCCCTGTGTCATAACTGTTCGGTTTTGGTACTGAGAGGCTTAGAAAATGATTGTTAACAGTTTTCTTCTTTGCCACCGTTCCTTATATACGCCTCTCTCACATTTTCGTCATTGTGACGAACTATCGGTGCCATCTGGTGGCTTTCAGAAATTTGCATGTTAGTCTTGAAGATGTATGTGATAATACTGCAAGTGAAATTTTTACTTTAGAGTTTGATTTCCATGTGATTCTGAATTATCCTTAATTTATGGAAATGAGTGTAGTATATGTTAAAAACATTATAATGTAAACTCTAAATGAAGATTACAGAAAACAATAAACAAAAGACTTAAATTGATTTCATCCATCATCACATAATTTAAACAGCAAGCAGGAAATGATTTTTAGCAAGAACAATTTTCTTTTATCGAAAGTGAAAGTACTATAATCATAAGCAAAATAACCCTCAGTTGTTTATAAAAGACTGAAATCTGCAAATAATCAATTTGATTTATTATACATAAGTGATGATTAACTTTCAAGGACATTGTCATCAAAAGCTTATTTGTTTCAATAAACTTTAAATTACTTTTTACATTATATAGACATTTAAATCATAAATATTCATTTTCAATGTAATATAATAATAATTTTTCTTGTATTTTTCACAGATATGAATATGTAGCAGTAGAGAAAGGAGCTGTTGTCAGAGCTCCGTAACTATTAAACCAAGTTTAATACAATATTACTTTTTCTAAATGCTCCAGTGTTTTCTTACAGTGTGATGATTAGTGTGTGATTACAACTTTATGTGATTAAAAGTGGATACACCATTTGGATACAATCACAATCTGGACGGCCTGCCCTGAGATGAAAACAAATTGAAGGTAAGTCAATCTTACCTGGCTTTTCTGTTACATAACTGTTTTTTAGTCAAACTGGTGAGGAAGTACACACGCAATTTTAAATGTTAAGCTAATTATCGCTAACAATTTTGATTAATGAGACAGAAATAAAAACAAAATCAGGTCAGGCAGTCCATAATTAAACAATTTAGCAAACTTAAAGAAAAAAAAACTTTTCTATAACAATATCATGGCCGCTGTAAAAGACAGCACAACAATAGAAAAACTAAACGCCAATAATTACTCAAATTGGCGGTTTAAAATTGAGATGCTTTTAATTCGTGAAGCCTTAATTGAAGTTATTACGGATGAGGTTCCAACCCCCATAACCACAGACTGGGCCAAGAAAGACCGCAAAGCCAGAGCGTTAATCAATCTCAGTATTGAAGACAGCCAAATAGTACATGTCAAAAATCTGAATTCGGCGCGGGAAACATGGGACACTCTAAAACAAATTCATGAGAGATCCAATCTCTCCAGCAAGCTGTACTTATTAAGAAAACTGTACAGCACAAAATTAAATGAAGGTGGTAACATGATAGCCCACATTACTAAAATTCTAGAAATTGTGGATAAACTATCTGCCATAGGAGAAAATATCACAGATTCCCATATTTCTGCCTTAATATTGTGTTCACTTCCCCTTTCTTACGATACATTAATGACGGCTCTTGAGGCCCGTCCAGAACCTGAACTCACAGTACTATTTATAAAAAATAAATTAACGGATGAATATATCCGTCGAACGGAAAGCTCTGAAAATTCAGAAAATAACACCAGAGCATATAAAGCTCAAGGAAAATCTGTCAACTCTGATTATAAAAGAATGAACAAATATTGTTCACACTGTAAAATGAAAAACCACACAAATAAAGAATGTTGGTTCCTAAAAGGGAAAAATAATAACACTTACACTCAAAATAAGCAAAATAAAACCAAAAACCATTCCACTTCGCTATGTTTTGAAGAAAACACTGAAGACAGAAAAAATGCTGTATATGAAAAAAATGATGTAGCCTTACTTACAGAGTAACCTGATAATAAAAAAACCTTTATTGTAGATAGCGGAAGTTCCAGCCATATCGTAAACTCAAAAGAAATGTTTACAAAAATAACAAACAACGTTGAGACAAATGTCACTGTAGCAAACGGTAGCAAATTGATTTCATATGGATCAGGTGAAGTTGTTATTCAAACCGGAAAAAATAATAAACAAGTAACACTAAGGGATGTTCTGTTCATACCAGATATTGAAACCAATCTGTTATCAGTTAGCAGGGCAACAAAAAACGGATGCCAGGTACATTTTGAAAGGAATAGGAGCAACATTACACACAAAGGTGAAATAATACTCCAAGGTAAATTAAAAAACAATTTGTAGGAAATACACGTAAACGAAGATGAAAATAGTAGCTACTATACAAATGTAACGTATAATTGCACAAATGAATGCACAGAAGAATGGGCCATAGAAATTACGACACAATAAAAAACATGGTGTCTAAAGAATTAGTGAGCGGTGTAACAATAAATAAATGCAAACACAACAATGTATGTGAGGTATGCATTCAATCCAAAACAAACGAAACACCATTCCCGAAATCAGGAGCATATAGAGCCAAAGAAAGACTAGAATTAATTCACACTGATGTATGCGGCCCTATAAACACACCCACTATAGGGGGGAAAAGATATTTCATCACTTTCATCGATGACTTTTCGAGGTTTTGTATAATTTACCTAATGTCAAATAAGAGTGACGCGTTTGAAAAATTAAAAGAATACATCGCTACAGTTAAAAATAAATTTGGTAAAATGCCAACTGCGATCAGGTCCGACAATGGAGGCGAATATATAAATGACGAAATTGAAAAATACCTAAAGTATAATGGCATAGAACACCAACTTACCGTCCCATATTCTCCAAGTCAAAACGGGGTTGCAGAGAGAAAAAACAGATCGCTTCTGGATATGACTAGGAGCATGCTAAACGAAGCAAATCTCCCACATAAATTATGGGGAGAGGCCATATGTACCTCAAACCATTTGCAAAATCGACTGCCTTCTAAATCCATCAACACCACACCATATGAACTTTGGCTAGGTAGAAAACCAAACATAAAATATTTAAAGGTTTTCGGCTGCACCGCATATGCCTATATACATAAATTTAAACGAGGAAAACTTGATAATAGAGCAGAAAAGGGCACTTTTGTCGGGTATGACAATCGCTCTAAAGGGTACAGAATATACACCAGTGATGGAAGAGTCATACTAGCTAGATCAGTAAAATTTATCGAAAACAAAATAGACAACGCAAACACTAATGAAAATACAAACACAAATGACTCAAAGTCTGAAATCAAAAAACAGGCTCAGCAGAATGAAAAAAATGCAATGGAACTAAATCTAACACCAGAAAACATCGATACAGATACACCATCCACATCTTTACAAACACAACACGTTAGAAGATCCGAAAGGGAAAATAAAGGAGTACCACCGGACAGATTTGCTTATGCAGTCCGGCACAATCCAATATATGAACCCAAAAGTTGGCAAGAAATGATAAATCTTGAGAACCCACACGAAAAAAGGAACTGGATCGATACGACGCGAGAGGAAATAAATTCACTTAAAGAAAACAAAACATGGACATTAGTGCATCCACCACAAGGAGCTAAAGTAATCGGATCAAAATGGACATTTAAAGCAAAATACGATGAATTTGGAAAAATAAAAAGATGCAAGGCTAGGCTCGTAGCTCAGGGTTACGGACAAAAATACGGGATAGATTATGACGAAACATATGCGCCAGTGGTGTCACACACAGCACTCAGAAGTTTTTTAACTGCCGCAGCATATCATAAGTTAAAAATACATCACATTGACATTAAAACAGCTTTCCTACATGGAGAACTGGAAGAAGAAGTATATATGTCTCAGCCTGAAGGATACATAGACACAAAAGAACCTTTCAAAGTGTGTAGATTGGAAAAGGCAATTTATGGGCTAAAACAAGCAGCACGAGCTTGGTATATAAAAATTACCCAATCACTTAAAGAATTAAACTTCACACAAAGTACAGCAGACACTTGTTTATTCATACAGAAACAAGGGGAAAATAGTATTTACATCATAGTTTATGTCGATGACATACTTATTGCAGGAAATGATGACCAGATAAAAGATGTAATAAATAAATTGAAAACAGAATATACTCTTGAAGATCTAGGAGAAATAAACAATTACCTCGGAATAAAAATAGAAAAAACTCAGAATGGATTCAAACTGAATCAAACTGCAAAGATAGAAGAAGTAGAAAAAAAATTCGACTTAACGGAATCTAAACCATACAGCACTCCAATGGAGGTAGGATTTCAGCGATTAAATGATGAAGGTAAACAAATGCCAAGCAACACGAAATACCGTCAAGCGATAGGTGCATTGTTATACATCGCCACGATATCAAGACCAGACATACTTGTAGCTGTAAACATTTTAAGCAGAAAAAACGAAACCCCCTCCGAATCGGACTGGAAAGGCGTGAAAAGACTTATACGATACCTAAATTCAACAAAAAATCTGAATTTGGTATTCAGCACACAAGAACCACCGATCTTGGAAATATACAGTGATTCGGATTGGGGGGGGGGGGTGATTTAAAGACAAGAAGGTCAACGACAGGAAATTTATTCTTACTAGGAAAAAATCCTATAATGTGGATCACGAAGAGGCAGACCTGCATTGCACAAGCCTCTGCAGAAGCAGAATTTGTGGCAGCGGCCAGTGCTACGCAAGAATTAACGTGCTTATTAAAATTATTAGAAGATCTTGGCGTACCACAACAATTGCCAATTACTATTTTCGAAGATAACATCTCTTGCATAAAAATGACAGAATCTGGAAAATATTCCAACAGAACAAAGCACATCGATATCAAGTATCATGTAATTAAACAGCTTAAAGAAAACGGAATAATCCAACTACATTATTGTCCAAGCAAATCGATGATTGCCGACATCCTTACAAAACCGGAACCCAAACCTGAATACATAGAAAACAGAAACAAAGTCAAACTACTGGATAATCTCCATTAAGAGTTTAAGGGGGGGTTTGTTAAAAACATTAAAATGTAAACTCTAAATGAAGATTACAGAAAACAATAAACAAAAGACTTAAATTGATTTCATCCATCATCACATAATTTAAACAGCAACCAGGAAATGATTTTAGCAAGAACAATTTTCTTTTATCAAAAGTGAAAGTACTATGATCATACGCAAAATAACCATCAGTTGTTTATAAAAGACTGAAATCTGCAAATAATCAATTTGATTTATTATACATAAGTGATGATCAACTTTCAAGGACATTGTCATCAAAAGCTTATTTGTTTCAATAAACTTTAAATTACTTTTTACATTATATAGATATTTAAATCATAAATATTCATTTTCAATGTAATATAATAATAATTTTTCTTGTATTTTTCACAGATATGAATATGTAGCAGTAGAGAAAGGAGCTGTTGTCAGAGCTCCGTAACTATTAAATCAAGTTTAATACAATATTACTTTTTCTAAATGCTCCAGTGTTTTCTTACAATGTGATGATTAGTGTGTAATTACAACTTTATGTGATTAAAAGTGGATACACCATTTGGATACAATCACAATCTGGACGGCCTGCCCTGAGATGAAAACAAATTGAAGGTAAGTCAATCTTACCTGGCTTTTCTGTTACATAACTGTTTTTTAGTCAAACTGGTGAGGAAGTACACACGCAATTTTAAATGTTAAGCTAATTATCGCTAACAGTATATAGTATATAATATTATAGTTGACTAATTATATATTTTGCAGGGAAGGTTATATTAATAATATATCGTTCAACGTTGCTTAATTATCGATATCTGCGGGAGAGCTTTATGAGGTCAGATGATACCGTTTATAAAAATTAAAACCGAAAATATAAAACCGTTTATCTATTTCAAACCGGCAAGTGGGTGCACAGACAATAATTTCATCGAGTTGACGATTCAGATTCCATGTTCAGATAGAACTCGATTAGCATGTTAAAATGCAATTAATCTGTCAATTCATATGTTGCTAGAAACCACCTGCAAATCCAATTTTAGTAGTCAGTCAGTAGGTCTATTATTGTGTTTTCCTGCATCCAAATATTTAAAAATATGGAGGAAAAGGAAAGGGAAACACATTGATAAACCTACATATCAACCATATTAAAATCGGGTTTGCAGGCGTTTTCCGCTAAGATATGACTTGGAAGACCAGTTGCATTTTAATATGCGAATTGGGTTTTAACTAAACATGGAAATTCAGCAGTCAACTCGGTGAGGGGATAGTCTGTGCAGCCGTCTCCCGATCTCTAATTAAAAAAATTCAGAGAACAGATTTATGAGCCGGTTAATGGAATTTTGAACTTTACTTGCATTGTTTGTTAGATCTTTTTGCAGGGAAGGTTTTCGTATGTCACTTATTGTTCTATCTTGTTTAGTGATAGAATTCAGTGAGGAAGTTCCATAATTATGTAATCCCGATTATGAAAAATCAGCATTTTAAAAAAGTTCTACTGAACCTATTTTGGCGAGACTTGCATTGTTAGTTAGATAATTCTTAAGGGTTTGTTTTAATATATTGCATAGTGTTCTGTCGTCTTTACCAAACCCTAATGTAACTGATCAATTAAAATAGTTGGCTTTAATAGCGCAAATTTTGTCTGACACTTAAGAAATAGTATTATATATGCAAAAAGAGTATATGTATTGAAATTTTATTGCAGTATTTAACCCTTTGAGGGACAAGCAATTGTTTTTCTGTAATGTTGAATTCGCACCGGAATATTCCAAAAAAATATTTTAAAATAAAGAAATCAATTTTGAAACTTTTGTTTTCTCCAATGTTAGAAATATAAAATTTAATTAAAAGCTTCTGCTGCGAATTTTGATTCAAATCAGGTGCTATATAAATATCCCACTGCCCTGATACACTCTATTAGATACCTTAATTCAAAAAGTCTATCATGGCCTTTCATGCCTTTAGGAATTTTTTTAGTATGGTCATTAAAATGAGAAAATGGTCGGATTTTTTAAAAATTCTTTGACAGACATTGTCTCTTTAATTGTTTGGTTACGTAAAATATCACTCCAGCATAGACCGGGCGGCGGCGACACGAATGACTATGTCATCGAGTTACGGGGTGAAATCATGATGTAGGACAAGATTATTAGGTGTAGATTAAGGAATGACTGGTCTGCCTCGTCATTTCTTGGTACGATATGAGTAACAGCGGGCGCCAACTCGCCATTCTGGCGTCACTTTCACACCATCGAGTTACGGGATGAAATTGGTGCCAAATTAAAGCTAAAATAAAGTATTTTAAGAATATTTCGGTCTACCTGCGCATATCCTGGTACAAGCCCTCGGTAGACTGAAATTTATAAAAAAAAATGACGTTGTAATGTAAAATTCAATATGACTACGTCATCGAGTTATGGGATGAAATCATGATGTAGGACAAGATTATTAGGTGTAGATTAAGGAATGACTGGTCTGCTTCGTCATTTCTTGGTGCGATATGAGTAACAGCGTGCGCCAACTCGCCATTTTGGCGTCACTTTCACGTCATCGAGTTACGAGATGAAACTGGTGCCAGATTAAAGGTAAAATAAAGTATTTTAAGAATATTTTGGTCAGCCTGTGCATATTCTGGTACAAACCCTCGGCAGAGTGAAATGTATAACAAAAAGGCGTCATAATATACAATACAGTTCATGATATGCCGAATCGGTCGTTTTCTCGCTTACTAATAAGAATCTTTTCCTAAACCATATAATTAGCGTGAAAGTCGATTGCGAAGTTAATTAATGTAAAATACGTCTTTAGTATTGTATTATTTCGTATTGTACATTATGAAGCATAATTTGTTATAAATTTCAGCCCACCAGAGGTTTGTACCAGGATATGCGTGGGCAGACCGAAATATTCTTAAAATACTTTATTTTACCTTTAATTTGGCACCAATTTCATCCTGTAACTCGATGACGTGAAAGTGACGTCAAAATGACGAGTTGGCGCCCGCTGTTACTCATATCGTACCAAGAAATGACGAGGCAGACCAGTCATTCCTTAATTTACACCTAATAATCTTGTCCTACATCATGATTTCATCCCGTAACTCGATGACGTAGTCATTTATGTCGCCGCCGCCCGCTCTAGCAGTATCCGTAATTGAAACTTGTAATGATTGGGAAAGATCCTTTTATGTGCTATATCTATGTATCTCTTCTGAAATAAGATTCAAAAGTTCAGGGTTAAAAAAAAGGGGGGGGGGAATGATAGGGAGTCTCTAGAGCCATAATTTGAGAACTTAAAGAGTTACTTTCTCTATATTTTATTTGAGCTTCAGGAATTAGTCTTTCCTTTGTGACTTTTTTCTATCAACACTAGGTCCAGCACGTATATCTGCAGCATCTGAAAGAATAAATAATCTTTCTCTAAATTGATATTTCTCATTATATATATCCAGTGTTGAATTCAAAGCGTCCGGAGGGGGGAGGGGGCATTCGTCAAGAATATTTACATGTAATACACTGATAATTTGAAATTTTGGATAGTTTACAAATTCAATTCTCCCCCCTCCCCCCCCCACACACACAGACATGCACTCCCGGCGCATAGCAATGTCCCTCCTGCGGAAAAACGTCTGACTTCCATATAGTTGAATTTCCCTTGTTGATTTTAACTTTTGTATAGTACTTTTAATGAAATTTAAAATTACTTTAATATTTAACATGAAAACTTATCTCCTATGACAGTTGAATCCAATTCTTGGATCACATCTGTCGTTATTGTACAGTCAACGTCTGATTCATATAAAGGAATAGCATTTTCAGTTCTATTTTTAGCTGGAATATATGTTGAATCTTCCGAGCTATCATCAGAAATTCCAAAAGAATGATCATCTTTATTAGATGCAAATAATATTGCATTGATTTAATCTTGCGTTAGCCCTTTGCGCACCATTTTTCATTAGAATATTTTATGAGCTTTATGTTCTATGTTCCATATCTGGCACAAACACAAAAACAAGATTTCAAACTGATGTACTGAAATACCTTAGTTTTAAGTAACCTTAATTACAAATATGTGATATACTGGAATGTCTAAAATTTTATCTTGCGATACTTTCAATACTTTGGGGTGAAAAGGTTTAAACAAATTCTTACAGGCATTCAGACAGCCATTTTGTAAAAAACAAGTTTCTTGCAAATTCTGACCCGTAGAACGTGTAAATCCGTCAAAAACCGGAATTCGAAAATGTTAAAGAATCAAATACTCCCTTCTTGTAAAGGTAGAAAAAGGTAAAAAATGGCTATTTAATGATTTATACTCTTCATCTGTTTGTAAGATTAATATGGATACTTAAAATTAAATATAGTTTATAATAACTCCATGTTTTATGAGAAATCCCTCATTTACATATTTTTCAAAAAAGCACGTATTTTAACTATTTTTTTAATTCTTATGAGAAAATGGTAAAAAAATAAGGTAGGGGGAACTGGGGCACGTTGATACAGTTTTTTTCTAAGAATTTTTTTGGTGTCCAGAAAGCAGAAATTTCAAATTATTTTTCGATGTGTTGTCAGGAAAACTTGTGTAGTGTGTCATAAAAAATTACAATCGTAGTTTCATGTATTACTTTTGCATGTAAATTTTAAAAAATCAAAAAAAGTCATTTGTATCAATGTGCCCCATCCCCGGGGCAGATTGATACACCTCACGGGGCACTTTGATACGTCTGGGAAAAATGGAGACAAAATAACACCGATGCATATTTTTCATAGAAAAATAGTTAGCAAACCATTTTATGTTTATTTATAGAAATTCAAATCACCCACAATTTATTTGTAAATAATATTACAGATCAAAATTAAATTAATAATGACGATAATTATGGATGTTTCTTTTCTGATTGTTGGCTGTGGTAACTTTGTCATATCTGGCACTTCAACCCCAGCATTATCTTCTTTCTTAGAAAAGACGAAAAAATTACCAGTTTTTCTGTTTATGAATCGGTTTATAAACAGAAAATAAAGGATAATTATATTAAAAATTCTGTCTATAATGTAATTATCCTTTGCTGTTCTGCAACTTGTTTCTCTTAACTTTTCTCATCTCGGAAATATTTTTTTCTCTGAAAAATCGATATAAATTCGAGATTTGCCAAGCTGCCATTCTTTTCTTTTGTTAGTTCGATTAGCACTAGATGTTGGTTAAATTCGTAAGTCTTCTGTTTGCAAAAATACTATAAAGTGTTCTAATATAAAAAATTAGAGTTATTTCATTTCAATAAAAACTAATATTAGAAATTTTTGGCGAAAAATAATTGGATTAACGAGTGTATGGTAAAAAAATAATAAAAGGTAATGAAAAAATGAACTAGAAAAGTATTTAGGTTGTATCAATGTGCGCCGACATAGGCTGTATCAATGTGCCCCATGCAGTCATTTTGAATAAAATGAGTCTCAAATCTGAGTCTTCATAATTTACCTAACAATAAAAATGAGGAACTGATAAACAGTAGCTTTATGTGTCAGGGAGAGTATTCTTTTGGGTTGAAAATACTAGAACAGCTGTATAATATCATTTCGACTGTACAAGTCAAATTTACTTTTGACCTACAAAAACAATATGGGACGGGTGGTTACCCGTCCCATTTCATCAAATTACTGAACCATGCCAAGACTTTCTGTATGTAGTTGAGTGCGCTAGCATCACCTTTTGGAGCTGTTATGAAACTTCCTGTAGTGACCCTGTGAACAGTAGAAGAGGTGTATCAATGTGCCCCGTATATGAATGTGCCCCAGTTCCCCCTATAGTAATATACTATTTTCCCTTTATTTTCTATACAAATGCTTCCGTTTTTAATGATGCCATAACAGAAATTGCATTAGAAACTACAAAAAAATTACTATCTGAAAAATAAACTCAGATGCAGTTTTCAAACAAACTACAATTAAAAGTATTTTTTTACCTATACAAGAGTGTAAAATTTGAAAATGTGGATGCACAGAAGTTTAAAAGCTGCAGTAGAGATTATCAATATTTATCCATACAACGCTTCCTTTTATGGCTGGCTTATGTAATGTAATGTTAGTTTTTAGTGACGATTGAAAGAAATGGCATATCAGGAAGCTAATAAAATAAAATTAATACAGTAAAACCCCGATAATTCGGATTAATTGGAACCAGACCCAATCCGGATTATCCAGAGAATGAAAACAAATGAAATAAGATAAAACATACTTACAGAAAATCACCTTTATATTAAACATATTCAATATTTACAAATAGTAAAAATGTTTACTTTGTAACTATAAAGTTTTTAATCTTCTGCTGTGACAGTTTTACGGGCACAAATCCGCTTGAGCATACTAGTAAGTAGTTCTTTGGGTGTAGTCTCCACATTTTGTTTAAAATAAACTATTAATTGTTCTGAATGGGACGTTGCTTCATTATAGCTAACTTTTCGTTGATCATCATTGGTAATGGTATTTTCGTTTATATCATTTTCATTTTCTTCAGATGCGCGCAAAGCGATTATTTCGTCTTCTGTAAGTGAGGCATAAAATTCATTATTTTTAGCTTCCAACCAATTTCTAATGTCATTGCTATCAACATCTGAGCAACCATCAATTTTTTTTTTACATGCTAACAAAATCTTCAGGTAGAATTTTATTTTGCATTCTTGTTTTTCTCCCTTCTATTTCAATTTTCCGCAAGTGATTTGTAGAAATATTTTGTCATAAAGACAAGGAAACAACCTCGAGAGAATTACAGACTGGCTGACAAAGATCCGAAAGTGATCTTTATCAGTCAGTGTACAGCAGAATCCCGCTAATTCGGACCCCGTTAATCCGGATCAGTTTGGTCGATTTTTTTTTTTTTTTTTTTTTTTCTTTTCAAGTTTGAGAAGTGATCAGCAAATTTCCATAACATAAATTCATTTCAGCCTCATATTCTGAATTAAAAAGTATTTTCTGAAATCTTTTCGGTAGAATACCTTATGCTTTCTTATTTAAACTCTTTAATGTTATCTATAAAAGAAACAACTATACATCATTTAAGCTTTGGCAATTCCAATTTTCACAGTTTTCTATTTAATCCATTTAGATTTGCCATCAAAAGCTCACTGCTTAATAAAGTTTTACTCAAAGCATTGCAAGAAAGCAAAGTAAAATAGTTCTTATAGACATACTGACTGATAAGGATCGCTTTCAGATCTTTGTGAGCTAGTCCATAGGTCTCTTGGGATTGTTTCCTTGCCTTCGTGTCAAAGCACTTCTACAAATCACTTGCGGGAAATAGCAATAGAAGGAGGAATAAACGAGAATGAAAGAGAAATTACACCTTAAGATTTTGTCAGCTTGTTTAAAAAAATTGATGGTTGCTCAGATGTTGATATCAGCGAAATTAGAATTAGTTGGAAGCAGAAAATAATGAAGAGTATGCCTTGCTTTCAGATGACTTAATAATCGCTTTGTGCAAAATTGAAGAAAATGAAGATGATGCAGACGAAAATCATTATCAATGATGATACACCAGAAGTTATAAACTATAATGAAGCAACTTCCCATTTTGAACAATTAATGATTTATTTTGAACGTCATGTGGAGACTACATCCAACGAACTATTTATGCTCAAGCGAATGTGTGACAATGCGGCCTGCAAAACTGGCACAGCAGAATAGACAAATTTTATAATTACCCATTTATTTTTACTATCTGTAAATATTGAATATGTTCAGTATAAAGGTGATTTTCTGTGAGTTTGTCTTATTTTATTTCATTTATACACATTCTCCGGATAATCCGGATTGGGCCTGGTCCCAATTAATCCGAATTACCGAGGTTCTACTATATCTATATGGTCTATTTTACCTTGCTTTCTTGCAATGCTGTAAGTGAAAATATTTTATGCAGTGAGCTTTTGATGACATTTCTAAATGGATTAAATAGTAAACTGTGAAAAATGAAATTTCCACACTTAAAAGATACATAGCTGATCCTTTGATAGATAATATCAAAGAGTTAAAATAGGAAAACTTAAAGTATTTTTCCGAAAAGATATCAGAAAAGACTTTTTATTAGAAATACGAGAATTAAATAAATGTATGTTATAAAAATGTGTCAATTGTTTCTAAACTTAAAAAGAAAAAAAAAAAAGAATCAACCAGATCGATTCGGATTATCCGGAGATCCGGAATAACGGGGTTCTACTGCAATAATTTTCATTTCATCATGATAAACGCTTTGTACTTTTGACTAAAAATATTTGGATTGCAAACCTTTACAAAAATCGTTTTCGACGTATACTATCATTTCTATTCACTATATTAACTGAATCAGGGCCCTGCAAAGAGGGTGCGAAGAGGGCGGTCGACCAGGGAGCGAAAATTGAGGGGGCGCCAAATTTATACAGCCAACCTCCTTTTTTTGTAAAAAAAAATATATGTATATACATATTGGTTATTTTTTTTTTTTTTTTTTTTTTTTTTTTTTTGCATGACAAAAACATATATTCTCAAATTAGCACGTGGCTTCAATCTTAGAATACAAAAGGGGTTACAAACTAATATACTGTTCTGTTATATACATTTTTTCCAGATCTTTTTAACCAATATATATGTACAATTTTATCTTATATTATTTAATTGTTAAAATTAAACCTTTAAAAGCTTCAAAATGAATTGTAAAATATGTATTCAAAAGAATTTACTTGTGTTTCTATACTTTTAAATTAAATTCGGTGATACATGTTACAAATTTCAATTGGAGGAGAGGGAGAGGGAGGCGTCAAACTGAAACTTTGCCCGGGGCGCAATTTTCTCTTCGCACTCCGCTGAACTGAATACCTTGTATATATAAAGACACAGATGGTGTGGATTATATATTTAATCCAGCTTACATACTCGTGTATACAACTTTGTCTAAATCAAAATTGCTCCATGTAATGATTTGCAATCAAATTATTTTTCTTAGTGAAGCAGAGAGAAGGTTTCTTACATCACAAGGTTATTATTGAAGTAAAGATGTATTTTGTTCAGCAAAATCGACAAAAAATTTAAACTAGTCGTTGGGGGGGGGGGGGGGCACCGTAATACTTACACATCATGGATATGTATAACAAAATATATGAAATTAAAACATGAGTAAATTATTTATAAAATGTATTGCAATACCAAAAGAAAATTTAAACGTATATTTAAATATTTTAATATACATAGTAATGCTCTATTAATGAATTTTTGATGAACCAATATCGATAAATTATATAAAACGCCAAATTACTCAAGCAGTATCGAATTGCATAAAAGAAACATCCTTATAATTCCAAAAATAATAATCTAATTAATTAACAACTTACTGCGCCGGATGAGGCGTCTCATTTCCAATTAAAATATATCTTTGGATTGAAATTTGAATGAAATACAGGGTCATGAAAAATCGAAGAGTGTGAAAAACAGGAATACAAATATGTCAGCAACTAATAATCCGATCGATTTTGATTTTTTATGCAAAATTTGTGTTAGTTTATTGCTTTTTACGTCCACCCCTTAAAAAAATCGAAAAATTTTACAGACCTTTCATCAGAACGAATTTTTTGAGAATATGAATATAACAGCTGTGGATAATTGAGTTTACTGATATTAAATAGGCTTTTTTCCATTCTTATGTACTAAGTACATAGAAAATTTCAAGTCTCTATCTCAATTTGTTTGGGAGATAGAACGTTTACAAACATACACACAGACGGACGGACGTCATTTTTTTTCTAAAAATATGTTTTTCGGATCCTCCAGTATATAAAACGTATAAATCCGTCAAAAAATTTTTTTCGATTTTCAAAACTATTGCAAGATTTACTCTATACTACGTATAATGGGTAAGTAACTACTGTAATACTTACCCATTATGGATATGTATAATATAATGTATGAAAATGAAACATATGTAAACTATTTATAAAATGCATTGCAATTCCAAAACAAAATTTAAACGTATATTTGAATATTTTTAATATACATAGTAATGCTTTATTAATGAATTGATGATGAACCCATTGCGACAAATTATATAAAACGGCAAACTATTCAAGTAATACCGAACTGCGTAAAAGAGACATCCTTATAACTCCAAAAGAATTAATCATATTAACTAACAGTTTACTGCGTCGGATTAAGCGTCTCATTTCCAATTAAAATATATCTTTGAATTAAAATGTGAATGAAATATAGGGTCATGAAAAATCGAAGAATGTGGAAAACAAGATTATAAATATCGCAGCAACTAATAATACAATCGACTTCGGTTTTTATCCAAAACCTGTGTTATTTTATTGCCTTTCATGTCCACCCCTTGAAATAAAAAATCGAAAAATTTTATATACATTTCATCGGAACGAATTTTTCGAGAATCTGAAAAAAATAGCTGCGGATAATCGAGGTTACTGATATTAAATAGGCTTTTTTTCATTCTTATATACTAAGTACATACAAAATTTCAAGTCTCTATCTCAATTTGTTCGGGAGATAGAGCGTTTACAGACAGACAGACTGACAGACAGACTGACAGACAGACAGGCAGACAGACAGACAGACAGACTGATAGACAGACAGACAGGCAGGCAGACAGACAGACAGACGGACGGCAATTTTTTTAAAAAAAAAACATCTTTTTCGGAATCTCCAGTATCTGAAACGTGTAAATCCGTCAAAAAAATTTTCCGATTTTCAAAACGATTGCAAGACTTACCCTATACTACGTATAATCGATAAAACCGCGATCTACTTAATCACGCGATTTCCCGACAAACCATTATTATGAGGAAAAAAACTGTAATTTTAGCAAGATAAAACAATGTATATTGCAACTTAATGAAACATATTATATGAGGAAACGACTTTTAGTTACTAAATTATCTGATTAGCCTTGGAAATCGTCCTTCTTTGTCAGCTGACTTAATTATTTGTCCTTAACATTTCTAATATTTCTTAAGCATAAATGGATGAAAAATTATGTTGTTAAATTTATATTTTGTTAGGTGAATAAATTAAATTTTAATTATGTATCATTAATTATTGATTATCATAATAAAATTTAAAATTTAATATATTACAGTAAAATTTTAGTATAGTAAAATTTTTATAAATACCCTTTTGAAAGTAATTATTTTGATTTTTTTTTTTTTTTTTTTTTTTTTTTGAGTAGTTTATTTTAGGGAGCATAAATATATAGTCGAGTCTCTATATAACGAAATTCAAAGTACCGTCAAAAAATTCGTTAAATAGAAAAATTCGTTGTATAGAGAAAATTGCAAAATTTTTCATATAATGTGCAATTTTTGATTTAAAAAAAATGTTTTTGAGCTTTTAAAATAAGATTTTGAAATGGTTAATGCGAAACATTAATTTAATATTCTATTTTTTATTTACTTAAACAATTTCAAAACAAGAAAATCATCGTTTATTTAAAAGGACAGTACAACAACAAAAATGTGTTGAAGAAATCTATAATTTTCGGTTGTTTGGATTTCAAAGCTTTTGCGTTTTAAAAAAAAAAATTCAAATTTTAACAAAGAATGCAAATATGAGCGGAAAACATTTTTTATTCCATTTGACATCATCTCCTTGTACAATAATCAGTCAATGCACAATAATCAAAGACAATAATCATTTCTCTCCCTGGTTTTGTTTATTACTTACCCATCATACGTAGTATAGGGTAAGTCTTGCAATCGTTTTGAAAATCGAAAAATTTTCTTTGACGGATTTACACGTTTTAGATAGTGAAGATTCCGAAAAACATATTTTTAGAAAAGAAAAATTGCCGTCCGTCTGTCTGTCTGTCTGTACACTCTCTATCTCCCGAACAAATTGAGATAGAAACTTGAAATTTTGTATGTAGTTATTATGTAAGAATGGGACGAAGCCTATTTAATATCAGCAACCTCGATTATCCGGAACTATTTTTTTCGGACTCTCGAAAAATTCGTTCTGATGAAAGGTACATAAAAATTTTCGAATTTTTTTGTTCTAAGGAATGGGCGTAAAAGGCAATAAAATAACACACATTTTGCATATAGAACGAAGTCGATCAAATTATTAGTTGCCGAGATATTTGTAATCCTGTTTTCCACATTCTTCGATTTTTCATGACCCTGTATTTCATTCAAATTTCAATTCAGAGGTATATTTTTTATTAGAAATGAGACGCTTAATCCGACGCAGTTAATTGTTAGTCAATAGAATTATTATTTTTGGAGTTATAAGGATGTTTCTTTTACGCAGTTCGGTACTACTTGAGTAGTTTGGCGTTTTATATAATTTGTCGAAATTTGTACATCAGCAGTTCTTTAATATAGCATTACTACAGTATATTAACAATATTTAAATTTTGTTTTGGAATTGCAATGCATTGTATAAATAGTTTTCACATGTTTTATTTTCATATACATATCCATGATGGGTAAGTATTACGGTGGCCCCCAACGACTAGTTTTTATTATTATTTTCTTTTCATATTCATTGTCTCTTTCATCAGCTTTCTTCACAATGCTGTTTTAAATGTTACTATAGATGGAAGTTTACGTATCAATAAGATTGGTATGCATCTCCGAAAATTTAAAGCTAACTAAAATTTTTTTCGATACTTCCACGCATCTTAATTTTTCTCCATTTCTCTTTTTAGTCTACTATCGTCAGCTTCAGAATTCACTGAAAAGCGTGACTTTTTATAGATAATGCAAATCTTACTTTATGTAACTTTGAATTGCTAAACTTTATAAAATTTCTCGTTTCCTTTCAAAGGTTAACGTAAAGTTTTTTTTTTTTTTTTTTTTTTTTTTTTGCTTGTATGTGTGTGTGTGCGTGTGTGTGCGTGTATGCGTGTCGTGTGGGAGTGGTTAGGGGATGGATACCTTCACATGATCAATAATGTAGAAATGTACAGCAATGAAATATTAAACAGGAAACAGCAAATTTAAATGGATTTCACAAATGATTTAAAGCGTTCTCTAAAAAATGGAGAAAATTTTCTGAAAAAATTCGTTATATGGTGATACATATTTCGCTGTATGGAGATTATTTTTAATATAATAATGAAAAAATTGACCGTTTCAACAAAAAATTCGTTAAATAGAGAAATCCGCTGGATGGAGTTTCGTTATAGAGAGACTCGACTGTATTGCAGGTATCATATTGCAAATTATTTTAAATGTCTTTCTTTCTTCTTCTTCTCCTTTTTTTTTTTTTTTTTTTTTTTTTTTTTGAAAAGTGTTAAAAATAATGTATGAAGATGGTCATACATTAGGATTAATGTTCATCTAAAATTATAATAAACTATTATTTAAACTGCATACCATTATCATTAACGAAATATGATATACTGTACACTGTTCCTTATTATTATAATATGAATTTCATAGCAATCCATTCATATTTACGAAAGTTGGAGCGCAAATAGAAAGACAGTGATACTGAGTTTTTTATTTTTATTTATTTATTTTTTTTTCATTAGGTAGGTTTTGCAAAAAATATTGCCTATTATATTCGAAGATATTCTTCACATAGCTCGTATTTTATTTATTTATTTATTTATTTATTTATTTTCAATTTTTGTGAGGAAATTATAGAAATGGATTTTTTCTGTTGCCACAATTACAAAATTGGTACTAAAAGTATTAAAAAAATTAATATCTCAAAAACAAATTAAGATACAACTTTTAAACAAACTGTATTTAAAAGTACATATTTTCCCCTATACGATGGTGTAAAAATTAAAAATGTGCAAAGTTTAGAAGTGTAAAAATTTGTAGTAAAAAAAAATTGCAAAACGGAAATTTTATCTCAAATTTCAAAGTGTTGCCGTTCGCAAAATGACATATGCGTTACGCACAGATACGTTTGGCCTTTATAATAGAGATAGGTATATAGATAGATATTAAGTTAATGTATGTGGCACAAAAATGACGTTATTTGTTAATTATTCTATGGCAACGCCCAAATAAAACGCATCTAGGTCGTGGTAAATTGGGTTTATTTACGCTTTGTTCTTTCGATGCAATTATGGAGCTTCAATATATCGTTATTTTTAATTTGTTAGTTTATTATATTGGCTTAAAAAAGAAATAAAAATTATGAATTTTAACGTTTCAGTTTCAAATTAAAGTTATGTTATTATAAATGAAATGAGTGAAAGGATTATATAATTAAATATATTTATATATATATATAAACAAAAAAATGCCACGGGTATAATATTTAGAGATACACCAAGTTAGCATAAAAATGCCGAGTGCTTGATTTATCGACACAGATGTCATGTATGCACCACACTGGTGCGATTTTTTTCTGATGCCAATTTGGCGTAAATTTCGTCTTCAATACCAGTTACGTATACAGGGTGTTCCTAAACTCATGGTACATACGCTAGGGGGTGATAGAGCACATCAAGACGAGTAATAGGAAATAGGAAATCAAGGGTTCCAAACGTATCCAAAGGAGACAGGCGCCATCAAAGTTTAGGGTTCCAAATTACAAATGATGATAAAAAAGTGAAAAATGGGTCGATTTATTTGCGGTTTTCGCTAAAATCATTCTTTAAAAGCCCTTATTTTGAAAATCAGACAAAGTGTGATAGTTGTATTTTTTGATTTGCTTGATTTTTTTGTATGTTGAAGTAGATCTTATTTAATGAATAGTGTGCAATTTTGAAGAAAAAGAAGTGGGCCTCGTTATATTTTTTAGTAAAAAAATGACAAAATTTATAAAAAAAACCAATGTTTATCATCATATTTTTTCTCTAAAAGAAAATGTAACATCCCTTTTTTTTTTTTTTTTTTTTTTTTTTTTTTTAATCCCTTTTTGTCGCCTCTTCCGACAGAGAAACGGGATGTTTAATTTTCTCTTAGAGAAAAAATGTGATGATGGACATTGTTTTTCTTATAAACTTTGTCATTTTTTACTAAAAAATATCACGAGCCCTCACTTCTTTTTCTTTTCCATGTTTTTGTATATATGTTCAATTATTACGTGACATATTTTTTATCATCCAACTGTGGCGCTTTTTTGAAATAAACTACTTTAACAGGGAAATAAGCTTTATTCTTTTCAGGTGTTGCGTAAATACGGGTTAGGTTCCTTTAGAAAGACCCTTCACGGAGGGCATCCACCCTTTAGGCCCTATATCTCAAGTGTAGATAATTGGCCATCGTAGACACAAACAAACAAACATTCCAGGTAATGAAATATAACTGATTTTCTAATTATGTATTGCGTTCTAGAGATCAACCACTTTTGCCGAATAATAATCAATATTGATTAATTATAATTTTAAGAAAATTGTCCTCTACTTTTTTTTACAGTTTTTGAAATAAGAGTTCAAAGACTACATTGAAACAAGCCACAGATTTTCTATTTCATTCAGTCAATTCTTACTGATGTTCAAATAAACGTGGATTATCTTTAAATTCAATTTAATCCAATTCGAACTTTAGTCATTTGTATCCCTTGGTTTCTGAGGTCGTCACATATATATATATATATCATCATCATCATCATCATCACAATCAACCGTTTTCCATCCGCTGCTGGATGTAGGTCTTCCAGATTTTTCCAATGCTTCCTGTCTAGTGCTTTTGTCATCCAATTTACAGCAGCCACTTTCCTAATTTCGTCACTCCATCTTTCATGTGGTCGTTTCTTGGTCGCTTTCAATCTCTGGGAGACCACTGTAGTATATCTGTGTTCCATCTATTGTCTTGTCTTCTTGCAATGTGCCCAGCCCATTTCCATTTTAGCTGTTTGATTCTTTCAAAGATGTCAAAAACTTTTGCCTGATTTCTTATCCAGGTTATCCTCTTCCTGTCTCTTCTAGTTATGCCTAGCATACATCTTTCGATACTTCTCTGTGTTGTTTGTAGTCTTTGTACCATTCGTTTTGTTAGTGTCGAAGTTTCTGCTCCGTAAGTTAGTGCAGGTAAAATACATTGATTAAACATCTTTCTTTACAAACAAAGAGGCATATTACTCTTCAGAATAATATTGTTCTTCCCAAAAGCATTCCACCCATTTCTTATTCCTCTATTGATTTCATTCATGATACTATTATCCGATAATATTTCCTGTTCTAGGGTATATATATGGGAGACTAGAGTGAGTTGGTCATAGGGGAGGCTTGATCACCCCTCAGTTTTCATATTTAAAAAATTTTCAGAGTTTTATCAATAAGTGTCAACAAAAAGGTACTGAAATGTTCAAAAAACAATCTTCGTTTCATACAAATAATTGAAATTAGTGTGGAAAAAATTAATTTTGAAACGTTTCCAATTTAAAAATTATGTTTTTAGAGTTCCTTACTTAAAAAGTATAAATTGAACCATTGAACCATTATAAGATTACTCTTGTGCCTGTCTGTCACAGCTATTTTATTCGTAAACTATGGAACGTGGAAAATTTACATTGGGGGGGGGGGGGGTAATAAAAACTGTTGACCCACATATTTACAGATTATTGAAAATTTACAAATATATTTACAAAAATTGTAGAGAAGCTAATAAACGTACTCAAAAAAAAAAAAAAAAAAAATCTTTATTTTATATATTGTGTATAAGCAAATCTAAAGTATATCTTTTTTAATTTTAGGAATTATATTGTGAGAGATACAGACGGCTCTCGTTAATTCGAACTCGTCGGGACCACAAGAAATGTTTGAATTATCCAGCGTTCGAATTTTGGAATATGTGACAGGAAAACATATTTAAAGGGTTACTATTACAAAGAGATTAATGTTATAATATTTTTTTTAATTTATTTCGGCTGTTATCATTATAATGTGACTTAATATTAAATTAAAAGATATAAATAACCTTATATAAATAAACTTATAAATGGATTCGGAAAAAGTACAAACGAAAGTGGGTTAGAGGTGTCGTCGATGGACAGACGGAGCACTAAAAAAGGGGATGTCAAATGCTAATTCTGACAAAAATAAAAGAAAATTATTTCAGAGATCTGTAGACCCGGAGAAAGTTAGGAATAACGAAAAAACGGAATCTCGTTTGTTCGAATTAAACGAAGTCGAGAGAAAATGAGTTCGAATTAATTAAAATTTTTAACGTTATTTTGCTATTGAAAATTTCGGGACTTCATGTTTAGTTCGAATTAAGCGAAGATTCGATTTATCCGATTTCGGATTAAGGAGAACTGACTGTATCATCGAAAATATATTGTGAAAATATGTTTCCCTCCATCTATTTCCGAATCTATTGAAACTAAAATTATGATAAAATTAGAGGTAGTAGACATAATCACATAGTTTTTGACAAAAGCGTACTTTTTCCGTTACGCACAAATTTCGATTTTTGGGCATTCATCAAAGGTGTTGAGGAAAATTGGAAGTACCTATCTTAGTAGTAGTATAAAAGCATTGATATTATTGATTTTCGAAAAAAGACGTCGGCAATTAGGTTAGATATCAACCCTATAACACACAGTCCGTTTGGACGTACATAATGACAGGGGTAGTATACTCTATGTATCATCGGTTTTTGAAGCTTAGTTGACAACTTTTGAAAATATATTTGTGTAATGCAATAAATGTCAAATTGTTAAAAACAAAGTAACTTATTTAGAATTAATCACAAAAATACTCAGGGATTCGCAACTCGAGTTCTTTGCATTGAGTGAATCTCTGAATACGTCTCCCTTGACTTTAAAAGATAATTAAAAACTTATCTAGCAAAACGCGGCACAGATAAGGTGACGTTGAAACTTTGCGACATCTTTTCGAAGCACGTTTAGTATAGTGCCAAATTTAAATTTCGAACAACGATTTTATTTTAACGACACTGTAAAAAGAAAATTACTACGCTAAATATAGTTTTATGAAATGTTAAATGAAGTTTAAATATGCACTACTTTTATTGTCAGTACCGAATTACTTTCCTCGTAAACAGTTTAGAATAATTCTGATTTAAAAAAAAAAAAATACAGAATAGCAATATCTGATATTATTGAGGCTTCATATCTAAGATTTTGTGCAGTCACCGGCTGTTTTCTTACAGGTTAAAGTAAGATTAGACCGCGACCTGAAAAGAAGAGCCGGGGTTAGTGCTCTGAGCCGGACTTAGTCGTAAATGTGAGTATGAGTTACAGTTTAATATCATAGTATTGTGTTTAGATGTTAGCAATATTGAACTTTAGCTCAACTCCCCATTTCCCAAAGACAGTAAATAAAAGTGTTGAATTTTAACTTTATTTAGACTATGTTATCATTTGATCGACACGTCACCGGCGACACCCCCAAGCCACGTTACAACCATTGCACATAATTTTTATAATTCTATCATATCAGGACGTGGGAGAAAAACCAAGTTCAAAATTCCTTCATTATATACAAAAACCAGGCTGAGTTAAATAAAAGATTATAATAAAAGACTCCCTCTGTCCCAAATTAGTTGCGACAGTTAGGTTGAAAATTTTGTCCCAAATTAGTTGCGACAATTCAAGTAGGCGGAGTCATAAATAACTTTTGATACAGTTTAGTGGATAGGCACAAGTAAAATTATGCTAGAATTAATATAAAGGTTTATACTAGGTGTCAGAAGCAATGTTAACTCGAATTTAAAGTAAAAGAAAAAGAAATAATAATTTAGAAAAACCTCTAAAGAAAGAAATGAATGAGAGCAAATGAGCGCTACGCTGCACTGGAATGTTTGAAATGGTATGTGAAAAATTGTAAACTAAGCCTTCATGCCATAAATGTTGCAGCTATTAAATTCAATGTGCATAATGTTTACATCCTATCCCGTTAGCAGAAGCAGGCAAAGACGTCAAAAATAAAAGATGGGGAAATTTACAGAGAAAGTTTACATAAAATTGCAAATGCGGATGAAAAAAAATGCCACTGAGCGAAATCAAAGATATCCCAATAAAACGAAGACAATCTCTGCGAAGATTATCATATGTTGTTATCATTTTTATATCAATATTACACAAGATTCTCAAAGCTGAAAAAATTTTGAAGCATATTTCATCCATCATTAAGCATAGTCTAATAGAAAAAAACAAGGTCGACAGTATTCGATTTTGTTTGCAGCATGATTATGCTAAAAGATACTTTTCAGAAATTTTGGAACAAAATGTTCATAAATGAGTTCACGATTGATTAGCTTGAAAATAATTTTATATGTTTACTGTTAAAAGTTTTTAAAAATGGGGGTGTGGTTTAAGAACGTGTGAACGGGGATTTTTTAAACTAATTAATTATTTATTTATGGAATGATGGAGGGAATGTTAGGCGCGTAAATATTGTTGATTGATAGTATTGTAACGTTACGTGCATGCTGAGTGTCATTTGTAACGTTTGGTTGGTCGTGGTGGGAGTTAACTGCAGACATACTCAGTACTTAAGATAAAACAATAAAGTTTATTAAAGTGATAAGGGCTGAAGGGAAGTGGAGCAAGTCTTAATTTTACACAACTGAAAATACTATGAAAAAACTAAACGCATACTCACAGGCACCGGCCTAGCTCAATCGTGGCACCTTCCAATACCTCTCACTATCTCTTGGCTGAGCTACTAGATAAAGCTTAATTAGACAGCCCGTGGCTGTGTGTAATTCTTTATTCACAAATAATCAAAATGAAACTACTATAAATTTTCTTACCACGGCCAACTCTCAAATCAAATATCGAAACTCCTTTACACTTCACTGGAGGCTTCGCTGCTACTTTCAATTTGCTAGCACTTCGCTAACTAATAATTCACTTCGCTAACTAACGCCAAATATCCTCACTCGCTGGCCAATGCCAGAGACACTCGCTGGCTAATGCCAGAGACACTCTCTCGCTGGCTAATGCCAGAGACACTCGCTGGCTAATGCCAGAGACACTCACCACACACTCACACCCAAGCTTTTATATGCTGCAAATTGAGATACTTCACATTAACATATTACTAATAACCGCGAGCTAACTGCAGAATCCGAAAGAGCACACACACTCTAGAAAGTTAAAGTAAAAGAGAGGATAGATGTCGCTTTTACGCTTACACATGTTAAATTATTGACGTCACGATCTCAGAAATACTAGAGTGCCTTTATGCAAAGGTCACTCCCTCACAACCCCCCCTCGGATTCTACAGAGAAAAAGGGCTGGGCCAAATGCATGCCCAGAACTTTTTCTTGTTATAAATTTCGAGCCGTAATAAAACACAGTGATGGGTGAAATTTAGCGCCGAAACATAACTTTTAAAATATTAACTTTAACCCATCACAACCAAAAAACCTCAGTTTGCCTCAAAAATTCACATATTCAATCCAATCATTCTTCTATATTACAAATAGCCTCCGTAAAACTTCCAAAAACTCGTAAAACTTTCAAAACTAATTACTTCTTCTTTCAAAACAGCCCACTCCACTGGGAGTGCTAAAATTTCTCAAAACACTAAACTTTCGAAATTTTCCTCAATATTGAAATACAACTATAACTTTACCAAAAATTTCTCCATAACTTTCCTAATACTAGAATTCGCACCAAGTCCAAAAAAACCCAATGCGCAAAAATTTTCCTCATCCAAATTCCGAACTCATCTAAAATTAAATTTACTTCATACTAAAATAACTCTGCTACTACGTAATACCTACATACCCATTGGCCAATGAACTAACTCCCAAAATTCTTCAGAACTTAACTCCACTTTAACAATAATTGGGGCACATACGTACAGCGTCACATCGCTGTGCTTATGCAACAATAAAAAAAAATATCAAAAATTTACAAAATGACGTCATTATGCTCTTCATCTGTATTAACTAAAAGAAAAATAGCAGAATCAATACATAACACAGGTATACTTCCCTGCAAGAAAATCACATTAACATTCAATTTTAATACAATACAATTTCAAATTCAAACGCAGCTTAAAACTTCGCAACTTGCGGAAACTATTCACAACTAAAGTACAAACGCAACTCATAAAACACGAACGATAAGAAGAAAGTTAATTCATTAAATGTTAGTATAAGAGATAGAAACGCGTGTCAAGGACTTCTTGACCGCAAAACACGTGCACGCCTGAACCGCGGCGCGTGTACAAAATAACCCAAATTACTATCTGTACTTTCTGAAAATTTAAACATACATTAACATACATTTTATAACACATGAACAATATAACAATACAGTAACATTTTTAACAAATAACATAACAATTTAACAATAGATCCAGAATTTTTAAAAGCAGTTAAGACCAAAATCTCAAACATACATAAAACTAACAATTTTGCAAACAAATTTTGAACACAATTAAGCACTAATCGTGAGTCCGTCAAAAAATTCCAAAAATGGCCAAAAGTACAAAACAGTCTCTCTGCTTTCTATTCCTTCACATTGCTACCACATATATACACTCTAATAGAAATTTAATAAAGAACATTATCACCCAATCATAGAGATGATTCGCTGCTGGCCGGCTTCATACTACAGGATGGCTTTCTCCTCTTGTCCCAGAAACCTTGTACGAAGGATCTTTCGTCATCAGAACTGTACGGTGATGCCACAGTTGATTGTCGTGCCTGCAGCCTGGTTCTGAATGGATGCCGTGGAATACTTGTAGGTTCCGCTCGACGACTCTGCTCTGGCCGGTTCGCTGGGGTCACTCCATGGCGAGATTCACACTGTTGATGCCGGTAATCTGAGCGTTGTCTCCTCTTTCTAGACGCACCCGAAGTTACTGAAGATCCTAGGCCACGTTTCTTTCCGGATCTATGCTGTTTCTTATTAGGCAAAAATTCGGAATTTAAAGTTCGTTTAACAGTTTGACGAGTGTCCATACGAAATTTTTTCCGGGGATTAATCACTGAAGATGGTGAACTATTAGATAATTTATGTTTGTAAGGTTGCTGTCTAATAAGTGGAGGAACGGGATAGTTTATAATCTTTTGTCTTTTATGGCACACAGAATCTGATGTATTTGACACAGTTCTCTTATTTTTATTATCATACTGTGCTCTCGGATTGATAGGCTTTCTACTTTCAATAACAGTTTTTGGAGCTGTTTGACCAAATTTTCTTCTTGAATATTGATGAAAAGAATTAGATGAAGAAGTGCTGGACTCGGGACACTCATTGGATCGGGAATTTCGCGAAACACCACTCGACACATGAGAACCTTCACTACCATTTTCTCTAAACTTATAAACTCTAACCTGATCCAGATTAACAGTCATTCTTTCACCATTGACATTAACAATCAAATTATTATTTCGAACTTCCAAAACCTCGAACGGACCTACAAACTTCGGACCAAACTTAGCTACTCTCTTTTGACGACTTGAACTTAACCAATGCTTTTCTACTAACACAAAATCTCCAACTTTCACTTCTAACTCCCTTCTACGCATATTATAATACTGAGCTTGCTTTTCTTGCGCTTTTCCCATCTGAACCTGAGCTTCCTTAACCAACCTCTCAATATCCTGGCACATGTACTGACTTTCCGCATCTGACACCATAACTAACCTTTGGAATGGAGTAATGACTTTTCTACCCAAAAACAATTCAGCCGGCGTTTTCCCCGTCGACTCGTGAACTGCCGTACGAAGTGCGTACGCAAAATGCTGAAGAAACTGGTCCCAATTTGCATGATGAGAACCAACATACGAAGAAATCATTTGAATTAATGTACGATTTACACGTTCAGCCATATTAGACTGAGGACGATACGGAACAGTAAAAGAATGATCGATCTCCAGCTTCTCACACAGGGCCTTAAATATATCAGAAATAAAACAAGGGCCATGATCGCTCACTACCCTAATTGGTGCACCATATTTAGAAATATAATTATCGAAAAATGCATCTGCAACTGCAGGTGCAGAAGCCTTCCTGAGGGGGACTAACTCTACCCATTTACTAAAATAATCAACTATAACTAGTACAAATCTATATCTTTTAGGATTAGACAATGGATAAGGACCGATTAAATCTACACCTACACATTCATTAGGAAAATTTACTTTAATAGGAATTAATTTGCCAGCTGGACTTACATTTTTATAATTATAACGTTGGCATGTGCTACAGCTGGAGACATAAGCGCGCACTACTTCCCGCATTTTAGGGAAGTAGCAGGATTCACAAATTCGAGCATAAGTTTTCCTGATTCCTAAGTGACCTGCTAATGGATTATCATGAAATTCTTTCAAGATGGCCTTACGAAGACTAGCCGGAATAAAAACTCTTAATTCACCACGTGAATTTACAATTTTAGAATAAAAAAGAAGACCATCGATAAGCTTAAAAGATTGGGACCATTTCTCAAACATAGGCACATCTGCGCTCGGGACATCATCAGGATTTTCCAAATAACGATACAAACTACCAAACTCTTCATCTTGCTTCTGTTCCCTTATCAGCTGCTCTCGTGACCTTAACACCAACGAAGATAATGCACAACACTTAATTTCCTCCGTGACCTCTAAACCACCATGCGGGTTTCGAGACAAAGCGTCCGCTACCGCATTTTCCTTGCCAGCCCTATGTTCTATAACAACATTATACTCTGCTAACTTCAAACACCATCTGACCATACGAGACGACAAACCCTTTCCATTAGTCAACTTTGTCAAAGCTGAATGATCCGTAATGACTTTAACCGGTACATTAGTGAAAAAACAACGAAACTTATTCAAAGCCCAAATTACTGCAAGACACTCCCTTTCCGTAATCGAATAATTCCTTTCCGCTGCATTTAAAATTCTCGACGCAAACGCTATAGGTCGACCTTTCTGTGCTAACATCGCTCCAACCCCCACTGCACTCGCATCGCAATACACTTCAAACTGAGACGAATAATCGGGGTGAGCCAAAACAGGAGGGGAAACTACTGCCTCTTTTAATAACTCAAACGACCTCTGAGCCGCTGATGACCATACAAACTTCACCCTCTTCCTTTTTAAATTATACAACGGTTCACATAACTCCGAAAAACGTGGAATGAACTTGGCAAACCAAGCCACCATCCCTAAAAATGTCGCCACTTCCTTACTATTTTTGGGGGGACTCATTGACGTAATTGCCTCAATTTTCTCATTATCTATATTAATACCATCACGCGTAATTTTAACTCCTAAATACTTTATCTCTTTTCTCAAAAATTTACATTTTTCTAACTTAACTGTTAACCCAGCATCTCTTAACGACGTAAATACTTCCCTCAATAATCTTAAATGCTCTTCAAAAGTAGCTGCCATTATAATTATGTCGTCCAGGTAGACCAAGACACCTTTACCAATCAAAGGTTTAAGGATATTATTCATGGCCTTCTGGAACGTTGCTGGCGCTCCCGATAAACCAAAACTCATTCTCTTAAAAGCAAAACAACCGTCCCGAGTAATGAACGCAGTCTTCGGTATGTCCTCCGGCTTCATTGCAATCTGAAAATAACCTGACGTAAGATCTAACGTTGACATATAATTCGTACTCGTTATATTAGCCAAAATGTCCTCAATAACTGGAATAGGATACTGAGGGTATTGCGTTATCGCATTTAACTTTCTATAATCTACTGCAAACCTATATGCCTCTGGATAATCTAAACTTTTCCCATTATTTTTACGACATAACACTACTGGAGATGCAAAAGGAGACTCAATCGGCATTATAATATCGTCCGCTAGCATTTTTTGAATATGATAATCAATTATATCTTGTTTAACTTTATCATAACGATATGGTTTACTAGCAACAGGTGCTTTCAAACCAGTATCAATCTTATGCCACGCAACATGCGTTAAACCCGGTTTATCAGAAAAAACCTCTCCAAATTCATTCAAAAACTTATGAAATTCCTCCTTCTCGATTTCACTTAACCCCGACTCCTCCAAATTAACTGACACTGAAACTGGCTCTTTCTTACTCACATTCTCATCATTATTCACGATCAACGACTTTTTAAAGAAATCCAAACTAATTCCTCTATCCTTCATATAATCCACACCAACTATACAATGCACTGTTAATCCATCTAACACACAAAACTCCCAACATGTCTTAACCGAATGAATTTCAACTTCCAACTCAACTAAACCTTTATTATCGCAAGCTACTCCCTGTGCCGACTGAACCACCAGACTTGACCTCTTCAACTTCTTATACGAAAAATATTTCCGATAACAATCAAAAGAAATGAACGACTTATCTGCCCCTGTATCGAAGACACTTTTAACGACAATACCATCTAACACAATTAACACCTCAGGTAACTCAACTGGATTAATAGTAATTTTATTCAAACTCACAGAAGGCTTTTCCGATTTAATCTGTGACTGCATACCTTCCAAAATACAGTCACTTACCAGTTTAACTGACCCGACCTCCTCACACCTCTCCTTTGCACTGATCTACCTTCAAAATTCTCATCCGAAGTTAATCTCCTTACTTGCGAAGAAACATTCCTGTCCCGTACTCCCCCTCTCCGATCATAACCACTATTCTGTCTATTTCCATACATATTTCTCTCACCACTTCTAAAATTATTAGCACCACCACCATTCCTATTACCAGTATTCGACATATTACGACCAAATCCATCATTTCTATTACGCAAATCATTATCCGGAAATCGCTGTCCCCCTCTCACAAAATTACGTTCCTCCTCATTTCTCAAATTACTATCCGCGACAGGTCTCTGACGAGGGCTACGCAAATCCCGTTGATCCGAGCTATGCCGAGTCTCATACTTCGATAATATCTGATGCATTTCTGCAAAATTCTTCGGTGCTCTAACTTCAATAAAGTCCTGTATATTCGGATTAAAAAGAGGAAAAACAATGTCCAACAATTCCTCAAATGTGATATCTAAATCTAATTTATTTTTTAGTTCAAGCTTACGTAGATAAAATTTTGACGCCGACTCATAAATATTCTGCTTATTACAATAGAACTCTTTTCTCAAAATACTTTTATCTTTAATGGGAGGAAATGCCTTTTTTAACTCAATCACAGTTTGTTCAAATCTTTTCGCTTCATCAGTAATTAAAAACTTTCCTATATTCTCTAACCACAAAAGTGCTTCGCCCTTCAATGAGCATTTAAGCACTACGTATCTACTTTTCTCAGGTATATTATTGAACAAAATATAATCATCTAGTTTAACTAAAAATTCACTAATATCACCCTCACCGGTGAAATACACACGTGGCACAATCTCACAATGTCCGATGTTTCGTTGGGCGCCATTTGTAACGTTATATACACGCTGAGTGTCATTTGTAACGTTTGGTTGGTCGTGGTGGGAGTTAACTGCAGACATACTCAGTACTTAAGATAAAACAACAAAGTTTATTAAAGTGATAAGGGCTGAAGGGAAGTGGAGAAAGTCTTAATTTTACACAACTGAAAATACTATGAAAAAACTAAACGCATACTCACAGGCACCGGCCTAGCTCAATCGTGGCACCTTCCAATACCTCTCACTATCTCTTGGCTGAGCTACTAGATAAAGCTTAATTAGACAGCCCGTGGCTGTGTGTAATTCTTTATTCACAAATAATCAAAATGAAACTACTATAAATTTTCTTACCACGGCCAACTCTCAAATCAAATATCGAAACTCCTTTACACTTCACTGGAGGCTTCGCTGCTACTTTCAATTTGCTAGCACTTCGCTAACTAATAATTCACTTCGCTAACTAACGCCAAATATCCTCACTCGCTGGCCAATGCCAGAGACACTCGCTGGCTAATGCCAGAGACTCTCTCTCGCTGGCTAATGCCAGAGACACTCGCTGGCTAATGCCAGAGACACTCACCACACACTCACACCCAAGCTTTTATATGCTGCAAACTAAGATACTTCACATTAACATATTACTAATAACCGCGAGCTAACTGCAGAATCCGAAAGAGCACACAAACTCTAGAAAGTTAAAGTAAAAGAGAGGATAGATGTCGCTTTTACGCTTACACATGTTAAATTATTGACGTCACGATCTCAGAAATACTAGAGTGCCTTTATGCAAAGGTCACTCCCTCACAGTATAGCTTTCTAAAAAATGTTGAAACAAAATCATAAAGTCATAAATATCAATAATCAGTACAAAAGTATTCAAATGTCGCAACTAATTTGGGACAGAAGGAGTAGTATTTATAGCACATCCTAAATTTTATTACAATCAGTCAATGAGTTAAAAGGATTTAAAACTATTTTTATTAATTGCACTGAAAAATACAGGTGGAGCATAAATAGTTAAGTGTTAGTAGACTTTTTATTCATGCACAAATTTGTGCATTAGGTCAAAGAAGTTATTTCTAATCAAAGATATGTCAGTGGTGACCCAGTGGTCATTGGAGAAAGGTCCTAGATGTCCGCCGACTTCTTCTGGTAGTATACAGGGAGGTATCCTATAGTGAAGGCTTTCCCAGTTTGCAGAATCATAAAAAGTAATCTAGAAAAAAACAATCAAAATTCGTATAAGTTAAGGAAAATTTTAACAATATCGCTCACAAAATTTCCGGAAAATCGAAAGAAAAAAATTCTTTGGATAAAAAAAAGTCCTTTGTGTTACTGAAGAATCCAGAAACATGAAATTTTGAATAGTAGTTACTTATTATATATAAATGATCTCCAAGAACATTTCTTAAGAAATTCAAAATTTAAAAGTGGTTAAGATGCACAGAAAAAAAAGTTCTAAATAGCTTGTTCTACGCGGAAGTACCGAACCGATTAAAAAAAATTTGTCAAAATGATGGTGTTAACCTCTGTTCAAGCATAGACAGGGCCGAAGCTTAGGAGGCGCTATGGGCGGCTCAGCCCCTTCCCCCCCTGGAAAAAATTCCAAAGTCACTAAATGTTCCAAAAATTCAAATGAAATTCTGTTTAAAAATCTAATTTATTTTTGAGACTCTTTCACAGTTTTTCAGAGTTACTAAATTGTATCTAAAATAAGTATTTCAACACTCCCTCATCCTATTTATACATATGAAGCTAATATGATGCTTAATTTTTCACCAGTTTTACATTCAAATTTTAAATCATCATATACTTTTCTTAGCATAAAATGAAGTTATTACAACAGTTTACTGAGAAACATAGTACCTACAATGTGAATATGCACTAATTTATCATTCTGCATCAGAGAGAGAGATAAAAAAATTATAAGCCCCTCCCCCTACATTCTCTTGAGCCTCTACTATCGTTCACTTCTAGTTACGGCCCTGGGCATAGACTATATTTTATGTCAATGCCACTGACATAATGAAAGTGCAGGAGTAAGAAACATTCTAAAAATGCAATTTTTGTGTTAGTGTGCTCCAACATGGGCAATATTTTATGTTGGTGGTGAAATAACTCCAAAGGAGTGTGAAGGAGCTAAAAACGTTCTAAAAATTCTATTTTTTTTATTACTGAAGGATCTAGAAACATGAAATTTTGAATGATAGTTATTTATTAGGCATAAATGATCTCTAAGAACATTTCCTAAAAAAATTCAAAATTCAAAAGGGGGGAAAGTCAGCAAAAGCGTTCTAAAGACATTCTAAATTGCAATTTCTACGCAATCTCATTAACTATAAAACCAATTACAAAAGTAATAGTTATAAACTGATGATGAAACCCCTGCTCCAATATAGGCTCTATTTTATATCAGTGTCACTGACACATGGGGGTTGCAGGAACAAAAAACGATTTTTGTGATACTATAGAAACTAGCACCATTAAATTTGGCATGGTAATTATAAGATATAAATACTATCTCAAAAAAATTTAAGAAGGTTCGAAATTTAAAAGGGGTGAAAATACGCTAAAAGCATTCTAAATTGCGATTTCCGCGTAATCTCAGGCAATATGAAATCAATTGCAAAAGTAATGGTTCCAAATTGATGGCGGCAGTCCTTGTTCTAACATAGGCTATACTTTATGTTGTTGTCACGACTACCTCGTAGTTGCAAGGGCAAAAAATGTTCTAAATTGGGTTTTTTTTCTACACCTGAGGGGTCTAATATTTAAAAAAAATTGGTATGATAATCACATAAAGTATGTAAATGTTTTCTTAGAACTGTCAAAAGAAAATTCCAAACTTGAAATGGTGAAGTGCGCGAGAAACGTTTTAAAAATGTTCTAAATTACTATTTTTTGTACAATCTTATGAAACACCAAACCGATTAAAAAAAATAATGTTAGCAAATTTGTGGAGATAGAACCTGTCCAAAACATTTTTGTCTGTGCTACTACAACCAGAGGCTTGCAGGAGTAAAAACATTCTAAATTGCGATTGCTGTGATACTGAGGCTATAAACTAACTTTAAAAATGGCTTGATAGCTATTAATAAAATATAAATGTCCTCTAAGAACAGTTGAAAATAAAATCGAAATATAAAGAGTGTGAAGTAAATAGTGAAAAGTGTTCTAAAATTGTTCTAAATAACGATTTCTATTCAGTCACAAAAAGTAAAAAATTGATTCCAAAAGAAAAGGTTGCGCAAATCAATGGCGACAACTTCTGAACATATGCAAAGCTGAATTTTACACCAGTGACACTATCACTTGGGGTTGGAAGAAACAACAAATATTGTAAAAAAGCTTTTAAGTTAAGCTTTAATAAAATTTTTAAGTTTTATTAATTAGGTTTCTATGGCATACTTGGAAATACCAAACCGATTACAAAATTAATGGTGACAGATCCTTCCTAGAGAGATGGTAGACCATTTGACAAGAAACTTGGAATTTGACGTGTTGGTTAATTTTAAGACGTAAATGCGTACTAAAAAGATGGTTTCTAAAACATACAAAACTTCAAATGGATACTGAAATGAGTGTATCAATTGAGCATAAAAGATTAAAAATATTTTCTAAATTATCATTTATTTATATTTAGCTTTAGATCTAAATGTTAATTTAACTCTCATTTCGATCTGATGTAACGTAACAATAAAGTTTAGTCAAACTATGGCTTAAATGACATTTTTTGAATTAATACTAAAAGTATGATTACTTCTTATAAAAACTAGCCATACAAATATCACTTGGAATATTTCAACTATTACGCGAGCAAAGCCGCGGGGTTCGCTAGTATGGATATATTCTGCGATAACTTCAGTAGAAATTAAGCTGACAGCTGAATACCCCATAACATCAAAGTAAACAACAATAGAGATTCGTTCATCATGAGCTATTAAAAATATTAAATTGTAACGCAATCGGGCTGTGAAGTCCTAATTTGGAAGAAAACACCTGAAAATGGATTTTAGCGGTTGACTCATAGATTTATCATTGTGTTTTCCTGCTCCCAGTCTTCCATGTTTTCTTAGCTTTGGGTGCAGGAAAACACAATGATAAACCCACGAGTCAAGCGCTAAAATAGGATTTTCAGGTTTTTCCACCAAGATATGACTTGGCAGACCGATTGCGTTTTAATATGCAAATCGAGTTTTAACTGATTCTGAAATTTCATCCATGAACTCGATGAGGTGATTGTCTGTGCTGCCGCTTCCCGGTCGCATATTTCAGATGTGTATATTGCTGGGACGATTACTGTTTCTAAACCAATAGGAGAGCTTCATTATCACGGTCAAGTACACGCCCACACAGTTTGATTGACAGGAACTCGTGGACAATTGACGGTGCTAATTATAACGATAATCTGTTGCGGATGAAAGTGAGCTGACTGGCTGAATGGTTAGAGCGTCGAGCTTGAAACCGGAGGATATGGGTTCGAGTCCATCGCGGGCCGAGAGTCCGTTGGTGATTTTTTTTTTTTTTTAATTATTGGAGGCTGTCTTTTATTATAAATAAGACATTTAAAAAAAAATATTTCAAACCCTTTTAATATTCTAAATATCGTTCCAAAATGATTTATATATATATTAAACAAATGGGAAAAAAAGTATTCTGCGAAAATATCCGTATAAGCAAAATTCTTACTTTAATTTTTATTTATTTATTTATTTATTTATTTCAGGATCAGAGGAAGTATAATTTCTAATTGAAGTAAATAAAATTCAGTCATTTTGAAAAGAAAAAAAAAATTCTTTCGTACCTTTAATTTTTAATTACCGAGTACAAATTCAAACAATCCGAGTACAAATAAATAATAAACACACACGATCAATTGTCCACGAGTTCCTGTCAATCAAACTGTGTGGGCATGTACTTGACCGTGATAATGACGGTCTCCTATTGGTTTAGAAACAGTAATCGTCCCAACAATATACACATCTGAAATATGCTTCCCGGTCGAACTACTTCCAGTGTCTGGTTTACAAAGGACTATTGTGGCATTTGTATATTTCCAAGTGTGTGTGGAAAATACTAAAGCATGAACAACAACGACGTTAGTATACCAGAAGGCGAATGTGCTGTTATTTATTAATTTTTTTTGAGGGGGGGGGAGGTCGGCTTAAAATAAAAATTGGTAGACATTCGTCGGAGTATGAAGAATGTGGGAGTCTGAAGAATGTGTATGGAGAAGCAGTTTGGTGAAAACCATCGTAAGTTGAATGATGCTAAAAATTCAGAGCTGCTCTCGGTTTGACTCAAGATACAAGTCCATGTGGGAGGCTCAACTGCTGATGGTGCGATTAGGTCCTTTAAAAAGTCCTTGAAAGGTCGTGTATTATTAGTTAAACACGTGTATTATTAGTTAAAACGGGAATAAAACTATAAATTAAAATACGTTTCTAATGGAATTTTAATTATTTTCAAACTAGACAATATTTAGTCAAATTTTAGCAAAGAATTGCATTTATGTGAAACTTTCTATAAGGAAATCTATTCAATATTCAATTTTTAGGTAGCTTTCATTAAAAAAGTAAAAAGCTACCTATTGCAGCCGTCCGGAGGAAAGCACTTCCAGAAAATTTTGGTATATTTTCACCGATTATGACCCCCAGACCCCAAAACCACCCTCCGTTCAAATGTTGACATATATATATATATATAACCATATGTATATATATCTGATTTTTGTCATGCGATAACTAACGTATTTATGAACCGATTTGAATGAAACTTGGTATGTACATAGTACATACAAATATCTCGACCGAGTTCGTTGGCCAGCATCATCCGCCATCTTGTTTCAAAATGGCGGTCTTTTAAAGTTTTTAAAAAAATTTAAAATTTAAAATTAAATGCGAAAAAATCAAAATTTGAAAACTATTTTTCTTTTATGTGTTAGAACTTAAAACACCAATTCCAGAACACTTTTTATTTTGTCTATATCTTAAAAAATGATTGAGTTATAGCACTTTGAATTTTTCTTATGGCTAACATTTTGAAACGATCTGATTTTTGTCATGCTATAACCAACGAATTTATAAACCTATTTGAATGAAACTTGGTATGTACATAGCACATACATATATCTCGACCGAGTTCGTTGGCCAGCATCATCCGCCATCTTGTTTCAAAATGGCAGCCATTTAAAAAAAAATTTTTAATTTAAAATTAAATGCGAAAAAATTAAAAGTTGAAAAATATTTTTATTTTATGTGTTAGATCTTAAAACACCATATCCAGAACACTTTTTACTTTGTCTATATCTTAAAAAATGATTGAGGTATGGCACTTTGAATTTTTCTTATGGCTGACATTTTGAAACGATCTGATTTTTGTCACGTGATAACACTCGTATTTTTATAAATCGATTTGGATGTAACTTGGTGTGTACATAGTACATAATAAAGCTTGGACCGAGTTCGTTAACCAGTTCCATCCGCCATCTTGTTTAAAAATTGCGGCCATTTAAATTTTTTTAAAAGAAAATTAAAATTTGAAATTATGTACAAAAAAGTGAGAAATTGAAAAAGAATTTTCTTTTATACATTTGACCTTGATACAAAGATTCCAAAGCACTTTTGTTTTCGTCTGTATCTTAAAAAATGTCTGAGTTATAGTACTTTTAATTTCTAGTGTTGCTCACATTGTGAAATCTGGTCATCATTCACATCTGGTTTTTGTCACGTGATAACACGCGTATTTATACACCGATTTGGATGAAGCTTGGTGCGTACATAGGACATACTTATTCCTGGACCGAGATCGGTCGCCAGTTCCAACCGCCGTCTTGTTTCAAAATGGCGGAATATTATTTTTTTTTAATTTAAATTTTAAAATTAGGTACAAAAAAGTAAGAAATTGAAAAAGATTTTTCTTTTGTGTTTTGACCTTAATACAAAGATTCCAGAGCATTTTTTGTTTCATCTATATCTTGAAAAATGGCTGAGTTTTAGCACTTTCAATTTCCAGTGAGACTGACATTCTGACACGGTCTGAAATTTGTCACGCGCTGATACGCATATCTATAAATTGATTTCGATATAACTCCGTGTGTTCATGGTACATACCAATGTCCTGACCGAGATCACGGGCCAACTTTATCCGTCATCTTGTTTCAAAATGGCGACCACTTAACTTTGTCAAAAATCTTTTAAATGTATAATGATGTATGAACAAAAACTTAGAAATTGAAAAAAGGTTCTTTCTAAACTATTTATCTTAATAATGAATTCCGGAGTATTTTTTGCTTTGTCTTTACGTTGAAAAACGCCTGGGATATAGGAGTTTGAATTTTTAATGTGGGTGACATTTTTTTTAAAAGTCAATTTGCCCGCGAAAGTACTCGTATATATTAATCGATTTCGATGTGAGTGGGCATGTTCACATGAATTAAGATTTCTATCAAGCTCATTGGGTTTTTTTTATCCATCATGCTGCTTTAAAATGGATACCGTGGAATTTGGCGACCCTCTAAATCGCTTAAAATAAAACCAGGTTGAATAAAAGATGACTAATTTCTAAAAATTCCCATTAATATTCAGTATTGACAAAAACTAGTATTCAATCTTACATAATCATGTTCCACTATTTTGAGCTTCGTATATTTGATTTATATAACTTAATATAAAATAAATAAAAAAGTATATGAAAGCTACCTCTTCCTCCCGGCATTGCCGGAAGGACTTTTTTTAAACGATATATTAGCGAAGCTGCGTTATGAAGTAAAATATTTGATATACCACTTAAATTTATAACATTCTTTCTTTAATTTCTTTTTTATTTTAAATATGTATTTTTCAATAAAAACAGCACTTAAATTAATATATAGGGGAGATAAGGGCACATGCAAACATTGCAATTTTTCATTGGTTATTGTATGGTTTTTATTTGAAAAAAATTACCAACGATGAGAGCACCCGTAGACATATGGTAAAAATTTTTTTAAGCTCTTTGATATTTTGTTTGTCCGCGAAAGTCAGAATACTGTTTATAAATCTGAGAAGCAAAATCTCAGTTCCAACTTGCTAAGCGATTAAATTTATTTATTTATTCATTTTTTCGGATTCTAATGTTTCAAAATACACTATGAATACTGATAAATGTTTTTGATTAAAAAAAAAAAAATTCTTCTAAAATTGAGAAATGTAAATGACTTGTCAATTTAACTCTAGTGGCCATATGGGCCACTTGTGAACACACTTTAAGTCCATTTTGTCAGAATTTATATTTCTAAGTGGAAAAATTGCGAAAAGATATTAAGTTGAAAGTATATGCTGTTTGATATTTTATTTTTTTCGTAACTTTATTTTTGGAATCTATGCGTACCGAAAGCGAACGACACCGCGACGGAACATTCAGGTTTTCACTAATTTCGTAAAAATTTTCACGCATTTTATTTTGTAAAAAATAATTCTATCCATCCAAACGTTTCAAAATTTCTGTAAGTACTGTAAATCTGGTTTATTGAAATGCTCTAAAAAGATTGTGCTAAAATACGGATATTTAGTTACTTTTAGCGTAAAAAAATATATACCACTCCATGAGCCGCGATATGATTCGTGTTTCCCGGTGTATTTGAATGGATTAAAATTCATATTTTTTAAAATCGATTGCAACATAATGTTTTAGCTTCAAGAATATATTTTTGGTTTGTCGATACCTATAGAATTGTGCCCTGCTGCGACAAAACAACAATGAAATGATCTGTTTTTTATTTATTTCGTCAAAATTTTCGCAAATTTTATTTTGTAAAAAATATTTCTACCCGTCCGAACGTTTCAAAATTTTTGTAAGGGATTTAAATCTAGTCTATTGAGGTGCTTTTAAAGGATTATGCTGAAATATGTACGTTTAGATACTTTTAGCGTAGAAAAAATATTCTATCCGTGAGTCGCAAAGTGACCTTCTATTTGCCGGTGTATTTGAAAGAGTTAAATCTCATATTTTTAAAAACCGAATGCACCATAGATTATAAGAATGCTTTAGCTTTAGGAATATATACATATACATATATATTGTTGGTATCTATATGATTGCGCTCTGCAGAGGCACAACCGCATTGAAGCGATCTGGTTGTTAGGGTATCGTTCATCTGACGAAACCCTATTCGTCTCTGTCCTCTGTCTGCCACAGAGTCCGTACACAAAAACTATACAAGGCAGAGCATTCAAATTTTGTATACTTGCAGCTGAAAATCTCTTGTCACACAACAAATCATAAAAGTTTGAAAAAGACTATTATTTTAATTAAAATATTTATTTTAATATCATCCGTTCATTTTTTGTTGTTGTTTTCTCTTCAAATTGTTGCCAAAGTTTAAATAGATTTAAAAATTATTATGTATCTAGCATAAATTAATGGATTAAATAAATCACGTGAAAAACGTGTATTTGTTTTTATTTTGGTAATTAATTCCAGAATTGTTTTAAATTCGTTCTCGATAATGTTTGTTTTTTTAATAAGACGACAACTCAGCGGCTATAAGTCTAAAGAAATCCCCCTCCAAATCATATCCAGAATTGTATTTTTTTGACACGTGAAATGGAAAGAAAAAGAGATCATTTTTCTTTACTAGGATTTGATAATCGCAGTACAATTTTTTTTAATTATTGATTTTACAAATTTGGTACTTCCGTATGCGGTTGTTATTTCATGTGCTGATTCATAAAATCTAAATTTTACAAAAAAGCGAGACCACAACTTTCCAATTTATGAAAAAATAAATTTTTAAACTTATAAAAAACATACTTTTTCGCACAGACAATTAACGGGAATTTATTAAAATTAGGAAAACTAAATGATCGCTTTTACACTTTCGCATAGTTTATATTATACATAGTTACACATAATACAAATTTTATAAATTTAAAATAAATTCAATTTTTATTGGGGGAAGGGAAATGCTGTCTTTTTTCTTTAGATAGGAGTGTTTATTGCAATTTGAATGCATTATTTTTACTGAGCACTAATATAAATATTTTTTCTTAACATTAAATATTGGTAAAAGTGAAAAATTCAGGAGGAGGAGAGTGTCGTCCGAGGAGGGGCTATTTTCTAAATTTTGTTATGTTTAGGAAAACTGAGGAATCAGCCTCTTTAAACTATGACATATAGTTCATAAAACATAATAAGAATAAGGATAAAGTTTTTTGAAAGAGATATTAAACGAAACCCTCTGCGCCATCTGTGATCACACTTACCCACTTATTATTGATTTCATCAAATTTTTCGCACTTTTTTTTTCTTTTACCCGTTCGAACATTTCGAAATCTTTGTAGGCGGTGTAAATCTGGTCTATTGAGATGTTTTTAAAAGATTGCGTTGAAATATGCACGCTTAGATAATTTTAGCGTAGAAAAAATATCCTCTCTATGAGTCGCAATGTAATCTCCTTTTGCTAGTGAATTTGAAAATTTCCATCCCAATTTTTTAAAACCGATTGCATCATCTATGAAAAGAAAGTTTCAACTTTTAAGATCATGTTTTTGGTTTGTTTATATTTCAAAAATTACTCCCCTGAAGCTGCATTCACAAACGGGGGGAAAATTGTATTGGGAAAAAAAACTCTTTTTGATTTTTTTTTCAATGGATTAACTGCAACATTTTTTCGAATTGACTATAGAATTTGAGACCTAAAAGTACGATCTATCGAAATATGTCTTTCAATTTTAACTGCGCCGAGCAGTTTGGCTGATTTGGATTTAAACAAAATGATGATAATAATAATAATAATCTATATATATAAAAGAAAGTCTGAATTTCGTATTAATCACAGCACAAAAAAAATCTACCGAACCAAAAATCTTGAAAATTGGGGTAAAAATACTTCCTATAACGACGAGTGCCGCTAAGAAGGGATTTTCGAAAATTCCACCCCTAAGGGGGTAAAAAAAAGAGCGAACTTTAAAAAAATTCCTTAAAAATCGGCTTTTCAGTTGTTTTTCAACGGATAACATATTTTAGTGTATTTTTTCATGCTGAATCGAATGGTACTAAGCAAATTCCTTTAAATCCAGTAGTTCGTGAGATACTTCACATTTTCCTAATTTGGCGAAGTCTTCGGCGCAAAAACCTGAAATTTTCAATCTATATATGTAAAAGAAACTCTGGATTTCGAATTAATCAACGCACAAAAAGTTAATATGATATAAAAATTTAGTTTGATTCTAAGTTTCTTCAGAAAAACTGACCAGCGTAGCGGGCGAAGGCTGCTAGTAATATATAAATAAATAAATAATGAGCCTCGTATATACCATAGTATTCGCTAACCATCGCAGACACACACACAAAGAGAGCTGTTTGTAATTAAGAGTGGACTTTACACTGTGGTTTACTATCTGAATATTGAGACACACTCAGAATTTTTATTTATAAACTTGCTATAAGACAGTGTACAATGGGATAAAATATAAGAGTTTAAAATCTACATACCAATTTTGCATGACGTTTAACCCTTTCCGGCACGGGCAAAATCTGTTAGTAAAATGAGAAATTATCGACTGACACCGGAATTCACAAACGAAATTTTTAGATATTTTCAAGCCCCTATTTTAAGCTTTTATTGGAAAAGCAAAATTTTACTAAAATATTACTGGTGCCGTTTGCAAGTTTGGAATTAAATGTAGGTATCCCAGGAACGGGCACAGTGTGCCGGAAAGGGTTAAACATCAAAAACAATGGTAAAATTATCCTGACGGTTTATTCCAAATACTCGATCTTTTTAAATATATATATATATATATATATATATATAGAACCATTAGATAATACTACAAATCAACATCAATTACTGTAAATATTTGTTAATGCCAAATTATATCATACAGAGGAGTTGTCAGAATTAGAAATAAAATTGGAAATGTGGTATTTAGCTCGTTATCAAGGGCAATACTAAATAGCCACATTAATTGCGATTAATTTCTGAATGGAAATCAGGATAGACCCAAAAATAATTTCCACATTGCCCGATCAATCGCAAATGAGAACTCATTTCAAAGAAAAATATTAGAAAAATAATAAGACCATAATAGAATTATCAATATAATAATTGCAATAGAAAAACTATTTCAAAAAAAAATATGAGAAAAATAATTAAACTGTAATTGAATATTGATAAAGATAACTTACAATTGTCAATCGCAACCAAATTTTCCATTGAGAACAGGAAAAAGAAAATAATAATATAATTGATTTAACATTAATTAAATTAAATTGAAAATCATGTCAAATGGAAATAATTAGACAAATTAAATTATATAATAGGTTAATTTACAAATAACAATTTGGACCATGTGATATCAATACAATTTTGCATTCAGTCACATTAGACAGTTAATGTGCAAGTTAAAGTAGTAAAATAGTTTTTATTAATATTAGATATTTAAATAACTATTATAAAAAATAATTAATTACAAAACATAAGTAGACAAAAAATTTTTTTAACATAATAAAAATAGTTAAACTATTTAATACTAATTACAAGTTTTAAATTATAATTATAGAATTAATTGAATCGATTGATATCGATAAATTAGTACAAGTGAGATAGATAAATGCAGATTAACTGCTAAAGCATTAGTGTCGCCATATATATATATATATTTAATCACACACACACACACACAAAAAGGAAAAATGAAAAAGGCCGAGTATTTTGGTTGAAACCGTCGGGATAATTTTATCATTGTTTTTAGTGTTTAAACGCCATGCAAAATGGTATATAGATTTTAAACTGTTATATTTTATCCCATTGTACACTGTTTTAGCAAGTTTATAAATAAAAATTCTGAGCTTGTCTCAATAGTCAGATAAAGCTATTTGTTTTTTTATTAGTAGAGATATCCGTAGGGAGGTATAGCATAAGAGAAATTTCGCTTACCTTCTCTTGGGCACTTTCATCGAGAAAAGGTTTCACTATATTCCATACTTGTAAGACAAGAGTTGGAGTGTGGACGACATGGAATTCTTTGATCGAAAGGGGAAGAGAATACTAGATATTGAAAAAAAAAAATAATATCATTATATCCTTAATATTTAATTTATATTGTAGAATAAATCGTCGAATAATGTATTTAAATAGGTATTTTTAATATAAAACATATATATGTGACAAATTTAAGAAATCTTATAGTATTGCTTAATTGAATTTAAAAACTACGAGGGAAAATCAGTAATTAGGTCACAAACCGGTACGAGAGGTCAGAAATTAGTAGTAAACTGTTTTTATTTATGTTCATAGGTGGCAGCATTTCCAACTATAAGATGCTAATTTAAAATTTATGAGACAACAGTTGTACAAGAAGAGCGGTCTACAACAACAACAGTAACTGCAATAGAGTACACGGTTTAAGCCTAGAGTGACTAATATAGACACTGATTGGCTGAAGAAGCAGCTGAACTGTTATTGTTCGCCTGTCACCTCTAAGCATTTCCTCAACCTTCCGTACTGTTTCTTGTGTCGTAATCTCAAAAGGACGACTACTTCGTTCGTTCGCCCCCCGCCCTCCCCACTAAATTACCATTTTCATTTGACAAGTATGCATCAACAATTACTAAAAGAAAAAAAAACTCCAGACTATCCCAAGTAGGTCGGGCAACGGTGTCCAAGTTGGCAGAACATTATACTCATAGATTTTGGTAGCAGGACTCAGGCTATCTGCCGGCTAAAATTCCATGTACGCTAATGGCGCCTGGTGCATCTAAAATCCGTCGTGGGTGCAAAGTCCCCCAAGTTTCCTGTGCATTATACCTCTGGAGATGCCTTGCCAGGTGAAGGTCTCGTCATCTGATCAATTTTCTAAATTACGAGACCAACTTGAGTAGCCATTTGCAGTACAAACAACAGGATGTAACACTAAGAAACCGAAAAAAACAAAGTATGATCAAATGAGAAGCAAGTACTGCAGATATGATGACTTGAGAAGCGAAGTTATCAGGTTTATTGCCACTACGCGGCGATTAGGCGGTCACTCAGGTTAACCCGTTAAGCTGAGATAACTCGGCAAGTAGGGGCCTAGTTATTGGTTAGAAAGAAAGAAAGACTACTTCGTTCTTCGTCAATAACGTTTGAACGACCCTGCTCTTCTTGTACAACTAACTCTCTCATATCGGTCTTTGAGCTACTTACTGTTACTGACAAGGAAGGTCTCCATACTGGGTATACTCAGAATCTTTTGAAAAAAAATTCCAATTAAACTACTTATGTATGTAATAAAGGACCAGTCAAATTTAGCGGAGGAATTAAAGTAGAAAGTCTATAAAAATACTTTAGGATATTTGGCGTAAAAAGACGAAAGCGTTACGCAATTTGGCGAGCAACATTTTCCCTAGCCAATAGCAAACGATTTCATGTAACTGAAAATTGTTTGATTTTTAGAATGCGTGTAAATGGTATTTAATGAATTTAAACTATGAGAGGTTTTAATATATATATTATATTGCATTACATATATATTGCTTGTTGCAGCAGCTATTTAATTTTAATTCGGTAAAAATAATTTTATGCACAAAAAATATTTTTATTTTGAAAAATATATTTTCATATATTTAAGTACATTCCAAAGCAAGATGAAGAATGCTGCAATAATAAATTTCATTTTCGGAAAAGTTTTTGTTTCCATAGCAACAAAATTGAATTGACAGTGCTCAATTGAACTTAATTTCGAGCTTGGTGCAAATTTAATTAATCTAATTTTGTTTTAATTGATAAAATTCCATTGTTAACTTTCATTTTAAATATATGTATGACAAAACTATAGTTATAACAAACTAAAACCGACAAAACTAATGTTATTTAAATAAATATTTAAAAAAAAATAGTTCAACATGAAACACTTTTACATCAAAAAGTATTTGACAAAAAAAGTAATTTTTTAAATTTTATTTCGTCGCCAACAGGTGATAAATTGCCAAATAAACGAAATGTTCATTATTTTTTTACGAACGTTTTATCGGGGTTCCGCAATTTTTTTTATATATAAATATATATATCTACATAAGAAGAACCGTAGAAGTATGCCCGTATAGAGATGGAGACCTTCTCTGTGAGTTTCCCTTGTCTTTACCAATAAAAATTCGTAAAATGTTTATGAATTAGGTTTGTTTGAGCGTAAATAATCACGGATTGCCATGTAAATGAAATATGTTATTGAGGTTTACCCTGGCATGTTCAATATTGAAAATGAAATGTGTAGCTAGTTCATTTGGAAGGTCACTCAAAAGTATTGCATTACAGTACGGTTTTAGGGAGAAATCATTTGCGGTGTATTTTAATGATATTGCACTGTTTTCAGCATAATGAAATTTATATACCTTATTTTGATGCACTAGAAGATGATTCCTATAACACTTAATACGTATATAGGTAAGCTCAAAAGTATTTTGTTATAGTATGGTCTATGAAAAAAACTGTTTGCGGCGTTTTTTAACCTTAACCTTTTCGGGACGGGTGATGCATATATGCATCGTCGAAAGGTGCATGTGAAATTTGTTTTTGGCACCAGTTATAAAGAAATGTAATTTTTTTCTTTTCTCATCAGAGCATTTTTTGGAATGTAAGAAGTAAAAAGAACAGATTAAAAAAAGTGGTGCTAACAAAATAAAATTTGTGTAAGTGATGCCGTCTCGAAAGGGTTAAATGCATATTGTATCATTTTCGATATCATAAGTGTTCCCGATTTATTGGGGGTTTTATTCACATATTCCGTATTCTCACCAGAAATTTAAAAGGACAATTTTCCCTTTACTTAATGACAGACCATTCGTAATTAAATAAAGAAAAATTTACTATTTAGATTTTTCTGGTATGAATTCTGATTCTTTGAATTGCGCATTTTTTGGAACGCGTTCTATCCTATGCATTTAATTGTTAATGATCTACTCTGTTATAAATATAATAAAATGGGTATGAATTTTTCAGTTACACTAAAACAGGCTTCCTGAAGAGTATGTGATTCAAAGTATCTATTATTTATTTACAGGATCACACAAAAGAGTTTGTTTACGTATTAGTCTTTGGCGAAAAACTATTCGCATTTAATTATGTTGCACTATTTCAAACAAGATGAAATTGATATTCATTACTGAGGTTTACTACAAAATGGTTGTAGTAGAATATGACTGCATAGCATTCATCCCTCATTTACTGGGACACATAACAGATTTCGGATATAATGCTGAATCCGAAATATCGTGTATTTGAAGGGGTCAATCCATTTCAAGTGGTCCAGGAAATATTTTTTTGGCTGCTTGAACATTTTTGAAAAAAATTAAAAATTTTTGTACAACAATCCTAATACGATGGAAATTCAAAATGGCAATTATTTTTTTAATTTTACTATTTTTTGTTTCTGCATGATGGCCATCTTTGTTTCATCGTGTGCAGCAATTTTCTCACATTGACGGATTTACGGTATTGCAAATATCTCATCTTTTATTTCTCCAATTCAAATAAGATTTGTAGAAAATTATTGAGAATAAAATGAGATAAAAGTCTAGAAATATAATAGTTTCTCAAAATAAATTCTTGCCGGTGAAATTTTAGCAAAAAGTTTAGATTTTTTTTCTCTAAAATCTGTCAGTTTACAAGAGGAAATTTTTCATGCAAGGAAAAATGTCAACATGACGCATTTTTTTTTTTCCTTTGTACAAATGGATCAATACTTGTACTCACTCACCAAGTCCCAGATCCCCTGACAGTTGATTTCTTTTTGGAAAAAAACCCTCTAAAATTTGTCAAAAATTTTGAAAATTACACTTTTTAGGCTTCGATATCTTTGATGGGGGCGCGAGATAAAAATCTGAAATTCTGGCCTTTGATAATATTTTATTGTAACGTTATGCACAAAAACTTTCAAGAAGGAGCTTTGACTACAAGCTGAGATACACGAAGATAAAATGTTGAGAAATGCTATTAGAGTACCTTAGGATAAATGAGATTTCTCTCTTTTATTTCAATATTTGCGCAGAAAATATCGTTTGTTGAAAAATTTTTAATAACAGATGTTTAATTTACTGAAGTACTATGTATGCTCAACAAAGAGCTGAGAAATATCTTCACACAATTTACGAGCGATGTTATAAGTTCGACCAGTTACTGTTGTCAGTTCCGTAGGGATGATCTTTCTAAAAATTTTATTTGAAGCCACCCAAGTCTTGTCATTTCTTGATACCTTGAATGAAGTTCTTGGCCCTACTGATCCATAGAAATGAACTTTGAAATCACTATGTTCAAGGCCCACTTCATCAATAGTTCCAATATACCACTTCTTATAACACACATTCAACAAAGTCATTTTTCTGCAGTATAAATTTTTAAAAGCCTTTGGATATGTTTACTTCCTGAAATTTATTTGAAGTTGATTTACGGTAACATCGTATCATTTACAAGAACATGCTTATGGAAGAAACGAGAATAGGGATTGGCAAGCAGCATTGAAATCGATTATGTAATTCATGGTTGGTCACTTCTATACTTGTAACGTACATGAACATAATGCCAGGAAGGTTTTTGTGACAGAAATTAAACATTTCGTCAGGAGATAGGATCTGGTTTTTAGCTGCCACCTGTAGGCTCCTCTTAATTACTTCTCTCTTTGTAGTTCCTCCTACTTCTCACTAGAATTTTCCCCATGACTAGTCGCAAAAAAATACCATTCTGCTTGCAAACCAAAGTCTTTCTCATGATGACAAAAATTGACAAAATTCCTTTAATTTTTGTACTGGCTGGGAGCTCCGTTATTAAAATAGAAGATCTTTTGATACTGATGGGACAGTAGTTTTTATATCATTAATCACATATTTTTGGAATGTGTGGACTGTGTTGGCATCATATGTAAGATAATCACTGATAACATAAAACTTCTACTCTTGCATTTATCAAACAACTACTACTTTTATAATTATATACAAAGGGATAGACAGTGGCCTGCTTCTTCGTCCAGTGAAAATCTTGTATCTCTTCTTGAATAACAAATGTAAAATTTTCAAAAAAGGTCACCCACTACAATGCATTCTGAATCCAATAGATTTTCTTTCTTGTACTTAAGAAACATTGATTGTATTTTATACACAAAGCGATGTTTCTTCAAAGTACATATTTTTTCCACTAAAATTTCACAAAATTCTTCTCTAGGTTTAATAATCGAAACCATGTCGAGGCGATCAACTGCAACACATTGTCGATAATTTAAATTTTTTTATCTGACTCAAGTTGTTGTAGTAGCATTTCTGATCTGGACAAATAGTGCATTGGCTCAGCATACATTCTGAATTGTTTAAATCACACACAAGCATTTGAAGTATATCTTTGTAATATATGTTTAACTTTGCATCACCAATTATTAATTTAACATTTTGGCGGTATAAACAAACACATAGTAGATTACAATAGTTTGGTAGAATTGTTTTCATATATTGTCCATGTCATATCTCAGCTTGTACAAATTCTCAAATTCTCAAAAAAATTCTCAAATCTCCTAGTTGAAATTTTTTGTACATAACACTGCTATAAATTTTAATTAAATGCCAGAATTCCAGAGTTTTATCTTGTGCCCCACCAGACACATCAAAACCTATGAAATGCGACTTTTGAAATTTTCGACAAATTTTGGAATTTTTTCGCAAAGAGAAATTAACTCCCAGATTTGGGACTTGGTGTGTGAATACGTTTGACCTATTTCTAAAAAAAAAAAAAAAGTGTCATTGTGGCAATTTTTTTTGAATGAAAAATTTCTTTTATACAGATTTATTTACAGATTTTGGAAAAATATCTTAAATTTTATGCTTAAATTTCACCAGTAAGAATTTATTTAAAAAAAAATTTCTATTGCCATTCTTTTAGCCAATTTTATTCTGAAGAAATTTCTGCAAACCCCATTTGAATTAAAAAATAAAAGGCGATATATTTTCAATTTCGCATACCCTGGTACATGAGAAATGCCTGCACACGATGAAACAAAGATGGCTGTCATGCACAAAAAAAAAATTAATAAAACTAAAACAATAGTCCTTTTGGACTTTCACCATGTTAGGGTTGAAGTATAAAAAAAAAAAAAAAAAAATCAGATTTTTTAAAAATGGTCGAGGGACCCGTGCTGGACCACTTGAAATGGATTGAACCGAAGTGATTGCTGAAAATGCGTCTTCAGTTATGGTGTAAGTTTTTAAATTTAACTAAATTTTTGCATACTATGTGACTATTGACATGTGCAGGGCTGCACAAAAGAATTCGTAAGCAGATCCAAAATGTGGCTCAATTGCTTAAAAATGTTTTTGAATTTCACATATATGCATTCTGCAACTCAGCTGCATATAGTATTTAAAAGGATGTTTGCAGCATGCACCGGGTGTCCCAAAAATGACTGATGGATTTTAAAATTCAATAACTTGCAAACGGTGACAGCTATTTAAAAAATTTTTGCAGGAGGGTTATGTATAATGTCAGGAGTTTTTTTACCGTAATTTTTTATTTTAGTTCGAATTTCAAACAATAGGTGGCGCTGGAGGCGATTGAAGGCCAGGTGACCAGTGCTGAGTGAAGCGTCGACCTGGCCTTCAATCGCCGTCAGCGCCACCTATTGTTTGAAATTCGAACTGTAATAAAAAAAAATTACGGTAAAAAAACTCCTGACATTATACATAACCCTTCTGCAAAAATTTTTTAAATAGCTGTCACCGTTTGCAAGTTATTGAATTTTAAAATCCATCAGTCATTTTTGGGACACCCGATAAATAGAAACATATACAGGATAATGCAAATGGCAGAATACATGGCCACCTATGAATGATAATTTTTGGAAGTATGATTTCAATGTTTTTAACCGTGTTTTTGCCTGAATTAAATTTCAACTCAGTGTGTGACGTGTATAAAAATCTATAGATAATGTACAGGTCTGTACAAAGAATTCAACCACATTTCAATCTATTGGTAAGAATTGCTGGGGTGAATTTTTAACTGCATTATGCGTTTCCTTACTCTTGTGGAATTAATTCCAGGAAACGTAATTTACCGTCAAGTAAGCGATAAGTTGCAAATAAAATAATGTGCAACAGCTTCAATCGGGAGCTTTTCGACCATATTCAAAGGAGTCAGTCGTGTGCATGTCATGTTAACCTTTGACTAATGTTAACGATCTCACAGATCACTGCTTTTTTCAATTTTTATAGCTTAACTCGTAATTTGCAGATTAACTATAAACACTACCGGAAGTTTGTTTCAGTTGGAACTGTAGTACTATCACTATTTTTAAATAGGTGAATGTTAATTATAATAGTCTTGTACAAAAAGTTTAATTCAAAAGCACCATCCTATGAGTTAACCATGACTTTTATTCATCTTTCGATCTTGCGGTCTCACAGACCATTTCACATTAATTATGTTACAATTTCTGTCACATCAATTAAAGGTTAAAAATGTTTCGGAATGACTGCAAACACTAATAAATAATATTAACATATGTGAATTTTCGAACTCACAGTCATGTTAGAACTTTTGCCTATGTGAAGTAGTTAAACTATTAAAAAACTGTTTCATTAAAATCAGTCAAATAGTAGTTTAAATTTTTAAATGAAAAAAATCGCTAAACATTTCTGATCCATCTTGTTAAAGCTTAATTAATACAATCGAATTAGCGTTACATAAAACAAGAAACAAAGCTCTTTACCTGTAAGTTATGTATAATAAATAAAGCCCAAGGAATAATTGCTCTGAAATGTCCGAAATAAATGCCTTTGCAATCTAAAATGACGACATATCCTGAAATTTGGTTTACGGGATTTTCTGCAGCGGTGTGTAACGCTATAAGTCCACCAAATATGATGTCTTCAGCTGTTAAATCGTGCGGGTCCCAATTTTCTAAAAAAAAAAAAAAAAAAAAAAATTGCATGTATACATATATGCACCTTCATAAACTTCAAAACTAAAATCAGTTTGTCCTATATATTAATCCTTAAAAAGTATCAGAAATTGTACTTTATTTTATAAAAGGTTCGTTTTTTAAAAAGTCGTAAATTGCACACCAAACGAAGCAAATGAAGTGCGTTCGTACCATAAGGAAGTTTTAACAAGTAAGAAAATCATGCGTTAAGCATAGATTAAGAAGCACTTTTCAACACTTCATGAAATCTTTAACAAAACTTCGTCATTTATAAAAATAAGGTTACTGTATATAATCAAGTACGTATTCCAATACTTTTGAACAACCCCGTATTTGATCTGTCGGTTGATTTACTATATTCTATATAGTGAGAAAATTTAGTTTAGTAAGAAAATGTCTAGCATGTTGAAATTTCTCTTTCAGCAATTTATATAATTCGATGGAAACATGCTTGAATACTTTTTTCATCCCTGTTGTTTACCTTGTACCTTTGTTACACATTAGTATTAAGCTAAAATTTATTTTAAACCAATACATTCTTAAAACTACTAAAATTACATTTTCAGAAATTATCATTCATAGGCGTCCATGTGTTCAATACTTTGCGTTGCCCTGTATATCATTTTATCTATATTCTTCAAACATTTTTTAGTAAATTGAACTGAGTTCAGCGTAAAAATGCATAACATATTTAAAAACCACCTTTAAGTAATTGAAGCTCTATATAGTAACGTTCAGTAACGTTTGCGACCTCTATTGGGTAGCCCTGTACATCAGCTATAGTATTTATACACACCATATAATATGCACAGATTTAGTGAAACTTAAATGCGCATATCATAATTAAAATGCATTTCATTCATCCATCAGCCATCATCGGATACATGTACAGTACTTCGGAAAGAATATACTATTTGAAATATTTTGCTGAAATTTGAAATATAATTCCCTGTAAATGCTATGCACTTTAAATTATGCATGACTGTATCGTATAATTTATACTAAGCCGCAGATATATATATATCAATTTTATTATACGTGAATTGGTTTAATGTAATTAAAATATGTCGCACAAAATTTCCCCATTGACCATTATGTAATGGAATTCTTTTGTGTTTCCCTGTAAATGTATAATAGCTCTTTTTTCACCGCATTTTGTACAGAATGCATATTTTAGTAAACCTCGTAACTGCATATAAATTTTAATATGTTTGACAGGGTGTAGCATCTTTAAAATTCATTACAAACGATTTCTTTCCATATAGGCCGTAATGTAGCAGTAAACTTTTGAGTACCCCTGTAAATAAAATAATCATGGTAGAAACTTCATTTTCAATAGGGTTCGTGCTTGGCTAAATGTCAATAACATCTAAAAATTTCATTGCGATCCGAGTTTATTTACGAGAGTTAGAGCGCGGACAGACGGCCAGACAAACCGAATGCATAAGCGTTTTTCAACTTCGTTGGAAAGTGCTAATAAAAATATTGAGATCTTGGTGTAACAATATACAATACTTCGGATACAGCATAAGTATCCGAAACCTTTTGTGTGTACAAGTAAATATTTTCTGCTTTCTCTTATACAGGAAATAACTTTTAGTAAAACTCAGCAATGTATATCAATTTCATGAAATGTGTAGTAGTTTAATAAAATTAAAACGCGCCCCAAACAATGTTTCCTCCTATACTATTATGTAGTGGAACACTTTTGTGTGGCCCTGTAAATTAATAAAAATATTTTTTGCACTACAGATGGAATAGAATGCATATTTTAGTATACATTTCATAAATGCAAATCAATTTTACAATGTTCCAAAGAGTATAACATAAGTAAAATGCGCTTGAAACTATTCTTTCCCATTGGCTGTAATGGAACGGAATACTTTTGTTTGTCCCTGCAATTGAATTATTCATCCGACTTTCATAAAATTTGAACTGAATCGACAAATTTATGCAACAATTACATATTTTAACTTTCAAACGATTAGGTTGGGTAGTTTTTGTGCTTTTATATGCGGACGGACAGACGGACGGACGGACTAAACAATGACTATAGGTGCTACGTATTTATAATTACGAACGTACCTAAAAAGGATCAGTGCCCATAAGCCAAGTTTTTGGCCTATGAAATAAACTAAAATCCAATTATATTATTTTGTTTTAATTATTTCACTTTTTCATATTAAAAGGTTTATCCTATACAATTTTAGTAATTTTTATTAGGTGCGTTCGTAATTATGTAAATACGTAGCACCTATTGTTGTCGCTCAGTCCGTCCGTCTGTCTGTCCGTCTGTCTGTCTGTCTGTCCGTCCGCATATAACAACGCAAAAACTACCCAACCGAATCGTTTGAAATTTAAAATACATAATTATAACATAATTTTGTCGAGTCATTTCAAATTTTATGAAAATCGGATGGATAGATCAATTACAGGGTCAACCAAAAAGATTCCGTTACATTACGGTCAAGGGAAAAAAGTTTCAAATGCATTTTAACTGTTTGAAATTTAAAACATATAATTATTGCGTAATTTTGTTGAGTCATTTCAAATGTTATGAAAATCGGATGCATAGATCAATTACAGGGACAATCAAAAGGATTCCGTTACATTACGGTCAATGGGGAAAAAAGTTTCAAATGCATTTTAATTGTTTGAAATTTAAAACATATAATTATTACGTAATTTCGTCGTGTCATTTCAAATGTTATAAAAGTCGGATGCATAGACCATTTACAGGGACAATCAAAAGTATTCCATTACATTACGGTCAATGGGAAAAAAGTTTCAAATGCATTTTAATGATGTTACACTCATTCGAACATAATAGAATTGGCATGAATCTATGAAATATATACTGAAATATGCATTCTGTACAATATGTTATGCAAAGAATTTTTATTATTAAATTACAGGGCCACACAAAAGTATTCCACTACATAATGCTATATGGGGAACCATTGTTTGGGGCGTGTTTTAATTATATTCAACTATTTCACATTTTATGAATAAGACTAGCGAGCCACGCCCGCTAGCTGGGCCACTTTTTCCAAACGAACCTCGATATTAAGTAGTATATAATAAGCAAAAAAATTCATTTAATAAGCAAGTCTTGGAGTTCGAATCCTCAAGCACAAAAAAAGTAAATTAAAGAGCTATGGTTGTTATGCGCCCATTATCCCGTTAAAAATATGTGATTTCGCACAGTGGGCGCTACGTGCCCACCGTGCAATGGCGGCCCACCGGCATACCACCCACCGGCACTACGCGCCATGATCGCCATCGTCCCGTTAAAAATATTTGGTTTTGGACGGTTGGCGCTGCGCGCCCATAAGACATTTTCTCGTATTTTTTGGTTCATCAGAAGCAGACTTTTACGCAGATTCTGAATATGTAATCAGTTTTATCTACTTTAAAAACTGTCTGTATGATGGTTTAAGAAAAAACGCGCAAAAAAAGTTTCGGTATTAAAAACTGCAAAAGACTGCTATTAAAAAAAAAAAAGTAATTTCATTAATATCACAAACAACATAACTAACAAATAATTTTGGCAGCTCGTTTTCCGTTTGTACTAATAAAAATTAGTATTAATCGCGTAAATCTTAGGTTACACAATATTCGTGTATGCTACCAAAAAAAAAAGTATGAAAATAAACCGTGTTTAACATTTTTTACCAATTAGTTCTTTTTCAAAGAACCGAAACGAAAGAAAAAGTCGTTTTCCCGGGAGAAAAAAGAGGTTTTCGGCTGCTTCTTCTTTTAGCCAAAGGGGAAAAGTTCAGGTCGTTCACCGCAAGGTGGCGCAGTGTTCTGCCTTAGAGCTCCGTTTGAGCTCCGTTTGGGAAATTAGACGTTTTTCGTTCCGATTCCTGACCGGTTTTTAATTCATAACTTTTTTAATTTTGGTCCTACGGTCTCGAAAATGCCCGAAATGACTTTCCCGGAATTTTTCGAATCGAAAGACACCTCTCGCGACTTCCAACTCGTCCGCGTTGCGAACTGTAATCGGCTTCAAGCAGACAGACAGACAGAGGCGCACGGATTTTATTAGTATAGATATACGTTGCTGAGGTGTAATAAAAATTACTTCCTGCATATTTACAGAAACACAAAGATTTCGACTACGATACTGTATCCGAAGTACGCTCTACTATATCAGCACGATCTAAATATTTTTAAAACTTCGTTATCATACGAACGCACCTCATTTGCTACGTTCACGTGCAATTTCCAACTTGTTTTTATTTTTGTTGATTTTATAAGATTTACACAATCTCAAAGTTCGTATTATTCGTAGTTTTGATGAAAAAAAGACTCAATTTCTTCTAATTTTATCTCAATTATTTATATGAGCGCAATCGTGCAACACTCTCTTGTTGACATACATGTAATATAAAACACAGCAGAATGCATAATCCAAAACCCGACGACGGCACAAAAAACTTACTTTTTTTTTATGGTAGAGTAGTATTATGGGAATTCTATGATCCATGTTTGCCGGAAGTGAAGTGTATAAGCCAAAAATTAATAACACTAGTGGTTGACTCGTAGGTTTAACATTGTGCTTGTCCTACTATAAAAGACATGACATGACTTTAGGGCAAACACAATGATAAACTTATGAATAAACCACTAGTGGTATTCATTTTTCGGCTTATGCACCACTTCGTTTCCGGCAAACATGGATCATAGGATTCCCATATTACTACTCTGCTATAAAATTTTTAAAAAAAACTCTTTTGCTCGATACCTTAGGTTTTTGTGCTGTCGGCTCTTGGATTAATACAACATAAAAAGTGGATTAATACAACATCAAAATAAAAGTGTTGCAAGGCTACGCTTATAGTAAAATATTAAAAATAGAAAGTTACGTAACTGCAATCTTGTATGTTACTAAGAGAATTTAGGATACAGCAGCGTACTTAAACGTATTAAAAAATCAATTTAAAAAAAATCAATTTTTTCAAGAAAAAAATCGCTCCTTTAAATAGGGTACATAATTTACCTACTACGATTTGTAGAAGTGCTCTGCCCTTAGCATCTCTGTATGGAAGAAAACCTATTACATTAGAAGCAATCACTCGACGAACTTTTTCTGTATCTATCCTGTAGAAATATTCCATGTTTGTCTCGCCTGTTTCTTTACCATTTCTCAATAACAAACATGTCTTTTTGAAATCGAATCTTCTAGCTCTTAGAAATGCGAGAAGCCAAATGTCGTCTACGTCAGCATCGACGTCTAATTCTCCTGAAATAAATAAATAAAAATCATGCGTCAAACATATATTATGAAACACTTTCCAATTGCTGTCCGTACTTTTTACAATTTTTGACGAAATGTAAATAAATAAAGAATAGACAAGTCTGCATTTTTAAGGGTGTATTCGAAAAAACGGTTTTCCATCTTCAACAGCTCGAAATTTTCCGATACAATTTCAGACACATTTTTAAAAGTAGAAACATGAAACTTGCTGAGGGGATTCTTGAAGAGACGTATAAGGTGCCGTGTGATGTCTTTTTACACTCAATTTATTAGAATTTGATTTATAAACAATAACCTTCTCAGTAGAACCCTTTTTGTCGTTCGCAAACCTCCCGCTTCGGAAAATTCGGTTCAAAATGCCGTTTTTGATTGCTTTTTTTGCAATATTTTCTGCATTTATCAGAGAATCGATAATTATGGCACCTTGTGTACTTTCTAAGTAAGAGAATTTGAAAGTTTGGTGCATTTGAGAGCAAAAATGAATTTAAAAATAAATCGGAAAATAAGCAGTTTGAATCGAAATACACCCTTAAGCTTTTTGTCAGATGATTTCTTATGAACAAGTTTCATAAATCAATTTTGATACTGATTCCGGTAATGACTTTCATTTTTGTCTATCACATCAGGATTTTACAAAAAATAAGAAGTTGTATTATTAATATTTTAATTAATGCAATTGTTGGAAAGGGTTAAGGGATTTATATCTTTTCAATGCATTTGAAATAGCGTAATGTCTTTAAAATACTCTCCAAATGATTTCCCCCCATATACCATAATGTAATCGAATTCTTTTGAGTGTCCCTGTAAATGAACCAATCATCGTATATACTTTATATGCAATACTAAACATGCTTTGGTGACCCTAAACAAGCTTTATCAATTGCATGAAAATCCGAGAACATTTACAGGAGTTAGAGCGAGGACAGACTGACAGATAAACGAATGCATAAGCACTTTTCAACTTTGTTGGAAAATCCTAAAAACCGCTGATTCGAGTGTGCAACTGTCAAACGTATTGGAAGATGTTGCGCTTCACTAATATGAAAAATGCTGATATGCGTTTTACCTACAAACCTCCAAATGAAAATGGTTCATGGTTCAACAATTGTATCGAGAGCGGTCCCCATCTTGCTTTTATCACTTAATCCATAGGCGTAGCCTGCCTTTTGAACGGGGGGGGGGGGGTGCCCAAATTTTTTAACCTGAACATGTTGGGCACAAACATCTTATGTAATAAAACCTAATAAAACGGAACCCCATAAAACCTATCAAATTTCCGTTTTAGACAGGTTTTTTGCGGAAGGTATAATTGTGTGGAACTTCTTTTAAATAAGACCCAAACGCAATTTTTCATTGCGTGAAGGATGAGAAGTTGCTTAAAACTAAATCTAATGGACAGGGGCGTGCGAAGAGAAAGCTGCGCCCGGGGCAAAGTTACAATTTTAACGCCCCCTCCACCCAACTTTTTCTTGTAACAGGCCAAAAATGACGTTGGTAGTATAAATTTGGCGCCCCCTAAAGTTCCACGCCGGGGCAGCTGCCCCCTTTCGCACGACGCTGCTAATGGATAAGAAAAAGATATATAAACATAGATAAACATGGTAGATATAAAATAAAGATATCCGTAAACATAAATCTGTAATTATCACAAGTTTTCATATCAAACAGCAATGAAATACTAAAATAAATAAGCACGACTTTAGTTCCCCCCCGTCATTTTGATCAAAGTAGCATTAAAATAACTTGTAGTATGCAATTTAAAGTGAAAAATAGCTCTTATATTTTCTACTCATGAATAAAAAAAATTTCCCCGTTACAAAAAATGAGCCCGTACGAATGTCAAAATATGATCCCAAAAAACGAAATTTAGCAAACCAACAAACGAACCTCCATATTAATTTGAATTTTGCGTAGCATCATTTCTTATTTTCAGAGAAAGCACAGATTTATACTAGAGATGAGTTCGGGCTCGATTTTTGAAACCCGCGTCCGAAAGATTTTTAGTACATTGGAGCCCGAGCCCATCCGAGCCCGATACAAAAAGTATACAAAAATAAATAAATAAAAGATTTAATGATATTTAAAAATTGTCTCAAATGTGATATCCCATTTTTAAAAAATTCTTATAAAATTTACTATTAAATAAAAATTTAAATTCAAGCTTATGAAAAGAGCAATTTGGTATCAAATAAAAGTATCCTTCATACCTAAAATGATTCCCATATTTCTGGTCCTTTAAGAAGAAAATTTGATGGATATATTAAAGAAGTGTAATGAATAAATGGATAGTGTTTATAGAAATTACTATTTGTATGCTGAAGGATCAAAAAACGTTTTCAATTTCCTATAAAAAGAGCACATCTTCGGGGTGTAGTCGTAAAAAAACCAGAGGTTACACGATCGACGCAGAGGGTATATGCTCAAGGCACAGAATATACCCTAGAGAGTACATCCTATGGGTTTCATGAGAAACAGAAGGTTATACGGTGTTCCTTAAAAAAAATCCAGAAGGTATACGGCATATACCCAGTATACCCTCCACTACATCCCTGTACATTTATCTATAATCAATTCATTTCTCTTAACAATTCCCCATAACTGACGAGAACCTTAAAATCAACGCAAATTAAAACATTGATACAGTTATCTTAAAGTTCCGTTGTTTTTATGGGAAAAGAAGAAACATTAATCGAATGTTTTCAATCGGAATAACATATAAAATATATTTACTTACGAAGGGAAATCCTCAGCATAAGCAAAATTCATGATGACAAACAGAAAAAAAAAATCACAATGCAGTTATCATATGAAGAACGATTATGATTCGTGCACAATCAAATAATTTGCAAACCTCAAGCATCTAGTCTGCATCAAAAACGAAGAAATCATTCTCTAACAAAATAAATAAATAAACGATCGAATTAAAAATATCCTCTGCCTCAAACGATCATCCAACCAGAAGCTAATTTATTATTTATGATTATTTTAATAGGCGCCTTATCAATTAATCGTCGACGGAAATGCAGTAGACATAAATCTCCATACATCACAAATTTTCTTTTGAAGCAACAATCAACTATTGAAATATATAAAAAAAATTATTTTTATTTTTCTTTCGTTTTGATCAAAATAACACTGAAATGACTTGAAAAAGAATAAATAATTTTAAAAGGAAAATAGTAGTTCTTTCAATCTCTTCTACACATAAATTTTTTTAATTCTCAGAAAGAATGAGCCCGAGCCCCCCCCCCCACCCCCAAGGGCGGATCTGGAGAGTTCTCAAGGGGGGGGGGCGATTTTAAAATTTGCGAGACTCGAATCTTATGCGTGAAACGGGGCTAATATTTTCATTGCGGATCGGGTTTGGGTCCGGTTAACTTCTATATTTTCTGTGGGTCGGGTTTGGGTCCGATTGACTTCTATTTTTCAAACGGGTCAGGTGTGGGTCCAGTTGATTTCTATTTTTTGATGCTGGTCGTGTTAACTAATCATGGGCGTACGAACAGAAAACTGAGTCTGGGCAAAGTTTCAGTTCCCCCCCCCCCCCCCCGAAAAAAAAAACAACTTTTCTTGTGACAGGTCAGAAATGACGTTGGTAGTATAAAATTGACGTCCTTTAAGTTTCCGGACTCGTGGCGACCGCCCCCTTCGCCCCCTTTCGCACTGCACTGTAACTAATACTTTTTCTGTGATTCGCATTTATGTCCATTTGACTTCTACTTTTTGCAGCGGGTCAGGTTAACTTCCACTTTTACTTACCCATCATACGTAGAGGGTAAGTCTTGCAATCGTTTTGAAAATCGAAAAAATGTTTTTGGCGGAATTACATGTTTCAGATACTGGAGATTCCTAAAAACATATTTTTTTGAAAATATTTTTTGCCGTCCGTCCGTCTGTCTGTCTGTCTGTCTGTCTGTCTGTAAACGCTCTATCTCCCGAACAAATTGAGATAGAGACTTGAAATTTTGTATGTACTTAGTATGTAAGAATGGGACGAAGCCTATTTAATATCAGTAACCTCGATAATCCGGAACTATTTTTTTCGGACTCTCGAAAAATTCATTCTGATGAAAGGTATATAAAAATTTTCGAATTTTTTTTATTTTAAAGAGTGGATGTAAAAGGCAATAAAATAACACAAATTTTGCATAAAGAACGAAGTCGATCGAATTATTAGTTGCCGAGATATGTGTAATCCTGTTTTCCGCATTCTTTGATTTTTCATGACCCTGTATTTCAATCAAATTTCAATTCAAAGATATATTTTAATTGGAAATGAGACGCTTCATCCGATGCAGTAAATTGTTAGTTAATATGATTATTATTTTTAGAGTTATGAGGATGTTTCTTTTACGTAATCCGGTATTACTTGAGTATTTTGGCGTTTTATATAATTTGTCGAATTTGGCTCATCAGCAATTCATTAATAAAGCATCACTATGTATATTAAAACTATTTAAATTTGCGTTTAAATTTTATTTTGGAATTGCAGTACATTTTATAAATATTTTACACATGTTTTTTTTTCATATTTTATGTTATGCATATCCATGATGGGTAAGTATTACGGTGGCCCCCAACGACTAGTTTTGCTACTTGTTGGATTTGAGACCGGTTGACAAATATATTTTGCTGTTGGTCGGATTGACTTCTGTTTTTGTTTTTGTTCTAATAGGGTTAACTTATACTTTTTTGCTGTAGGTTGTGTTTGGGTCCGGTTGGCTTCATTTTTGCTGCGGGTCAGGTTAACTTCTACTTATAATATAAATCATAATAGTAAAGCTCTACAATACGAATTAAAGTAAATTTTTAAAAATGTATTTCTTAAGATTTCGCTAAACAAATGTACAACATAAATATATTTTTTACAAATAACAAATAAGTAAGATGCCAGCTCAAATTGGATTCGGAGTGAAGAATTGCACGCAGTGTTGAATTCAGGGGGTGGCCCCCGGGGGGGAGCTATCAAATATCCCCCACGAAAATTTTGTGTTTTCAATGATAAAAAAGTGTAATTTCCCCCTGGGACTCTATTGTATCCCCCCCCCGGAGTCACAGAAGTCCCTCCCGGAGAAAAGTGTCTGAATTCAACACTGATTGCACGAATCGCGGTCGGGCCAATAATGCTTATCATATAGGCTGGGTCGGACACAGAACAAACGTTTAGCTTTTACTTAGGGCCGAGCCCCGACCTGGAAATTTTCATCAGTACAGACAAGACAGTAGTGAGTTCGGGCTCTTTTTTCAGAATTAGGTCCCACCCGAGCTCGACGATTTTAAACCCGAGCCCGCCCGAACCCGAAACATTTTGCTTCATCAGAGCCCGAGCCCAATAACGAAAGCATACAGTAGAAGAAAAAAATGCATAATATATTTTTTTAAATGTTCCAAAAAAATTATGATTTTGCCACAGTATATATATGTATATGTGTTAAATTTCATTTCGCAATATTCATCTAAACTATTCTAAATTTCTTGCATATTATTTATTTCCCCATTTCTTAATTGATTGAGTTTCCCTTTAATTTAAAAACGCGTTTATTAATAGATATCTTATTTAAAATCTTAATCTAAAGTTTTTAGTCCTTTATATATTTTATTAGTTGCCCAATCTATAATATTCTGAGAGAAGCTAGTTTTTATTTTCGAATATTTGAAAAGCCATTTTGTTATTTTTATGTCCAATCTTAATTCCAGGAATCTATGTTCCCACATCTCTTCGATGCTAGGCTTTTTACTTCGAAAACACCACGCTACGAGCTATGGGCTCCTTAATATCTCCCTTCTCGAGTCATCAGCTTAGCTGCCCATCTCTAATAGTCATTAGCTTAGCTGCCCATCTCTTTCACCGATTGGCTTGTTTCTGTACTACGTTAATATCTGTCGTCGTCAACGAATCTAACAAAAAGCAGATGCAATGGCTTTGGAGCTTAGATTTCTATCTTGTTTCAAGTATTTCGACATACATTATCTCTTGTCTACGACTCTTTATTTTTCTAAATTTTCTTTTGAAATTCATATAGTATGACATAGAGATTCATCCCAAAGAATGAAGACTTTACGAATTTTTTCATATGTAAGATTCATTTTAATTTTTCATATTTGATAAATAAACAACTTAGAACAACAAACTGGCTCCATTTCTGATGTTGAAATTAGCGGTTATCGAATTTACTGTCTTGCTACACTTACGCTTTGACACTATAGACACTATAGTACGACTGCAAAACAACCACCTTGTGTTCAATTCTCTGATATTAGCTATTATCAAGAATTTCACGCAAGTTGATTTGATTTGACGACTACAAAATAACACATTTCATAAAATGCCAAGATTCCACTAATTTAATACATGACATTATATATATGTGTGTGTATATGCACATACATACATATACGTATATATATAATAATCGGTATTTTGTTTTTCTTAGTACTCGGAAATTTTCCTTCTTGGAGTCGGAAATCTATGAGTCCACACCCCCCTACGCAACAAGGGTGGTTTACGTCCCTGCGCAAAACGCTCATCCAAATAATGGTCTTTTGCTTTTTGTTGTTAAACTATAATTTTTCCGTTGTCTAATGCTTACGTAAGAATTATCGTGACCCCGTCTTCCTCTTATCAACAGAAATAAGAAGACACTGGAGCATCCCCCTTTATTACGTACTTAAGGCCCCTGTCCTCGCTCGAGGAAACTCTGGCGAGCTAATGCTATTCCTATGGGGAAGCATTTTTCTAATAACTCTTTCGCATTTTCACATTTTTGAATAATTTTTTTGCTTTGGATAGCTGAGGTGCATGCCGACAGCGCACCTTTTTTACTTTTTCGATTTTGGTTGCAGATATTTTTTTTAAAAGCACTTTCAGTTTCGAAACCGGTTTTGAAAGTGAAACTAACTTTGTAAAAAACATCTGCAACCAAAATCGAAAAAGTAAAAAAGGTGAGCTGTCGGCATGCACCTCAGCTATCCAATGCAAAAAAAATTATTCAAAAATGTCAAAATGCGAAAGAGTTATTAGAAAAATGCTTCCCCATAGGAATAGCATTAGCTCGCGAGCGTTTCCTCGAGCGAGGACAGGGGCCTTAATACTTGAACGGCTCCATGGGCAAAAAACAAATCAAAATTTTAAAAAAAAAAAAAAAAAAAAAAAAAAAAAAGAAAGAAAGAAAGAAAGAAACTTACTGTCCAAGAATCTTTTAATTCGCCGGAGGTATTTACTTTTCTTTTCTTCAGTCTCGTTAAGATGGTCTTTGGCATATTCAATCTGTTCTTCTGTTAGTTCAGTGCAGCTGAACGGTCTATATTGTTCTGGAACCGTACTTGTATGGATCTTTTCCGGACTTTCAGTGTTGCCACTCATGTCTATCTGTAAAAAACATAAATCGATTTTAGAAAACTGTACTAGGCAAGTGTTTAGGTCTGTACAATAACATCCATCCTGAATTTCATGTTTCTCACTTTAACAATTTGAAATTAATCATAGTTTAGAACAGGCAGTAGCGTAGCTATGTTTTTTGGCGCCCGGGGCCAGCAAGAAATTTTGCGCCCCCACCCCAATATAGATATATAACAATTTCTCTCAATTTGGCGCCCCTAGGCCTCCGCGCCCAGGGCGGACGCCCCCCTTGCCCCCTCTTAGCTACGCCACTGAGAACAGGGGTTCCCAAACTTTTAGACAGACGTACCACTTAATAGAAGTTGAAACTTCTGCGTACCATCAAGTGACAAATTCAAAAATATTACAGAAAAACCTGTCTAAACGGTATATGTACGTAATAGTTTTCCAGTCTTTTTGCTTCCCATTGGGTAAATTTGACGACTAAGGCTGGTCACGTATTTTCGTCACTGCCGCCTGTTTTTATATTACATTCATAGCATTATTAAGGGGACAAGGGACCTTCAAAATCATGTTTTTTTATATTTTTAAAATTGTACTTTGAATATTATTGAAGGGTACATTGTACGCATTATAGCACATATTTATCACAAAAATGTAAAAAAAAAATTTTTTTTGAAAAAAATATTGAAATTTTTGTAATAAATTAGATTTAACGAAAACTTTTCAAAATGCTCCATGCACATTATTTTTTCTCTGAATGCTTTGAAATTTTTTATAGTTATTGATCTCAATATATGTCATAAAACTGTGCATTGTTTTTTGAAAGTAAAAATAATTGTAAAAGTTATAGGTAGTTTATTGTAAAAATAGATTAAAAAATGCTCAAAATTTCCGAAAAAATTAGAAATAATTTTTTTCTTACCTTTATATTCAGATATATGAAATTCCATGCACAGTTTTATTTATATATGTAAATCAAACTTGTATAAATAATATTGGAGATTTTCATTGATATGGAATGCGCATGGGACATTTTGAAAAGTTCTCGTTAAATCTAAAATATTACACAAATTTCCCTATTTTTTTCAAAAAAATTTTTTTTTTTTTTACATTTTTTGTGATAAATATATGTTATAATGCATATAATGTACCCTTGAATAATATTTAAAGGGCAATTTTAAAAATATAAAAAAAAATATTTTAAAGGTCCCTTGTCCCCTTAAACGAAAAAAATTGTAGTATATTTCTCTTTCACATGTTGTGAAAATGTTTATGAAAGATTTTTCTTTTATGAGAATGGTGTAAAAAAAAAAAAAAAAAAAAAAAGAAAAAAAGAAAAGAAAAAAAATAGCAGTGGTAGCCCTGACACAAAAGCGAACCCAAGGGTTCAAATTAGTGCTTAGATTGACTGCTTTATAATAACATTCAAACAAAAGGTAAGATCATGTTGTATAAAAGACATTCCAAGTAATCGGGGCTGCTTTCGGTCAAAAAAAGGTCTGGCACAAAATAGTCCCCAAAAACTAGTTTTTATGTTAGCTTTATGAAAACGTAAACATTTCCTGTCAAAATAAAAAATTAAAGAAAAAACTATGATCACTTACAAGTTACCATACCTAATATTTTGGCACTTACCTTATTTGTAGCTCTTATCCAGATTGTTTCATTATAGAAAGTTTGGAGAGTTAAAATTTATACACGAAAACAGTTGTTTAAAAACACGTCTAGTATTTCCACTAAAAAAATTTTAAATACCCCAAACTATTCAAACACCCTGTAGTGGAGTATAAAATTATTTTCAAGGGCGAAAACTCCAAATTATCATGTATTTTTGTCCAGTACAAAGCATAAAACCTTTTTTTTTAAGTGATGGAACAAAGTAAACGGAAATAGCCCGGATTGACGGTAAATAAGGTGACATATAATAAGTGAATAACCAATTTAAGAAATTCATATACCTTCTGAAAATAAAATATTTATTAATGCAAGATCCAAACTCAATGAAATAAGTAATATACACAATATAGTACAGTAAAACCCCGATAATTCGGATTAATTGGGACCAGACGCAATCCGGATTATCGAAAATCCGGATTATCCGGAGAATTAGAAAGAAATGAAATAAAAGAAAACATACTTACAGAATATCACCTTCATGTTAAACATATTGACTATTTACAGTCATTAAAAATGTTTAATTTGTTTAATTCTTCCGAAAAGATTTTAGAAAAAGTTTTTTTAATTCAGAATACGACGATGAAACAAGTTAATGTTTGGAAATTAGCCAATCGCTTCTCAAACTTGAAAAAATAAATGACCAAACCGATCCGGATTATCCAGAGATCCGGATTAACGGGCACCGAATTAGCGGGGTTCTACTGTACTTTAATCTCTTTTATCTATCTTTAAAATCATTTTTGTTTAATTTGAAAGTATCTATATGTACTTCCGTAACACTTTTTAAATAAATGCACTTTTCTCAAATAAGAAATTCGAATGTCCGAATTGCATAACGATTTATTCGCCGATTTTTTTCCCCCGTAAACTTATTTTTAAAGATGATCTGATGTCCTGAAACGTATAATAAGATATTTATTATAATGTTTTATCATAAATAATTATGTGTTTTGTGTAAATAAAGTGTATTTAGTATCTGTAATAATATAATTTTACTTAGAAGCACGCTCAACTTTCACGTGTAGATTGACTAATTAAATTCTAATAATTAATTTTCCAGAATAATTGCTGTCTTTTAATGTTTGTATGTAAGTTTATAGACTTATATACTGTATTGTAAAAAATAATTGGCCTTAAATTTGAAAATTTTAAAAATCACTAATAGTTAACGTTTAATGATCCCACGTTTTGATAATTCACCACATGTACAATATAGTAAAGAAGAAATCGTTTTTTTTTTTTTTTTCGTTTTTTTCAGGAGGTACGAAAGGTCAACCAGTATCATAGTTTCGCGAACTTGTAAACACAGCTTCACGGATCAATAATGATACGCGTACCATAGTTAGTCAACCCCTGGTTTAGGACATTTTTAGTTCACTTCACCCTTTTAATTTTCGATTTTTTTTTAGTAACCATTTATATCAAATAATTATGTATTAAAAGTAAGCGCCACATCAAATTTCTGATTCCTAACCTTAGCAATATCACAGATATTGAAATTTTAAAATATTTCTTGCTCCTGCATCCCGTTGGGGACTGTCGTATCAATATAATATGTAACCTGTGTTGTAACAAAGATGACATCAGCATTTTGTCTCCATTATTTATTAAATCGATTCGGTAGTTCCAGATATGAGAGGCTCACAACCACAGTATACCAAGTCTATTTTAACTGAAATAATTCTTTTAAACTTACAAAAATTAACATAAATTGAGGTTACTTAAAAGCTTTTTTAATTCGATGAAATTTGTATAATCAAAAAATCATTTTGATTCGTTGATGAATTAATTAAATTTATTTTGTATGAAAAGAAAAAGTTTTGGTCAAAGACATAGAGAGCAAACTTACGCCAAACATATATTTACATACACATATAAAGGAGAAAAGGATGATTTTCGTTTTCCGTCGAAAACAGGAATATTTCCGAAATTAGATTTCGGTCTTAAAAGCCTGTTATGATCGATACTTTAATAAAAGTTCTATAAACGGAACAGAAGTTCTCTCAATTCCTCTAAGGCAGTGGTAACGTGGGACGTACACCCCGCAGAGGAGAAATTTGACGTTTTGGGGGATCAATATCGAATTTGTTATTCACCCATGCGTTATCAGTTTCTTTTGTCTTTTTTCCGGAAAAATACCGTTGGAGACTTAAGGGGTTGCGTATAAAAACATTTCATATTTATTTACTTAGGACAGGTGTCACAAATAAAAATTAAATTAAAAAGTTGACATGTTTCGGTTCATTCATAAGAACCGTATTCATAACACATAAAATCAGTAGAAAACTAAATGACACTGGATATAAATATAATTTAAAAACCAAAACAAAAACATTGCGCCCCCTATGATCGTGAATAGCCATTGCCACCGTGGCATATAAATATAATAAATTTTGATCATATATTAAATTTAATATGTATAAAATTAATATTAATAAAAGTAGAAAAACTAAATGACTCTGGATATAAAGGTAATTTAAAAACCCAAAACACAAAATATGAAATGTTTTTATACGTGAATGAAATAGGTGAAGTGATTTTGTTTTAGTTTTTAGTTTTGAAAAAACGAAAGCTAACAACAGTTTTAACATTAAGGGGCTGCTTCACTCAAATGAAAAGACTCATTCGCTAATGCTAATCCTATGGAAGAAATGTATAAAGATATTTCGGTTGCATTTTAATATTTTTAAATGATTCTTTTTGCATTGGATAGCTGAGATTGATCTAATTGCAGGCCGTTTTTTACTTTTTCGATTTTGCTTACTGATATTTTTTATGGGGGTGATTTCGATTCCAAACGGGTTCTGAAAATGAAAGCATTCTCGTGAAAAATATCTGTAAACGAAATCAAAAAGTAAAAAACGGCCTGCATACAGATCGATCTCAACTATCTAACTCAAAAAGAATCCTTTAAAAATATTGAAATGCAACCGAGATATCTTTATAAATTTCTTCCATAAGATTAGCATTAGCGAACGGGTCTTTTCATTTGAGTGAAGCGGCTCCTTAACCCCTTCGCGACGGGAGCCTTTTACGAAATTTTTAAGCTTTTGTCACGGGTTTTTAAAAACAGATATTTGTGCCGTATTAAATCAATAAAATGCTCCGATTAAATAAGACAGGTAACCACTAGTGATTGACTCGCAGACTTAGCATTATGTTTTCCTGCACCCAGCTTTTCGTATTTTCATACTTTTGATTGTACGACAAAAACAATGATAGACCTACGAGTGAGCCACTAGTGGTATTAATTTTTGGCATATGCACCACTTCACATCCGACAGATCGGATATGGATCATAGATTCCTCTGTGATTATTCTTCCATGATATAAATGATTTTTTTTTTTTTTTTTTTTTTTTTTTTTTTTTTTTTTGCTCGATGGCTTAGGGTTGTGGGCGGTCGGCTCTTGGACTAACAGAGATCAAGTTAAAAAAAATCGAAACTAAATTAGTAAAAAATACTTAGTATTTTTCGAACAAAAATGTTGTAAAAATATGAACAGGGTTAAAAATCAGTTTAGGATTCATCAGTATAGAAATTGCGCTGGACCTATTAACAAAATGTACAATATCTAACGATGTAGTAGTCGTATACATAAAAATGTAATGTCAAAATATTCCCAATTGAAGAAGCTTTCAATTAAAATCAAGAAAGAAAATCGATATTTTGATTAATTTCAAGGTACTATAACCCCTTAGGGGGACTCCGTACTTTTTGAACTTAAAAAAAAAAAAAAAAAAAAAAAAAAAAAAAAAATTAAACATTTTAAGATGAATTTTTGGAATAATAATAAAGAATTCAATGAAGAAAAATTATTTTAACAAAAAATTGTTCGATTTTAATGACAAAAATCGAAAAAATTATTTTATTTTATTTTATGTTTTTAGCTTGCGAGAAAAAAGTCCTTCCGGCAATGCCGGGAGGAAGAGGTAGCTTTCATATACTTATATATTTATTTATTTATTTTAAAGTAAGTTACATTGTTCAAAAATACTAAGCTCAAATTAGTGGAAATAATCTTATAAAATTAGTGATTTTATAAGATTGAATACTAGTTTTTGTCAAGACTGAATATTAATAGGAATTTTCAGAAATTAGTCATCTTTTATTCAACCTGGTTTTATTTTAAGCGATTTAGAGAGTCACCAAATACCACGATATAATAAAGTGTATGCCATTTTAAAACAACATTGTGGATTGTTCAGATCAGACCGTTTCAAAATGTCAGCCATAAGCAAAATTCAAAGTGCTATAACTCAATCCTTTTTTAAGATATAGACAAAATAAAAAGTGTTCTGGAATCGTTGTTTTAAGTTCTAACACATAAAAGAAAAATATTTTACAACTTTTAATTTTTTCGCATTTAATTTTAAATTTTTAATTTTTAAAAAATCTTAAAATAGCCACCATTTTGAAACAAAATGGTGGATGATGCTGGCCAACGAACTCGGTCGAGACATTTGTATGTACTATGTACATACAAAGTTTCATTGAAATCGGTTCATAAATACGCGTGTTCTCACGTGACAAAAATCAGATCGTTTCAAAATGTCAGCCATAAGAAAATTCAAAGTGCTATAACTCAATCATTTTGTAAGATATAGACAAAATAAAAAGTGTTCTGGAATTGTTGTTTTAAGTTCTAACACATAAAAGAAAAATAGTTTTCAAATTTTGATTTTTTCGCATTTAATTTTAAATTTTAAATTTTTTTAAAAATTTAAAATGGCCACCATTTTGAAACAAAATGGCGGATGATACTGGCCAACGAACTCGGCCGAGACATTTGTATGTACTATCTACATACCAAGTTTCATTGAAATCGGTTCATAAATACGCGTGTTATCACGTGACAAGAATCAGATCGTTTCAAAATGTCAGCCATAAGAAAAATTCAAAGTGCTATAACTCAATCATTTTGTAAGATATAGACAAAATAAAAAATGTTCTGGAATTGTTGTTTTAAGTTCTAACACATAAAAGAAAAATAGTTTTCAAATTTTGAATTTTTCACATTTAATTTTAAATTTTTAAATTTTTAAAAAATTTAAAATGGCCACCATTTTGAAACAAAATGGCGGATGATGCTGGCCAACGAACTCGGTCGAGACATTTGTATGTACTATCTACATACCAAGTTTCATTGAAATCGGTTCATAAATACGCGTGTTATCACGTGACGAAAATCAGATCGTTTCAAAATGTCAGCCATAAGAAAAATTCAAAGTTATATAACTCAATCATTTTTTAAGATATAGACAAAATAAAAAGTGTTCTGGAATCTTTGTTTTAAGTTCTAACACGTAAAAGAAAAATGTTTTTCAACTTTTAATTTTTTCGCATTTAATTTTAAATTTTAAATTTTTTAAAAATTTTAAAATGGCCGCCATTTTGAAACAAAATGGCGGATGATGCTGACCAACGAACTCGGTCAAGACATTTGTATGTACTATGTACATACCAAGTTTCATTCAAATCGGTTCATAAATACGTTAGTTATCGCATGACAAAAATCAGATATATATATATATATATGGTTATATATATATATATATATATATATATATATATATGTCAACATTTGAACGGGGGGTGGTTTTGGGGTCTGGGGGTCATGATCGGTGAAAATATACCAAAATTTTCCGGAAGTGCTTTCCTCCGGACGGCTGCAATAGGTAGCTTTTTACTTTTTGTAATGAAAGCTACCTAATAAATAAAATGGGCAAATATATGTGTAATATTACAGTTAAGACTGAATTTATTTTAAATTTTTTCGGGTAAAAAGAGAACTTTTTACTTAATTGTAAATCCGATACTTCATCAAATAAGGAACAAAAAAAAAAAAAAAAAAAAAAAAACAATCATGTCATAATATACATAAAAGTTTTATCATTTTGAGCGTATCTATACGTAAAAAAAACACAAATTGAGAAAAATCACTTTTAAGTGAAGTGGATTATGGCATTTAAAGTGACAGCGATGTAGTAAAATCGCTTTAAATTGTATTTATAATACTCGGATCTTAACGAAATTTCATCAGAATGTACTACGGATAGTAAAATATAATTTAAGAAAAAATAAAACAGAAAATTGACATTTTCGTCATTTTTTCCGAATGAAGGATACTGAGGGAATACTTAAGGGTGTTTTCCAAAAAATATTTTTCCACCATTTAACAGCTCGAAATTTTCTGTAACAGTTTTAGATTCAATTTTAAAAGTAAAAACATGAAACTTGCTAAAGGGATTTTTTAAGAGATGTGATTTAATTTTTCGCTCAATTAATTAGAATTTGATTTATAAATAATCACGAACATACAATGAAAAAAAATTGAGTCAATGGAAAAATTTACATAAAAGTTTTATCTCTTTGAACATGCTTATTCGTTGAAAAAAACGCAAACTAAAAAAAATCACTATTATGTAAAGTGGATTGCGGTATTTAAAGGGACAGCGATGTAATATAATCGCTTTAAACTGTATTTATAATACTCGGATTTTTACGAAACTTCATCAGAATGTGTGAATAATAAAATATAATTTAAACAAAAAAATAGCAAATCGTAATTTTCGCCATTTTTCGCCGAATGAAAGACATGGAATCCCCTTAAGGTTGTATTTGAAAAAATATTTTTCCACAATCAACAGCTCAATATTTTCTGATACATTTTCAGACTCATTTTTAAAAGTAAAAACATGAAACTTGTTCAGGTGATTTTTGAAGAGATGTAAAAGAGGCCGTGTGATTTTATTTGTCGCTCAGTTAATTAGAATTTGATTTATAAACAATTAATTTTTCATTGTGGCCATTTTTTTCGTTCTCAAATCTCCCACTTCGAAAAATTCGGTTCAAAACGCCACTTTTGAAAGCATTTTTTGCAATGTTTTTTATGCAAAAAAAAAAAAAAAAAAAAAAAAAAAAAGGCACAACACATTATGGTTTCCAAATAAGAGAACTTGCCAATTTGATGCGTTTGAAAGCAAAACTGAATTTAAAAGTAAATCAGAAAAAAAAACATTTTGGATTGGAATACATACCCTTAACTAGAAAATAAGAAACAACATACCTCAATTGCAATAACCGTTCCTTTTCGTGACTGTCCAAATTTCAAATAGCACATAAAAATTCTCGATGACCACTTTCACTAAAATTTTCTGAACCGTGACGAAATGATAATAATCGAGTCATCAAAACCTAGTTACGGACGAAACAAAGACTTACTTTGTGATTCACAAAAGGTGGTTCATCATAATCGTTAATCTATGCGAAAGTCGTGCTTGGAATTTTCCTTAAAAACTGGTCAAATTGGATTTATCACGTGCATATTACAAAATTATATGGTAAAAAAACTTTTAATAACACCCGTTAAAGGAAAATAATCTCCCACGATAGACATTGTCGAAATTTTTAGATTTATCTTTACTTATAGCTACCTATTTATTCCCTGTCTTTTCATTTCATTTGTATTGTTCATTTTTTTCCTCAGTTACCTCTGTTTGTTGGTTTCATAACTTAAAATTATTTTAGATATCGTTGTCCTATATACAGGGTATTCTTTATCTTATTACAGTCGGCTCTCGTTAATTCGAACTTGTCGGGGCCACAAGAAATGTTCGAATTATCCAGAGTTCGAATTATGGAAAGTATGAGAAGAAAACATGTTTAAAGAAGTACTATTGCAAATAAATTAATGTTGTAGTATTTTTTAAATATATTTTGTCTGTTATCATTAGAATATGACTTAATATTAAATTAAAGGATACAAATACATAAACTAATTAAAGGATTAGGGACAAACACAAACGAACTTGGGGTGGAGGTGTCATTGATCCACAAACGGGGCACTAAAAAAGCGGATATCAAATACATGAGATTGTATGTATACTTGTACAGAACAATTATAACAAAAATAAAAGAAAGAAAAGTATTTCAAGAATCTGAAGTCCAAGGTGAAGTAAGGAAAGATGAAAAATCGGAATCTCATTAGTTCGAACTAAACGAATTCAAGATAAAAAGTTCGAATAAATAAAAATTTTTAACGTTATTCAGCTATTGAAGATTTCGGGACTTCATATTTAGTTCAAATTAACCGAAAATTCGATTTATCCAATTTTGAATTAACTAGAGCCGATTGTATTTGTATTACTCATTATCTTCGTAATTATCTAATTATTAAAGTTATTAAAAAAATCATTAACACATGAGCATTTGAATGTAGGCAATACAGTCTATAATAAGGAAATGTTTCTTGAAAACTAGAATAAATTACGTGAAGAGATACCTAGATTTCATGATTTTAAATAAATGTATATATCTTCAAGTACTGACTAAATAATTAAAATGCAAATATAGTCGATCCTCGTTAACACGAACCTCAAGGGGAATCAAAATTTTGTTCATGTTAACAGTAATTCATGTTATCAATATCAATTCTTTGTATTCGTTTTTATAGGGGACTGTGAAAACAATTCATGTTAAAAGTAACTCTCTCTTAAACGTGTTCATGTTAATGAGGTTTGACTAATAATTTCGTCCCGATCGTCTTGAGTTCTGCTGAATAGACTTTGCTAGTTACATAATTTTTCTGGTGAGGGTTTTTTTTTTTTTTTTTTTTTTTGTGTGTGTGTGTACAAAATGTTTTATAAAAGGTGAGGTTTTATAAAATACTTTTTTTTTTTGTATGTGTACAAAATGTTTTATAAAAGGTGAGGTTTTATAAAATACAAAACTTTAAGAAGTGATAGTACACATACAAACAAATTTCTTCGAAGAATTAGTGATCGGAATTAAAACACAAAGAGGCTTGAGTTTTTCAAAGATGATGTTGTTATAATTCTCCGTACAACCTTTGAGCCATATCCACTGAGAAAGTGCATATCAGACTTTTTAGCACTTTCCAACAAAGTTGAAAAATGTTTATGCATTCGGTTTGTCTGTCCGTTTGTCCTTCTGTTCACGCTCTAGCTCTGCTTTCTTTGCTGATATTAGAACGTCGAATACTTTTTATGGTAAAAAACCTCTTTTAGTTAGCTATTTCGTCAGCTAAAATTATTATGGCGTTATTATTGTTAGTATTAAGGTTTATTATTGCATGTAAAAGAATCATACACATTTTGGTATTAATTCGAGTGGTATTTGTCCACATTTTATGAGCAATACTTTTAGTAACTGGCTATGATTTCAGCCCTGATTCAAGATTGTATATAAGTATATAAAGGAACTGTTTTTTATTAGAGACTTTTTGTATCATTTGACTTGTTTTGCATTTATATTGTAACGGTTGGGTGCTCATACTGGGGTTTTAATGCAGACATAACTCAGGAACTAAGATAAAAACAGTTTATTTAAAACGGTTAGGGCTCAAGGACAGTGGAGCAGCTCTTAATTTTAATAACTGGTAACAATGCTAAAAGATTAAATTCATACTCACAGCTCCAGCACTAACTCAATCGGGGCACTTCAGATTACTTCTCAGCTATCTTTCGGCTAAGCTGCTAGATAAAATATTATTAGACAGCCCGTGGCTGTATATATTTCTTTATTAACTTTGAACTAGGCAACGTAATTACTATTAACTTCTTACCACCGGCCAACTTCTCGAGTCGAATTCCAAAACTCCTTGTCAACTCACTGGAGGCTCGCTAATATTTGATATCGCTTGCTCTAGATTCACTACTAGCTGTCCAATGCCGCTAGACACACTCCTAGCTGGCTACTGTCGCCAGAGACACACACACACACTCAAACTCCAAGCTTTTATATGCTGCAAACTGAGATACTACAAATTTACATATTACTACTAACCGCAACATAACTGTAGAATACGAAAGAGACACACACTCTCTAGAAAGTTAAAGCGAGGATAGATGTCGCTTTCACGCTTACACATATTAAATCATTGACGTCACGATCTCAAAAATGCTAGAGTGCCTTTATTACAAAGGTCACTCCCTCACAATATTTGAATTCGTCAATCATTACAGTCCATAAATCGAACAAAAAATACGTCGATAAATTACTAATTATGAAAGTTGTTGATCACTGTTAATAGAAGTATTATAACATCCTTTTTTTCCAAACTTGTCAAGGTGGCCAAAATATTTTTATAGCATGCGCTTTCCTTTGCACTATTTTTTTTCCAATTAAATTCATTTGTTATTCCATAAATAAGTTCCTAACTATTACGCCAATGAAATGCATAAGCATCACTTTGAGATTCCTTTTGATATCTGTATACTTACAAAGTAACTAAAAATTTTATGCTGGCCGGAAACTTTTGACCGCCACTATATGTATTTTTAAACATGTATTTTATTGCAATTTTCTTTGTTTTTATGAAGAAAGGGCAAACAATAAAATGTAATAATCTATTATTTTCTCTTTACTATCCAAGAAATGGAGCACTTGAGTTTTTAATGCCATTACAGAAATGGCGTTAAAAACTACAAATAAATTAATATCTCAAAAATAAACTCAGTTTCGGTTTTCGAACAAATTGCATTTAAAAGTACTTTTTTCCCCTATACGAAGGTGCAAAATTGAAAATGTGTAATGTTTATAAGTATTAAAATAACATTGAAGCAGAGAGTATCAGTAATTAACCTTACGATGATACATCTGTATCCTATTACAGCTTCCTTAAGTAACGCAACGCTACTTTTTAGTGACGACACTTTGAAGACTGAAAGAAATAACATGTCGGGAGCTAGTACGATAAAATTAACCATAATTTTTATTCCATTCTCATAAACACCCTGTACTTTTGACAACATATTTAAATTGCAAACCTGTACAAAAATTGTTTTCGATGTGTACTATCATTTCTATACGCCATATTAACTATCTATCTATCTATCTATATTATAAAGGCCAAACATATCTGTGTGTAACGCATACGTCATTTTGCGAATGACAACAGTTTGAAATTTGAAATACAATTTCGGTTTTGCAATCTTTGCTGCAGCAAATTTTAAACTTCTAAGCATCGCACATTTTCAATTTTTAAACCATCGTATAGGGAAAGAATGTACTTTTAAATGTATTTCGTTTGAAAACTGTATCTTAATTTACTTTTGAAATATTAATTTTTAACACTTTCCAACAAAGTTGAAAAGTGTTTTTGCATTCGGTTTGTCTGGCCGTCTGGCCGGATGGCCGACTGTCCGCGCTCTAACTCCCGTAAATATACTCGGATTGCTATGAAATTTTTATATGTTATTGATGTTTACCCTAGCACGAACCCTATTGAAAATGAAGTTTCTACTATGATTAGTGTATTTACAGGGATAATCAAAAGTTTTCCGATACATTACGGCGAATGGGAAAAAATCATTTAAAGTGCATTTTAAAGGTGTTACACCCTGTCAAACTTATTCAAATTTACATGCATTCGCAAAGTGCACTAAAATACGCATTTTTTAAAATATGCTGTTAAAATAATAGTAATTATTCATATACAGGGTCACTCAAAAGAATTAGATTGCACAATAATAAAGGGGGATCAAGATCAAAGGGATTTCAAGAAACATAAAATTGATATACGCCGTTGAGACTTATTATTTAATGCATAATATGAAGTGTATGGTACTTACAGAGCCACACAAAATATTTCAAATTTTATATTTTTCCGAAGTACTATATATCGATGATAGCTGATGGATGGTTGAAATGCATTTTTTCAATTATAATATGCGCTATTAAATTTTACTAAATTTTCTGCATATTATATGGCGCATATAAATGTTATAGTTGATATACAGGGTTACACAAAAGAGCTCATAGGGGTTACTGAATATGAGAGTAATTAACTTAAAGGTGGTTTTTAAGTAAGTTATGCATTTTTACGTTGAATTGCTTTAAGTTTACTAAGAAATGTTTGTAGAATATAGATTAAATGATATACAGGGTCACGAAAAGAATTAGCCACATGGTTACCCATAGATGATAATTTCTGGAAATATGATTTAAGTAGTTTTAATAGTGTGTTTGTTTGAACTAAATTTTAACAAAATAATGGCGTGTAATAAAGGTACTAGGTAAATTACAGGGCTGAACAAAAGTATTGAAGTGTTTTCCTTCTATTAGAATAAAGTGCTGAAAGAGAAATTTCAATCAGTTAGGCATTTTCTCGCTAAACTATATTTTCCCATCATATAGTATATATATATATCAACCGACGGATCAAATACAGAGCTGTTCAAAAGTATTGGAATACATATTTGGGTATGGACATTAGCATCTTATTTCCCTAAATAACAAAGTTTCATAATCTATGCTTAACGCATGATTTTCTTACTTGGTTTTTGTAGTTTTTAATACCGTTTTTCAAATTGTGGCAACAGAAGTACTTCATTCAGTGTTGAATTCAGACAGTTTCTCCGGGAGGGATTTCTGTAGCTCTGGGGGGAGATAGAATAGAGTTCCGGGGGGGACATTTGATAGCTCCCCCCCTCCCCTGGGCCATGCCCTGAATTCAACACTGACTCCATCTCTATTAAAAACAAAGGAAAACAAATTATTACTGTATCTTTGTTGCCTCTTTCTCATTAAAAATGAAAAAATGTGAAATTTAAATACATGCTGTGTCACGAATATGTTATAAAAGTCGATGAATTTTGGTTTCATTTACGAAGTTTCATTTACATTTAAGAAAATATAAATAGTTTAGTATCTGTTTCAGCTAATAGCATCGAGACTTCAAGATTTAATCAAATTGATCAAATTAAAATACCAATTTTTTTAAAAAGGGAATACAGATATGAAAGCTACATATTTAAATTTTGATATGGTGAAAATGATGTCGGGTTTAGATTTCCTTTGGGAAAAAATTCTATGACTGAATCAAAGTGGAACAAATTTTGTTTTTGTTTTCATTTTGGAGTACTAAGCTTAATTGATAACCTTATCATAATAACAGATCTTTATTATTTTTTACTGCTTACATTTACGATTAATGTTTAATTTAAACTGTTTTTATAATTGAGTTTTATCGAAAAAGTATTTTGTTAACTTTAGGTTTAAGAGTTAGATATACCAGTATTAGGTGCATTTTTTATTGTAACTAATTTTGTAAGTTTGTTATAAATCAGTGACAGTTCCTTCTTAAACATTTTCTTTTGTCGAAACTCGACGGGCTCTACCTTGTATATTTAAAGAGTCATACATTGTATGTTATATATTTAACCCAGCTTACATACTCGCATCGACTTTCGTTAATTCGAAATCGGATAATTCGAATCTTCGCTTAATTCGATCTAAACATGAAGTCCCGAAATTTTCAATGGCAGGATAAAGTTAAAAATTTTCATTAATTCGAACTCATTTTCTCTTGACTTCGTTTAATTCGAAATAATGAGAATTCCGATTTTTCATTTTTCTTTTCTTTCTCACGGATTTCAGATCATTTGAATAACTTTCCTTCTATGATTTTTGTGAAAATTGTTCCGAACGAGTATACATATAATCCAATGCATCTGATATCCACTTTCTTAGTGAACCGTCTGTCCATCACTGACGCTTTAATTTTTTATTCGATTATGCTTGTTTCTAATCTTTTAATTAGTTTATGTATTTATATATTCTAATTTAATATGAAGTCATATTTAATGATAATAAACGAAATAAATTAAAAAACACCATAACATTAATTCCTTTTACCATATTAAGCATGTTTTCATTTCATATTTTCCATAATTCTAACATTTCTTGTGGTCCAGACGAGTTCGAATTAACGAGAGCCGACTGTCCAACTTTCTCTAAATCAAAATTGCTCCACGTAGTAATTTAGAATCAAATTATCATGTGAAGCGGAGAGAAAGTTTCCTATATCACAAGGTTAAAATAAAGATGGTTTTTTGTTCAGTAAAATCGACAAAAGATTAAAAATATTGATAAAACCGCATTTTATGTAATTACGCTATTTCCCAACAAAAGATTATTATGAGGGAAAAAAAAACTGGGATTTTAGCGTATGATAAAACAATGTATATTGTATGTAACATTCCACAAGGAAACATTTTTAACTATTAAATTATTAATGATTAGTTTTGGAAATTGTTTTTCTTTGTCAAATGACTTAGTTATTGATCATTAACATTTCTAATATTTCTTTGACATAACAGAAGGAAAAATTATGCTGATAAATTTATATTTTTTATGCGAATAAGTTAAATTTTAACTGTATATTATTAATTATAACGCCTTCTAAAATTAATTAAATCAATGCAATGCATTTTTTTTTAAATACTGCTTTGAAAATAATTATTAGATTTATTTAGCAGTTTATTTTAGGAGATATAAATACTGCACGCATCACATTTCATGTTTCTTTTTGTTGATGTTGTTGATTGGAAAAACTCTAAAAATAATCTGTGCACGGTGGTGGCCCAAATTATGGACACTTTTAGGTAACTTTCAATCCAAAAAGTAAAAAAACTACCTTTTGCAGCCATCCGGAGGAAAGCACTTCGGGAAATTTTGCTATATTTTCGTCGATCATAAATCCTAGATGCCAAAACCACCCTCCGTTGAAATGTTGATTTACATATATATACTATAATATATATATAAATATTACAAATTTAAAAAATTTTCGCCAAAACTAACCTTTATACTATCTTAATTTTCTTATAATAATGTTCCGTACTTACTTCAAATTATTAAATTAAAATCTTGTTTCAAAATCTAATCTGTTAATCTTTATGCAGACGATATAAATTCTTAATTTGCCTTAAAAAACATTATTCCAGTGTGCGTAAATTTAAAAAGATGGCTCTAAATTAAAAATATTCTTAATTAAATTTTTATTTCTTAATATTCCAAATAAAATTCATTTTTCTATGTTTTTATCAACCCTTTTTAAGAAAGTCTTATTAAATTTATTCCAAAACCATACCTTTCAAAAAATATCATTATTTTATTTTATCTATTTATTTATTTTTCCTCCGTCAACCTTTGATGTGTGCATATTAATAAATTCAGTTCTTTTCTTTTTCTCTTAAAATTAATCATTTATAAAAATCGTCTGCCTAAGAAATTCTGAGTCGATTATAAATTGGTTAAATAATATTTTTTTAAAATAAATTTATCGTCTGTGGAAAATAGTCTCGTAGCTGGACAAGAATTCTGTTTACATAAAAGAATGATGGTTTGAGGTAGAGATGGGAAATATGGTTATTTTTGGTTAACAGGTTACATCATTCCACAGTAGCGCTGGTAACAGGTTCCAACATCCTGTTATTTTTGTAACAGGATACAATAAACAATTTATAAACAATTGCTAAATATGCTCCCAAACGGACAACACATGGGATATGGGCCCCCAAGGTGGTGCCCTCCGTGGAGGGAGGGGGGGAGGATCTTTCTAAGGGAACCCAACCCGTATTTACGCAAGGAAATCCAAAGCTCGAAGAAAACCACGGAAAACTCCGAATGATTGGGCTGACGACCGCGACTGGGTTTTGTTCTAATCCAGCGCCTGCCGTCTACCAGTTTTGAGGGCAGAATCTCTCAGCCACTGGTGGGGCAACAACATTTAAGAAAATATCTATAGGCACATATATTTTTGAATATAAAATAATGTATCCAATAGGAAATACGAAAAGCAGGAAAATTAGAAAGTACAAGAAAACATATTAAGAAAACTTTCTTTAACATACAGAGGAAAACGAATTTTTCAAAAATCCATTTTCCGTATACCGTGTTTTCTCAATCAGCACTGTTGATGTTTTAAAATCTGAGATGAAATGCATTACTGAATTTTCGTACCGCAAGTCAATGCGTGCTGCCACTACTAGAGCGGCTGCAAAACATAAAACAAATATTAACTGATAGGACAAAGAAACTTGTGAGATAGGGCAGATGGTAGAGAATGAAATATTTTCCAGACTCAGTTTTTTTTACTAGTTTCTTAATAGCAGATATGTATAGTATGCAAGGCCGATTGTACGCTATTATGAAAGCAAAAGAGGGTGCTACAAAAAATTAACTACCATTTACTTCATATTAATAAGGTAATATTGTTGCGCAAAATAAAATATTCTAATACTTTGAACTCATCTAAATTTTATCCTACTATTTTTATGTCTTTCAGAAAGCTGTAAACCTAATATATTGTACTGTATTTTATATTTTGTAAATATTAAAATCTTATCTAAACGTTCCAGATTCAATTTATAAGAAATTTAATTGCATTTACTTAGTATAAAAATGATTAAATTGAAAATAATTTTTTAATAATTTTTCTCAATTATTTTAATATTTGGAATATGAGTTGTATTAAAATGGTTCCAAAGTTCACTAGCTCATACTTTTTTATATGGATCCATACATAAATAAAAAATAAGTACTACTACAAAAATTGCATTACAATTTTCATTTAATGCGCAATTGTGCATGAAAAATAATGCATAATGTTTTACATAAAAAAATTGCAATAAAAAAAGACTGAATAATATTTATATGGCGCAGATGTCATACACACATCACGTTGGCAAAATTTTTTCTGATTCCGATTTGGCAAAAAACCTCGAAGAAGTTTACGAAATTTAAATTTCAACCCATTATGGGTCCGTAACGTGACCCAGAATAACGGGAGAAAATAGAGAGCTAATAAGAGCTAAATAGTTAGATTTGTAATGTATGAAGCATAAGCTTTCGATAGACATATTACATCAAAAAATGAGAAACGCCCCCCCCCACCCCCCCCCACCCCCCAGAAGAGCCCTTTAGAAATCAAATCCACAAATCTCAAATTCAGCCTTTCTGATATTTAATAAAAAAGAGACGAAATCATTTTTTATTTATCCTCTTTCTTCAACAACCGCGAATGACAACCAAACAGGAAACGAAACTTTAAATCAAAAGTCGTTAACGATAACAACATTATCCTCAGACAAAACGTTTGAAAATAAACAACAGTTACGAAGCGATAAAATGTTCTTTTGTAATGTAAAAAACTACATTTTTTCAAAAACGGGTGGAAAATCTAACAGAAAAGAACTACATAACTGAACTGAATTGAAAAACTGGTGAAAAATCTAACAGTTATTGAATTGGCAAATATTAAGGAGTTATTTCTTCTGTAGTTGCATAGGCGTAACCAGCTTTTTGAACGGGTGGGTGCCCAGAATTTTTAACCTGAACTTGCTGGATACAAACAATATCTTATTTTATATAGTAAAACCTTCTAAAACGGAAGCCTATAAAACAGTTTTAAATTCCGTTTTAGACAGTTTTTTTAATTTTAGAGTGTATAATTGTGAGATTTTTTTAATAAGGGTTTTTAAGGGTATTTTAATAAGGGGGGGGGGGACGCAAATTTTTTAAATAATTGTGAATGGGTCTGCGCAAGCAGGGGGCGGGGGCTGTCCGGGCTGTACTTGCTGGATACAAACAATATCTTATTTTATATAGTAAAACCTTCTAAAACGGAAGCCTATAAAACAGCTTTAAATTCCGTTTTAGACATTTTTTTTTATCTTAGAGTGTATAAATGTGAGATTTTTTAATAAGGGTTTTTAAGGGTGTTTTAATAAGAGGGGGACGCAAATTTTTTAAATAATTGTGAATGGGTCTGCGCAAGCAGGGGGGGGGCTGTCCGGGCTGTACTTGCTGGATACAAACAATATCTTATTTTATATAGTAAAACCTTCTAAAACGGAAGCCTATAAAACAGTTTTAAATTCCGTTTTAGACAGGTTTTTATCTTAGAGTGTATAATTGTGAGATTTTTTTAATAAGGGTTTTTAAGGGTGTTTTAATAAGGGGGGGACGCAAATTTTTTAAATAATTGTGAATGGGTCTGCGCAAGCAGGGGGGGGGCTGTCCGGGCTGTACTTGCTGGATACATACAATATCTTATTTTATATAGTAAAACCTTCTAAAACGGAAGCTTTTAAAACAGTTTTAAATTCCGTTTTAGACAGGTTTTTTATCTTAGAGTGTATAATTGTGAGATTTTTTTAATAAGGGTTTTTAAGGATGTTTTAATAAGGGGGGACGCAAATTTTTTAAATAATTGCGAATGGGTCTGCGCAAGTAGGAAGGGGGGGGGGCGCTGTCCGGGCACCCAGCCCGGACATTCAACATTGTTCGGCAAACGTCTCAAAAGAAACGATTAAGGACGTTTTTAATGAATATTATTATTATTTTAGAGGTACAAAAAATGAAATCTTGATTAAAACAAGTGAAGGAAGATGCTGTCATTAAGAACCATGCGTTATTTATTTAACAGGGACTTTTCAGTAACATATTAATGCAATATTAGGTTCTAGCGTAGTAACACTGTTATTTATCCTAATACGATAAATAATGCCCATCCCTAGTTTGAGGTTACAAAATGTTCTAGAATTTTCTTTTTAGATGGAAGAGGGGAAGCCTCGAGTTGAGAAGGAGGCTTCTTGGGTTTTTTCTTCGATGAGTACGGCTCGCTGAAATAATGATGGAATGTTTCGGTAAAAGACAGTTTGCAAAAGGAGCTTTTCTCTTTCTCATGATTACGGATTAAATAAATGAACTTACAGCAGCCAATGAGTAATTATTTGGATTCTCTACATCTATTTATTTATTTTCCTCGGTGGCCATGACTTCTCTGCGGTGAAAGGGAAACCCGGCGTTGATGTCTCTGGCTCCTAACTTTTAAATCGTCATATATATATATATATATATATATATATATATCGATATATGTATATAGATAGATAGATAGATATAGATATCTGAATTTTTTCGTGCTGTAATTCTCGAATTTATGAACCGATTTGGGTGAAATTCTTTATGTGCATAGTTGAAGTACTAATGTCTCGACCGAGTTCGTTGGCCAACTTCAACCACCATCTTGTTTCAAAATAGAGGCCATTTGAATTTGTGGACACTTATGAAATTTTTATGTTTTCTAACTTTTTCTTTAAAGTGATCTATGTTGTTAACTTACATTGTGTGACTGTTTAAAATGACTTTTGATGATTCTAATATTCTGTTTAAAATTACATATAAGAGTTGCAGCATAATGTGAAACGGAACTTTTTCTATAAGTATTCAAAGTTAAAAAACATAAAAATTTCAAAAGAATCAAATGGCCGCCATTTTCAAACAAGATGGAGGATGAAGCTGGCCAACAAACTCAGTCGGGACATTAGTATTCCTATTATGCACATAAAAAATTTCACCCAAATTGGTTCATGAATTCGAGAGTTACATCACGACAAAATTCAGATATATATATCTGTATATATATGGATATATCTCTACATATATAGTATATATATAAGTCAACATTTCAACGAAGGGTGGTTTTCTAATCTAGGGATCATGATCGACGAAAATATAGCAAAATTTACCGATGAACATTCCCCGGACGGCTGCAATAGGTAGTTTTTTTTTTACTTTTTGTAATGAAAGCTACCTAAAAGTGTCCACAATTTTGGCCACCATTGTAGATGATCATGCATTAGAATTTTTTCGCATGTCCATCTAAAATAACAATAAAAGATTTAAACTACGTACCATTATCATTAACGGAATGTGATATAATGTCGTCCCTCGTTATTTTTACAGTATGAATTTCGTGACTTTCGTTCATAGTCCAAGAGCCAACAGCACAAAAACCTATGTTATCGAGCACAAGAAATTTTTTTTTTATTTTATGGAAGAGTAGTAATAGGGGAATCTAGTGATCAGGGATGTAGTGGAGGGTGTATACGCCGTATACCTTTTAAAGTGAACACCTTATACCCTCTGTTTCTCAAAAAACTACAGAGTACACACATTAGGGTATACCTTCTGCATTGAGCGTATACCCTCTGGTTAGAAAGTATATCCTCAATTATTTTTACGACTACATCCCTGCTAATGATCCATGTCTGACAGAAATGAAGTAGTGTATAAGCCAAAAGTTATTACCACTATACCATTATACTACTTTGCCGTACAATCAAAGGTATGAAAACATGGAAAACTGGAAGCGGGAAAACGCAATGATAAACCTACGAGTGAACCACTACTGGTATTAATATTTGGCTTATGCATTACTTCACTTTTGTCAGACATGGATCATTAGATTCTCCTAAACTACTATTCCATAAAATAATGTTTTTTTCTTGTGCTCGATAACATAGGTTTTTGTGCTGGCTGCTCTTGGACTATCATATTTACGAAGATTGGAGCGCAAATTGAAAGAGGGAGAAAATGACTTAATAGGGATTTTTGAGCTGTGTTAACATGCGGTTTTTTTTCTTTTTTAAGGTGGATTAGGTAGATTTCGTCAGAAATAAATCTACCGTATTTACCCGTGTATAGGGCGCATGCGTGTATAAGGCGCACCCCTACTTTACAAGTAAAAATGGCGATTTCTTAAAATCTCTTCTATAACGCGGACCATAAATTTGATACGCTAATGAAGAATGACCAAATAAATTTCAGTAAAAAAAAAAAAAAAAAAAAAAAAAAAAAAAAAAAAAAAAAAGTCGAAACAAACATTACACCAGACCATAAAACAAGACGAAAATGCATTTTTAGATTTTGTGTTGTAAGAGAATGACGGGAAATAGGAATGAGTGACGGTAAAGATAATTGCTAATTAGCGTTTAGATAATGTCATTAGCTCTGTTGTATAAAAAACAGCAAGGAATGAAATAAATATGCAGTAATACTTCAATTAAGTAACATTTTCCGAGTTTTAACATCTTCTTTGAATAATTTCTTGTTTCATATGTATATCGTTCGACTTCATCCAACAGTAAAAAAATTATTCTGTGTATCAGGCGCACTTGGAGTTTTGCCCTAATTTTTTGGAAAAAAAGTGCGCCTCATACACGAGTAAATACGATAATAGAGATTTTTGAGCTGTGTTAACATGCGGGTTTTTTTTCTTTTTTTAAGGTGGATTAGGTAGATTTCGTCAGAAATAAATCTATTACATTCTCCCCTAAGCTGGAATTTCTGAAAAGTTTTGCAGATCTACGCCGATCATGACCCCTAGAAACCTAAACTACCCCTAGCACAAAATTTTATCTAACTAACATGCTGGCTTTCCTGTCTCATACATTTAAATGATATACATACAAATATACAGGGTGTTTTACAAAGGACCCCTAACTTTAAAAATCTATAACTCGGAAACGGTGATAGATAAAAACATGAAACCAGTGATGTGCTTATTAAAAAAATCGTAAGATTCTTATACATAAATCAGAAAATTTAGTTAAAAATAGAGCTCATAGATGGCGCTGAGAGCGTTAAGACCTTCAAAAGAAACACTGTTAAAAATTTGAAACTTTTGCTGCATCGTCACTCCACCGCTTATATAGAATATCTCTATTTTGACGAACGAGAATCTTCCATAATACATTGAAGTAATCGTTTTCTAAATAAGCGATGGAGTGACGATGCAGCAAAAGTTTAAAATTTTTAACAGTGTTTCTTTTGGAGGTCTTAACGCTCTCAGCGCCATCTATGAGCGCTATTTTTAACTAAATTTTCTGATTTATGTATAAGATTCTTACGATTTTTTTTAATAAGCACACCACTGGTTTCATGTTTTTATGTATCACCGTTTCCGAGTTATAGATTTTTAAAGTTAGGGGTCCTTTGTGAAATACCCTGTATATATATCATACACACACGCACACACGCACAGACATACATATACATATGTAACCATTATATAATACTATAAATCAATATCTACAACGAATATACAGTCACAGCAAAAAAAAAATCTTGACACTTGAGATTTTAGATGTTTTGTTAAATATCTAAAAATATACATGAGAAGTAACTCCGAAACTCCAGATGTATAAAGGAAATCGTATTAGTCATATATTTTCGGGAAGATTTTTTCCTGAAATCCCATAGGGGACCGTCAACAAATTGAAGAAGAACGAAGAACTCTTGCATAACCCTGTCAAAACTAATGTAAGCAAAAGCGTTCAAGCTGCAAATTATGATTAAATGGCTTATAGTAGTAAACTGTATTCATTTTTATGAATATAGCATGTATACTTGTAGAGAAGTTAAGGTTTTTATAGGAACGGTCTCAAATTTCGCCAAGTTTTTTGCTTATAATTTGCAGAGTTCTTAATAGAAAATAATGTTATTTACAGGAAATATGATCAACAACATGTACATAACGCCGTGCAATCAAAATAAAAAAATATTAATAATTGCATGAAAATGAACAGGTTTACTAAATAAGGTTTCAGTGCGCATGCGTGATCTCAATTAGAATATAATTTGCATAATGTGTTAGCTAAATGTATGGAACAACTTTTGTGAAAGTCTCAAAAACATAGCTTGAAAACTCTGAAAATTATCGTCGATAGAATACCATCAAAGTCCGTTTTTTTTTTTTTTTTTTTTTTTTTTTTCAAAATCAAACAAAAAGAAGAGGAGCTGTATCCAAATACAATAGTACGCAAGATATTATGTAGACATTAATCAATGGAATATAGATACAGCTCCTCATCTTTTTCATTCATTTTGGGAATAACGAATTTCGATCTTATTCTATCGACGATAATTTCCAGAATTTTCAAGCTATGTTTTTGAGATTTTTACAAAAGTTGCTGTATGCATTTAGCTGACACATTATGTAAATTATATTTTGAATGAGATCACGCATGCGCACTGAAAGTTTATTTAGTAAACCTGTCCATTTTTCATGCAATTATAAATATTTTTTAATTTTGATTGCAGTGTGTTATGTACAAAGTTGTTTGTCATATTTTCTGAAAAAAAAACATTGTTTTTTATTAAGAACTCAAGAAATTATAAGCAAAAAACTTGGCGAAATTTGGGACCGTTTCTATAAAAACAACTTAATTTCTCTTCGAGTATACATGCTGTATTCATAAAAATGAACACAGTTTATTACAATAAACCACTTAATCATAATTTGCAGTTTGAACGCTTTTGCTGCATTAGTTTTGACAGGGTTACCCAAAAGTTCTTCGTTCTTTTTCAATTTGTTGATGGTCCCCTATGGAATTCGGGGGAAAAATCTTCTCGAAAATATAAGAGCTTTACTATTTTGTTTACATACTTGGAATTTCAGCTTAATTCTTTGTGCATATTTCTAGATATTTAACAAAACGTCAAAAATCTCAAGTTTCTTTTTTTTTTCCTGGCACTGTACAATAACCTAATATAACAAACTTAACAAGACAATAAAAAGGAATTGGCAATAGTAGAACAATTACAAATAAAATTGGAAATTGTGATACATGGCTTGCTTTTAAGGGCAATGCCACGCAATCATGTAAGTATATATGTATGTATATACAGTAAAACCTCCATAACGGACACTCCCGAAAAGCGGACACCTCTATTTAACGGACAGTTTTTCAATCCCCACTCCCAAAATCTAAATTTTTGTATGTTTAACCCCTTAACGCGCAGTGTTACCGGGTCGGCAACACCTAAAGTTCCCCCTGTTTAGAGACACAAAAACTCCGTGACTATTTCAAAAACTACTCTAATGGCTACTTTAAATCTTTCTTATGAGTTCTAGATGGCAGCACCACAGAGATCAAACTCTACTGTTTTTAAATAATAGGTAAAATGTTTTACTGTAATACGCGCTTCACAGCAATGCTTTTCTCACTGCGCTTATCAATGCTTTACTTATGGGTGTCGCGAATTAGATTAATATTTATAATTACTTTGGTGTCCACACTCTTATAGTGACTCCATGGTCATAGTTTTATTTTTCGCAGATGATCACGAGCAATGATAAAAAGAGTAGTAGAATTATTCTGGAATAAAGTTTGTGTTAAGTTTTAAGTGAAATGTTTTGAAGCTTCATTTTTTTGTAAGATATTTAAATTACTTTTCACGCGTTTGAGAAAAAACGACGATGTCTATATTTTCGGGTAGATTTTATAGCTTCGATTTCGCATTATTTTGCGATATGTGGCGTCCGAACTAATAGGGACGTGTGAAAAGTAACTGTTTTTTATTTGTTAACAGAAGTTGTCATTGAAAAAAAAATGGATGCTTTGAAAATCAAAAGAACTCCTCTTAGAACTGGATTTACGAAAACTTATAATGCTTTAAATGAAGCTTTAAACGACGCAACTCCAGATGCTAATTTAATAGAGAATTTAATGTGTCAACTGGAAGATAAAAGCACAAGATTACGAGCTGTAGATGAAGAAATTTTGAATTTTATGTTGACAGAGAAAGTTGTAGAAAAAGATTATTCTAAAGAATTTGAAGCATGCGAGGAGTATACAGAAAAATTTATTGCTATAAAGCAAAAGTAAAGACATTTTTGGTGAAACCTATCGAAGAACAACTCCGATCGCAGAATTATACAGATGTTGAAAGAACGCTGTCCCGACCACTTCGCTTACCAGAAATAAGTTTACAGCCGTTTGATGGCGATGCAAGATTATGGTTAACCTTTTGGAATTCATTCAGCAAAATTCATGAAGACACCACTTTAGATGACCATTTGAAATTTGTTTATCTTTTACAGGCGATAACACCGAAATCCAAAGCAGCACAGATAGTAAATAGTTATCCGGTTTCTGCTGATAATTATCCAAAAGTAATTCTACATCTGAAAGAAAGGTTTGGCAGAGAAGATACACTTATTGAGATATATGTTAGAGACCTTCTTCAATTAGTCTTAAATAATAATAGATCATCAAGCAAGAATTTTAATTTATCGTCGTTATATGATAATCTAGAGACAAAACTTAGGTCTCTAGAATCCTTAGGTGTCACAGAAGAGAAATATGCCAGCATACTTTTCCCACTTGTAGAATCTTGTCTACCTCATGATATATTAAAAATCTGGGAAAGACAGCGTGAGAAGACTGCTCAAGGTAAGAACCAATTAAATTCTATCCTTGATTTTTTTAAAAATGAAGTACTTGCGGAAGAGCGGGTTCTTTTGGCTCATTCCAATCTTGGTTTTGAAAACCCAAAGAAATATCATAAATGTAATAATGAATATAATTCAATGCCAACTGCCACAGATTTATTTATAAATAATAAGTCTAACAAGAATTTAGTTAAAAAACGTGAAGATTTGTGTATATTTTGTGACAAGTGTCACTTATCAGAAAAATGTTTTAAAGCTAGTTCGCTTTCTTTTGATGAGAAACGGAACTTAATTTTGAAAAAAGGAGCATGCTTTGTTTGCCTGAAGAAAAACCACATTTCACGCAATTGTAACTCTAAAACTAAATGCACGAATTGTGGTAAAAGACATTTTTTTATATTATGTCAAAATGTTTTTAATGAAGGTGGTAATATGTCGTTAGAAAGTCATAAACATGAATCAGGGAGTAGTGACACTGTTTTAACTACTCAAGCTTCGGATCCTACTGTGTTACTCCAAACTTTGAGTGTTTGTGTAAAGCACAATGGAAAAGAGAAAATCGTGCGTGGAGTTATTGACACAGGATCCGAACGTTCCTATTTATCACGAGATGTAATTAAATATTTGAATTATAAAAGTATTGGTGAAATTAAATTAATTCACACATTATTTGGTAATATTGAAACAAGTGAAACAAAGCATAATAAGTATAGAATTCACTTAAGTAGCATAGACAATAGTTATAAATGTGATATGCATGTTTTAGATGTTCCTGTTATTTGTTCTAAAATACGAAAAGTGCCAAATGGGCCTTGGTTATCAGAATTAAATAAATATGGCATTAAAATTTCTGATGTTGAAAATAGTTCATGTGAAACCGAAAATGAAATTAAATTATTGATTGGTTCTGATGTGGCTGGAAAATTACTCACCGGAAATATTAAAGTTTTAGAAAGTGGTCCGGTTGCGGTAAAAACCCATTTGGGATGGACTCTAATGGGAAAAATTCCAAGTATTAAATCAGAAACAAATAAGGCTGCTATGATTATTTCATCACTTTGGAACAATTGTTCCGTTGCTGATTTGTGGAAGCTGGATATTATGGGTATAACGGATCCAGTTGAATCCAAAACTAAATCTGAAATTCATGAAGAAATTATGCAGCATTTTAAGAGTAATATAAGAATAGATTCAGTAGGGAGATACGAAGTAGCATTGCCATGGGTGCTAGATAAAGCTTGCTTACCTAACAATAGAGAATTGGCCGAAAAGCGGCTTGCTACAACGAGGAAAAAGTTAATTAATTTAAATAAAATTGAGGTATATAGCGAAATATTTGATTCGTGGATAAATGCAGGAATAATTGAAAGGGTGGTTGATAATAAAGAAACTAAAGTACATTATTTGCCACACAGACCTGTATTTAAAGAATCGAGTGAAACTACTAAAGTTAGACCAGTTTTTGACGCTCCGGCTCATGTTAAAGATTCCCCTTCTCTAAATGATTGCCTAGATAAGGGATTAAATTTGATTCAAATGATTCCTTCTATATTGCATCGTTTTCGGAAATATCCTGTTGGTGCAATATCTGATATAGAAAAGAAATTTCTAAAAATTAGTATTAAAGAAGATGATAGAGATTATTTGAGATTTCTATGGGAAACATTCGTTTTGAATCGCGTTGAAGAAATCAGATCCTTAACTCAAAATAACCAAAGGCGACACATTGCAGGAAAATTTAATCCGGCAGATATCCCTTCCAGAGGTTGTTCGATTGAACAATTTTTACAACTAAGATGGTGGGAGGGACCGGATTGGTTGGCTCAACCTGAATATACTTGGCCTCAAAGTGTCGAAATTCCCTATGAAGAAATTATTAACTCTGAAAAACGGAAAAGTGTCATTTCAGCAATGAACAAGAACACAGAATCTAGTGATTGGTATTATCGACGGTTTTCATCTTTCAAGAAAATTATAAGATTGATCGCCTGGATTTTAAGATTCTTAAACAATTTAAGAAATCCTAATTCAAAAGAAGTTTCTGAACTTACGTGTTTGGAATTAGAACAAGCCGAAAGAAAATTGATAATTTTGATTCAGAAAGACAGATTCAACGAGAAGAATAATCAGAAGATACGTAGCTTGAAACCAATCCTAGATGAAGATGGTATTATAAGAGTGAAAACGCAAGTTATTTATAGAGAAGATGCTTTCAATTTTAAATACCCTGTTCTTTTGCCTTCTGACCATCCTGTAGTCCACCGCCTGATCTCCTGGAAACACCAAGAGCTTTTGCATGCAGGAGTGGCTCTTATGATGACATCGTTACGAGAAGACTACTGGATCGTAAAAGCTAGGAAAACTAATCGAGCAGTAGTACAGAAATGTGTACGATGCAGAAGATTCAGTGCACAAAAGACAGAATCGATTTCTATTGCATTACCATCAGAAAAAGTTGAAGACGCAGCAGTGTTTCAGATAATTGGAGTTGATTTAGCCGGCCCATTATATTTAAAGAATGAGGAAAAGGCTTGGATTGTTCTGTACACTTGTGCAGTGTATAGGGCCATACACTTAGAATTAGTTACGTCATTATCTACAGATGCTTTCCTCCAGTCTTTCAGGCGTTTTATAGCGCGAAGAGGAAGACCAACCACCGTGTATTCTGATAACGGCGGAAATTTCGTCGGGGCAGACACAGCATTTTCAGCCATAGATTGGGAGCAAATCTCTGCCGTTGCAGCAACACAAAAGATTCGCTGGAAATTTAACCCACCTACCGCTGCCTGGTGGGGCGGTTGGTGGGAGCGATTGATACAAATGATGAAACGGATACTGAGAAAAGTTCTAGGTAGAGCTTCATTATCCTACGAAGAACTGCTCACAATTCTCTGTGATTGTGAACAAGTTGTGAATGCTAGACCTCTAACTTATGTTACTGAAGATGTGAACGATCTAGCACCGTTAACACCATCAATGTTTTTACAGGACATAAGATCTTCAGATGTGAGAGATTTTGATGCAATTGACGCGCAAGAATTAAATAAAAGAGTTAAGTATGGGCAACATGTTCGAGAACACTTACGTAAGCGATTTCGTATTGAATATTTAGGACAATTGCGCCAGCAAAGTTCTTTGCAAAAGAATGTCAAGCAACTGACCGTTGGTGATGTCGTACTCGTAGAGTCTGATAAGAAACGTGCCTATTGGGCTTTAGCCCGAGTGCAAGAACTTATTTCTGGTAAAGATGGCCACCCAAGAGTTGCACGATCACAAACTGAAAATCTTGAACTTTTGCGACCTGTCCAAAAACTGTACAATTTAGAGATTCCAAAAGAACTTTCTAGTGATCTAGTATTAAGAACGAGAAGTGGCAGAATAGTGACTGTCCCAAAACGTTATTAACTCTAAATACTGTTTCAACGAAAAACTTTATTCTTATTTTTTAGTATATTTCATAGTGTTAATTTGAATTTGTAATAATATGTTTAATTTTATTTGAATTTTGCAGAAGAAAATGTTTATTTACCTGTTTTTGAGAAATGTAATATTGTAAGAATTGTATCTTATCACTGTAATGTAAGTATTTGTCATATTTTATTTTATATTTTATTGTACCCATTGTTGAGTTTATCTGTCGAAAACTCAAGGTGGGAGAATGTCGCGAATTAGATTAATATTTATAATTACTTTGGTGTCCACACTCTTATAGTGACTCCATGGTCATAGTTTTATTTTTCGCAGATGATCACGAGCAATGATAAAAAGAGTAGTAGAATTATTCTGGAATAAAGTTTGTGTTAAGTTTTAAGTGAAATGTTTTGAAGCTTCATTTTTTTGTAAGATATTTAAATTACTTTTCACGCGTTTGAGGAAAAACGACGATGTCTATATTTTCGGGTAGATTTTATAGCTTCGATTTCGCATTGTTTTGCGATAATGGGAGGTTACCACTTCGGCAACAGCTGTATTATAGCATAGCACGGCAGTGCTATGCTATATTTATTTCCAGTGCGACTCCGTAATGTTATTTTAATAGGGAATTTAACATTGAACGAGTTATTTACTAGACATTTTCCCACATTTTGTACGCGCTGCCACAGATTTTCTTCAAAGGATCTAATTGTTTAAAAAATAATTTCCTCCAATCAAAAAAAATATTGAAAGAGAGAGGTCAATGGACATATTTCCTGTAGCAATTAATCATTTGTATGTGATAAGTGAAAAAAATATTTATTTTTTACAAGAATTAAAATTGGTATATTTACGACGTCGTATTAGAAATAAAACGGAGATTGGCAAACATTTGGTACAATGACAAGAATCGTCAACAGAAAGCAATATAAACATGATTTTTATAATAAAAGGACATTTTCAAACATTGATCAATAAGCTTCTAACTGAAGAAATTACAGAAAATAAGTAAATTAAACTATTTTCTACTTATTGTCTCTACAAAATAACAGAAAATAACTTAAATATATATGCGTAACAGGTACTTGAAAGAGAGTTTTTTGACACATTGGCATCAGAAAAAAATCGCACCAAACCCAGTGCGTATATGACAATTGCGCCGGGATTTCGTACTTATACCACATTTTTAAAAAATTCTTCGCCTCATATGTTCGAAGAAAATCAAAATAAATTTAGGTGAATAAAAGTTTTAAAAAGTTTTGAGAATAACAGTATTTCATCCTTGGTATGTAATGAAACTAGTAAATCTGTAGAACTAGCTCTTCAAACATAGCAATTTTTTAGGGCTATACCGCAGAATTGTCAACTAATTGGTGTAAGAATTTTATGCACTGCAATAAATTCGCCAATTCTATCAACCTAAATATTCAAATCCAGTGTAAACAAATATAAACTAGCAAAAGCCGTGCTTTGTTTGGATTCGCGAAGCATTATTTTATAAAGCATATATTTGAAAGTAACAATATTTTTTAATATTATTTTTGCATCTTTATTAAACAAAAACGTTATTTTACGTTTTGGCGCATTTTAATTCTACAAATGTAAGTTCAGCCAAATAACTATCAATTTCCTAGAATTTTTTATATTTATGATGTAAGACTGGCATTAAAAAATATTTTCGAAGCAAACTTTTACAAAATATTTTTTAAATTTTCAACTAAAAATTCTTTTAAAGATTTTTTTACAATTTCTAGTAGCCACTGGTGTTTTTTAAATTTGTTTAAAATATGCATGTTTACAATCTTTGTAATTAATATCAATTAATCTTTGATAGCTATTTTAGAATAATATATTTGAAGAGAGCTTGAAGAAAGCTACTCCTTCAAAATCCTATTTTCTGGAAAAAACATTTGAAATCTGCTCTCGTCGATACTATGAATTTTTAACTGTAAAACTTTTTATTCTAATTTCTTCGTTTTTATACATGTTAGTGCATGAGAATTTTTGATATTGTAGAATTTTTCGTAAGGAAAATTTCTACTGAATGTTTAATTTTGAAGGATTTTCACTCTTGACAACGTGACTTACGTTTTTAAGCCAACTGGTGCCTATATATCCTCAATATCTACAACTGCTTCATCTAATGTTAAACCTTGGGATTTATGAATTGTAACAGCAAAAGCTAACTGCAGAAGAAACTCTTTCCTTAAGCAATTTATGCTTCCATTTTTCCAGAATTCAATTATTGGGGGAATTGGTACGCACCAATTCTTATAAGTTAAATTACTGTAGTATTCAAATTTATCCATGATTATTCACGATATCTGGTCTGGTGGCTTGTGATTTTCTTTAATACGTGCAACAAAATCTGAAGTCTCGTTCACTAAACCCTTTTCGGTCCACAAATAAGAACAAAACATTACTTTCGATACAAATGATAAAGTAAGAAATAGTTGAAGTCCATTTGTCATTTCGGAATCGGCCAACTTTTCCTTTAGTACATTTATAAAGAGCTTGAATCAAGGCAACAAGTTCACGCAATTCTTTTAATTTTTCAGTTATATAACAAATTTAACAATTAATTTTATTTGTTTCAAGGCCCCCTTATCATAATATCATCCTTATTCGTAATATCCTTATTATATTATGATAAGTTAGCCTTGATTTGTTTACAATTCTTTTGTTGCCACTTTATAAAAAAAAAAAAAAAAAAAAAAAAAAAGATCTATAATACAATTTTTTAAAAATGTTTAAGTGTCATCTGTGCAAACGATTTTTCTGAATAATGAAAACATATTTTATTTATTAAATTAATCATGATTCTATCTATAATTACTTACTCAATGATTTATATTTTTTTTTTCTGAAAATATACGCGTTTCATTTTTTATTTATTTGCTGAAATGCGTCCGTATTGGAAATGCATGTAAAATAAATTAATTAAAATAATATTTTTTTTAACGTTTTACTGTAAAAAAAAATTATATTCTGCAAATCTACAGATCATATTTTATTTTTGTGTTTAATTTGAAGTCAAAATATTGAATAGTTTTTTTGTAAAGTGTACGACAAATTGTAATTTGAGTGGCCGAGTAGAGGATTCGCTTCGCTCATCCTAACAATAATGTTTACAAATGTTTTTTTTTTTTTTAATTCCCGATTTTGGGGATTTTTTTATAACCGTGCCTAAATTTGTAATTTTACAAACAATTAATCATTGGATAAAATCAATTTTGAATCAACGGTACTTCTTGGTTATCCCGTTGTCCAAAAAACTATCGCCAAACTATCAGATTACATGCCAATAATGGATGATCGTGAATGTCACATTCAATGACATTAAATACCTATACGTATTTAGAGATGTCATCAAATGATTTTATTTCCACTTTTTATTAGTATTTTTATTAATGTTTTACCCATTTATTTCTACTTTTCTTATTTAAAAAAAGGTACTTACGTATTAACGCCACCGCGGCAGAAGTTGTGCTAATGGCCAATAAAAAACAATTTTTTTGTTCGCACGCGCACAAAAAAATGGCGTCAAAAATAAACAAAAAAGCTCTAAAGCACTAAAAAAATGGCATTAAAATAACAAAAAAAAAGCACTAAAAATTACAAACAACATGATTGCTCTTTATTGGCACATTTGCGCAACTTCTACTGCGGTGGCGTTAATACGTAAGTACAAAAAAAAAAAAAAAAAAAAAAAAAAAAGCCAATATGTACAGTTTGGCGGAATTTTCTAACGGGATAACCAAGTAGTACAGAATTAACTTATATTAAATTCATTATTCTGATGATTTTAATATGATAAAACACTACACGATTTAATTTTTAAAATGTCGTAAAGAGTTTCTGTTGAAAAATAGCTGTTTTTTATACTTTAAGTTAATATTTTTATAAAACTCTTTTGATTCAAAATCTCTATGAATTAATAAAATTTAAGAACATTTGGAATATTCATAATGCGTCACCTTTATGCACAAATGTCTAATTCTTACCATGTTGGCGCAATTTTTTTCTGACGCCAATTTGGCGAAAACTTCGCTTTCAAATACCAATCACATATATATTTTAAAATTATTTTCTAATATTTAAAAAAGGAAATAGTGATAGATAAAAAAAGTTTATTAATAACTATAGAACAAAACAATCTACATATTTTTTTTAAGTAATAGAAAATAAACAATTTATTAGTAAATAAACAATAATAGCCAGGTTAGCACGCGAGGCATATAATCTCCATTTTGTTCCAATCGCGCCAATGTGTTGCATATATGACATCTATCCCAAACTTTTCTACGGTGAACCCTGCCCAAAGCTCCGGTGGCGGTTTGAAGTTCTGTCGAAGTTAAATTTCAATTTTGGGCAGAATTTCAAATCAAAAATTGATTAATCATTTATTAATCAATTATTAATCAATTGATTAATAATTTTATCAAGAAGCTTCTAAGTGAAGAAATACAGAAAATAAATAAATATGACGTAATACAGAAAATAAAAAAATAAATACATTTTATTGATACTATATCTTGAGGAATATTATATTGTCTAGAGGTGAATGTCTAGAACAGCGGTTCCCAAAATTTCTTGGTACGCGACCCACATTTCAGTGAAATAAAAATTCGCGACCCACCTTTCAGTGAAATAAAAATTCGCGACCCACCTTTCAGTGAAAAATAATTTTGCCGAACCACCTGTCAGTAATAAAATAATTCGCGATTCAAACAAAATAAAGTTGTACATTACACAGTATAGCAATTTTTGTACGATCACTTTACGTTCGGCCATCCTATCACACGAAAAACGCAAATTTTATTATGGAAGATACATTATAAACAAAAACAAGAATCGGTAATCTTATTGTGTGTTAAATGAACAGTAATTAAAGCAATGCAAAAGCTTCAAAGATAGTTTAAAAGATGTTTAATTATTAAGGAAACATAACTTTACAATCAATGATATTTCTGGTACTGATGTTTACCAATGTGGTAACATACATTATCACTCTGTTTGTCTCAGTATTTGTCTTTCAAAAACAGCAAAGTAGAAGAAGCATGTTCTAATAAGGAATTTCATCAAGGACTACGAAATTGATTTAAATATTTCTGGATATTGTGTTCGTACATTAATCTAGAAGGAAATTAAGGATTTTTCCTTAAATATTATTTCCTGTTGAAATTGCCATATCTTTTTAAACAGATGAAATAAAAAATATATTTTGTGGACAAACCTCGATTGTTCCGCGACCGACCAAAATAACGGCCGCGGCCCACCAGTGGGTCACGACCCATAGTTTGGGAACCGCTGATCTAGAACTATACTTCTACGCAATCTACACTATTAAAATCTGACCGTATGTATGTATGTACGTGGCGCTATCTCCTCCGATCCTGGAAACAGAGAGACGTCACGTTTGTTTTGAATTGAAGGAAAAAAATCCCGGGATTCCGAGTTGCCGATTTTTCCGTCTGCCTGTCCATCCTTCCGTCCGTTTGTCTGCATCTAACAACTCAAAAACCACCCATCCGAATCGTTTGTTACTTAAAATATATGATTATTAGATAATTTTGCCGAGTCATTTCAAATTTTATGAAAATCGGATGCATAGTTCAATTACAGGGACAATCAAAATGATTCCGATAATTTCAATCAATGGGGAAAAAGTTTCAAGTGCATTTCAATGGTCGTACACTCTTCCGAACATAATAAAGATGATATCCATCTATGAAGTATATACTATAATACACATTCTGTACAATCTGTGGTGCAAATAATATTTCTTATTGATTTACGGGGCCACACAAAATTATTCCATTGCATATTTATATATTCAGTAGGGCTGGGCGATATACCGTAATATCGTTATATATCGATATTTCTTTAAGACCGCGGTAACGATATTGAGATTTCAATCCTTCCGATATATCGTTTCAAACGGTATTTCATCCTACTTTCGGAATTACGGAGTTACGGAATTTCGAATCTACCTCTGTCGGCGCAAAAGTTGTTTACTTTTGCAAATGTTCGCGCTGTAATCGGCACTTGCGTGATACTTCCGGTTTTGAGCCGGTGTCGCGCACACACCGGAATATGGGCGAACAGTCTACTTTTTGCACTGGTGTCGCGCACGTACCGGAATATGGGCGAACCGTCTATTTTTTGCGCTGGTGTCGCGCACATACCGGATTATGGCCGAACAGGCTACTATTCTGATGTACTGCTTTATTTATCGGAGTTCGTTCGAGAATCGAAGTTGAAACACTCGTTCGAGGATCGGGCATTTCCGCTACAATCACTTGTTGACTCCATATCGATGGCTGACTGTTGTTTTCCTGTGAGCTTGTGTACAGTTATTGCTGCCGGAATGCAGAATTGATTGCCATATTTTCAAGAATGTGAGCACAATTAATCGATATTTCTTGTATGTTTGTTTTTCATTTATTAATAGCATTAAGAAAAAATTATATTAAATCACATATTATTTTACATTTTTTATTAATAACATTAATAATTTACATGTATGGTAATTCTATTATGTCATTTATTTTAAGCAGAAATTTTACTTAAAGCGGAAGTTTTTTCTTTTTTCATTGTGATTCACCTTAGTTTTAGAGTTTGTTGAATACTAGTATTTTTACCCGTTTTGCGTACGGGTTTTTAAAAAAATCCTCCCCCCCCCCACCAAAAAAAAAAAAATGAAAATCTTTCTCAAATTAGGAAGGAAAATACTTTTCATTTTGAAAGATCGCTAAAACTCTATGTATGGTGTCTTTCTGCTTGGCAAAACATATTACCCATCCACAGCAGATGACAATATGATTATTGTATAAACATTCAAGTTTCGATTTCGCTGAGTTCGATAAACAAAAACAAACGATGGATAGTTTCCTACGTTTTCTTTGAGGTTCTTCTGTACTGGACACTTGTAAAAGATGCTCAAATTTTGTAATAACTTATTATATTTTAATTTAAAAAATTGTCACACAGCCTAATTTACTATTATTGCAAATTGCTGAAAATTTGAAAAAAAAAAAATCGGTAAATTAACTTAGGAGTTATGAATTTTTTTCCCTTTTAATGGTAAAGAATAAAAGGTTTTGTTTTTCTTCCCCCCCCCCCCTTTTCGTTTGTATGTGCCGTTGAATGTGTTTTTCGCGCACTTAAACAACTGAAACTAGTTGATACTTTCACAAAACCCTTTTTATAAGTTTAAAAAAAAAAAAAATCGAACAGTTTATCTCTCATAAAAGAATGGGGATAGTTTTGATTTTGAATATCATGGCTCCTTTTTATTTCAAGAGTTCACAAATGCAAAAACATTCACTGAATGTCAATCTTATTTTTTTTATACCTCGTTTGCATTTCCATATTTTTGTTTATTTATTTATTTATTTATTTATTTTTTGTTTTTGCATTGCACATCTGAGGTTGATCTCTTTCAACAAAAGCCGTTTTTTAATATTTGTTTTCAAGTTTTTTTTTCTTTACTGGAATACTTTTATTTTTGAAACTGGTTTCGAAAGTAAAAGCATCCTAGAAAAAGAAATCTGTTAACAAAATCGAAAAAGTAAAAGATCATTATAGAGATTAATTCAGCATTATTATTAAAAGAAGAAGAAGAAGAAGAAAACGGTAGTTAGCAAAACAATTGTTTTGCTAACTACCGTTTTTTTCTTCCCTGATTTGGGACTTTGATTTGGGATTTGGGACTTTGTACTGATTCGGGATTCCCTGATTCGGGACTTTGTACTCTATTAAAGAAATTTCGTGTTTTCTTAAAATTATTTGATTATTCTAATGCTTTCATTTGTATTCTGACTAATAATAGAATTATTTATGATAACAACGAAAAGAAGGTGTTCCTTACTGTCCAAAATTGCAGAAATGCAATTTTTTTTTTTTTTTTTTTTTTTTTTTTTTGTATTGTAATAAAAAAAATTCTAAGTTCATAGATAATTAAAGTATTTTCTTTCAATATATCTAATGTCTATTTGTTGTCTTATATACATTTTCTTGTTTCATTTTAATGATTTATAATGTTTAACTTTCTAAGAGTTTTCAATAACACATATTTTAGATCAGATATTCAGGTAAAGGGTTTCCATATTTTGAATCAATACATAAAAATTAAAATTTATGTTCCTTGGAATACGTTAAGACATTAATATTTTTGTTTTTTCTTGATAATTAACATACACACACACACATATATACTATTATGTGTTTGTAGTATTTTATACAGAGGACAGTTACATTTATAACCCTATAATGGAGTGACATATGAATTGAAATATATCGATATATCGAAAATTATCGATATTTGGTCAGCGATATATCACGATATTAAAATTCTGATATCGCCCAGCCCTAATATTCAGACATTGTTTTGTACGCATTTTAATAGTATTAAACTATTTAATATTTTATGAAAATGATATGCGTTGCACAGGATTATACCAAGTTATAGTCATCGTTCAGTCTGTCCGTCCGTCTGTTTGTCCACATACAATAGAGCAAAAACTACCCAACCAAATCGTTTGAGATGTAAAATATATAATTTTTGTATAATTTTTTAGAATCAACTAAAAATTTATGAAAATTGGATGTATAATTTAATAACAGAGACAATTAAAAGTATTCTATCACATTACGGTCAATAGGAAAACATAGTTTCAAGTACATTTTAATGATGGTACACTCTTTCAAATATAACAGAATTGATATTACATGTTCTTCAAGTCTTCTTTAGATAAACCGACCAGTGTAGCGGGCGAAGTAGGCGTTAGTATATCAATACAGATTAAGTATAAATATCAGTTACATGCAGAAGAGATTTCTGCCGAATATGACTTCATGATTCATAAAAGAATTCGCCAAAGAAAAAAAGTGACATCTGATTTTTGCATGATTCCATCGTAAAAAGTGAAGTTGATTTTAAGAATTGAAAAGCGCACATTTATGACGTCATATTGGAAATGAAACAGAAATTTTGAAATATTTGGTATCAAGACAGGAAGCATGTACAGAATTCAGTTCTAGATGTAAAAATAAAAGTTAACGATTTGGAAACGTGGCAAACGATTTGGAAATGGATCAATAAAAATCTGTGCAAAACCCAAATGGAGAAATGAAAATCTACGTAGATACCGAGGAGATAGATAAACAGAGTTTTTAATGGGGGGTGGTTTTGGAGTCTTAAGTAACATGATCGGTATAGATCTGGAAATATAAATCAGAAATTCCTACGTAGGGGAGAACGTGATAGTTAGTATTTCATCAAATAAAATTTTGTTCTAAAATCTAATTTAATTTTGAGACCCTTTCACAGTTTTGCAGAATTGCTAAATTATAACTAAAATAAGTACTTCAACACTCGCTCATCCTACTTGCACATATGAAATGAATCTTGAACTAGTTATACACTCAAATTTTTCATCACCATATTCTTTTTTAGCATAAAATGGAGCTATTACAACAATTTAATAGGAAACATGGTACTTAGAATGTGAATGTGCATTAATTTATTTTTCTGCATTAGAGAAAAACAGAGAAAGAGAGAGAAATATGAGCCCCTCAGACGTTCTCCTGAGCGCACCCCCCCCCCCATAGTTCACTTCTAGCTATGGGCCTGGGTAAATTACATTAGTAATTGTGATACAATACAGCATAAAGGAAGTCCTAATGATGGTACCCTCAGTTAATTTTGAAATGAGTTCATCTGAATGCAGTAGTTATTAAAAAACTTGAGATATTAAACAAAAACATAATTTGCAGAACAAATTAAAAAAACAAAATTTATTTCCTGCACTGTTTAAGCCCGAGAAGGGACAGATATTAAGATAGTTGATTTATTTATTTCTACATTTAGTATTAAATTTTTGTATCAAATAATTTAAATTATGTGAACATTAAAAAAACTAGTCGTTGGGGACCACCGTAATACTTACCCATCATGGATATGTATATGAAAGTAAAACATCTGAAAACTATTTATTCAGTGCATTGCAATTCATAAACAAAATTTAAATATTGTTAATATACATAGTAATGCTCTATTAAAGAACTGCTGATTACCGATATCGACAAATTATATAAAACACCAAACTACTCAAGTAGTACCGAACTGCGTAAAAGAAACATCCTTATAACTCCAAAAATAATAATTCTATTAACTAACAATTAACTGCATCGGATTAAGCGTCTCATTTCCAATTAAAATATACCTCTGAATTGAAATTTGAATGAAATACAGGGTCATGAAAAATCGAAGAATGTGGAAAACAGGTTTACAAATATCTCGACAACTAATAATCCGATTGACTTCGTTCTATATGCAAAATGTGTGTTATTTTATTGCCTTTTACGTCCATTCCTTAGAACAAAAAAATTCGAAAATTTTTACATACCTTTCATTAGAACGAATTTTTTGAGAGTCCGAAAAAAATAGTTCCGGATAATCGAGGTTGCTGATATTAAATAGGGTTCGTCCCATTCTTACATACTAACTACATACAAAATTTCAAGACTCTATCTCAATTCATTCGGGAGATAGAGCGTTTACAGACAGACAGACAGACAGACAGACGGACGGCAAAATTTTTTTTCTAAAAATATGTTTTTCGGAATCTCCACTATCTAAAACGTATAAATCCGTCAAAAATTTTTTTTCGATTTTCAAAACGATTGCAAGACTTACCCTATACTACGTATGATGGGTAAGTAATAAAAATGAAATTCAAACAATATGATACTTAAAGGCCCTAAATCTTAGATACCGTTCAATCGAAATCGAAATAAATCTGAGACTTTTTCCCAAACTTAACTTGCAAATATTTGTTTTGCAGATTTTGTATAATGTTTATGGTAGGTATAAACTAGTCGTTGGGGGCCACCGTAATACTTACCCATCATGGATATGTATATGAAAATAAAACATATGAAAACTATTTATACAATGCATTGCAATTCATAAAAAAAATTTAAATATTGTTAATACATAGTAATGCTATATTAAAGAACTGCTGATGTACCAACTTCGGCAAATTATATAAAACGCCAAACTACTCAAGTAGTACCAAATTGCTTAAAAGAAACATCCTTATAACTCCAAAAATAATAATTCTATTAACTAACAATTAATTGCGTCGGATTAAGCGTCTCATTTCCAATTAAAGTATACCTCTGAATTGAAATTTGAATGAAATACAGGGTCATGAAAAATCGAAGAATGTGTAAAACAGGATTACAAATATCTCGGCAACTAATAATCCGATCGACTTCGTTCTATATGCAAAATGTGTGTTATTTTATTGCCTTTTACGTCCATTCCTTAGAACAAAAAAATTCGAAAATTTTTATATATCTTTCATCAGAACGAATTTTTCGAGAGTCCGAAAAAAATAGTTCCGGATAATCGAGGTTGCTGATATTAAATAGGGTTCGTCCCATTCTTACATACTAACCACATACAAAATTTCAAGTCTCTATCTCAATTTGTTCGGGAGATAGAGCGTTTACAGGCAGACAGACAGACAGACAGACAGACAGACGGACGGCAAAATTTTTTTTTCTAAAAATATGTTTTTCGGAATCTCCACTATCTAAAACGTGTAAATCCGTCAAAAAAAATTTTTCGATTTTCAAAACGATTGCAAGACTTACCCTATACTACGTATGATGGGTAAGTAATAAAAAGAATAGACACATCTAAAAAGCTAATGTTGAGAAATAGTCTAAGATTTATTTCGATTTTGTTTGAACGGTATCTAAGATTTAGGGCCTTTAAGTATCATATTGTTTGAATTTCATTTTTATTTTTTTAATGTTCACATAATTTAAATTATTTGATACAAAAATTTAATACTAAATGTAGAAATAAATAAATCAACTATCTTAACATCTGTCCCTTCTCGGGCTTAAACAGTGCAGGAAATAAATTTTGTTTTTTTAATTTGTTCTGCAAATTATGTTTTTGTTTAATAATTAAAATGGTTAGTGCAATCTTTACAAAATTATACCTGTGTACTCCTCTAGGCCTAAATAGATTGCCCAATTTTTTTTTTCTTTAAATTCCAACTTTAAAGAGTAGTGCGCCGGAAAGGATTAAAAAATAAAAACAGATGCCATCCTGCGATAACCTTGTCAGTTACATCAATCGCATCTGTGGTAAACAATGCACTATGTGTCTCCTAGTCATTTTTCATAACTTTATTGTGATGAGTTTAAGTAACTCCCTGAGTGAGTTTAAGTAACTGTGTACTCCCCTAGGCCTAAATAAATTGCCAATTTTTTTTTTCTTTAAATTCCAACTTTAAAGAGTAGTGCGCCGGAAAGGGTTAACCTCTGAATAACGGACATTCCAAATAGCGGACACTTTATTCTGCGATAAAGGATGAAAAAGTATTTTAAAAAAATGAAAAAAAGCCTCTGAATTTATCAGGACAATGTGTCACAAATTTTGTGATAACAGATAAATGTTGATAAAGAGCTGGGGAAAATCCCCCCCCTTCCCTACGTTCAGTACTAAATTCATTAAGTTGCCCGGGAGGAATTCAATTGCCCTGAGTTTTGAAATGTCACCCAAGAATATTTTGAGATATTATGCTTTTAAAGGTAAAAAAAATGCAATTCCTCCCTCCCCGCCCGGAACTCTACAATGTCCAATAACGCCACATAGAAAAACAAATCGCATGTAATCGCAAGGCAAAAGTAAATTTTTATAACAGAATTTTTTCACAAGAATATAATAAGCAGTGGATAAAACTGTTCACAATTTTATTCAATTTTATTGCTTAAAAAATAATTTTAATTTCTGATTAGTTATATAATAGAGGTTTTAGGACATATAAAAGGCAATTAATGAAAAATTAAACCTATCTTAGCGATTTTTGAATCTCTGAGGTTTTTCCAATAGCGGGCATCTCCGAATAGTGGACAATTTTTGCGTTCCCGATGTGTACGTTATTTAGAGGTTTTACTGTATATATATTACACATCACTTTTTTATGGACAAGATAACTTTCATAATTCTACACAAATCTCTTCCAAACTGATACATAACATCAAGGGACACAAAAACTCGATGAAGTTCGTTAATGAGAAAATCTGACGGAAGGGTGGAAATAACGAGGGTTTTTGCGAAAATAGAAATAAAACCTAGAACTTCTTAATTATGATGCATATCGAATTAGTTTAAAATTTATATTATTTCTACGAAAAGGTCCAAAAATTTATGCTTGACAAGATTTTTGATATCTTTAAAAATGACCTCAAGGGGCGTAAAAATTAGGATGTAAGAAGAAAAAATATCATAACTTTGTCAATTCACAAGACATAAATTCCGCTTAAGTTTCTTATAAATCCTTCTAATATTTTCTACAACTTTTATACTGACAAGTTTTTAATAGAACCAACTCTTATTGCAAATGAATAAATAAATCAAAAAATAAAAATAAAGGCAAAATAAAAAAATCACGGAAATTGCACGTGAAGCGTAGCAAATGAGGTGCGTTCGTACGATAACGAAGTTATAAAAAAATTCAGTTCTTGCTGTGATAGTAGGCAGTACTTCAGGTAGCATAGTGATCGAAATCATGTTTATGTTCCTGTAAATATACAGGAAGAAACTTTTATTTCACCTCATCAGCGTATATCATATTCATAAAATGTGAAACAGTTTAATTAACACACGCCCCAAACAATGTTTTCCCGTATAGCATTATGTAGTGGAATAATTTTGTGTGGCCCTGTAATTTAATAACAAATATTGTTTACAACACAGATTGTACAGAATGTATATTTTAGTATATATATACTTCATAGGTTCATGTATTCTATTATATTCGAATGTGTGTAACACCATTAAAATGCACTTGAAACATTTTCCCCCATTGGCCGTAATGTAACGGAATGCTTTTGATTTTCCCTGTAATTGATCTATGCATCCATTTTTCATAAAATTTGAAATTACTCGACAAAGTTATGTAATAATTATGTATTTTAAATTTCAAAAGATTCGGTTGAGTAGTTTTTGCGTTGTTATATGCCGACAGACGGACAGATGGACGGACTGAACGACAACTATAGGTGTATTTACATAATTACGTATTATACGTAATATACGTAACGTAATAAACGTATTATACGTAATAAACGTATAATACGTTTATAATACGTATTTACATAATTACGAAAGCATCTAAAAAGGTAGAAGAGGGTGTAGAAGAAAAAAAATCATATCTCCGTTAATTCTCCCCTAAGGCCAGTGTTCTCGCTGTCGCTCGCCCTTGCGCCAAATTGCGACTGAATTCTTCATTTGGCGAGTAAACACGTGATTAGATTCGCCAAATTGCTAGTGCTCAATTTTTGCTTTTGCTTTTTTGTTTTTGACACATATGCATACATATATACATTTAATATATACATATTTTTTATATTTGTTGTGGATAGTTGAAATTTGATTAATAACAATCGCTGTCACAGTTCTAAAAACTTAGGTTATTTTTGAACCTAAAAAAAAGGAAGTACATTAAAGGATTAAAGATATTAATTAATTATTTTTTTGTCCTACACAGCGAATCTATTTTGCTAATACTTTTTTCATTTGGCGAATGTTTTTTACTTTTAATTAGCCAAATTACTAATGTTGGTCAAATGTCAGCGAGAACATTGCCTAAGGCGATAAAAAAAAATATATATATATCACTGGCGCGATGAAAATTTGTGACAAAACTCAGAGATGATGTAAATAGGATTGCATTATTAAACGCGCGCATATCTCAATAAAAAGAGCGTCAGGATTTAAAATACAGTGCAGAGGTGCCTAGTCTTCAGCTTTTTCGATACCAGTATTTTAATGCAGAAAATGTCGCTTTATTTAATTAGAGGTTTTCGTCAATTTAACAATTTATCTACCGCATTATGACTTCATGAAAATTTTACATTCTAAAGCATTTCACGCAAACAGTTTAAACTAAATTAAAATATTTACATAATCATTTAATAAATATTTGAAAGATTTTAGAAGGATTAATTAAATTTGAATTTACAGGGATTTTGTGCAATATTTATAACCCCACTCAAATCTTTTATTTTAAATTATTTTCTTAGTATTTTGTATAATTATAAAATGTACAAATAGGATGTTCTTACAATATAAATATTGAAATATTTCCGCATTGAAAAATCCCCATCTCCTGTCTCAGCACCAAGAAAGCTGAAAAGATGCAAAGACAAAAGAAATCAACCTTTTAAAAATATTTTTGTTTTGTGTAACCCATAATGGTTTCAGAACAATGTAAAGTAATGTATCTGTAACTCATTCTAAACAGTATTACAACTAACGTGTAAAAAATGTACTAACGTAATGTATTAAAAGAATTTTATAATAAGTTATTTTAATGGTACTTATAAGTATCATCGGTAGATAAAGGGTTAAAACAACAAGATTTTCTTTAAAATAATAGTGGTGCGTAAAAAGCTGGAGACTTGCCAACTCTGTATACTGTGTGGTTCGTTCATTTAATGAATAATCTCCTCGCGGTTTTAATTTTATCATTAAACTAAAATTTTTATATGCAAAAAACCAAAACAATGCATTTAAATAGTAATATAAATAAATACCTTTGATTCAGCCAGCTTTGAATTACATAGAATTTGAAATGGGATACTTCACAAATTAAAAAATAAATAAAAAAACATAGGATAGAGTAATTTACGTTCACAAATAATCATTTTTATTAAAGCATCTGCTTTCGTTATACTTGTGATCTCGTGGTTTCGTTTATCACGCCTGTTTTTTCAAACTTTTGCGCAAATAGTTTATTTATCAGCACTGATCTTGATTATCTCGTCGATTGCGTGTGTGAAAGATCAGGACCAAGCAAATCGTCAAAGGGCGCCATGGAGCCCGCGGGCGCCGCGTTGGACAGCTCTGGTTTGCATTTATAATAGGTGCTCGAGCATGTCGGCTACCGATTTGTTTGTAGATCATTTTATTCTACCTACTACATTCATATTCAAAATTGAGTGTTTTTATTAATAAATATTTTGTACAAAAACTTTCTGTTATGAGTTTTAAATTAAAATGTATAATATTGATAACGTATGTGTGTATATATATATATATATGTTGCGGCCAATACCCGGAGCCTGGCCAATTCTAGAACTGGCCGGCCAATACCCGAACTGGCCAAACTTCCTGGCCAAAAACCGAAATACATGAAATGAATAGCGTATTTCGGGTTTTGGCCGGCCAATTCGCGAACTGGCCGGGAAGCCTTGGCCAACATCCGAACTATGATGCATAGGTACCAATTTTTTTGTAATTAAGATAAGTAACATAAAAATGTACAGTAAAAAAGATTCCCATTGATTATATTGAAATGAAATATTTTTGTGTACCCAACTAAATTAATCAAAAATAGTACACAATTCCCTTTCAATATCGAAATTAATTGATAAACCAAATACAATGACAATTACAAGCTAACCGGAAACGTTACTCGAGTTAGATCACGGAGAGGCAGACGTCTAGACCATTTGAATTCATAGACACTTTCAACTATGTTAGAAAGGATTAAGCTGAGTGCTTATATCTATTTCGCGAATTGGCCAATTGCATCTGGCCAGTTCGCGAATTGGCTGGCCAATTCTAGAATTGGCCAGTCATTTTTTAACGTTGCTGGCCAATGCGGGAATTGGCCGGCCAGTTCTAGAATATATATATATATATATATATATATAATACCATTAAAAGTAGACAAGATTCACCAATGGATTTTATCAATAAAACAATAAACCAAAACGAAGAATTAGAATTGAATTGAATTATAATAAAATAAAAAAATAGTGTAACGAGTAAATCTGAAAAAATAAATAAATAAAATGAATGCAAATAGAATTTGTAGCTCCAAAAGCAGAATCATCAGGCCCCAAATGCTCTGGAACTACAAATATATATATATATATATATGTGTGTGTGTGTATGTATATATATGAGTTCTTTATCAAAATAGAACTTCATAGATGTCAGAGTTGAGCAAAATACATCGAAAAGTCCTTTTCGATACAAAATACAATGGTTTTGGAGCTTAAAATACAAAATAATTTTCAAAAGAAAAAAGTTCAAAATACAAAATACAAAATACATGTCATGTTTGCCTTGTCAAGAAAACGTAGGGGGAAGTGGGGTACATTGATACAATTTTTTTCTAAGATTTTTTTTGGTGTGAAAAAAGTAGAAAATTCAAGTTTTTTTTTCCATGAGGTGACAGCAAAACTTGTGTAGTATCCTTCTATAGTAAAAAAAAACTAGCCTTAAAAGGAATGACTCCTGGAATGATGCTGATGTGGAAGATTTCCGGAACTAACGAATCCGGGTTGTCCACTCCTTCCATGAGTCGAATAGACCAATCAGGAAAGGGTTCCGTCTATGCATCGCCGTATGGGTTACCATAAAGAGAGGAAAGGTTACTATCGCCAACAATCGCCAAGTTTGTCGCCAACTTGGCGGTATATCGCCAAATTTGGCGACCAAAATTAGCTGTTAAAAGTGACGCCAACTTGGCGATAACTGTAATATTTCGCCAAATTTTTAATTTTTTTACAACACCAGTCGTTTGATACATCATTTGAGAGGTTTGCAACTGCTTATTCATATTATGGATGTGTTGTGTGTCATCCCCCACTCTTCCTCCCAGGGGGGCACATTTTTAATTTCTTTACAACACCAATTGTGTGACACATCATTTGAGAGGTCTGCAACTGCTTATTCATATTATGGATATCTTGTGTGTAACCCTCCCCCTCTCCCTCAGAGGGGGCGTATTTTGTAATTTCTTTACAACTGTGTGACACATCATTTGAAAAGTCTGCAACTGTTTATTCATTTTATGGATGTCTTGAGTGTTATCCCCCATTCTGCTTCCCAGGGGGGACACATTTTTAATTTCTTTACAACACCAATTGTGTGACACATCATTTGAAAAGTCTGCAACTGTTTATTCATTTTATGGATGTCTTGTGTGTTATCCCCCATTCTGCTCCCCAGGGGGGACACATTTTTAATTTCTTTACAACACCAGTCGTGTTGCACAAGATTTGAAAGGTCTGCAACTGCTTATTCATATTATGGATGTCTTGTGTGTCACCCCCACACTCTGCTCTGCCCAGGGGGGTCACATTTTTAATTTCTTTACAACACCAATTGTGTGACACATCATTTGAGAGGTCTGCAACTGCTTATTCATATTATGGATATCTTGTGTGTAACCCCCCCCCCTCTGCCCTCAGATGGGGCGTATTTTGTAATTTCTTTACAACACCAATTGTGTGACACATCATTTGAAAAGTCTGCAACTGTTTATTCATTTTATGGATGTCTTGTGTGTCACCCCCACTCTGCCCCCCAGGGGGTACATTTTTAATTTCTTTACAACACCAGTCGTGTGACATATCATTTGAGAGGTCTGCAGCTGATTATTTATATTATGGATGTCTTTTGTGTCGCCTCCCACTCTGCCCCCCCCCCCAGGGGGGCACATTTTTAATTTCTTTACAACACCAGTCGTGTGACACATCCTTTGAAAGGTCTGAAACTGCTTATTCATACCATGGGGTATTGGCGAGCGCAGCAAGCAGGGGGTAATCAATAATTTGGAATTGCGAAGCGAGTACGCGGGGGGGTTGGCGAGCATAGCGAGCAGGGGGGCGGGGCCCCCCTAGTGTTATAAAAATGTACAATCATTGTTTTATATAGTATTTTTGCATGTAATTTTAAAAAATAAAAAAAAGTCATTTGTGTCAATGTGCCCATCCGCGGGGCAGATTGATACGTTTGAGAAAAAGGACGACAAAATAATACCAATGCATATTTTTCATAGAAAATGTGTTAGAAAACCATTTTATATTTATTTATAGAAATTCAAATCACTCACAATTTATTTTTAAGCAATATTAAAGCAATCAAAATTAAATATATTATGACCTGATGTTCTGGCTGTTCCTTGTCTGATTTTTGGCTATGGTAACTTTGTCATATCTAGCACTTCAATCCCAGCATTATCATCTTTCTTGGGAAAGATGAAAAAATTATCAGGTTTTCTGTTTATAAATAGGTTTATAAACAGAAAATAAAGGATAATTATATTAAAAATTCTGTTTATAATATAATTATCTTTTTTTGTTCTGCAGTTTGTTTCTCTTACTTAACATTTCTCATGTCGAAAATACTTTTTTCTCTGGAGAATCGATATAAATTCGAGATTTGCCAGAACGCCGTCCTTATCTTTTATTAGTTCTACTAGTACTAACTTTTGGGTAAGTTCGTACTTTTTCCGTTAGCAAAAATACTATAAAATGTTCTAATATAAAAAATTAGAGCTATTTCACTTCAATAGAAATTAATATTAGAAATTTTTGGTGAAAAATGGTTGGATTAAGGAGTGTAGGGTAAAAAAAAAATAATAAAAAGCAATGAAAAAATGAACTGAAAAAGGATTTAGGTTGTATCAATGTGCCCCGAGATAGAGTGTATCAATGTGCCCCATACAGCCATTTTGAATAAAATGAGTCTCAAATCCAACACTTCATAATTTATCTAACAATAAAAAATGAGGAACTGATAAAGAGTAGTTTCACTTGCCAGGGAGAGTATTCTTTTCGGCTGAAAATACTGGAACAGTTGTATAACTTTTTATAAGTTTATATATTTACTTTTAAAAATTTATAAATTACTTTATAAATTTACTTTTGACCTACGAAAATAATAAATCACCCGTCTTATTTCACCAAACCACTGAACCATTCCAAAACTTTCTGTATGCAGTTGAGTGCACTAGCATCACCTTTTGGAGCGGTTGTGAAACTTCCTGTAATGATCCTGTGAGCGGCAGAGGGGGTGTATCAATGTACCCCACTTCCCCCTACTTTGAACCGAAAATTTTGTTAAATTGAACGTATCTTGTATAAAATGTAGCTGTCACTATAAATCTACTTAATTCCATTCCCTAAATAAATTTCTGGTTCCAAGTATGTTTCCATGATTTTAAAAAAGCCGGGGGTTCGCATGTATGACATGTATTTTCAAAATGCATTCAAAATGCAAAATACATTTTCAAATTTGCTGGTTGTTTCCCGATATAAATGCAAAGTGTTTTTTTTTTTTTTTTTAAACTGATTAAGCTTTTGAAATTCAAAATAAGGAAAACAAGAACAACAAGTTGGAAATTGCACGTGAAGCGTAGCAAATGAGGTGCGTTCGTACGATAACGAAGTTTTAAAAATATCACTCTTATATATCAATCTCATAAAATTGTAAATAGTTAATTACAATTAAAATGCGCACCGAACAATGTTCTTTCTATACTCATTTTGTAATGGAATACTTTTGTGTGGCCTTGTAAATCAATAACAAATATTCTTTGCACCACAGATTATGCAAAATGTATATTATAATATGTACTTTATAGATGCATATCAATTTTATTATGTTCGAATGAGTGTAACACCATTAAAATGCATTTGAAACATTTTTCCCCATTAACCGTAATGTAACGGAACACGTTTGATTGTCCCTGTAGTTGAACTATGCATCCGATTTTGATAAAATTTGAAATAACACTACAAAATTATGTAATAATTATGTATTATAATTTCAAACGATTAAAATGCATTTGAAACTTTTTCCCCATTGACCGTAATGTAACGGAATCCTTTTGATTGTCCCTGTAATTGATCTATGCATCCGATTTTCATAAAATTTGAAGTGACTCGACAAAATTATGTAATAATTATGTATTTTAAATTTCAAGTGATTCAGTTGGGTAGTTTTTGCGTTTTTATATGCGGACAGACGACAGACAGACGGACGGACTGAACGACAACAATAGGTGCTACGTATTTACATAATTACGAACGCACCTAAAAAGTCATGCGTCAAGCATAGATTATGAAACACATCCCAACGCATTCTGAATACTTTAACAAAAGTTTACAATTTATTAAAGAGAACAATGATACTGAAATAAAGAAGTAAGGAATAATATATTTGTTAACCCGATTTCTGCCAATAGTATCAACAATTGAAAAAATATCCAATTTTTGTGTGCAGTTCTGTATACGATCTATAGACTTTATGCTAAAAATTATTTCAGTTAAACGAATAACGCAGTTCAAAATTTCTGTTCAGCAATTTCCTTGAATAAACGAATTGTACTAGAGAACTCTTGTACAACCCTGTATAGGACCGATAGAATTTAGAGACCCCAAGTCATATTAAAAAAATAACTCAATTTAGAAACGCGTGCCATAACTAAAAACGCACTTCCAGCAGTTATTGCACATAGTCTTCAAAAGTTCGATTATTGTGCAGTTTCTTCTGTAGCCAAATTCTTTTATGCGTCCCTGTAAATGAATGCTAAATTCTGTGCACATCCTGTTGAACAATAATCGCCGTGTAATACACTTCGGTGATACATGTAAATTTTTGCACATAAATTTATATTTTTATATACACTGGTGTCCAAAAGTTAAGCATAATTTGTAATTAAATAATTATTTTTAAGTAATGAAAGAAATATGAATCGGAATGTGCTGAAACTGCAGGTGTGTAAACAAAATAGTACGCGTCACATATTTTCGCGAAGAGTTTTCCCCGAAATCGAACAGGGGACCGTCAACAAATTGAAAAAGAACGAAGATCTTTTGGATAACCCTGTCAAAACTAATGTAGCAAAAGCGTTCAAACTGCACATTATGATTAATTGGCTTATTGTAATGTACTGTGTTAATTTTTACAAGGATAGCATGTATACTCGTAGAGAAATTAAGGTTTTTATAAAAACAGTCCTAAATTTTTCCAAGTTTTTTTGCTTATAATTTGCATAGTTCTTATTATAAAATAATGTTCTTTTCTGAAAATATGACAAACATCGTTGTACACAATACCCCGTCATCAGAATTTTAAAATAATAAAAATTGTATGAAAAATGAATATGTTTAGTAAATAATTTTTCATTGAGCATGCGTCAACGATATCAAAATGTCATTTGCATATTGTGTTAGCTAAATGTATAGAGCAACGTCTGTAAAAGTTTCAAAAACATAGCTTGAAAATTCTGAAAATGGGAGCCTATAGAATCAACTCAAAATCCGTTATTCCTAAAGGAAGCAAAAAAATCAGGGGTTTTACCTAAATATAGTTGTACGTGCAATATTGTGTAGGCACTAAACAATGGAATATGGATACAGCCCCTCATCTTTTTGCTTCATCCGATCGTAAGCCGGTTCATTGCATCCATCGATTCGCCAAATATTTTTCTAGTAAACCTCCTTGCCCCAACTCCCCTGCGAGAATTTAAAACGCCATTTCTTTTGGTAGTTCGTCTTGAGACTTAAATATTGTGGGAGATTTTTTAACATGATTATGATTTGTTTGTTGTGATATATTTTCTACATTGCAAATAGATAGCTGATGAATACGTACAATTGAAAAGTCTTCAGTGATGCTGAACTTGTTAAATAATTGTCTGAGCGAAGCGAAGTCTTTATACTCAGAGATACATAACGATATTAATTGTCTGAGCGAAGCGAAGTCTTTATACTCAGAGATACGTAACGATATTAAAAGTCAAAAAAATTCTTTCGTCAAGCAAATCTCAAAAAGTACTTGTCGGATTTTGATTCTTTTTGTACCAATAGGTACCTATGAAGGTAATCTGGTGAATGCACCTACTTTTAAAAATTAATTCCAAATAGTTTAAAAGTTATATTAAAAAAACTGATAAAAAAGCACAATTTATGTGCATACGTCACAGAAATTTGGTGAGCGTGATTTTCACCGGCTGGACATTTTCGTAGATAACCGAATCAGTACATGGAGTAAATAGTAATCATTTTCGCACTCAGAAATATTGAATGCAATAAAACATTTTAAAATTTAATCATGCAGGAAAATAAAACTGTTATTTTTTTATATTAAAAAATGTCATAAAAACTTTGATTTTGAGATTTTGTGATAATCTCTTAACAGCACTTTTTGATCGCTAAAAGAATGTTTTACATATTTCACGTGTGAAAATTAGAAACAATTACGTTTTTAAATAAAAAATTTCTTTTATGACATCATTTTCCCTTTATATTTATTTTCATTGAATGTTTTCTTTTAACTTATATTTTGTTTGTGTATGAAAGTCAATTCTGGTCACTAATTTTTCGGCACGGATACCACAAGCGCATCAGATTTGGCGCAATTTTTTTCAAAGCCCATTTGGCGAAAACTCCCTTTTCAAATAACTTTTTTAAATTATTTTCTATTTTCAAAAAGAACTTACAGTAAATAAAATAATAATAATAATTAATAACTATAAAAAAGAAATATTTTATATAATTAAAAGAAGGAAGTGAAAGTAAACAAACATTTTATGAGTAAATAAACAAATAATAAATAAATAAAGCCGGGTTACCATCTCAGGTAAAATAATGCCATTTTGACGCCAATTATGTACCCTGGTGCATATGTGACATTTTTTCCCATTTTTCATCCGTTTCCTGTTGGCATACAACTTTGAAATATGGAGTATGTATGCATACCTGGGAGCAATACTGGAATTAGACATTGATTTTTTTTAATTCGGTCCAAAAAGGGGCAACGGGGCTATTTTTTAAAGTTTTATACAATTTATAATGCATAAAGGAGCCACTTACCTATTTCTATATACCAGAAGAAGTAAGTGGTATGTAAAAACAATTATAGTATACATAAATAAAATACTTGAGATAATATACTAGAGATATCAGCACCGGGTTTGGCGAGATTTTTTATGCCAATTAGGCGAAAAAATCGTTTTGATTACCAGATGCATATAGCATGCTATAACAACACGTTATTTATTTCAAAATGAAAAAAAAAAGGAATAAATGAAACATTTCCTGTTATTAAAAAGATATAACGAGCAATAAATGATAATATTTTTAGAACAAACAATTTATTATAACATTTATATGATAACCAGCATGTTAGGCAACTAAAGAGCATTTTGGCACCAATTAGGTACCTCGGTGTATATAGGGCATACATGTGCCATATTTATTTGTAAAACTGAGCATGAAAGTTTACCAGGTGTGTTTTCATAGTCGCTTATATCTTTTTGCAACATAGCGCACCTTTCGAAGCCAAAACTGCACAAAAGAAAAAATAATATTTGCAGCATATTTTTTTTAATGTAATGCACATTTTGTAATCAGTAGGCTCGATAATCAGACCTCGTTTTTTTGCTTTAAAAGATGATATTTCATACGACGTCTTTTTGGGATTCGTCGTTTTTCCATATTTGATAGTATGTGTCTACTCGTTTTGTACCCATTTTTGTAACTTTCATCTTTATTAACAGCGACATCTGGATTTCCTATTTAAATAAAAATTCTTCTAAATACAAAGAATTTTGTTAAAATAAATAAATAATAGGAAATGCGGACATCTGTTGCTCAAAACACAAAATTTTTCCTATTGAGTTAATAAAAATCAGTAAAAACATAATTTTTATGATAATAAAAAGGTGACTTATGTAATAACGGAGTCATATATTATGTACGTTATGAATTAAGTATGAATATTTCTCCACCATTTATAAATAATAATAATAATAAAATAAAATTCGGACAGACCAAAGTCTATATTTGACTGAAAACAACGGTTAAAAAGTAGATTACGAACTATTCCTATACAGAGATGCCAAGCCACCGTTTATTGCGCAGCAGAATTTTCTTACAGAAAAAGTTATTTTTTAAATCCGCAGAATGTTCCAATTTAATAAAACATTTTCTGTATTAAAATACCGGTATCCAAAATGACGGAGACTTTGAAGCTCTGCCTATAACATTTTAATTAATCACGGTACTTTTTTAATCGGATTCAAATTTAGTGAAGACAACGTTTTTTGGCCAAAAGCAGCTTTTTTCCACATGTGTAACTACGATACAATTCCTTGATGCTGATATAAAATGTTTTGACTTATGCTATTATTGCTTCCTCTTATTTATTTATTTGAATTTTAAATAAGATGACTCAAAATCGAGTTTTTTAAATGTACGGAAAAAATGCATTTCGAGAGAGGGCGAAAAGAACAATATTTGGCGATTTATTACCTGCGTTTGGCTAAGTGTCTTACTACCTTGTATTTAATACTCTTCACAATACTTCGCTGTTATATGGACTTAGGCGCTTTTTTTTTAATTTTGACGTAATTCGGGCTTAAGAAAGTAAGTTTTTTACTGAATAATACAAATAAATGAAAAATGAATACTAAGAAATACTAATAAAAGAAAAATGAAGCATTATATTGATCTATGTATATTTAAAAAAGCATCTGCTAGCACTAATTAGATAATTTATGTGTATATAATAGGAGATAAATAGCTTTTGATTCTGTATTTCTATGCTATAAAGCATTAACGTTTGTGTGTTTTTCGTTATCATTGGGAGTACCTAGCCGATTTAAAAAATAATGTGGGCAAAAAATATTGGTAACCATCTTTGCTGCAAAATATACTATATTTTGCGTAGGAACAATAATCACCATTAATGCACGAGTAAAAAAAGTCCTAAAATTGTGAATTCTTTGATGCTGATATGACTAAAAATTTAAAACCCTTTTTTTGTGGCAACTTTTAAGATATAATATTCTCGTTATGAAAGAGACAATTCGACAAAAATTTCACAAATTAAACATTTTTTTTTTCTAGAAAAAGTTTTAATCCCCATTTATTGAGAATATTGCAATTTCTAGGATTCTGTTGGGGTCAGAAACTATAACTTTGGCATCGCAGTAACTTAAAAGATGTAAATGCTCGTTTAGGACAAATTTTTAAAAAAGGATTCCTTAACTCTTATCGACAACCTCATTGCATCCGTGGAAAACAGATATTCAACATTATAAACTATTCGGACGGATTTCACACCATATAAAATACACTCCATTCTCTTCAAACATAAGTTTATGTTATTTATAGTTTCTCAAATCGGCGCGAAGCTTCTGTTTATGCTCATGACATCATTTCAAAGAGTTATATTTCCAGTATAGGAAAATTTGGTGTTTTATTTTCTGTATTACTTTTAACATTTTGCATATTTCCAATTTTATATCCATGCATGATTTGCTTTTCTTTTATAAAAATAGTATATGCAACTTTATATATAACATTTTGTAATTCTATGATTCAATATGCATATTTTCATCATATTTTATCATAATGAATGACCAATTAAAGGTAACATCTCATTTTCTTTACTTATCGCAAGTTATTAAATGTGTATTCTCAGCAATATCGCTCAGACTAATCCCTCTGAGGGAAGTCCTAGTAAGTTTTATATATCGAAAGCTAGCTCCACTTTCACTCGAAAACTAATATAACAACGAACAGATTCTTCTAATCTTCTGTAACATACTGTATGAACTTTGACCTAACTCAGCTCCATCCACGAAAGGGATGGAGAGGGCACTGCTTTCGCGGGGACCGAGGCGGACTGCGATGACCACATCATTACTCCACATTTTGATAATTATCGCTACTGGTGATAACGCCAAAGTGCGCCAAATGAACACGTTTTATCTTTCGTCCCTGTATGCGACTTCTATTGCCTAGCTGTTTGCACTGTTTCACTGACAGCTGTGGATTTACGTTACGCCTATGATGCCTTGCCTTCCCATCTTTCCCTCTAAGATCTTTGGTTTCAAAATACCCAACGCCCACCCCGGTGGTTAATGCTCGTGTAATGATCTATTTTCTGTACATTCTACGAGAAGAACTTACAAGGAATGTCTCCATACGGGCATACTCAGAAAAATCTAAAAAAATTACAGAATGTTCTTCTCATATAGTTATATATGTTTATAAAAAAAATTTCGGCGGAACCTCCTTATAACGTCAGTAAAAAAATAGTAAAAATTTCTTTTATTTGGCGATTTATCTCCGGTTGGCGAAAAAACGAAATTTTGAAAAATACGCTTTTATGCTTCGAATACTTTTTAAAGAAAAAACTTTCTATGTTCAATTTATTTAAATAAGTTTAGTTTAAGTAACTTTAGTTTTGCATTTTTACTTTACTTTAAGTGTAATTTTGTCATATACGTTTATATGTACTTATAACAAAATGAAATTAATATATTTTATCATTTAAAACACAATTTAAATTGATTAAAATTGTTCCAAATTGAAAAATACACTGTTAAAAATCTGCTGCATTTTGTTGCAACGCACTCCCTTGCTTGTATAGAAAACGGTTACTTGGCCGTGAAATGGAGCTTTCTCATTGGTTGGAATAGAGATATTATATACAAGCGGTGGAGTGCGTTGCAGCAAAGTGCAGCAGATTTTTAACAGTGTTGCGCAAGCTACAACACCGCTAAAAATCTGTACCATTTTCTGCAGCGTCACTCCACCGCTTTTATAGAAAACGGTCAATTCACCATGTTATGAAGCATTCTCATTGGTCAGAAGAGAGATATTCTATAAAGGTAGTGGAGTGACGTTGCAGTAAATGCTGCAGATTTTTAACAGTGAAGTCAATTAAAATCAATTTTCAGATTCGTTAAAATCGTCTGCTTTTGGCGAGGAAATGCACTGCTCGCCAAATCCCGCGTCGCTTTCAGCTTTTCACGCCAATTATCCCAAACTATTTTATTTTTTTACATATCTAATAATGTAATTCCGCCGCTAATTTTCACTGATCCTTTATTACCTACATGAGTAGTTTAATTCGTATTTTTTTTTCAAAAAATTCTGAGTATGCCCCCAATGGTGCAACCACAGAGTACGTAACAGAGCCTCAACTCGACTTGAAAAGAACGCCCTCAGTGGATGACTTAAAAACTAAACCATCGCGTTGGCGATTTTTATCCTCGTGATTTCTGTTTAACTGTAACCCTATTCTGGTTTGGCGCTTCTTGCTGAATGCTGATTTGATTATCTTTGCACACGTGCTTATGCTATTTGATCTTAGATTTCAGCGCTTATATTGATTCGTAATTATTACTGTTATTATTCTTGAATTTTCAAGTTTAAATTATTAGGTCGTTATGTTACGAAGAGACACATGTATTGTTTGCAAGACGAATACGTCAAAGTTATTTCATATTAAAATAATTCTTTTATAAATTTCAAAACAAGAAGCAGCAAGCCGTCACTATATTTTTTTTCTTGAATCATTTGTCGCCAAGGAAGAGATGTTTCGCCGAATTAGCAACCTCTCTTATGTTATGATCGTAGTTTCAGAGTCATCCGCTCGTCTCGCTACTGTCTATGCGTAATCCCATGTTAAACAAGATGCCATTACAGTGTATGAAAGTTGATTCTCTGTTACTACTCTGTGGATGCTACGAGTGAGCACTGCTAGCATGGAAGGTCTTCCCAATGGGGACCTTGACCTTCCATGCTAGCAGTGCTCACTCGTCAGTTTAATACTATAAATGTGATTATTTCAGCATTAACGGAAGAAACTGCCGATTTATATTATTTTTAAATAGTTATTTAATTTTACTGGTATGAGTTGGATATTTGTATTCTGTTGTCATTGTATTAAATTGAGCAATAAAGAACGGAAAATTTTGAATCGAACCTTTGTGATTTGTTTTGAGGTATTCAAAGTGCAAGGTTTTTTTTATATACAGGGTGTTCCAAAAGTACTTTTTTTTAAATTCAGTATAAAAACAAGTATTTGTCATACAGGAGTTCTGTTTGAATCGAAATGCTCCTCCGGATGAAAAGTTTTTTTCAAACGAATGAAAATAATTAGTTTGAAATTTCGGTCTTAATTGGTGCCACTTGTAAATGGCTGTAATGTTTAGAAACATGCATTTTTTTTCTAAATTTTTAGATTAAATTTGACGCTGTGCGGTAGAAATGATGACTCCCAGCGATAAAAGACAAAGTTTATTCTTTTGCTGTGGTTGAAATTGAAGTACTGAAAATCAGAATCATGCATGCTATCCAGTCAATTCCACTAGCAATGTTAGTGAACAGATGGATAGATCTGAAATTTCATTTGAATTTGACTCGAACTACAAAAAGTGCACTTGTTGAATTATGCTAATACACTGCACAAATTCTAACTCTTTTACTGATTTTGACAAAATAAAATGACCTGTAATTCTCTTTAGATTTTTATACTTCTTTCTGATTAAGATTCATGTAGTACATCTATGGGAGTTGATGGGGAACAGATTTTTTTATTAACTTCAAAATAAAACTTTTTATTATGACAATATACCGGGAAGCAGTAGCATAAAGAATCGCCTTATTAACGTCATGGCAGAAATTTCAGAATTTGTTAGAACTTGATTCGCATATTAAAAAGCAATCGGTCTCCCAAGTCATACCTTGGTGGAAAATACCTGAAACCCCGATTTTAGCGTTTGACTCAAAACGGAACTTTTTGATTTAATCCTCTGTGAATTGTTTTGACGCATTCAAAATGGACAATTTTTTTGTAAAAATGTTTATTTATATGATCAGGGTGTCCCAAAACCCATGAAACATTTTCAGTATAAAATCAAATAATTGTTATACAGAAATGCAGTTATGACTAAAATGCTTCAATCCTAGATGCCGCCGAAGTATTATTAAAATATGAATTTTGGCACAAAATACCATTTTTATTTTAATATTCCTGAACATGAAAATGTTCTCTGAATGTTTCATTTACCTAACTAAGCAAAGACAATATCTAAAAAATTAAACAAGGAAGTCGAAGATCATTAATAATAATTATTTAATTTTTATGCATGGACATATAAATGAAAATTTTTACAAATGTTCAGTATTTTACATTGACAGTATTGTTAACTCCAAAGACCCATAGTTGTTATATTAGATGTGCATTTTCTTCATTAAATGACTGCGTATTGCCCGACAACTTCTAGTTGTCTGTGTTTTCTTTATATTTATATGAGTGAACAGCTCAAATTATACGTTGGAAACATACTATACCTTACTCCTCCCTTTAATCAATTTTGTTATTTAAATCCCGCCCATCGACAGTTTCATGTGATTTCATTTGTGATGCAAAAAATGATCAACATCTTCCATCACAATAATGTCTTCTATCCCTGTTAAATAAAATTGTAACGAAGTACTTTTTGTGAGTTTTTGAAACTACGGTGGAACCCCGATTATCCGAATCCCGGTTATCCGAAAATCGGTTTAGCCGAAAGATATTAAAATTTCTTAAAGTCCATTTTAAATGTGAAAATTTTTACTGTCAATATTATTTTTACCGATGTTAAATGACACCTTTCAACATATTTTTATTTATGATTACTATTGTATTATTTTACTTGTAAGTTTTAAATAAAAACAATTCTGAATCATTTCAATAGATTGAAGAGATATTTTAATATATATTAGCTTGATAAATTAACAGCAAAATAAATAAAAATCAAAACTTTGAAAAGTATTATTGCACACTGGTATAAATAGTGTTAAAAATGCATATTCTTTACGAAATAAACAAAGTCAACTAAATTATTTTAATTGATTTATTTTTTTAAAAAAACTTTTCATTGATTCAACTTTGATTTCTCAAGATAGTGGAAAAACATAATTTAAAAATAATTTATAAAGATATATTTATTTAATAAACGTTATATATGTCACATGTTAAAAAAATGTACGATGTTTTTATAAGTATTTTTATGCGTATACAGTTTTGGTATATTTCTATACATATGTAATAATGTAGAGAGATATACATATATAAATGCACATTATATACGCCTATATATAAATGTTATACACTTATATATTTTTTTATAATTTTATATATTTCATATATTGATTATGCATGTGAAATTTAAACAAAAGCTATACATTTTTCTGAAAAAAAAATGTAAATGTAAAAAATAATTGCTATGAGAATTTTCCATTCAAAATATATATTATACATGTAAATGTCTATAATTATAAAAAATTAATATTAATAATATTCCATTTATATTTCCTTAACCACTTCCCTGATTTGCTCGTACGTCATACGGATAACGTGCTTTCGCCAAACATGATTTACCCGTACCACTTACGGGCGTCCATATTCCAATCACGATTTATTATACTCAACAGTAAATTTTTATTGTAAATTTTGATAGAAACATTGCGCAATTCGTAAATAATTTCCTCCGTTGTGCAACAAGTGACAATTATCATGGCATCATAAATAAAGTTAAGTGCTTGTTAGCGTGACCTTGGAAACAGTGATTACGAGTGAACAATTACAGGTTTACAAAACTGTCAAAACTTTCAAAATGACTCTTTTTTTATTAATAATTGTTTCTACATTATGATTTATGTATGCATCGATTTAAATTTCATTCTGTTCTCTGTTTTTGTAGCTTGATGTAAGCACTACCCTTTTGCTGTGTTTTTTCTCGCGTGTTAAAGTAGAAAATGAAGAAGCGTGGATATAATAATTTGTGTGTGTGTTTTACAGTTACCATATAATAGTGTTATATTTCTTTATCAAGATGAATTAGTGCAGTGGATATAGCAACATGTGAATATGCCCGGTTCCCTTCCCTTATGGTGGATCTAATTGTTGGACACTTAAATGAAGAAGAATTCATCGGGTGAGTACCATTTACTCTCCTATTTAATTTTGATTAATGATAAGAAATGAAGAAAACAATTATATTGAGGTTATAGTGAGAACTCACGCCGTTATTAAGACAAACGTCTTACAATGATTATGAGTACGATCTAAAAAGATATATCATTTTGATAACATAGTGATATACTATTTTCACACAAATAAAAAATATTGAATAAAAAACAAATAAAAATATAAGATTAGAATGGCCACCTTAAAAGATAATTATTCAATTGAAAAATTGACAGCAACGAATTACAGTACATGGAAATTTAAAATTGAAATGCTCTTAACTAAAGAAGAGCTGTTCCATGTAATAACCGATAATCCACCGACCCCTTTGACCGATCAATGGTCCAAAAATGATAGGAAGGCCCGGGCATTGATAAATCTAACTATTGATGACTCACAAATTACCCACGTTAAAAACTTACAAACTGCTAGACAAACATGGGATGCATTAAAAGAAATCCATGAGAGATCAAATCTCACAAGCAAATTGTTTCTTCTAAGAAAGTTATATAGTATAAAATTAGCAGAAAATGGAAATATGATAAATCATATTACAAAAATAATGGAGCTTGTTGATCATTTGGCAGCTATAGGCGAAATAATTGATAATCACCACATTTCCGCGCTCCTCCTGTGCTCTCTGCCCCAGTCTTATGATAATTTAATTACTGCTCTCGAAAGTAAAGAAGAAGCACAATTAACTCCGTCATATATTAAAAATAAGTTGATTGACGAGTTTAATCGTCGAAATGAAAACTATGAAAGTATTGATAATACAGCGAAAGCTTTTAAAGCTCAGAAAAAGTTTCCAGCTAAAAAAGAATCAAAATATTGTTCGATTTGTAAAATGAGAAGCCATAACACACAAGAATGTTGGCACAATAAAAACAAAACACACACAACACAACAAAATCAACACAACAAAAATTACAAAAAACACTATTCTACATCACTCGTTTTTCAAAGGGGTGAAAACAATTTTAAGAATGAACAAGCATCGGTGTTGTAAAATGAAATGAAGTGAAACTAATTGAACGCGTAAATTAAGAAAATGAAAATATCGTCTGATTTTATTTATTATCTTTCGAAGAACTTTGACAAGTGTAAGAGAACGATTGAGTTCTCTGAATGTAATGAAGGAATGTGCCTTTTAGATGGAATTAAACTACATTTTTTATAACATATGGACTTTTAGATGAATTTGAACTTAGAATAAGTTTATCTCAACAGATGATTTTCGATTTTAATTCAAAGCTCCGCGCATCGCATAGATGCAACCCGCAAATGAAGACTTGCATGGTTAGTAAGTAATTTTTAAACTAACCCTATTTTCGAATTCTAACATACTGGTACCCTCTGTTCGGGACAGGAGTTTTTGAATTTTAATTAATTTTAAATGAAAAAATGAATCTGAGTAGTTTGAAAACTCAGAGAAAAGGACTGAGAGCTGCTTTTACTCTCACGTTTAAGAAAATTGAAACTGAATTAACTAAAGAAACATGTGAAATTAAAGAACTTTCTATTTTGAAAACTCAACTGTTTGATAAATTTCAACGGATGGACACTTGTCAAAGTAAAATTTCGGAAATATTGTTACAAGATGAGGACGAAAAATTGTTTACCGAAGATTTTGAAGGTGCTGAAGAATATCGAGAAAAATATATAGAGATATGTGCACGTATTGATGAAAAGATACAGGTTTCTTCATCTCCTGGCGAAGAAGTAAAACGCAAATTTAAATTACCGGAGATCGAGCTGAAAAAGTTTAACGGCGAACCAAAGGAATTTTTATCGTTTTGGAGCCAGTTCAAGAAAATACACGAAGACGATTCTATTGCCGCTGAAGACAAGATGCAGTACCTATTCCAATGTATGGAACCGAAATCAAAAGCGGAGCGTTTAATATCAAGTTATCCAGCTACCGCGGAAAATTATCCGAAGGCTATCGATCAATTAAAACAGAGGTTTGGACGAGATGATCTTCTTGTGCAAATTTACGTTAGGGAATTATTAACCCTCGTAATGAAAAATGCCACTGCGCCTAAAATGAAAGTTGACTTAGCCTCTTTATACGATGAATTAGAAAGCAAACTTCGTGCCTTAGAAAGTTTGGGAAGAACTCAAGAGAAGTATGGAGACTTTCTCATGCCCTTGGTTGAGAGCTGCCTGCCTGAAGAAGTTCTTTTGACCTGGGAAAGAAGTCGAAATCACGATACATATTCCAGTGAAAATTCCAGGACTTTAAAAAATCTGATGGACTTTCTACGCCAAGAAGTTCAAGGAGATGAAATGGTGTTTTTAGCAAGAAAAGGTTTTGATTCTATTGTTAGAAAAAAGAACATTTTATCTGAAATTATTAGCAAACCTGATCCAGCCACCGCCTCTGCATTGGTGAGTATAGAAAATAAAGGTAAGAAAAACAATTGCATATTCTGTGATAGGTTTCACCCCTCTAATAAATGTTTTGGGGCTAAAAAAATGTCTTTAATTGAAAAACAAAAAATTTTGTTAAAAAAGGGGATTTGTTTCACTTGTTTGCAAAAAGCTGGTCATCTGAGTAAGAATTGTAATATTAAAAATAAATTAAAATGTAATTATTGCCATAAACCACATTTTGAAATAATGTGTCCAGAACAAAATATAAATAATAATCAAGATGATTCTTTAAAATCTGAAAATTCTCTTTCTAATTGTAGTAGAAATAAAGTTGTGTACATGCAAACGCTTGGCGTGCGCATTCGATCGCAAGGTCGCCAAAAAGTCGTACGCGCACTGCTAGATTCAGCGAGCCAAAGTAGTTACGTAAGCGAGAGAATAACGAAATCACTAAAAATGCATCCTATAAGAAAAGAAATAATTATTCACGCGCTGTTCGGGGGGGATGAAACGGAACCTAAAAAACATGATGTGTTTTCGGTAGAAATCAGTGAATTAGATGGAAATAATGCGTTTTGTTTTGAAGCATTTTCCGAAAAAAGGATTTGCGGATTTGTACCTAAAATTAAAGATTATAGAATATTAAATGAATTAAAAAGAAATAAAATAAATCTATCTGATGATTTTTGTAAGGAATCTGAAATTGATCTTTTGGTGGGGGCTGATATGATAGGAAAATTATTGACAGGAAATTTAATTCAATTAAATTGCGATTTGACTGCCATAGAAACCAAGCTCGGTTGGACAGTGATGGGGAAACAAACGTGTGGCAAGAAACATAACGTTTTGACAACATTGTCTATGCACGTTAGAAATATTCCTTTGAATGAATTATGGGAACTTGAAACCATAGGAATTTCTGACCCCATTCAGAGTTTTGAAAAGCGGGAAAACTTTGATTTAAACGATTTTAAAGAAAAAATGAAAATTCTTCCCGATGGCAGATATGAAGTAGGGCTTCCATGGAAGTGTAATTTTAAGAATTTGCCCGACAATAAAGTTTTAGCTCGGAAGAGATATGAAAAAATGATCAATAAATTGAAATGTGGGGGATTTTTCGATGAATATCAGGAAGTATTTAAGAATTGGGAAAAAATGAATATTATTGAACGTGTTCCAGAAAATGAATTAAGTAATAAATGTCATTATTTACCGCATAGGCCCGTTATCAGGTTAGATAAGGAAACCACAAAAATACGCCCTGTATTTGATGCATCTGCTTCTGAGAAAGGGAAACCCTCGTTAAATGAATGTTTGTATAAAGGCATCAATCTTATAGAATTAATACCTGATATTCTTGATCGTTTTAGAATGTATCCTATCGGTATAACTGCAGATATAGAAAAGGCTTATTTAATGTTATCTGTTATGCCTAAAGATAGAGATTTTCTTAGATTCTATTTCCCATGTAATGAAGGACAATTGATTTATAGACATTGTAGAGTTGTATTTGGTGTCTCTTCTAGCTCTTATTTATTAAGTGCATCAATAATGCATCTTTTAGAAAATAGTCCTCCTGAATATAAGGAAACTGCTGAAAAATTAAAGTGTTCATTTTATGTAGATAATTGTGTATCAGGTGTTTCTAACATTAATGAAGCTGAAATGTTTATTGAAAATGCAAAGTTATTAATGTCTAAAGGGTGTTTCAATTTGCGTTGTTTTGAAAGCAATGTAGCTTGCAAGAATGTTGATAAATATTCTGGGGATACTTCAGTTTTGGGGATTATTTGGAATTTAGATAATGATTCTTTGAAATGTTGTTTAGATTTAGAAACATTAACGTGTGAAAGGAAAATTACTAAGAGATTAATTTTGAGCATTGTGCAAAAGATTTTTGATCCTATCGGTTTATTCTCTCCTGCTACATTGCTTCCAAAATTATTGCTACAAGACTCATGGAAACAGAAAATTCCATGGGATCGAGAATTACCTTGTAACATTGTGAGTGCTTTTTTGAAATGGTTGAAGAATATTGATGTTTTAAAAGAAGTAGCTATACCTCGATACTTAGAAATTAATGCTTCATCTGAACTTCATGTTTTTGTTGATGCGAGTAAAGGGGCATATGCAGCATGTGTCTTCGCTAGATCAATAATTGATTCCGATGTCAAGGTTACGCTTGTTAGAGCGAAGTCTAGGGTTGCTCCTCTCAAAACTTTGAGCATGCCGCGTTTAGAGTTAATGGCTTGTTGTATAGGTACTCGACTTGCGAGTTCTATCATCAAGGCAATAAATATGCCAGGTCTGAAAATCACATTCTGGTCAGATTCTACTACCGCAATTTGGTGGATAAAAGAACATGGGAATTGGTCGGTTTTCGTGAGCAACAGAGTCAAAGAAATTCGACAGATGTCCAATATAGAGTCATGGAAGCACGTTCCAGGAAATTTGAATATAGCTGACATACTTTCACGTGGATGTTCTCCGCAGAAAATGCTTGATTCGCGATGGTGGGAAGGTCCTAAGTGGTTAAAAGAAAATCCTGAATGTTGGCCAATTGGCGCGATTGACTGTCAGCCAAAAGATGTTGATTTAGAAAGAAAAAAGATCGAAATTACGAATATTGATCTAGCTAAAGACACACCCCTTTGGCTCTTAGATAATATATCTAATTATGATAAGATGATAAGAATATTTGCTTGGATTCTGAGATTTGTAAATAATTGCCGAAATGTTTCTAATAAGTGTAAATATTCTAATCTTACTCAAAATGAAATTGAAAATTCTGAAAAATATCTAATCCGTTTAGTTCAGAGCTGTTATTTCTATAATAAAAGGTCATTAAATGATATTGTAACATTCACAGATGATAATGGAATTTTAAGAGTTAAAACTAAAATAACTGAAAGAAATGACCGAGAATCATTTTTGTATCCAATATTGTTACCAGGCAAATGTGAATTTACTAAATTATTGATTAGATCAGTACACCAAAAGAATTGTCATGCAGGTATAAGAACAATGCAATCTTTAATAAGAGAAAGATTTTGGATAATTAGAGCTAGAAGAACTATTAAAAATGTATTGTACGACTGTATTGCATGTAAACGTTTTAAGGTAAAGTCTTTGTCAAGCGAACCAACATCTTTGCCACCAGATCGCGTTACAGATTGTGCTGTCTTTGAAATTATTGGAGTAGACTTAGCCGGGCCGTTATTTCTAAAAAATGGCGAGAAAGTTTGGATAGCATTGTTTACTTGTGCCGTTTATCGCGCGATTCACCTTGAACTAGTCAATTCGCTATCTTCTGATGCTTTCCTGCACTTAGACGTTTTATAGCTAGACGCGGTAGGCCCAGCACTATTTATTGTGATAATGGAACAAACTTTAGGGGGGCTTCCAATGAACTTTCAAAATTAAATTGGGATAAAATTTTAAAAGAAACCATGACGCATAAAATTGTTTGGAAATTTATACCTCCCACCGCAGCTTGGTGGGGAGGCTGGTGGGAAAGGTTAGTTCGCATTGTAAAAGAATTGTTAGTACGTACTTTAGGTAGATCTGTATTGACTTATGAAGAATTGAATACACTTATATGTGATTGTGAATCTGTGATTAACTGCAGACCTCTAACCTATATCTCAGAGGACCCACTGGAGCTAGTACCTCTCACACCCGCTATGTTTCTTACTGAAAACCGAAGTTTCAGCAATTCGGATATTATCGAATTAGATTCTCAAAGTTTAAGGAGAAGGTTGAATTACAGAGCTAAACTTCTTACCGATTTTAGGCAACGTTTTAGAAAAGAATACCTCAGCGAATTAGTTCAAAAACATACTGAAAAATATACACGTGAACCGCGAGTGGGAGAAATAGTCTTAGTTGGGGATGATAACAAAAAACGTTTATTTTGGCCTTTAGCAAAGGTGATTCATTTAATTCCAGGACGGGATGGTAAAGTTCGTGGTGTTAAGTTGAAAACTCAGCACGGCACGGTTTTACGTCCGGTGCAGCGCATCTTTCCTTTGGAAATATATTCGAATGAAATAATTGAAATTGCATCCAAACCGTCGGGTGAAGAGAAAACTAGTTCCAGTGAGCATGATGATCATGAAAATGTGTCTTCTCCTGATAGTGTCATACTTAAGAAATATACCTCTTCTGGAAGATGTGTAAAAGCTCCAAAGAGGTTGGATCTTTTTAATAATAATTGTTATGTATTTGAAACTCTCCCCAAGTTTCAAAGGGGGGAGGATGTTGTAAAATGAAATGAAGTGAAACTAATTGAACGCGTAAATTAAGAAAATGAAAATATCGTCTGATTTTATTTATTATCTTTCGAAGAACTTTGACAAGTGTAAGAGAACGATTGAGTTCTCTGAATGTAATGAAGGAATGTGCCTTTTAGATGGAATTAAACTACATTTTTTATAACATATGGACTTTTAGATGAATTTGAACTTAGAATAAGTTTATCTCAACAGATGATTTTCGATTTTAATTCAAAGCTCCGCGCATCGCATAGATGCAACCCGCAAATGAAGACTTGCATGGTTAGTAAGTAATTTTTAAACTAACCCTATTTTCGAATTCTAACAATCGGAATCGTATAACAGGTTTAATCGCTATGAAGGAAAAAACAATACATGGAGAAACAGCGAAAACAAAGATTATGCATTTATAACACAAGGGATAGAAAATAAAACATTCATCGTGGATAGCGGTAGCTCAAGTCACATTGCATCCTCTGAATCAATGTTTACAGAGATAAAATCGAGGGAAAAAACAAACGTGACTATCGCAAACGGAAAAAAACTTATCGCTTACGGTTCAGGCGATGTAAATTTAAATACGCTGACACCGGATAATAAAATTCATAAAATAACACTTAAAGATGTACTTCTAGTACCTGAAATCGAAACGAATTTACTATCAGTCAGCAAAGCAACCCAAAACGGATGTGAGATTGTATTTAAAAATGACCGATGCACTTTCAAACTTAACGGAGAAATCTGCTTAGAAGCACAAAAGGTAAATAATCTCTATGAAGTCCAGTTGGCTAACGAAAACCACGCGAACATTACACAAACGTGCAACAATAAAAATTGTCTAGAACTATGGCATAGAAGGTTAGGACACAGAAATCTAACATCGATTAAAGAAATTACACAAAAGGAATTAGTAAGAGGTATCCAGATAAACAATTGTAAACATAATATAGATTGCGAACCGTGTATTAAGGCGAAATTAACTGATGAACCCTATCCGAAAGTTGCTCAGTATAGAGCAAGTAAAAGGCTTCAACTTATTCACTCGGATGTTTGTGGATCTTTTCAGACACCCACGATTGGGGGGAAATCATATTTCTTGACTTTTATTGATGACTACTCGCGATTCACAATAATCTATCTATTGAAAAGAAAAAGTGAAGTCTATGAAAAACTCAAAGAGTTCATTGCGCTGATAAGCAACAAATTTGGTGAAAAACCGAAAGAAATCAGAACGGATAATGGGGGAGAATTTACATCAGATGAAATTGAGAATTATCTCAAATCAAATGGGATAAAACATCAACATACAGTCCCATATTGTGCAAGTCAAAATGGGGTGGCTGAACGGAAAAATAGGTCGTTAGTTGAGATGGCTAGGACAATGTTAAATGAATCAAATCTACCTTTAAAGTTCTGGGGGGAAGCAATCTGTACGGCAAACCACCTACAAAATAGACTGCCTACAAAAGCTAATGCAAAAACGCCATATGAATTATGGACAGAAAGACAGCCAAACTTAAGTTACGTTAAAGTATTTGGCTGCAAAGCCTTCGCTTATATTGATAAAGCCAGAAGACAAAAATTAGATAATAAAGCTGTTGAAGGTATTTTTGTGGGATACGACAATGAATCTAAGGGATACCGCATATATGTAGGAGGAAATGAAATAAAAATCGCGAGAACGGTAAAATTTCTTGAAAATAAATTCAAATACGTAAATGATAAGCCTGAAATTGAACAAAAACAAAATGAAGACGAAAAACGCAATTGTAAAAATCTCGTAGAGATAGAAATTTCGAACGGAAAAACAACACCATCTGCGTCTCAACAACAAAGTGTGGAACTAAGGCGCTCAGATAGAATAAATAAAGGCGTACCTCCTGATAGGCTAATATATATTGTCAAAGATGACAAAATTAATGAACCAAAGGATTATAAGGAAATTAAATTAATGGAAAACTCTCCGGTAAAACAGAATTGGATAGAAGCCATGGAGAGCGAAATGAATTCTTTAAGAAAAAATAAAACATGGTCAATTGTAGATCCTCCACCGAATAAGAGAATAATAGGTTGTAAATGGACTTATAAATTAAAGCGTGACAATACCGGAAAAATCCAAAAATATAAGGCACGTTTAGTAGCTAAAGGATATACGCAAAAGTTCGGAGAGGATTATGACGAAACCTACGCACCGGTCGTATCGTATACTACGATAAGAGCATTATTAATAGCGGCGTTGCACCAAAACTTGAATGTTAAGCATATAGATATAAACACTGCGTTCTTACATGGGGAACTTGATGAGGAGATATACATGACGCAACCGGAAGGATTCGTTGAACCAAATCAGGAAAACAAAGTCTGTAAATTGAATAAAGCAATCTACGGACTTAAGCAAGCCGCGAGAGCGTGGCATAACAAAATAACAGAAACACTAAAAAACATGAATTTCATTCAAAGTAAAATCGATACATGTCTTTTTACACAGAAAAGGAATAATGAAACAACCTATATAATAACATACGTCGATGACCTCTTAATTGCAGGAAAAGACGAAACCATTGAGGAAATAATCGCGAACTTAAATAAAGAGTATGAATTAAAGAATTTAGGGGACGTAAGCAATTATTTATCCATGAACATTCGAAAGGTAAACAAAAGCTACTTAATTAACCAAACTTCAAAAATTGAAGAGTTAATTAATAAATTCAATTTACAAGAAGCAAAACCATGTAGTACACCCATGGAAACAAATTACACTCACTTTAAAGATGACGACAATCTCTTACCACACAACACACAATACAGACAAGCCATCGGAGCACTCTTATATCTTGCCACAGTGAGCAGACCTGATATATGTGCAGCTGTTAATATCTTGAGCCGAAGAACCGAAAGGCCAAGAATGAAAGATTGGAACAGTGTAAAGCGGGTAATGAGATACCTTAAGACAACAAAGAACCTTAATTTAGTTATAGATGGAAATTCAAAACCAACGCTAGAAGTCTACGCGGACGCTGATTGGGGTGGAGACACAGAATCAAGAAAATCGACAAGTGGTAATGTATATTTGCTAGGTAAAAATCCCATACTTTGGTCAACTAAAAAACAATCCTGCATAGCTTTATCTTCTGCCGAAGCTGAGTACATCTCAGCAGCGAATGCAGCGAATCAAGTTAAATGGCTGGTGAACCTACTCAACGAACTTAATCTCTCACAAACATATCCAATAACATTGTATGAAGATAATCAATCGGCCATTAAAATGATAGAATTAGAAAAACATTCAAGTAAAACAAAGCACATAGAACTAAGATTTCATCTTATAAAACATTTGAAACAAGAAGGTATAATAAACCTCGTGTACTGCCCAACAAAAGTCATGCTAGCCGACTTATTTACAAAACCCCTGCCAAAGACTATTTTTGAAGTTCACAGGAAGAACTTGCATCTGAGTGACAACACAACTTCAGAAATTAAGGAGGAGTTGATAGAAACATTGCGCAATTCGTAAATAATTTCCTCCGTTGTGCAACAAGTGACAATTATCATGGCATCATAAATAAAGTTAAGTGCTTGTTAGCGTGACCTTGGAAACAGTGATTACGAGTGAACAATTACAGGTTTACAAAACTGTCAAAACTTTCAAAATGACTCTTTTTTTATTAATAATTGTTTCTACATTATGATTTATGTATGCATCGATTTAAATTTCATTCTGTTCTCTGTTTTTGTAGCTTGATGTAAGCACTACCCTTTTGCTGTGTTTTTTCTCGCGTGTTAAAAATAAAGTAGAAAATGAAGAAGCGTGGATATAATAATTTGTGTGTGTGTTTTACAGTTACCATATAATAGTGTTATATTTCTTTATCAAGATGAATTAGTGCAGTGGATATAGCAACATGTGAATATGCCCGGTTCCCTTCCCTTATGGTGGATCTAATTGTTGGACACTTAAATGAAGAAGAATTCATCGGGTGAGTACCATTTACTCTCCTATTTAATTTTGATTAATGATAAGAAATGAAGAAAACAATTATATTGAGGTTATAGTGAGAACTCACGCCGTTATTAAGACAAACGTCTTGCCTTATTTAATCCCAGCATTTTTCTGATTCAAGTAGGCAAAAATTTCTATTTTAGAAAACCGGTGATAAAAGATTAAAAATTCCGTAAAATTTATGGAAAAAAATAGGCATTATTTGCAAGATTTTTTTTTTTATTATTGATAAGTTAAATGGTTTATAATGGGATTTCATTTAAATGCATAATAACATTACAATATATAAATTATTATTTTACATGCATTTTATCTATTGAGAAAATTATGCTTTCCTGTCTCATTGAAAAGTGAGGTACACATATGTGCATCAGTGTTGCCAGTGGGCTACATTTTAGGTGCGTTCGTAATTATGTAAATACGTAGCACCTATAGTGTTAGTTCAGTCCGTCTGTCTGTCTGTCCGCATATAACAACGCAAAAACTACCCAACCGAATCTTTTGAAATTTAAAATATACAATTATTACATAATTTTGTCGAGTCATTTCAAATTTTATGAGAATCGGATGGATAGATCAATTACAGGGACGATCAAAAGTATTCCGTTACATTACGGTCAATGGGGGAAAATGTTGCAAATGCAGTTTAATCGTTTGAAATTTAAATTACATACTTATTACATCATTTGCTCAAGTCATTTCCATTTTTTTTTAAAATAGGATGCATAGATCAAATACAGGGACAATCAAAAGTACTCCGTTACATTACAGTCAATGGAATTTTAATAATATTACACTCATTCGAACATAATAATATTGATATGCATCATAAAGTATATATTATAATATAGATTTTGCATAATCTGTTGTGCAAAGAACTTTTATTATTGATTTACAAGGCCACACAAGAGTATTCCATTACATAATGAGAATAGGGAGAACATTGTTTGTTGCGCATTTTAATTGTAATTAACTATTTACAATTTTATGAGATTGATATATGAGAGTGATATTTTTAAAACTTCATTATCGTACGAACGCACCTCATTTGCTACGCTTCACGTGCAATTTCCAACTCTTTTAATTAAGATTTCTTGATTGGCACCACTTTTTAAAAAAAGGGTAAAATTCCCTTTGTTTTCGCTTTTATTAATCGGTCAATAAATGAGGTGCATTTTACCATTACAAAAAAGTGGTGCCAATCAAGAATCTGAATTTTAAAAAAGTAGCCCATCTGGCAACACTGATGTGCATCTAAAATTAATGTTCACTTAAAACGCATAAAAATATAAATACTACACATTTTTTTCTTTTTTTTTAAGAATCTATGATATTAAAATAGCCAAATAAAACATTTTATTATTATTATTATTATTATTTTAGAGTCTTATTAATTTTCAGGGGCGAAGAGTTATATATATTAACCAATCAAGACTAATTATATAGCACGGATAGCAATTTTAGAACGTTTGGTGTTCCAGCATCCATTTAAATTTCGAATTTTTAAGAAAATTGTTCTGCGAGATCCTTTATTTCTTTAGAATAATAGTCATACCTAATTTCAAGTTTCTAGCCTTTACAATTCCAAATACAGTCGGCTCTCGTTAATCCGAACTCGTTGGGACCACAAGAAATGTTCGAATTATCCGAAGTTCGAATAATGGAAAATATGAAATGAAAACATGCTCAATATGGTACTATTACAAAGGAATTAATGTTATAGTGTTTTTTTTATTTATTTATTTCGTCTGTTATCATTAGAATATGACTTAATATTAAATTAGAATGTATAAATACATAAACTAATTAAGAGATTAGAAACAAGCACAATGGAAGAAAAATTTAAAGCGTCACTGATGGACAGACGGGACACTACGAAAGTGGATATCAAATGCATTGGATTATATGTATACTCGTTCGGAACAATTTTCACAAAAATCAAAGAAAGAAAGCTATTCAAATGATCTGAAATCCGTGAGAAAGAAAAGAAAAATGAAAAATCAAAATTCTTGTTAGTTCGAATTAAACGAAGTCAAGAGAAAATGAGTTCGAATTAATGAAAATTTTTAAGGTTATTTTGGCATTGAAAATTTCGGGACTTCATGTTTAGATCGAATTAAGCGGAGATTCGAATTATAAGATTTCGGATTATCGACAGTCGACTACAAGTTTAATTTAGAACATTCTTAGAGTATCTTTCGCTCTTTCCAAACTTTTAAATTTCAATTTTTTTTTTTTTTTTTTTTTTTTTTTTTTTTTTTTTAAGAAATCGTTCATTGTAAATATTTATATTTTAAAAAGTTACCATCACACCAAATTTGAAATTTCGACAATATTACAGAAATTGTAGTTTTAGAATTATTTTACTTCAGCAGCCATATGAAAGTTGTTGTACACACATAAAATGTAACCTATGTGGGAGTAGAGCTCAGTGTTGAATTCAAACACTTTTCTGCGGGAGACATTTATGCAGCTCTGGAGGGTCTCTGTAAACTTACTGGGGAAAAATTCACTTTTTTACCAATGAAAACACAAAATATCAAATCTTCCGATGGGCGTCTCATTGCTCCGGGGGGGGGGGACGTTTTGCCCGGACCATTTCCCGGAGTCAACACTGGTAGAGCACCCACAATGTACAATCGGAATCGGCTGCGTGAAACGTGTCAGCAGCCGAATTGTTAAAAGACGAATAAATTTATTCTTGGAGAGCAAACACTGTTCCGTTTGTCACTTATAAGTTTAGGAAAATAAATTTCTGGTGTGAATTTTAATTTTATTTCTATTTTAATATTTTACATATTATTTGATATTTTTGTGTAATAAAAGTATGTTCACGGGCATCAGTAAGAAAAGCGGGTACTACTAGGTTATCCCGTCGGCCAAAAATGATCGCCAAACTATAAGATTAAATGCCAATTATGGATAATTGTGAATGTCACTTTCAATGACATTAAATACGATGCACGTGTTTAAAATGCCATTAAGCGATTTTTATTTCGATTTTTTATTTGTATTTTTATTAATATTCCACTAATTATTTATTTATTTTTTCGTTATTTAAAATAAAAATTATGTCAATATGTATAATTTGGTTATTAGTTTGGCGATTTGTATAATTTGGCGAAATTGGTAGACGGGATAACAGTAGTAGTATTAAAAATTGTTCGTCCAATGCTGTTAGCAATGAATACTTTAAGCGCACATTTTTTAAGTAACGGAACAAAATGTATTTTGCAGACTATAGGTGTTATTAGTCTTGGTTGCGTGAACGTCTCAGCTATTCAACTTTTTAAAATTCTGATATGCTCGCTGTTCAATAGTGCTCAATGCTGTAAATGTAACGACAAAGGAATACCCGTATGATATCGTTATTTTCGAACACTACCTGTTAGAAAGTATTCGTTACTCGTTACTGTTCAGAAACCGAATATTAACAATCATCGTACGTACTACAAAACTGTAGCGAATCTAACTCTCGTACGAGTCTTTGTAAGATTCCGATACATGCTGCCATTTGTACATAAAGCTTACATTTAAATTAGTTTCTAAATTTTAAGGAAAAAATGCAACCAAATTAAAATGCGATGCATAATTATATATAATATGTCTAAATTGTAGAATTTATTACTTATGAAATAAAGAATAATGAGAGAAAGCAATTTAGGAAGGGTAAAAGTTTACCAATTTTTTTTACAATAAAGCAATGTAATATAATTACACAAACAAAATATTTTTACAAGCAAATTTACTTACTAATTTTACACTAAAATAATTATGTATTATAAAAATTTAATTTCTATTATAATTTAAAAACATTTTAAAAAATACATTTAATTTCTTGCGTGATCATCTTATCAAATAGCCTCGTACTTCAATCACATTACTATTTTTTATATTTTTGATTTATATTTAAAAACTAGCAGGCTATGCCCGCTGCGCTGGTCAATATTTCAAAATCAACCGTGGATGAAACGAACTGGTGAATTTAAATTTGTATTTTAAGTAATTTGGAGCTCTAGCAGCACGTTGCTCATTGCTGAAAACGATTTAGACACCATTGTGATATTAAATTATCTTAAACGTTGCGCAAAAACCAGCTATTTAGAAGTAACTATTTTAGTTTATTACTAACAGAGCACATTTGGAAGCGAAATGAGACCATTATGGCAACAGGATTTAAAATTTTCCCTTATCTGAAGAAATATTAATTATTACAGTCGTTACCAAGGTACAACTTCTGAAATTTTTTTTCACAGCTCTTCATTATGTGAAGCCAGGAACCCAAAGCTACTTCCACCTAAAAAGTTTATATATATATTAAATTTTGTCCGCGCGATAAAAGGCACAATTACGCAAGAATCATCTTCAAACTCGTCAAGTACATTGAGATGGTTAATATCTCAGTGGGAATTGCAAATGAACAAAATCGGCCCAAGGGGGTGGTAATTGGGAAGGGTTCAAAAATTTGAATACCATCTTAACATGGCTTTCACAAAACCAGCTCTTACAAAACAATAGCAGGAAAAAGATAAACATTTTTCGTTACAGCAAGTTGCCAACGATAAAAAAAAAAAAAAAAAAAAAAAAAAAAAACATTAAAATTCTCACTACAACATTTACTTTATTATTGCAAAATTTCCTCCTGAAAAATGAAAACAAAATTATTTGCTCTTTCGTATTTAAGCATTTTCTCTTTAGTTATTTAAGATACAAGATAAAGTAAAAAAACTAAAACCCAACTACGACAAAAAACTACGCTGAAAAAGTATAAAAGTACCCCATGAATACAGGTAAAGTAACGTTCACGCTGCTCTACATTACAGTTCCCGTGATCCGCGCTTTACTCTTATCGCTCATTTTTTTTAAACATCTTCAAAGCAGTCTTGTAATTATGTATAAGCATATAAATACTGGTGAAGCTCTTTCAAGTAATACCAAACACATTACATATATTTTTATTTTATACTTTTTGTCCGCTAGAGGGCATAATAGTAAATTTGGTGACAAACTTTATAGCTCACAACCAACAGAATATCAAGATCAAGACCCTTCTAATGGCACTGCAGTGGTCTTATTCTGATTACTAAGTACCAAAGAAATTAAGAACGAAAAGATGTGAATTATATGCAATTAGCCCATAAATGCAAGTAAAGTCACAAGCAAATGCTAGTAATATATATATATTCGAAATGTACAAGTGAAGCGCTTTAAAATGATACCAAACACGGCATATCTAGCTTAAAATTATTTTTTTACTCTGTATATTTTGTCCGCTAGAGGGCGCCACATTGAATTTGGTGAAAATCTATATAGCCTATAACCAGCGGACAATTAAGACGCTTCTAATGATATGTCATTTGTCGAATTCTGATTAGTGGTTTAGAAGTTACGAGGGAACAGATGAACATACATACATACATACATACATACATACATACATACATACATACATAGCCTGTCAAAATCATAACCCTCCTTTGGCTTTGCCGTAGTCGGGTAAAAATTATGTAAATTTGTATAATTTGGCGAACGATTTGGCGAAATTGGTTGACGTGATAATCAAATAGTAGCCAATTTACACTTTTCATATTTCTCAAAAGATTCCTACACAGACATCATATACGCAATAGGTTTAGCACGATTATCTTGCAACTACATTGTGGCAAAATCCTCGTTTTAGAATACCAAAGAAATTTATGTATATTTTATTACTTTCTATCATTTTAAACAGCAATTAACAATAAATAAAAAGTAACTGTAGAACAAAATAACAAATATCATTTCAAAAAAGAAAAAAATGAAAGTAAATAAACAACATATCATCAGATAAACAACTATAGCTGGGTTACCATATGAGGCAAATAATGCCATTTTGGAGCTAGTGAGATACCTCGATGAGTATATGACCAAATCCGTGACAAAATTTCCATTTGGAAAAAACTTTAATCGGTATTTATACTGCATTTTCCCTACTTATGTATAAGAAAAAACTTTGACACAGATGTCATGTATGCACCACTTTGGCGCAATTTTTTTCTGACGCCAATTTGGAAAACTTGTTTTTTAATTACCAATTTCATAAATATTTTTTAATTATTTTGTATTATTTGAAAAAAAAAATAATAAATAAAAAAGTTTAATTAATAGCTATAGAACAAAATGATTTATATTATTTTAAAAAACAAAATGAAAGTTAATAAATAGTTTATTAATAAATAAACAACCATAGTCGGTTTACCATGTGTGGCATAAAATCGCCATTTTGTTGCAATCGTGCGAATGTGGTACGTATATGACATCTGCGCCAAAACTTTAAAAAGTTGCATTTAAATTATTTTACAGTTTGGATGAGGAAGACATTTATACTAAAATTTAAACATTATACGCATTTTTTTTTCTATAACTGCTATTTATATATTTACAATTAAACATAAAAAAAAATTCCTAAAAATGCTCTCACACATTTAAAAGAGAGTGAGAGAATTTAGTAATTGTGAACATCGCTCCGGCTTATGCCTTCTTGGTATAAAATCGCATTGTTTGATGACAAAAGTAAATTTAAACACCCAAATAAACAAATAACAGACAATTAACAGACAAAACCATTTTTAAAAGTAATTCTGCTATTTTTTCCTGTAAGACATATAATGGTAGAATTAGATTTAAAAAATATATTTTTAAAAAATAGAAAAATGTTATTTACGTTTTATCTAATAAAATATTTAAAATACATTTTTGTTAGCCAGCGCGAAAGAGAATAGCAAAAGTTTGATTGAAGAAATATTGAAGAGGAAACGGTCAATTAAAAAAGACTTGTAAATTTTATTCAGCGGAAATTTTTCATTTCAAAATGTTGAATTTATCTATAGTAATAACGCATAATTGCATAAATTTACTTTGAATTGCAAAAATTTTCCTTCAGTATTACTTGGTTATACCGTCGACCAATTTCGCCAAATTATACAAATCGCCAAACTATTTGCCAGATTATATAGATTAGCATAAATTTTCATTTAAATAACGATAAACAAATTAGCAGAACATATATAAAAGTAGAAATAAAATGTCGAATTAAAAATCACTTGATGACATAATTAGTATTTATATTATGCTTAATGTCAAGTGAATGTGACATTTACGAACATCCATTATTGACATTTAATCTTGGAATTTGGGGGTAGATTTTTAATCGATGGGGTAATCTTTCCTTCTTCAGTTTTTAAATTTTAAAACTGAAATTTTTCCTGTAAGTGAAATTGACAAAATGGCGCAAGAAAAAGAACTCATCCTTTGGCGACAAAAGCAAGATGAAAATGATATAGAAAAGAATAGTAACTCACAACTTACAGTGTCTTTTACAACCAGATCTGCTTTTTTCTGCTGTAAGTTATATTATACGAAAAATCGTTAAAAAAGAGAAAGAAAATAATAAAAAGGGAAATAACTATTATTCAAAATTCATTTAATCAATTTCTGAAATTCATGTTTTTATTCTAACACCAGGGATAAGTCGCCAAAAGTTGAACCAATTGTTATATTTCGCGTTAATTTATTTTTTAAGCATTACAAATATTTTTTTCATTTTCAAGATAAATATATTTTTATAATATTACGCCTCATTTAAGAGGTCTTTCTTTATTATTATTAATATTATCAGTAGTTATTTTCTGCTATTATTTGCAAGATATTTGTAATATTTCTAATAGATATAGCCATTTTAATTCTTTTAGCAATTATAATTTTCGCCAAAAACAGCTACTGGCAACCCTTTTGTCAAAAATAACCGAAAAATACGAAATTTACTACGAAAAATCAGAGTTATCCCTGTAAATTTGAATCATAAACCTTCGGAAAAATATTTCCTATCGAATGATACAATCGGCAAAAAAATCCATCGGGTGGTTTTTGAAAACACTCGTTTGGAAGTTTCAGAACTTCTGCTTTATAATATACTAGCAGGCTAAGCCCGCTGCGCTGGTCTATTTTTCAAAACAAAACATGAATCAAACAAAATATTGAATATGATTGCGTTTTTTAAAGCAACTTTACCTCGAATGCTCTTTCACATTTCTGAAAATCATACAAAACGCCAATGTATTTAAAGATAGAAAACCAACGATTATAAATGCACCAAAAATGCATTAAAAGTTAGCAAACAGCTGTTTCGAATCTACTGTCGAGATTCTTCATGAGTGCAAAACTCAGTAAGCTAGAAAAAACAAAACTGAGCCAAAAATAAAAACAACAACAATGGAATCAAGGCCCGTTGACGCCAAAATATATTAAAATAATAATAAAATATTATTTTGTTGTATCATCTTATGCATTCGATAAAATTCGGGCTTTTAAGAAAAAAATATCTCAGTTGACCATTTATTGTAGAGTTTGATAGATAAATGAGGCAAGTATGAAAAGAGCAATTTAAATATTGTCTATTCACCATACTTCTAAAATAGCGAGCATTATGATCGCAGAGATTGACCATTGAATTTAAACAATTTTCAAGTGATTCATTTTCATTTGATAGTTTTTGAACTCCAAACCTCTCAACTTGAGGATATGGGTATCTGTGGAAACCTTAATACATCCTCTATCAATATTATGGTATATTTCGCAACGTACATCTGCTCTTGATAAATCTATTACAGTGTTCCGTTTTTGGAATGCAGCAGAATAAATAAAGTTAAATAAAGTTTTCCTTGAAAAATAAAGTGAATGTTTTTTTAATGTGTGAAATTCATTTTTTGATACAGATGTCATATTCGCATCACGTTGGCGTGATTGAAACAAAATGAACATTTTATGCCTCTTATGCTAATCCAGCTTTGTTTTTAATTTATTAATGAAGTATTTATTTACTTTCATTTGCATTTTAAAATGATACAAAATGTTATGCTCTATACATAGAAAAGTAAAATAGAAAATAGAAATGTATCTGTCATTTGAAAACGAAGTTTCCATTAAAGTGGTGCCAGAAATGTATCACCCCAACGTGAGGCATATATGACATTTGTGCCTCTTTCTTACAACATGGGTGTGTGCATTTGCACCTAAATTTAGTAATTTAGCTCTATTTTGTAATAACTGGAGTTTGTACAATGTACGGTACTACTTGATTATTCTGTCGAGAAAAAAATTAATAGCAGATTATAGGAATAAATGTCAATAATCGATGATCGTAAGTATGATAGCAATTGATATTACACGTGATGCACGTATTGTTTTACGTCATAAGTGCTTTTTAATTCAACTTTTAATTTGTATTTTTTATTTATGTTTATTGTTCTTTCGCTATTTAAAATGAATTTATGTAAATTTGAATAGTTTGGCGAAACTGGCCGACGTGTTAATCAAGTAGCACTCAATTTACATTTGAAAATACCATACTTCACAAAAAACTCCATCACAAACCCGGATTTGCAAAATTTCCTTCCTATACCAATGCGGCAAAATCCTCGTTTTAGAATAGCGAAAAAATGTGCATTTTTAAAAATTATTTTCCTTATTTTAAAACGAAAATATTAATAAATAAAAAAAGTTACTATAGCACTAAACGATTTATAGAATTTCTAAAAAGATATTGAAAGTAAATAAACAATTACAGAAACAACTATTGCTGGGTTACCATATCAGGCAAAATAACACCGTTTTGGCGATAGTCAGATACCTCAGTGCGTATATAATATCTGTGCCAAACATGTTTGGAAAAAACAGTAATCGTTATTTATACAGCATGTTTAAATACTGTAGTATAGTGAAAAAAATGTGTACATGGCATATACGCACCACATTGGCGCGTTTTTTTTTTTTTTTTTTTTTTTTTTTTTTTTTTTTTTTTTGATGCCGATTTGGAGAAAATTTTGTTTTCAAATACCAGTTACATATATAGTTTACAATTATTTTCTGTTATTTTAAATAGAAAATAACAACACATTTTAAAAAATTTAGTTAATAATTATAAAACAAAACTATTTATATCCTTTAAAAAATAAAATAAAATAAAATAAAAATTTATTAATAAATAAACAACAGCCAGGTTACTAAGTGAGGCATAAAATCGCCATTTTATTGCAGTCGCGCAAATGTGGTGCATGTATGACAAATGTGCCTAGATTAAAATAGTTTATATAACTGGAAAAAAAAAAAGAAAAAAAATGTAAATAGGCAATTTATTAATAAATAGACAATAACATCCGGGTTGCCATATCAAGCAAAATAATGACACTTTGACGTCAGTTAATTACCTAGATGTATATATGGTATTGGCGTAAGAGACGAATCGCACCAATGTAGTGCGTATAAAATATCTGTGCCAAAAAAATTTTTAAAAGTTGCAGTTAAATTATTTTACAATATCTATGTATGTGGAAAGACATTTACCCTAAAATTTAAATATTATTCATTTTTGTGGTATTAACTGCTATATGTGTATTTAAGTTAAATGTAAAATTGTTTCTTAAAAATGCTCTCACTCATTAAAAGAGAGAGAGAGAGAGAAAATAGTTCTTGCGAACAACGCTTTTTTTTTTTTTTTTTTTTTTTTTTTGGTTTAGAATCGCATTGATTAGCGGCAAAAGTAGATTGAAACACCCAAATGAACAAACAACATACAAACAACAATTGGAGCCTTTTAAAAATATTAATTCTGCGAGTTTCTTCTGTAAAACACATAACGGGAAAGTTAGATCTAAAAATATTTTTAAAAAAAGAAAGAAAAAAAATACTTATGTTTTACCTAATGAAATTTTTGAGATGTTTTCTTTTAATCTGGCTCGAAAGAAATAAATAGCCAAATATTGTGTCACTTCAAAACTTTCTTTCACATTGAGTTACTTTTTAAATATTATAAATATTCCTTTTTTTTTTTTCTTTCGTTAAAGATAAATATTTTCCTTTCATAATATTATTTTGCATTAAATGGATTTTTTCTTTTTATCATTATTTATTTTAAATCAATGAATTAACAGGTTTTTTATCGAAATGTTTATATTATTTTCCATTAGAGAAAGCATTTCATTTCTTTTTTGAAATATAATTATCGCCAAAAAATTAGTTGTTGCAACCCTTCCGTCAAAAATAACCGAAAAATACGAAATTTAGTACGAAAAATCAGAGTTATCCCTGTATATTTGTATCATAAACTTCCACAAAAATATTTCCTATCGAATGATATAATCTGCAAAAAAATCCATCGGGTAGTTTTTGAAAACACTCGTTTGGAAGTTTCAGAATTTCTGCTTTATAATATATATAATGATATAATACTGTTTTTTTTTTTTTTTTTTTTTTTTTTTTTTACAAATATGATATTTAAAAACATACCATCAAAAATATTTTTACAAGCAACAAAAAAATTCTTCTTTATAATATTTTTTACCCAAATATAAAACATAAATATGCGTACAAGGATATCTTTATAGGAAAAAGAATGCATTGAAAACAAACCTGTAAATACTTAATTACTCGAAAATTTTCAGAATATTTAAAAGAAATGTGTTTCATTTTAGACTTTATCATCTTATCAAACAAAGTTTACATCATTCGCCTTATTATTTCTGAATTCTTTGATTTGATTTTAAAATATTACTTTTTCCATTCTTTTCGTTTTAATGAAGGGGGTCTCAGGGCCTAAACTAGCCTTTTTTGCACCTGGAGCAACATGATTTTTGGCGTCCCCTCCCCCCTCTCTCCCCCGTAAAGTAGATTTACAAAGAGAATTTTACTAGTTTTCTAATGATCGAATTATTTTAAAATTTAAAATATGTAATCATAAGCTACAGTCGACAGCAAAATAAGTTGAGCGCCGGACCCACCTCAGAATTTTACATTTTCACGTTTTGCGAAAAAAAAATATATATATATATATTCAAAGTTATAGAGAATAAATTGTTAAAGTAATATTTTGGTATATTCTCTCTCCCCTCCCCCCTCCTCCAACGTTGGTAACATCTCAAACACAAAAAAAATATGGGTCGAAGGAAATTTTCCTTCGACCCATTTTCTTTTTTTTTTAACTCTTCCTGAACAGAAATATTCGAAACAATATCGGGTTTTTTTTTGCTGAAAAAAAAATAATCATTTTCTCAACCTATACACTGAGCCATCATTTCTCCCAATAAAGAAAAAAAAAGACCAGTTATCGCGCATCTCTTTTTCCATCATCACCACCATCCATCCATCCATCCATCCATCCTGTTATTATTATTTTTTTTTTTCGTTACTCGTTGAGGGGAGGATGCGGCGGCGCGGTGGCAGAGACACGCACTTACGGATATTTCCCACCCTTAACTTTTTTTACCCCCCCCCCCCTTCTTCTCAAAGTGGTTTCTTCTCGCATTCGCTCTTTTTTTTGTTTACTCCCTCCCTCTCTCGTAGTCCTCCGGTTCGCTGCGCTCGCTCATCATAGTCCCGCCTCTTCACACACACAAACACAAAAATATAAACTCGTTTCGTATATGCGGACAAGTAACCTGGGCGCGTGTTTTTACTCTCTCTCTCTCTCGCCAAACGCGCGCACACAACGACGACAAACTATCATGGCTTTCTGCATCCAGTACAAACCGAATCCTTACCAACATTACGTCTTGACCGGGTTCGTGGGATTCGACGAGTCCCTCTACTGGTTCACGTCCGACCTCAACCGCATCCTGGGAATTTTTCATCGCGACTACAGCAGCAGCGTGCGCGTAAGACACGTGGCCGCGACTCTGAAGGACGCGTTGTTGCCATCTTTCCTGTCACAAAACGAGTCGAGAAAACACGTCACGAGTCACGAATCCGCGACCAAACTCTTGCTGGCGAGTCCCCTCGAAGCGGTCCAGGAATTTGCTCGAAAACTGGATTCGCCGGAAACGTACGTCCGAGTGCTGGCCGAGCACGATCCCGCGGATTTCCAGAATCTCACCCAACTGATGATCGTGAACGAAATGACCATCACGGACATGTTGACGCTCGACCTGTTTTTCGTGTGGTTTACTTTTTTCAAAAAAAAAGCGGTCGACAAGTTGTACAAGACGCACGTCGATCGCACGACGGAAGAAGAAATCCTCTTGCAGCAGCAGCAACAACCTCAGTCGTTACAAGTAGCAGTGGTCGAACCGCAACAACAACAACAACAACAACAACAACAACCAGAGCCACAATCGCAGCAGCAGCAACAACAACAGCCGCAGCCGCAAAACAGTGTCATGTCGACGACTCCGGTCGCAAAGACTGCTCCCATGAATTATGCTAAAATATTGAGATATAATACAGAAGGATATCCCACAATATTATTGCTAACGTGGAAAGGTATCACCAAAAAATTTTACTGTCTCGAAAGTAATGAAATAATACCCCGATTTATAAAAGTACATATATAAACTGAAAAAAAAAAAAAAAAAAAAAAAAAAAAAAAAAAAAAAAAAAAACTTCTCCTGAGGAGGTAAAAAAATGGGCTAAAAGAGTCGTGCTTTGTTTTTACACGCACGACTCTTTTAGCCCATTTTTTTGCAAACAACTCATGACCAACGTTGGCATCTTTTTTTTCTCCTAATAATTAAAAATAACTCTGTTTGAAGAGGCAAAAGAGTGGGCTAAAAGAGTCGTGCTTGCATAACAAACGAAAAAAAAAAGCACGGCTCTTTTAGCCCATTTTTTTTGCAAACAACTCGTGACCAACGTTGGAAACTTTTTTTCCATAAAAAAAAATAAGTGTAAAATAAAAAGATCTATATGATTCAAAACTCTATACATAAATGCAATTCTTTGTTTTTTTTTACTTTTAACCTATTGTTTTTTTTTATTTACAAAAAAAAATTGCAATCAGACTCATGTTGGAATCGCGACTTTAAAAGAAAAAATAGTAATCGATTGATACCTAACATTGAAAAAAAAATACATAATAGTTCTTTCATTTTGTTCTCCCCTCCCCTCCCCTTTTTTACTTTCTTTAGAGATGATGTGAATAATTTATTCATCTTTTGAGTATGCGAGCGAGAAACACACCTCTTCCTCTTTGCCTAGCAAACGGGTTTTCTTCTTCTTCCCCCCTCCTACTTCTCCAATCGCCACTGATGCGGAATTTTTCTTTTCTTTAGTAACATGTGCACGCTGTTTTTCGACTTTGATTCTCTCATTATTTTTTTTTCTCTACTCACCCGCGTGCGTGTGTATCCATCACCACCACCACCCCTCGTTTACCGAGAGAGAAATCATAGACTATAAAACAACTCGTTCGTCGGGGTTTTTTCTTCATTCGCGTGCGAACTAATCGAGAGCCCTCCTTTCCCAAAAAAAGATGCTGTTTCAAGTGAGTTTCGACAAAACGAGTAGTAAATTGTGGGGTGTGATCGGCAATAAGGGAAACTTGTACTGGGGAGCCGTTTCTGTGGCCAGATACTTGAATTATCGATCTCCCTATCACTTTGCTCGCAATCATTCGACCACCAAAGTGAAAGACGTCACCAGCGAGTACTGGACTCGGGGTTTGGAAAAATCTCTTTTGAAATTGCAGCTCTTCACCCACAACCACGCGCTCTACGTGTTCGAACGTTGCAAATCGAAACGAGCGCAAGTCGCCTTCAAAAACCTGAGCGGCAAAGAGTTTTACGTTCGGGTGAAAAAAACTTTTCAGTTTCCAATCGCCCAACACTGCTCTCGAAGCGATTGGGATGCAGTCGAATTTTACCAATGGATCGACGCCTACAGTAAAGCTTTGAATAAAGAGGAAGAAGGTGCCGCCTCCGAAGAAGCCGCCGCCGAAGTCGCTCGACGTCTCAATGGGGAAGACGAGGAGGAACCCGGTTATTCGAAAGAAACCCCTACCTACCACGTATCGCCCCCTATAAGGATTTCTCCCGTTACGAGTCTCAATCCCGTTACTGCTGCGAATCCAGATTCGGTGATTGCACACGCTAAATCTGCCGCTGTGGCTATCGAACCCGTTTCCATGGATACTTTCGCTACAGAGAGCCTATCGGGCGAATATATACCCACGTCTCCTCCGTACCCACCACCGCCCAGTCCGGTACCCGATCCTCGCGGCGGCAGCAGTCAGTTTTCCAACTTGTCGACTTGCGTTCATTTGAAAGTCAGTGCTAATTCGGCTTTCGAACCCTACACTCCGGCCGATCCGCCTTACAATTTCACAGAAGAGGAGAAAGAGGATGATGACGACGACGACGATGATGATGATGCTGCTGCACCACCACCACCACCACCACCACCACCAACCAAACGTCCCGAACCTTTAAATGCGTTGCCACCGAAAAAAAAATTTCGTCTCGTAAACGACAACACTTCGGAAGAAGGCGTCATGATTTGGCTTTCCGGTTTTCCACCTAAAAAATTGATTGTACTGCACGGAAGCTCTGCTCAAGAATTTTTGCCCAAGGACTGAAAAAAAAAAAAAAAAAAAAAAAAAAAAAAAAAAAAAAAAAAAAAAATCTTCTTATGCTGAATATTCAGTGTTGAAGTACAAAAAAAATGGGCTGAAAGGGATATTTTTCCCTTTCAGCCCATTTTTTTTGTATCAATTTGCTTACCAATATTGGTTTTCGAGACTTTAAAAAAAAATAGAGATACGAAAGTTAATCTCCCTCTTTTCCCCACGTGGTGCGACAAGAAAAAAGAAACAGGAGGTGGAGCTTCCCTCTCTCTCTCTTTCCGCGCACGCACACTCATTCGTAAGAGTAATACTTTATACTTCACGGTTCTGTTCTTTTTGTTTTTTTCGTTTGGGTAGTCAACATGTTGTTTCGACTCCATATTTCGAAACGTTGGTACTTTTTCGACATTTTAGGAGTAGTCGGAAACGACGGCAAAGTGTACTTTTGCACTTCGGATATCGCCCTGGCCACAGGACAGAGTTACGGATGGCGAGTCTCGATGGCCACCTGCCAGATGAAAGACGTCACGAACGCGTGCAAATTGAGATCGGACACTTGGGTGATCGAACATTCGGCCCTGCTCGATTTGTTGAAATCGGAGCGAGAAGGATCGGTGTACTATGCCCTGAGATTCGGGTACGTGAAAGAAATCCAGAACGACGGGAATAACCCTCCTGTGCTCCAACAAACTTTTGACGAGAAAAAAGGTATACCGTTCGACACTTGGATACAAAACTTTAAAGAAAAATGCGCCCAAGAAGAGGCGGAAAACAGAACAATCGATGATGAGAACTAACTTTTTTTTTACATAATTATGAAAAAAAAAGTTGCAAAAAAATGGGCCAAAGATTTTGGGGGTGAAAAAAAATATCCCCCCAAAATCTTTGGCCCATTTTTTTGCAACTCATTAGTTTCCAATATTGGGAAGCGATGTCATACTTTATTATTTGTAAAAAACATTAGCATACGTATATACAATTTTTTTTAAATAGTTCATCTCCGTCAAAGTAACTGCGGACTCTTATAATAAAACATTGCAAAAAATAAAAGATGATTTTTTCCATGTTAAAAAAATTTCGATGTAAAAAAAATATAATTCATTTTTTTTAAACCACTTGTACACAGTGTAAGTTTGTGTATGTGTGTGTGAAATAAAGACATGAGATTTGTAATTCAATTTTTTTTTTATTTTTTTTTGTTTCTAAACAGTTTACAAAAACAATTTTTTTTAACATAACATTTCACCAATATTGGTATGTCGTCTGTCGTAAAAAAAATGGGGGGTCGAAGAAAAAGTCTGGAATCCAGACTTTTTCTTCGACCCCCCATTTTTTTTACTCTTTCAACACCGATTTTTTTTTCGGTTTGAGAAAGATTGGGGTGTTTTGTCAGTTTTGTCGCAGCAGCACAGGTCCATAGTTTTTTTTAAAATCCTCAATCCACTGATGATATTGTATCCCATCTCCCGTTTCGCATTGCTTGATGATGAAAAGTTTCAAGTTGTAATCGTACGGCAGGTCTGTCACCCAGCCGTATTCGAGGGTTCGCACGAACCGCTTGGAATGCGACCACGGGAGAAACCGGAGCGCATCCAGGACGTCTCGATGTCCCATCATCATCATGGTTTTGGGAAACGGTGGTTCGATCACAATTTCTTCCAGACGTTGACACGGCAGCCAAGTGGTGCGCCGCATGGACGCGGGAACGAACCGGGCCACGTCGTCCACGGAATAATAAACTTGTCCGTCGTGGTCTCCCAACACGCCCATGACGGTTTCGATCCTTTCATTCAATTTGATTTCGATTCTAAAGAATGCCATGTTCTCTCTGTCTCTCTCGGGAGGAGGAGGAGGAGGAGTAGTAGTAGTAGTAGCGACGGTAGCAACAGCAATGAGAATGAAAAGAATTTTTTTCGATCGTTTATATACGACTCGGTTCAGAGTTCCCAGCTTCAAAAAAAAAGAGATGCCAGTCACGTATTGTCCTTGAAAGTTTAGCCACGAATGAAAGAACAAGTTTTTAGATGCAAATCGAAACGGTTGGAGTCTTGTTGTTTCACCCCGCCTCTCGACTAAAGCAAAAGAACGAGTGGGATGGTTGGTTACTTTGGTCGATGTCAACATTTTTCCCCCCCTTTGATCAATCTGATAATTCGGCGCCGCTCAACTCGCTTGCATCTCTGAAGGACATGACTCGCATGCGTCTATGTAATTCACGATAACGTTCAGGGGTGAAACTTGTTTCGTAATGATACAGAACGTACCACAAATCAGCCGATTTCAAATTTTCGCCACATTTAGGACACCGCATGTCATCATTAGTTTCCAAATATTTTTTTAAACATTTTCCGTGCGCTTTATGCCTACAATTTTTCAATCTCGATCGTCGCCTGACACTTTGAGCACAAAATATACACGATTCCATCGAGCTGGGCTTCCAGAAAGGTTTGAAATGCTGACGCTCGTACTGGGTTGTCAGTTTGGCCTCTACTTTCAATTTAAAACTTCGAATTCAGATCAGAAATCCTGAAAGAAAAATTTTTTACTTTAGTTAATTACGAAACGTCTATCATTAAGTAAAGAAAAACAAAAAACCATGCAGAATTTCTGGTGTGAACGTAAAATTTCAGATTTAAACGATTTAAAAAAAGAGGCCAAATCTCGAAACCTCGCGTTCAATATATATACTATCCAAAACTTTTTTTTTTTTTTTTTTTTTTTTTTTTTTTTTTTTTTTTTTGTCGGTATCCCCAGTAACTGTTAACTGTGTCAAGACTCAAAATATTTACATAAAGTTTTCAAACTTACAGATTGTGTCTTTATCCATTAGAAGTTTTTTCAACTGTGGGTCGTGTTTGTCTTCTTCTACGATTAATCTTCCTTTCTTTTCTTCATAATTGTGGTACACAGTAAATCCTTCAACGTGGTTTTCGTCCGCCAGTCTGTAATTGGAACATGTTTGCACAGTAATTATCCCCCCTCTATCCGTCGTCAGATACGTGAAATCTTTTGAAAATTCAAAGGTTATAGGGTCCAGTTCATAAAATAATTTTTTGCAACGGCACTCGACATGGTCCACACATTTAATGGTTATTTTTTTCTCTCGAGTCAACGTCACTTCCCAAAAGCGGTCTACAAAAAAATGTCTCACACGGATGGGTTTGTCGATCGAAATTTCGCGATACCCGTTCAAAGGACAAACGTGAAAGGCTATTTTACACAAAGGAGGTGTATAGAGTACCGTAATGTATCCATACACTTCCAGATAATAGAGCAAATATTTTGACTCTTTCTCTTCGAAAGATTGGAAACGAAGCAAAAAATCTCTTTCTTTTTTCATGGTCGAAATGGATTGACGAGAAAACTCAACACGGTTGTTGGGTCGAAAGAAACAGTAGTTGAGGTCAAAGCGATACTCTGTGAATTGTAACGTGGCGTCATCGAATCGCAGATAGGTCCACCAACCCAAAACAATCCGATGAACATAATAGCCGGGTCTGTATAAGCGCAAAAGTTCAATATAGTCCATCGAAAATGGACCAGGAGAACTCAGATAAGATGCACGATGTTCTAGAAACGATCGAAATTCAGGCATTTTATAAAGCGTGTGCAATTTATCTTTGAGTGGAACGTAGTCTCTCAAAATCAGGAACAAAATGTCCACGGGCAAGTCTAATAACTGTGGAAGTGCCGTCGCCATCCTCGTTTTAAAGTGCTACTGCACACCGACTGATCTGGTGAAACAATGTCACTCCCTTTTATATTTAAAAAAAAAAAAAAAAAAAAAAAAAAAATTTTTTTTTTTTTTTTTTTTTTTTTTTTTTTTTTTTTTTTGACTATACATTTTCTTTTTCAACGGTCACTTTGTAAAATAAGAATTCGAAATTTAATGTTTGATAGAATATTTAATTTTTTTTTGCAACGGTCACTTTGTAAAATAAGGATTCGAAATTCAATGTTTGATGGGATCATGCCTCAACTTGTACCTAGAGGCGATGCCCACCGAAGCCTTCCATCTGTGGCAGTTTTTCGATTTGCACGACGGGCAGTCTTTCACTTCGACGGCGTCCAACAAGACGACTTGGAGTTTCTTCAACTCTCTGGCGTACGATTTTCGAAGGTCGCAGCTTATTTTAAAACTCCGTTCGTCCATGCAGTTGAGAACTCTGACATTCATTTCCGAAATTTCCCGGAAAAGAATCGAGTTGTTGAAAGATTTTTCGAAAGAAGTGCTCGTGACGCCGTTGGTGAGAGTGAAACCGTTATCTCCTATGGCTAGAACTGCCGCAATCTTTTTGTGTCGGTAAACGTGCGTCTTCTTCTTCTTCTTCTTCTTCTTCTTCTTTTTCTCCTCCTCCTCCTCCTCCTCCCCTTCGAGTCCCGTCGTCGCGGACCCGTGCTCCATCGGATCGAAAGGGATGCCGTGCAGACGCGAAATTCCCGCGTTCGCTCTCCACAGGGGACACGATCTTCTTTTGCAGTACATGCAGGGTTTCACGGGAAAGGGTTTCAGCCGATACACGCGGAGGCGAGGCGACGGAAATTTCGCCAGGCTTTTCTGGACGGCGCCGTAAGTGTATTTGTCGAAACAGTGCAGCGTTCCCACTCGCATTTCGTCCAACTCTCTGGCCAGGAAGGCGGACGTCGAAGCTTCTCGAACGAAGACGCAGTGGACTCCGTTGTCTAAGGCGAAAGCGTTGTCGCGAACGGCCATCACGGCAGTCACCTTGTCGTGTCGATAGGTAGATTTCGGGCGTTCCACGCGGGTCGTTCCGGGAGGAGGAGGAGGAGGAGGTGTCGTAGTCGGCGGCGGCGGCGGCAGGTGGTCGCGGCGAAGTCTCTTCTCGGCCGCAAGTCTTTCGGCCAGGCGAAGAATGGGTTCGCAGACGGCAAGGCGTATTTTTTTTCGAGCTGGCGTCTCAAGAGCAGCAGCAACGGGAGCAGGAGCAACGGGAGCATTGGACGCTTCTTCCATGGCGAAGAGGGAATGGGAGTTTGCTGATCGATGGCTCCTAGTTATACAATCATAACCAGTGAAAAAAAAAAAAAAAAAAAAAAAAAAATTTTTTTTTTTTTTTTTTTTTTTTTTTTTTTTTTTTTTTTTTAACAAAAAAAAATATTTTCTACATCTTTTTTACAATTTGCTCTCGGAAACGAAAAAGGTCAAAGGTCAATGACCTCTGTAGTTTTTTAACGTTACGCGTTATGGGTGTTTGGAGCTATGGGCGTATTTATCACACTGATAAAATATATATCATAACCTTCTGGCTTTTTTGATGGTAAACTTTGTAGTCTCCTAAAATCTTCATCGCTGCAATTTTTGGTGCATCTTTTACATTCAATGTGCTGAATGGTGTGCCTTACAATCATCTTTGCACAGTATCCGTGATAATAATGTCCGCATGCGAATAAAAACATCTCTGTTGGATGTATGACGGTGCTACAAATGTTACATATCATATCCATAGGAAAAGCTTTCTCGCATACTTCCACTAGTCTTTTCCCGTAATTCGTTGTATCAGGAACGGCAACACGCGTTGGAGTAAAGCTTGGAGAACGATGCGCAATTCGAAAATTAAACGACATGGTTAATATGCTTTAAACTTTTTGTATGTATAAATTTTTTTTTTTACATTTGTTCTTCTCGAATTCTGTTTTCGATCCACTGCTCGGTTTCTGCAAGTCTCATTTCGTCCATATGTGAAATATCCCTACACGTCTTGCATCTCGTTAAACGTCCAATTTTATAAACACAAGTATGATGATAAAAATGCCCACATTTCATCATAAACAAAAAAGTAAGCTTTACAGATTTTTTACACAGCCTACATTTAAGATCGGGTAAAGCATTTTGAGGAATTTCTATTGTATTAAAAGTTGAAATCTCCATAAAAATCGCATAGGCAAAAGAGGATGGGATGTAGATGGCAATCTCCAAGCGAAATGTGACTTTAAATTGATCAAGAACTGCTATTTATACAGATGAAAAAAAAAAAAAAAAAAAAAAAAAAAAAAAAAAAAAATTTTTTTTTTTTTTTTTTTTTTTTTTTTTTTTTAGTAATATTTCATTTCTTTACATCAAACGATCTTGCGCATTCCTCCCAACCACCGTGGTCTTCTATCCACGGTTCACATTTTTCGATTATTAATCTTGAAAAACAATCATACATTACATCAACAATTGATTTAGGTGAATTATTTTCCATACACATGACAGTCAATTCTCCGATGAAAACAGAGAAAGCTATTAATCGGCTCCAAGCTATACCATCGGAAAACAATTCATCGGCAATAGGTAATAACATAGAATTAATAGTATTTTCATCCACTTCCTGTATTTCTGTACACAGGATTCTTATTTGCTCAATATATTCATCTTTAAAAGCTTCCAAAATTTTTTTTATTTCTTCAAAGGCAACTATCTCTTTTTGATTTAATGTATTTATCGCATCGAATTCATAACGATCACGTATTAGATAAGAAAATATATTTTCAAGAAAAAAATGCATCCTGAGGATATCTTTTTTCGTATAACTTCTTATTAGACGTTTCCGTGCCAAAACGACTGATGTTTCGGAGCGATCATCTATACATACTTCAAAAAAAAAAAAAAAAAAAAAAAAATTTTTTTTTTTTTTTTTTTTTTTTTTTTTTTTTTTTCAGGTGATTACAAGTAGGAGTCAGTTCAAATCTTTCCATTTTTTCCGCGGCACTCGCCCGAGATGGATTTTTCGCTTTTCGAAAGACCGTGTTACCGAAAATGGACCCATCAGCGTCTACTGAAACCTTTCGTATGGCCGGCAATCCTATGCGATTTTCGGGACAAAGTTTTATGCAGACGACGACTTTCTACGTCTCCGAAAGATCCCGAGTTCGAGTCCGACGCCGCCGCCGCCGCCGCCGCCGCTGCCGCCGCTGCCACTACGGTCGACGAGGATCGATCCGAACCCGACACTCGCAGCGAGGAATCCTCGTCCCGAGACCTGCTCGTGGTCGACGTGAGCGAGGAAGAGCGGAAAGAATTCATCGACGCGTACGGTTCCCTTTCGCCACCTCCCGAAGAAATCTCCGACGAGGCGTTCGTCCGGAACGGGCACGGAAGACCGAGAGACCCCGATTCCAGATGGCGGGGTTACCATCGGAGACTCGGACACGGGCGAGGCGAAACAACTCGCAGATGGAGACGTTACAATCCCCGAAATTATCGTTACAATAATTATAATTCTCAAAAATATCGTTATTATAATTATTCTGGACAAACTGTCGAGACAAAGAGGTGATTCCAGACGACGCGGGGGGGGAGGACAATCTACCATAAAAAAAAACTTGTGACGAGACGAAAAAAAAAACTCGCAAATGTAACCTCACAACTTTTTTTTTGTAATCTAAAGCAATTGTGTCCTCGCAACAATGTACACTTGAATGTAACATTTATAGATATATATATATAAATAAATATATTATTTAATATTTTTAAAAGATTTTCGTGTGTTTTTATTTTTTTCTTTCCAAGCTTATAAAAAAAAAATATCTCACAATTAATTAAGTCAGCGCTGGACTCTTCAAAACTGTCATCAGTAGAGGATATCGAGATAAAAAAAAATTACGGTTCAGGTAAATATTTGATTGTGCGTCCGTTACATTTATAAAAAATCGCCGGCGGAAAATTCTCGGGGATCGTTTCAGGTGGTTCGGCGGCGTGCTCTATGAACGACGGTACGAATGAATCGTCTAAAACTGGCATCCCGTATAGATTTTCAAACGCCATCACTTTAAACGTCTCTAACCAGACGAAAAATGAGCGGTGGTTTTCTTTCGTCTCGGTTATCACTACATAAGTAGGATCTTTTAAATTTGTAACGTCTCCTCCGGGATTCACTGCCACTCGGGTTCCTGGACTGTTTATTTTCCGTTCAAAGTCTCGCACCGTACTCCTTCTCGCTTTTTTGAGCAAAAAACTCAAATCGAAATGAGAAATTATCCGTTTCCGTAAGAAATCGGGACCTACGTTATCCAAAGGCCCCGTAACATCGCGTACTTTCTTATCGCTCAGTCTTCTCGCGTAGGATCTGCTGTACCCCAAAACGGCGGCGACGTCCTTACACAGCCAATAGACGAAACAATCTGAACCGACAATCCCGGTAAGATAATGATGAGGGATCGAAGACTTTCCGGGAATATTGTAGACGACCACGAACGACATGGTGGCGACGAGAGATTGACTCGAAATAAAAAAAAAGAGGGATTAGCCACTCGATTTTCTCAAAGTGGAACCGACACGCTAGTAGATCTTGACTCTGCGAATCTCCCGGCGAAAAGTCACTTTGGATTTATCAAGAAGTTCCATTTATATGCTTAAAAAAAAAAAAAAAAAAAAAAAAAAAAAAAAAAAATTTTTTTTTAATTTATATAATGAAAAACAATTTGAAACTTATATAGTATTCAGGAATTTGTGTTACATTACGGTAAAAAAAAAAAAAAAAAAAAAAAAAAAAAAAAAAAAAAATTTTTTTTTTTTTTTTTTTTTTTTTTTTTTTTTTTTTTTTTTTTTTTTAACCGGACTTCAGAAAATTTTTTTCAAGTAGCTCCCAAATAAAAAATGAAGGTCAAAAGTCAAAGGTCAATGACCTATATAGATTTTTAATTTTACAGACGTCAGAAAAATTGCAAAGTGTATGCAAAAAATAATTTCATCTTCTTAGGGTTTTAGATTTTTACTGAAGATAAAAAAGATTTATGAGTCAAAATTTACTTTATTTAACATGTCAGAATAAAGAGGTAAACAAGAGGAAGATTAACATCAAGGGATTACCTTAAGGGTAATTACCTTAAAGGAGAAGTAGTCAGTAATTTATATATATATATATATATATATATATATATATATATATATATATATATATATATATATAATATTCGTTATACAATCATAATTGTTTTAAATTTGTTACAATCAGCTCTCAGAATTTTTTTTTCAAGTAACTCCCAAATAAAAAATGAAGGTCAAAGGTCAAAGGTCAATGACCTATATAGATTTTTAATTTTACAGACGTCAGAAAAATTGCAAAGTGCATGCAAAAAATAATTTCATCTTCTTAGGGTTTTAGATTTTTACCGAAGATAAAAAAGATTTATGAGTCAAAATTTACTTTATTTAACATGTCAAAATAAAGAGGTAAACAAGAGGAAGATTAACATCAAGGGATTACCTTAAGGGTAACTACCTTAAAGGAGAAGTAGTCAGTAATTTTTT